>JARJIL010000009.1:18200896-19625271 GCA_038502395.1 Dittrichia graveolens
CCAAATTTTAAGAATTAACTTTAACTTTATTATAATATTGTGTTCAGTACTGAACACAAACTATTCTTTACAAACTTTTTGTTATATATACAGTCTTCATTAGTGAACACATCCACACCAACAATTATAAAACTATTAATAAACTTTTTAAACCGTATAACTCGAAGTTCGCTAGTGATGATGTTACATATATAATACCATATTTTTTTCTCAAAATAACAAATATTTATTCATGAGCCCATAATACACTGAACAATGAAAACATAAAATTAATAATAGATAACAAATGTTTATTCGTGAACCAATAATACACCAAACAAGATTACCAAATTCTTATAATTTATCGTTGTTCATTACTGAACAATGAAAAAAGAAAATATATACGGATAACAAATGTTTAATTGTGGATCCATAACTAAACAAGATTACCAAATTCTTATAATTTATAAATATTTGTTACTGAATGATGAAAAAGGAAAATTAATTATAGAGTCCAAAAACCCAAATACAAGAAAAAAGATGAAATTAGAACACAAGATGGAACATTTGAGTAGAAACAAAAAAACCTCATAAAAATGACGATGGTCAAAGTGTATCAAATACATGTTATCAAAAATCAAAGACTTATTTGGGAGGCCACGGTATTGAAGGAAACCAAAATCTACATAATATTTGGTTGTTCATGAATCACAAATGCAAGAACAAAAATCAGAAAACCCCAAAACTTTATCATTGCCTTAATGGCAATGAATCTATAATAAAAATAAAAAAACAGAGAAGAGGATGAACATTTTGGGAGGCGACAATATTGAAGGAAACCGAACAGAAGCTGTGTGACATGATGATTAAGAGATGGCGAGGGCGGCGACCGATTCTTGGCTGACGATTACACCATGGTTGATTCTTGATCTGGGTGGTCCTTGGCAACTGGTTGATGATTTCACCACGGTTGATTCTTGACGTGGTTCACTTGCTTCACGATCTAGGGTTTTTCAAGATTCAAACATGAGAGATAAGCTATACGGGTGATCCGATACAGTATAGATGAAGAGAAGAGATGGGTGGGCGGTAGCAACTAATGCCTTCACGGTGGTCCATCGGTTAGTAAATGGTAGACTAGTAGGCGGCGGTGGTCGTAATGTAGAGAAAGAGAGAGGGATAATTGTTTCTGGGTTTTGATCACAGCAAAGGGGAGGCATAAAAGGGTTTATGATTTTTAAATTAGGATAGGATTTTCTTAATGTTAAAAAGACATATGTGTCCTTTTAGAATTAGTTTTAACTTCCTTAATTTTTAATTCAATTACAAAAATGCCACATTCAATCATAGCCATTAATTAATAAATCTAAAGGTTTAAAACACTTCTCGCACTTCTCGTAAAAACCATACTTCTCGTTTGAACCACCCTATATATATATATATCATTACTACTAAATGAGTTGTTGAATAAAGGTTGATGAAAACGAGTAAAAATTATGAATTATTAAATAGTTTAAAATAAGAATTCCAAGTATCTCCTCATTAGGATTTATAGATAACATTTGGATGAGTTGTAAGTTAAAAAGAGGAGCGGGATACACCCGCTAAAAAGGAACCAACTTAAGAGGCGGCTCCTTTTTCTTCTACTTATTCTCATGTCTTCTTCTTTCTTCTTATCACTATTTCTTTCTTTTCTTTCTTTCTTTGAACAAAGACAAAAGTACACACCTCAAAAAAAAAAAATATATATATATATATATGACTTTAGTCAAGTTTTGAATTGATGATTTGAGAAGGAAGATTAACATATATCATATCAGGATCAATTAAGTGATATTATTTGAAGTTTAAGGTGTTAATGGATTAAATAAGTTCTTGGTTTAATCTTAAAATTTTGAAGTTATAATTGAAGATTTGATTTTTATTAAAGTGTCTAAAAGGTTCCAAACATACTTTGTAAGTGTTAGGAGATGTTTGGGATTGATTTTGGTGGTATTTAGTCGAGTTTTAATCTGCGGAAAATAATGGCGGTTTCTAGTTGTTCATGTGTCGCGCCGCGATGAGCAGTTTAGGCGCGACTAAGAATCATGCATCGCGCGGCGACACATTAAGAGATAGGGCCGCGACCGGCGTTTTTAGCACGACGTGACGCATCGGTAGTTGGGACGCGACGCGTCCAGGCGTCAGGTAGCAATTTTGCTATTTTTCACATATTGATGCTTGGGCTATTATTATAGGTTAATATATGGACTAAAGGCATCATTAGAAGATTAATACAAGCATCTTGGACCCAGGTGAGTACCTACTTAACCTTTATTCATTATGTAGTAGTTGTGGGTTTATTGATTACCATTAGATGTGTACGAAACATGATGTTTATGATTATGATCAGGGTTGTAATGTTGAATACGAACATGTGTAACCTAGTTTGAGTTGTTGTTAGACTGTGGGCATGAACATGAGGTAGTATTGATTATTGGTAGCAATTGATCGATACCCACAAAGATAAATATTAAAGATAATTAAACATGCTCCCACCCATAAGGAGCTAATGTTACCTATTATGGTATAGTATCCAATTGAATGCGCAAGTATCAATAATTCTAGAACGTGAATTTAAAGAAATA
Source organism: Dittrichia graveolens (assembly GCA_038502395.1). NCBI lineage: Eukaryota > Viridiplantae > Streptophyta > Magnoliopsida > Asterales > Asteraceae > Dittrichia > Dittrichia graveolens. The sequence continues at coordinate 18,203,503 of JARJIL010000009.1, forward strand.
CAAAGCATGGATGCTTAACTAAATGTAAGAAGGTAGTTTGTGAGTACTTTAGGCTTGTGTATGCTTAAATGCCTAATATGCTTAGGATCATGATCATATGATAGATATGATGCTTATGTTGATTAGGTTCACTTTGATAGTGAACGAATACATGTTGTGTGAATGCATGCATACTATTGGATCTTGATTGGATCATTCATTGGATACATACTCAACACTCTCTTATTGTTTTCATACCACCTATATACCACAAATGACTTGACAATTGGACATCAACACAAGATGCTACCGCCACAACATATTTGATTAATTATTCTTCACCACACCACCCATGGTTAACATCCTAGAGAACAACCTTTAGGTAAAACTACTAATCATTTTCATTTTCAAGTTTTTCGGTTACCTTTATATGTTCATGCAAACATAGAAAAGTGCACACAAGGTTTCTTGCCATCTTTCAAAGCAATTAATGAAGGACTAATAGTCTAACGGTATCAAGGTGTTGAAAGGTATTCCCTATGGTTCAAGTCCCGCTATGAACAAAAGATATAGATTTATAAGTAGACTAGTGTGTATGTATGTTCTGCTGCTAAAATTTTTTTATCAAAGCAATTACAAGCACCAGAAGACAGGATTTTTAATACTATTACTCATTTCTTTTTGTTTCTACATGCAATTAACATCAAAAAAATTGTTAAACCTTTATATAATTGATATAGCAACTTAGTAACTTGTAACTTTATTTGGTATTACCAAAAGGTAGGGATGAACTCGTTTTCAAAACTGGACCAAACTCGAAAAAATCGTAATCGAAAAAGCCTAAAAGTTAGGACTCATAGCATAACCGTAATACACCGATTGGTTCCAGTTCCGGTTTTTTGGTTCAAATTTCGGCCTAGTTACAGGTAAAAACCGAAATAAAAGAAATATAGAAACCGAAACCTGGCTTAAAAATATGTAAATCAGTCCGATTCGTTTCCGATAATAACAATCAAAATGAATATTAAATCTAAAGCTAGCTTGTTATGACGCACACTTGTATTGATTAAGAACAATAGAACATAGCTCCTTGAGTTGATTCAATAACTTCTTTTTAGCTGGAAAATTTGTCGACAATTATTAGAAACCTCGAAATCGATTAAAAACCTTAGGATTTGCTCACCGTATCTTCATCTGACGCCGATAATTTCGTTCCATCTCTCGCATTCCAAGAGTAATTGTTAGATTTGCAGTTCCTTGTTTCAGGAAAACAATTGCAGATCCGTCTTATTCATCAACCCTAATTCCCCTCATTCGATTCACAGAAAGGTAAGCCATTTCATGTAATTCGAATTCATGGATTCTAATTGTTGTTTTCTTTACCAACTCCATGATCGTATTGATTTCTGTACAATTAATTGGGGGTTAGGGTTTATTTACAACAAAATTTCAGCAAGTAATTCCGAAGTTACTTGAAAAATACTTCACATATACAGAACCTTGTAGATTTACATACGTTTGTGCTGTTGATTTCTCATTAACCCGTAATTGTTCTTCGTATGGTTTGGATTTTAGGGGGAAGAAGGGGTTTGTATAGGGACGAGCAAAATGGGGCCAGTATACTATATATTAGTGGCGCTTCCTTGCACGATTGGGGCAATTGGACTGGCGCTTCTTCATATTTATCGACACCTTTTGAATTATACTGAACCCACATACCAGCGATATATAGTCCGCATCATTTTTATGGTTCCTGTGAGTAAATTTCTTTCTTTATTGATTATCTAATCTGAGATATATTTGTGGTAGGAAATTGTTCTTCCTGATGAAAAACAGTACCATATAGGCTGTGCTACTAATATCTTAATTCCCTGAATATGATGAAGACATTTATGTTCAGCTTTCGATTGGCTGGGACCTTTTCCTTGCTCATACGGAAGTTATCTTCTAAGAATGTCTCTGTACTCTAAGCCTTATGCACCTAAATAATATGGAACTTCATGTTTCATATGCTCCGCCTCTGCTTCAAAGCCACTCTCATCCCACAGTAAACGGGAGCTTATAAGAAAGTTCAAATATGATAAGACAAATGCCTTCCATTAAGTTTGCAGGCGACTATGATAGAGGCACAACAGAATATGATATTACTTGAATGATAGATCAACTATAATATGACAACCACCTTTTTTTCAGCTTTAGACATTTTTGTAGGCTCACATATACTAACATTAGCTGCTGAAATGTAACAGAAGTGTGTGACTGTTTGTTTCAATTCCACAATCTGCCACCAAAGGTACAAACTACATGGAAAAAAATGACTACTGGAGATAAATCCTTAATTCGCATGATATTATGTAGGCTGATTATATGAAAAGAGCCGGACTGAGGTTGATTTATCATATTCAAAGAATATTTTTTTAACAGCAAACACACACTCACACCCACTAAACCTACTTCTAAATCTACTCCATTGTCCACCTCGGGACTTGAACCCTCAACCTCTTGGAGAGGGGCACCTTTTCACAACACCTGATACCACTGGGCTACAAGCCCTTTAGTTCAAAGAAATTAAATTCTATTATTAAGGCTTGATATTGATTATTGACAAAGCTTCCTTCCATGTTTTACTCCAACTCATATTAAAAAAAACGACTACCCTCAGATAAACATGACATATGCAATGCTTTTAGCAAGAGGAGACTGCCTATAATTATATTCAAAGAAATTATATTCTGGCTTGATATTGACAAAGCCACAAAGGTTCCTTCCATGTTTTTACTCCAACTCCTATCCATGGGCAGGGGGTCAAAATCTGGATTTCGTAGGCAAAATTCGGTGAACTTGTGTGTGGACGCATCCTGCGGACATGAATGCAATTCCTCGAGATTTTGCTTTCCAAAACAGAAATTTATAAACTGACAGACCTATGTATGGTTTTACATCTGCTGCATTAAGTTTAAAATATGAACCACAATATTATTTAAAGGTTGATTTTGTAGGATTCGTAAATGATTCATGAAATTATCGATGGGTGTATTTATCAAATTTGAGCCCACTGAACAACAGAAAAAGGGTTATCTAGGAATGCAGAACACTGCATCCAAAGGAATGGTATTCCTGCATGAATGAGTTAATCCTTTCAAATTTGAAAAGACGTGTTTCACTACTTTCAATGGAATGACCCTTTTCTTTCCTTATGCTATTCCGTTATACCAAACAAGGCTCGGTGTTGCAAAAATCACTAGGCGCTACTCGAGCGGCCGACTGGGGAGTAGTGAGTACTAGGCCTAGGTGGGGTGTACTCATATGTTCATAAATACTCAAAATTAATATAATTGTTCATAGGTCCGAGTAGCTTAAACAAACAGTTGCGTGTGCCGTATGCCTTTGGATAATTCTAAAACTTTTTTGACTTCGGTTGACCTAGTAGGATTGAGTTTTCACCGCATCCGAGTAATGTGGCCGAGTAGCCCCAACTCGCCTCAGTAGGTGGCCAATTTCCAAGTACTCCCCGAGTACTCGGCCGCCTAGGCTGAGTTTTACAACACTGACAGGGCTACATGTGGTTGGTGGAGTTATGAATTTGTGTTTGCATGGACCAGACTCTAGTTTCCCTAGCGCCATTTTACTCTACGAGTTCTATACATTTGACAATTTCTAATTCTTATCTTGAGGCAAAACCTTCTTGTTAGCTGAAATAACAGAGGCGTCCATATTTTAATGTAATATATGGAACTTTTTTTTAACAAACAGTTCAATCCTGTTCGACTAATGTTGTCCTTGATCTTCAAAGCATACTTCTAAGTGTAGTGTGTTCTTGAGAGAATATTGTGTTTCCCTAGCTTACTGCCTTACTGTATTATAGAACAACTGTTTCAATGTTAGTTTCATTTTTCTGTCTATTTGTAAGTTTATTAATGAGACCATTTTTTATGTCAATAGAAAGGGTTTGAACATCTCTTTCATCTCTCTGTTTTCTTCCAGAATTTACGCAGATGTTAACAATTTGTGTCCTATGATGCTATCTTTTCGATTTATTGCATGTGATAAGTATAGTACTATTGGTCGATGTTTTAACTTTTCTGCCAGGTATTCATTAATGTTGGATATTTTTCTTGTTTTGTCTTATTTACAGGTTTATGCGTTGATGTCTTTCATGTCGCTTGTATTCAATAAGAGTTCTATCTACTTCAATTCTATTCGAGAAGTGTGAGTATGCGACACCCAATTCTATGAGGCTGAATGTTTGTGGCATTGTTTTTGTAAAATATTTGTCAGGAGAAGTTTTTGTTACATGGATTTATGTTCTGGAAATGTTCATTAAACTATGCATATATGAAAATTGAGAAGGAAGTTGATCACTTTATTGTGTACGCATGAAACTTGTGTGGGTCAGTTATTTTTTGATCAATCTGATATTTAAGGATGAAAAGTGAATGAAATGTTAGCATTTCTTGAGTATCTTTGTATGGTTTAACAAGTTTATTAGACTTATCTTCTGTTTAGAAGGGTGAGTAGCTTGCTATATTACATGGAAGTACTTGCTAGTGTATCTATTGTAACACCAAAATTGCAAAATGAGGACCAAGCTAATAAACAAGAGGTGTAGTTTCCAGAATAGACCAACAGCAAACTAGTGACAACGTAAAGGTGACCACACATTCAGGAATCCAATATATTTTACTGGTATGATGTTAAAGCAAACAATAATGTAACATAAGCCTAGATAAGTTAACAGATGAAAAAAGTTCTTGTTAAATATAACTTAACCAGTGTAAAAAGGATCTTAAGATATAGATTTGGAGAAAGTCACAAAAAAATTTGTGAAAAGATATTTGTATCTTGCCTTCCCTGAGTGGTTTTCATAGACGAGAAGTCATTATTTCTAATAAGGTATTATTTGTATCTATCTAAAATGGATTCTTCTAATTTTATTGCTATATTCTCATTTTATCCTATATGATCCATTGCTACCTTATTAGAAAGGCTAGTTTTTGGCTTGATATGTGTGATTTCGTAAATTTTGTAGACCTTTCTGAGAGAATACTCTCTTGTATTAATTTAATAGCTGATATCATATGAGATGCATTAATTCGATTCTACACTAATCATTTATATAATATTTCAGGTATGAAGCGTGGGTCATATATAATTTTCTGTCACTGTGTCTGGCATGGGTCGGTGGTCCAGGTGCTGTGGTTATAAATCTTACTGGACGTGTTCTCAAGTCAAATTGGTTTTTGATGACATGTTGCTTCCCTCCCATTCCATTAGATGGGTAAGTAAAATGGACTGGTTGTGCATGTTTGGTAACAGGTCAAAACGGGTGTATATGGTACAGGTTGGATTGACCTGAAACACTTCTATTATTTGGTCTAAACAGCTCTTTGAGCCTGTCTATCTATAGTTTTCTATTTAGGTATGAATATGCTTTCGCTTTACCTATGCTTATAAACTTTCTTGTGCAGGCGATTTATAAGGAGATGCAAACAAGGGTGTTTGCAGTTTGTCATTCTTAAACCTATATTGGTGGCAGTTACATTTGTACTTTATGCAAATGGGAAATATCATGATGGCAATTTCAGCGTGGCACAATCATACTTATATCTCACGATTATATACACTATTTCTTACTCTATGGCGTTGTATGCTTTGGCATTATTTTACATGGCCTGCAGAGATATGCTCCAGCCATTTAATCCCGTTCCAAAATTCATCATTATCAAGAGTGTTGTCTTTCTGACATATTGGCAGGTACCAGTTCTCATCAGTTTGCTATCTTGTACGCATTTAGTCAATGACTCTTGAAAAATATTATCTTTTGTTACTTACGTTATCCAATTCAAAAGGACACACACATACATATACCAGAACAAGCATCTACATACGATTTAGAATATCACGATGTGTTAATGTAGTGCAATAAAAAGCACAGTGCTTGATGACCTTATTTTTTCTTTTTCAGGGTGTCTTGGTTTTTCTCGCTGCAAAGTATGACTTGATAAAAAACGCAGAGGAAGCAGCAGAGTTCCAAAATTTCATAATTTGTGTTGAGATGTTAATTGCTGCTGTTGGTCATCTGTATGCGTTTCCATACAAAGAGTATGCTGGTGCAAATGTCGGTGTATCCCATGGGTTTACTGCTAGTCTTGCACATGCTTTGAAGTTAAATGACTTTTATCATGACACCGTTCACCAGGTATGTTTCCTTTATCTGTAAATTGATTATTGCTCCAATTTAGAAATATATTCTTTTATACGGCAAATAACTCATACCTCACTAATGAGGTTTTGAATCCATAACCTTCGAGTGATTGTACACACTTGGTACCACTTGCCTTGTAGTTTCTTTTGTCTTTTCATCTTAAGTTACTTGACTAATCAAAATTCGCAAACATGATTATGCTGATTATCACAATTTCAAACAGCAAAAGCACATTAAAACACTATCTACTGCAGTACATTCTATTACAACTAATTAGGGATGTAAACGAGCCGAGCCGAGCCGAGCTAGACACTTATCTAGCCGGGCTTGTTTAGGCTTTTTTAGGCTCAAGCTCGAGCTCTGCTCGTTTGGAGCTTACGATGTTGAGCTCGAGCTCGGCTCGTTTAATGTTTATGAAGCTCGGGCTCGGCTCGGCTCGTTTAGGCTTGTTTAAGCTAGGCTCAGATATTATTTTGATATTTTTATTAAAATGATGTATATAATTATTAAAAGTTAAATATATAAAATATAAATTATATTATATATGGAGCTCGTTTAAGCTCGCGAGCCCACTCTTTCAAGCTCGAGCTCGGCTCGTTTATTAAATGAGCTTTAGTCTAGGCTCGAGCTCGTTAAGGCTCAGCTCGTTTCGAGCTTTTAACGATCCAAGCTCAAGTAGCCCGGCTTGTTTACATCCCTACAACTGATTATTTGATTCTGTTTATTAAAGATTATCTAAATAGTTTCCACATGCATTGCCAAACATCCTTGCTAAAATAATAATCAGATTATGTATATATACTCACCCAACACTCGATGTTTTGCTTGTCGTTAATGGGTCTTTTGGTAATTTCACTTGCAGTTTGCACCAACGTACCATGACTACGTGCTTTACAACCATAGCAGTGATTCAGGTGAAGAAAATGGTAGAAAGTACAGGGCACGCACATTTGTCCCAACTGGATCAGAGATGGACACCGTTAGAAAAAGCAAAGACCTCTCGTCAAATAAGTTAGATGACATACAACTATCACGCATGTCATCTTCCGGGGATAGCTCACCCGAAAATGATAGTAATAATAATATTAATAATCATAACAAAAATAATAATAATAATAATCCTGTACTGGAAACAGGAGAAACAGAGGCAATAGACTCATCACTGCTAGTAGATGTCTTGAACTCATCATCAGTACCCTTTGATCTTACACTAGTCGATATCAACCTGTCTAGTTACCCGGAACAGGTACCAGCAGTGAAAGAATCAGAGTCTAGATGATCCGTCAATGATTAAAGGTAACTAGTTCTTTTTAATTAGTGATTTGCGAGTGTTGATTCGTTAGAGGTGCCATGTGAATGAGTATTTCGGTGATCTCTGTTTTCATAAATTTAGTCGCCTGTGCTCTTAGGGCTTGTAAATGAATTGGAAAAGAAACACTTTGATCAAAATCTTTTTTGTAATGCGGTTTTGATACGTGTTTGTTGGTGGTGATGTACTGACGTTTATCAAGCGATCTTACACGATTCGGCTGCTCAAATGATTATATAAACTTGCGAAACGACTATTCTTTTTCGTCATATTCTTAATTATGTTACTTTATGTAAAGTATGAAGATGACTTAAGTGGCAAAATGTTTGGAAGGGCTTTAAAAGAGAGATCTGAGATCAATCTCTTTCGGGTGAACAATCTTAGATAGGAGACGGCTTTAAAAGAGAGATCTGGGATCAATCTCTTTCGGGTGAACAATCTTAGATAGGAGACGGCTTTAAAAGAGAGATCTGGGATCAATCTCTTTCGGGTGAACAATCTTAGATAGGAGACGAACACGAGGAAGGTTGGGTTGCATGCATCGGGGCATATTCAACTTCTTCGGAAGAAGCTTCTTTCAATAAAATGGGTTTAGTTTACTAAAATGTATTTAAATTTTTACGTTTTGCTATTATATTTATCGAACTTTAAATGTTTCTATTGCGCTTATTAAACTCTTAGATTGTATGTATCTTGTTTACATAAAAAGGAAAAAAAGTTATAAAGTTTAGTACATTTAATAGAAAGTTTAATACACATAACAGTGACAAATTATATGTTAGTTACACATATAGAAAATTTTGAAGTTTAATACACACAATAATAAAATATAACAAGTTATATATATTTTGATGAACTAAACTTAAAAAAAAAATTTCTAAACAATAATGCTAACATTTTATTTTACAAGAATATTAGCTTATGAGAATTATGTTTACTACTCCTAAAATACAAAAGGGATTATTTATCCTTATATTTTTTGTTTCTACCTATCTTTCTACTCAAGATTCTAAATAACGTGAGAGGTGATGTGGCGGCAGAGTCCAGCTTCAAGTTTTGAAAGTCATGGCGAGGTCATGACATTTCACAAGGCGCGACTTAAGACGGTAATTTTGTTATATATATATAATCATGTATATCCCATTTCATATGATGGGAGTTGCCGGCTTATGGGATACAAACAAATATAAAAAAACACATAATTATAAGTTTATAAGGTAGTTTATCTATTTTTTTCTTTGTTTTCAGTATATCAAACCAACCTTATAACTGAATAACTATACATATATCTGGCTCAGTACCTCTAACACGTCTAAAAAAACATGGTTTATAATAGGTAAAAGTATGTCAAGCTAACCTTAGCATATTGTATACGTCAAGCCTTATGCCTAAGCGTTAGACCATGTCGTGACGGTATGGTTAAGCCTCAAGCCATGGTGGAGTTATGGCAAAGCCAAGACAAGTTTTTTAGAACCATGATTCTACTCACTTGATAAAGACAAGTGTTAAAATCAAAGTATGATATAAAGAAAAAGTAGGAATAAAAAGTACGAGAAAATATCTTTTCTTAATACAAAATTAAATAATTATTGCGTACCAAAATTGACCTTAAATAATTAGTGGTGCATTAACCTGTCATAGTATCTTGGAATGATACACATGTCGTTTTCAGTGTTGTCATGGAACTAGAGGAATGAATTGACCTTTTTTGGTCAAAAATGATGACGAGGATTTGGTAGAGAATAATTTTTTAAAGGGTAATTCTATATAGCCTCTTAATTGTCTACTCTTGATTTGACATATTTAAGTGAAAAAAGTGCATTAAAAACGTAACATTCTTGATATGACATGTGGGTTTGTGAGGAGAGGGGGCTAAATAGTAGCACCCTTTTTAAAGTACGATTCTATTTGAACTTTTCTAATAATTTGAACTGACTTTGATGATGTGAGATATGTGAGTATATGACATGTATGAAAAGCTTTAATGAATTAATGTGATATGTCTGGTGTGTAAGAAAATAAGAGGGATGAGATTCAAATAGTAGCATCCTTGTTTGTACTTTTAAAAAAATTAAATTGACCACGTGTGATGTGACCGTTATGAATGTATAATCCGTATAAAAAATTGTAATTAATTGTTTGATACGTTTGGTATGTGAATAGACAAGGTCCAAATAATAGCACATTAGGAAGTGTAAGAGTTAGTATTGTTATTCGAATTCAAGACTTAAAATTTTCATTGTATTTGATAAGTATTGTTATTCGAATTCAAGACTTTAATTTAACTTTTACTCCGCGATGTAATTAATATTTAATAGTACCGTGACAGTGTTGACTCTGGATTCTTATTTACTAGGAAATTTTTTTTGGGCATTACAGTTAAAAAACAGTTTTCATACGAAAAATAGTTCTCGTTTGAACTTTTGCCTATATATATATATTTAATTTTATATTGATTGGTGTTCATTATTCGGATTGAGTTATATTATTATAAGAATTTTTAATTTTAAGTTGGTACATATACGTTTATCCATTACGCTTAAATATAAATTATTAAATATTTTACAAATTAGGTTACTAAACCATGACAGATCAATATAATATATTCTTAATAATATTTTGAGTGTATCAACTATTTAACATACTCCTTAGTTTATTGTAAATCTTATCAATTTTTATATAAATCTTATCTTAATAAAACAAAAAATTTAAAAATAATATATTTTTAATTCTTTTATTAAAAGACCATGAAATCAGTTATTGTACCAGCTATGGTACGTAGAGAGAATGAATATAAAAGATATATAAATTGTTTCAAGAATTACATACTCACTACTATTGATGGATAACAAAAAAAAAATAAGAATATACTAAATTTTTAAAAAAAAGTTCATATTACAATAAAATTTATACCAAAATGTAGATAAAATTGAGACGGTATCAAATATATAATTATTTTTTCTCTAAACAAAATATATAACAAGTTATTAAACATAATTTATAAACCTATAATTAATTACATTAATATACAATTTTTATGAATCCCCTCATATTTTCATAAAAACCCCTCGTATGTTTCATAAAACTTTTTCACAAATTTCATCCAACCCCCTTCCAATTCATTTAAAATTGAATTTAATTTTAGGGTTACTCCACCTTCTACCACATTCAACCAATCACAATTCATTATTTCTCCATGTCACATTTACATGTCATTATTTACGTGATATTTTTTCTCTCTGCTCTGTCAATCATATACATATTATGCAATACCATTTTATGCATTAAACATGCTTTTCAAAGTTTACTCTCACTAAAACGAGAACACAAGCAGGGGCAGACCCATAATTTCTGATGACCGGTGGCATTATATAACGGCAAAATAAAATTAATTAAAATTGAAGGTGTTGTTTGGGGTTTTTCCGGGTTACCGGTTAATCAAGTTGGATTAACGAGGTTTCGGTTGTTGTTCTGGTATTTTAGCGCCAAAATTTAAAATAAAACAAAATTTATATGAAGCACGGTTAATTAAACTATTATTTTTAAGGTAAACTAAAATATTTTAAAGGTATAAATCGAAGATTGAACTATATCTTATCATTAAAAAAGCCAGTTTATTTTTTATTAGATTTTGGTGGCGCTAAAAAACAATGATGAGGCAGTGACACCCCAAATTTTGACTGGTGACACCGGCTTGAAAACGTTGAAATTTTGCATTTCGTCTGTAAAATTGATTCGTGACCCATGCCACCACTGTACTCTATATAGGTCCACCCCTGAAACAAGAAAAAGTAAACAAGAGATGAAGATCTACCTTTAATCCAGATGATTAGAACTTGTTTCGCTTAAAATTATAAGAGAATTCATAACTAAATCATTATCAACAACATGCAAGTCTTGATCTTCCTTCAAATCACCAAATTTTCAACTTTCTCTCTCTTGAATGAGAGTCTCTCTCTCTCTAACACACACGTCAAAATGGCCAGCACATATTAATGTGTGTAAATTGCGTGAAAATGACATTTTTATAGCGAGTGTATTTGTGTGAGTAAAAATACCTCTTATCTATATACTTAATTTTACTTTTTTGGTAATTTCTATTTCAGATATATTCTTTTACCATTAATATAGTTTAACCCATATGATAAATCCTTATCACTTTAACCTCGATAATATTTCCATCATAAATATATTTACAAAATATTCTTTCAAGGTTTTAAGGTGTTACATTGATGGATCATTCTTGAGCTATTCAAGTAATCCTTTAAACCTTCTTTAAGGTTAAAGTTTCCATTTTTATTAATCACTTGTGTAACCTAATGGATCAATGATTTAGACATAGGAGCACAGACCTAGTAAACTTCTTTAATAGATCATTCCCATTGTGTTTACTTTGAACTCATAAAATCTTTCTTAAAATCCTAAATGACTCGTCAAGAGAGTCCTTCAGTGGTTCAAGGTTCAAAGGTTTGAGTTTAGAGGTTTGTGGTTTGTGCTCGATGCTTCGTTTCATGAGGTTGTTGTTAAACATGAGGTTGTTGTTAAAGGTTGAGTTTCGAGATGTTGTGGTTTAAGTTTTAGAGGTTTGGGTTGTGTTTCGAGAGGTCATGGGTTCGTTGTTTGGTTAAGTTCGTTTCACTTTTTGTATTGGATATCTTTTAAGTCATGGTTATGTTTTATTGTTTTGACAACCCGTTTTTTGTTTTGCAGGGATCTCCCCTCCGGTAGTTTACCACTTGCAAGTCACTTGAGGGAAGACTATCTTTGTTTGTATCCTTTTAGTTTTTCAATTATAACTGCTTTTCACAAAAAAAAAAAAAAGAACTAAAATACCTCTTAATAATTACAATTGATATGCCATCCAAATATTTACGAATGGAAAAAACAAGAGTTAGAGTGAACGGTATAGAAAGGGGGTGGGATGGGGGGGTGAAGTCTGGTGAACGAGTCTTCACTCTATGTACGTATGGTATGAGGGTGTAGAAGGTGATAACAACATATAAGGGTGAGAGTTTGTGGGCCGATCAAAATACTTTTATCTATCCCTCTTTCATTATTATTATTTTTTTTAATTGAAAGTGTGTTATTAACCTATTATGTTGGACTCAGAGGCGGACCCAGGATTTGAAATAGATGGTAGCACCGGGCCTAAAATTTGAAATGGATGGTAGCACCATCTCGAAAAAATCGAAATTTATACTACGCGAGATCGAAATTTACACTACGCGTACAAAATTGAATGGTGTCCCGTGACCCCGTTCAAATATCCGTGGATCCGCCCCTAATGTTGGTCTCGAAATTTAATGTAACAAAAAGTGACTACTACAGAACTTAATGATGTTTAAGATTCCATTGGATGCGTGGAGTGCCAATTTGGTACCTTTCGTTTTCCATCAGCTTCAACAATGTCGTGGTGAAACATTTCAATTATTAAAAAAAGCTAGTATTATAATCAATAAATCATTGTAGCTTCTCGACCGCACTTCCTCAAAAAGTCCCACCACTCATAAATCTTCTCTTTCAATCCAGTGCCTCCTTTTTCAAGCTAGTATTATATATATATATATATATATATAGGGGAGAGTTCATGCGAAAAGTGTTTTATTTGCGAAAAGTGCGAGAAGCAATCTCAGCCACTTATTTGTATAATCATGGTTTTTATTTATTTTTTAATTTAAAAGGGTATAATGGTAAGTCAAAACTTTTCTCTCTCCTAAATTATTAATAAAAACGAAATAAATTAAAAGCAATTTACTAATAAATAATTAATATTACGGTGTTCACCGTTGAACACATCCAAAAAAATTAGGAGTTTTTTGTAACACCGTACTTTTGAGAACCAAAATTTTCTTTTTAAAATACAATTTAAGTTTTCAAACCGCGTAGGTTTGACTGTAAATAGAATATTTAAACCTGTCTTATAATTTAAAAATGCAGCGGAAGTAAAAACACGTGGCAAACTGTGTAAACAGTCAAAATGTTGCCATATACGACATTTGGTGTTACGGATATATAACCGGCCGACCATTATCTTTAAACAAACATAAACATATTATAACAGAGTGAAACAAATCCAGTGTTCCTTCTAAAAACATGCAACTACCCGCATGCACCCGAGCTCACAGCCTAAGGAACACCTGCACATGTGGATAGTAGTATCTGTTAGCTATAATAGCTAGTGAGTACACAATAGCATGCAATCAATATAAACATATCACATATCATCAATCATGCTCAAATAGTTCTATCCTAGCATCTCGCGATGAGCTGGCGTAGTCAGGAGGTAGCATATCTCACAGGGTAGCGAACCCGGCTCAATACACCAAACTGGGGTACCAGACATATCAACCGCTCCGGTGGGGGAGCTGTTAAGCGTCCACCGTGGCGTTTTGGAATCAACCGATTCCTCTGTTGTACAGCCGCAGCTATACCCGAAAAGGACAGCTTTGTCCGGGGCAAACCTTGCCCAATCACAAACACATAATCTGATTCAACCGAATCATCAATCAATCCATAATCATGTCCACATAACATACACCTAAACATATGCATATTATTTATACCAATCAAATATCTAGCATCATCATGCCATTCATTCTTTACCTCATTGTGCGCACGCAATAATATATATCTATCATCATAACATACACCTAATCAAGTGCATGCTATTGTATATCAATAAGTTAAGCCTAACATCATCATGCTATACAATCTACACTTAAACAAGTGCGTATCATACTGTGTCAACATGTTAAGTCTAGCATCGTCATGCTTTACAAACTACACTTAATCAAGTGCGTATAATATCCTGATAATCATTTATCATACATACTACAAGGTATACAACCTTTCAACAACATATTCAAACGCTTAATCAATTGTTTACAATTCCGGGTATTCAATTCAATTCATTGTTAATATATGTTATAGATATATTAATCGTTATGTTATCAGGCACTCACCTGTTAGGCTAGAATAAGAAAAAACCTTGCTTTGGCGCTCATGGATTGTCAATTCAACCTACAATACCATGACTTACGCATCAATCATTTGAACACGCGAGGAACGTCTAGGATACTTGAAACAATACCCTAATTGTGTTTTCAAACCATTTATTAACTAACTATAGCAGTCCAAGTAACAACAAACGAACACGTAGCACAAAACAGCAAAGCAAGCTGTGTGCAGGGGTGTCGCGCCGCGACCAGTGTGCAGAGGCTGCAGCAGCTGTTGTTTTGTGCACAGCAAGCCCATTTTGGCTCATTTCAACTCCAAATCAATTTTTGTAAAATTCTAGTGTTTCATAGGACCATTTGACACTTGTGGAAGCTTTCTAACATAAAAAACTCCTATCCAATTAATTCATACGAAAATCCCATTTAAATGGACAAAGACGTGCGCATAATGGCCAAAACTTGGTGTAGACCAATTCCAACACTTGCAACATACCATATACACCTAATATGATGTATTGAAGGTGCTGCAACTGACCAAAACCTTTAAACTCATTGTTTGGTATCATTTTCCAATTTCTTGCCTATTTAAGGCCTATTTTTCACTATTTTAGCCAATTCAAGCAAAACAACCATTCTAATTCAAAACCAATGTTCTAATCAATTCATGCAAGTCATATGAACCTATTAGAACCTTAAAAATCAGTTCTTGATGTGTAAAAACAGATTTAGGCCATTTTGGCCATTTTGACCCATTTAGGCTAAATATTGGATTTGTGCAAAAACACCACTTCTAATGCACCAATTGAGTTCTAATCAATCCTAACAAGTTATAGGATCAATTAGAACACTAAATTTCAGTTCTTGAAGGTCAAAATCAGTTTGACCCGTATTTGACCAATTTTGACCCATTTGAGCCAAAATTCAAAATTCATCAAGAACACTACTTTAATTCATGGAATTGATTCCTATACACTTATAAATGATATTAGAACCTATTTCAATCATAAATTTCAGTTCTTGATTGCTAAATCAAAGAACCCACTTGAAACCTAAAATTTCAAGTCTTGAAAGATCAAAATCAAGAACAAGGATGAATTGGAACTTACAATGATCAAAGGATGATTAGGAAGAACAAGCCATGGAGAAGATGAAGATGGAGCTTACCATAGAGAATAGGATGATCTAGGGCTGATAATCCTTCAATTTGTGGCTGGAAATCAGAACTTCAAATGATCTCCTTGATGATTTCTTCAAAGCTTCAAGAACAAGAGGTTGTGTGTGTGTGTATACATACGTATGTGTGTGTGTCTGTGTTTTGATAAAAGCCCAAAACCGACTTGTGGGTATTATTATCCACAAGTGGGTATTTTGTTCCCCTTTTTCAACTTACAACTCATCTCTCGTTTAACCGTTTCAACTAACGAGGATATTTCTGGAATCCTCGTTTGAAACCGTTCGATATTTTATAACCTTTATCTATTTTTATTAATATTTTTAATAACCCATTTATCTATTATTTTCATATTTTATATCATTTTCTAAAATATATTTATTTTATTTAATTTAATTAAATACTCGACGTATCATATTCGGACACGTTTAGGCCCGTTTTGAGGATGTTACATTTTTCGTCCTTATTTGTGTTCGATAATGAACACAACCAAAAATACACTAGTTTATAAATTTTACAGTATTCAATATTGAACACAACCAATGATATATAAGTTTTATAATGAATTTTACAGTATTCAACACTAAATAACAATCTAAAAAAACTTCTCCTTGTTTCTCCTTTATAGTTTTTCCTTCATAATAGCTAATATACACAATTTTTTAGTTATTAGATCATGAATGTTCACTAATTAACAACATATTGAAAACTATATAATCTAAAACCCCCAATAGTATCTAGGTGTGAACAATTGTACAAATACAACAAAAAAAAAAAAAAAAAAACAAAACAAAAAGAAATTGAAGATCGGTCGGAATTTGATATAGAAACAAAAACAGACAAATACATAAAACCAAATATCAAGAAGTTAAAAGTCAAAATCTGATAGTGAAAACTATAAGCCGTTTACAAATCCATAAAGAGGAGAAAACAATCAAGGATGATGATGTAGGTTATGCTTGATGGGAGCGGCGGTATACTGATGGTGTGGGTTGGTGGTAATTGTTTGATGATGTCGGTAGTTGCTGTTCTTCGATGGCAATGGCGCGAGTTGCTTTAGATCCGGGCTGTTCTTCACCGGTCGGTACGTGGAAGACGGGTTTTTCTTCACGCAGGTAGGTGGAAAAGTGTCGCGCTGGTTGCTCTTCTAACTTAGCTTATGTGCTTTCGACGGTTGCTGAACCTCAACTGTGAAGGAGACGATAAGTGGTCGGCAGATCGAAAGCTGGACACAAAGTTCGTTGTAGGTAGAAGATGAAATGTTGATGGTGGTGGGATCAATGGGAGGAGACAACAACAAAAGAGAAAGAGTAATTTATGGATAATTAGGGTTTGTGATGGTTGGATCGATGATTATAGGAGAGACGAGAGAGAATGGTATATCTTAAAATGTCTAAATTACCCATCTTACCTTGTATTGAGTACCATTGATGTTTAATTTAATTACGAAAATACCATAATTCATAATAACCATTGATCCAATGATCTAAAAGTCACAAATGCTTCTCGCATTTTTCGCATGAACCTCCCTCTCTCTCTCTCTCTCTCTATATATATATATATGGGAAGGTTCATTTGAGAATCGTTTTTATTGCGAGAACCGCGGGAACCAATCTTAGCCGTTCATTTTGGATAATGGAATTCATGAATGAAGAGCGTGGGCGGATTGGATGTGGCATGGTGCATGTAAGGAATTCATGGGTGGGCAATCCAATTGAAGGAGGGGGAATTGGACGGCTAAGATTGGTTCTCGCGGTTCTCGCAATAAAAATGGTTCTCAAATGAACTTTTCAATATATATATATAGGCAAAAGTTCAAACGAGAACTATTTTTTGTACGAGAACCTATCTTAGCCGTCCAATTCTCCCTCCTTCAATTGGATTGCCCACCCATGAATTCCCTTACATGCACCGCGCCACACTCAATTCCTCCACGCTCTTCATCCATGAATTCCATTATCCAAAATGAACGGCCAAGATTGGATCTCACAGTTCTAGCCCGAAAAACAGTTCTCGTTTGAACCCTCCCCTATATATATATATTAAAGTTTATTTGAGAACCGTTTTTATTGCGAGAACCAATCTTAGCAGTCAAATTCCCTCTCCTTCAATTGGATTGCCCACCCATGAATTCCTTACATGCACATTACCACACTCAATCTCTCACGTTCTTCATTCATGAATTCTATTATCCAAAATGAACGACTAAGATTGATTCTCGTGATTCTCAGTCTAATATTGGTTCTTAACGGAACCTTCCCATATATATATACATATATATATAATTATTATATTTTAATTACCATTTTTCATACGCGAAAAATTTGTTCGGCTAGCAACATTTAACTTAGATAAATCGTATATTAATAGGGGCGGATCAAGATTTCTGTTGACTTGTGGCATCATATAATGACAAAAATAAAATTAATTAAAATTGAGGGTATTGTTCGGATTTTTTTTGGGTTTCCAGTTAATCGGGTCGGATTAACGAGGTTTCAGTTGTTGTTCCGGTATTTTAGGACCAAAATTTAAAACAAAACACAATTTATATGAAACTCTGTTAATTAAATTGTTATTTTTAAGGTAAACTAATGTACTTTAAAGTTATAAATCGAAGATTGAACTATATCTTATCATTTTTTAAAAAAATATTTCATTTTTATTAAATTTTGATGGACCTAAAAATCACTAGTGGCATCCCAAAATTTAACTGGCCACCAGCTGAAAAAATATTAAAATTTTTCAGCTCATCTGCAAAATTTCAAAGCCTACATAGTTCCACCCATGTGTGTATACATATATATATATATATATATATCATTTGTGGGTTAGTATATATATATATATATATATATATATATTTTTTTTTTAATTTTTGTTTCTACTTATCGTCCTACTCACTTGATTAAGACAAGTGTTAAAATCAAGGAAAAAAATTAATAAAATACACATATCATTTTATAATAAATAAAAGTATGAAGTAAAAACAAAAAATAAGAGGATATTTTATTTCTCTAAAAAGATATAAGCACATTTAAATTACTTATTTCAAAATTCAACTTTAATAAGGAACACTTGCAGCTTAAACAAAGAGACACCTCACATGCCAATAACATCACTGCTCCACCCCCCACTCACATTACCTAGTTTTCAAGCTTTTTCTTCAATTTATTACTATTATTATTCTATCTGATTCTCATGACCATTGTTTTCCTCGGTTGTTGAAAGAAACATGTCTAGTTCCGACCACCCATCGCCGTCGATGAGAAGCCTCAGTGAGGTGTCGGAGGAGGAGACTATGCGGCTGAGCTTAGATCTAGTGGCCGCCGCTGGTCAAACTATTGGGTTCTTGAGAGATGTTGCAGAATCACATTGGCTTCATCATACACCTGTTCTTCTTGAAGCTATTCGTAGGTATGATGAACTATGGATGCCGATGATGTCTGATCTTACGGCGGAATCCGGCAAGCCACCGATGATTCTTCCTCCGATTGATATTGAATGGGTTTGGTTCTGTCACACTCTAAATCCGGTATGTTTTGACTTTTTTGTTGACCACTATTTACTTGATTCGATCTTCAAAACTCGAAATTGATCCGTGGGTTATCACGAGCATAACACTACCTTTCTGGGTTTTGTTTTGTTCAAGAAAACGGTTTTATAACCCTCACAAACGTTGAAAATTGGACATAAATTGTTTGACCATAAAAAGTCAAACTGGTCAGCGTTTAATGAACTCTGTTTCAGGCATCTTACAGGCACTACTGTGATTCAAGATTCTCAAAACTCATAGGAAAAGCAGCAATTTTTAACCAAGAAAACAAAGATTATGCTTTGGAAAGATGTAAAGAGATTTGGGTTTCCAAATACCCATCAGAATCTTTCGATAATGAATCCGATTCAGATGATCTTCAAAACAGCAACAATCTTCAAATCGATTATCTTTTGGGAGAAATATCAAAGCAAAGATGTCTCTTCACCAAATTCTCCAAACCTTATATGCTAGAACTCGTCTACTTAATCGCTGCGAAAAACCGATACAAGGGATTTCTCTTTATGTTACAAAGATTCACAGACAGCATTGTAACTTTTGTACCCACATCAGATATTCTGTTAATGTGGATTGCTCATAAGGTATTTGAAAACACACCCAATAGTTATTACTGACAGGCTTAGCCAAACACCCCTTAAAAATCTGTAAATTTATGGCATGATTATGGTTAAATGAATCAGAGCTACCCAACAGCATATGCTATAGATGTGAAGGAAATGGAGGAAAGCATGAAGAAAGTAATTGAATCTGGAGAATCTGTAAAAGAGGAAGATTTGGAGATGATGAAGAAGCTTTGGGAGAGAGTGTTTGATCATCCTTATGAGAAAGCAGGTTGCCCAATTATTGGTGTTTCTGATGGTATAAAACCATCTATTCATTGGGAAGTTACAGATACTGATGTTAATGTCAAGTACAGACAATTGCTGCCTAGATTCTTGCTTGAGGCAAGTTTATATGACAGTAAAGACTTATCAGTTATCATCCTTTTTGATATGATTATCTTGAAAAGATTTATGTTTTTGTTAATCTTGATAACATTTGATCATTGTTTATGAGAATAGGTTAATATATTGGTGAAGCAAATTGCGACGAAGACGCTGAAAACGGATGTAACAAAGGAGTTTTTACGATTCCAGTTTTTTCGATGTCATCGAGACCTTAAGATAAACAAACCCCTATCCACAATTCTTACAAACTCATGGCAAAAAGTTGTGCATCTTTACTCTGAATTTGGGACTAAAGGAATTGTGGTAGAACTAAGGCGAAAAGGGGGAGTTTGTATCAAGGGAAGTAAGATGCTCGAATCGAAAACGTTTATGTGGAACGAGTTGCTTCGAGCACCATTGATCTCTTTACATGGGGTGGTTGGTGAAACGTCGAGGGTATTTGTGTCGATTACACCGCCTGCACAAGCACCCTACTTGTTGAAATCCGTGCCGGATCGAGTGACTGATGATTCGGGTGCCATGGTGTCGGAGGTGATCCTGAGAATGAACCAGTATCGACCTCAAGAAGGCCGGTGGTTGTCTCGTACTGTTCTTGATCACGCGGGAAGAGAATGTTTCGTTATTCGAATGAGGTTATATTTCTTAACAATCGTTTAACATGGTTTACCTTGAACTTCAGAATTCAATAACTCGATTTTTTCGCAGAGCGGGAGAAGGAATATGGAGAAGAGGTAGTAACAAACCGACAGTCGTAAAATGGGAGGATCGCTGTGTAGAAGTACGAGAAGGGTCGTGGTCTTATGTCGCTGGTTCCATCGGCAAAGCCCCCGGTATGTTTCTTGATTTCTGTTTTTCGTTTTCTGTTTCTCGTTTCGTTTTGATCTGACTAATGGTATCGATTCTCATTTGTGATCTAGTACAGAGAAAGTGATAGCAACCGCGACACCAAAGACACCGTCTCGAGAGTGGCGAGCTTCATGGAGCCTTTCAACCGGGCATGAACTATCGATATCAACCGACATGAATTTCGATCTAAAAACCATCACCTCGGTTGATTCACAGGTTCAGTTACTAAAAGGGCGACAGCTGCAGTACCGAAATGACGGAACGGAAGAGGAAAACGAAGAAGAAGAAGACGGGTTTGTGACAATCGTTCGGTTCACAGAGGAAAACCCGAGAGGGAGAGCGACGGGGCTAATAAACTGGAAGCTGTCCGCGGTGGAATTCCTGCCAGAGGAAGATGCGGCATTAGTGCTGCTTCTTGGCACGACGATACTCAGGAGTGTTACGGAAATGAGAAAGGAAGACGTGGGAGGGTTGTTGATTCGTAGGCGGTTGAAAGAAGCGAAACACGGGGATCGAGATTGGGGCTCGGTCATCGGGCTGGGGCTCGAGCCGTGGATGAAATCGGTTTATGTTAAGCCGTGGTACTGGAATGCTAACGGCGTGATGGCACGTGAAGGTGAGGAGTATGTAACAAAGAGCTATTCGGCTGAGGAATGTGGTGATGAGTTGTATAAGCAATCGTTGTTTGGTTGAATGATTTATCCAAAGTTTTCATTGCCCAACTTTGCTGTGGGTTTAAATCAATTTTTGTGTTTATATTGTATTATATATAAATCATGCTTCTAAAGGCGTGATGTGACGAAGAGGTCAAGCTTTAAGCTTTAGGAGCTATGATGAACTAAGGGGTAACTTAAGACTATAACTTTATATATATTTTATAATTATATATATCGAATTTATCGGTTATTAATTTACAAATTACAAAAAGTTGCACAAATTAGGAGCAAATTAACATATACAACTTATAAAATACAAATTTATAGGAAGTTCAATACATTCGATTGTAAAACGTATAAAAAAGTCAAAAAAAAATTAAGATGATTTTCTACACGTCATACTTTAAAAAACTCGTTATATGATGTGTAAAGATGCGTTTTGACAAGTCTTAGTATGCCCTATGTCTAACACTCATGCTTAGAATCATTTCCTACCACAGAGCCACGTCTCAGACTTTGACGACACTATGACGCGGTCATAGCGCGACTATAACGGCCTTTTAGAATACTGATATTAATCCAAGATCAAAAGTAAAAAGCAGTAATATAAGGTAAAATGTAATTTATATACATCTAAAAGTCAAAGTAAAAAATTAGATAGAACAAATATCATATTTGTTTAACTTAATTTACATATCATATTTAACCTTTAAAATATCATATTTGTCCCTAATTATAATAATAATAATTGATGACTTGAAATATCCATTTTCTATTTATAATAGTTTTAAAATATTTACATTTGGTTAACACCACATTTTCACAGAGTTACAAAAAAACATTGTTTATATATACACGTGATAACCGTACTCAAAAGATGATATTCAAAGTTTAGTGTTTCATCACAACTAGAGCTACCTAACCGTCAAGGAGCTGGAGTCTTACTCTTGTCAGCACTCGATCCACCTGTAATAAACAACATCAAATAAATGTAAGCTTTCGCTTAGTGAGCATACTACTACCACAGAATTAGTAAACCAAAGCATGAAGCAACTCCACTCATTACTGCAAGCCATACACGCTGTATAGTTGTACACTTATAATCTTGTAATTACATATACAGGGGGAGGGTTCAAACGAGAACTGTTTTTTGTACGAGAACTACGAGAACCATTCTTGACCGTTCATTTTGGATAATGGAATTCATGGATGAAGGACGCGGGGGGATTGAGTGTGGCAGGGTGCATGTAAGGAATTCATGGGTAGACAATCCAATTGAAGGAGGGGACTTGACGGCTAAGATTGGTTTTCGCGGTTCTCATACGAAAAACAGTTCTCGTTTGAAATTTACCTACATATATATATATATATATATAGAGAGAGAGAGAGAGAGAGAGAGACCCATTGGGTGAATACGAGTCTCCATCCACCACTTACTTGGTACCAAGTTAACTCTACATTTATGAATACACCACTTGCATTCCAAGTATAAATAGAGATAAGATTTAGCATACATATCATAATTAATCATACACACATAATAAAAAGATAGTATACTCACCTTGGTTTCTTGTAAGGTTCTATAATAGTCCGCTAGTCGATTCTAAGTCAACGTATATGCCAATGACACATATCTACAGATGTTATGCTAATAATGTAATCAAAATAGGGTACTGCTGAAAGGCTGGAGACTGAACAACACATGGGTACGCTCATGCCTTACCAAAAAGTTACAGTTGTGACCTTCTCAGACAGTGGCGTATCTATACTCAGACACGCATGGCCTTCGCCAAGTACCCCCGTGCCTTAACCCCAAAGCACTGAGGTACCTCAAGAACTAAGGTTTTTCACAAGGCGAAATGCAAACCCGTGCCTTCCCCTGTATCAGCAACCGATAGTCGACTAGCCGACTATTTTTTCCATTTTCACCATATTCTCAATTCTAATCGACCAAACACAGTAAAGGGGTGTTTTTCTACACCTCAAACAGCTATAAACAATAACAAATACATAAACCACAATTAAAATCATTGATTCATCCATTGAATCTTTGTTTGACCCATTAGAACACCTACTCAATCAAACAACCATACCTTCAGTTATATATGATTGGTTTGCTACAGTTTTGAAGATCAAATCTGCTGGTTCTAGCTTAATATTCAAAAGAAATAAGATGGCAGCCCTCCTTGTACTTACGCATGGATGTATGTATGTACTGTGTGTTTGTTTTGACTAGGAACAATGGAACATGGCATATATATCTACAAGTATAGAAATTGACATAAATGGTCCCTCAACTCTTCATCTATTATTTTGATAGTTTTATCTCTCTATTTTATAAACACCTCCTAGTTTAAATTAGGCAACCCCTAATTAACACGACAAGCATTTAGTTATTTAAATTAGAAAATTACGAACCTTGGGGCGTTACATGACTTGTACAAGAAATACAATCACGTCTATTCGTATCATGCTTCTGCCTTTACATCTACACTTCCCCGGTGCAGGTAGACGTTTTCACGGTTGGTCTTGACGTCAAATGTCGTCATTTTTTAAAATTCGTATTTTATAATTATTTAATATCTTTTTATTAATGTTTAATATTTATTATTTTTAAGCCAACATGTATATCACACGGTCATTAACTCTAGTTATTTTATATACTATTTTAATACACCGTGTATAAACACGAGGATTGTTAATGCAAATTTGAATCATTTATGATGTGAATTCTTAAACATATAATAAATTCAAATATCGATAACAAACCAAAAAACATTTATGAAAATTGAAAGATGAAGAAAGAAAATCAATATACTCACAAGTTTATGCTAATAATTGTTAGTGAAATTAGGAATTGACATGGGATCTGATAGTTATCGGTAAAATCCCAATAGATTTGCAATAATAGTTAAATCAATAATTAAGTTTTTGTTGAATAATGCTTTTGAATGGCATGAGATCCGATTAAAATGACGGGTTACCCATTTTCAGTTAAGATATGTGCCCAACTCAGTATTTACGGCTTAAGCTTTTGCCGTAAGATAATCTTTATTCATTAGCTATTTTAGAAAATAAAGAGAAATAATCGAGGATTTAAAAGTGAAATGACGAACTTTTTCTTTTAATATATATTTTAAGAGTAATCAATTGAACATCAAAGTTCTATAAGTATTTAAAAAACATATAAAAAGTAGGTAAAAGACCTTTATGAATAAAGATGATTTATATCCTACTAAAACAAAATGTCAAAATAAAAAAAGAAAATGAAAAAAAAGAAAAATTCTATTTATCTCTATTATTTCTCTTATTTATTCTATTTATCTCTATTATTTCTCTTACTTAATTCTTCTACTTATTTTGACATTGTCACACAACAGTAACAATGCTTGCTTGCATGATTTATTTTGTTAGTTATACGATGAATAGCTTTATTTCTAATTTAAAAAACCTAATTAATTAATTTATAATCTATTTATTAAATTACAAATAGGTTAGACCCATTTGATAAATCCAAACTGACTTCATCAAAAAAAAAGAAACTGTTGTTAATTTCGTTCCTAACCTTCGACTGCCACCATTACCATCGACTACTGTCATTACCATCGACTACTGTCATTACCATCGACTACTGCCATTATCATTGACTACTACCATTTCGTTCCTAATCGACTTCATCGATTCACAGTGTTCTTTGTTTGTATTCAATCTCTGACTTGTTTTTCCTTTAAAATTGACCCCCCCCCCCTTTTTTTAAAAATGTTTTTAGACATGAATCTGTTGTTGGTTTTCTTAGTCAATATATATACAAACTTCTTTATAAACTCTCTTATTCTATATGTCACTTCTAGAGGTATTATATAACAATGGCTTTTACATTTTTTCCAATGATATTTAAACGAAAAACGATATATCCTCCTACTCACCACAAGATGACATGTATGTGGAGTCCACTAATTCTGTTTTCGCATCTCCTCCATCGATTTTGACACTTGTATTGATCTTATAAATATTAGGATATATCACCTCTCATGCATAGAAGACTAGAAGTTATCAAGAAAAACCCATAATTTGTGTTGAAAGTCAGTTCAAAATTAAACATCACATGAAGCAAATTTTTACATACTTAAACAAGGAATGGATAATAAATCATATGATTATTGAAAGTCTTTGTGTGTGTGTGTTTAAGAAGAGTTATTGACTTAACTGTTTTATTTTTTATTTGAACTATTATAGATTTGACAGGATGACATCATCTTCAAGCTCAAATCTTATTGTAGACGTGATTTACGGTAGGGTTTTCCTTGAAAATCAATTGAACTACTCGTTAGGTTTAGTAATAACTATAGATTATGTTGATCTTGGAAATATAAAGTTTAATGATTTGGTGGAATTTATTAAAAAAGTAACTAAATATAAGTGCACAAAGTTGTATTATTTTGTCCATGGAAAGAATTTAAGCACCGGTTTGAGAGTTATAAAATGTGATTTGGATATTTATAGTTTCTTGGATCATGGGGTTTCAGGTATGTTGACCACTATGATAAGAATTTGACGGATTTTATTAGGGTGGATAATTTGACGAACCTTATGATTGATGCTAACACGACTACAAACGGCATATATTGGCTCTCAAAGTTCAGATCATAGCAATCAGACACATTCACACAAGGAAGAGGATGAGGGATCAACCTTAATGTCATTAGGCCATGAATATGATGTTGTGAGTACTTTGAACAAATCAATCCATGATCCATTCTTGTCTTTGCTCTATTACAACAATATGAATAATGATGATATGGAATAGGACACTAATTCTGTTGAAGATTGGAGTGCTAATAAAGGTCATGATGATAGCAATGGTGTTGAACAAAAAGTAGAACATGATGTTGAATATTCAAGCTATAATCTAACCATTAACTAAGGGGAGGGTTCAAACAAGAACTGTTTTTCGTACGAGAACCAATCTTGGTAGTTCATTTTGGATAATGGAATTCATGGATGAAGAGCGTGGGGGGATCGAGTGTGGCATGGTGCATGTAAGGAATTCATGGATGGCTAATCCAATTGAAGGTGGGGGAATTGGACGGCTAAGATTGGTTCTCGCAGTTCTCGTATGAAAAACCTTCTCGTCTGAACTTTTGCCTTTGGACTAAAATATATGGTGGAAATGTTATATTTTGCTTATTAATCGGTTTTATTTCATCATGCAGATATACAATGACAAAAGAATTAGAAACCGAGCAATTTTGTTGAAATTCAAAAGAAAAATCTAATTTCTGGATAGACGCGAATTTTAGAGGTTAAAACTTCATAAGAAGACAAAAACCCTCCTTACGGCCATAAGGACCCTTCCTATGGTCGTAGGTGTACTTTTTACACATGTAGGATTTACTGATCAGTTCTATATATGTATTTTATCTCTGTTATGCTTAATAGAAAAGGTTGAGGTAGTTGGTGTTTGTTTATCGCATTAGCTTTCCAAAAGCTTGTATGAGTATATAACCTTAACAAGAGCCTGTTATACCTTTGTAGTGAGTCAATTAGGTAACTTTAACAGGAGTTTATTCTATTAGGGGGTGTTTGGTAGAGAGAAAAGAAATAGGGAGAAAAACAAATGAGGTGATTTCTCTTGTTTGGGAGAAATGGGTTTTCATTTGGGTGGAGAAATGGTTTCTCCAACCATTTCCCTTTCTCCACCTCCTTTGTATTTTCATTTCTCTACAAAATGGGGAGAAATGGGCAGC
This sequence comes from Dittrichia graveolens, assembly GCA_038502395.1. Taxonomy (NCBI): domain Eukaryota; kingdom Viridiplantae; phylum Streptophyta; class Magnoliopsida; order Asterales; family Asteraceae; genus Dittrichia; species Dittrichia graveolens. Next base: position 18,230,872 of record JARJIL010000009.1, read on the forward strand.
CGACCTATTGTTTCAATGTTTCCGGCGAGGGGCGATGTGTGTTCGGCGAGGCGATGTGTCATCATCACCGTTGACGTCCGACGATTCTACACATCCTCGTTGACGTCCGGTTGTGTTGTGCTTCTGGTGATTCTACTCATCATAGTCGACGTACGGCCCGGCGGCAAACGCCGCAGCCGACGTCTGTTGCAGCGTTTTTTGGTTCGATTAAACCCTAAATCGTCGACGTCGGCGAGGTGGCTAACGCCGCAGCTGATGTCTGGTTGCGATTGAACCCTCGATCGTTTGTGGTTGTGCTTAAACCTTAGCTGAACCATTATTTCTCTGTGATGTGCGATGTCGTCGTCTTTTACGATGTCGACGTCGTCAGCTGTTGCAATCGAACCCTAAACTGTTGTCGTTGTCTATTGTGATGTTTGTTTCGGCGATGATGAGTAGTCTAGAGTCGGCAAGGCGGTGTTGTCGCCGCCGCCGACGAGTTTCCGGTGACTTGAGCCACCATTTTTCGTTTTCATTTCTTGATGATACAAAACAAGGACATTTTTTACTTATTTCCATTTCCAATTCTCTATTTTTTTTCTCTTAATCAAACACCCCCTTAGCATATTGCACCAGACAATAAACAAGTGTTACCATATCCAATGTTATAAGACACGCAACTAGAATCATTATTGGATGTCACCAATTATTGTCTGGAAATAATTAATTAGATGAATTAATTATTGAGAGAACTAAATAAATAGTTATTTACTATTTACGAGTATACCTAATAAAATTTAGTTTAATATTTAATAATTGATTAATTAATTTTAGGTTTGGAAGTAATTTGTAAATTACTTAAACCCGAAGGTTTTATCTTTGTTTAATTAAAAGTTCATTTTAAATTAAGATGATCTTTATCTTAATGGGTTTAAAACTTGGGCTTAAGATTTGTTTATCTCCTTACCCTTTTACCAAAAGTTGTCTTCATTAATTAGAATGTTTTTCTTGAATGGAAGATAGGGCTAATAAACAAACGTCTCACCGACAAGATAGTAATAACCTTAACATCTTAATAATACAAGGTAGTGATCACCTGTAATTCATCTCACTAAACATAGTAATTGGTTGAGCACAATGAATGGTTCTTCTCTTGCTTGACTCTTTGATCTTCAAGGTTTACAAGCTGGATTTGAGTTAACAAAAGATTACAAGTATATTCTTGATTATTGAGTGTTTTATAAAATACAGACATTATGCAATGTTGCCCACCAGACTTAATTATTAGACAATGAAAAATGTTCAATATAGTCCATAATTAATTCATAGTCTCAAGAGACTAATTTTAGCTTTTGGATCAACGTCATCAATGGTCTAGATTAAATTTAAAATTTGGACGGAGTGACATTTTCATAATTTTTTGTAATTCACGTGTGATTTAAATTCAATAAAATTTCAGTACTATGTTTTTTAAATAGACTTTATTGAACACAACTCATTAGACAATATCACAATAGCATATTATTGAATTTAAGGTTTTGAGCCCTTTTCAAGAGATGCACCCATTGCTTCCCAAGTTATCGGTCCGGTTCAGTTCCGCTTCAGGCCATAAAGTTTTTTTGCCCATCCCTACGGCATGATACACTCTCTTCAATGTTTTTGAATTTGATAATGATGTTATATACATATTCTATGATTTTAAAAGCTAAAAATTAGCATAGCTTATATGCAAACCAATATTCTATCTTTAAGATCACATATTTAAAATCCAACAATATAAAGAATAAAAGTCCACCTAATGATGTATTAGCCAAATGTCAAATGTGTCAAATGACATTTTGGCCTTTTGACTTGAACAAGGGCTTAAGTGGTTCAATTACAATTATTTTTGGACTAGAAATGTAACATCTAAAGCTTATAAAAAAGTTTTATTAATTTAGTAATACCTGAGGGACTATTAGTGTAACTTCATGGTGTCTCCATCTTGGTCAAGTTCACTGTCAGAGAAGAGATAGGTACGGTCGATGCACGTTCATGGGCCCTACTGTACTGCTGCCCGCATATGATCACATCACCTCTCTTTTCTCATCCAACGGCTCAAAATCACTGTCAGTTTACCCGTTTGCCATGTGGCGGGTCACGTGGAGATATACGTTGAATCCGGCGCACAGCTTATCACAGCCCCGTTGTCTGGTTTTCAGGTCTATAGTTTTCTCTCTCTAAAATATGATCTCATGATCGTACCCTCGCCGTACAAATTAAGCCGCCGCCGATAGTGTCACCGGAGCTTCACTACCGCCGGCAAAAATGACCGTTATAAGAAAACGACGATTCAACACTTGCCGATTTATCTCCGCCGCTGCTCACCAGCCGCTTTCGAACATCCTTCTCTTCCTTTTCGTCCCCACTTAGTTTCATAGGATTATTTTTGAATTTGAACTCCGATTGGACGTTACGTTAATACATTCTCTGGTTTTATCCAATGGATTCGTGTTTAATTCTCTCTCTCCTCTCCGATGATCTCCTATCACGAATTCTCGATTGTTTTTCCGATGATACTGACCGGAAATCGTTCCGTGCAACCTGTAAGTCGTTCCACCGGGTTGAATCGTGTCACCGAACTCATCTGAAGTTTCTACGACCCGAATTTATTCCGGATCTCCTCGGAAATTACACGCGCGTGGACTCGCTTGACTTCTCCGTCTGCCCACGGATCTTCGACGTGACGATCTCCGGGTTGCTGAATAACGTGAGGTGTTTGGGATGGGAACAGAGGGTGAAGAAAGTTGTGCTATGTAGAACAACGTCGTTGAGGTTCTTAGGGCTTGAAATGCTGGCTGGATCGTGCCCTAGGTTGCAGGCCGTGGATGTATCGCACTGTTATCAGTTTGGAGACAGAGAGGCGGCAGCGCTGTCGTGTGCGGCGGAGTTGCGGGAGATTAAGATGGATAAGTGTCTGAGGCTGACGGATGTAGGGTTGGCGAAGATTGCAATTGGTTGTCAGAAATTGGAGAAGATTAGTTTGAAATGGTGCTTAGAGATCACTGATTTGGGAATTGATTTGTTATCAAAAAAATGTCCACGCTTGAAGCATCTCTCTGTTTCGTACCTTAAGGTAAAGCACCATTTAATTATAGCCTTTTACTATGGATTAATGTTGAATTCTCTCGTTTACTACACAATCTGGACCACATGACAACTGAATTCGTGTTATGTTTATCTATTTTTTCATTTTTTATTTTTTGCAGATAAGTAATGAGTCACTAAAATCAATAAGTTGTCTGAAGAAGTTGGAGGTGTTACTTTTGGTGGGTTGTGGATTACTGACCGATGAAGGCTTGCATTTTCTTGGAAACAGTTGTCCTTCACTTCAGGTTTTTTGCTTTTCTAATTTGTATTCTTTTTATTGTGATTGTTCATTTATTTACTACTATAGCTGCTTATAAACTTATTTACAATTATCACCCGACGGCCTATCGTAGTAACGGGTAAGGCACTCGCTCCCCACAGGAGGTCTTGAGTTCTAGTCCCATGGTCATGGAGTTTCAAGGGGTTGAAAGGAAACAACCACGATAATGGTTGGTTATATAGTTACTCGACCCAGGAAGGCGTACTAACCAGGAAAAACTCCTATTAAAAGAAAATAAGTTGGTTATAAATTTACTCGAATATTGTTTGGTTGGGGATAATGTTTGAGCTGTGGCATGATACTTGCACTATATGAATGCCTTGTGATGTAAACCATTGATCTCCCATGTATATAACAAAACTCATTTTTGTTCCCCTTGTCTCATCGCATTGGTCATAACCTTAATTCCTTATTAATCTTTTAAAGAATCGATGCAGAAACAATTTAAGATCTCTGTGATGCTGGAAATTATGAACAATCTTTTCAAACTTGCCCATACAGAAGATATGAGACTTGTAGCTTATAATTATAATTTTTTGTTGCAGGTATTAGATGTATCTAGGTGTGAACATGTGAGTTCTGCTGGTCTACTTAGTGTTACAAGAGGATGCAAAAGCCTTCGAAAGCTCAATGCTGGTTATCACTCTCTAGTAAGTCGATTAGATCCATGTTTTCTGTACAAAGTTTTGTATGCATATAGTTTTTTCTCCAACTAAAACTGATGTTTTGATGCATCAGGAGCTTTCCACCGCTTTTTTTCAAAATTTTAAGGACTTGAAGCATCTGAAAGCAATTAGAATTGATGGATCTCAAGTTACTGACTCTTTCTTTGAGATCATAAGCACTAATTGCTTATTTTTGGTGGACGTTTCTTTGAGCAAATGTCAAGGCGTGAATGATGCAGGTATTATGCAGCTTGCATATGGGCATCCCAACTTGAAATTGCTTGATTTAACATGCTGTCATGATCTCAGTGATATGGCGATATCAGCCATAGCGCACTCGTGTACAAAACTTTTGTGCCTCAAATTGGAGTCTTGCTCTTTGCTCACTGAGAGAAGTTTTAGTTATATCGGGTCATCATGTGTGTTACTTGAGGAGCTAGATGTAACAGAATCTTCTATAAATGACAAAGGTTAGTAATCCAAGAACCAGTCTTTGTATCTTAGAGATGGCCATTTTAACCCGTTCACTTATGAATGGGTCAAGCTGGGTTTATGCTTAATGCCTAACAGGCCAATAGAGTTAAACAAATCAAAAGTCACTCGAAGTGTCCTTATAGCAGTTATCGGCACTTCATTTGTTTTAACGGAAAAAAGATTGATTATTATCATAGTTTATATAAGGGCAAAATGCGCGAAATTACAAAAAAACTTTGCCAATATTGTCATTGTATGCAATTAACTTTATTTTATACCTATAAATACATACAACTTACAAATTTTGTTCATTGTTGGTAACCTGATTACCAGTTATCGATTGTATACAATGAACAAAATTTGAAAGTTTTTTGTATTTTTAGGTACCAAAGTTCTTTTATTTTTTGTCATGTTACCGGTAAGTTACCTATCGTCATAGGTAACTTGCATACAATGAACCAAATTTGTAAGTTGTGTGTATTTTTAGGTACAAAATAAAGTTGGTTGCATACAATGGCAATATTGGCATAGTTTGTTATATTTTCGTGCAATTTGCCCTTTATATAATCATATATAACTTATTAAATATTTATAAAAATGGAAAAAAAAAGGTCTGTGACTCATCCTGGCCCGTTTCAACCGGTACTAAAAACAGGTTCCTGTTTTAACCTGAACCAGTTTTGACTTTTTGACTTTTTACCCAACTTGCTCATTTTGCCTTTTCTAAGGAGGTTACCTATAATTCATAACTTATCATTAATATATTTCATCATTCATATCTTTTCCTCAGGACTTGAATATTTGTCTAAATGTTCAGAGCTCCAGCTCTTAAGATTAGGGATTTGTACTGATATTTCAGACAAGGGATTGTCTTATATAGCTTCAAATTGCAAAAAACTTAAAGAACTTGATCTATACAGGTATCATGTTTCAATGATGATGGTTTTTGATCTATAATTTGTGTTCATTTCTTGTATTCACATTCTTGTTTGGATGTAGGTGTTCAAATATCGGTGATGACGGGTTAGGTTTTATAGCACGTGGTTGCAAAAAGATCAAGACACTAAATTTGTGTTACTGCACCAATATTACAGACAAAGGGATGTTATACTTAAGTCAGTTGAAGGAATTATCTGATTTAGAGATGCGTAGTATTACTGAAGTCACAAGTGCGGGTTTGACAGCTCTTGCATCAGGATGCAGGAAACTTTCACAGTTGGATATTAAACATTGTGGGAATATCGGTGATGCTGGTTTTTGGTCTCTTGCATACTATTCCTGGAATCTGCAACAGGTACATGAGAACAACGTACCAGTTTTTTATTTCGTTTTCAGTTTTAAAGTTAGTTGTTCCTTTGCCCCTTGAACTTGACAATTAAAGTTAAGGGGTGAATCCCTGGCCAAAAATTCAGTAAGTGTTAAACCACCAAACTAGTGAAACTTAATGGCTTCTTTTTCAACATTAGCCCATTAGAAATTGTCAAACACTCTAGCATCTCATGCTTTGATTATTACTATAAATAGACAATCACATCTGAAGTTCAAAACCCTACTTTCTGCTGCGCGTAACTATTCCAGCTCATTATTTGGCTATGATTATTCAATATCACAATCACTTTTAAAACACACATCCAAACACCCGCTAACAGTCTTTTCAGTAGTAATATACTTAAGTAGTTAAGTATATATTTATCAAGGTGTAAAGAAAGTGGACTTAATAACACATTTGAACTGATATTAGTCCACCGTGATGCTAAAAGAGAAGGTTATGTTGATGCAGATTAATATAAGCTACTGCTCGGTATCTGATGTGGGTTTGTGCATGATGATGGGAAACTTGACACGCCTGCAAGACGCCAAACTGGTGAACCTCACAAAAGTGTCAGCAAGAGGATATGAACTTGCACTAAGGGCTAGTGCTGCTCGACTTAAAAAAGTTAAGGTTGCTGCTTCTTTTAGACCTCTTCTTTCAGCTGAGCTACTTGAGACTCTTGGAGCAAGTGGTTGTAGAATTAGATGGGATTAATACATGCTTGATCAAACTTCATGACTTATTGAGGGTTTGTTTTTGTGTGAAAAATGTCTGCTTGATAAGTGTGTGGATGAAATTACTATTCTAACTTTGTGTAAGATTCAAACCCTAAATAAAATATGATTGTTGTAAGTTTTTCCCTCTTGATTTTATAATAAAAAAGAATACAATGAAAGAAAAACAATATGAAAGAATCACAATAAGAAAGAAAAATACTTGATCCTTAATTCACACTACCATCTTCATTGTCATCTTCATGTTGTTGAACATAGGTTGACTGCTTCGGGCTAATGGATTCTGACCTTATGATTGGGAAGGCGTCCAGTCGGGTTAAGGTACGCTTTTGGGTATTATTTGATTTCACATTAATATCCTGAATATTGATGCCTTCACTTTCGGTTTGCTTTTCAAAAGAACCCTTTTCCAAGTCGCTCACTTCGGGTGTTGAGTTTTTGTAAATCAAATAAACACAAAATTGTATAGCTCCTAGTAATATCCCTAATCCATTTGGCACCTGCAATAGTATTGACACAAGGGATATCATTATATCATCAAATCATTTCTTAAGGTTATGAGTTCATCTGAAATGAGAGGGTAAGAAGAGCACTTACAATGACATAAGGATCTATGACCAACAAACCGAAAGTGAACCAAGCACACCCATTGAGCAAGAGAGAGAACACAAGGAGAATTGGCATATACTCGACACTCTTCGTCTTTACTGTTGTTCTCTGCATACATGTATTGCTTAATTAGGTTCACGATCGCTAGTATGCATCACTGTCATGAAAGTAAAAGGAATAGCCTTAGCTTAATTACCAGTGCAGCGAGAGGTGCAGCATACATCATTGTCGTGAAAGTTGCACATAGAATTCCCGTGAATGTACGTCGTGAGCCATTGTCAAATGCAACAAGCGTGAAAGCCAAAACCATTCCAAAAAACACAATGTCTAATATCACGAATCCAAAGTATTTTACCTGAGAAAAATATAATTCTATCACTGCAACTACTGCATTTGAAACAACACGCTTATGGGAATCTTGATTGCCAAAAGCCAAAGATAATAATCTTAACCCATTTACTAATGAATTGATTGATCTAGTTGATTTGCTTATATTAGGTCAAAAAGATGTATTTTAAAGACAACCTCCTAAATCATTATATTCCAAAAGTTCTCAATGCTTTATAGAAAAACACGTTAGCCCAACCCTACCGCATAAGAAATTATCCGTCTTAAATTCTTAACCGAAAACATTTTGACCTATTACACAATCTACACGCCCATTTGTTGTGCAAGGACGCTTAATAATTGATAATTTTGTTACCCTTCTTTCCTTCGAGGAATAGATGAACAAAACAATAAGATAGAGGGCTTGCATGGTTGCACCGGATGCATTAACCGTGACGATAAGGATGCCATCATCAGGGTCAAGTAAGCCATACAAGATCCACAAAGAACAACTCAATAAAGTTGCTACATATGGTGTTCCATTGTAGTTATCAGCAGATTTTGTCTTCACAATCTGCCTAAATTGGGATCTGCAACATGTAAAAAGTTGTATATACATGTTAATTAACATGAAAATTCATTTCTATATCTTGATCATATATAAGCAAAGTTACACTCACATGGGAGAAGTAAAACTCAGTATGGAGATTATGTTTCCTGCAAGAACAAATTAAAGAAACATATAACAATCTAACACATGTAGAAAGAAACTTTTTACTGAATTTGAAGCATGTTAGCAACATGAAGTGAAGTCTTAAAATGGCTCTCACCTAAGATCCCGACGATGAAGTCTGCGGCAACCATCTGGTTATTGGGTTGTTCGACCCGAATGGGTTAGAAGCGAAAGGGTTTTGGAGAAGAAGAGACGGAGATAGTTAGCTCGACCCGATAAGAAATGAAGATGTGAATTGTGATGTTTTTATGGGCTCCCCAATGAATACCAATTGTTGGATTTTAGCTTAGATTCTTGTTCTTATTCTTTTTGCATGTTTGAAGATAATTTTGTTGTTTCATATGAAGTCATCTGAAAGGTTCTTGACTTCAACTGACATGGGTTTTGGTCCATAAACATTTATTTTTAATTTTTTTTAATAACAATGTTAGATTGAGCTATAGGATTGGGTGCCAACTAGGATGGAGTGACTGATAATTGGCATATATTAGTTTTTTCTTTGTTCATTATATTCTACTAGCAATTCTAAGTCAACCATTTTATGACTTATGTAGCTTGCCTCAAGATGAAGCCGAATCGTAATCGACAAATGAACTGTAAGTTTGCTTTCTTACAAGACGGGAGTAAAAGCTACGGAACACGTACATAGCTCGCTTAAAAATCGATCCACTATTATAAAGAAGAGAGACATACAAAGAACTCTTTAGATAAAATTGAAAATAACAATAACTACAATATATACTTTTGAGTAGAGCTTGATGTACTCACATTATTGACCAAGGCTTAGAGTTCTGGTAAGTTTTTTTTTTTAGCAGCTTTTGCCTTAACGGTAGAGGCACAGGATCGAAAAACGGTTGAACTGATCAGGGCCCCGGTTTCAATCCACTCCAACTACACCCTCCTAATTAATTCGGTAGGGCTGCTTCACTAATGAGGGAGTGACCTTCAGCTACTCCTAGGAAGAAACTCTCCAGAGAGACTCGAACCCGAGACCTCCCCTTCACTGGAAAAACTCCCTTACCACCAGGGCAAGCCCCTTTGGTTTAGAGTTCTGGTAAGTTAGCTGGTATTTCTGAAATTAAGTGATCAGAACTTAAAAGGGAAGATAGTAGGAATACTCACTTATGAGAGACTACACTTAGTATTCTTCTAACTATAATCTACTCATTAAAAATCCTCTATCACTGAATTATGTTTACTTTTTTAATGGCTTCTAAATCTACCTCATTTTAATCTACTGCGAGGCTCGAACTCATAAACTTAGGCCATGAGCAACACCTAACACTAATATTGGGCTAGAACCCTTTGGTAATTATGTTTACCGACTCTATAAATTAAGGTTTTGTACTAAATTTGTTTGTATTTACTCATAAACCAGCATTTGATTCTATTGATGATAATTTGATTCTATTAAATAAATTAAAAAATATATTCAAAACCGTTTCATCACAATTTTACGACTCGATATTTCAGTCACTAAAGAACCAAGAAACTTCCCTTTTGTGACAGATTTTTGTGTAGGTGACATTTTATTATGAGTGATAATTTGTGCACAACGTACTTTTTGCTATATTCAACAAAAAATAGTTGTTTTGACCATTATACCATTAAAATTGTAGATAAGAACAGTAGATAATTGGTTAATAGGCGTATAAAATTGTAGCAACTACTTTCTTATTCACGGTTTAACCTATGAAATTTGGACTTAATGACACTTTCCAGCCACTAAATTTCATATATATTGTAATGAGATATACGTAAAATATGTTGAATAACATAAATAAAAAACTAAATTACAGGGATGGTCTATGTGTTATAATGGACCGAATCAAAAACAAAAAATTAATAGTAGAGATCATTGACGTAATTTTTGTTAAAGGGCTAAACTAGTTACTAGCAAACTTATGCTGGAAAAAAACTTTATAAAAACAAACTTATGCTGGAAAAAAACTTTATTTAATTACAGAAACTTAAGTTTTTATTTAAAAAATAAGTTCTTACAAGCTTTGAATTACATAAATACTCTTCAATTAATTTCGTTTCTTATTTATAATTTTAATTTTCTATCATTTTATATTTTTAAACTCTAGCTATAGCTACAGTTACTTAGTCAAATAGTTTTTATACATATAAACAGCTTCCAATTTCTATAAGCTTTTTATACATATAAATACTCTTCGGTTAGTTATACTAAACATACATGTTTCCTTCTCAAAAGACCTTGAAATATTGCTTATAGGTGAAAGAAGTAGATAGTTGTCACCAAAGAAATAGAAAAGGGAAAGAATAAATAGAGAAGTAATGTTCTTTAACCAATAAACACACATACTTCTTAAACCCTTAATCGTAAAAAGAGAGAAACATTTAAGTCACATTTTGATACCATTAAAATAAAGACTTTTTGTTATCAAGCAAAATGATATAGTAAATTTGGAATTATGAAAAAATAGATATATTTTTATAAAGGGTTCACATGTGCTTATTCAAAGATAGGTGACTTATACAAGGCAAAGACTATTACGTATATAGGTTTTGGTTTTTGGGTTTAATTAAAATGTAACGTACCAAATTTTATTTTATTAAAAAAAACATATATGACTGATACACAACAGATTCGAGTCATAAATTTTCATGTATTAAAACATAAGTGCAGTCATATATTAATTACATTTCAATCTCAAAATTTAATACTGTTTGAAACATAAATGTAACAATAACCGTGTAATAGAAATTAAATTTATTAAAGTCCCACGGAAGCTTTCACTGACGATGAGCTATCACATGCGTGCTGGAGCCCTACCATGGTCATCTCCTGAAAGAGGATTAAAACAACAACAGTAAGCACGAAGCTTAGCGAGTACAGTACTTATATGCTAAATCAGTTCAACAATTACATTCATACATATACGCGTCTTATACTACCGTAGTAAGTGGTCTCACTTTCTATTCTACCCGCTACCGTCGTAGTCTGTCTCATCATACTTTTCATACCCGCTACCGTCGTAGTCGGTCTCATCATACTCTTCACATCCGCTACCGTAGTAGTCGGTCTCATCATAAGTGTCAACTTTAGACGGTCTCATCGTACTCGTTGCCGTGGCAAACGGTCACACTGAAGTGCCGGTCTTATTAAACAATCACATAAGCTCATAATCAATAATCACTTGCTTGAACGCTATCATTCATAGTTGATGCTATTTAGAATGTAAGTAAGAATATTCACCTGACAGTAGTTCAATCACAAGTAACGAGTAATCAGAGCGTTGTATAGCTAACGAGTCCGACAGCAAGAACCTACAACATATCTTGAGTACGAATCCTTACCCAGTCGGTCGAACAAGTCTCACACTTCCTAAGTCGGACCCAACCTAAGTCGGACCAAAGCCGGGTCGGACTAAGGTGTAACATCCTCACAAAGGGCCTAGATGCGCGCGAGAGTGGTACGTTAAATAATTAGATAAATTGAATAAAATATATATATTTAAAGATATTTAAAAAAAATAACTAATTTGGTTATTTAAATGAGTTAATAAAATATTGATAAAAATATAAAAGAATAATTGAATATTAAATGGTTTAGAACGAGGTTTCCAAAAATATCCCCGTTAGTTAAAACGGGTACTCGTGCGTTAAGTTGTAAGTTGAAAAGGGGAACAAAATACCCACTTGTGGATAAATATTACCCACAAGTCGGTCTCCTTTTGTTACCCACGTATCATTCACAGAGAACTCATTCTTGTCTTCATCTTGTGATCTTATCTTCAAGCTTCCAAGGAGAAATCAAAGGAGATCAAGAGAACTTCTGATTCCAGCATCAAATTCGTGGTCAACAATCTGTTCTTGATCCATCTTCATCATCTTGTTCATCCTTGTAAGTGTTCTTCCCATGTTCTTGAGCTTTAATGGGTTTTTAGGTCACAAATGGGTCAAGCCCGAATTGACCATTTTTGAACTGAATTCTTCACTTCTAATGCTTCCTACAACTCATATAGATGCTTAAGAACACATAATATGGATTAGAATTGGTTGATTTGATCAAAACCAAGATTTGACCAAAATGGTCAAAATTGCCGAAAACGGGTCAAACTGAAATTGACCTTCAAGAACTGAAATTTAGTGTTCTAATTGTTCTTATAACTTGTTAGGATTGATTAGAACTCATATGTTGGATTAGAGGTAGTGTTTATGCACATGTTCAAAATTGGCCTAAATGGGTCAAAATGAGTTGAATATGTTTTTACACATCAAGGACTGACTTTTAAGGTTCTAATAAGTTCATATGACTTGTATGAATTGATTAGAACAATGGTTTTGAATTAAAATGGTGGTTTTGCTTGAATTGGTAAAAATAGTGCTAAAATAGGCTTTAAATAGCCAAAAATTGGAAAATGATACCAAATAGAGGTTTTAAAGGAAATGGTCAGTTCTAATAGCTTCAATAAGTCATTTGGAGTGTGAATGATGCATTGGAAGTGTTGTAATTGATGTATTTCAAGTTTTGGCCATATTGAACACATTCTTGCTAATTAAGGCTTGAATTTTGTATGAATTGGTTGGATAAGTGTTAGGAAGGTTAGAAAGCACCTACAAGTGCCAAATGATGTTATGGAACACTGAAAATTGATTAGAGTTGAATTGGTATTGATTTGGACCAAAAAGGCACTGCTGTGCAGAAACTGCAAGTATGCCCTGCTGTAAAACCCGTATTTTTGTAAAATTATAAAATTTATATATGTGATATTTTAAATAAGAAATTAGTGAAATTCTGTTCTCAAGATGTTATTTGTATGAAATATGTAAATATATACATATAAATAGGTAACAAAAGTAAGGATGAACAAAGTTTGAGGACTAGACTTGTAAAATGTGTATATAAATTTGGTAAGACTCCAATTGTTGGAGTCAAACCAAGGAAACCTCTGGAGAAACCATCTAAGAGGAGAAAGAGAGAGTTCAAGATTCAAAAATTTCAAGATGGAAGAAGGATCAAAGGGGATTTTGGTATTTAGTGGTGGTTTTGGTTTAAAATAGGGTGTTGGATTGCATCTTTGGCCCTTTGAGCTTGGGATTTGGTAAGGAAGCATCAAAACAAGTTGGGAAACTTGATTCAAGTAAGTTTTAATATGAAATTTGTGCTTGAATTTACTTATATATGATGGATTTGGTGATTCTTAGTTAAAATTGGGATTTGATTTAGAAAATGGGTCAAAATTGGGAAAACTTGTATGGTTAGGGTTTTGGGTAATCAAACTTGTGATATATGTTGTTGTTTTGAAAATATCTTTGAGTGTTTTTGTTGCTGCAAATGAGTTATATTGAAAGATATGAAATTTGTGTTGGAAAAATGGAGAAAATTGGGGCCTGCAGCAAAGAAAAAAGGCCCAGAGTTACTATTCACGGGGGCGTCGCAGCGCGAGGGTCCGGCTTTGCTAAGGTGACTTTTCCAAAGAATTTTCCGCGGCGCGAGGCACCCTTTCTCGCGGCGCGAGACCCCCTGAAATGTCCAAAAAGTTGTTTTTGACCCCCATTTGACCTTGTTATTGATTGGGGTTTGTTTCTAATGGTTTTAGGGAGTTCATAGGGAGTCCGAAAGACCCGAAATGAGTGTTTAAGTTGTGTTTTGAGTCAATTCTTGTGTATAACTTCATTGTATGGTTAACTTAACTAAGTTAACCTTGTGTTGTGATCATAGGACCTTTGTGCAAGTGATTGTGGACTTGAATTTAAGTAGAAGTGATCCCCATCACTTCAGACAAGTGAGTTGTGCCCTGTTGATACATAAAATGCTTTTAAATATGCAAGTCATCAAATGTTTCTTATGTACTATGTTTTATGTATGTATATGGCATCAATGTGAATTGTTCTTGATTGTTATCATGTTTATGATAATGAGATATGTATTGAGTATATGTTTCACCTGATCTGAAGCATGTTATGCTATGATTTGATTATGGCAAGTTGTGACCTTGTGTGTATAACTCGTATGTGTTTATGTGACCCTTTGGGGTATGTGATTATGTGACCCTTCGGGGTATGTGATTTGGTCCGGACCACTGTTGTGATATGAACTCTGTACCATAGGGTTCCTAGCCATTGAGACGTGCACAGGTTCCTGTGGCTTCGGCAATTGGGGAACCGCGATGTACGGGTGGTTGAGGGATCGGTGCAGAGAGTGGAGGGGTATGTCAGTAGCCATCATGACCGTGTGGGTTCACTGGGCTGACGAGCCATCGAACCTGGGTAACACGTGTGGATTTGGTGAACAGGGCTTACACTCCAGGGAACCGTTGTATGGTGGACTGCTTCGTGCTTCCCCCACCTTGACGGGAGATGTGGACACACCCCTACGAGGACTTGTTGACCATGGTTGGCCCCTATGGAATATACAAGTATAAGTGGACTTGCCCCTCACATCTTATGTGATCTGTTACTGATGCCATAACTGTTTATGTACTATGACGATTTGTTTAATTGTTTAACTTGTTTTGGCACACTTGCTAGCTTATGCTAATGAAACTGTGTTATGTTTTCGTATCCGTAGATAAATAGTAAGCATGATGCCGGTGAGGCGGGTAGATACCTTTGGGAGCAGCTTGTTGCCTTTGGATATGTTTGGAATATATGATTATTCTCATTTTGTTTATCTGTAATTAATGGTCGTGTATTCGGGTCAACAAGTAACACCATCGTTTGTATATTTGACAAAGCTTCTGCACTAGGACGTGTATTATGTGCATGTTGCTGTTTTGTGTTGTTCTTTCGCGTAGAAGTGTTTTGGTCATGGTTATAAGTTAGTAAACAAGTTAGGAACATTGTTAGGACATTATTGTAGATCTCTTGATGATTTCCTTGCATGTTTAAATGTCTAAATGTAAATGATTTGATATAGGTGCTAACGACAACTAAAGCAAACCGGAGTTGTATACTTACATGTTATAAGCTCAACAGGTGAGTAACAGTTAACTCAAGCATGATATTGATAGTGTTATAAGATGTTTTGTATGTTACAAACCAAGGAATTGTAGTTATGCATGTTTAGAGGTTTTATAAACCAATTGTGTTAATTAAATGATATGTATGCATGCTTAAAGACCAGAGTAGGTCACTATTGTTATGTTAAAGGCCTGTGTAGGTCAATCTTGATATGTAAGGGCCGGAGTAGGCCATTTGTGTTTGTGCTAAGGCCGGAGTAGGCCATTGTTTGAGTGCCGGTACTACTTTGTAGAGATTGGGGCCAGATTATCTGGGTCTTGAGTTGGGGCCTTGTGTCGCCAGCTAGGATGTGCGGAGATTCGATGATCACGAATCTTGGTTCTTGCTAAACCGCCGCCCCTCGATACTAACTTGGGGCTCTTAGTTCCCGCTGATCTCAAATGGGATATGTTCCCGATAACGCAATGGTGGACCGCTACCCGCTTCTCCACCGGCGCGGAGGAAGTATCGGTTTCCCCAATGAGGATCATTGAGCCGGGCTTATAACCCTGCAAGACGTGATGCCTGCTGACTAACCGGTGCTTCACCATGTGTTAGGATAGACTTGAATGAAGTTATGTGATTCATGAAATGTGTTTTGATACTGTTAATATACTGTTTCCACTTTAATTGGTATTCACTAGCTATTTATAGCTAACCCTCTCATGAACTCTCCATATGCAGGTAAATAGACTGAAGGTGAGGACGGTACCTACTGGTAGGTCATGTTAGGTGTTGGGGAACACTTTGTAAAGACAATGTTATGTAATAATTAGTGTAATGGTCGAACGAGTTGGTAACGCTTGGTGTGTTGTTAAACAATACTTGTGTACTACAACTTATATTTATATAAGTTGTATTATGTGAATTAAATATTATAGCTTCCGCACGTGTTTTAAAAAAAATACTCTGAAATTAAAGACCGGCGTTACATAAGAAGGCTAGGTCTAACCAAGCTAAGTCTGACCAAATCCTTAGGTCGGTCAAGTCACACTCCGACATAAGTCGAACCAACATACTCGGACCTAAGTCAGACCAACTTGCCACACGTACCGGTCGATAATCAGTTATTAAATCACAAATCAAACCTTAACCAAAACAACATATACAAGTTACCAAATCATTCCTTACATCAATTAAACAACTCCTGTCAAGTTAATTTGGATTTCATCAAGTATTGAGGGATTTAAAGACAAATCTCTCTCTCGGCCTATCTTGGTTGAGCGAACCCCCAGAACCAAAAAATAACCTTCAGTCTCTTACTCTAAGATCATAAAATTGGTACCTCCATAACCATAGTAGTGTAAGAAGCATTACATGATGATTCTCTTTACAATTCCTTATGTGAAAAGATGATGGTTCTTCCCCTTCCTGCTCTCAGCTTTGTATGAACACACACTAACACTCTCAGATGAACTTGATCTTGGAGGTTGTGCCCTAATTAGGCTTTTATAATTATTCCCCAAGGCCTAAGCCCATTAATTCCTAATTTAATCCAAGCCCATAGTATTTGATACTAATCTAAACAAAGCCCAAATGTCTTTTGATTAATCATTTACTATTTACAAGTAACTCCTTGTTAATAATGGATTAATCCCAATAGACCCAACCTTAATTCATTAATTACATATCAACCCCTTAATAATTATAACAATATTAATAATAATATCAAAAATACTCTTTTATTGATTAAGGAAACCGGGTATTACATAAAAATAAAAGATTTTTGATTTTTTATAGTCTCTTTTAGAATTATAGTTTATCAAAAACATGAAAATAGATTAATATTCGACATATATGATATTTAGGAAGGTGATTAGTACATAATAATAGCTTGTTATCATTTAATATAGCTAAAAGACTAACTTTAGTAAAATATATTAAATAATCTAAACCATTGAATTTAGATAAAAAATTTAATTATGAAATCTTAACCATCCATTTTGATAAAAATTAAAATTTAATTTTGACTTTTTTTATCAAGATTGAATTCAATTTTGAATTTAACCTAAACTAAAATTATTAGAGATAATTTTAGGGTTTACATCTCCAAAATGTATTACACTATACCTCAAATGTTAATGTGTGCATCCACCTTTCAAAATGTTATTCTATGTATCAAACTTTCAAAAATCGTGTTATTTGTGTATTAAACTTCCTATTGTATGTACTAACCTATACTTTTTTTGTTTTTTTATGTAATCAAAATACGTACAATACCAATAAATTAAAAGTTTAATACACACAATAACATTTTTTGAAGGTAGATACACATATTGACATTTAGGGTATAGTTTAATACATTTTGAAGAAGTAAACTCATAATTTTATATATTAATAATACAAATCTTATCACAATTAAATTTCACATTCTTTCTAAAACTGTCTATCATTTAATTTTCTATATCAACTAAGAGTCTCAGATTGAGTTATTAATATTTAAAGTTGTATTATTAATATATAAAATTCTTAATTTTTTTTTAGTTTTTAAGAAAGTCTCAGATTGAGTTATTCTTTTATTCATACAAAATAATTATATATTTAGCTAAACGAATATAAAATAATATTTTTACACAAATAATTATGACTACTTGTTTGTTTAGATAAACATTTAAACTAATTAATATTTTACATAAATACAGGACCGTCTAATAGAAGGTGCAACATGAGTAATTGCCTAAGACCTATAGCCAAAGGGGGGCCACTATCAATATGTACAATATATATAGGTTATGAAGCTTAGTAACTCCGCTATTCTTGATAATTATTTTATTAGTTAATTACATTATGTGTTTGTTTATTTGAGTAACTCATTGATATTCACTTGAATTTTTAATAATTAGTTAAATCACTTGATAATTAATGTTAATTTTATTTTATTTACTTTAATAGTTGAATCATTTTAGTTTGTTTATTAGTTTCTTGACTTTTTCAAATTATGATTCCAAAAAAGGCATTTATCCGTTAGTCAAAAAAGAAAAAAGAGAAGAATTTAAAAACTTAAAACGGATTTAAAAAATGTCAATAGATAATTTTTTAAAGAAAGTAAAATCACTACAACAAGTTCTTTTATCTATTGTTTCGGTTACGAGTAATTGTATGTTTCTTATTCTGAGTTTTTATATAATTTAGTTTGTATCAATATAATTTAGTATATTAAGGGGTCTCTTTTTTAGTTCTGTCTTGAATCCTGAAAATATTTTAGACGATCACTATTTAAATTGAAAAATGATATATCATACCTAAAATTTCTTATTACTTCATCTTCCTACTCATCATAAGATAACATGTGGAGTCCACTAATTATCTTTCCCCGCCTCCTCTATTAATTTTAACACTTATGCTGATCTTGTTAGTATAAGGATAAGTTGGAAAGATATATATCACCTCACATTTAAGTTAAGCTAACAAACTTATGTGTCATTATTTAATAGCAAGTACAAGAAGAAAAATTGATAACTCCCTTCTACAACATCCGGGAATATTTAAGTCAACGGTCGACATCTACAAATTCTAAACTTATATAAGTTATTTCATATTTGGTTTTTAAGTTAAAAAGTTACAAACTTAGTTTTTTATTTAGAAAATCGAATACTATTAGTTCTTTAATTGCATATTATTTCAAAATATTAAAGGATTATGTTTGTAACTTTTTGGTTTAAAGAGTCAAATATGAGATAATCCTAATTCTATAAAACCCAACAATGTAATTCACTCACACTGTGTTTTCGAGTTTAGTTTTAGAGAGAAAGAGGGAGATTTGAAAAGAAATAAAAAAAATTATGTGTTTCCGAGTTATTTTAAGGAGATAAATGAAATGATTTGAAAAGAAAGTTTAGTAAACTTTCCTCCCAAAAAGGAGGATTTGAAACAAAAGGAAAGAAAAAGAAAATTTTTATGATTTTTTGTAAATGACTAAATTAGCTTTAATCATAATAAATAATTTAAAAAAAATAAGGGTATTATTGTAAAATAACCAATTTTCTTTTCTTCCTCTTTAACTCGGGAACACAAACTTATTTCTTTTCTTTCTCTCTAACTCAAGAAAACAAAAAATCGTAATCATTATATTTTCTTTTCTATTATTTTATTTCCTTAATGTATCTCAAAAACACAGCGTCAGGTCTACGAAAATGATGTAAATAAATTTATTATACCAAGCGTTTATTACAAAATATATACACACAAGATACCCAAAAAGTTTAGATCTACACCTAACCTATTTTAAATCCTAATTTAGATTTTAAAATTCCACGTCATATTTGTTTATCCAATTATCCTCGTTTGTACTTTGTATATAAACGTGGGGGGTTCCTTTGCCATTGTTGAAAAGTAAAGGGTATGATTATGTAGTTTTAGGGGTTATTAATATAACTATGAGAATGTCAAATTAATTAATGCAAAAACATGGCACACCATGTGAGGGATCCATGTAGAATATCCACTTGTTCCATTGTTTTGTGCTCATCAATTGGAATATGCTAAAAGCTTGAAACTACCAAATGATTGCTAATACCACATACTTTTTGACCATTTTCTTTAATTATTTAATTGGTGAATTACCGGATAAGATATTGGTTCTTTATAGAAGAGGCTTCGGGTTTTAGTCGTATAAAAGTGTCAATCAGAAATGACCAAGTAAGAAATTATCGTGATAATGGTTAAACTGTATATATCTAACAAATATTCAACCTTTGTTACACAAGGTTGGAACAAGTATGACTTGAGTTGCAAGTCTACTCGACTCAGTTTACTTCTATATCTGTACTTCTATTTGAAATTCAAGAAATTGAAAGGGCGATCGTATCATTTCCTAGCGCGTCGCATTTCGGATTGTATTAGGAAGAGAACTTTATTTCTACATGGCTAAATCATCTAAAAGGATGTATGAACAATAACATTCAAAGCATGTCTTTATGGTGTCTAGTGCTTGAATTTTATATGACCAAGAGAGATTGATAAGAAAAATAGTAAATCATTACGAGATTTTTTTAATATTTTTGTATGTTGTAGATTACTGAAGAAAGTTATGCACAAGTGCATTACCTTCTAACATATTTTCGTCTAATTATAGTTTGCACATTCACATACTTAAATAACCAATGTTCAAATTCTATAAAGGTTTGAAGATTATATGGTGTACACAATTTATCTACTAATTAACACATGTATCTTGTTTTATTTAGTACTTATTTTGTATTTTAGTTTATCTTTTGGTTCACACAATTCACAAACTTTTAAACATCAACATACAATTGTGAAGATCAAGTTTTTAGTACTAAAAGTATATGTATTTAGCCTACTTTATTAAATAAGGACCTATATATTGCAATAGTAACACATAAAGGTGATTGTTGTGTTGATTACTAAGCAAAAAAATAAAGATAATAAATAATAATAATAAATAAATAAAGTTGATGTTTTAAATATATATTTATTAGATCTCTTGAATGGAACTAGCACCTTTTTATCCCCTTGTGATGCTTCATAAATGAGTAAGTCATTTAAAAAGGACAAACTATCTTTCTTTGAAAGATAATATGTGATGTTAGGGATGTAAACGATTCGAACTATCTGTGAGCTATTTGAGTTCGGATAGTTAAAATCTCGAAACGAGTCGAGTCTTAAAGAGCTCGAGCCTAGATTAAGACTCATTTAATAAACGAGTCGAACTCGAGCTTCAAAGAGTGGGTTCGTTTAAACTCGTGAGCCTAAACGAGCTCCATATATAATATAATTTATATTTTATGTTTAATTTTTAATATTTATATATATCATTTTAATAAAAATATTAAAATAATACCCGAACCTAAACGAGCCGAGCCCGAGCTTCATAAAACTTAAACGAGTCGAGCTGAGCTCGAGCTTGTGCTTAAAAAATCCCAAACGAGCCCGGATCGATAAGTGTTTGGCTCGGCTCGTTTACATCCCTATGTGTTGCTGTGACATTTAAGTTAGGTGTTATATACATGTTTAATGAAGGATAAATTTATCATTTCCGTGTTTACTCCTTTTGATATATAAGTATGACAACAACTAACTTAGGTGCTGGATACTGCTAATAGCGTACATCATTTGTAATATAACAAATATATATATACTACTATATAAACCATTTAACATTATATCTTTTTTTTTTAATTTTAAGAGTTCTTAAAATTCAATCATTACATCTTGACATTTCATTATTTCTAAACTGATCTCATCCACTCAGTCTTTAACAATTTTATTCTCTCTTCTAATTTAATTTAACTTTTTATTTATTTAAAATATATTCTCCTACACTAACACGCTCTCTCACAAAAACACAATTATCCACTTACGTTAATATAATTTTCAAAATCTTATTAACTTCTCTCTCATTATTTCATAAATACAAATATTTTTTCTTATTTTAATGTCTTTTAGAATTTATTTTTAAAATTAATAAAATAGTTGATGCAAATAAAAGAATATTTGAAAAAACAAACATGTTGTTGTAGAAATTTTTTTCCTGACATTGAATCGTACAAATAACATATCATTACATTTCTTGAGAGTAACATGTTATAAAACAAAAATTATTTACCGTCACAACATTACACAAGTACGATGCTACTATTTTTTAATCAATGAAAGTGGAATATGGTATAAATAATGAGATCCAAACAAAATATTCTGTTTCTCCCATGAAATAAAGACCCTGGAAAGTTCATAAACAGCCCTCGTATTATCAACATATGTCATAACTCCCCCTTCCCCTGTCACTCGGTGACTATAATACGAATGTAAAACCTCACAAATCCAGGCTTCAAAGCAAGGATTTCGTAATTCGTATCATCTTTGACTTTCTACTTTCAAACTTATCTCCAATCTCCCTCCCATCTCTCTCTCTCTGTGTAGATATATTATATATATACATATATATGTGCGTCTGGTTGGATCCCATATTGGGCACGCAAAGCAGGTTCGCCGGCGATTATCGGCGGTTGAGCTCTGATAACTGATATACAGTTTAAACATGTCGACGGAGAGATTGATATCGAAAGGTTATGTGCAATCGCACCATGGTTCTCAATCTCAGCATGAATCGATCCGTATCTTTGAAGAACTCCCAAAAGCTACCATTGTATCTGTTTCCCGACCCGACGCTAGTGATATCGGACCATTGCTTCTATCTTACACCATTCAAATCGAATATAAACAGGCAAGCCACACATTGTTCAATACATATGCCGTTGTGAATTAATTGATATTATTATAATTGGGACAGAAATCGCACGATTCCCTCCACTTGATTGTGTGTACAAACAAGCAATTCGTGTGTTGCGCCTACTTTTAAGCTTGGTTGATTTTGATTCCTATGTTTAGTTGGTCAGCAATGTGGGAAAAAAAAGGTTAAAGGCTATCGAATAACATTCTTTTTTTTTGCTTAGAAATTTACCCTTTTAATACCCAATCAAGTAACATAATTTGTGGTGAACTTTACAAGTAGATATACTCTTAGTTTTAACCAGAGTTCTCACCGTTAGATCGCCATAAAACCTTAATGACTTGACCGGAATTCCATCATGGTGATGACGGTGGAGTTTAATCGGCTTCTTATAAAGTAGGATGCTAACGAAACTTTTATTTGATAAAGCCTCAGTAATTCGTAATCAAGTAAAAGGAGGCGAGTACATGATGCATACGTAATTTGCTGAGTTTTGGCTGATTTCTTGAAATGGGTAGCTTATTCTACATATTTGCGTTAGCTATGTATATTTGCTGCATGGGTCCTAAAAACTAGGAGATTTAGGTCTCAGTATCCTGGAATCTGTGTCAAAATTGTTTGGTTGTGCAAGAAAGATTTGGCTACTATATCTGTTATATTGTCAGATAACCTTAACATCATTGTTCTTTGTGACAAAAACAATCCTAAAGATTGTTATACTGATTCATAACCTTGGGTATGCATGACAAAAACAATCCTAAAGATTGTTATACTGATTCATAACCTCGGGTATGCATGTTTTATGGTTAGTAGAGTGACAAAATCATTAAAGAAGTGAGAAAATTTGAGGATGGGTTGTGAATCCATGCTTGTTCTGTTTTGGCTTTTACCGGTACATTAATTTGAAGCAGTAGGAAGTTCTTTAGAGATTTAAGTGGTCTTGACTCTTGAATTCATACATAATACTGTTGATAAGAATCTTTTGTGTTCAGTGATATGCCTCATTGGTTTCTTATTTTGGATGATACATATTTTCCTATTTTAGCATGAATGGATTGATGTTTTAAATAGCTAATAATGTGTACTTCAACAGTTCAAGTGGTCCTTACTAAAGAAGGCGTCACAAGTTATCTACTTACACTTTGCATTAAAGAAACGTGCAATAGTTGAGGAAATTCAAGAGAAGCAAGAGCAGGTTCTTTTTTAAACTTTTGATATTTATTATGCACAGAAATTTGAATGGAAGTTCTTTGAAAGTGTTTTATACGATTAAACTAAGTCTGAGACTCTTATTTGGGAAATTCTTTTCACATTTCTCTATTTTTGTTAATTTTTTATTACTATGAACACCAAAGGTTAAGGATTGGCTTCAACACATAGGATTAGGAGATCAGACGGCCGTGACGCATGATAATGATGAACCTGATGATGGAGCTATTCCTGTGCATAACGAGGATAGCATTAAAAAGAGGTAACTGTGTACATGGATGCCTTATTCCTTGTGTTTTCCTTTACCAACAAATTTAATATAGGTGGCAAAGGAAGCATGTTGGGTGACAATTCCAAAAGGGTAGTTTATTTGTACAGGTGGGGTTGACCAAAAGCAATTTTTGTCCAAAAAAGTTAACTTTCTGTATAAACAATTAATGTGTTATATATGACACAAAAGTTACATTATTTCATTAACAAGCCTTTTTCTGTAAATGATTGATGTGTTTCTATGCATTAAAAATTCACTTGGGCAACTTTTGACCCGTTTGACCTCATGTTTGACTTGTTAGAGATAGAACACCCAAACGGACCCGTTTTAGGTAAATGGATCCAAATTGTTACCTCTTAACATTATCTATCACGTGTGTTCTTACCATATTTCTCAATGCAGATCTGTCCCAACTAGAGCTGCTCTGCCAATCATAAGGCCATCAATTGGGAGATCAACAGTTTCAGAAAAAGCAAAAGTGGCAATGCAGAATTATCTTAATCACTTCCTTGGGAACATAGATATTGTGAATTCTCGTGAGGTACCTACAAACTGTTTCTGTAATCCTTAATATGATGTTGTGTTGTATTATGGGTCCGCGGGTCTCTGGATGTTGCATACTTTAAACTGCATTTCTTTTTCCTTCACAATCTTAAATTTGAATTTTGTTTTATTCAACATTTTTGGTACTCTTATAACCTGGGTCAGGTTTGCCAATTTCTGGAGGTCTCTAAGTTATCATTTTCTCCAGAGTATGGTCCAAAGTTGAAAGAGGACTATGTTTTGGTTTACCATTTAAGTCATATCCGAAGAGATAATGTAAATACAGGATGTTTTATGTGCTGTTGTTGCAGAAATAGTTGGCAGAAGGTTAGTTTTTTAAAAAATAATACATGTTTGCCATTTATTCCATGTTCAATGTTTCTCAATTTGTCATTACTGTTGATAATGCAGGTTTGGGCAGTATTAAAACCTGGATTTTTGGCTTTACTAGAAGATCCTTTTGGTACAAAGCTCTTAGATATCATTGTTTTCGATGTGCTACCACCTTTAAATGTAAATAAAGAGAATCAAGTACTTTTGGCAGAGGAAGTAAAGGAACGAAACCCTCTGCGTTATGCATTTAAGGTCTTCTTCAGTCACTTTATCATTATTGCCTTATTAGTATTATTCTTGACTTTTAATACTTATATAATCAATTATTTTAAGCATGCAGAGTTTAATACATGGTTAGCGATTGTGTTTATTGTTTCAGTGTTCCCTTGTTCCCATTATTGATGTTTGAAAAGTTTGATTCTTGATAGGTTACATGTGGGAACCGTAGTACAAAGATAAGAACTACAAGTAGTGCAAAAATTAGAGATTGGATATCGGCCATCTATAATGCAAGTCAAAAACCAACTGAAGGCTGGTGTAATTCCCATCGTTTTAGCTCTTTTGCTCCACAAAGAGGTTTGACTGATGATGGTAGTCAAGCTCAATGGTTTGTAGATGGACAAGTAGCATTTGAAGCAATTGCTTTGTCAATAGCAAATGCAAAATCAGAGGTAAACTATGACTTTACTCTCCAAAATAGTGTTTGGATGTGCTTATGTTGTGATAAAACAGGATTTAAAAAAGAGAAAATTACATAAAAGTGCAATTATCTTTGCATCAATTTCCAATTTGTGCAACCCTCTTATTAATGTTTCTAATCAGGTCATTATACTATACATTTGTTTTTAGTTAATGTAAAAGGGTTGCACAAATTGGAAAGAAATGCATTAAGATAGTTGTATAAATTGTGTGGCCAGTTACATTAATTGAAAAGAAATGCATATTATACTGACCTGATTGGCTGATTAGAAAAATTATATAATGGCTGCACAAATTGAAAATTGATTGGCTGATTAAAAATTTACACTTTTGTGTAAATTTTCCTGTAAAAAACAGCGTATGGATGTGATTCTGTTGTTTAAAGTTGTAATAATCAGATAGTTAGGTGTTTGAGTGTTTGGCAAATTCTGATTTATTCAAATAATTAATGTATAAAAGGGACCAAACTAACATTTTAGTGAAAAGACTTGATAATTTGTGAAATGGAAGGTGAAGTCTTTCAAATTCTATTTTTAAAGAGGTAAACAGGTAATATAATTTATTTAGTTTTGTTGCAACTCATATAAGATTGATTATTCAAATAACTAGAAGCAGAATCAGTTTATCCAAAAATTAAAAACTGAATATTGATAGAACCTTTTATGCAGATCTATGTTACTGGATGGTGGCTCTGCCCAGAATTATATTTAAAACGGCCGTTTCATGCAAATGGTGCTTCTCGTCTTGAAGCATTGTTTGAAGCTAAAGCGAAGGAAGGTGTGAAGGTAAAATGGTTATAGCTTTGGGTAAAGTTCTTCTAAATGTATTCAACTTTACACCCTTTTGCTCTCGAACTTTTAAAAAATTTATTGTGTGTGTGAAACATTTTATTTGTCCCTATTGTGTGTATTAATAACTCTCTATTGTATGTACTAAACGTATACATTTTTCCTTTTTTATGTAACCAAAGTACATACAATAGCAACAAATTAAAAGTTTATACACACCATAGAAAATTTTGAAGTTCAATACACATAATAGCAAAACGTGTAAAGTTGAATACATTTTGAAGAAAATTATCCTATAGTTTTTCACTTTTTCTTATTTTTCTTTGGAAGAGACGCTTGTAAGACTAATTACCGTGTGAAGTCATGTTTTATGATTGGAGTTGTCTTAATATCTGAAAAAACTTGGTTGTAGATATACATTCTTCTCTACAAGGAGGTTGCAATTGCTTTGAAAATCAATAGTTTATACAGCCAGAAAAGACTTCTTAACATTCATGAGAATGTGAAAGTCTTGCGCTATCCTGACCACTTTGCAGCGGGCATCTACTTGTGGTATACATTTTACTAATTTCATATTTCTTATCCATATTATAGAATACAGACACATTTACAATTGTAGATTCATTCTTGTGTCTCATTTTCTTCAAAACTCTACACGATGCAGGTCACACCATGAAAAAATTGTAGTTGTTGATCACCAAATCTGCTTTCTAGGGGGATTAGATTTATGTTTTGGTCGTTATGACACAATTGAACACAAAGTTGGTGATCACCCTCCTTACATATGGCCTGGAAAAGACTATTATAACCCCAGGTGAATCCTCTTTTCTCTATGTAATCCAAAATGGTTATAAAGTTGATCATGTGATCTTATTAAGATATATATAGAATAATATTGTTAACAAAAACAAAAGAAAAGTAAGAGGAAACAATAGGATTTGGTTACTTCAAAATCCGTACAGAAACTATAGCATTTTATGAAGCAAACATTGCTAAAAGAGGAGAAGAAACCCGTTTTAGCTGATTATCTCTTTCACAATAAACATCAAAACACCCTCATATCCCAAAAGAGGAAAACATTATCTTTTATCGTCATTTATAATTTTTCAGGGAATCTGAACCGAATTCTTGGGTGGACACCATGACGGATGAATTAGACCGCAGAAAATATCCTCGCATGCCATGGCATGATGTTCATTGTGCACTTTGGGGACCTCCATGTCGAGATGTAGCAAGACACTTTGTTCAACGTTGGAACCATGCTAAGGTTCAACTTATATATACTTAATTTAATTGTATGGTCATTGTGTGATTAGTTTCTTTCTCTGATACATTTATTATTTTATCCAGAGAAACAAAGCACCAAACGAACAAACAATACCATTACTGATGCCACAACAGCACATGGTTCTCCCACACTACATGGGAAGGAGCCAAAAGTTAGACATCGAGAGTAAGCCGACTGATGGAAACCAGACACAGGGTTCTTATTCCTCCGAGTCACCGTCACAAGATATACAATTTCTTTTACCTCAAGAAGCCGATGGGATAGATTCGAAAATTGTTAATAATACGTTGAACGGGCTACACCCGAGAACCCTTTTTGATTCGTTACATGATGGACATGTAAGCCAAGCTATGCAAACGGTAGATTCTGTAGATGATTTTGATTTCTTAAATCATCAGCCAGAAACTAGCTCAAGGACAACTAGTTTTGGATCTGACATGTCAGAGGAAGGGTGTGAAAGGCAAGAAGTCTCTGGAGTTGATATTTCACAAATTGGTCCCTGTACATCATGCTCTTGTCAGGTTAGATGTTATATTTAATATTGTGCAATTGCATAATACTGTTGTATATTACGAATATATGATTAATTAGTTCATGTTAGTAATTAATTTAAAAAAAACTGTCAACTGTTATAATAACTCATTACTCATAGAAACAACCATGCTAACTGCAGGGCATGGTGGTGGTTGTTTTAAACAACCCTGCTGTCTGTGTGATGACCCCTAGGCCTGCCAATCACTTCAAGAATCACTTATGTTAATACTTCTCACAATGTGCAAATCATGGTCAATTAGAATTACTAAGTACCAATACAATGAAAGTGTTACATGTCATATTACCTTTTACTGGCATTCATATTTATGATGTATGATTTTCAGGTTATCAGAAGTGTCTGCCCGTGGTCTGGTGGAACGAGTCAAACTGAAGACAGCATTCATAAAGCTTATTGTTCTCTTATTGAAAATGCAGAAAGTTTTATTTACATTGAGGTAAGTCGAGGGAAATATTACCATGGTTGTAATTGACCATTATGGGTTCTAGTATCGAAATCTTTCCATCAATTTTCTTTTTTTTGGACTTTGGTTTCAAAATCAACGTCTAAGGCCTATGTTATATGTTAGTAAATAAGGGACTGTTAGTGGTTAATAGTCGATTACGACAAGATATCAACATTGACCAGGATGTCCCCAAGTCTTCTTTTACCTTTTTTTGCCAATATAATACTACAAAGAGCATACTATTATAGACAACTGTAAAGCTAAACATTTTATGTTTGTGGATTTTCTTCCAGAATCAATTTTTCATTTCAGGCCTATCAGATGATGATATCATACAGAATCGTGTCTTGGAAGCTTTATACAGACGTATCTTGCGTGCACATAATGAGGGAAAATGTTTTAGAGTTATTGTTGTCATGCCTCTCTTACCTGGATTCCAGGTATACCATGCTCTTCACATGATCTCCTAGAGGTCACAATTTTTGATTTTTCTATTTTTACCTATAGGCGGGTCAACTTGGGTTTCGTTTTATTTCTGGCGGGGCTCAAACAGGTTACTAAAAAAGAAATGTGTCAATCAAATAAAAAATCATCTAGAGGCATTAAACCTCCCATTTCTTTATATTAAGAAAAAGAGTTAGAAAGTCTCTACGGGTGACTAAACCAGTAACGAATGAACAGGGACGTCTGGATGATGGTGGTGCTGCAACAGTGAGAGCTATAATGCATTGGCAGTACAGAACCATTTCTAGAGGACAAAACTCGATACTACACAACCTCAATGCACTACTTGGTCCTAAAACGGGTGACTATATATCATTTTATGGTCTTAGGACATATGGCAGACTTGGTGATGATGGCCCAATTGTTACAAGTCAGGTAATTCAATGTTTTTTCCTTCTGGTGTTTGGCAATTTATCTTTTCCAGTGTGAACTAAATAACAAAATTCTCTTTCACTATTTTGTTTTCATGCAGGTGTATGTGCATAGTAAGGTGATGATAGTTGATGATCGCATCACCTTAATTGGATCATCTAACATAAATGACAGGAGTTTGCTTGGACATCGGGATTCTGAGGTACATATCTATATTTTTACCATGTTTTTTTCCTTTTTTAAACTAGGATATTATACTCAGGCCGTATAAAAGAAATGCTATAGTTCTTGAGTCAGTTTACGCCAAAAGAAAATTCTTGACGCCTCGAAATATGTACCCTAATCAAAGTTATTGATTTCATATAATAATTAATGACAAATAGGTAAATTAGGACCAAAACTTATCCGGAAAACCAAAATGTTGCATTTTTTTCTTTGGACAACCCCAAATAGAAAGTGTTGCTTTTTTTTCGAGAGAGGGAATATATTTAAAGAAAGCGTTGGAAGAAAATAGATCTTTTCACTAAGACAAGTTGTTGCATCAGATAGGGGTTCTCGTTGAAGATAGAGAATTTACTGAATCAACAATGAATGGAGAATCTTGGCGTGCTGGGAAATTTGCTAATAGTCTTCGGCTTTCTCTATGGTCTGAACATCTTGGTCTTCATGGTGAAGAGGTTAGTAACATTTCGCCACCTTAAAAAGGTCAGTAAATTTCTATTTGCTTCCCTCTCAAATCTCGTCCTCTTATTCCAGATAACTCGAATCAGAGACCCCATAGCTGACAGCACATACAAAGATTTGTGGTTAGCGACTGCAATGGTAAAGAATATAGCAACATACATAATCATTTTTTTTTATTTTTTCTTCAGCCTTCAAGTGATATTCTTAATGTTTGACAGGAAAACTCCCAAATATATCAGGATGTGTTTGCTTGCATCCCAAATGATTCTATACTCTCAAGGTAGAAATCTAGATTTTCTCTTGGTTTCTTTACTAAATCTACGTAGATTCTAACTAGACATAAGAGTGTTCAACCATTTTCTTATTATGGATAGGCTCCGCGGTTTCTATATAAAATGAAAAAAAAAGTTGCATAAAGAGGAAATGCGTCAAGTGGGTTATTATTGTCGTAAAGAACTTCCTAATCATATTTTGTTTAAAATAATATAATTTTCGTAATCGTATTTGACGCATTAATTGCTAATGAAAAGTTCAAAGTTTTTGGAGAGAAAGTGTTTCAGGTCAGCAGGCCCCATACTAAGATTATCCATTTTGACCCATCACCCAACATCCCCGCCAGGCCGCCAATCATTTTGCCACCTCTAAATCCAACTGTTATTTATGAATTTCTATGATAATGCAGATATGCTTTCCGACAAAGCATGAACTACTGGAAAGAGAAACTCGGACATACAACAATCGATTTAGGTGTAGCCCCGGAGAACCTTGAATCACCAACAGATGGAAAAATTCCATCAATGGAGAAATTAAAACAAGTACGAGGTTTTCTTGTTTTGTTTCCATTACAGTTCATGTGCCAAGAAGACTTAAGACCAATGTTTAGCGAGACCGAGTTCTATACATCTCCTCAGGTCTTCTATTAGATCGTCGAATAGGGAGAAATGTACATGAACTATAGAATATTTAGGAAGTCATAGCCATTGTAATTTATATGTTTTTGTTCTGTTTTTCATGTAAATTTTTTGGAGGGAAAAGGGTGGTTGGCCTACATCATTGATTTGGGGTAGAAATAAATGCAAGTTGTAAAATAACAAGTTTGCTTAGGTGTATTATTGGTTGAAACAACCTGGAATAAAAAAGATTGGTGTTTTTTTCAGTTTCACCCTTTATATTGCTTTTATACAAAGAAAATTAAAAAAATAAAGGAAAATGATAACTACAGTCCTACAATTCAAGAATTAAAAAATATGGTTTTAATTTTTAAAAATAGTAACCGTATTTCAAGTGTGGTAAGTTAAAATCTAAGTAAAAAATGATTAAAATAGAATTTTTTGTAAACTTGAAAAGTTGATTATGAAACATTAATTATGATTGCCATTTTTAAAAATAAGGGTTTAGTATCCAAAAGTGTATCGAACTTATCATTTTTTGCTATTGTATATACCCAACTTTCAAAACTATCATTTAGTGTATCGAAGTCTTAAAAACTACCGTTTAGTATATGATAACTTGTGATAGAGGTTAATGCTTATGTGGCACAAGTTAATGCTTATGTGTTGGTGACATGGCATTTTTTCTTTTATCAAGATAATACAAAATAAAGAAATGCTATTTTAATATTATTATCATTATCATCTTCAACAAATAAAATCTCAAGCGGGTAACCTGGTGATTCTTTATCTTTCATCATAAGGAGGTAACTGATTTGGGGCGATTTGGTTTCAAAATAAAGAAAAAAAATTTGATTTCATCTTCAACAAATAAAATCTCCCATCGTGTCTTTATCTTCATCGTAACAACCACCGGGTTCAACCACCACCATCGACCTCCGGTAGCAGCAGCACCACCACCGCACCATCGACGTCTGGCAACATCACCACCACCACCACCAGCGTTTAGGGTTTTATTTTAGGGTTTTCGTTTTAAGGGTCAACAAACTAAAGACGTTTGAGGTTTCCATCGATCTGCTTGAGGGTTTGCATTTAGGGTTTTCTTTTGGTTCATATTCATAGCTTGAGGTTTCCATCGATTTGATAAGGTATATTCTTAATTTCAAGCTTTGTTCTTATGATTCCAAATCTATGTTTGGTTCGACACATCTGTTATTTTGTTCACGATTCCAGATCTATAATTTCAGCTTCAAAGGGTTCATAAGGTATGATTTTTTTTCATCTTCAAAGGGTTCTTTGATTTTCTGATTCTGTTCTTCATATGGGTTTCTTCATCTGTGACAGTGAAGGAAGTTACCCATATATGTTGTGTGAATATGTGTTTCGATTGTTCATCTACGAAAGGAAACTCATAGATTGTTTAGTTTGATTTTGAGTTCACAAATGGGTTCACACATTTGGTGTTCTTCATGAGTTTATGGGTTCAATTTTGAATTCCAGATTTGTTCATGCTCGATTTTGAGTTCACAATGTTTGATTTTGAATGTTTAAAAGAATGAAGATGTTCTTTTGGGGTTGATTGTGTATAATGAAGATGTTCTTTAAAGTTTAAATGTTCTTCCTAAAACTTGAAGATTGATATGAATGTTCTTTATATGTTTATCCATATGATGTTCCATCTTTTTATTTTTTTAAATATTACTAATGTGGCAACTCAAATGATGACGTGGCATGAAAAATTTTAAAAAATAAATAAAAATGACTGGTTACCTAGGAAACAAAATACACAAAATGGTAGTTTTAGGAAAGTTGAGTACATTAAACGATAGTTTTGAAAAATGGGTATACATAATAGCAAAAAGTGACAAGTTCGATACACTTTTAGATACTAAAACTTAAGAATAAATATTATATTTTTTTTACTTTTACCCACAACTATAAAGGCTGTGATTATTACTCTTCCAAAATAAATTATAAAATCAGTTGTAGTTTTAAATAGGTTGTTAGCTTTTGTATCTATTGTCAAATAAATTTGCTAGTCATATAAAGAAGATTTTTTAAATTTTCAAGTAACATATCAATACATAACTATTATTATGTATCGATAAAAATTATAAAAATAAATTAATAGTTGCAATTTAAAACATATCAGCGAGTAGCCACGTGTTTTTTCACCTATAACATCGCGTAGTTAACTAAAACTCAAAATCATTTATTAACATTTCAAAATATTTTAATTATAAAAGAAAAATAATTTGTATGCTTAAATATGTACCTAAAGATATGTCCGTGAAGTAAGATGGAGATAATGACATATGACAAAATTAAAAAGAATTAATTGTGCAATTCTTTTTTTAACTTTGCTATATTTTTCGATTTGATCTTTTAACTTCAAAAGTGATCATGACAGTCATTTAAGAACCATTTTGTGGTGAAAAATCTCCCTTTTGATGTTCACCGTTACTCAATTCTGTCAGGGATGGACTCAGGATTTGAAATTGGTGATAACACCGGACCTATGATTTGAAATGGGTGGTAGCACCGTCATGAAAATATCGGAATTTAAACTACGGGAGATCAAAATTTACACTACGCGAAAATTGGTTGGTGTCCCGTGCCACTACCTGCACAAGCTTGGGTTCAGCCCTGAATTTTGTTAAATCAAGGTAAAATGACCATCCTTATTTTTTTATTTATTCATTAAAAATAAATTATTAATATTTACTACATAATCTATTAATGGGTTCAAAAGTGACATTAAGGGTGAGTTAATGGCACGGACTCTCTCTCTCTCTCTCTCTTTACCACCACCGCCACCCTCGGTCACAACCACCACCACTGTAACCACCACACCACCACCTCTCTGTGTTTCTCTCTCCTCTTTGTGTTTCTCTCACTATGGAAACCACCCCCACCATCTCCGACGTTGAAACAAAACAAAAAAAAGCTCCACCGACGACTACACCCCCACTTTGCTCTGACAATGAAACAAAACCCTCAAAAACAGCTCCGACAATTACTCCACAGCCTCACCTCCATTGCTTTCAGAATTCCCAAATGAAAAGGATTTCACTTTCAGAATGGATACACAAGATGAATGTGATGAAATGATCCCGAAATTATCGTTAATCAGTGGTGGCGGCGCTAAAGTATCTACAGATCTCGACGAAGAGTCATAGAAAACCCTAGATCTAGCGGTGGTGACGACGCTGCAAACCCTAGCTCTGAAGGTTGGGGCGGTGGTGACGACGCTGCAAACCCTAGCTCTGAAGGTTGGGGCGGCGCCGAAAAGAGAGAAAGTGTGTGTTTTTCTTCTTGGCGGTGGTGAAGCAAAAGAGAGAAAGGAGGTGAGAGAGGTGGTGGTGCTTAGTTGGTTGTGGTAGTGTCCTGTGGTGGTTTTACTAAAGTGGTGGAGGAAGTGTGTGTTTGTGTTTGAAGATGAAAATGAAGGTTGGTAGGAGGAGGATGGCAGTGGTTGGGGTGGAGGAAGTGTGTGTGTGTGTTTGTGTTTGTGTTTGAAGATGAAGATGAAGGTTGGACGGAGGAGGTGGCAGTGGTTAGGCGGAAGAGGTGGGAGGTAGAAAGGGTGAGAGATAAAGAAGATAGTGAGAGAGAGAATAACTAAGAGAGATACATGAGAGAGTGTGGTATTATTTAATCTTTAAATTGATAAAAAGATAAAATACTACTAACAATTAATTAAAATTTTAAAAAATGATAAAAAGACGTAAATGCCCTTGACTTAACAGAGATGGTTAACGGCCAATGTTAGAAAGGACGTTTTTCGCCTCAAAATGGTTCTTAAAGGACTGTCATGGTCACTTTTGAAGTTAAAGGACCAAATCGGAAGATATAGCAAAGTTAAAGGACGAATTGAACAATTAACTCAATTAAAAATAATTTAGTTTCCGAAAATGTATCAAAGTTATCACTTATTGCTCTTGTATATACCCAACTTTGAAAACTATCATTTAGTGTATCAAAATCTCAAAAACTACAATCACTTCAACAAAGCACTTGTATATTCACACTTTTTAAGCCACGAATTCACAATTAAAAGTGCGAAGAAATAAATTGTTCAAGCTTGAGTAATTTGTGAAGAAATGGGTGCCACAAATAGTTTCACAATTGTAAGTGTGAACATATTGAGACAATTGTTTGTAATTTGAAGCGTAAAAATATTTACAAAACTGTTCACACTGTCAAGCATGAAGATCGTAAAGCAAATGTTTTAGTGAATTTTTGTATGTTTAAAATTGTGAATATCATAAATATAAAGTACATAAACCGTGAAGAAAAAAAAGCGAACAATTCACATTTTTGTTGTAGTGAATTTTATGTATTTTGTTACCTCTTCAATAGCCGGTCATTATTTTAATTTGCTACGCCACATCATTAATAAATTGTCATATCAATAATATTCTAAAAAATCATATTAGAAAATTAGATGGATGAATGATGAACATATCATAAATATAAAGTACATAAACCGTGAAGAAAAAAAAGCGAACAATTCACATTTTTGTTGTAGTGAATTTTATGTATTTTGTTACCTCTTCAATAGCCGGTCATTATTTTAATTTGCTACGCCACATCATTAATAAATTGTCATATCAATAATATTCTAAAAAATCATATTAGAAAATTAGATGGATGAATGATGAACATATGAAGACCCGATTCATCTTCATCATAAACCATAAACATAATATGGAATTAAACCAAGAAAAATTGATGAACAAATAAAACATCTTCAACATCTTCTAACATCTTCATTCTAAACATTCAAAATTGAAGATCTATGTCTTAAACTAGAACATTAAACCCACAAATGGAGAACTAGAGTGATGAAGATGATGAACCCTTAATAGAAAATTAAAATCCAGAAATGAATGAACCAACAAATGAAAATCAGAATCAAAATATGGTCTTACACAATAATCCTAAATCATTGGGAGAACCATATCATTTGACGCCATCGATTACAGACCTTTGAAGTTTGAATATTTAGCGTTTAATCAAACAAACTAAATCAAAAACCAAAACGATGATGAAACCCAAAGGAAGAAACATATGTAGGATATCTTAATCGCTAATCCTAAATTAATGAAATTACATTTGAAAACCAAAGAATAAACTCATATCTGAAAGGCGAAGATGAACCAAAGAAACTCGGAAGTGGAATCATAAAATTGTACCTTAATCAGATGAACCCGTCAAAATTTGAAACACATCAAAACTGAAATTTGAAAGGAAATTTACCATATGAATTGATATGGGTATTGCACGTTGATGGAATCAAAACCCTAAATATGGGAATTGCACATTGATGGCATTCTTCATTCTGTTCGAATATGTAAAACCCCTAAATCTGTATGAATGGTTCGAAATCCTAAGTCTAGGCATCGCACGTTGATGGAATCGAAACCCTAAATCATAAAATCATAAAACCTATTCAATTGGTGTTCTTGAATGGAATATGAAGCTATGAAGTGACTAAATCCAAATCTTCAACGAAATCCAAATCTTGAACGAAATCCAAATCTTGAATTGCAATACCCATCTAATGGTGTCCCAAATCTTTAAATTATTATTATTATTATTATTATTATTATCATTATTATTATTATTATTATATTTTCAATTATTTTTAGACAAATAAGTTACATGTCAGCATCCAAGTAAGCAGTCACATTAAACAGGTGTCACGTTAGCGAATGACCTGCCATATTAGGTTGGGATGCATTAATTGGTAAATTTAGAAAGTTGGATTCATTAAATGGTTGTTTTTTAAAGTTTGGTATATAAAAGTGACAACTTTGGTATATTTTCAGAAATTAAACCCAATTAAAAACAAAGATTTGAAGAAAGAAAATAATTAAACCATATGTCAATCACAGAATGAATTAGACATGTGATTAGGTTGATTTAGAGAAAAACACTTAAAATTGAATCCAAGAATTCATTAAAGGGTTAAAGTTGTTAAATGACTATAAGGTTTTACCAATGTACTAATATGGTACGTGAAGTATTTAATTTACACATAACCTTATTCACGTTTTCGCTTATACCCTAGTCAAGCCAATCTTCCATCATCTTGCAAATTCGGAAACACTTTTCTCTTTATGGCATCTTCAAATAAAGTCATTGGAAAGTATCATAAGTCATCGCCTATTTTTATCATTAGTCCTCCATCTACCATACTATCATATTTATAGCAACAATAAGATTTTTAGTATATACCGGCTTTATTGGTATTAGGAGTTTCCGACTCTAATATCTTTAGAACACGTTCTTGAACATCATTTTTCGAGTCTTTAAATATTGAAGATCCTAGTGATTCTATTCCTTTACACTTCATCTTGATTGGTTTAGGTTTTGTATTCATTTTTGTAGGATTGCGAGATTGGTTACAACCCCCCTTTCCCTATTTCGTTCACTTCAGAGCAGTTCTTTGTAAGAAAATTGTTTAAATATATAGTTACACAATTTCAATGTGTTTGATCTGTTTAATTAAAAGTCTTCAACGCATTATCATTAGGCGGGTCCATCTATAAAAATTGTAATAGTTGCAACATATATACGACTATACCAAACAAAAACAAAAATGTGCAAATATTAAACACAAACTTTAAACCTTTTATTAAACATTTTACCTTATGACATTTAAAAAGCAAAGACTTATACACATGTTTATATTACTTTGTGAAAGAAAAGTAGGAATTTGCAAACATTAACATATGAGAAGATCATTAAAAAACAAGCCTAAAATGCTAATAGAATGCATATCAAGTTACTTTAATAAATGGACCCCGTAAAATACTAAAATATATAAAAATATTGAATAAGAAACTTACAATTATACGTTTACAAATTCTTTATAAATATATTCATTCGCTCTCTATGAGATTGTTTTAGGTTTTTAAAATGTTCTCTTTTATTTCTTTTTTTTACAACAGGATAAATGATTTTGAAAAACTTGATTTATTCATTCATTATAAAGTAATTCATGTATTCAAGTAAACAAACCAATTAACTTGATATCAAGTGATTTAACTATGTAAGAAAACACATAAGTTATCTCGATATCAAGTGATTCAAATAACCACTTTATCTAATAAAATAAATAACTACTAAACTAATTAACTGAATATTAATAATATTCAGCTAACATTTAAGTGT
Organism: Dittrichia graveolens; assembly: GCA_038502395.1. Lineage (NCBI taxonomy): Eukaryota > Viridiplantae > Streptophyta > Magnoliopsida > Asterales > Asteraceae > Dittrichia > Dittrichia graveolens. The sequence continues at coordinate 18,269,039 of JARJIL010000009.1, forward strand.
TTTAAGATTTCAAATAAGTAATACCAACAAATTCGATAGTTGATATCAAGTGATTAAAGTTTTAATCAAGTTAGTTATTTAGGTAAGTAATTTAAAGTAAACAATTAATAAGTGACCGAAGTAAATAAGTGATTTTAAGTAACCCAAACAAATTAATTAACTAATAATCAATAATAAAAAACCCAAATAATAAATCAAAAATAAAAGAAACTTTAAACGTGTTATGTTAGAGTTTAAACAATTAAACTTTGAAGTCTTGATTGTGGTAAGAGAGAAGTACTTTTACTATGTGCTTCCTATTTTGCAAGTCTACAAGAAATCAATGATTTAAATACAAATTGATTATCAAAACAAGCAACAACAAATTAAAATTAAGAAATAAAGATCAAATACAAATTAATGACAAAAGTTTTGAGTCCCACTCAAATGTCAAAATCTAATTTCGTATGTGGTACACTGATTTCATGTAACTTATTACCATATATGAAAACTCTGTTTTTCCTAATCTACTTAAAGGGTTAAAGAAATCTTCTCAGTGAAAAACGAAAACAGTATGCATTTACAAGTCGCCGACAAAAATACAAAAAATTGAAAATGCCTATGGCCTACTAAAATCACAAACTTTGAAATTATAGGATGCGAATTGCCGACGATCGGATCATTTCCTAAGAAATCGCCTAATGTGTTTAGGAAAGACCAAAGAATTCTAAATTTGATGATTTACAATTGTGGTTTGTTTTTCAGTTTTATCGTTTGCAAAGAAAGAAAGGGTGAAAGGAGAACCACTCACCAACGACAAGACCAATTGTATCTGCTCTCTCCCCGACAACTCGAGCCAAATAGTTTGCTATCACTTTTTTCCCCTAAAAGGTTGCTATGCATCAGCGATTTTCAAGCCGATTGCTATTTTAATTTCTAAGTCAACATTTTAGATGTTGAGCGTAAGAAAATGTGTTTTTTCCTATATATAAGAGAGACTATATTAATTGTGTGCCCCATCTAGCTATGGGCCCTAAGTGGTTGCCCGGATAACCCGCCCTTTAAGACATCCTTGACACCAGCTCCTTATGTTAATTTTGTGGGATGTGATGTACTTGAACTACAATGAAGTTACAAAATACTTTCTTTGAATCCATTGACAGAATTCAATACTATTATACAATGTAGTTTACAATTTTTATGTTGATTATATGTTAAAGTATCATGGGTTTGAGAGGTTATCGTTACTTTCAACAATAATATCTTCTCCCTACAGAACCTCAACATTCCATTCCCTTGTATTAGTAGAACATTTTTATTCCCCTATCAATTAGTTCCATTAATTTGCTTAATGGCTATGGTTTTGTATTCCAAGGAGGCAACATCAGGAGCTTGTTTCAGTTATGATTAAGGCTGTCAATTTGGGTCAGGTTCGTGTTATCACGTTCGTGTCGTTTGGGTTCGGGTCAGTTTCGTGTCGACCCAATTTCGACCCATTTATTTTCGTGGTAGGTTCGGGTCGTGTCAGTTTTTTGTGTCAGGTTCGTGTCGACCTTCGGGTCGACCCATTTAGGCCAAATGTCATCAACGAGAATTTTTTCGGTTTTCGGGTACGTTTTTTTAATACGGTTTTCCGTTTCAACTACGATTTTCTTTATCAATATTTCAAATTTCATGTTTGTTTTCCAACGTTCGGCACAAATTTTGAAAATAATTTTCATTTATATTCTAACTTTAATAATCAATGTTTGTTTCGTTGTATTCGAACTTTAAATTTGGTATTTATTTCAGTTTGATTGAAAATTTGATTTTACTTTTTTATTTGCTTATACAAATGAATATAATAAAAACTATGATGTATTACTATTCTATACAAATAAATAATGTCATTGAACAACCGAATAATATAAGATTATTCATCATTAAATAGAATTATGAATCGATTCAAAATACTAAAGTATCACCTATCAAATAATCAAATGTAAAAGTATCAAAATCATATAGTAAAAATAATAAATACTAAAATAATGTACTATTGTTTTAACTGTAAATCTTTTATTGTTTATTTTGAGTTTTTAACGTTTAAGGGTTTTGTACTTTTTTTTGGCGGATTTTATTGTCCTAAAATGTCACTCTCTTATTTGAATTCATTATCTTCTTTTCAAAATTTAAATTTCAAGTATTACAGAAAATTTTAAAATGTTATAGTTTTACTTATAAACGGGTCACTTCGGGTTGGCGGGTTGACCCTAACCTGACCCATTTATTTTCATGTCGATTTCGTGTCAACCCGCTTTTGACCCGTTTCGGGTTCGTGTCGGGTTTCAGGTCGACCCAGAAATTGCCAGCCTTAGTTATGATGGGTTTTTAAGTTTTCGAAGTGAAGACACCCGTAAAAATTTCACCGATCACCTCTATGCAGCCTTAAAGCAGACAGGAATTCACACTTTCAGGGATGATGATGAGATGGACGAGGAAAACTGATTGAGCCCTAGCTGAAAAAAGCCAAATATATGCGAGTCAAAATATCACTCGTTGTCTTCTCAAGAAAACTATGCGTCTTCCAAATGGTGTCTTGATGAGGTTTTGATGATTATCCAAGAACAAGAGAGGCTTTCTTCTGAGCATGAAGTCGTTCTTGTGGTTGTGTAATTCTACGACATCGAACCATCTGATGTTGGGCTTCTTCTAAATTTTGTTACCGAGTGTTGGCGATTTTAGTGTCATCAAGTCACAATGTTGTAGAACTCGCTAGGCGGCAGCCGGGCGGTAGGCGGGGAGTAACGAGTACTCGGCCTAAGCGGGAATTACTCGGGAAGTACTCGGATTGGAATTTTTGTATATAAATTTCCAAATTATATATATTACATGTTCATAAATACTTAAATATAAATATAATTGTTCATAATATCTAAAATTTATTCATAAAAGGTTCCATCCTCTACCTCCTCTATATATAAAATTTAGTTTAACATCTTAAAATATTAAAATTAAACTATTTTAAAGGTAAATTTTGTAACTTTAGAATAAAACAAGGTTAAATTTAAAATTTAAAATAAAGTAGGGACTAGTTTTGAAAATTTAGATTTAAATTCCCTGCACTCATTTTATTAAAACCCTAACTTTTTTTTTGAGCCGTCAACCATTTCTTTTTCTTTTTACCATCGTTCTCTCCTCTCCTCTTCTGTTACTTTTTCTTTCTTCATTATTATATAATCAACAACAACTGCTGAATGCTAATGGTTTTTAACTCTCTTGATGAGGATTATCATGATGAAGATGATGATGGCAGTGGTGATGGTGGTTATGCTGTTATACGTTCACCTCCAATTTTGTATCTTCATCTTCTCCCCTTGTCTTCTCCTCCGACGAAGACAGAGAGAACTCTTCTAACTAACACCGAGTCACACCGATTTGGCACCGAGTTTGACCAAACCGAGTACTTTGGCCGATTCAGCTCTACTCGCCTCGGTGACCAAGCGATTCCTCTGTACTCGGCGATTACTCGGCCGAGTAATCCGAGTTTTACAACACTGTCAAGTCATTTAGTATGATCTTATTTTTAAAAGGCATAATGGTAAGCTAATCTTATTTTTATTTCCTGCCGCAACACATGGACGGGATCATGACACCTCTTTTGGTACTATGTTCAAGCTAATAGTAGATATGGACGTTTAGCTTGGTGAGGAATGTTAGAGATTATATTGATTCTGTTGACTTGGTGATTAGTACGTTGTTAGTTGAATTAGTTAGCATCTCTCTAAAAAAAATATTTCATTTATCACGCTTCATAAAAAATGTGTAAAAATTTCAAGATTTGTCAAGTTTATAATTATGAAAAATAGTTTAAAAACAAATATTGTTATAAAAAGGAAAAAACTTAACATTTATAGACGTGTACATTTGCTTTTAAAAGTCCATACGCTTTTAAACGTGTGAATTTAGTAATAAATATACAACTATAGAAGGTCACGCTTAAAAGCGTGGACTTTTGTAACTCTAGAATTATTTTTAAATTTTCTACGCTTAGAAGTGTGAAAATTTAGATAAATTGTCCATGTGATTTTTGACTTCAATTTTCACACTTTCAAATGTAAAGATTTGGTAGAAATTAGTAACACCCAATTTCTCCACACTTGATCGTGATTTCTAAAAAAGTGTGAATAATGGACATTTTTTTTGTAGTGGATGTTCTCAGTGTAGCTATATTTCTAACTTATAAACACAATTACACATATCTAACTTTCTCTCCCTATTTTCTCTCTTCAGATTATATTCCATAGTTTTTCACTCCTTAAGCTTATGTGTTCAACTAATTAATTTCGTTTGACCCAAAGGGATACCCGTCAATTGAAAGAAAGCTAGCTTGCCGTGTGATCAGGCCAGGTATGTCTAGTTATTTTTGTAATATCACGAGTAAGCCTGACAAAACGGGTAGGACGGGTTTGGCCGGTCAAAGTGTTCGCAATAATGTGTATTTCTTTGGTTGCATAGACTCGCATAGTTGCATACGGTTTTTTAAAATGAGGCGTGGCTTCGCCGTTAAAAACTGACAATGTTAGGCATGTCGTACGCCAATGCTTGCCAAGGCGCGTCTTTACCCTCTATATGGCGTGTTATTTAAGGTGTGGCGTGTAGGAAATGATTTTCTTCTAGTTGAACTTTTTTTGTATTTGATTTGCGATCGCGTACATTGAACTTCTATAAATTTGTATTTTGTAATTTGTATATGTTATTTTGCTCAACTATGCGCCATTTGATATAAATAATTATAAATTGCATATATATAATATATATATATATATATATATAATTATAAAATACATATAAATACGACTTAAGAACATCATGTCACTCATAAAGTTTGAGGCTTGACCTTTCTGCCACATCACACCCTACTTTATTTAAAACCATCCTTGCATGTGAGACCAAATTAAACCACTATACTTTGATTTATTGTTAGAGCACCCTCAACGGTGCATAACAAGCTCGTAATAGAGCTCCAAAACCACTGGTACGAACCATGGTCCTCGTTCTAGCCATTGCATGAAGCTCGTGGTGTGATCGTTATTTGAGGGCTTGTGGTTGGGGTGACGAGGCTAGAGCCTCATTATCCCTTTTTTTTCTTTTTTTCCATGCAATAAAATTTAAGATAAATATTTATACATTGGTACTATGATCAGTACGTGTTGTAACTATATGTGGTTAAACGATGAGTTAGTAAGCTTTGTGTTAAAGTAGTATCATAGCAAGGTCAGAGGTGAAGAAAGCTCCCCGCAAATCAATAAACCGTACCAAAGAAAAATGAGTGGTCTTCATTACTTCTTTCAACAAAAAATATCTTCTCCTACAGTTAACCTCAACATTCGGTCGATTCAATTACCCTACATGGCTACATCCAATCAAATATAATTTGCTTAATGGCAATGGTTTTGAGTTCCCAAGAGGCAGCAGCTTCTTATCAATCCATGATCACTAGTAGTAGTAATCATGATCCTGCTGGTTTCAGTTATGATGTTTTTAAGTTTTCGAGGTGAAGACTCCCGTAAAACCTTCACTGATCACCTCTATGCAGCCTTAAAGCAGGCAGGAATTCGCACTTTCAGGGATGATGATGAGATGGACCGAGGAAAACTGCTTGAGCCAGAGCTGAAAAGAGCGATCTGCGAGTCAGCAATATCACTCATCGTCTTCTCAAGAAACTACGCGTCTTCCAAATGGTGTCTTGACGAGGTTTTGACGATTATCGAAGAACAAGAGAGGCTTTCTTCTAAGCATGAAGTTGTTCCTGTGTTCTAAGAAAGATTGTTGATGTTATAAGGAAGAAGCTCAACAATAACCTCTTGTACATTGAGGACAAATTAGTAGGAATAAAGAACAATATTGATGAGATTGAATCATGGTTACAAGATCCATCACCTGATGCAGTCTTTCTTGTGATTCATGGGATGGGAGGCATAGGAAAAACAACCATGTCCAAATGCATTTATAACTCAAATTACCATGAATATGATAGTAGTTGCTTTCTCACAGATATTCGTGAGAAATCGAACCAATACAATGGAATGTTGCATTTGCAAAGTCAGCTTCTCTCCACAATTTTAAGGAGTAAAAAGGAAGGAGTTATATGGAATCTTGATGAGGGAACCATTAAGATTACAAATGCCTTATGCAACAAAAAGTTACTTCTCATCCTAGATGATGTTACAACAAGACAACAATTAATAACACTAATAGGGCCACAACAGTTTTATCCTGGAAGTAAAGTGATCATAACAACCAGGCACAAGTGGTTGTTAAATTTTTTTAAAGTACATCCAAAGGTCCAAACTATTCCGGAATTAGGTCCCGGTGACTCTAATAAGCTCTTTAGTTTGTATGCCTTTGGCAGAGATCACCCTATGGAGTCCTACAATGTCCAATCAAAAGTTGTAGTTCATCAATGTCGAGGTCTTCCTTTGGCTCTCAAAGTATTGGGTTCGTTTCTAAATGGAAAGACCATGGATGTGTGGGAAGATACAATGCGCAAGCTACAAGAAATTCCGAATCCTGAGATTCAAAAACTTCTGCAATTGAGCTATGACAATCTAGAAGATACCAACGATAAAGAACTATTCCTACATATTGCTTGTTTTTTTGTGGGTGAGGATAAAGAATTCATTACGAAATTATTAGTTGAATGTGATTTTTACCCTATAGTTGGGATCCAAAATCTAATGGATAGATGTCTACTCTACATTGAAAATGGGAGGGTGATGATGCATCAATTAATCAAGGAGATGGGTCAAGAAGTTGTTTGCCAAGAATCTCCAAAGGATCCTGGGAAACGGAGTAGACTGTGGCACCAAGATTCATTTAATGTATTGAAAGAAAATGCAGTAAGTATAATATCGCTAATTATCTCATATATTGTGCATGTTAATCCCTTACCTTACCTTTTTAAAAATTTGAATTAGGGAACAAGGAAAGTAGAGGGACTTATTCTTGATATGAAAAGGATCAAGGGAACTAATTTACACTTTAGTGTCAAGATGGACACTGCAGGGAAACGTAGTTATGAAGATTTTCTTGACCGTACCATCGATGAAAATAAAGAAAACTTCAATGTTAAAACAATAGAAAAGATGAAGAATCTAATGCTACTTCAACTTGACTATGCAACTTTTTCTGGGAGCTACAAGAAGTTGCCCAAAAACTACGTTTGCTCCGTTGGCATGGATTTTCTTTAAAATCCATACCAAGTGATGTGCCTTTAGAGAAGTTGGTAGTACTTGATTTGCGTCATAGCAAATTAAAAGAAGTATGGGATGGGTTCAAGGTATGTAATTTTGTCATCTTTTAGTTTACTAATTACTTCTTATGATAATGTTATTTTAATGACATGGATCTGTAGAATACATATACTTCCAACAGGTGGTTGTATCCCTGAAAATCCTCAATCTCAGTTATTCATTGGAGCTTATTAAAACCCCTGATTTCAGTGGACTGCCTAGTTTGGAGAGTTTGATCCTTGAAGGATGCTTAAGTTTGACTCAAGTTTGTGAATCCATAGGGTACCTTGAAAGACTGGTCTTGTTAGATGTAAGTGATTGCAGTAGCTTGCAAGATATTCCATGCTTACCAAGATCTCTTGTATCACTTAAAATGTCTAATTGCCCAAATGTTGGAGGTCTTGAACGAGTTCAATGTTTGGATTTATGTTCATTACCTTCTCTATTGGTAAATGTTGGCATCTCAGGATGCAATCTTTTTGATAATTCTTTCCCAGAGGATTGGAGTTACTTTATCTCATTGAAGTTATTAAATATAAGCAGCAATCATATAAGTTCGTTACCAAATTGTATCAAAAGTTTACCTAGTCTTGAAGTACTCACTGCTAGGAAGTGTTCAAACCTTCAATCAGTTGAAGATGTCCCAAAATCCGTAACAGATCTAAATACTTCTGGTAATTTGAACTTGGAAAAAGTGCGACCATCACCGAATCCCTTATCCTTCTTGTACCTTGATAGATGTCAAAATCTGTGTGCAGTTGAGGGATGTTTTAGGCGCGAATCAGTTAAAAAGGTTGACAGAAAAATTATTCGATATATTGGCTTAGAATCAATTTCGGAAAAAAGAAAAGAGCAGGGACTTGATAAGCACAATGTATATACAGAAGATGTCACCAAGGTTCTCTGTGTGTGTGTGTGTGTGTCGACAGTGCTTTTTGCCTACATATGGGTGAATCTTAAGAACGAAACCAAACTAAAAAATGATTTATGCTTATAGGTATTATACGAGTTCGGTATATTCAGCACCTATGTTTCAGGAAAAACACTTCCATCTTCTAGGTACAAAAAAATTGGCTCAAAAATATCATTTGGAGTTCCTTCACATCCAAGTGGTTCAAGAATAAGCGGTCTGAATATCTGTTTCACGTCTATTTCATATGTTGAAAGTTCATTGATTTGGGACATTGAAGTCAATAATAAAACTAAGGTTGTGGTATGGAAATACACCCCTACAATACATCTAACATGTAAGAAAATGAGAGAGTTTAATTCTGTATGGTCAAGCCTTTGGAAGACTGGAAACCTATTGGATGACAGGGACGAAATTGTAGTATGTATCAATCTGTCAGGGAGGGATACAGTAGAGGAGTGTGGTGTAGACTTCGTGTACGAAGATGATGAAGTTTTGGAGGATAACCAAGAAGAATCTAATGACAAAAAAAGGGATGCCCATTGCATGTTTAACCAACTTTCATGGACTGACAGACTGCTAGTAGAGATATCAGATTATGTTCATTATGGAAGAACATATTGCTTCAAGATTGGTGGTGCAAATGATGTTCCTAACAGTGAGGGTATTTCTGGTAAGCTCCTAATTAAAGTAGAAACAAATAAAAAGAAAGATCCAAGAACCACATATTTATCATATTGCTTCAATCATATTTCTAAGTAACAGGCTTGCCAATATAACCTACTTATCCTCTATAAATATGTTTGTTGGTATAACTAGATTTAATTGTGGATTGGTGGGGGCTAAGGGAGAATTGGAGGTGTAGAAGAATTGATGCAAGGTATGCTATTTGTTAAAATTTCCTTCATAAAGTGTCTGTATATATGTTGATGCTTTTTTACCATGTTCGTTTTGTGCAAATGCAGCGTTCCAAGTGAAATTTGAAGCGAGGGTGTGACTAAAAATTATCAACCTCAATTACCATCTCCATGCACCTTTATTCCAGATGGATCAGGGGACACCATGACTTTCCCTTAAAACTTAATAATTGTGCAATTTTGTTCATAATCCTAATCCTAATCCTAATCCACATATCAGGTGCTATTTAGGTGCTTTTTTACTTCTCCTGTTGTCAATGGTGCAATGTTATGCATGCCCATTTATAGCATTCATATAAGTAGGGAGTTTTTTTTTTTTTTTGCCTACTAAAAGCTTAATCATTTGTGAAAAAAAATTGATTAGAGTATTGGAAATTAGAAGTGGAAAAAATGAAAAAAAACACACTTAATTTTGGGAACTTTTTCCACCGTTCTATTTCACCAACAACTACAATTACAATGTTTAAATAAAGAAAAAAACAAACTATCTAAGGTAAACGTGCAGGCCCTAATCTCATGCAACTAAAGTTAGAAATGGTAAACATGCTTCCTAAAATTAAGTTAAACATGCAACATGTAACAACTAAATAATCAAATGGGTGCTGCTAAATAGACATCCCTAAAAGAAAAAGTCAAAACATCTTCGATATGGATACAATTTATCTCATGGATTAGTGGTAATTAGATTTTGTACAATTTTAATTGCATAAGTTACAACTTATCAAAATTCATACTTTTTGAAAATTGAATTTGGATACTTCTGCAAAGTAAACCAAGATCAAATATGGTTTCTTTCCAGCAGAATCTGGGTCAATGAGGAGTTAATCTATGTTGTTTTTTTCCCGGTGGATATGGGTGGGCAGTGGTATGGGAAGATGGTGGAGGTCGGTGGTGGTGTTGGGAGATGTTGAGGTCGGCGGTGATGTTAAGAAATCTGGGTCGGCAATGGTGTTGGGAGATGATGGAGGTCTGCGGTGGTGTTGAGAGATGGTGGAGGCGATGGTGGTGTTGGAAGACGATGGAGGCGGCGGCGGTGTTAAGAGAGGGTGGAGGCGGCAGTGGAGTTAGAAGCCGGTGGAGGCGGCGATGGCGTTGGAAGATGATGGAGGCGGTGGTGGTGTTAGGAGATGGTGGAGGCGGCATTAGTGTTAGTAAAGGTGTAGGCTAGGGTGGTTGGCTATTAGGTTAGGAGATGGATGAGGAATGAAGAAAGAGAAGATGTTTGTTAGGTTAGGAGAGGGAGCCAGGGAGGTGGGATGAAGAAGAAGATAGGGGTTTTTGTGGGTGTGTAAAGTGGGAAATTGGAAATATAAATTTTTATTTTTATTTTTATTTTTTAAGTTTTCTGTTGTTTGTTTTATTTTAACTTTTTATATTTATAATTTTGATTTAATAACAATTAAATAAAATTTTAATTTTATGAAGAACAAATACTTTTAGGTTAAAATTTTAATTCTTATTTTGTTATGATTTGTATCATTTATAGAAAAGATGATTAACTCAAATGAAGACAATAAACTATCTAATGCAGCATCATCATTTTTTGTTGATCGGGAATATTACTTATTATGATAATTTTTTTATCTTCATAAAATTTACTATTTATTACAATTTTTAGATCTATAAGTTATATTAAAATAAAAAACAAATCATATTATATGAAATACTAGATTTAATAAAATACAGTCATAGTTTTTAAATAATAATACATCAAAAAAAGACAAAAGTAAAAAGTTAAGACAAAATTGGTTAGAATAAATAGATTAGTTAAGATAGAGGTGTCATTTTAGTATAATAGGGGTGTCTATTTAGCCAACCCCTAATCGAATTCTCTGCCTTCTTTTTCTTGACGAAGTCGGTGGTTTCATTAATACATTAACCGGTCCTCAATAATCCAAGTAACCGAGTGGTATGATTATTAGTTGTTACATGTTGCATGTTTAACTTAACTTTAGGAAGTATGTTTACCATTTCTAGCTTTAGTTGCATGAGATTAGGGCCTGCACGTTTACCTTAGATAGTTTGTTTTTTTCTTTATTTAAACATTGTAATTGTAGTTGTTGGTGAAATAGAACGGTGGAAAAAGTTCGCAAAATTAAGTGTGTTTTTTCATTTTTTCCACTTCTAATTTCAAATAGTTGGTATGAGAGCCTAGGGCTCGTGAAGACATTGAAGACATTTTGAGAGTCGGTTTCAAGAAACGTGTTGCTCTTCGCTGCCGGGCAGATGCAGTAGGGAAGTGGGTCTACGTTTTTAAGGGGCTGTGATGTTATGATAACATATTGAAGTCTTGAAAGCAGGATCCATCCTTGATCGGATTGTTTGTGTGATTAACCAAAGACTCGGAAAAGACGAGCGGGATGAAATCAAAGCATGTGGCTTTGAGTTCGGTTCGTGTTGCGGGTAATAGAAGACGGTAAAGGTGGTGGTCACCTTGTTTTCTCGATAGGTGGATGAATCGCTCGTAATAGCGTTGATCGACAAAGGTATGGCTGTCAAGACAATAAGGGAATGGAGAAACAACATTGTGTGAACATTATGTCGGCCGCAGTTCAAATCGGGTGACTTTGGATGTGACCGGGAAAGTGGTTGTGGATCCGAAAAAAGTCGTGATGTTAATAAACGTGTCCAACAGTATGCCATATTACATATTACCGGTGTGGTGGAAAAAAAATCAAAAGAAATTGAGGTAGTGAGTTTGGACGTGACCAAGCTGGAGGTCCGGTGTGCAAGAAAGGTCAAGGATCGAGTTGATTCGAAAAAATGTGATTAGATGCTGCTGTGAGTGAAAAGTGTAACACCGTAAAATCTCAAGCCATTTTTTTAAAAAAATACGCGTTGCGGAAGCTTAATTACATAAACATACTTTCCATACATTACAGATATGTACAAATCAAAACATCTGTTCTTTATCTCAACAACAATTGTTTTAGTGTTACAAAATTAACTGGCTCGTGTCTTTTAAAACATAAATATCAGAGCAGGGTCAACTTCTCCTTCTACTAACACCATAAAATCACAAACCTGCAAAAACATCAAATGAGGGGAATTAGCACAAAGCTAAGTGAGTAGAGGCTAAACATAAATGTAAACATCAAGTCAACATCAAAGCATGTAATCATACAAACAAGAAGACCGGTGGTTCGACGCAGAACCTACAACCAATGCCGGTCAAAGCAAATGTTTACCGATAGCCCTTTACTGAATTGGCACAGTGAAATCCATCTCTGATGCAACGCATGCATCGGTAAGGCTACCACTGTTCAACCAATCGGTAAACGAGCCCAACCCAATTCCACGTATAGCTGACTTCTCAAACGCAACTCAATATCATCCAAAGAGCGCGTATCGACCAAATAGTCATGCAACAGATATATTAATCAACAATCACAATCAATAGTCAACAATCAGACTCAACAGTCTATCAATCACATACGCATTCATCACATTAATAACATCAACCATAATATTTACCATCCGCGATTAACGTTCAGAAATCTAATGTTACTTAGCCTTTGGATTGCCTGAAAACACGATAACAACCAAATCAGTCTCGAATACATAAATATATCTATCCACATATATTTATATCTCAATCATTTATTAACACAAGCTTGATGTCAAAAGATAGCATAAAATCAAAGTTCATCAAATCCGATCCTAATTGTCGGATTTCTTGATTGTCGGATTTGAGAATCTGCCAGATTTCAATCTATCGGATTCTATCTCTTGGATTTAGGCTTGTCGGTTTCTAAGTTACGGATTTATGGAGGGTCGGATTTGGGTTCCGGATTTACAAGTATAGGATTCTATAATATTGGATAGCGGATTCAAGGTATCGGAATCTTCAATATCGGATTCCGGGTTCCATTGGTTTTCAAGTATTGAATTCGACTATCGGTTTCATGAGAAATACCGGATTTCTTATCATCTTCTTCATCACAAATCCGCCAACTTCAACTTATTCATGAATCAATTTCCAGAATTTCAAATCTCATCAAAGCTTACCAAAATCATATCCAAACCTCACTAAACATAAATTCATGCATATTAAACATCTTATAATCATGTAATTCATAAGAACAAGTAAAACACATTTATCATACTTTGAGCTTAAAGCTCCATCAATGGTGTTTATACATGTATTCATGGATTCAGATCAGATAACACATCAAGATGAGTAATAACATGATACAATCATATACCAACCTTTAATTTGAATCTAAGAAACACAATCTCCAAATCCGATTTCTTCTTCTCTTCTTGTCCACGGCAGAGAGTATGCAACACACACATACACTTTTCACTTAATAGAAAAATGAGCAGAGGATTGTATCTTATTTGCCTTAAACACAACACGTATACATATATTTATTAAGCATGAGGTGTCTATGTTGGAATATGCCCACTGATACACGTGTACTAACATCACTGCTGATGAGGTACGGGCCTATTGGGTCACACGCCAAGGGTAGATTCCGGCAGCACAACGCAAACATGAGAGAGTATGAGATTAGGGTTTCTGGAAACCTTCACGGGCCCTCACGGGCCGTGAAAAGGTCGTGAAGGGAAACCCTCCACGAGGCTTCACCACCCGGACATGTAGTCGTGGCGGCACTGCCTTCACGAGGGCTTCACGGCCCGTGAGAGCCCGTGAAGGCAGGCGCCATGCTTTTATTGGACCACTCGTTGGCCCAATGAGAGTGAGCGGTGGAACCCGGCCTATGAGGCCTTCACGAGGGCTTCACGGCCCGTGAGAGCCCGTGAAGGCAGAAGTCAAAGTGACACTTTGTGTTTATTGGACCTTGGTGTTAGTCCAATTATTGCAAACTGATGTGGCTGACCCTGGTGGCCTTGGAGCTTCTTCCAGACTTTATATAAGGCCATTTCATGCTCTCTTGTTAGAACTCTTGCTTCTACTTACAATACACACATATGTTTGGTACTTGAACCTTACATGGTGAGTTAAGTTTGGTGTATCTAGTGAAGGAAAGTTCCATACGGTTGTAGCTGTTCCAGAAGCGCGAGGACGTTTTGTGGTTCGTGTGTCGGGTCAATAGCAAGACGGAATCTCGCTCACTTGGTGTGGACTATCAATAGAGGAGCTCGGTTTCGGGTTCTCGAAGATCTTTCTAGCTCGGTGGATAGCTCCAGCCCCGTGATGGTATATTTCTCCTCCCTCTCGTTTGTTTTAGTTGCTATATTCGTTTGTAGTCACGATCCCCACTTGGGGAATACATGCATGTCGGTTTTGATACCCGAAAACCCCGGTTTTTGATGTCGTTGCTTCCGCTGCGTACGGGTGTTGGCGTGCATGGATTTCCTACAGTGGTATCAGAGCCTAGGCTACAAAGATATAGCACGATAATGGTTCGAAAAACCGTTTTTGGAAGATTCGTTTTTCTGTCCAGTAGGTCTTCACGGGCCGTGAAGTGTTCTTCACGAGTCGTGAAGTCCACACGGCCAGTGTTCGTGAGGGGTCTGGTCGTGGGAAGTGTTTTCAGGCTTCACGAGTCCTCATGGCCCGTGACCAGTCGTTAAGCTCTTGGGCTTCACGAGCCGTGAGAGGTCGTGAAGGCACTCGTGAACAGTTTAGTCGTGAAACTTGGGTTTTAGGCTCACGAGCCCTTCTGACCCGTGATCGGTCGTGAGGCCCTTGGGCTTCACGAGCCGTGAGGGGCCGTGAAGGAGCTTCTGGGTAGTTTTTGTCCTTAAAAGAAAATTTCGTGGTTTTTCGGGTCATGGAGGAGTTTCTTGTTTTTGGCAGATTCCGTTTGGTTAACCCCTCGTAATATTTTGGTACAAATATGGGTATGTAAGGTATGGTCTTGGCATGAGATGCATACATGCATACACATATGTTGTGTATATATGAATACGGGTATAAAAGTTGGTTTTGTGCCCTAATGCATATGTACAAGAATTTCCTTGTTGTGCCTTGAGTGTTTGTGTTGGAAATTCTTACCGAAATATTTCTTTGGTCACGGTTTTGGCACACCGTGCTTTGTAGTTGTTGTTTGTTGCTTTTAGTTGGTAACCATCGCCCTAGACCTTGTGGTTGTGCCTTGTGGTTTGTTTGGTTGTTTGGATTTATTTGGTGACCTTGGTGTCACGTGTGATGTAATTAATTATTTATTCGTTCGGTTTGTAATTTATTATCGCGGCTTGCATGCCGTTTCGTTTGTTCATATGTACTTGTACTAGATTGATAGGAAGCGCGTGTCTTGCAAGCCATTTCCTTTCTTTTGTGTACTTGTGTTTTGAAGACCACAATCAAGAGTCAAGAGGAGACGTCTTGAAGACCTTGGATCCGGTTAGTCCCGATGGAGGTAGCGGATTCAGTGGGAGTACTCCATGGTCTAGGTTTGTGTCCTTAGTAGACCTAGTCCTCCCGGCTTGGCTCGCGGGTAGGACACATAGGTTTTTGGCATGGTTACCAACCTCTTTGTATGCGTGTGATGTGATTTATATTTCTTGCATGGTTGTTTATGTTTCCTCGCATGCTTGATAACTTTTCTAAGTTAATAAAATCACAAGAGTTTTTAAATTGGTTAACAAACTCTCGCGCGTAAACGATTAACAAGACAATATAAACTTGGTATTTATATTTAAAGTGAAAATCGTTTTTGTCACTTACTTTGTTAATCAAATACTAAAACTTGGTTTTAATCAAGAAACAAAAGCCCGTTTCCTAAAAACGTAAATCACACACCATCCATAAGATGACACACCCGATTCTAGTGAAGCATGGGATAATTGTCGAGCTAAGCACGAGTTATTCCATGTGGATCTGTGTGGAAGGTGAGAGTGGCGACCTGGAGTTATTGGTTGTCGAGCTTAGCACGAGCCAATGATTGTCGAGTGTGCTACCATGTATCTTGTTGGACGATTTACAATTGCAAACTAAAATCCTTGTGTGATTGTCGAGCTAAGCACGAGTCAACCAAGAATTTTAATTTGGGATTGGTGTAAGTAGGGGTCAAACATGCCAACCGACCGTTTTACGTCGTTGGATCCCGCAAGTGTCTAAGAGTTGCAATGGAGATTGCAATCGGTAAAGTGGTTACCGACCTAAATAGCTTCATGAAGTGATCCGCGGTAAACCCGTCATGTAGTGGGGTAAAATATGGTTCTTAGCCCTTGTTAAGATAAATTGTTTTTCTAAAACTTTATGGGTAATTATTTTAACGAGGATTATATCAAACTAACTAAAACGTGTATTCTTGTTATTTATAGATGTCAAACGATAATAACACCATGTCAAACAATTCGCTTCGTATTTTCCTACATAGGGAGAAACTCACGGGAGTGAACTTCGTTGACTGGCTTAGGCAATTGAGAATTGTCCTTCGCTATGAGTCAAAGTTGCACATCCTTGAGGAACCTCTTCCGGAACCACCTGCTAGCGACGCGACTTGGTCCGTCCGATACACGTATGAAAAGCGTGTTGAGGACACACACGATGTTGCCTGCCTCATGTTGTCAACTATGAGCTCGGAGTTGCAAAAACACTTTGAGCACATGAGTGTGTACGATATGATGAACAAGTTGAAGGACATGTTCCAACAAGAAGTTAGGGAGGAACACTATGAGTGTGTTAAAAACCTAGTCGGTTGTAGAATGCAGGAAGGTAGGAGTGTGAGTGCCCACGTCCTTAAGATGAAGGCGTGCGTGGACCAAATGGAGAGACTAGGTTTTCCCATGGGGAGCGAGCTTGCTGTGGATATAGTACTCCAGTCCCTGCCCGCATCATATGATCAGTTTGTCATGAACTATCACATGCATGACATGGAGAAAACCTTAGGTGAATTGCATGGTATGTTGAAGACTGCAGAGTCTGACATGGCCAAACATGAATCCACCTCTTCCATTCCTTCCACGAGTTCTAGGGAACAAAAGAAAAAGAAGAAGAAACCGACACGAAGGGAAAAGGTTGGAGTGTCCAAGCCTATTCCCCACATTGAATCTGAGGACCATGATTGTGTGCCTCAAGAAGAGATTCGAGAAAAGGTGGTTTGCTACTTCTGTGGAAGATTTGGAGATTGGGGCCGTCACGCATGCCCATCGTGCCGAGAGGATATTAAACTTCTAAGGAAAGAGAGAGTTAATTTCCCCTCTCAAGGTACATTCATGATTCATTGCTAATTCTTCTATTTTGCTGGGTTGTTCACCCGAGCTAATTAACTCACGTTTGTTACAAATTAATTTTGTTACAAAGTGTAGGTACCATTTAAAAGAAGAACCAAGAGCATGAAGAACCGGGTCTCTAAAAGAGGTAACTCGGAAGATTGACCTCTACAAGAGAATTGGGAGTTTTGATCTCGCCTATTCGGACCGGTTTCATTATTACTTTGTTTTTGATGCCCTGCGAGGCAAGTTTAGTTTTTGTTGTATGTTCATGAAGACGATGGATGAGTTTTTGAATTTTTGGTTTGTAAAAGATTTTTTCGCATTACTTATTCGATTTCGAAGTTTGTTCATGTCATAGCTTATGTTTTATTTTGGCCTTCAAGGCGCATCATTCTACATTTGATGACGATGAATTCATACTTGAAATTTGAATCTTGTTTTAGAAAAATATTTGTTGATTGATAGAAGTTAAAATTATCCATGTCAAGACATACATGTTACAAGTAATAATTAATCATGAATGATTGATTCTAAGTCCAAAATAGTTTGGATTAGTCGGCTCTTTGTCATAATCTACTTAACCATGTAAATAAGATAAGTATCACCTAGATCCATGTGGTTAGGATCTTGGACTAGTTTAACCTCAGGTTAAACATTTGATGCTAATCTTATCTATAAGGGTAAGATGATTATGAATCCCTTCACGGTATATGTGAGAGGGATGCTAGCTTGTAAGATATTGATCACCTTTGTTGGATAATCTGTACAAACACATAACAAAGAGAAACTAATTAAAAGAATCAATTGGGACATATAGATAGGATGCTTAGATCTAGTTAAGATGCTAAGATACCTTAAATCTATATCAATGACTACATTATGAATTGCGGTATTATCTCACAATTCGTTCCTTAACATAGACACATTTGTACATGGTGTCACGTTGAAGGAAACCGGATATTGTTAAAAATGATCTGGTAAATAATGGGTCAAATATGTGTATTCGACTTGTTAGTATACACATTGAATGTGATGAGCCAAGTCCTTAATCTTAATCCAACTTGAAAGTCTATTTAGCACCTTATGAGATATATCTTAAAAGAGTTCTTTGCTTGTATATATATCAAAGTTTGGAGATTTTTAATCTACATCTGGTGGGAGATTGAAGGACTTAAATGGTGCTAATACATTTACAAGGTTCTTATAGGTTTTAGATATTTGACCTTACGAGAACAATGTTTTGTTGCTCGAAAGGAAGATAATAACTAGAGCACTCCAGTGGAAGAACGTGCAACTTAAATGAAAAACTTGAAGTTGGCACTAGCATATGATCAAATATCGGCATGAGAATGCCGGTTATCCTGACCATGAGTAATTACTTTCAAGGCTGATAGAAGTCATGTAGCCAAAGAGATATGAGTTCCTCACATCTAAGTGGCAATGACTTAATGGTGAGTTTTGTTCAAATCACTATCTATCGGAAGACATGGTGGGCCCTGCGTTCACTAAGGTTATGGGTTTCATAATGATTATTGTGGAAACTTTTCCTAGTGGCTATGTTGAAGATCATTTGATACTTGTTGCTATTGTTGCCTTCTTACGGCAATAAAGGATAGTACACGGATATACAAGTGATGTGCGTTTTACGTACTAGTTTTAAATTTATATTTTACCGAATTATTTACTAAAAACTGCACGAATAGGCAAGTGTACCTAATCGTTTCGTATTATAGTTAGTAAGTCGGGTGTCGAACTCTTGGGGAACGGGAGCTAAACTGATTTTATCAAATTAACTAAGAATTAACTAAAATAAACTAATTAAACCTAATAAATATAATTAAACTCAATAAATGCAATAAAATACCAAACTAAAGTAATTAAACTATATTAAGGGGAATTTGTTATCAAGATTAAAACTTTATTATTCTAAGTGACTACTAACACTACTAAATTACCAAAAACAACTAATTAAGCAAAAAGCAAGCAACTTTTATGGATTAAACTATCAAATTAAAAGGCTTCCCTCCCTAGATTCAATTCCACCATTTTCAAGTTGGTTTTATAAATCAAAATCAATGCATTGGACAATTAATAACACTATACCGATTCCTATATTGTTAGACTCTTGATCCGAGTATCCAACTTATTTAATCATGCAATTAACTAATCAATTGGTCATTAAATCAATTAACTACACAATTAAGCATATTTAAGTTCGTATCTATCAAGATCTAATCTTTAATGATTGATTAAGTTACTAAATCATTTAATTAACACATGAAAGTCATCATATATCAATTCTAACACATTAAAGCTCCTATCTTGATTGTGTAACCCTAGGTTTTGATCAAACACTAGTCAACACTAATTATTGGTCCTAATTAGCATTGATTAAAGTCTTATAAATGGATTGGTCCTCCAATTTACATCAACTCGGATTCTAAACAAATCAAAAACAGAATTAAAACATGCTAGGATCATTGATTAGACTTGAAAGATAAATATAATGCCATTAAAGTCAAAAAGATACAAAATTAACCAACTTGATAGAGTTTCATCTCCTCTAGGGAGGAAAACAGAAAACTTAGCCTATTACAAGCATAATCAACTTCTGGAAATCAAGATTAAACATTAAAAACAGAAGGGAAGTAGAAAAACCGTAAAAAGCAAGAATTCCAAGCCTTTAATCTTCAAAGTTATGCTCCAAATCTTCAAATCCGAGCTCAAGCTTCCTGGGATGTGTTAAGGGATGTATTTAGCAGAGGAATGGTGGAAGAAATCGGGTGGTTAACCCTGTTTCAGATCTGGAAGTTCGTTTAAATAGATTTCTGAAAACAGGGGTGTCGCGCCGCGACGAGAAAGTGTCACGCCGCGACGAGGCATTTTAACCCGATCCCAACTCTTTTAAAATTCAAAGCTGGCGTCATCCTATCGCGTCGCGCCGCGACGGACAACTGGGTCGCGCCGCTACACCACGTGGCAAGAAAGTGGACCTTATCCGGATACTTCGTCGCGCCGCTACGGAAGATGTCGTCGCGCCGCGATGACCTCTTTTGGCGCCGGTGGACTCTTTTCCTTTGTTTGGGCTTTGGCCCTTGGGCTTCCTTTTGGACTTATTCTTCTTTCTTTCTTTTTATTTCTTTCTTCTTTCATTTGGGCCAATTATTTGTCTTGACTTCCTTTTTATTTTCTCGACTCCTCGGACTTTATTTATTTTTCTCGATTATCTAAATATTTCGCCTTTTTAGCCTGCAAAACATAAAAGAAACGGTAAACGTACCTTTTTACAATTAAATAAACATTTTTCGGCTAAAACCAACCCGATATCGCATAATATTTATATATATTTAGCGCGATATCAAAATACCCCACACTTGAATTTTGCTTGTCCTCAAGCAAATCATAACTCTATCCAGGCTTAAACTTTAAATAACTAACACCATTCTCGAAAAATTAAATATAACTTACGAATGTCAAAAAGGTTGATTAAAACAAAACATAAATTATACTTAGAATTATGCATACACTTATAATTAGATCCTCATTTACTTTCAACCATTCCTAAAGAATATTCCTGTCTATATACATCCAATCCTTAATTTAAAAATTGCAATTATATTTACTTTGGTTAATTTACGCTTTGAAAATCCCCTGACCTCAAGGCTTATTGCAGATTTCCAATTTTATTTGCACATATGTTTTTTTCTCTTTTCAGCTCTTTTTTATATAAGCCTATGACTTTCTATGGAACCCATGTAGCGAATCCTCAACTCAACCTTTCCCAAACCAGTTGGCTTTAGGTGATTAGGTGTAGAACACCCCTCAGAGTTTATTAATTCGAGTTCCAAAGGCCATGTATTTGACTTATATATTTTTCTAGCTCTTTTATATTTTTTTTTCATTTTGCACATTGGCTTTTTCCATTGTTTTCTTTTTCTAACATATGCTTATAAAAATTGAAAATTCAACTCAGTCTATTTTTGTCAAGCTTAGACTCAAAAAGGGCTTAACCTTATATTTTATTGCAGCAATTCAAAAATTAAAGATTGGATACTATAAATAGAAATTTCTAAAGAATTGACGAAAAGCCACAAGCACTACGCATAAAAGCTAAATATAACTATGAAATGTTTATAAATAAACAATCTTGACAATCTTAAATAATATCTAACTTTTAACTCGAATGATACTAAAAATTTAAAATTTAACGCCCAAATACAATCAACAATTTACTACGAGGACAAATAAATTTCAAGCGAGGAATCTTTTTCTAACCTCCTACCCCACACTTAAATTGTACAATGTCCCCATTGTACACAATAAAAATAAACTAAGGTAGAAAAAGATTAGAAAAACTCCCTGGGTATTAGCACGGCGAATGGAGCAATAAATGTCAAGCAATCGCTGAACTAATTGCCAGCATATACGCACACTCCATATAACAATCAAACATGCTGAAAAAGTAAATCACTCATGCACCAAACATTAGACAAATCTTATAATTAAAATATATTAAATTCAGTACATTTACATCACAAGATAAAAATATAATTATCATCTTTCAGTCTTCATCATCCGAGTCGTGACCCGCATGTCCAGACGGCCCCGACATATGAGTATCCGATTGGGGAAAGTGCGAACGCCAGTCTGGAAATGGGGGCGGGTATGGCGTGAATGGCGGGGGCAGATATCCATAATGGCTAAAGATGTTAGACATACTGGAGTGCATAGACTGGTGATTTTGCTCGTGCACCAATAGGCGTGATTGCAAGTGATCATGATAGTACCCCAGTGTGTCTATTCTCATAGACATATTTCCCATTTGGTCGGAAAGACGCTCTATCGACCCGGATATCTGCTGTAGCGAGTAAGGCTGCGGCCCCTCATCTGGGGGCCAGGCGCTTGTCTCCTACGGCGCTGGCGCGGCTGCTGCTGCTCGGGCCCCTGCTCAACCTCTGGCTCAGGCCCAGGACCCTCCACGGTTACAACTTGGTAACCTCCATCATAAGTCCTCTCCAGGACCCGCATTGTCTCTAAGTATCCGATATTCATCAGGCGCGGCTCGTACTGCACCTGCCTCGCCTCCTCCTGCAGTGACAGAATCCCGTACGAACGGGCCAACCTGGTGACAAATTGGCCACCACAGATAGGACTCGCCGGTTTAGATCCAGTAGCCCGGCGAGCGAGATAGAAGGCTAGGTGGAATGGCACGTTGAACAACACGCCAGGAGTCAGAATACTATATAGAAACATAAGGTCAACTGATGTGACCTTCTCACCACCTCGGCGATGAGAAATGGAGGTGGAGATAAGACGGTGGAGCAGACGGTGAATCGGAAGGCGGATGCTGCTCTCGACGGCTCTACGGGGCTCGTACCCCCCGTTGGCGATCATCGCCCACATTTCCGCAGGGGAGAAACCCTCAGGCTCATCCCTCTCGCAACTCGAAAGGAATTGCTCAAAGAATGGGCTGGTGGCCTCCACGTGCGTGTATAGGACCATGCGCCGACTGAAATCCGCGAGACTACACTCGCGGCTAACTCCTCCTAGATGGAAGGATAGGAATCGACGATCAGTAACGTCGACGAAGACTGAGCTGAGCTGGACGGTAGAGAAAAACTCTAAACACAACTCTCGGAAAACTGGCTCGCGCAAGCGGAATAACCGCTCCTATGCGTTGCAAGTAAACACTACAGTCCCGTCTGCAGCACGGAACTGTTGGGGCAAAAATCTGAGAAGCTGGTTTGAAAGCCCAGTCGGGCAGTCGAGAAGTATAATCAGCGCGCAGTCGGGCAGGAAGAGTTGGCGAAAATACCAACCACGGGTGGTATACCGCAGGACCTTCTGGAACCACAATCTCTTGCACTTGACGACCCCTACGTCCACGTCCACGGGCTGCCATAGCTGTGTACAAGGTTACCAAAATCAGATCAGGCCCAAATTATCATAAAACACGCAGAATGCCCACAGATATTCACCAAAAACCATTACAAGGGCAGAAACCCCGGTTTTGGCAAGAACCCGTACTCGAAAGATAATGTTGCAGAAGAAGAGATGATAAAAACGAGTGAAACGCAGATGTACGACGCATGAGTGTTTAGAAATGATATATTAACAAGACTCAGCAGATTAATCATCAAGAACTTGAAAAAAAAACATCAGATTTAATTTCGGGTTTTAAAAACCTTAACTCCGCGTTCCTTTTTGGAACTTTGTATTGAGGAAGTGCTTACCACACACTCCGAGGGTCTTAGATATCCGTAGTATCCAAATTAAGTCTACAAGTATGAATAAGTCCTTTGGACTTATACTAACATCATAAAAGTAAGATCTTTGCTTTCATGAGAAAAACAAAGTCATGAGTTTTCTAGGAGAATAGATAAGACTTTTACATATGTCAGGGTTAGTGGGAGTTTTTATTGTATACCTAGAAGTATGTATCAATTGAAGATAATGTCCCATTGTTAAGTGTTCTATGAACCTAAAATAAGGAATTATTGTATCATGATAATACTTAGGAGATACAAGATTTTGAATCACAAGAAATACTTGTGTATGTTCTTAATGTTTGACGACGAGAAATAAGCCTTGGAGTAAGTTTTTCTTTTACTCTAATACTAATTTCTAATAGGATAACTGTCGATCTTGATCGAAGTCTTTGATCCTACTATATGGTGTTAATAATTGATTAGAGAAGTTCTTAAGTATCACTGATCCTATTGTAAACTTTTATAACAATGATTATATGAGTACCTTAGTGCTTCGTTATATGATCTCTTTGACGCATACTTTGAATAAAGTAGTTTGGTTAAAAGATAATTGAAAGGATAACAAGAATACAAATGGATGTTGCATGGCAAATCCATTGAATAAGCCTTTATCATAATGACTAGTGATGTTTGACATACTAGGTCATGTAGCATTTCTTATGCATATGATTTGGTTTTAAATATTGTTTTAGTTGTTGATTGTTTTATTTTGCTTTGGGAACTGCAAGCAGTATCGTTACTTTTGATTGCTTTCGATATATAGTAGGGACTATATATACGCAGATGCGGTTACTTTCATTAGTCTTTACTGTGTTCCATCTTAGCATGTTTAACCACTTCCCAGAGTGCTTATGCATTCTAGATTTCCACAGTCAGTCATTCTTCAAGGGAAGGAAGTTTGAGTTAAGACTGAGGTTAGGGTTTGGTCATGCATTAATCAAGGATTGAATGCAAGTGACGCAAAACTAACCTGTGCTTGAAATGAGTTTCAAGTGATTGGAAGACCCACACCTGAGTTCACTTCATGGATTATGGTCACAAGTGACTCGGGATGATAATATCATTTCATCCTTAGACCGGAGATACATGTGTATCCAAAGCATGAGTCTGCTTTATTTTGATTACTTTCAAACGTGGTTCGTAACTGGCCGCTATAAAGAGAGTTATCAAATAAAGTATGAAGCATGTGGCGGGGCTATGTAGTCAAAAGGATTTGTTCCTCTAGTTAGAGAGATATCCCTGGGCCCCTCGATGATTGGGCGCTGACACCAAAAATGCATAGCCGTGCTCAAGTTACAATGATTTTAGATCAGTTGCAAACTTGTTATTTTGGTTACCACCAATCTAGAATCGAGAAACAGAATCGTGAACGATCAGGAGATTGACATTTTTCCATGTCTCGTGTTCACACGGATATCGCGAACAAAGGGATGTTTATGATCACTTATCTATAGGACCTTTTAGCCTTTCTAGGCTACCAGGATTTGTCGAGGATGACGTAACTCGTACCGACTTTGGGGCAAGTATGCTTTGCTAGAGCCGCTGCTTGTCTGTGGTGTAGGTAACACTGTATCATGTGCAAGTAGGAGTCTGTTGGAATATGCCCACTGATACACGTGTACTAACATCACTGCTGATGAGGTACGGGCCTATTGGGTCACACGCCAAGGGTAGATTCTGGCAGCACAACGCAAACATGAGAGAATATGAGATTAGGGTTTCTGGCGACCTTCACGGGCCCTTACGGGCCGTGAAAAGGTCGTGAAGGGAAACCCTCCACGAGGCTTCACCACCCAGACATGTAGTCGTGGGGGCACTGCCTTCACGAGGGCTTCACGGCCCGTGAGAGCCCGTGAAGGCAGGCGCCATGCTTTTATTGGACCACTCGTTGGCCCAATGAGAGTGAGCGGTGGAACCCGGCCTATGAGGCCTTCACGAGGGCTTCACGGCCCGTGAGAGCCCGTGAAGGCAGAAGTCAAAGTGACACTTTGTGTTTATTGGACCTTGGTGTAGGTCCAATTATTGCAAACTGATGTGGCCGACCCTGGTGGCCTTGGAGCTTCTTCCAGACTTTATATAAGGCCATTTCATGCTCTCTTGTTAGAACTCTTGATCTACTTACAATACACACATATGTTTGGTACTTGAACCTTACATGGTGAGTTAAGTTTGGTGTATCTAGTGAAGGCAAGTTCCATTCGGTTGTAGCTGTTCCAGAAGCGCGAGGACGTTGTGTGGTTCATGTGTCGGGTCAATAGCAAGACGGAATCTCACTCACTTGGTGTGGACTATCAATAGAGGAGCTCGGTTTCGGGTTCTTGAAGATCTTTCTAGCTCGGTGGATAGCTCCAGCCCCGTGATGGTATATTTCTCCTCCCTTTCATTTGTTTTAGTTGCTGTATTCGTTTGTAGTCACGATCCCCACTTGGGGAATACATGCATGTCGGTTTTGATACCCGAAAACCCTGGTTTTTGATGTCGTTGCTTCCGCTGCGTACGGGTGTTGGCGTGCATGGATTTCCTACAGTCTAACCCTCAATCAATTTTGCATGCATTCATACTTACATATGTACATACATAACATACATACATTCCATTTAAATATCTCCAGTAACTTACTATATTAACATATATTTCTAAATTAGTTAATTAATTAAGGGTTTAGTATCTAAAAGTGTATCGAAGTTGTCACTTTTTGCTATTGTGTATACCCATCTTTCAAACCTACCATTTAATACATCAAAGTCTCAAAAACTACCATTTTCTGTATCGTTACCTTTGATAGCAGGTTATGGATGACGTGGAACCGGTTTTGCTGATGTGGCGGTGACTTGGATGCTGATGTGGCTATACACGTGGCATTTTCTAGATATAATAATAATAATAATAATAATAATAATAATAATAATAATAATAATAATAAGGGCCAGATTTGCTTCATCTTCTCAAAATTTGATGAATGCCAGATTTGCTCACGAACAGATACGAGATTGAAGAAGAAGAAGAAGAAGATAAAAACGTATGCATATCTGGCATTCAAACCTTAATATGTTCGAGGGTTTCCAATATGTTCAAGGGTTTCATGAGTCGATTTCAACCTCATCAAGGGTTTCAAATCGAGGGTTTCCAAGTCGATGGGTTTCCAGATCTTGGTTCGATGGGTTTCTAGATCTTGGTTTGATGGTTTCCAAGTAAGTTCCAGATCTCGATGGGTTTCGACCGATTTTGCTTCTTATGATTCCATATCTGTATGTTCGTGTTTTGATTTTGCTTCTTGGTTCGATGGGTTTCCAAGTAAGTTCCAGATCTCGATGGGTTTCAACCGATTTTGCTTCTTATGATTCCATATCTGTATGTTCGTGTTTTGATTTTGCTTCCTGGTTCACAGGTCTCGTTTTTAGGTTTCGATTACTTGAGTTTATATCCTACGATTGGGTTTTTGTTCTCGTTACTTGTTTAGATCTGAGTTCATATGCGATCTGCTTGATTTTGATGCTTCTTGTTTGTGGGTTTTTGTTCTGAATGATTCTTGTTCTTGTTATTAAGATATCATATGTAATCTGTTCGATTTTAGTTTTTTGGGTTTTTGTTTTCTTGGTTCAGATCTGTGTTCCTCATAGTGTTCTTGATGTTCCTCATGTTGTTCTTGGTGTTCTTCATGGTGTTCTTGGTATTCTTATTTACAGAGATAAAATTAAATTAAAAATGACATGGCATATGAGATGGAATTTTAGGAGATAAAAATAAATTAAAAATGATACATAAAACCTGCAACCTGAAGAAGAGGTAACTCGATACTCAAAACGGTAGTTATAGAGAGTTCAATACACTAAATGGTAGTTTTAAAAGTTGGGTATACACAATAGCAAAAAGTGGCATCTTCGATACACTTTCGGATACTAAACCCATTAATTCAAACTATCACATAATATAATTTAAAACACAATTAATCACGTACCGCCAACCCGCTAAGGACTAATCCGGGTTTGCGGGTGTTGCAAAAGGTGTGTGAATAAACGATTAAGGGGTGATTGTTGGGTTAATCGTTTATACCGGGTTATAGTTTACGGGTCGGATCGGATTTAATTTGCTTGATATTTTTCATTAACCGTCATGTCATTATTATCAATTTATCATTATAGAGGTGGTAATTTCAAATCATTTATTCATCAATGCTTCAATATAATGAGTGAGATGGTTAAAATAAAAAGATTAGCTAGAAACAAAACGAGTCAAATGGGTCGAACATGTCAAAATTTCATATAATTTTGTAACAAATACCTCCTAAATCATTTTATTTAAAAATCTTATTATTGTGGATAAAAAATTGTTGAAATCATATATAATATATATATATATATATATATATGATGCACATAGAAACTTCCCTCATTACGTATATATCCTTGTAAACATTGGAATTACGTATATGTCCTTACAAAATCTATAAACTCACAAATATACCCAAACACTTAATTTAATAATAATTTTTCAATTTAAAATCTGAAAAACAAAAATAAATATTATCCTAATTTGATTTCTTGATATTAAAAATGTAATTGATTTGTGAGATTACAAGAGTACCCTTCTGCTACATGTACATCGATTGAACTGTACATATGTAAGACCCACTGATTGAACTAAAGCTACCCATCGATCGGCGATGGGTGAAGTACTGTCGAAACCCAGAACAATTGAAGCTACCCATCGATCAATTGAAGCTACCCGTCGAAACTCAGAAGAAGGCTTCAAATCCGAAACTTACGGCGATTGATCTGTCGATTGAAGCTACTCATCGAAACCCAAAACAAGGCTTCAAATCCAGAACTTACACCGATTGATTGAAGCTTGATTTGAAGGAGATACGATCGAGGTTGAAGGTGCGATGGCGATGGGTGAACAAAGGTCAATTCAGATGCGACGGCGATGGGTGAAGTACTGTCGATTCAGGCTCGAGTGAATCCTAAAATCACTAAGATACCAATCGATGAACAAAGGATGCGTGAGACCACGGTCTATGCTTGAACAGAGGATGCTAAATTCAGAGATATGGTTCGATTGAACCCTAATTTCACTAAAATAAATATTTGACGATTTGTGCTTGATGAAACAGATGAAGCACTAGTTGTTATTCAACTGAAAAACAAAAAAAAGAACTTCTCAACAGATTGAAGAACTTTTCGACTGAGGAAGGAGATACTGAATCTTCTACTGACTCGGTATATTCGACTGAAATACTGAAACAAAAATACGTTTGTATTCTTACCGTAAGAGTTCGACTGCAGAAGGAGATGAATCAGATTATTCGACTAAATCTTCGACTGAGGAAGGAGATGAATCTATATATTTGACCGAATCTATACTTGTTAATCGATTTGATTATCGAATTGCCAATCAATTTTGGTTCTCCTAAGAATATGAAACTATGTGAGATCTATTGGATGGAATTCAAATGGGTATTTTTGTAATTTTAGCAATAAATAAAATTAGGATAATATTTATTTTTGTTTTTCAAATTTTAAATTAAAAAATTATTATTAAATTAAGTGATTGGATATATTTGTGAGTTTACAGGCTTTGTAAGGACATATACGTAATTTTAATGTTTATAAGGATATATACGTAATTAGGGAAATTTCTAAGGATATGAACGAAATTCTCCCCAAAAAATAATATCTTAGAAGAAAAAAATGTCTTGGGTCAATATGACCCGACCCATTTGACCCGCACCCAATATTACTGATTTTGACCTATTTTGCCACCTTAAATTAGTTGTTTAACTCCATGAATATTAAATTCTTGCTTTTCACTTACGTTTGGTACAGTGAAATATCACAAAGAAAAGGAATTAGTACACAGAATAAGAAATAATTCTCCTATTTCGTATAGATAAAGAAAATAAACGGAGAAATAAATTACAACTAGTATTGCTTGAATTATAACCCAATCCTTTATAAAGGGTATAACTAGTATTGCTTGAATTACAAACTAATCCTTTGTAAAGAGTACAACTAGTATTGCTTGAATTACAGCTCAAACTTAAACTAGTACAAGTAACTATAGCTCACTAGAACCACTCATTCTTTATCAATTGTCGTACGCTATCTAAGAGATATCACAACTCCCATCATTGTTCTCTTTTCTAGTTGTTGCATCAAACTTTATCAAATTTCAAGCAAAACACATCAATCTAACAAAAAATCATGATAATGGATCTGGAGGAGCATCATGGCTCGATCTGGAGGAGAGGTCACCAGCGCTCCATCAGGAAGAGAAGTCGCCATCATGCATGAAGAGAAGTCGCCCCCGTGCCCGATCATGAGGATGTGTCGCTCAATCTAGAGGAGAGATCGCCGTTGCACCAGAGCATATCGCCGGTGCTTCCTTGCGTCGATGGATCAAGAGTAGGGTCGCTGTTATTAACTTGCACCGGTGAATCTAGAGTGGCAGGTTGGCATCGCTCAATTCATGCTCGATCTAAGTAAGTCATGGTTGTTGCTTCATAACCCATCTTCTGGACATTTCCCCACATTTCTTTACCAAAAGGAGAGAATTCAAAATACAAAGAAATCAAGTCTCGAGAGTCTGACAATTCTACGTGTTTTTTATTTTCTCTAGCTTACCAAACAAAGAAAATGCAATTCATTTCCATTTCTCTAGTATTATTTCCTTGTACCAAACACGTGTCGCTTAGCAAATTTCTCTTGCTTAAAACGTAAGGAGTCTCTATTAAAGGGAAATGTACACTTTGACTTATTAAGTCAAACAAATTACCTTTCATTTCAAAGTTAAGATAGATCTTGTAATGCCATTAGTTTTTCTTTGTTGTATTAATTTGTTTGTAAATTAATAACTCTTCTTAATAATTTCTTGAATGAATCTACATCGATTTTTGAAGTTCAAAATGTTGTATTTTGACATCAAAAGTCAAGATTACATTTGCTCACGATATATATTCAGTCCTCTTTCCAGCTCTAGAGTATGCATACATGTTTTCTGGGTATGCGTTTTACTCGCAATTTAGATTGTGAATATATAGCTTCTGTAATCAAATTTAGCTCTTAAAGGAAGTGATTTGTAGTTAAGTGATGTATTGTAAGTTTTATAAAGGAGCGGGGCCGGACCTACCAAGGGTCCTGTAGTAGCACGGGTCACCGGTTAATTTTGCAGGTGTAGTGAAAAATTTTGATTTTTTAAGCCGTTGTTACTAGTCAAATTTTATGATATCAGGTGATTTTTTAATGCCAACAAAACCTAATGATAAATTATAGTTCAATACTGAGTTATACCTTAAAATGTTTTAGTTTATCTTAAAAATTACAATTTAGTTAAGAGGGTTTCATATAAACTGTGTTTTGTTTTAGATTTTGGTCTTAAAATACTGGAATAACAAATGAACCTTCATTAACCTGACCCAATTAATTACTAGAAATCCGAAAAAACCTTGAACAACGCCCACAATCTTAATTAATTTTATTTTTATCATTATATGGTGTCATCCTTCATTAAAAATCCTGAATCCGCGCCCCATAAAGGATAGTACGTGGCTGAAGGGAGCTCTGGTCAAGGAGTAATTCAAATTGAAGAATAAGATGTTGCATGAGAGAACGAGTCATATCAAAGTAAGATGTACGTTGGTTTGTTTACATCTAGTAAGTTTTCTATTCGTATATCAATGTGTTATGATAATCCTCTTCGTCACACTTCGCGTTTCCGCCTAGGCGGGGTGTGACATTAGAATTTATTTTCGAAATTTTTATCGAATGTTTGAAAACAAACATCGATTTAAAAGATTGATAAAGAAAATCGTAGTTGAAACCAAAAACCATTTTCAAAAATCGTACTCGAAAACCAAAAAAATACCCGTCGATCACATTTGGTCTAAATGGGTCGACAAAAACCCAACACAAAAAAGACAGACACGAAAATAAATAGGTCGAAATTGGGTCGACACGAAACTAACCCGAACCCGGATGACACGAATCGATAGCCTTAGTTTTACCAATATATCAATATGGTCCGTGAAGTATCCTTTTTACACACATACACATTCATGTTTTTGCTTATACTCTACTCAAGCGTATCTACCATTAGGGGCGGATCCGGCGGTGACACGAGCCGCTAGTCAATTTTGCAAACGATGTGGAAAATTTTAACTTTTTCAAGCCGGTGCCACCACTAGTCAAATTTATAGGTGTCATCACTGATTTTTTGATGTCACCAAAATCTAATGAAAAATGAAATTTAAGAAAAAAATGATAAGATATAGTTCAATATTTCATTTATACCTTTAAAATACCTTAGTTTACCCTAATAATAACAATTTTAAAAAACATAGTTTTATATAAATTGTGTTTTGTTTTAAATTTTGGCCCTAAAATACCGGAACAACAACCGAAAGCTCGTTAACCCATCCTGATTAATCAAAACCCAAAAAAACCCGAACAACACCATCAATCTTAACTAATTTTATTTTTCTCATTATATGGTGCCATTAGTCACCAAAAAACTAGGGTCCGCCCCTGTCTACCATCATCATCTTGCAAATTCAAGAACACTCCTCTCTTTACGGTATCTTCGAATAAGTGTTTGATCCGTCCACTTAAAAGTCTTCAACGCATTATCATTAGTCGGGTCCATGTACAAAAATCATAATAATTGCAACATACATACGAATATACAAAACAAAAACAAAAATGTGCAAATATTAAACAACACAAACTTTAAACCTTTTATTAAAACATTTGACCTTATGACATTTAAAAAGCAAAAGACTTATACACATATGTTTATATGACTTTATGAAAGAAAAGTAGGAATGTGCAAACATGAACATATGAGAAGATCTTAAAAAATCAAGCCTAAAATGCTAATAGAATGCATATAAAGTTACTTTAATCCATACACCAGCTACTGAAGTTAATTTTGTGGGATATTATGTACTTGCACTACAGTGAAGTTACAAACAACTTTCTTTGAATCCATTGACAGAATTCAATACTGTTATACAGTTTAGTTTATTATTTATTATGTTGACTTTGTGTTAAAGTATCATAGTCAAGTTTGAGTGGTCATCATTACTTCTTTCAACAATAATATCTTCTACAGAACCTCAACTAGTTCATCATTAGTTCTATCAACATGTTAAAGTATTAGTAGAACATGTTTATTCCCCTATCAATTAGTTCCAATAATTTGCTTGATGGATATGGTTTTGTATTCCCAAGAGGCAGCACCAGCAGCTTGTTTCAGTTATGATGTTTTTTTAAGTTTTCGAGGTGAAGACACCCGTAAAACTTTCACTGATCACCTCTATGCAGCCTTAAAGCATGCAGGAATTCGTAGTTTCAGGGATGATGAGGAGATGGACCGAGGAAAACTGCTTGCGCCAGAGCTGAAAAAAGCCATCTGTGAGTCAGCAATATCACTCGTTGTCTTCTCAAGAAACTACGCTGCTTCCACTTGGTGTCTTGATGAGGTTCTGACAATTATTCAAGAACAAGAGAATCTTTATTCTAATCATGAAGTTGTTCCTGTGTTCTACGACGTGGAACCATCTGACGTCCGGAATCAAACTGGAAGCTTTGAAGAAGCTTTTCGTCGGTATGATGATATAATTGAAGCAGAAACAAATCATCAGAAGAAGATTCAGTGGTTGGAGAAGGTGAAGGCATGGAAGGTTTCTCTTAGAAAAGCTGGAAGCTTAACAGGAATGGTATTAGCTAAGGGG
Organism: Dittrichia graveolens; assembly: GCA_038502395.1. Classification (NCBI taxonomy): domain Eukaryota; kingdom Viridiplantae; phylum Streptophyta; class Magnoliopsida; order Asterales; family Asteraceae; genus Dittrichia; species Dittrichia graveolens. The sequence continues at coordinate 18,302,245 of JARJIL010000009.1, forward strand.
TATGCTTGCTGGCTTCCTATTATAATCTATACAAAAATCATAAGTCCAATTTTTGGATTAATTGCTGAAGTAATTAGTTAGAACTCCTCTTATGACAACATACATAAAGATCATGAGTTTGAATTAATATATTTCTTGTGTGCATAGAACCAAATATATCCTAAGTCTAAATTAATAATTAGTACCCTTAATTCAATCATTTCTCTCATGTATTGACTGTTACAACTTGATCTTTCCAGACACGAGGCTAGATTCATAAGTAAGATTGTCGATATTATAAGGAAGAAACTCAACAAGAAGCTCTTGCACATTGAGGAAAAACTAGTGGGAATAAAGAACAGTGTTGCAGAGATTGAATCATGGTTACAAGATCCATCACCTAATGCAGTCTTCCTTGTGATTCATGGAATGGGAGGCATAGGGAAAACAACCATATCCAAATTCATTTATAACTCAAATTACCATGAATATGAAAGTAGTTGCTTTCTCACAGATATTCGCGAGAAATCGAACCAATACAATGGAATGTTGCATTTGCAAAGTCAGCTTCTCTCCACAATTTCAAGGAGTAAAAAGGAACAAGTTATATGGAATCTTGATGAGGGAACAATTAAGATTACAAATGCCTTATGCAACAAAAAGGTACTTCTCATCCTAGATGATGTTACAACAAGGCAACAATTAATATCCCTACTAGGGCCACAACAGTTTTATCCTGGAAGTAAAGTGATCATAACAACCAGGCACAAGTGGTTGTTAACTTTTTTTAAAGTACATCCAAAGGTCCAAACTATTCCGGAATTAGGCCCTGACGACTCTTATAAGCTCTTTAGTTTGTATGCCTTTGGCAGAGATCACCCTATTGAGCCCTACAATATCCAATCAAAACTTGTAGTTCATCACTGTGGAGGTCTTCCTTTGGCTCTCAAAGTATTGGGTTCCTTTTTAAATGAAAAGACCATGGATGTGTGGGAAGATGCAATGCGCAAACTTGAAGCAATTCCTGATCCTGAGATTCAAAAACTTTTGCAATTGAGCTATGACAATCTAGAAGATACCAACGATAAAGAATTATTCCTACATATTGCTTGTTTTTTTGTGGGTGAAGATAAAGAATTCATTATGAAGTTATTAGCCGAATGTAATCTGTACCCTGTAGTTGGGATCCAAAACCTAATGGATAGATGTCTACTCTACATTGAAAATGGGAGAGTGATGATGCATCAATTAATCAAGGAGATGGGTCAAGAAGTTGTTCGCCAAGAATCACCAAAGGATCCTGGGAAACGAAGTAGACTATGGCACCAAGATTCATTCAATGTATTAAAAGAAAATGGAGTAAGTATAATATACCGCTAGTTAATATATGGGGATAGGATATACTAACTGCTTCCACACTCACAAATATTTTAAATGAGGGATATGTTAGCATTTACTTATTTAAGTGTTTGAGTGTGGAAGCACCTATCATATATGCTTCTATCTGCATACATCATTTTCCCTTAATTTATTGTGCATGTTAATCCTTATCTTACCTTTTTAAACTTCTGAATCAGGGTACAAGGAAAGTAGAGGGACTTGTTCTCGATATGCAAAGGATCAAGGGAACTAATTTACCTTCAAGTGTAAAGATGGACACTACAAGGAAACGTAGTTATGAAAATTTTCTTGGTCATACCATCGATGCAAATAAAGAAAACTTCAAAGTTAACACAATAGAAAAGATGAAGAATCTAATGCTACTTCAACTTGACTATGCAACTTTTTCTGGGTGCTACAAGAAGTTGCCCAAAAAACTACGTTTGCTCCGTTGGCATGGATTTTCTTTAACATCCATACCAAATGATGTGCCTTTAGAGAAGTTGGTAGTACTTGACTTGCGTTATAGTAAATTAAAAGAAGTTTGGGACGGGTTCAAGGTATGTATTTTCTTGTCATCTTTTAGTTTCCTAGTTACTCGTTATGATAATGTTATTTCAATGACATGCATCTGTTGGAAATTTTATACATATAGTTCCATTTTTCATGTCACAGGTGGTTGGATCCTTGAAAATCCTCAATCTCAGTTATTCTTTGGAGCTTGTTAACACCCCTGATTTTGGTGGACTCCCTAGTTTGGAGAGTTTGATCCTTGAAGGATGTTTAAGTTTAACTCAAGTTTGTGGATCCATTGGGTACCTTGAAAGACTGGTCTTGTTAGATGTAAGAGACTGCAGAAGCTTGAAAGATATTCCATGCTTACCAAGATCTCTTGTATCACTTAAAATGTCTGGTTGCCCAAACGTTGGAGGTCTTGGACGAGTTCAATGCTTGGATTCATGTTCATTACCTTCTCTATTGGTAAATGTTGACATCTCAGGATGCAATCTCTTTGATAATTCTTTCCCAGAGGATTGGAGTAACTTTATCTCATTGAAGTTATTAAATATAAGCAGCAATCATATAAGTTCGTTACCAAATTGTATCAAAAGTTTACCTAGTCTTGAAGTACTCACTGCTAGGAAGTGTTCAAACCTTCAATCAGTTGAAGATATCCCAAAATCTTTAACAGTTCTTGAAACTTCTGAAAATTTTAACTTGGAAAAAGTGCAACCAACACCAAATCCCTTATCCTTCTTGCACCTTGATAGATGTGAAAAACTGTGTACAGTGGAGGGATGTTTTAAGCTTGAATCAATGAAAAAAGTTGACAAGAGAATTATACGATATCTTGGCGTAGAATTAATTTCAGAAAAAAAAATAGAGTTGGAACTTGATAAACAAAATGTATATACAGAATATGTCACAGAGGTTCTCTCTCTCTCTCTCTCTCTCTGTTGCCTTTGCTTTTCGTCTATATATATTATGGGTGAATGTTAAGAATGAAATTAAACCAAACTAAAAAATGATTTATGCTTGCAGGTGTTATATGAGTTTGGTATATTCAGCACCTATGTTTTAGGAAAAGAACTTCCATCTTCTAGGTATAAAGAAATTGGCTCAACAATATCATTTAGAGTTCCTTCACATCCAAGTGGTTCAAGAATAAGCGGTCTGAATATCTGTTTCACGTCTATTTCATATTTTGAAAGATCATTGATTTGGGACATTGAAGTCAATAATAAAACTAAGGTTGTGGTATGGAAATACACCCCTACAATACATCTAACATGTAAGAAAATGAGAGAGTTTAATTCTGTATGGTCAAGCCTTTGGAAGACTGGAAACCTATTGGATGACAGGGACGAAATTGTAGTATGTATCAATCTGTCAGGGAGGGATACAGTAGAGGAGTGTGGTGTAGACTTCGTGTACGAAGATGATGAAGTTTTGGAGGATAACCAAGAAGAATCTAATGACAAAAAAAGGGATGCCCATTGCATGTTTAACCAACTTTCATGGACTGACAGACTGCTAGTAGAGATATCAGATTATGTTCATTATGGAAGAACATATTGCTTCAAGATTGGTGGTGCAAATGATGTTCCTAACAGTGAGGGTATTTCTGGTAAGCTCCTAATTAAAGTAGAAACAAATAAAAAGAAAGATCCAAGAACCACATATTTATCATATTGCTTCAATCATATTTCTAAGTAACAGGCTTGCCAATATAACCTACTTATCCTCTATAAATATGTTTGTTGGTATAATCAGATTTAATTGTGGATTGGTGGGGGCTAAGAGAGAATTGGAGGTGCAGACACATTGTTGCAAGGTATGTTATCTGTTACAATTCCCTTACATAAATCCTCATTACAAATTGATGCTTTTTTACCTTGTTCCTTTTGTGAAAATGTAGCAGCATTCCAAGTGAGATTTGAAGTGAGGATATGAGTGTGTGACTAAAAAAATATCAACCGCAATAACCATCTCAATTCACCTATATTTCAGGTGGATCAGGGGACACCGTGACTTACCCTTAAAAGTAAATTTACGGTGCAATGTTGTTGCTCAGTAATCCTACTCCATGGGATTACTCCATTTATCAGGTGCTATTTAGGTGCTTCTTTACTTCTCAAGTTATCAATGGTGCATTATGCATGCCTGCTTATAGCATTCATATAAGCAGGCATTTTTTTTGCCTGCCTAAACCTTAATCATTGATAGAATAAAGATTGATTAGTCTGGAAAGATGATAAAGATAGAAGAGACAGATCTGGAGAGTAATTTTCTATTACTATATTACGTTAGAACAAATACACACCCCTTATATAAGAGGGAAACCCAAAGGACGGTAACAGAGAAACCCAATGGACAGAACAAGACAGAAGAAGACTATTTTGCCCCTAAATAAAAAACAATACATTAGAAAAGAAAGAACATAATTCTTCACTCCCCCTCAAGCTGAGTATGTATGTCAAACATCTCCAGCTTGCTTTTCAGATCATCAAACTTGTTCTTTGGAAGCGCCTTGGTTAAAATGTCAGCGATCTGAGTACTTGTAGGAATGTAAGACAGCTCTAAAACTCTAGACTCCAGTTTCTCTTTGAGGAAATGGCGATCAATCTCCACATGTTTAGTTCGATCATGGTGAACTGGGTTCCTAGCTATCTGAATAGCGGCTTTGTTATCACAAAACAGGTTCATTGTTCCATTATATGACATTCCAAGTTCTTTAAGTATCCTTTGCAACCAAATACCTTCACAAATCCCTTGACACATTGCTCGAAATTCTGCTTCAGCGCTACTTCTAGCTACTACTGTTTGCTTCTTGCTTCGCCATGTGACAAGATTACCCCATACAAAGGTGCAATAACCTGATGTTGATCGCCCATCTACAGTTTATCCTCCCCGATCAGAATCTGTATAAATATTAGTCCCTCTATCACTTGTTTTTCTGAAAAATAATCCATCTCCCGAATTTTTCTTTAGATAACGAAGGATTTGAAACACAGCTTCCATGTGTCGAGTTGTTGGAGCATTCATAAATCTACTTACCATACCAACTGCAAATCCAATATCGGGTCTAGTATGGGCAAGATAGATTAGTTTACCAACTAACCTTTGATATCTTCCCTAATCTACCGGCTCATCTTCAGATTCTGCATGAAATTTGCCACCCGACTCCATGGGAATATTAGCCGGTTTGCATCCGAGTAGACCTGTTTCTTCCAAGAGATCAAGAGTATATTTTCTTTGTGATACCGAGATGCCCTTCTTTGAAAAATATCTTAATTGGCCAAGATCTTTGATCTCAAATTCTCTTCCTAAGACGAGTTTAAGTTCACTCATTTGCTCTTTGTAATTTCCGGTTAGGATGATATCATCAACGTAGACAATCATAATAGCAACTCTCCCATCAGGCGAGTGTTTAAAAAACAACGTATGATCTGTTTGTCCTTAGATGAACCCATAATGTTTAACCACCTGTGTTAATCTCTCAAACCATGCTCGCGGTGATTGCTTTAGACCATAAAGGGATTTTTTTTAGTCTACACACCTTCCCACTATTATCTTGTGACTCAAGTCCGGGTGGAATATCCATGTAAACCTCCTCTTCCAACTCACCATTCAAAAAGGCATTCTTCACATCAAGTTGGTATAGTGGCCAATCTTGATTTACCGCGAGGGAGAGAATAACACGAATGGAATTTAGTTTGGCTACTGGCGCAAATGTTTCTGCATAATCTATTCCGTAAGATTGTGTAAAACCTTTAGCGACAAGTCTGGCCTTGAATCTGTTTACACTTCCATCAGAATTATACTTGACTGTGAAAACCCATTTACAACCCACTGTTTTCTTTCCAAGAGGGAGGTCCGTGTATTCCCATGTGTTATTGTCTTTAAGAGCTCTAACCTCTTCTAACACCGCATTGGCCCATTTCTTCTTGGCAAGAGCTTCCTGAATACTCCTTGGAATTTGTATCAGTGAAAGTGACAGAGCAAAAGCCTTATACTTGGGTGGGAGTTTGTCGTATGAAATGAAATTACTTATCGGGTGCATAGTACAACTTCTCCTCCCCTTTCGCAAAGCAATTGGAACATCTAAATTAATCGGCTCATCGTGATTGGATACATCAGGTTGCACATTTCCTGTATGAGAAGTCGGACTTGAGCTTGGGGAAAATTCATGGTTAGGTGCTGGAGTCGTGAGAGGCTCTTTCTCATCATTTTGTTGTTCCTTCGGGCGTCTAGTATAGACAATGTAATCCCATTGAGTATCTTTATTTAATGTTTCATTGGGCATGAGATTTGGAACATCAGAACTTGTTTCAAGAGGCTGAATGGTATCCTCTTTAAAGCAAGAATCGAAATGATTTGACTCGGAATGATTAGAGTTAGAGTGACTAGAGTCTGGATAGACCAAAAACTGATATTCTAGGGAGTTCTCCCCCTTAGTATCAGTATTGGAGTAGAAATGCTGATCCTCAAAGAACGTCACATCCATGGAATGATAGAATTTTCGAGTGGATGGAGAGTAACACTTATAACCTCTTTGATTTGGAGAATATCCCAAAAAAACACACTTGAACGATCTAGGATCTAGCTTGCTACGGTTTGGAAGGTGGTTATGAACAAAGGATGTACAACCAAATATTTTAAGTGGTACTTGAGATAAGGTCCGATTATGAGGAAAGCTAGATTGTAGAGATTGATGTGGGGTTTTGAATTTTATTACCCGGGATGGCATCCGATTAATTAGATATGTGGCTGTTAAAATAGCTTCACCCCAAAAATGATTAGGCACGGAACTAGAGAAAAGTAAGGATCTAGATACCTCAAGAAGGTGCCTATTTTTTCTCTCGGCTACCCTGTTTTGTTGTGGGGTATCCACACAAGAGCTGAGATGAATGATTCCTTGTTGATTCAAGTAATTTCCCAACTCAAAATTGAAGTATTCTTTTGCGTTGTCAGATTTAAGAACTTGAATTTTGGTTTCAAATTGATTTTGAATCATTCGATGAAACTGTTGAAAAATTGACCCCACTTCTGATTTATCTTTCATCAAAAATACCCAGGTAACCCGAGTATGGTCATCAATAAAGGTGACAAACCATCTGGCACCTGAAATGTTGTTGACTCTGGATGGTCCCCAAACATCACTATGAATTAGGTAAAAAGGATGAGAAGGTTTGTACAGCAGTGGAGAATAAGAATGCCTAGTATGTTTGGACATTTGACACACTTCACATTTGAAACAATCTGGATTTTTATAGAACAAATTAGGAAACAATCTTTTAAGGTATGAGAAATTTGGATGACCTAATCTACGATGCCATAACATCACATCATTTTGACTAGAAACATTGAATAAAGATCTCTATGGGAGCTCTCCCGAATGCTCAACTTCAAGAAGAACAGATCACCACTAACTCTAGCACCGCCAATCGTCTTCCCCGAACTCAACTCCTGAAATTCACATACATAAGGGGTTAACCTTGTAACACAATTAAGATCCCTCATGAGTTTAATGGCAGACAATAGATTATAGTCAATCTCAGGAACAAATAAAACAGATTTTAGTATTATGTTCCTAGAAATGACAACTGTACCAATACCACCAACAAGTGCATCAAATCCAGTTGCTACACGAACGGTAGCTCCATCTGATGTGGGGTGAAATTCAGTGAACACACTCCTGTCTCCGGTCATGTAATCTGTAGCACCCAAGTCAACTATCCAAGACTTTGTTCCAGATGCACTTGTTGTAAAAGCAGAGGAGGAACCAGTTTGTTGAGCAATGGCAGTTGTTCCTTTGGCTTCATTAACTGTTTTCTGGAAGATTTTTCTAATAGCCTCAACTTGTTCTTTGCTAAAGAGCTCCTGGTTTTCACTAGTTGCCATATTTCCACGTGGTCTTGGCTTCCAATCTGCAGGTTTCCCATGAATTTTCCAACAAGTTTCTTTGGTGTGTCCAGGCCGTTTGCATTCATCACACCAAGGGCGACCATTCTTCTTTTGCGTGTGTCCAGAATAACTTACACCAGGTTGAAAACGGGCAGCAAGAGCAGATCCATCGATTAGTTTTTCATTTGTTCCCAACATCACCTTTCTCCGGCTCTCCTCTCTTCTAACTTCGGAGAAAACTTCTCGAATACCGGGCATAGGCTTAATGCTGAGAATTCTCCCTCGTACTTCATCGAGTTTACGGTTGAGGCCAAGTAGGAATTTGTAGATTCTCTCTGTCTCCAATATCTTTCTGTATTGTTTTCCATCTTGTGAGCAACTCCAGGTAGTTGTATCCAGCACATCTAGTTGTTGCCAATAACGGTTCAGAGTTGTAAAATAGCTGGTAACTGTGGAATCTCCTTGACGAAGCTCACTGGGTATACCTTTAATTTCAAACAAGGCTGACGTGTTATCCCTATTAGAAAACATATCACGTGCAGCCTCCCAAATCTCTGCTGCTGTCTCGTAATACAAAAAATGCTCACCGATTTCAGCAATCATTGAATTAAGAAGCCAAGACATAACCATATTATTCTCTACCTTCCATTGTTTGTAAGTTGGACTTATTTCATCTGGTGGTACCATATCAAATAAATATCAAGGCTGAATGTGACCAAAGATTAAAATTTTGGCCATTCAATTTATGACCAGTGATGGGAATGAGACTATAATCAATATTAGGGTTTGATAGAGGTTGAAAACCTTGAGGAGGATCTTCATGTGTAGAACTGGAATTTGTCTCACTGACTAGGGCAGAAGAGAACTGACCAAAGTTGAACGAGGTGTTGTTCATGTTGTTCAACAGAATAAGACTAAAGATGAAGCAGGTCCTTTAAGGCGGATGGACAGAAACGAAGAAAACTTACTCGCTTGTTGCCGGTAGAAGATTTTAACAGGGTAGTTGAAGTCGACTATTTATGATAAAGCTTGATAGATCGATGCTCTGTTACCATCTGGAAAGATGATAAAGATAGAAGAGACAGATCTGGAGAGTAATTTTCTATTACTATATTACGTTAGAACAAATACACACCCCTTATATAAGAGGGAAACCCAAAGGACGGTAACAGAGAAACCCAAAGGACAGAACAAGACAGAAGAAGACTATTTTACCCCTAAATAAAAAACAATACATTAGAAAAGAAAGAACATAATTCTTCAATTAGAAGTGGCAATTTCAAATCATTTATTCATCAATGTGTCGATTTGGTTTATGTTTTATCTATAATGACCGAGACAGGTAAGACGAAATAAAAAGATTAGCTAGAAATAAAACGAGTAATTATATGGGTCGAACATGTCAAAATTTCTTATAATTCTTTATCAATACAGTATTATAAAATATTTTTATTATGGATAGTATAATAGTTGTAATCATATATGATGTACAAGTTATTCAAAACAGAAAATATTGGAAGGAAAAATGTCTTGCAGCAACCCAACCCTACCTATTTGACCCATACCCAATATTACTCATTTGACCTATTTTGCCACCTAAATCAGTTAATAAACTCCTTAGATATTAAACTCATGCTTTTTACTTTAGCTATATGCTTTGTGAATTTCACTTGTTTAAAATGGGTCTCTGTTTAAAGGGAAATGTACACTTTGACTTCTCAAGTCAAACAAATTACCTTTCATTTCAAAGTTAAGATAGATTTTGTATGTCATTAGTCTTTCTGTGTTGTATCTGTTTGTGAATTTAACTAGTAATCAAACTCTTCTTAATAACGTCACGAATGAATCTGCATCAATTTTGAAGTTCAAAAGGTTGTATTTTGACATCAAAAGTCAATGTTACATTTGCTCACAATATATATATATATACACACACACACACTCAGTTCCTCTTTCCAGCTCTAGAGTAACGTCATAAACGAAAGATGGAACGAGCAAGACAGTGTGGGCTCAGTAAAATGTAACAGCCACCTTCCAAGAATGAATCCAATATATATAGCTTTTGTAATCAAATTCAACTCTTAAGGGAAGTGATTTGTAGGTAAGTGATATTGTAAGTTGTATAAAGGAGAGGCTGAAGGGACTTCTAATGGAGTTGGGAGTGAAACTGAGTAGCGGTGAATTGTGACAATCAAGGAGTAATTCAACTTGAAGAATCAAATGTTTCATGAGAGAAGGAAGCATATCAATGTGAGACTTCACTTACATTTTAGAGATACTAGAGTCTAAGGAAGTGGAAATGATGAAAGTTGACACTAAAGATAATGTTGCTGATTACTTGACAAAGAGTGTCTAGATCCAAGTTCACGCATTGTATGAAGATGTTTAGTATCAGTATTGACTAAGTTGTTTTGTTTTGCTAATAAGATGGAGATTGCAAAGTATAGTCCTTGTAGGACAATAATAGAGGCTATTTTCTCCTATGTTTTGTACAGATAATTTCCATCGATCGGTTGTAGTTTGTTGCAATAAAGAGTTTCACCATCAAGCCAAAACCTTCTTATTCGTGTTTGTTCAGTTTCGTTTGTGCGCGTATGGATAAAGAATCGCTGCATATCCACAAGACCATATCTCAACGCACTGTTCTTTCGTGGACATGTTTTTTTAAAAGCATCCGAGTAGTATTTCTTATTGCTTCAGCAAGATTTCCTAAAGCCGAAGTAATACCAACAATTACTAATTTGTTCTCTTTATGTTGTAACAGGTAGAACTGTTTGTTATTAATATGGCAACCTGTGCTGAACCAGAGAATGCACTGAAGCAAGCCGAATGTGAACCCTTAGTTTTATACTCGACTTTTTGATTTCATCTTCAAGAACTGAGAATTCTATCTGATTATCTAATTTTGCTATCCAACAACTAGAAATCGTGAAATATGAATTGCTGCTTAGCGAAAGGGCGCTATTTAATGCTCTGGTTTTCCCGATCTGTGTTTGCTGACACATGCGGACTCGATTTAAAAAATATATGTTTGATCTTGTGTATATGATTTAGAAGTTTCACTGCTATTTCAATGTAATGATTTTTCCTTTAGATTGTAGGAATCTTGATTTATATATTGTGAAGAATGAAGACTAATGTCAATAGAGGTCAAAGTTGAAGATACTGATTCCACAAATATTTCTCTCAACTCACTAAACTGTCTTTTATTAAGACCAACACATTAAGTAGTGATGGGGAGGGTTCAAACGAGAACTGTTTTTCGTATGAAAACTGCGAGAACCAATCTTAGTCGTTCATTTTGGATAATGGAGTTTATGGATGAAAAGTGTGGGGGATTGGGTGTGGTAGGATGCATGTAAGGAATTCATGGGTGGGCAATCCAATTGAAAGAGGGGGAATTGGACGGCTAAGATTGGTTCTCGCGGTTCTCGTTTGAACTTTTGCCAAGTAGTGATTATATTACTAATTATAATAATAGTCTACAATTGAAAATAAAGATTAATGGAATACATCTGAGTTACAGACAAAATTTCAAGTTTACTTTATAATTTCTTTAGCATTTTAGGGAATTTGTTTGTTGCACTTGTAGATACTCTTCACATTTTTGACATAAATAAGAGTTATATTAAATATATAGAGGAAACAAGTTTTATCACATAACAGGCAAGGTTGTAAAACTCGCTAGACGGTACTCGAGCGGCCGGCTGGGGTGTAGGGAGTAATCGGCCTAGGCGGGGAGTACTCGGGGAGTATTCGGATTGAAACTTTTATATATAAATTTCAAAATTATAGGGTATAGCACATTCATTGGACTATAAATTACAAAATAAATACTCAAACAAGCTGTTAACTCATGACACGAGGAACTGGTTATGTATTAATGGCTTTAATTAAGGAAACCAAGGAGACCAAGTATTTATAAAAAAATTTAGGACCTGATTATCCTAAGTTTGACCGAATTGGGGTCGAGTTTTGCATTGCTTAGATTCACTTCAACTCGGCAAGGTCACCAACCTTGTCACGAGTACTCGGGGAGTACTCGGCCTTAGAAAAGGAGTTCTACAACACTGATAATAGGTAAAAAAAAGTTGAAGAGAATATAAGAAATATGATACAAACCAATGGCATCAATTACATAATCAATTATCAACTTCACTATACATCAAAATGATTCACAGTATCACACACCATTACAGAATCAATCCATCTCTGTATTTTTATGGATTCACTTCCATTTTCTCTATGAATAAAAAATGAAAAAAAAAACTATAGACCATCATCACTCATGTTAAAATCAAAAAAAAAAAAAAATCCACCTCCATATGCCTCTCTCTGTGTGTACCTAACTATATACAGATTCATAACACATTCTTTGGTGGTGAAATTTTTGAAGGACTGGAAGAGATAAATACCACAAAGTTATTCATCAATACACACTGCATCCACCATATAATAGAAAATTACTTCCCAATTCTTTTTCTACCATCAGGAGCAGATTGCCTTGCGGTCCTTGAAGCTGGTGAACTAGCAGTAGCAGCAGGTTTTCGTGCCTGCGGTGTTGCTGGAGTAGTCCTGTTATGGTACAAATATTGTGGATAATTTTATTATTTATTCCATAAAGCGTGACACTTTAATTTTAATAAAATACATTAAAAAAAGAGAGGACCTTAAAAGGTTATGTTTAAAAATAGACCTAACATTAAAAAAATTGGATGTTGGAGGAGCTGCTTCTTAACTTCAGAGATGACATGCTAGTGCATTAAACTTTGTGACAAGAAATCTCACATATAAAAATGAGTTGCATATGTTAAACTTGAACAAAATCAACTTCATTTTCTAATCAAAGAGGTTCTAGGTTTTAAATTATGTGATGGAAATAAAGCTTGCTAGAATAGTAGCATGTCAATTTTGACCCATTTGCTTATGAACGTGTCGGTTTTACTATACACCCTAAAATTTTGCCCCATTTGCATCAAACAGATTTTTTTTTAATTTTAAAAATTGACCTAAAATGAAACAGGTCAAATGAGTTGTAAAGTCGCGCAAAGTGTAGTATCTTTAACGCATATAATCTCCTAGACCATTTCATTCAAACATTTATATTGATCTAGTAAAGAAGTGTTGTGGGTCGATCCGGTTTCAACTCTAACCTGTTTCTGACCCATAACCCCACAACGCATCCATTTTTACACCTCTAGTAGTGATTGACTTTGAAGTCCATCCAACTGGTCATATAAAATGCAATTTTTTTAAATCTACGGATATGATTTTACTTTTGATATGGAGAACTACTGATACCTGCTTTGTGGGCTCTTTGCTTGAACTGGAGTAGCTTTCTTGAGCTTAGATGCGGCACCACCATTAGCGGTTTTTGCATGTGAGTCAGCCTCAGAGCACTCACTGGTTGCACCATCTCGATCATCATCTTCATCATTGACACCATCACATACATCTACATGACTACCATCATCTCCTTCTTTAGCTAATGCAGCCTTAAGTAAAGCAACCTGTTCTTTCAACTGCTTCAAATCAGTGTCATCTTTATTTGATTTAGCAGCCCCAAGCTCAACAGTAGACACCCTTTCCGCAAATTTCAGTGTGCTCATCGTTTCTCCAACTGTATCCGGATCAGGACTTACATGAATAAACATCAGTGTCTTGGCTTGCCCACCTAAGTAAATCAACAATTTGACAAGCTCAGTGAAGCAAATAAATAAATAAATAAATAAGGAATATATAAAAATATCCCCATACATATAAAGAAGGAGATGGATACCAAGAGCATCTTGAAGCAAGAGGGTGAGTTTACTGTTCCTATAAGGAACATGTGCACTTTTTTGGGAAAGAGAGGCTATAACGTCTCCTAAAGCCGAAAGTGATTTATTTATGTGTGTTGCCTCCTTTAATCTATCACCTGTAGCCTCTGTTTTATCAGCTCTTTCACTTCCAGCAAGATCAACCAGATGCATACAACCTCTAACCATTGAACCAGATGTTAAATCTTTTCCACTAACGTGAACCGTAAGGCAACTGCATACATAAATTGAAGGTTCTCCATTTATCTTATATCATTGTTCATATGAGTAAAATTCACTAAACCAGAGGGATGCAAAAACGAACTGAAAATTTTAGCAGGCTGTATGCAAAAAAGTAACATGCTTGAATCAACCCATTAAAACATAATGAATTGAAATTACCACCTCTACCATATGGGGTAAAAGGAAAAGGATTAAGGTACCTGTGAGAGCGACTACTACGATCATTCATTGCAGTAGAGCCCACAGCACGGTTTTTGTGCCCAAGATTCATTAAACGTATAACATCTTCTGTTGTTGATACAGGTACAAGATTTGCATCAGGTACATTAATACCGTTTGCTGTACCAAGTCGAATCTCTAACGTGGTTAGTTGTTAAGACCACAAAATATGACGAATAGTGATATGTGAATATCAAACAAACAGTAATAATCATAAAGAAACGAAAAGGATATTTCTTGTTAGACCCGTCTGTCAAAAGGAGATCCCTGACAGTTTCGTTGTAAATTTCAAGCATTTGAACACAAACATCATAGGCAATCATGTTCTTTCTCTGCTGTTGGATATCAAATAAATCATTTAGTGCCCTGTAATTTACACCCATGGTTTCTGGTGTAAGAATATCAGGTCCAGTCTGTAAAAGAAATAGTGAAAACCATTAAGGAGGAAAATCATGTGTATCTTCATCCCAAATCTAGTGAAACCATGAATGAAATTATTACCATTGTGAAAGTTTTCCCTGATCCGGTTTGACCATATGCAAATATGCAAACATTGTATCCATCAAGAACAGAACGGATCAATGGCTGGGTGTCTGTGTATACTGACGCTACAACAAATGAAAAAGGAAAAGATAAAGAAAGAGAAAGAGAAAAATAACAGAAAACGTTATGGGTTAGTATTATTCGTGTAAAGAAATATAAGTTCTTGGAGACATTACTGACATTGAGTTGCCGCTGGACCAAAAACTCTATTAAAAGTAAATGATTTCCGAGTCTCTTTTCCACCTTTACCAGGCGTTATGACTACCATCGTTCCGTCATCAATGAATTCCACACTGCTTGGCTTTTTTTGTCCACCCAAAAACGGTCTCGATCTGCAGTATACCCTAATATTTCCTTTTAAATCCTGCACTTGATTATATAGCTTTCTATTTTCATCTACCACTTTGCGGTATCCAGCTGCAGCTTGAGCCAAATTACGCAAGTGCTTCCCTGAAAAAGCGATGATAGGTGATTTTCTTTTTCATTTCAATTTTTCTGGGTAGCCAAGATTTCAACAAACAGAAAAAGAGAGGGAGGGGGGATGGGTTGCGTGATCATGGATCAATAGGGTTAGACCACAAATAGTTTTGTTCATTTATTTACACATAGTTGAACTCGTTAAATATGGTTATGAACATTCAACATTATTACATCAATAATCTAAACATTGAATAGATATGATCTAGGAGACTGTATGCCACAAAATAAGACTCTGGGCACTTAACATGTTTGACACATATGAGATAAAACAAAACCCAAATCGGTCCAGTCAGAAGGAAAAGAGTCGAAAGTGCTACCTCTACCTATTAAAAATTTGAAAAAGTTAACATTTTTGACTTGTATGCAACAGAAATAGACTCTGGGGAACTTAACATGTTTGACACATGAGATAAAACACAACCCAAACCGATCCTATCAGATATAGAAAAGTTGAAAGTGCTACCTCTACCGGTTAAAATTCAAAAAAGTTTGTGAAGAGTGTACCTAAATTATTGACTTCCTCTTGATAGTTTGTTCTTAGTAACTCCATATCCGCTTTTGCAGTAGAAAAGGTATTTTTCAATGCCTGTACGATATCAAAAGCTTTATTAGGCATCTGCTAATATAAAAAACGAAAAAGAAAACATTATTTTTATAATAAAATGGAGAATAATATACTTGTAACTCTTTATGTTGGTGTTCAACCAGCCTTTGCTGCTTTGTATGACTGACTTTTAGTCTCTCGCATTCACTGTTAACCCAATTGATATATTCATCTTCCCTCCCATTTTCAGCTGCTTGTCGTTCCATCTCTTTCTTCTTTTCCATCTCTCTCTTCTTTCGCATCTCTCTCTTCTTTTCAATTTGCATCTTTCTTTCCATTTGTTTCTTCATTTCCATCTCTTCATTTATATCATTATTGGAATCTGTGATTGCTGTATATTCCAACTCATCATCTTGATCATCAGTGGAATCCATGTCATCATCAGTGGTTTCATCCTCTTCTATATCGTTAATTTCTTCACTGGTGATGTTCATGATGTCATCCATGTCTTCTATGTTTTCGATCTCATCATTTACATCGGTGATGTTCATGATGTCATCCATGGCTTCTATGTTTTCGATCTCGTTATTTACATCACTAGTGGAATCAATGGTATCGATGGTATCTGTTGTTGATTCCATTTCTACCGGGTTACATACATCACTAGTGAACTTGTTGGTATCCAAGGTTGCTTTAATTTCCATCTCGTTAATTGTATCACTAGCAGGTTTGGTTGATTTCTTTTCAATCTCCTTATTTATATCAACAGAGGGTTTTTTGATATCTGCGTTTGTTTTCTTTCTCATCTCGTTCATTATAGTACTAAACGACTGTCGTGCAGTTGAATCAAATGTATTGTTAAATTAGAAGTACTAAGTTAGGCATTAATCGGAACATATAATCATAAATAGCCATACCTTGATTTCTTCATTTCTCTTGGTCTCTGAGCTTGAATTTTCTTCTTTCTCTTTATTTATGACTTTAGTGGATGGCTGTCATGCAGATGAATCAAATAGTTTTACTGATTCAGTAATGAAAATGCTATAAGTTGACAGAATACAGAGCTTAATCCTAGTCACACCTTTAAGAATTCTTCTTTCTTGATCTTTGTTCTTGCTTTGAGTTCCTTCTCCTTATTTATAATACGAGCTTTCTGAAGAGCCTCTTTAATTTTACGAACCTGTTAAAATAAAATAAAAAATAAATTATATTTGATGGAGTGCTAGCATACGTTCTTTTTTCTAACCATGGTATTTGGCATTTCATTCAAACTAGCCTCCACAGGCACCACAGAAGTTTTAGGTCTTCCGGGCCAATTGGCATAGGTTGACTCTCAAAAGAACCCAATACGAAATAAATCTAAAGCCTAGCGGTGACAAAATGAACACGTAGTTTTCTGATATGAGTCAAGTCAGGTTGTGTTCAACCTCCCAGCATCTTATTTTTTTCCTTTTTACTTGAATTTCATAAATAAAAAATGTGTCAATTTCCCATTTGGAAAACTATATAATTAAGATATTTATCTAATATCTGTTTGGAGATTGTACCTTATTAGCAGTTAAATACACTTCAGGTCAGATCTGACCCGTTTTTAGCTGCTTACCTTTTCTTTGTGGCTGGCCAATCTTTTTTCAAAATCCTCCGTGAGTTTGCTCAGCACAATCTCAACAACCTTTGGCACAAGGTGTAGAAGAGTTAGTAAGCAAAGATCCAACGCAAATAGTTTTTCTTGAGCATAAGACAACATAAAATGAATACTCACCACAGGAATATCCTCTGGCTTCTGATCCGAAAGAAATTCACGAACACGCACATGGAGAGGCTTACAGATAGAAGAATCACTCAAAATTATACATCAAAGGGTTTTACTTATTGGATAACTTTATACGAAAAACTAAAACACACCAACCAACCTTATCTTCAACGTCTTTCCAAAGATCACTGCATTTATTCATATCCAATGACTTACAGACCATTTGCTTCTTTTTTGGCGAGGGTTTCGGGTTTCCTTCATACTTAAAAGCCCCATCTCCACCTGCCTTCTTCCATTCACTGTATGACTTCAAGGCTAGTACACAGTTCACAACTCTTGATAGTTTCCCACCCTATATTATACAATCAAAATAACTAATAAATAAACTAGCATTCTTATATAATATCGGTTTATTTTTAGACAAGCTTTACCTGTTCTAAATCAGATGTTTCAAATGTTGGAAGTCTCCTTTCTTCTACTGCTAAAAGAAAATTTCTGAGATTTTCAAAGTATGGGCATGTAGATAAAGGTGCTCCATCAGGTATAATAACAGAATCAAAAGGCGCTTCAATGACCTGAGAAACAAATTTACACAATTTGATACCATTCATCTAGTTAAGGAGCCAAGCGCGATTACTATAAAAAAATAAATGGAGGTTACTTTAGGAATAGCACCCGGTTCAATCTTGTTAAACACATTGCAAAGGATAATCCCACTTCTCAATCCCATCCTAAAATTCTGTTCTGAAGGCTCTGCAGGCAAATCTTTTGCAGCCACCACACCTACCGATTTTCTTAGCCATCTTGTCGCGTCATATCTCTTTGTTGCTGAGAATTGCAAACACACCCAAAATCATATTTCTAGTTTCCAAAATCAATATCATTACATGACATATACATCTATAATCCCACAACACAAACACACGCAACACATGAACACAATGTATAAAGTTGAAGTAGATATTCTCCTGATCTCCTCTTTCTGTTTCTTATTGACATTACATCAAACACCTACATTGCATGAATTCATAAATGATTAAAGAAAGAACAAACGTACAGATTTTTGCTTCACTCTTGGAATTCGTATTAACATCACACAATTGCTGCCCGTGTTCCAGGAGAATATCTTCAACCAATGACGCTACAGAAAACTCAAATTCGTCTTCATTCCCCGCCATTTTTTCAAACAAAGAAACAGAAAGACGCCCAGAAATCCCTACACCCTTTTGATCGCAAAATAATCAAATTCTGGGTCGGTGGATTAGAAGGGAATGTAGCATGTTGAAAAGAATGAAGAGAGAAAGTTATAAAAGAGGAAGAGGGACCAAGAAAGAAACAGAAATTTGAACTTTGTGATTTCTTTATCATTCACATCTTTTTTTAATTTAAATTTTTATAATTTTTGAACATTAATGTCGTTGATCGAGTTGGTAAGAAAGGGTTGTTGCTGTTATTGTTGATCTTACAAAAGGGAGAGAGATAAAGAGAGCCGAATCTTGTTCCGTGTCTTTCGCCATGGGAGGAAAGCTCTTGACGGTTTATAATTTACACGAAGAGCAAAAATCAAATGTTACCCTTTTAGTCTTTCATTCAAACTCGACCTATTTTATTGGTGATTGGTATTAGAGTAAATTACACTTTTAGTCCCTTAGGTATACAACTAATTACACGTTTGGTTGTTTTACGGATGGTTTCTAGTTATTTTATATGTACTTAAAAATACAATAATACTCTTTTATTATTAACGTTTTTTTTACTTTTATTCAATTAAAGTTGAATTATTAATTAACTCTATTATTAATAAATAAATAAATAATATAACTTTCAAATGCACCACCAAAAACTTAAACCGCTACTACTTTCTACCCTTGATCACCATCTCCCACCGCTCACCCATTTGACCAACGTCCGGTACAACCTACCCACCTCTGACCGCATCTACCACCACTCATACCCCCAAACGTCCCCCATCAAGAACACCAATAACCACCACCTTCTATTCAAAAACAAGATCAAGAACACCATGGGGGGAATGTACACAAATCAAGAGCAAAATTTGAAAATCTACTCGTATTAAGAACAAGATCTCAAATTCTACACATATCTGGAAAAAAAGTATAAAGAAACCCTAATTTGAAGAAGGGAGGAGAAGGAGGGGTGTATGTTAGTGTGTTTGTGTAAGAGAGAGAGAGAGAGAGAACAATGACAGAAAAACCCTAATTTGAAATGCGGCGGTGATAATGATGTGACGGTGGTGATGATACGACAGTGGTAGTGACAATGTTCATAGTTCATACAAGGATGTGTTGTCTTCTTTGGCGAGGTGATGGGCAACGGAAAACCCTAATCGCATACACACACCAATCCCTGTGAGAGAGAGATTAATGAAGTAATGGAAGATGGTGGGTGGTGGTTCAGTTCTCCGACAAAAGGGAAAGTGATTGGTGGCGATGGTTAGGTGGAGAGAGAGAGAGAATGGTCAAGAAAGGAAGCGGGTGGTTTTAAGTTATAATAATAAGAATAAATAAATAGATAATAATATGTAATAATGATAAAATATTCATAATTAAGAAAAATAAAAAGAACATAAGGGTATCATGGTATATGTGAAAAGGTGAGAACATTTTGGTCTTAATTTTCAGTTGGATCATGGACCATCAATGAAACAAAACCCAAACAGTATGGACTATCAGCGTAATAAATGAAGTTTAAGGACCGAGAGTATAATTAGTGACATACCACATCTAAACATATAATTTTCTCTTGTTATTATTTTCAATATTGTGTCAACAAGGGCAAAGATGTCATTGTATCTTGTAAACTATATTAATAAAAATGAAATATACATCTTCTTGATTGATATTTATTTAAGCTTTTAAATCTTTTAATTATAATCAGCTTTCTCATTTTGGTATATTTAATTTATTTATTAAAACTAAGGTAAATACAAGTATTCTAGTGATTAAAATGATATACACATATATACATACATATATATATATGGTTGTTTTTAAACGTTAACCTAAAATCTCCGAATCTATTACTGAAGTAGGGTATGTACATGTAATACATCTTACTCCTTAAAATTATTATTTCAAGGGTTTAGTTCACCAAAATGTATTTAAGTTATCATGTTTTGCTATTGTATGTATTGAACATAAAAAATTTCTATTGTGTGTATCAAACTTTTAATTTGTCGCTATTGTATATATTAAACTTACTACTGTATGTACTAAACTTGTATATTTTTTTACTTTTTTATGTAACCAAAATACATACAATAGCAACAAATTAAAAGCTGGATACACACAATAACAAAACGTGACAACTTTGATATATTTTAATGAACTAAACCCTATTAAAAACTATAAAATTTATTAGTGAGAACTTGTCATATAATATAAAGGGTTTAGTTTATCAAAATGTATCGAACTTGTCACATTTTGCTATTGTATGTATCAAATTTTAGAAGTTTCTATTGTATGTATCAAACTTTTAATTTGTTGCTATTTTATGTAATTTGGATACACAAAAAAAAAGAAACAATGTATAATTTTAGTATATAGATAGAAACTTTAATACATACAATAACGAGAAATTAAATGTTCGATACACACAATATAAACTTTTAAAGTACGATACACACAATAGCAAAACATAGAAGTTTAATACATTTTGATGAACTAAACCCTAATATAAATCATGAGGGAGAAGAGAGAAGGGTATATATGGCATAGAAAATAAATTTTTTTCTTATGAAATCTAATATACCTTACAACCATTCTTGTAGATCCTAAAAGCAAATTATGGATCAAGTTGGGATTGGAATGATTATTATGAATCTATATAAAATATAAATCTTACACAAAAATCTACATTACAATCAATGGTACCCACAAAAACAAAGATGTTTGTATAAACAATTAAAGGTTATTTGTTTATCAAAAAGTAGGAAAGTATTAACTTTTGTTGACACATTCTTTTGTAATTTTGTTTATTTTTAACTTTTGATATTCTATTTATTAAAAGAAAAGTTACAATCATAGTATCTATGAAAAAACTTATTTTTTAAACCTTTTATATGTTTGGTAAAATGTGATGAAACGTAAGTCTTTATCTTTAATAAATGGGTTGTGATGTCATCATTTTATTTTTAGATTGTTTTTCATCACTCGTCCCCTTTTATTTCCTTAAAAAATTTGATTATAAAGAAGTTCTATAAAAAATTTGATAATAATGTTATATATGAATTTCTGATTTCTAATAAATTTACTCCTTTTTCAAAAGATTTTATATCTATGTATGTTTTATAACTTTTTTATTATATATGTTAATACTTTTTAACCCCTATATACGGGGGTGTTAAGCTAGTTTGTTAAATAACAAGAAAAAGAAAGACATGGTCTTAAAATAATTTCTACGGTTTTATCAAATAATTATCCAAGTTAATTAGAGTAACAATAGTAAGAACATCTGATTTTAAGTTAAATTATGTTTAAGACTATTCGTCTTTAAAAAATTATTTTTTTCTCGGTCTTTAAAATCGCCATTAGCCGTTGCTCCTAAGACTCTGCAGGCGCAGCCCCATTGAACCTGTCATTTTGGTTGTACCGAGATTAAATTCATTTTATTCTAGTACGTCCAAACTTGTATAAAATCAAATTTTGAACTCCATTTGTTAGAGCTAGGCATGGGTCAATTATGGCCTTAAATCGAACCAAAACCAACAGTTTCGTATTTATATATATAATACAGAAATCTCAAAATATATTACTTGGGATAGTTCGGTTAGTAATGGTGCGGTTTTTATAGTTAATCGTAACCAAACCATCTATATCACTTAACCAAACTTTAGAAACAGAACTATCAGTTATAGAATTAATTTGGTTAATTTGAGTGTGTTTTTCGGTTAAATTGGTTATAGTTCCTTTATTAGTTTTTATGTTTACCAATTGGTAGTCTTGTAAATTTTTTTACACTAAGTATACCGGTGTCATTAAAGTCACCAACAAATATTTGCTTTAAATAGTAAAAAAATTTGAAATGTTGTGTCAAACCAAAAAAGAAAACTATATCATGGTCGCTTGAAAAGAAATGACATAACTACTCTTACTTGTTGGTTTCTTAAGTACGAAATCTAGAAGTAAAATTTGCATAAAATATGTTGCAATTTACTATAATGTAATTGTTAGGTGATCCTAGCAAAGAAAAAAAAGAAAAACAATATAAAAATTTTATATGGTTCGACCAAAGATGATTTGACCTACGTCTAGGGTAGAAACCGAAGATACTTCAATTATTCGATTGTTTTTCCGGGCCTAACTGTTATCAGCCTACTTCAAACACTAAAGTAACGCTAGCTTTGGATCATAAATCTATTCGGACAGTTGAACTTTAAGTAACGCTAGCTTTGACGGTATTCAGAAAATATTTTTTAGAAATGTTTCATATGATAAAAGAAAGAACTTTTAATTTGAAAATGCTTGTTCATAACACTTATTAAGCCCTTATTTTCTTTTTTTTTAAAGCAAAACTTAAACTCTCACTATCCAACTCTTAAATCTACAAATTGTTTACTACGGGAGTTAAAACCAAACCTTGAAAAAAACCTTAAACACTGGATAATTTTGTCTAAATGCCATTAGATACTTCTTTTCCATTTAGGGTTAATAATGGTTTAACCATTAAAGTTTTAGTTCAGTTTCGGTTTAATCATCAAAAAAAATTTTCAAACGATTTTACCATTAAAGTTTGAATTTTTTATGATTTAATCCTCCGAGTTACACCTTCTTTTTGGTTTAAACCTCAAAGTTTTTTTCCAAACGATTTAACCCTAAAATTTTGTTAAAAAATGGTTTAACCCTCTAAGTTTTGTTAAGTTTTAAATAAAACTTAAATGCATAATCAAATAGAGAGGCTAAAATCGAAAACCATACTCAGTTTTTTTTAACAAAACTTTAAAGTTTAAATCATTTGAAAAATACTTTGAGGTTTAAATCATAATAAATTCAAACTTTATGGTAAAATCGTTTGAAAAAAAACTTTGATGGTTAAACCGAAACCGAACTAAAACTTTGATAGCTAAACCATTATCGACCCTTTCCATTTAGCATCAAACTTAGACAATATCTTAATTAAACCATTTAGACTTTTGGGAATTCGACACTTGGTTATTTAGCACATCTTTTTCAAGATTCAAGATAATATTATCTAATTAGTATATATAATCATTTATTTGAGAGAAAGAAAGAAAAGCCAATTGGCTATTAACTAGCAAAGCAAAAAGGTTGGTCCCATTGGTCGATTAAATTGTCAAGAGACATTCTAACTTTAAAGCCCAAGACCGAAAGTAAGTAATGAATATTCTATAAGTGATGACTTTGCTTGCTACCTTTCAAGGGGATGAGAATAGGATGAATACACTCACTTTTGTAAACATTAGTTTGGAAAAAGGAGGATTAAACATCTTTTATATAATATATATATATATATATATATATATATGTGTGTGTGTGTGTATATGCATGATATACACACAACCACTCTTTACCAAGACATGAAAATGATGAACCCATTTTTATGGACAAAAGCTGGTTTTGGGCACATGATATGTATCATCACTTTTTCACATGGCTTCAAAACATTGTGTTATAAATTAATACCTAAAAATGACTATATCAATAACATAGCTAGGAAGATAACATAATCAATATGAAATGGAGCTAGCTAGGAAGATAACCTTATTTTTTTCCTTTTTCTTTAGGTGGGTATAGTTATCTCATTTTTTAATGTGACTAGCATTGTACCCGCGTAATGTTGTGGTGATAACAATAGTTTATGCTCGACAATATGTTTAATTCAAGAATTTAGGGTATGGTATTTGTATATGTAAATCCTCAAATCGGGCCTAGTCGTGTGTGAATTCGGTACGTAGTTATTTAAATAATTAATTAAAAATATTCTAGTTATTAATATATATTATGAAAATTAGTTGCCAAATGAAGTTATAAAAATAATAATGAAAACAGATAAAATTAATAAAATATTAAACGGTTATAGATAATGATTCTAAAAATATCCCCGTTAGTTGAAACAGGTAAACGGGTGTTGAGTTGTAAGTCGAATAGGGGAACTAAATACCCACTTGTGCATAAACTAGAACCATGAGTCGGTTCTGATTATACACACACAAACATGTTTACACACACACCTTCAACCTTCATCTTGTTCTTGTTCTTGGCCTTTTGAAGGAGAAATCAAAGGAGATCATCTTGCCTTCAATTTCAGCAACTAATTCAAGCATCAATCTGTTCTTGCATCATCAATTCTCTATTGTAAGTGCTCCTTCTTCATGTTCTTGAGTTTTGAATTTTAGGTCAAAATGGGTCAAACCCAAATTAGCATTAAGAACTGAAATTTAATGTTCCAATCTGTTCCTACATCATCTACAAGTGGTTATAAATCCAATTTATGGATTAGAAGTGTTAATTTGATTAATATTCAAGAAATTGTTCAAATGAGTCATTAATGGTGAATTTGAGTTTGAATTGTGTTTAGATTGTTTAAATGATGTACATATGTGTTAGTAAGCTTAAGGTACTCCCAAATGATTTAGTAAAACCTGGAAATTGGTTAGAAACAACTTGGGATTGATTTGGGTCAAAATGGAGCTGTTGTGCAGAAGCTATTCTTGGCTCTACATGCACGTCGCGACGTGACCATGCTGAAAGCAAACCAATTTGTTGTTCTTTCATGTGTTGATGCTTGGGTTGTTGTTATAAGTTAGTAAATCGATTAAAGGCATCATTAGAGGATTAATTCAAGTGTTATGGTCATTGTTCCTTACGTGTATTGATGTCTAAACTTAAGTAATAATGTTATAGGTGCACCCGAATACCAAGAAAAATCATAACACTATATTTGCCTACTTTAATTCTACGGGTGAGTATCGATTAACCTTAGCATCATAATAAAAATATTGTATAGCTAAATTGAATATTAAAACTAAAGATTGAGTTATTGTTCATGTATTGTTAAAATGAAGTGAGTTATGATTTGATATGCATCATGTTAAAGGCTTGAATAGGCCAATTGTGTTATATGCATGCTATGGGCTTAAGTAGACCAACTTTGTTATGCTATGGCTTGAGTAGGAAACTTTGTTATGTGATGTCTTAAGTAGGACAAATGTGTTAGTGTCGGCACTTTGTTAAAGTTATTTGAGGCCAGCTTAATCTGGATCTGGTTGGAGCCTTGTGCTGTCAGCTATGATGAACGGTTATTCATCGATCACGAATCTTTGGTTCCGCAGAACCTCCATCCCTCAACTTGATGATGATGATGGGCTCTCAGTTCCCATTGATCCCGAAAGGGTAAGTTCCCCGTTAACGCAATGGTGGACCGCTATCCGCTTATCCACCGGCGCGGTTGAGGTATTCGGTTTCCCCAGTCAGGATCATTGAGTTGGGTTAGCTACTTTGCAAGACATGATTCCTACTAACTACACTGGTACTTCGCAATGTGTTAGGATAGACTTGTTTGCTAATATATGATATGATATTTTTGTTATGATACTTTTGCTTAACTGTTGTTCACTATCTATTTATAGCTAACCCTCTCTATGTACCCTTTCTATGTGTAGGTAATTAGTTTATGCTGGTGAGAACGGGTGCTTGCTATGATTTTCATTACCAGTTTTTGGGAACACATTTGCTTATGCTTTTAAATATTATAATGGTCGATCGATATTTGGTAACACCGATGGTTATCTTTTGTTGCAACTTATATTAGGTTGTAATTATTTAATTAGAGTATGAGACGTTTCCTATGTGTCGGTTATAAACTATTTTGACAGAACAGGTTATCGAAATGTTATATTTAGCCGTAACCATGCAGTTTCAAAACTCGAATTAAAAAATAGCTTCTAAAAAGACGGTGTTACCATGGAATTCGGTGTGAGGAAATGAAATTTGTTCGACAACATGTCCATTTTTTCTCCTTTTCATGTTTTTTTTATTTCTTTATTTTCCAATCAACCCCTTCATTAGTTATTAAAATGGTTTTTCAAAAACAATAAAATAAAAATATATATTATTAAATTTAAATGATTAGAGAAGAAGATAATCTAGTCTTAAAAATTATATTGATATAAGTGATTTAACCAAAATTAGATTAATTAAATTGTTGTTATCATGTTTAATGGTTTATTAAAACAATATGAGTTGCCATAAATTAGTTGAAGTAATTAAAGAAATGATTGATTATGTTATTGCTCTAATTGTATGTACATTATGCATAAAAATATGTACTACTTAAAGCTAAGTAGTCTTAAAAAAATTTAAGAGGAAGAAAGTTAAATGCTTTATAGTATAAATATAAATATAAATTAAGATTCTATCAAGCTAAATCAAATATGACCAATTATGTTATGATTTCTTATGAAATATAAATCTGAGCCTAGCTACAACAAGGTTCAGTTTTAATTTTTAAAAAAAAGTCTTACTACATGTTTATAAGATATATATATATATACTAGCATCGTACTCGCGCAATGCTACGGCGGTAAATAGTTTATGTTTTGCAATATATCATTTTCAAGAATGTAATGATATGTTCTTCGTGTGATTCAATGTCATGTAAAGTTTTCAGCAACATGTCCGGTTTTTTCCAAATTTTCTTATATTTGTATCAACTATTTTATTAATTTCAAAAAACATTAAAATAATAAAAAAGATTTATATTTATGAAATAAGGTGAGAGAAGTTAATAAAATTTTAGAAATTATATTGATATGGGTGCATGATTGTGTTTGTGTGAGAGAGTGTGTTAGTGAGTAAGTATATTTTAAATAAATAAAAAGTTAAATAATTAGGAAAGTGAAATGGTTAAAAATTGAATGGATGAGATTAATTTAGATAAAAAGAAGGGTGAGCATGTATTGTTGATTGAATTTTAAGAAGTTTTAAAAGTAAGAGGAGAGAGAATGTTGTATGTTTTATATAGTAATATAGATATATATATATATATATATATATATATATATATATAAGAAATGTTTAATATAGTCTTAATTTAATTTATAGTCCCGAGAGATAATTTATAGGCATTAGATTTTAAGATTCAATAGTCCAGATTCAATCTTAGATTATAATTAAAATTGATATATTTATATAAAAGAGGGCATTTATGACTTTTTAACTATTGAATACCACTTTCTCTCTCCTCTAATTTATTTAAAATTAATTATCTCACAAACCGTTAATCGTTAGACAAAACGAATTATACCGTTGCGATCCTTGTGTTCCCCTCTTTTATTAGAGAGGTCACTTGATATACTTTCGACAAAAAAAAAATTCTCATTTTGTTAGATTGGACTTAAATGTTATTAAAGTATAATCACATGTGATTCATAGTGGTGTGATCAATATAGTCTTTATAAAATTATAATTTGGTGTTTGATAATCCGGCAAAGTTCTATGGTTTAGTAACAAAAAATCAACAATTGAAAGTGATTATAAGTTATTAGTTGTTTCATAACATATGTGATTGTCTATCTCTTATACATGCACATAATTACAGGTGATTAGATTAAATGTAGCCTTTTTATGTCACATATTTGACAGAATCAATCACATGTGATTGCGTATTCAATCACATGTGATTTTGTACAGAATCACATGTGATTGAATTACAAAAACATAAGATTTGGTATTCAATCACATATGATTGCATATTTATTCACATGGATTTTGTACAGAATCACACGAGAGTTTGTACAGATTCAAATGTGAATGAATACCAAAAAACATGAGATTTGGTATTCAATCATATATGATTGCATAGGGGATTGTTCAAACAAGAACCATTCTTATTACGAGAACCAATATAAAAGACATCGAATTCGAAGGAGAACACATCTAGACCTTTGATAGAGGGGATAGGGTGTTGCTAGTACACAATATATGCATTCATGGGTAGACAATGCAATTGGATTGGGTGAAATTGAATATGTACATACATGTATAACGGTTTTAAGCAAACGTTGATTTATTTAAGCAAACATTCAAAATTAATAAACGTTAAATGATATACAATTTAAAAAGATAAAAAAAATTAATAAAACAACACATTGAATACTGTTATGAATCACATGTGATTATACATTAATAAAATTTAAGTCCAACATAAAAAAATAAAAAAAAAAGTTTGTCAAAAGTATATCAAATGACATCTCTAATAAGAGAGGGGAACACGAGGATCGCAACGGTATAATTAGTTTCGTCTAACGATTAACGGTTTGTGAGATAATTAATTTTAAATAAATTAAAGGAAAGAGAAAGTGGGAACTAATATGCAAAAAGTTAGAATTGTCTTTTCTTATATCAATTTTAATTATTATATAAGATTAAATCTAAACCATTGATCTTGAAATCTAATGGCTAAAAATTGTCCCTCGGGACTATAATTTTAATAAGGACTATATTGAACAAAACTCATATAATATATATATATATATATATATAGGGTTAGGATCAATATAAACACCCCCTTATATAAAGTCCCTAAAAGCTTAATATTGACCCTTAGATCTGAGAATGGATGAACATGATTAATTAAAGAAAATTAAAAAATTAATCCTTAAAAAACTGATATTGGCGTAATCAAAAGGGCAAAAATGTCATCAACATAACAAACAAAAATTCACTTTCCACATATACTTCCAAAATTTATGAAAAGATATCCGCTCACTTTCAAAAATCACGAAACCACGTCCCTTTCTCCATATACAATTGTCACAACCGTCTGTTTCTTCTTCCCCAACAAAATCAACAGTTCTATTCTTCTCAAAGAAACTTAATCATTATTTTGATAACCACTATTATTTATTTATTTTCACATGATAAAACCTGATGTAGAGTTATTTATCATTTTCAGTATGTTCCCATTTTGACTAAATAAACATAACATCATCATTTTGATGCTTAAAGTATGTAATGGAACTAATAAATATTGAAATATATCTTCATCTGTATTTTGAAAGAGTGTTTTATCCTTTTCTTTATGTTTCCATCATTTTCATCATGTTTTCATCATTTTCAGCCTGATGAAGTTAAGTATGTTTGAATACACGATGAACACTAGTAACCACTGTTATATACATAAATGGTGAATAACAAATGAAACTTAAACATCATTTTGATAAACACTGTTATACACATGATAAACACTTATGTAGAGTGATTTATCATTCATGTGAAACTTAATCATCATTTTGATAACCACTATTATTTATCATTTACACATGATAAAACCTGGTGTAGAGTTATTTATCATTTTCAGTATGTTCCCATTTTGACTAAATAAACATGACATCATCATTTTAATGCTTAAAGTATGTAATGGAACTAATAAATGTTGAAATATATCTTCATCTGCATTCTGAAAAGAGTGTTTTATCCCATTCTTTATGTTTCCATCATTTTCATCATGTTTTCATCATTTTGCAGCCTGATGAAGTTAAGTATGTCTGAATACACGACGAACACTAATAACCACTATTATACACATAAATGATGAATAACAAATGAAACTTAAACATCATTTTGATAAACACTGATGTAGAGTGATTTATCATTCACGTAAAACTTAATCATCATTTTGATAACCACTGTTATTTATCATTTACACATGATAAAACATGATGTAGAGTTATTTATCATTTTCAGTATGTTTCCATTTGACAAAATAAATATAAATCATCATTTTCATCATTATCATTATGTTACATAATTTCAGGATGTTTCCATCATTTCATCATTTACATTGTGATTTCATCATTTTCAGAAAGTTTCTATCATTTTCAGCCTGATGAAGTTAAGTATGTTTGAATACACGAATAGGAGATTACTAAAACTGTGTTTAAAACACTTAATTCGAAAAAACCAAACAAAATAGGTGATTACTAAAACAACATTGGGTATCCAATATCTAACTCCCACCAACCCTAACATATTCTTTTTAGAACAACCAAACATGAGATAGTGAATCAAAAGACATATTCAAGACGGGTCTTTGTGTGTCAACAACATTAGGTATCCAATGTCCAACTCCCATAGCATTAACCTCTTCAATACCAATTTAAAGAGACACGGGAACAAAGTCAAAACCTAAAAAAATAGAGAAAAATGCTAGAATTAAAAATACATTGGATGATAAACAGCATGAAGATGATGACTTTGAAAATGATGAATTGAATGATAAACCGCATAAAAATGATGATTTAAACAAATATACAGAAAATGATGATTAAATCAAAATGATGTGCTATAAAAAATGATGTGGTATCAAACTGATTAATAGATACGTCTACTACAAAATAGTAGAATTGAATGAAGTGCATGAAAATGATGACTTCTAAAAATGATGAATTGAATTATAAACTGCATGAAAATGATGAATCGATGAATTGAATGATTAATATCAAAATGATGTGCTATCAAAACAGATTAATAAGTACGTCGAATACATGAAAGATACGAAAATGATGATTTTGTAAACATAATGAATCGAATAACAATATTAATGAAAATGCACATAAGCCAAATACGTCATATACATCACAATTACAGAACGATGTTACTAGATGGTAAATGGATATCAACTGCAGATGAATTTCATCATTTTCGGAAAACTCTACATAAATGAGAACTAATTGAAAACTAAGATACGTAATATAAATAACATAACAAAAAGATGATAGTGAAGATCAACTGCAAATGAAAGTGAAAACTCCGTAAACGATGTTAGTGAAAATCAATTGAAACATGAACAAACATACAAAAGAACATCGAAAAAAACGTACCATCGTATACATCATCATCATCGCTATTGATAGAAGAGGAACCAGATGCCATCACAATAACAGAAAAAAATGAGGGGCTGAACAGATACTATGAACAGCTGAATCATTAAACAACCGTGGTGGATAAAACATAGAACGAATGTTGATATACTAGAAAATGGAAAACGAACGTGAAATAAGGAAACTGTTACGTGAATGGTAACTGCCATATGGAACCAAAAGGAAAATGTCGATCCTGCCCTTTTCGAATCTAACTAAATCAATGGATGTAAATGGGACTTCAAGGACTATGTATAAGGAGGGGGACTATATTGATCCATATTCTATATATATATATATATATATATATATATATATATAAATTGTTATATTTAAACCACAACTTGATAGGATCTCGGTACTTAATAACATATAACCATCTTATCTTTGATTTTCTCATTACATGCCCCCGTGACCTTGTACTCATCTTGAACCTTATCTAGGTGATTAATGACTCATCATGTGTATTAAGAGGGAATAATTCGTAGTGTTTTATGTTCTCATTCAACACAATTATTATTCTGAGACATAATTAAACACGCTAGATCTATTTGTGTCATCTGTATTAACTACTTGAATCTTGTTGTGTATAATTAAAAATTATTTTGTACGGATCAACTCTTATACTTAATGACCGATCATTCTATGAATCGAATTCAATGATGAACCCAAATTTTTTTGTTTTTATGGAGGGTGCCATAAAATTAAGAGTTTACTTCTTCAAAATGTATTAAACTATACCCAAAATGTTAATGTGTGTATCCACCTTTCAAAAATGCTATTGTGTGTATCAAACTTTCAAAAAGTATGTTATTGTATGTATTAAACTTCCTATTGTATGTACTAAACTTTTTTTTTTGATCTTTTATGTAATCAAAATACATACAATAACAACAAATTAAAAGTTCAATACACACAATAGCATTTTTGGAAGGTGGATACACACTTTAACATTTAGGGTATAGTTTAATACATTTTGAAGAAGTAAACCCTAAAATTAATGGTTCGCTTCGCATCACAATTTGATTACTCACTTAGAAGTGTAAAATGAGCAATCGGGTTAGTTAGATATCGAGTCTAAACCGATTTAGTAACCAAATCAAGTGCTAATATTTAATAAAACTATAAAATAACCTAGAAATTTGTTCAAATGAAACCAATTATCTATACTATCTGTAAAGCATTTATAAATTTTAAATTTCTTAACTTTTAAGTAAGACTTTATTTGTTTTTTAAAATAAGGTCTTATTTTGAAGAAACATCTGACGTTTTTTATAAGCTTGTTTGTTTTTTTAAAGAAACGTCCGCGCTCGCAGATTTTCTAATAAGCTTATTTGTTTTTTCGCAGACGAGACCTTATTATGTCTTATTTTTGCTTATTTTGAGAAGCTAAAAACTATATTTTGCTTATTAGAAACATCTGCGGGCTTTTCGCAGACGAGACCTTATTCTATCTTATTTTTGCTTATTTTGAGAAGCTAAAAACTACATTTTTTTCGCAGACCTTCTCAGATTTAAGACCTTATAAATCACATATTCTCCTAAAGACATGAAATAAGATATAAAACATTTATGTCTTCAAAAATAAACAACACCTAAGTTGAAATTACTTTATTACTTGAACATCATAAAATATATTTGATAGTAATGTCATACATATAGTAAAAATTTAATTTAGAAACTATAATGCAATCAATATCTTATATATGGTTTGATTTCCAAATTAGAAAATTAAAAATACCATGGATTGTAAATCGACATATAAATTGGAAATTATTCAATGTCAACATAGTGTGTGAATATTATACCTCTACGTTATCGAAAACAGATATGTTATCGACTAGGAATTATTCGCGGACGCCCAGTACCTAAATAAATTGTCAACGGTTTCAACTAATTAACTAATATATTGACAAGTTAGTTTATTATTTGATGAACTAAATATTAATAAGATCTAACAAATGATCAATCAGATAAATAAATAATCGACTAAGTTAATTAGTCAAAATGCCAATGACGCACTTAAAAAATAAAATTAGGTATAAAAATTAAAATAAGTTGTGGTCAAATTCTTAACTTTCAACGAAAACATAAATTTATATTAACGCTGTGTTTCCGAGACACGTTAAGGAAATAAAAGAAAAGAAAATTAATGGAAGAAAAGAAGAGAAAAGAATGGATAATGATTTTGATTTTTCATGTTCCTGAGTTGGAAAGAAAAGAAATGAAATTGGAGTGAAAAGACCCAAGTTTGTGTTCTCGAGTTGGAGAGGAAGAAAAGAGAATGGGTCATTTTACAGTAATACCCTTACTTTTTAAAATTATTTATTGTGATTAAGGGTAATTTAGTCACTTATGAAAAATCATAAATATTTTTCTTTCATTTCCTTTCAAATCCTCTCACTTTTGAGAGGAAAGTTTAGGAGAAAAAGTTAACCAAAATTTTTCTTTCAAATCCTTTCTCTTCTTTTCTTAAAATATTTCTGGAACACAAATTTTTTTGTTATTTCCTTCATAATCTCTTCTCTTCACTCTGAATTAAATCTCGGGAACACAGTGTTAGAGTTTAAAAACTATAACAAGATAGAGATAAAAAAAAGTTACTCAACTTGCTTTATTCTACTACTCTGTGAATAGAATTTTTTTTATTACTTGAAGTAAATTTTTATCGCTAACACATTGCATTCAATACACGTTTATATACATAAATAAAATTTTGTATAAAAATAATGCTCATTGTAAAAAGTTGAGAGATAGCCCTTGCTACCCCAAACAAGCAATTAGGTCCGACATTGATCAAATTAAACCATTAACCGGACCAGTTTTAAGTGTGTGTAGACCGCCTTCAGACAAAATTTGAGCCAAAATAGGAAACCTAAAACGACGGTTTTAGACTATTTCAGTGTCAGCTCTATGAAAAAAACAACCCTATCGGTCCTAGATGTGTACTAGGGGTGAGATCAGTTCAAAAGTCGGACTGAATTGTAAAAAATCGAAACAAAACCCAAAATCTATAAAAAAACAATGACTAAAGACTGAACCAACCAGGCTTGTTCTGGGTTTGATTCGGTTCTTCAGTTTTTCAGTCTATCTGGCCACATCATTTTGTAAACAGGCCACCTAACCTTATAAATCTTTAGCCCACAAACTCATTTAAGCCCGTTAACAAACTAGGTCGTGAGCAACAACAGTAGCAATGAGCAACCTTCTACTACGATCGAGTTAAAAACAGCGATTCATTCGCTCACCCCTGTCGAAATCCAAATCGGTAACATTCATCGAGTCTCATTCTCAGTCCACTCACACTCACCCTCAAGGCTCTCAGAAATTCTAAGAGGTAAATGAACTTCCCTAATTTGTTTAAGATTCAAAGAAGTATATGATTATCACTTGTTGTTCAATTAATTGTCGTTGAAATGCTTGATAATGCGGTAATCTTTTAACAAGATTCTCATTCCAGATTATCAAATGATGCAAGATTTCTAGCCTTTTGTATGCAATCCAACACCATACGTGTAATAAGCTAATGTTGTTCATGATTATTGATCTCATTCTAGCATGAATAAGTAAGTATTGAAGCTAAGTTAAGTATTATACCATGAAACATAAGTTTGAAAATATGAATTACTTGTTATATTTTGGAAAAATGATTCATACACTTTACACAATGTAGTTTGTTCATATGCAACACAACTAGAAAATGATATTGTTATATGTGAACATGTTTGTTACATGTAATATTATTTGTTTGAAGAACTTTTTTGAGGATGGTGTTTTGTTTTAAATTTTGTTGAATAGCCAAACCCCAGTAATCCACATCCTGATAACTGATAACAGATATTCCCCCTCCTCAACGCACCATGGAACCAATGTCGTTCATATCTTCAAAATCACCTTCGTCATCCATCGCTATTCAAAAGTGTAGTTTATCATCAACACCCCATAATCACCTTCATCAAGTCATTTGTCTTTCCTTCCAGTGTCGAGTACCTTCCCAGAGAAAAAGGTTGCCAACGGTATCCTGTAGTGCGTCACAACAGCCTAACATGTCAGCTCCTGCGAAGGAAGCAAAGTTATGGGGAGGGAGGTTTGAGGAGGGAGTTACAGACGCTGTTGAGAGGTTTACCGAGTCGATTTCTTTTGATAAGGGTCTGTACAAACAGGACATTATGGGTAGCTGTGCTCATGCTTCCATGCTTGCTCAACAGGTATGATGATCTCCACTTGGAATTTGGATTTCATAGTTAAAGTATAACTTGTATCTTCAAATACTCACGCAAAATGTTATGTTAATTTCAATTTGGAATCTCTACTTTTTATCCTAGTAGTTACATATGTGATTTATATGTAGGGTTTGATGAGTTCCAGCGAGAGAGACAGTATTCTTGACGGTCTAAATCAGATAGAGAAACAGATAGAAAAGGGAGAATTTGTGTGGCGGACTGACAGAGAGGATGTACACATGAACATTGAAGCAGCCCTTACTGATTTGATTGGAGAACCTGCAAAGAAGCTTCATACTGCTAGGAGTCGAAATGATCAAGTTTCTACAGATTTTCGGCTGTGGTGTCGTGATGCTATCGATACGATTCTTGCACGGATTAAAAATCTCCAGGTTGTTGAATGCCACGAGCAATTCTTGAGCATTTCTTTATATCCCTTCATACTCTCTTCTTCCCATAATCCCATTATGCCTATGGTGATGAATGTAGTTCTGCATGTTCTTATTTCAAGTGCTTGAAAATAACTATTTATAACAGTGCAAAATACTTCTAATAACCATCATTTAAACTGGGAAAGAGAAAGAATTGGCAAGATTGTTAGTGGGACAACAACCAAGGCAGCGTGTATTGAAATGTATTGTAAATCCACATGGAGAGGGTGTGTGCAGAATGCTATAGCTGTTTTTGCTAACATGATGGATATTAATCCAGCTATTAATCAAATGTTCATTCTTTATGGTCCAAGGTTTCGCTGGTGGTTCTGGCTATGAAAAACGCTGGAGTTATTGTTCCTGGTTATACACACTTACAGAGGGCACAGCCTGTTCTACTTCAACATCATCTTCTAGCTTATGTTGAACAGGTTTGGAAGATGTTAACTAAAATCCATTAGTCCTTTTCATTTATTTAAACTCTTGCAACTCATAATAGTATCTAGGTAAATTTTTGCTTGTGTTTTTTCTTTTCCTTCCTATTTGGGTCTTGGAAATACAATATACCACTTCCTTACTTGATAAAATATATATACAAATCATAGCCTAATTATTTTTATGTAGCTTGAACGTGATGCTAGGCGTCTACTAAATTGTAGAGAAGGGCTAAATTTCTGTCCTTTGGGTGCATGCGCATTGGCTGGCACGGGTCTTCCTATAGATAGATTCATGACTTCTGATGCCCTTGGTTTTACTGCTCCAATGAGAAACAGGTATGGAGAGTTAGTCTTTGGGATAACGTATTTGAAAAAACTACCGTTACAAATCGTTACAATTATCATTGTACCTTTTGTTTAAATTCCGTATAGTTACCAATATATTGTTCAAAATAGTATGGATGCAGTTTCAGACCGTGATTTTGTTTTAGAACTTGCATCTGCTAATTGCGTTATCGCGGTGCATCTTTCTCGGCTTGGTGAGGAATGGGTATTGTGGGCATCGGAGGAATTTGGGTTCATCACCCCAAGTGATTCGGTTTCAACAGGTAGTAGTATAATGCCTCAGAAGAAAAACCCCGACCCTATGGAGCTTGTTCGTGGAAAATCTGCAAGAGTTTTTGGAGCCCAAGTCACACTTCTTACTTTATGCAAAGGCCTTCCACTCGCTTACAATCGTGATTTGCAGGTAGTAAAACCATTCCTTCAAAATCATAAATGTGATTTTTGCTATATTTGGCGATAATCATTTTCGGTTCTTTTACAGGAAGACAAAGAACCTGTATTTGACAGTGTTAAAACAGTTATCGGGATGCTAGAAGTGTCATCTGAATTTGCACAGAATATCACGTATAATGTGGATAGAATACAAAAGGCTTTACCAGCCGGTCATCTTGACGCCACTACACTTGCAGATTATCTTGTTTACAAGGCAACTCAATTTATATTCTATTCTTACAAAAAATGCAATTGCAACCCTCTTGATGTCTTTGTGTGCCTATTATGTATATATACGGTATACTAATGAAACATGATGATGTGCAGGGAATACCTTTCAGAACTTCACATGACATAGTTGGACGCGCGGTGGCATTGTGTGTTGAGAAAAAGTGTGAGCTTAAGGAGCTGAGTCTTGATCAATTACGTGGTATTAATTCGGTGTTTGAGGATGACGTGTACGATTATCTTGGTGTGGAAAATTCAATCAAGAAATTTACGTCATATGGTTCCACCGGTTCTCAATGTGTAGCCGAACAGCTAAACTACTGGATTTCAAAGCTCAATCTTGACTAGTGAAAACGAAACGAGGTAGGAATGAAGTTAAGAACAAATGCAACCACAGACCGAAGTAACTTTGTTGCGTTAAGACTATGACTTAGGTTTGGCTTCATGTGTTGACAAGTGAGCCATCTCTAGCAGTAGCATTTTAATAAATGCAGAGAACTTGTTCTGATTTTGTGTTTGTGATGGGTCATCTTCCTGCCCAAAATTTGTACTGAAACATTGCAGTGGCAAAAGATGATGGTATGTGAGTCAAAGGTCAAGGGGTCAACCTTCTGTCCTTGTTCTTTTTGACTTCATGAACTTAATTGACCCAAAATAACAATGTGAAATGATATATCCTCCTACTTTTTGTTCGCACTTCATCCTCCTACTTATTCAATATTTGACATGTGTAATATACTAATTCTCTTTCT
Source organism: Dittrichia graveolens (assembly GCA_038502395.1). NCBI lineage: Eukaryota > Viridiplantae > Streptophyta > Magnoliopsida > Asterales > Asteraceae > Dittrichia > Dittrichia graveolens. The sequence goes on from JARJIL010000009.1 coordinate 18,340,340, forward strand.
TCATATCATCTTGTTTTAATACAAAAAAGAACTTATTTTTATGTACAATTCTCCTAAGTTAATGAATACCGTCTTTTGAGTTTAAGACTAGGTATCTATAACCTGCGTGTTGCAACGGGAAATAAAAATAAAAAATAACTAAATACAAAAACTAACATCTAAAAACAAATTTTAGAATAAAGTAAAGTAATAGATGTTAAAGGAATTTATATTTTTATAACACAAACCATTTACAATCTTAATTTCTTATACTATTAACCATTACATTAAAATAACGTTGTTCTTAAACTAGAATTCTTGTGGCCATTTCCGAGACTACCTCAAGAACATTCCTAGTGAGGTTTATACCCATGACCTCTTGTGAGAATGAGGATGATAGGGAATTGATAGTTAGTTCTAGAAGGGGTATAATTGTAATATGATTAGTAGTAGTTAAAGGGTAGGACTATAAATAAGGGAGGTGTTTCACTTAGTGGGATAGGCAGAAAAATATTACGTTTAGGCTTGTGCTTGGCTCGTAGCCTTTGGCTATCGAGAGAGGGATCTTCCCTGGACCAATCTTCCGATTGTCGAGAGATTGGGGCTTATTTTCCGTTCAATTTCAGTTCTTATTCTAATTCTATCTGTATTCTGCAATTTTGATTTTTGGATCCTTATAAGAGGAACACCAACTACTAGGCTATCTTGGAGTTGGTTAGTTTCACGCTCAGAACGTGATTTTTCATCGACTTTGATTTCTAATAAACGCAACACAATTTTCTCATCCACAATGGCACTTAGAGAAATTGCAAATATTAAAGGTATAATGCTTGTCTCTCATAGTCTCATTGCAACCCACAAGTTTAGCTTAAGCAAAGCAAACCTACCCATCCCAAAACCATGAAAGGCCAAGTGAAACATGTAATGAATTGTGTTAGGATCAGTCTTGTAGCCCAAACCTCATAAATCCACATATATGCTAAACACTTGGGAATATAAGAAGTAAGAAAATCTATATATCTATGTAGTACTTCACAATAAACTGGCATTAATCTTTGGTCATATGCCCTTCAATTGGGCATATTGAGACAAATCACCTGATCTTCCTAATCCAGCAGTTGCTTCATTCTGTTTTGTTCATCTACTTGAGCTGCTTGATCTTCGGTCTTCTTCAACTCTTTTTATATCATACCAAATAAACGATCGTCGAGGAAGGATAAGTATATGTTCTTTTATGTCAATGATCGTTCTAGAAATTAAACATTTTTCGATCAATCTTCATCTCCCTCTCTCCTTCGCAGCCCCTGCCATCTCGCATTATTGAGATGGTTAAACATTGATTTTGTGTTGCGTGTGAATTTCCATATTCTGCCAAGTTTGATTCATCGACCAAATGTGGGTCTTTAATCATCGCTGTGACTTCCTCAAAGACTTGTGAATTTAATAAATACAAAATAGAAGGCCTTTTGAACTGTTCCTGGAAAAGTAAAGTAAAAAAATATTCAGATGAAATTATTTTCTAGGTCAACCCTAATAGAAAGCTACAAGACAGAAAACAAAATCCCTAAATATATAAATCCTTGTTGGATCATTGTGAATAGAAAAAGGAAATGATTTCCCATAAACTCTTTAAGTAAAAAAAGATAGCAGTACCTGTTTGGCCTCAAACTGCTACACAACCAGCCATCATGCTACCCCTGCTAACACCCAACTTTATGAATGAGCATCCAATATTCATTTCATCTTCATATCCATGATCTTGATTGCTTTACACTTTTACAGCCTTCAGCTCTAATAAAAGGGGATCCTACATGTTGAAGCAACAATCAATTGATCTTAAAATGTCAGACTGTGGTCCGTGGATCTTGTTTTTTCGCTCACACCAAGTGGAAACTCGATCCTGCTACCAGCCTTTTGCCTTTTAGCACCATTTTTCATCATGTTATTCCTCATCTCAATAACACGACTCCATGCACCTTTTTCACCATGGAGCTTCATTAGCATAGAGTAGAAAGTAGGATGGTCTTGTGCCAAATTCTCGAGCCCGTTTGCTAGCTCATAACATGAGTGCAAGCCACAAGCAGCAAGCAATGCGCCCCACACACCTACATCAGGTTCAAAAGGCATCTCCTTTACCAGTTTCGCTGCTTTCTCAAGCTCGCCTGATTTCCCATACAAATCAACCATGCAACTATAGTGTTTCATCTCTGCTTGAATTCCATGTCTTACTCCCATTGAATAGAAATACCTTTCACCCTCCTCAACAAGTCCTCCATGAACACAAGCCGAAAGTAAATTGATGTAAGTTACATGGTCAGGCTTGATTCCACTTTCTATCATTTTCTCAAACTCGCACAATGCTCTTTTTGCCAATCCATGCCTTGCACAACCCCCGATTATGGAGTTCCATGACACTATGTTCTTCTTTTCCATAGCCTTAAAAATGCAAAATGCTGATCCTATATCACCACATTTTGTGTACATGTCAATAAGGGAAGTTAAAAGAACCACTTCACAATGTATACCGGATTTCAAAATGAATGAATGCAGCTGGTTCCCGAGGAGATATGCAGAGCAACCCGCACAGGCATCTAAAAGAGTAGAACAGGTAAAATGGTTGGGATGGGTTCCTGATTTAAGCATCAAGATGAATAATTCTATGGCATCCATGTAGTTTTGATATTGTACATACCCTTTTATCATTGCTGTCCATGAAACCACATTCTTTTGTGGCATATTATTGAATATGAACCGTGCTTGATTAATCTTTTTATTTTTTATGTACCCATCAACTAAGGTGGTCCAAGAGATGATATTGACTTCAGGCATCATGTCAAAGGCCAGTTGTGCCTCAACTGTGAAGCCCAGATCCATATAACCTACAATCAATGCATTCCATGTACTAACATCTTTAACAAGAACATCAATGAAGACACGTTGTAAGCCATCTCGATCCCCTAAACGGGTATAACCCCGCATCAATGCTGACCCCACAAAGACATCGGAATGAAGGCCTAAATGAAGTATAAGACCATGAAGCTGTGGAACCAAGAACTCAAACATGTTCACGAAACCGCTAATCACCGTTGAAAAAGTGAACTGGTTAGGAGTTACACCAGCTCTGTTCATTTGCAAGAAAAGTTGGTGAAGTTTGTGTGGATCTTTGGTCTTGTTTAAACCAGACATCATTGTATTCCAAGAAACAACATCTCTCACAGGCATTTGGTCGAACAGCTCATGAGCATGCTGCATTTGGTTGTGTCTGATGTGGGCAGCGATCATGGAATTCCAAGCAACAGTATCACAAGACGCGGGATTTTGATCAAACAGTTGGCGAGCATTGTTTATGTCACCTTCACGAATGTAGTCTTGAATGAGATGGGTGGTTGAAAGAGTAGATATCATGCATATACGAGTAGGGGAAATGATTTTTGGTAACCGTAAAAGGAAATGGTGGTGGAAGATATATGATGCTCGACGGACATGGTACCAAATTGGCATCATTTTTTACAAAAAAAACTGATTTAGTGGTGTCTGTGTTGTTGTTTTATTTAAATCCGGCAACGACAGCTAACAAGTGGTTGATCAAACTCAACCATCACAACTAAGAAGAAATTTCGGTCAGGTCACCAAGGTTTGGTGATCCAACAGTGGAAAACTTGAAGGGTAAATTGCATTAAAATATAATGAACTTTGTCTTAATTATCATTGTATACAATTAACTTTATTTTTTTAAAAATAATACAATAAACTTTTATAATCCTTCCATTGTATGCAAGTTGTTGTATACTATGAAAATTATGAAAAAGTTTATTGTATACAATGGTAGCTAAAGACTAGACACAAAAAAAAGTTGTTTGCATACAATGAAATTTTTTTGAAAGTTAGTTGTATTATTTTTAAAAATTTAAAGTTAGTTATATACAATGACAATTAAGACAAAGTTAATTATATTTTTATGCATTTTGCCCAAACTGGAAACTCCGGCTAAAGCAAAAACCATAATAAACGAAATTTAAGATTTTACTTAATTTAACCGTTTAACACAAAGTATGTTACTTATTTAGATAATAAAAATAAATTACCTTCATCGATTCTTTTAGAATTACTATTCGGTAGCCTTCACTTTTTTTTAAAAATTTGTTAGATTTTTTAATTAACTAAAACTAAATATACATTTACATCTCAACAAATACAACTAAAGAATGTGTGTGAGAACATTTTTTTTCTAAGAAACAAATAAAAAAACATGACTTGTATTAAATCTTTATGTGCGAGCAGAAACCTTTATTATTTTACAATCTTTTGAGTCATATAATTATATGGTTAATCATTTTATTAAAAAAACAAAAAACATATTTTGAAGGGTTGACTTTTGAATTTCAAGAGGTTGTTTTTTATAACGTTAATAACCTTAATTCAAGAAAAAATTTATTAATTATTTACGTATATATATTTATTTTTTAAATATATATTTTAATTATAACGAGATGCTTTTTTTCGTGTGTTGCAGCAAGGTTTTACGGTGAATAAAATATAGAATTAATATTCAAACACACAATGTTGATATAAAACGAAGAAAATGTTAAACATGTAGAATTGGGATGTATCATTTTATTTATAATTTAATCAATTTAAGCTTTATTTTTCGTATTACATCTGAGATAAAATAACTATATCGAATTACTAATTTCACAATCAAAAAAAGGTTTGAAGAAAGAATGAACTCTTGTAAGTTATAACTATACTATCTAAAACATAAAAATTAAATTTTAAAATATTATATTTAAATATTATTTATTAAAATAGAAAAAAATCAATTCTCATCACAATGTATAAATTACATTAAAATATAACTATTTATAAGGTTATTTGTTAAAACAGGAAAAATAAAACAAAAGAAAAAAGAATGATAGGAATAAATCAAATTGAAAAAAAAAGAGAGCTGAGAGTAGATGTGTGTATGGGGTGTTGGCCATTGTTCAAAATCCAAATACTAAATTTTAAAATTGTATATTTTTAGATAAATATTATATTATGATTAAAAATTTTATTGAAATATGTATAAAAATAAGATGGTTATAAAAATATATTTATATGTACACTAAACATTATATATAATATTCTAATATAAATAAAAGACTAACTTTAATAAAATCTAGAGTTAATTACAAAAATGGTCCCTGTGGTTGTCGTTGATTTTCACTTTTAGTCCTTTAACTTTAAAAATTACGAAAATAATCACTATGGTTGTCATTTTGTTTCACCTTTGATCCTTTAGACTAACTGTTGTTAACTTTGACCGTTAGTCAAAGGGCATTTTGGTCAATTACCTATTTATCCTTGTTTCCAAACATGCTACATTGGTTATTTTAATTATCAAATATTAACCATCCATTTTGATAAAAATTAGGGTATATTGCCGAGAAAGGTAACATAAATATCGATATTTGCCAATAAAGGTAATGTCCAATTTCTTAGGCCAATAAAGGATTCTAACTTTCAATTTCTAACATTAAAAGTAACCGGTTACCGTCATAGCGGGTAACAGGTTAAATTGATGACGTGACTAATTTTTACATTACGTAAATTGACGAAAAAGGAAACATAAATATCAAAATGTGTCAATAAAGGTAATATTCATTTTTCCTAGACTAATAAAGGATGATGGATTCCAATTTGAAACAAAACAGCATGTTTAGATCTAGGTTCGTGTTCGTGTGTGTGTTTTCTCTTTCATTTATATAATAATAAAATATTTAAAATTAAAACAATAGTACATCATTTTCGTATATGATATTTGGAATGTATTATGTTGGTACTTTGACATTTGACTACTTGCAGTTGATATTTTGATACTTTTTTATATTGGCTTTATAATTGTATTAAAAGAACGAATATAAAATTTGAAGTTTAGAATTCGAATCTGTAACACCGCTTCTGAAAACAGTTGCTTTAATAACAAAACAGATTTAGCAGCGAAAATTTTTCTTTTTAAAACAACCAAACAGTTATTTACATTAATAACTTCTCAAAACAACGTAGGTGTTACCAAGTACAGGAACCGGCCATAGTATCTATTTACATTACATCATAAAAATACAAGTGTTCCACCCACAAGGGGCAGGGTATATCCCAAAAGCAACCCGCCTCGCAGGCCATCTAGTCTTTACCTGAAAAGGGAAACATAGTACCATTAGCTACACTAGCTAGTGAGTACTTACTTAGCATAAGCATCAATAAAGTAATTCATGCATCATACACATCGTACATATGCACATATTGCTAGCTTAACACGTAGCGATGTGCTGACAAGATAAGTAAGAGTCATGTCTTGCAGGAAAGCTAGTCCTGCTCAATAACCCAGACCGGGGAATCAGTCACAACCATCCGCGCTGGTGGGGAGCATAAAGCAGTCCACCGAGCATCGTTTACGGAACCCAAGGTTCCCTAGTAATCACGGCCAGATCCTGGCTGATTACAGTCTCACGTTAAGGCACGGCGGTTCTGCAGAACCTCGATCCGGGATGCACCCCGAATCACCGTTAAATCCATAAATGACCGAAGTCCTGTTAGGATCCAGCTAACCGGTTGACCTTAACCACGCGTCAGATAGTCTGCAGACAGTTCACATACACATATACGTACATTCGATCCCACAGGGATCCATCATCATCATATAGTCATATATCGTACATGGGATCCCACATGGATCCATCATTCAATCATTCATTCATTCATTCATACTTTCACATGCAATCATCATACAGTCCATCATTCATGCACACCATCAGACATTAACTAAGCGGTTCCAATCTGGACCCGCTGGCATGCACCTATTATACATCTTACAAGCAATCATAACATCGTTCAGAAACTTACACTCATCTTCTTAAGCGTACTTGCATAGACAGGTTAGACATACATACATAGTACATACACATTCACACACTCATCTTAACTTGCAAGTCTTACTCTACTAAGTCTCATGAAAGTAGGCACTCACCTGTTTCGCTTACAACGTTCGTTTACTTAAGGCTGGTTCAGCTGACACGTTCACCTAAAACATTCGGCAATCGCGTTAAGCGTTTGCATATATTAAGTTCTATTACTAGAACACTTACAAGACCTCTTTAACAATCATGAATCATTTATTAAACTTGTCTTCGACACTACATAACCTATTCAACAAGAACATGTAAACAAAACACATTCTTGCTGAAAAGGCCGTGTCACGCCGCGACCACTTAAGGTGTCGCGCCGTGACGAGCGAAAGTCGGATCACAAGTCGTATGATCCATGCGAAAGTCGGACCAAGCAACTACATGGGCTATCCGACAGTCGGACCATCAAGTCGGATGGGCCATCCGACTGTCCGACCAAAAGTCGGACGATTCATGCGAAGGTCGGTTCAAAAAGTCACATAGTACAAATTTTACGGGGTCGCGCCGCGACACTATGCTTGTCGCGCCGCGATCTTCATTTTCCCAGATCTATCACCTTCTTCATTTAAATTCCAGCCAGCTTTAACTTACATATTCAAAACCCAGATTTTCAAATATGTTAATTTTCACTTCTTAAACACTTTAGAGCTTCATATATCACCTATATGAACCTCATAAACACCTTAACACCTTTTTAAAAACGTCAAACATGAGAAACCCACTTATAAAGTAAGCTTCATGTTCTACCATGGAGTCTTCAACTCCAACACCAACTTCCAGCCACAATACATACATATTTCTAGTATAATACATATTCAATCTCTACTATAAACACCATACTAACCTCACTTTGAGTCTAGGACTTCAAATCTTTCAAGAACTCACGAGAGTTTATCAAGTGTGTGTGTTTGAGTGTGTTTTTACCTTTGCCAACTTTGACTATTCCTAGTCAAACAACACACATACATATCTATACAAATCTTATCCAGAGGCAAACCGCCTCTGGACCATTATCTTCTTTCTTTTTCTTTAATCTTTTCTTTTCTGTCTCTTTTTCTTTTTTAATCCATGCAATTAGTACATATATATGTATATATATTTAATATATACATATATATACTTACATATAATTAACACACATAACACAAACATTAATTCATTTAACTTTCACAAGTACTTACAAATACATACAACAATTACTCGTCTATTATACTAATTACGTACACTCACATACTAATTACAACTAGGCACAAATCGAGGATGTTATAGAATCAAATCGAAACGAACACCAAATTTAAAGTTCGAATCAAATCAAAATGAGTATTGAATTCTAAAGTTTGAATCGAAAAATATCGTATTCGAAATTCATATCAAAACAAAAAAAGAATACCGGTATTGAAAAATCGAGACCATACTCGTCGGATACATTTGACCGAAATGGGTCGACCCAAAACATAACCGATAAATAAATGGTCAAATGAGTTGATACGTAATTGACACGAACACGGTAACAAGAACTCACCGCAAATTGTCAGCGTTAGTCAACATACCCTTTTTTACTGTACATTGAAATTTATCATCCTTTTCTTGACTTAAAAAATTAGACATTACCTTTATTAGCAAATTTAAACAATCTTAACCCGCTGACTAAGCGTTCAGCAGGTCATTCGGGTCACCATATTCTTTTTTGTTAGAAATCGAAACTTTGAATTCTTTCTTGACCCAAAAAAATTGACATTATCTTTATTGGCAAATTTCAATGTTTATGTTACCTTTCTCGATAATTTGTCCTAAAAATTAAAATCCAATTTTGACTTTTCTTGGTCAAATTTGGATTCAATTTTGACTTTATTTTAAATCAAAATTATTAGAGATAATTTCATATATATCTTCTTAAACATTAAAATATCGTATTTGTCCATCTTAATTTACAAATATCATATTTACCCTTTATAATATTTCAAAATATTATATTCAACAAAATTCTTAGTTTTATTATTCGAAAATATTATATAATCATTTTAGTTTTTTTAATTATAACTAATAAACGCTTAATCTTATTACCACTAATTGTAATAATAATGATTGATGACTTGTACAAGAAATACAATCACGTCTCCCTATCATGATACTACGAAGCTATCATCACATATGCACTCCCTCTCGAGTCGATTTTTTCACCGCTAGTCTGAGAGGTGACGGCATATGTCGTTATTTTTTTCTCATTTCATTCTCGTTTTGTAATTATTTAATTTTTTATTAATTTCTAATATTTATTATTTTTAAACCAGCCTATGTATCATACGGGTATTTAATCTAGTAGATACAAAGAAAAACAAATAAAATATAAAATTAATTACTGTAGTATAATAATAATAATAATAATAATAATAATAATAATAATAATAATAAAAATAATAATAATAAAGGTTGTGATTTTAGTAGGGTTTAGTATCTGAAAGTGTACCGAAGTTGTCACTTTTTGCTATTGTATACACCCAACTTTGAAAACTACCATTTAGTGTATTCAACTTTCTAAAACTAACATTTAGTGTATCCGGTTACCTTTTCATCAGGTAACCGGTAAAAAAAATTATTTTTCATTTTTTTTGTAATTCCATGTCATCAAATAATTGCCACATCAGGTTGTATATTTTTAAAATTTAGAAAATCAAAAAATCAAACTTGAATGAAGATGAATCTGGAATCCAACCAACAAACACACATGATTGATGAATATGGATTGAACAACTTTGTCATCTTAAACATCTTCTTTCTAAATATTCAAGAACTACCATAGCATGAACAAAATATTAAATCTGATTAGACAAATCATAACCATCAATAAAGAACTCATTGAAATCTAATTACAGATGAACTCAGATTTACATCTTCATAAACATCTTCATCAAAAACACATCTGGGAACAAGAATCATCAAAAAAAGAACTCAGATTTGGGGACAAAAATGAAACCCTAAAAGATGAACTCAGATTTACAGATCTAAAATCGAGAAAAACCTAAAATCAAAACCGTAAACTATATCTGAATCATAAATCGAATTGATGAAACCCAGAAACCAAATGAGATGAAAACCCTAAACTTACCTCGCTGTTGAAGAACTCGCCATTGATGAACTCGTCGTTGAAGAACTTGATAATCGAAACTTACCAAGGTAGTACAAATCTTTGAAGTCCAGATCTCACCCCAAATCAAAACAACCAAGTCGACCTTCAATTGAAACTTACCTATTAGTGAAAACCCTAAATTCAAAGAAGAATAAAAAATAAGAATCGTTGGCGGTGGTGTTGCCGGAAATCGTCGATGGTGGTGGTGCCGGTAATAATCGATGGTGGTGTAGCCGGAAGTCGGCCGGTCATGGTAGTGGTGGAAGGTCGATGTATTTTCTTGGGGAAATTGAAGCGATTGAACTTGAATGAAGAAAACAATCTGTGTTCTTCTCATTATTATTATTATTATTATTATTATTATTATTATTAATTAATTAATGTTAACTAAGAAATCCATGTCACTTGCTATGGTAACAGCCACATCACTCATAACCATGTCACGTCATCCTTAACCGTGCCACGTCACCCTTAACCTGCTATCAAAGGTAACGATACATTAAATGGTAGATTTTGAAACTTCAGTACATTGAATGGTAGTTTTAAAAGTTGGGTATACACAATAGCAAAAAGTGACAACTTCAGTACACTTTCAGATACTAAACCCATTTTAGTACAACTATTACGAGCGTTGTAAGAAAAAAAAGTAAAGAGTAGAATTGTGATGCATTGCAACTTACAAGTATAAAAAAATGCTAGAGTTCAGAATCTAAAAGCTTGTAACATAGCTTGAAGAGTATTGTATCTTATGTAGATGAATCAATTTGATAAGTGAAAGAATCAACTCCCTTAATTATAGCTTGATACTTCGTAGTATAACTATCATTACAAATTTTTACTACATATATTAACCTTTATTATGTGAATATTAATATATCTTTTAAAAGCAAGTTTCTTTATGTTTACGAGTCTAATCAAACTCACTAACCGAAAGAGCTCAATCTCTGTAAACGAGCTCTTAAGTTAAGCTCAAACAACTCGTTTAAACTCATCAAAAGACCTTAGTCTAGTGATATTAGAGTTTGACAAATGTGTATCTCAACCTTAAGATTTAGGTTCAAGTCCTAACATATGATTTAAAATTAGGTGGGTTTATATGTCTAGCCGTTTAAAAAAAAAACTTGTACTCATTGAATTTTTTTTTTAAATAATGTATTTTTTAAAGAAATTATTAGAAGTAATGCAAGTCTCTCAAAGTTTATAAAAGTAGAGTTTTCGGGATTTGAGATCCCACATGTCACGTAGGTGCATTTCCTAGCTTTTTATTTGTCATTTTCAATTCATTTGGTGGTTGTACTTGGTCAAATTCGGGATCTCAAATTCCGAATTTTTCATCAAATTCGGGATCTTAAATCCCGAAAACTCTACTTTTATAAATTTTGAAAAACTTGCATTACTTTTAATAATTTTTATAGAAAATACATTATTTTTTAAAAAAATTCCGTACTCATTTGGGCTCGGTTTGACGGTTACGTAACCAGCGAGGCCATGCTCGTTTACACCCTACTTCATTCTTCCCCAAACCTTCACGTACTCTCCTTCTATATACACCGCCTCCCCTGCAATCGATCGATACTGAAGTAGTGTGTAATCCCCACTCGCTCTACACCCATTTCTAGGGTTAATTTTCTTTGTCTTGCTAGGGTTACCAATTATGTCGTTGAGGCTTAGCGCGGTTGATGCCGATGAATTTCGCCGGAGGAGAGAAGACAACATGTTTGAGATCCGTAAGAACAGGAGAGAAGAGAGTTTGCAGAAAGAGAAGGTGTGTGTGTGTGTATATATATATATATGTGTGTGTGTGTATGTTACAATGTGATTTCATTCGATGTTCTAGACATTTTGTTTGTGTTAAATTAGGGTTTATAGGTTTTAAGCATTTTCTCTAGATCATTGTAATTTTGAACGAAATGGGTTTATTTCACGTGATAGTAACAAGTTTGAAAACTCATGGACTATTTCACAATGTGAAATGACGGGGTAACTTTGATGAAACCGTTTTTAAACTTGGTTCCAATTTTATGATTTTACCTCTTTCAAAATTCATATATTTTGTCAATGATCAATTTTCTTAGTAGCATTCTCTAGATGTCCCTAAGTTCTAACCCTAAAGATCTAAACTAGACGAGCCGAGCCGAACCAAAGCTCGTCTCATCTTGTTTAAGACATCCAAAGCTTGAGCTTGAGTTCGGTTCGCTAAAACTTGTTTAGACTTAACTCGTTTATACTCGAGTATTTTGTGAAATTTTTATTAAAAGAATGTATATAAAAATATAAATAATGATATCAATTAATTTTGTATGTGAAGTCCGTTAAGGCTCGTTTAGGATGACGAGCTTAAACGAGCCCATTCTTTGAGGCTCGAGCTCGGGCTCGTTTACTTAATGAGCTTTAATTAGTAGTTTAGTCTAGGCTTGAGCTCGTCAAGTTTAGGTTCGTTTCGAGCTTTTAACAATCAGAGCTCAAGTAGTTCGACTCATTTACATCTCTACTTGGAATACATACATTTTTTAAATTTGAATTTTGTGGTCAACAGAGCATTTTATTTGTATTCACAACAGTTCTTGTGAATCAACATATGAGTCCATCATTGGTGATTATTGTTATTTAGTGAGGTGTTCTGGTTTTGGGCATAACTTTTGAAGGGCATTGGAATTCTTGATCCAATCTGTCTTTTACTGTGATGATGCTGATTACAGTTAGAAAACCTACCTGCAATGGTTGCTGGTGTTTTGTCAGATGATAACAATATGCAGCTTCAGGCCATTACTCGGTTTCGAAAACTGTTATCAATAGGTATGCCGTCGTTTTTTTGAAGGTTTGCTTCATTTTATTTCAATATACTGATGGTACTAGCTTAACATCTCGTGTATAAAAGTACAAAATAGCAAAACGTGACAAGTTTGATACATTTTGGTAAACTAAACCCTAAAAAGTACAAACATATATAGTAAAACAATTGAAAAACATACGTAGGGATATAAAATCTATTAAAAGAGATGTAAATCTATTACAAATCAGAGCTTCAATTGCCATTTTTTATGTGATTTTGTTTGTTAACACTTAAATATCTTAACAAAAATATATATTTAAATCACTTAGGAGATTCATGGTTATTTATGTTAAATACATATTTCACTCGCAAGCCATTTGAGGAAATAAAAGGGATGGTTGATAGAAAAAATTCTAAAAATAGAATGATAACATCATAACCCCGTTTCTTTTAATATATATTAAAGATTAAATATTAAAGATGTTTAACTATCACTCCTGTGCTATATCTAATTTAAGATATTTATTTTATAACCAGAAGGCAGCCCTCCCATTGAAGAAGTTATTCAATCTGGTGTTGTTCCTTATTTTGTTGAATTTCTTGTGAGGGATGATTTTCCCCACCTACAGGTGAGATGAAACATTATCTATCGGTAAATTGTCGAAAAAGGTAATCTAAATATCAAGATTTGTCAATAAAGGTAACGTCCAATTTTTTTGGTCGAGAAAGGATTATAAATTTCAATTTGTAACAAAAAAGGGTATAATGCGTGAAATTTATACCTTTTTTGTTATAATTTGGAATTTATAATCCTTTTTTTAGGTCTAAGAGGTCATTATACCCTTCTTTTTTACAAATGGAAATTTATAATTCTTTCTCGGCCAAAAAAATTGAACGTTACCTTTATAGGTAATTTTTAATATTTAGGTTACCTTTCTCGATAATTTTCCTTTATCTATTCTAGCCATCTTTACTTCATTGGAAATGCTAGATCTGTTGTATGATAATGTATATCTTCTATGTGTTGTAGTTTGAGGCAGCTTGGGCTTTGACTATTATTGCCTTGGAGACCATGGGCGGACCTTTGTGGTTCCGACCAGTGCCACCAATCAATCGAGCAAGTAGCGTAGAAAATTTCGAGATTTTTGAAACGGTGATACCAGTTAAATTTTAGAGTATCACTAGTGAATTTTGAGTGCCTCGGTAAACCAACTAGATTTGAATAAAAAGTTATAAAAGTAATAAATTATCTTATAAATAAAAGTGGAATCTTATATTGTTTCTTTTATGCCTTAATTTAGATAAAATTGAATATTAAATTGTTTCTTTTGTGTCTAAACTAAAGTTATTTTTTTACTTTTAGTACAAAAATCTTCAACGATAGCATGAAAAATAATCAAATATTAATTTTTTATTTTTGTTTTTATTGTGGAAGTCGAAAATCTCGTAAATTCTAATGTTTCATACTTATATAAGACAACCCGTAGTGGGAAGTTGTGACCGTCATGGCCAGGTGACACTCATCCAAACATGTCTAGTTTTAAAAACAACTCCAACCAGCCGCCAAACTAAGCAGATAGTACAAAAATATTTTCCTAACTAGCCGTCAAAACTAAGTTTCTATTTTTAAGTTTGTATTTTTATTTAAGTTTTTATTATTGTAGGATTTAAGTTTGTATTTTTATTTGCGTTTTTTATTATTGTAGGATTTTAAAGATTGTATTTTTATTAATATATATTTCTACTTTTTATATATTAGTTGTAATTTATATTTGAAGAAAACTGAAAATGAAAATAGGTGATGATATGTAGGTTAATGATGCATGTTATGACTATAGTTTTTTAGTTATGACTAGCTAAGCGACCCGTGTGTCAACACGGGGATGATATAAATCAAATTTAAACGTATATACACGTATAATAAAAATAATTAGAGATAAATTAAAAGCAATTCCAGACAATTATAGTTGACAGATTCGAGAAACAATGTTGATCATGGCTGTAAGTTCAAGTTCATTAGTTTATTGTAATTCATATCTTTAATTTTACTTAAAAACTTCATTAACTTTAATAAATACCTATTGAAAATCATCCGAAGATTAAAACGATTAGTAACTATAAAATAATGATGAAATCATTTACTCAATCATATGTGTATATATTTACACAAGTATATATATATATATATATACATATATATACTCTCATCATAAAGCATATAAAATGAATATAAATCTATTGGACTTTATGTAAATTTTGAAATAATTTCTAATTTGAAATTAAACGCACCGTTAGATATATCATTTAAAGTAATCCGTGAACTTGTTCTATCATTTTCAATCGTTATTGAACTGTTATGAACAAAGTTGTCATGTATAGAATGAATCACCCTTGATTTCTTCCCTTCTTTTAAATGCTTTTCCAATAAAGGTCGCTTTGGAACAGATGAATGAGGTTGTTTATTCTCCATAATTAATGACTATAATAAAAAGAACAATATATTATATTAACATATGTGAATCATTTTCATGAAATGTAAACAAAACTTATTTACCTAAAGAACAATAAAGAAATAGTGCAATTTTTTCAAGGAGTTGCAAAAAATTTTGTATTTTAAAAATTGAGTATCTTATCTTATAACCTTATTAAAAATAAAAAGATGATGATGTCACCAATCAAAACTAAATTTCCACCAATCAAAACATCCCATATTAAAAAAATCACAAAAAATCATGGTTAAATATACAATGACGTCATACATTTCATTCCAACAACTTAAGAAAAAACGCGGGTCACGGGTAACCCGGATTTGAAACAGATTACTCTTAGGGTTTCTAGAAACAAAGGGCGACTCCTTCTGCGTTACCTTCTTCGACAGCCCGGCTTCCTTCCAACGCTTACCTCTTCGACAAACACAACCCTTAACAACAGTTTCCTAGTTTTAACTAATCTAATATTCAAAAATTGGTTTTTTTTGGGATAACATCACTGTATTCTTAAATTTTTTTAAATGTGATGTTATGATTGGTGGAAATTTAGTTTTGTCATCCTTTTCTTTTAATAAGGTTATAAGATAAGATGTTTTAAAATCAATAACTAAACACTTTGAATAGTGATATCGCCCAAATTGAATAGTTATTTCGGGGCGATATCCGGTCGTTTTATATGGTTTTATGAGTAATTTGGTCTTAATTGATACTTAATTCATTATTTTTGATATCTCAGGTCTTTTAATGATTATCCATAGCAAAAGGAAGGAAAATCCCCAAAATTAGGAAGAAATGGAAAAATCATGTTCCAGACCCGTTTGTACGGCCCCGTAAAGTGAGATGTACGGCCGTACATGTGCCAGACGCTGATGGCATATTTAAGCATTTTTTTCTCCCCCTTTTCAAGGAACCCGTTTT
Source organism: Dittrichia graveolens (assembly GCA_038502395.1). Taxonomy (NCBI): domain Eukaryota; kingdom Viridiplantae; phylum Streptophyta; class Magnoliopsida; order Asterales; family Asteraceae; genus Dittrichia; species Dittrichia graveolens. The sequence continues at coordinate 18,356,570 of JARJIL010000009.1, forward strand.
CCAGCCCTAGAACCTGAGGGGAGGCGATTTTTCTGCACATTTTCCAGAGGTTCAAGTCTAATTTTCAAAGGATACATCCAAAGAGAACAAGATTTGGAGCTTGGATCTTGACTTGGAAGCTTCATCTTCATCTTCTCCATTGAGTTCTTCAAGGGTTTAAGCTTTCTTTCATGTTTCCTTTCAATTTCAGTTGTGTTTGCTTAGATTTCGTGATATTTAGCATGGAGTAGTTAATTTTAGTGCTATTAGATGAGATTCAAGTAGGTTATTGACTTGGATTTGGGATTTTTTGTGGGTTTCCCCAAATTCCACCATTAATGGAAGCTTCAAGCTAGGGTTTCTTCTCAAATTGCTTGAATTCATGTTCTTCCTCAAATTTCCTTGACTAATTGATGTAATAGACATATTGTGTTGATTGGTTCTTGGTTTCTTTGCAATTACCTCTAGTTGTGATGCCCAATTTGTGAGAATTTACACTTGGGTTTGGGTTTTCACCATTGTTTGAGCAATTTGTTGATAAAATTGACTTTGAAATGCCTATCTTATGATTAGTCAAGTGTTGGAATATCTTTAAAATTGATTTTTGTGAAATTGGCTACTTCGGAGAACTTCGGGGGGGTAGTTTTCAAGAATTGATTGTTTAATTAACGGAGAACTTTGTTATTAAACGTGTTTAATACAACACTAAATCCTTGCTTGAATGTTTTTGCAAAGTGGTAGATTCTAGTCACTCCTTATATCTTGTAAAATCATTCTAAGGAGACCTTCTTGTTTGATTTTATTTAATATTTGAAGTGTTTAGATGCTTTAACTTCTTGCCCATCAAATTTATCAAAACCTTGTCAATTAACTCTATTTGTAATCGAGTCTAGTAACACTTCCTTCTCAAATCGAAAAGTTCTAAAAAAATATCTCGTCTCTTTTATCTCGCTTGTTTTGATTGTTAACTTTAGGAATATAAACATTTGATCATAGATTAATTAATGACGACAACCTAGTATTGAGATTTCATCTTGCTTCCTTGAGGTTCGACACTCGGTCTTACAAACACTTTACTACTATACGATGGGTTCAATGCCCGGTGTGTAGTTTAGTCTAGTATTTCCGTTTTCTTTCAAATCATTTTTCATATATATAATTGCACAACATCAAATAGCATATTTAAGTTGATCACTCAGCTTATCACCATAATCCCAAAAAAAAAACCTTAGCTAGACAAAAAATTACATACCCACTACTATTAATGTATAACAAAAAATTAAGAATATACTAATTTTAAAAAAGTGTCATATTACAAAAAATAATTACACCAGAACGTAGATAAAAATGAGACAGTCGCAAATATATAATTATTTTTTCTCTAAACAAAATATATCACAAGTTACTAAACATAATTTATAAACAACCTATAAGTAATTACATTAATATACAAATTTTATAAAATTACCTCACATTTTCTTAAAAGCCCTTCACATATTTTATAAAACCCTCTCATAATTTTCATCCAGCCCCCTCAATCTTATAACCTATTTATAAAATTCCTTATAATTAGGATGATGTCATCATTCTTAAAAACATGATTTTTTGAAAAGGATGATGATGTCATCATCCTTTTCTTTTAAATAGGTTATAAGATAAGATAAGATTATGGTATAGGCTAAAAAACTGATGTGACAGTAATATATGCCATGACTATGGGTGATCTAAGCATTATGTTCTATATAGTTCAGTTTGATTAACTATTTTACAACCAAAAACTTGTTAAACTAATCCGAATAACTAAAATTCGGAAGAAAATTCAAAAACACACCTAAACTTTAGTTAAATTTATTCATATTATTATATGGTGCACTGGTCCTCAAAAGTGGTGATCGATCATGGTCCATGTTGCCTTGCCCATATTGCCTAGGCTCTAACCAAGTTGTAATACCCATATTTGAAAAAAAAAACTTTAACATTATAAAACTATTCTTTCGAATTTTCAAATTTGCGCGAGTCTATTCGTATATGAAAAGTTTCTCGAAAACATGTTTAAAGCATGTTTGTAACACCCAGAATTTTATTATTAAGTTTATGCAAGAAATGTATAAAGTGTTATATAAGTTATAAGTTGGTATATGTGATAGTATGTGGTTTTAAACTAGAGGGGCTAAAACCGTCAAAACAGAACTTGGAAAGGTTGAGGGACCAATTATGCAAATAGTCAATAGATGTATATATATAGCTGACTTTGACTTTTTAATAGTCAAAGTTCTCATTTGTAACCTTTCAATTCACCTACATAAGCTCCAGCAGGTTTTCTTTGTGGATTTTGATCAAGAACAGGAGGTACAATCAGTAACAGCTGGATCTAAGACATATACAAGCTTGAGGTAAGACCTAAGCCATTTTTCTTGAAGGTTTATGGGTTTTAAGAAGATTCAATGGTGAATCAAAGATTTGAACATGTTAATGTTGTTATTGCTCGTTTAGAAGTTGTTTGGGGTGTAGGAAAACACCTCAGTAGCATCAGAATGAGTTTAAAAGTGAATTATGTTAAGTTTTGGTCGGAACAACATGTAAGTCGGCTTAAACTTCTGCTGCCAGTTGAAGGGCACGGGCGTGCCCCTCATGATCCAACCGTGCCCCAGGGCGTACCTGCAAGGCACGGGCGTGACTCAAAAGGGTACGGACGTGCCCTGTTCTAGAAAGGCCCAGATTGTGCCTTGAGACCACGGGAGTACTTGGCTTTAGGCACGGGAGTACCTGAGTAGAAAGGCATGGGCGTGCCTAGTGTTTTGTTCAGTTATTAACTTCAACAGAAATTTATGACTGCTATTTATTTGGTATTATTTCATTTAGAGACTTGTCTATGGCGTGTTCACTAGAATATTATCAATTGTGGACTGGTATACAAACATTATTGATTATAAGGTGAGTCTTCTAGACTTCACTTCATATCTGCAGCATGTATGCTATTATATCACATTATTGACATGTCATGTTATTCATATGTGTATAAGCTTGCTGCTATGTGCAGTAAGTCTCAGAAGTGGGGTGCTTACTGCTAAGTCCAGTAAGGCTCAATTATGGTACAGTACTGTGACCTATGTTGCTGCCCTGGGTCTAGAACCAGAGGCTAGCATTGTTTGCCAGACATACGTGTATTATCTACATATGATTTTATACGTGGGTTTATATGATGTTTAGTCCGGTTTACTCACTAAGCTCTCGTAGCTTATCAGATACTATTTTTAAAATGTTTTGCAGGTTTTAACAAAGACAAGGGCAAAGCTTCGGTTTGACTAGCATTTGATAAACTATTTGAAATTAACGCCTGGTTTGTAAATATCAAGTTTTTGGTACCAAACTTATGTTAGTATTTCTGTGCGTATCTATTGATACATCAGTTTTTCAATCAAGTATTGCTTCCGCTTATATGTTAAACTTTGAGATGCGAACACTTATAGGTGTTTGATCTTAATATTTTAAATTTGGTTTTTTTGGGGCATTACAATGTTATGCAGCTAGGTTCTATGTTTTCCATTTTTTATTAAAAAAAGGAAAACTCCACACTTTCATTTAAACACGTTTTTATTTTTTTCAGAAAATAAAAACTCTATCATTTTTAATAGATAACAACAAACAGCTAAACACAACCTAAGTATTGCTATATATGTAGCTTATGTAAGGATATCTATATATGGTGTGACAAATTTTCACCATTTCTATAACTCAATGAGCAAAACTGTTTTCTATTTTCAAATCTTGATTATTTGATATGACTTGTTTAATGTTAAAAACATGATTTTGACTATGTTTATCTAAGATTTTTAAAAGTTTAAAACTTTTGAGAATAAAGTATCAAGTTTGTTGTAAGTGAAGAAAATATCTAATTAAATTTAAATCTCGTTTTTTAAAATGATTTGTTATGTATATCAAGTCTCTTTATATAATATGTGAATACAAACTAATATAAAATGGAAATTCTTCCGAAATTAACAACCGATAATAACACATCAAAGGGTTAGCGATATGGAAGGTGTTCATCATAGCCTATGGTCATGGATTCAAATCTCGCTGTGAAAAAAGGTGTAGATTAGTGTGTGTGTGTTTTCTACTGTTAAAAAAACAACCGGTGATCAAGACATCAAGAACTCTTCAATTTGCATGGTAAATTCCATAAACAAAAAAAATATTTGCAATGTAAAAACATAAAATTGATGGAGCAAATATAAAAGAGGATGAGCATTACTTGTAGAAAAGTGGAATGAATGAAATATTTCTATCATTTCCACTATGTTAACCACATAAATTGCATAAACATAAACCATAGCATGAAATTTCACTTGGTACCTTTTGTGTTTCTAATATGTCTATGATCTCAAATTGCATAAACTCCTTTATTTACTCTTAAGAGATTTCTTTTTTAGTTTTTAATCATGATTTTTGGTTATATATTACTAGGTTTTTTCAATTGTCTTTGACATGTTTGACCCGTTTAGACTCTTTATAGGGTTATTTTTATGTCCGGTTGATCCCTTATGATTAAAACATAACCCAAATTGACACATTTAAAAAATATTTTAAAGTAAAACTATTCTACAGTAGACTGTAGTATCTCGTTACAAACACATACACCAATTCAATGCAAAAGTAATTATGATTCGGGAAGTAACAATTTGTTTCTTTTAATGCTATACTTAAAATTGTAAATAAGACTAGTAGTTCAAGCATTTTGTCAAATAGCTAGCGTGCATACTATATTATTAAACATCATCATAAGCTATAAACCTATTAAGACCCGTAATACTGTCTACAAATTACATTAGCCTAACTACCTAAGAAGAATTAAACAAAATCAAATGAAGAAACTTAAAGAAACCAGACAAAGAAACATCGCATCGACGGAATCATCAAGTGGAGAAGATGCAGAAAGCCTAAAATGATAAACCAGAATGTTCAAATAAGAAACCTTGAGTGGTAGAATCGGTTTTAAATAAAAATAAAGCAACAATAACAATATGGCAAAAAATGTTCATTTGCGTTCGAATCGTACATAAGTACTTAGGGATTTGTAGAACCATTGACAGTATCAAATTGAACATAAAAATTAGGGCTTCAAACAACCGTTAAGGGGGAGATTAAGTGGATGTAGAGATTCAAAGAGGAGTGTGAGAGGCCCGGGGTCGTTTGTGTGGAGATTCGATTCAAAATCAAAGCAGAAACTAATGTAGAAGCTAAAGGTGTGCATAGTGAGCGGAAGGTTTCGAAGGGGGAGAAATGAGTGAGAAACCAATAAAGATAGCGCTTGGGAAAGGAACATGTAACGCCCCAAATTTTTTTTCTAGAGTTGAATCACCAAGCTACCATATAACAACCCACAAGTACATTAAAGTATTTAATTACATCCCATCAACTTTAGTAATTTAAATCCTTTACAAAAAAACATGTTCGTGAAATCATCATAAATAATTCAACAAGTTTATATAAATATCCAACGGAAGCCTTTTTGACGATGAGCCATCTCTAGGGTGCTGGAACCCTGCCATGGTCCTTTCCTGAAAAGAGTTAAAACAACGACAATAAGCACACAGCTTAGCGAGTATATTACTTACATACTAATCCAATTCATAAAGGTCATCATGATTGCTAATGTACAAGTGAAACATTTCCGCTACCGAAGTAGACGGTCTAAACATACCCGCTACCGAAGTAGACGATATGTGCATTTGTTCAACGAATAAGGTTATTTACATACAAATGTTAACATGCCTCAATCTCAATCGATCCCGAGTTAGAACGTACTTAAGGATACTCACATGGTCGTAGTTCAATCACGCGATAATAGTTTAGCAATCGCTTGCGGTTACACTTCAGTCAACGGTCCTACAATACATTTCACCGAATCAATACCGAGTACAATTTCTTAATCCAAGTCGGACCTCAACAAGTCGCACCCTATCTGGGTTGGATCCTAGTCCAAGTCGCACACATAGACAAGTCGGACCTAGTTCAACTCGCACATCATGCATAAGTCGGAGCTAGCTCAGGTCGGACCACTTCATCTTGGTCAGAACATTCAAAACGTACACACATTATCTTTATCAATGAAAAACAGGATTTTCTAATCTTTCAAAACATAACAAAAAATGCAATCTTTCAATTTTAACTAGTTTCTCCCCTCATATAAACCAATCCTTTTCAATTTCTTTGTGTTTTAACAAATTTTGATCCCTCAAAGCACTTTCTTTGTCTCGGTTCACACACCCCAATGAGGAACACATTGTACAAGCTTAAACATCACTAAAAATCATGCTAAAATCCATACAAAAGTATATAAATGATCACCATGAGCTAAGGAACATTACCTAATAGTTCTTTTCACAATACTTGAAGATTTAAGTGAGAATGAAGATCCCTTGTTCTTCCTCTAATTTGGTCTTCGAGACACAAACAACCCACATACACTGTTTTTTGAAGAATGAAACAGTGAAAATAGCTCTTGGGGGCTGAGCCCTAATTCCTCCCCCCCCCCTCTCTCTCTCTCTCTCTATATATATATATATATATATATATATATAGGGGGAAGGTTCATTTGAGAACCGTTTTTATTGCGAGAACCGCAAGAACCAATCTTAGTCGTTCATTTTGGATAATGGAATTCATGGATGAAGAGTGTGGGAGGATTGAGTGTGGTAGGGTGCATGCAAGGAATTCATGGATGGGCAATCCAATTGAAGGAGGGGGAATTGAACGGCTAAGATTTGTTCTCATAGTTCTCGCAATAAAAACGGTTCTCAAATGAACCTTTCACTATATATATATATATATATATATATATATATATATATATATATATATCTATCTATCTATCTATCTTATAAGGCCTAAGCCCACCACAAATCCTCAAGTCCAAGTTCACAAAACAACAAATCCTTTATATATTAATAATCAATTGAGCCCAATAAGGCCAAAACTTTAATCCATTAATTCAAAACACAACTTATAAATGATAATAGCAATACTAATAATACACTTTCATTTATTTCGGAAAATTGGGTATTACAAAACATTTGAAAGAATAGTTAGTTATTTATTAGTATTTAAAGATTATCACCAACTACTATGACAAGTAGGTGCCCTTCTATTACGTGTTAGTCTGCCATGTTCTTCTTTTTGTGTTTCATCTTCAATCCATGGTTCATTAGTATAAAAAAAACACCAAAAATTACAGGAGAAATTAGTCTATTTACATTTTGACCAAAATTTGGGCTTAGTCGATAACAATTATCAAATATGTTATCAAACCATGGAGTTTTGAAACAAGATTATCATTTTTAAAAACTAAAGTAATATTTTTTATTTTAATCCACAGCTCTTAAAACTGTGGTTATCATTTTTGAAAATATTAAAAAAAACAAAAACACATTTAGAAGGGTTTAACATTTGAATTTCAAAAGGTTACATTTTTATAACGTTAATAAAAACCTTGTTCATTCCCCCATCTCAACGCTGGTCCAAAAGCACAACAAGTATATAAAAAATTCAAGAAAACCCTAAAACCCTATTCAAGAAATCTTCTTTGGCCCGCCCATCTCTCTCTCTCTCCCCCTCCCTCTTTCTCTCTCTCTTCAGTCTTCCCCAAACCTTCACTCTCCTTCTTGGCTTCTTCTATATAGACCTCCTCCCCGGCAATTGATCGTTACTGAAGTATTATTGTGTAATCAACTCGCTCTGAAACACCCCATTTCTAGGTTTTTCTTTTTCTTGCTACGGTTAGCAATCATGTCGTTGAGGCCTAGCGCGAGGACGGAGGTTCGCCGGAACCGGTATAAGGTAGCGGTTGATGCAGAGGAGGGGCGGCGGAGGAGAGAAGACAACATGGTTGAGATCCGGAAGAATAGGAGAGAAGAGAGTTTGCAGAAGAAGAGGCGTGAAGTACTTGCTGGTAGCCAATTGACTGCGCCTCTTCAATCTGCTTCCGCTGCCGAAAAGAAGGTATATATATATGTCTTACAATATGGTTGTATAGTACGCGATTTGCTTTCGATGTTTTTGACATTTTGTTTGTGTTAAATTAGGGTTTTCTGTTTATAGGTTTTAAGCATTGTATTCAGATCATTGTTATTTTGAACGAAGTTTAGGTTTCGAAATTCGTATATTTGGCAATGATTTTCTTAATAGCGTTTTCTAGATGCCCTTATGAAAGGGAATCCCTCTTTGAAATTTGAATTTTGTGGTCAACAGAGCATTTTATTTCTTATTCATAGTATATTTGGTGAATAGACAAGCTTCATAGAGGGAAAAATCTGTTTCTTGTTGGACAAATCAAGACATATGAGTCCATCATGGGCGATTATTGTTGTTTTTTTGAGGTGCTCTGGTGATCATGAGAAGTGTCAGACACTTTTTTGAAAAATACTGATGACTTTGGGTTATCTCATGTGGTTATGGAAGAATTATTCTAATCAAACCTTGATTGTTGAAATCATTTCGAGGCATTATCTTTATTTTAGTAGTGTATTACTATAGTTGTGTACTTGTTAGGAAAAAATTACCTAGTGGTGTACTTGAATGCTGAATAGATATGTGCTGCTTTACTTTTTAGTATGTCAATGTTGATGTTTTAAAATGAATCGGAATTCTTGATATCAATTGTCTTCTACTGTTATGATGCTGATTGCAGTTAGAAAATCTACCTGCAATGGTTGCTGGGGTTTGGTCAAATGATAACAATATGCAGCTTGAGGCCACTACTCAGTTTCGTAAACTGTTATCAATAGGTATGCCATGGGTTTTTTGGAAGATTTGCTTTGTTTTATCCCAATGGACTGATCTTATCTTTACCCATCACTATTGTGCTACATGCCTAATTTAAGATTTTTCTATAACCAGAACGCAGTCCTCCCATTGAAGAAGTTATTCAATCTGGTGTTGTTCCTCGTTTTGTTGAATTTCTTGTGAGGGAGGATTTCCCCCAATTACAGGTGAGATGAAACAATATCTATTCTAGCCATTTTGACTTCATTTTAAAGGGTAGATCTGTTGTATAATAATATACATCTTCTATGTGTTGTAGTTTGAGGCAGCTTGGGCTTTGACTAATATTGCCTCAGGGACATCCGAACACACAAAAGTAGTGATTGATCATGGTGCCGTGCCAATATTTGTGAAACTTCTTGCATCTCCTAGCGATGATGTTCGGGAGCAGGTATAATGCACACCCAATCTAATAATTTAGTCTGCTAAACATTACCAGTGCTTATGTTAATTTTGGTAGTTGGAAAGGAGTTTAATGCCATTTCTCTGTCTGCATGTAGGCTGTATGGGCTCTAGGGAATGTTGCTGGTGATTCCCCTAAATGTCGTGACCTTGTACTAGGACATGGTGCTTTGATGCCTTTACTGGCTCAGTTAAATGAGCATGCAAAGCTATCTATGTTGCGCAATGCTACATGGACACTATCTAATTTTTGTAGAGGCAAACCACAGCCTTCTTTTGATCAGGTTAGTATCTTAAAACTGCTGCCTGTTAAGGAGCCAAATCTTTTGATTATAAGTATTAAGGTTTTTTTATTGATTTGTTTTTGACAGACGAGACCTGCACTCCCAGCTCTTCAGCAACTTATTCATTCGAACGATGAAGAAGTATTGACTGATGCTTGTTGGGCACTCTCTTATCTTTCAGATGGTACAAATGATAAAATCCAAGCTGTTATAGAAGCTAATGTATGTCCCAGACTGGTTGAGCTATTGAAGTGAGTATGCTAATCATATTTTGTATGCATCTATCATTTATTCAAGACTGTTTCGTTTCTCATGTTCTGCAATTTGGATCTTGTGGGTCTTTCAGTCATCCATCTCCTTCAGTTCTCATCCCTGCTCTTCGTACGGTTGGAAACATTGTTACTGGTGATGATATGCAAACTCAGGTACCAGTCTGAAACTAAGTGTAAAATGGTTCATTTTACACTAAATAGCCTGTCTATCAACTGTAAGAAATTGTTTTACTCAACTTTTCAAATAGGAATGTAGGACAGCTGCTTGAAAATCGATGGAATATGTTATTCGTAGAATTTATAACATATTGCCTTCCTCTTTCTTTTAGCCTATAAGCTGACTCTTTCTTATTTTCACAATCTTATATTTGGTTGGATGGTGGTGCATGATAGAACTCCTCTTCTATAAAGTTTTACATTTTAAACCAAAAATGTCTTTTATGCTGAAGAAATGAATGGCCAATGTGTGTATGTTAAATTTTGTTGTTTAGCATGGCTATGACCTATTATATGAAATTATGAATACAAACACCTTTATATTATACTCCCTCATTCGTCATTCCTAAATAAAAGCAATGATATGAATATGTTCTACCAATTCAAATACCTACATAAATCTGAAGAATAAGGATTCTGGTAGCACAGATTGATATTGATTTTATGATTGCTATTGTTACAAGAGGCATTTATTGTAACTTGATTTATGTTTATATGTGGCTTTAGTATATCATCAACCATCAAGCCTTGCCTTGTCTTCTGAACCTATTGAGCAATAATAACAAAAAGAGCATTAAGAAGGAAGCGTGTTGGACTATATCAAACATCACTGCTGGCAACAAAGAGCAGATTCAGGTAACCTATCTGTACTAGAATTCTTGTTAATTAAACTGACTAGATTTAAGTATTAACATTGTTCCACTCAACTGCATTCTTGGCTGTTAACGTCTATCTAATGATTCTACAGAAAGTGATCGAAGCAAATATCATCGGCCCACTTGTTAATCTGCTTCAAAATGCAGAATTTGATATTAAAAAGGAGGCGGCATGGGCCATCTCTAATGCTACTTCTGGGGGAAGCCATGACCAAATCAAGTAAGATGGTTTGTTTTTCCTTAATTTACTCTCTATGAATATTGATGATTTTTTGTTTATACAATTATTATTGCAGGTATCTCGTGAGTCAGGGATGTATCAAACCTTTATGTGACCTACTTGTCTGTCCAGACCCTAGAATTGTGACGGTTTGTTTAGAGGGGCTTGAGAACATATTAAAGGTTGGTGAAGCTGAGAAGAGCTTGGGGCGATCAGGAGATGTGAATCTTTATGCACAAATGATAGACGATGCTGAAGGTTTGGAGAAAATCGAGAACCTGCAAAGTCATGATAATAATGAGATTTACGAGAAAGCAGTGAAGCTTCTTGAGACATATTGGTTGGAGGAAGAAGATGACGCAATGCCACCTGGAGACAACAACGCCCAGTCTGGTTTCCAGTTTGGCGGTGGTGACGTTTCCGTTCCCAACGGTGGATTCAACTTCAACTAATTCAAGGTATTCTGTTCACTTTTCCGATTTGTTTGATAGAGACTGATTAAGATAAACAAGGTTTCACAGTTTCAGGTCTTTCGACTTTTCGACGGAGTAGTTTTGGGAGGGATTTATTGTCTGTTTTTATGAGGTCCTGGTTTGTCCAATATTGTAGTGTGGTTGGAGTTTTATGGAGTGGTTGTTGAGGTTTCTTACAGTCAATCAGAATGAAGTGTTGATGAATTATGTAAAAGTAATCTGTTTCTTTTTGGGGAGGCACCTGACTCTTTAAAATTGGGATTTATAGAGTTTCCCCTCTTTTGCATTTTTACCCATTTTGGAGTTCTTCAATTTCTTTCATGTGCTCTTAAAGCTTCTTCTGTCTTTTTGGTTTATTTTCACCAAAAACTGGTTTTTACTAATCAGTAAATGTATGATACTACTCTTTCACAATACTTTGTGATCAAGTTTATTTATCTTTGTCTTTATAATTTTTTCCATTAGTCATTTCTTTATATTTTCTGTTATGATTTAGTTTGTTAACATTTAAATATCTTTAATAAAAAATTTTATTCAAATTATTACTAAAATACTAATTGGATAAAATTAAAAAATTCAATTTTGAATAGAGTGGTTCTATAAAAAATTTGATGAAATTTCGACTTCTAATAGATTTACTTCTCTTTTAATAGATGTATTTATATGTATATTTTATAATTGTTTTACTATATATGTTGGTACTCTTTAACATAATAAATAGTTAAAATTTATTTTAATCATCCTCGGTGTTTATACACGAGGTGTTAAGACTTGATCATTTATCGAGTATCTGGTTTTTAGGACGAGTAGCATTCCTATATTCTGGATAGGGGTGAGTGTCGAAACCGAAAAAACCGAAACATTTTCAAGATTAACGATTCGGTTTTAAATTTTGAAAAAGTTGATGGGTTCGGTTCAGTTTCGGTTTTAATCAAAAACTGCCTAGTTAAGAAACTGTCCCACTGATATTTAATATAGGAAAATAATAACCACAGTCCTAAGAGCTGTGGATAAAAATAAAAAAATATTATTTTTAGTTTTTAATATGATAACCTTGTTTCATGTATGAAAAGTTGAAAACTAATTAAATGATAACTATGAAAATTATAGAAAGTTAATTATAAAGACATAAGTTATGATTATTATTTTTTAAAAACTAAAATTACTTTTTATATTTTTAACCACATCCCTTAGCATTCTCCTTTAATATATTATATATATATATATATATATATATTATTTTATAGTTATTAAATAGAAGTTAACGAAGCTCATCAATTATTTCAAGGTCCAATTACTAGGGTCAATAACTTTTCATTCTTATTTGTCGTTTACCTATTTTCAGATCGATGTTTATATTATGATTATATGATATAAAATACGTTTATATTTTGAATTTTTGGGTTTGAACCGTTGATGACTAGAACTTATCTAAATCAAAACCAATAGCAACTGAAACTATTAGGTTTGAAAGCCTAAAATTGAAATTAGCGGATTGAATTTGATTTAAACTTAAAACCGCCCTCTACACACCCCTAATTTTGGGTTTTGTAGTACATGTTACAACAGTGCGGTTTTTATATTTGGATTCGTATTTTTCTTGGTGATTTTTATGACAATTTAATATAAAATAGGGCAAATTATATAAAAATGTAATTAACTTTGTTTTAGTTAAGCAACCTTACTTTTTAAAAAATAATACACTTAACTTTCATAATCCTCTTTTTGTATGCAAACAACTTTTTTATGTGTCTATTGTTTAGTTACTATTGTATACAATGAACTTTGTTATAACTTCCAGTATACAACAAGTTGCATACAATGTGAGCATTATGAAAATTGGTTGTATTATTTTTAAGAAAATAAAGGTGATTGTATATAATGGTAACTAAGACAAAATTCATTGTGTTTTAATACAATTTGCCCTATAAAATAATACAAATTGCCAAACATATTTTGAAAACTTAGAAGTTATGATACATATAAAAATTATATTTAGAATATTATTAAGTGAGACGGATTATAAAGATAGGGCTCTAAGACCAAGTGTACAGGTTTACCCAAAGCCTTCGGGTTAATTTGGGTTCCTTCGGGAACACCAATACTAGCCTTTTGGGTTGGCTACCTCTTTTTTCTTTTCGGTTTCCCACACCCGAAAGACCCAAAAAGCTTTCTTTTTTTTATTTTGTTTTATAGAGAGAAAATATTTGGGTTGATTTGGGATGAGTGATCAAGACCCGTGCGTTGCAACGGAGAATAAAATATAAGAATGACTAAAATATAAAAACTAATTATTTGTATGTTCATATCGTTTAGTTAAGATTCAAATGAATTCAGGTTCTATATATTCCATATTATATCTAACATAACATTTAATAGTGCTAATCTTTATTATCAAAAAAAAAAAAATTCAGCATGAAAGAAAACCTCAATAGAATTACCCAAATATTCATTTCATCAAAAAAACATAAAAAATTAATAATTAAAGTTTAAAAAGATGTGAACAAAATTTGTTTTACGCTTAGTTTCTATTTTTAAAACGATAATCAGTTTTGAAATCAACTCGTGTAGTATAGGAGTATATAAGTTGTTTATATAACTATAAATTTATCTCGTTATTGTTTAAAAGTTAGGTTAACTATCCCTACTACTTTTACACGGATACTAAGCTAGTAATTATTTATAATAATAAATTTGAAACTATAGGAAGGGCTACATAAAAGGGAGTTGATCCGTAAATAACAATTTTTAGTCATACATAACAATGTACAAATCGTTGATACACATTGTACAAGTTAATGATACATAAAGTTATTGTGTATGGCCATTTTTGTTGTGTAAGGGTCACCTCCCTGTATAAAACTTCAACACAAGGAAAACAAATATTATGATAACAAAAACTAATTCGACACAAAGCAAACAAATATTATAATAACATAAATTAATGGGGGTCAAATATCAAATGAGCCATGAGTATCGTCCAAAAAGAAAAAAACTATGTGACAAGGACTTAACCAACCCGCCAAGGTTCAGCCTTTTAATATAATGCAGCAATTAATATATAACTATTATAGAAAAGTTACTGATCATAACTTCCCGGTAATTATTAGTATATATAATATGTAAATTACTTATGGTATGTTAAGAAAAGTAGATTATTATTTTATAACCTTACCCTTATTTTAAAATCAATTACTAGAAAACGATAACCACGTGGATTAGGATATAAAAATGTAATTTTAATTTTTTAAAAACGACGATGTATCTTATATATATGAGTTGTGATTATCATTTTTAAAAATTTAAAAACATATTTTTTAAGGGTTATGACATGTGGTTATCATTCTCCTTAATTATTTACATCAATATTTTATAATCAATTTAGTTATTTACATGTGATAAAATACATGTTCTGATTTCGTAAGTGCATAGTATATGTTAAACAACACATAATTTAATGTTATAAAATTTATAATAATTAATAACCAAGTATACTTTAAAATGTAAAATTGTTTATTAATTAATCATCTAAGAAAACTTTTTTCATAAATAAAAGTCATGAATTACGTTTATAAACCCTTTTTTTAGGTCGGCGGTATACTTTATTTGTTTGCTGAAGGGTACCGATGGGTTGAACGTAAACATCAAAAAACTCCTTCCCTCCCTTACAAACTGTTTTCTCCTTTTTTTGTTGCAAAACACGTTGACCTCTCCCTTTCCTCTTTCTCTCAGTCTCTCTCTTTCTCTCTATCTCACACCTCGCTCTCATGTATATAATACTAAAAAGGTGAAAAAGATTAAAGAGATAAAAAGATGAACATCTCCCTTTCCTCTTTCTCTAGGTCTCTCTCCTCTTTCCGTCGTATATTTGATAGTAAAAAGTTCAAAAAGATCAAAGACATAGAAAATGAGTATACTTGGGTTTAGAAAAATCGTAAGAAAGATTAAGAGGGAAGTGATGCGACGTTAATATGACAAGAAAGATGAGAGGATAGAAAGATATGTATAATAAACGATGTTATTATAATTGGAAGTTAGGGGCCCACCATATTGGTCCTATAGGCTTGTGTCCACACAGATAATGATACCTTTCGTGATGAATGTCTTTGTCTGAATACGTAGCTTTTGTCGTAAAAATCCACATGACGTCCTTCGTAGTCAATAGCGCCCCGTTTCAAATGGCGTTAAGTACTAGTTCTCAAGTAAAACTCATTAAGATCATCTCCCACCCTCCCTTCCTCTCTGTGTGTTCTCTTGATTTAAGATCAAAACCCAAATAATCTTTATAGATTTTAGGTTTCACAAGCACAGTCTAAAATACTTTTATATTTACATGTTGATTAGTTAGATGCCAAAGGTTGTCTTTTTGTGTATAACAAATAGGTGTTATGCAAAAACTACCTACCTTTACCATATGTCATGTAAACTATAGATTTATGTTCCTTTGTTTGCCAAGAGTTATATGGAACAATAGTAACATTGTTCTTATCAACTTAGGATTTATGTTCCTATGCTCAATATTCACATGCTTCATTCAACAACCATCAACAACTATGAGAATTTCACACAAAAAACCCCAAAACTTTAATTATATGATACACTTTACATGTCAAAATCATTCGTAGGGCGACAAAGGAGACGGTGCCAGCCACAAACTATACTCGTAGGAGAGACTTACCCCTAAACTTTAGTTAAGTTTTTCACCTAATAAACGACAACAATTACCTAAGACATTAAAAGCAAGTAAACATACCAATCAATAACTTTAACTCAAGAAATAAGAAGACGGATCGAACTCTGCCATTCTTTTGACAGCCTGAATCTTACACCACCTTCACACGGGCGATCCATTTCTTGAGAAACAGTTGTCGAAATCAGAGGAAACAAAATCCAAAGTTTGATTGTTTGGTACGTTTTCTTGCCATGAAGACATCCCTTCTTGAAGATCAAAAGCACCATAAGCCACACCAACTCCCAATTGACTGCTGTCACTACTATATGGAAGAGAAATCTGCATTTGTAATTGATCTGTAAAAGATTAAGGTTCTATAAGCAACAAAAGATACCAACACTGTATAAAAAATGAAAAATAAACAACACATGAAACCATAACCATCTTCTACATATAGTGCTCATAGGAGCACCTGTAGGGGTGACTGCCACGACTAGATGATTCACTGGCACGCTCATGACTGAAACACCCGTAGTCATGACACCTCGTCACAATAGAGAGAAAGGGAATTTAAGTCATCCACGACTAAAGGGGCCTAGTGATGTCATGGGGATGGCTACCAAGACACACACCAAGACGCCTAGCCACTAAAGGTGTTCTAACCAATTTAAGTTAAAATATTTGCATCATTAAAGATTTATATTGAATTTTTGTCTTTGTCGGTTGCATTTTAAAAGTATATTTTGAAATTATAAGTAACCGAGAAGACCAAACAATTTATGAAACAGAGGTTATATAGTGAATCAACTTGTACATTGAATAGTCCAAAACAATACCACATGGGATTTATGTACCTTGGTGTGTAAATGGGATAATGGTATCCTGCATAGCCAAACTAGCGGTTCCAAGGCCACCATGAAGATTGGCAGCTAGCACTGGGGTTGCAACCATAGATAGATCGTTAATAGGTATCATTCCATCCAAATCTTTATAAACTTGTTGCTTTAACCTTTCCACCATTGACTGCAAATAAAAATAGGTATATTATTTTAAAGAAATGGTAGTAAGTTGAATTGCTACATAATGCAATTGAACAAGATCCCCATCAGTTATGAAAGACAAACCTTCTGAAAATCATCAAGTTGATTCATTAAGAGATGACTTTCACCATCAAAGGTTGCACCTACGACTTCCAAAATCGAATTGAACAAGATCCCAATCCCATCAGCAACACAGCTGTACATATACACCTTGTCATCTAAAACACAAGCTTTGGCATGCTTGATAATTGCCTTCCATATGCTGTTATTGGGCCCGCCAAGTAGCTAATTTATCCAAATTTAAGTTATAGTGATTCATTGGTTACAAGTTCATAGAAGTTCTACCACTACTACTACTATCACACTTCATAATTATGAAAATAAATAAAAGAAGAATCTCTTACGGAGCATAGTAAGGACTCATTTGTAGTATACACCTGTAGAAAGTCTTTCAAGGTATATATTTTGTGTAATCCCAATTTCCGACACAAAACCCCATCTTTTGCTATCTTTTCCAGGCGCCATATCTCATCTTTCAAGTACGGAGGATGGTGCTTCTTGTATGCTATAAAATAAAAAGAAAACTATTAGTTATGATATTCTTTTGTCAAAATAAAAATGGACCGTGAGTATCATCCCAATAGTAAAATCATATCCCAATAGTCTTGTTTTAGTATAGCTGATTATCTAGTTCTACTTATTTAATATCACATGACCACCTTCCAGATGCACATCCACACACCATATTAGTAAAAGAGGTGTAAAACATAAAGACAACAGAAAAGACAGATGAAACATAGGAGGGCTTACACTCTCCTCGCTGATCTTTCACCACAAATGCTTCACTTTTTGCTTCTCTAATTCTCACTCCAGAAGTTGCATTTTGGGCTTTTGCCCCTAACCTAAACTTCCTACTCCTCCTCCAGCTTGAATTATCAGTAAAAACTGCATCACCTAAATCAGCAACACCTTCTTTCAGAGTCACAACCAAATCCCCTGTCAGCAATGGCCTTTTGCCATCTCTTGCATATATAACTTTGGCATCAAAATCATTCTGAGACCAATCTTCATGATCATCAGCAGAGAAATCACCATCAAGAGGAACAATCAATATCTTCAGTGAAGAGAAGGGTCCATATGATACGATTTGATTATAACTAGCATCAAATAAAACTAGTTTGACTGCACTACTGTCCTCAGATTCTATCCTACTGCCAGTGAAATATGTAGGACACAGCTTAGTCTGAAAACGAAGCTGCAAGGTCGTTGCACTACGCGATTCAAGTGCATCAGAAGGAGATCTATAAGAAGAAGAAAGGAAAAAATACAGAAAAGAAACGCGTAACTATGACAGATGCCAAATAAATGAAATAAATTATTTGGCAGCAAAGGAAGATTCGTAAATGTGCAGATGAAATTTATAAAAATAAGATGGAGATATAACCTTGGTAATTTGCTGAAGTACTTCTCAAACGCACGTTGTACCTCATCTCTCACCTAACATGAAAGTATGAAACATGTAAGCATTTACTGAATAAAAGGATGTTATTAAGAACAAATCATTTGCCAATAACATTCGAAACATATCAGAAAAAGAAATCAAGAGGTTACAATAGGCATGATCTGACAAATTTCTAACAATCAATATGCTGAGATAAAACTTCACTTAGTAATATATGAAGACACGTAAAGCATAGAAAAGAAAAGATAATGAAATTACTCGTAAGATTGCTACCAGAATAAGAAAAAAAGAAGCCATGATAGTACCATTACTCGAATGGGATGTTCCAACATTGCCAGTTCAGGTGAAAGCCGCATCATCACGTTTCTAGCATCTCTGAAAAGGAAACAATACCCACATAAAGAACTTCCATAAATTATAAAAGTTAAAGAAAGAAAGAAAAAAAACTGATAAAGTTACTGTCAGTTCTATAAAATCAGAATCACTCACTTCGAAGATCCGATTCCCTCTGATTCTCGGTTAGAGGGCCCAGACCCATCGCCCTCCTCCTCTTCCTCATCATCACTAAGTGTTCGTTTCAATACCATTAAACCCCAACAAGTAACAACAAAATTAGGAATGAAAGCAATATAGGTAATAACTGCCGAATAGCGACCTTATTTATAGAAAGAAAATGATTTGAAAGTTATATGAAACTTCCAAGTAAATCAAGCTTCTTATTTGATACCTCAAATAAGGGTGTTTAACAGTCCAAGAGGGTGTGGGTTTGACATATAATTAAAAAATGTAGGATCCACCACCATACCTTTTTCAAGTTTCTCTTTTATAACAGAATCTAAGTGTCTGCACACATATGCCTTGTCATTAACAATGCTGAAATTAATACTCTTAACAATTATTACACAATTTAATTCAAATCCCAAAAATCATCCTTCATAAATTCCATTCATAATTACACTAAAAGTAATCTTAAATGACCTACATCATTATTCATTAACATTACATTACTGACCATGAAAAGTAACTCGTCTAAAACAAGTAATTGGGTCAGCTTGTAAGCCAATTTTTCCAAGTTTGTGAGTTTATTAATTGAAGGTCAAGTTTGACAAGATTGTGAGCTTATTGACACGAAATTAGGCTAATCTGAACACTTTATATGATTTATACACAAGATATGTATATTGTATTAGTTGATAACGATTTTGTGATAGAATTAGGGCAATGTGGGGTTAGAAAATCAGAATCGGACACCGTAAATTGCCCCCGTAAACTAGAAACAAGTAATAATCGTAGAATAACCGCGTACCTGGGTCGTAGATTAATGAGGTTTACGAGGAAGATTTGAGGAAGTTGCAGAGACGCGTACAGGGGAAGTGTTTGAAATTCAATATTTTGGGTTTTTGCGGTCTAAATCAAAAGTCTTCTGTTTTATTTTACGGAGACAAGAAACCCGAGTAACGTGTAGAGTTACACGTGTAAATGTGTAACTACCGACTTTACGAATAAACAAAAATACGGTTTTATTTTTATTTTTAATAAAAATTATCTTTATAAAATATAATAAAACTAAATTATAAAAAATTATAATTAATTTTGTTTTAATTGTTATTGAATACGATGTATTTTTATTTTAAAAAACAATATAAGTGGTTTTCATAATTCGCAAGTTATTGTGTATAATTAAAAGAGTTGATTATATTTTTGATCACTGTGGTTCGGTAGTTTTTACTGTTTTTGTTTTTAACTTATTATTTTTATGGATTAGCTCCTAAAATGATTAAACCTTTTATGCTTTTGGTCTTTAGTTAAAGTTAAAAGACTAAATTTTCCCTGCGGTTATTTTTTATTTATTTTCTTAAATTTTATCTGTTTTTAAATTGTTTTAAAAATAAATAGAAATAAAACAAAATCCCCCTTCTCTCACATTTAATTACATACACCTACCCTCCTCTCCTCTCTCTCTCTCTTTCCACTGTCATAGTCACCTCCACTCCCACCATGAGTCACTGCCACCTCTCACATCACCTCTAATGTAATACCCCTCTCAAGCAATGAGTATAATTTGGGGTTACAAATAGGTAGTCACCGACTATTAGGGGTGAGCATCAAAACCAAATATCCGAAACTAATTCATTAAAATTGATAAAACTTAACCGATATAACCGAAATCATTTCAAATTGACAGTTCATTTTAAAATTTTGAAAAAATGATAGGTTCCATTCATTTTCTATTTTACCGAAACCCTGCCTCCTATTAAACCGACCTACTAATATTTAATATATTATACAGATTTTTAAATTTTTTAGTTATTACATAGAAGCCAATAAAACTCATTCAATATTTCAAGGTCCAATTATTATAGTCAAATAACTTTTTATTCCCTTTATTGTTTACACTTTTTCAGATCGACATTTATATTATGATTAGATGATACAAAATATGTTTATAAATTGAATTTTTGGAAAAAAAAATATAATTTAGCGCTAAAATATGTTATTAGAGATTGAATTAATGTTGGAAATTACATATTGTTGCTAAAATTTATATATAACTTGGAAAAATAAAGGCTAGTGCAGAAAAGTATATATTAATGTTAGAAACTAAGTGTGTTCGCTTTTAAAAGCGAAATCGAACCATTAATGACTAGAACCCGTCAAAATCGAAACTGATAGAAACCAAAACCATTGAGTTTGAAAATCCTAAAACCGATATTAGCACATTTGGGTTCGGTTTAAGCTTAAAACCTCCCCATGCACACCCCTAACAATGACCACCAGCACCATTTCCAATCACCACCCTCTCAAGTGGTCTACTGTAACAACAACACAAAAAACAAACCCCAAATTTGGGTTTGCCCAAATCTCACGAACCCTAATCTGGTGTTTACCTACGATGACAACAACAACATCTTTAATATCGCATGAACCTTAAGTTGGGTTTGCCCAAATCACACCTGTCATCTTTAAAATCTCATGAACCCTAATCCGGGTTTTCCTAGATAGTAACCGTCAAATCGCAAATTGTTCAATCGCAAAATATATGTTCATAGAAGCTTGATGTTTTTGTGCATTTCATTTCAAATCAGAAATCACATACACATAGAGCGAATTCAAACATACACACACACAAACTCGAAGATCCCTAAACACACACATACTTGTAAATCGTTCAAGGGAATGTGTTGGGGAGATAGCTTTTTAACCCAATAATCAAACCTGTCTATTGAAATACATAGGATTTGATGATAGTAAAACAAGGCCTTTAGTGAGACTTAGAATGAATTTAAAGATATGTTGTTTAGATTTTGACTAAGAAGTTACTAAGTATAGAATATCAGATGAAGACTTGCCAACTAAGCATAAGCCAAAGACAACATCTAAGATCAGTTAAGTAAAAGACAAGTGTATAAGACCATCAGATGCAGCTAATACACCTAGGGATGTAAACGAGCCAAGCTAGACACCTATCGAGCCGGGCTCGTTTAGGCTTTTTTGGGCCCGAGCTCGGCTCGTTTAGAGCTTGTGATGTTGAGCTCGAGCTCGGCTCGTTTAATGTTTATGAAGCTCGGGCTCGGCTCGTTTAGGCTCGGGTATTATTTTGATATTTTTATTAAAATGATATATATATATATATATATAATTATTAAAAATTAAATATATAAAATATAAATTATATTATATATGGAGCTCGTTTAGGCTCGTTTAAGCTCGCGCGACCACTCTTTAGAGCTCAAGCTCGGCTCGTTTATTAAATGAGCTTTAATCTAGGCTCAAGCTCGAGCTCGAACTCGTTAAGGCTCGGCTCGTTTTGAGCTTTTAACGATCCGAGCTCGAGTAGCTCACGAGTAGCTCGGCTCGTTTACATCCCTAATTATACACCCATCAACTGAACAAATTCAAGGATCAACTGAGCAATCAGTTTGATCAGTTGAGCATCATTTTGATCAATTGAACATCTGAAAGACATCAGCTAAGTAATCTATTTCAAACACTTAGTCTTATTTTGATAAACTCATCACTCTGAATGATCATTTTAACTATTTTGATCAACTGATCATCTAGGTCGATCCGCTTATACTTCTGTCAGCTAACAGTTTGATTAACTGAACATTTCTATGATCAGCTAAGCACCTCATTTCCAATTGAGCAATCAACACTTGGACTAAGAAGGACATCTTTGTCATTTTAATACATTCTTATTGGCTGAGTCATGATTCTATCCCTAACTGTTCATTAGAATATTATATTTTTGTAATGTAACTCTTTTATGTAAAAGGGAACATGTATTGTTGTAATATGTCTTAGATCCTTTATTGTAAAAGTAATTGCACTTTTTCTTTTATCAAATGATACAAAAAAGATAGATCTTTGTCATCTAGAAAGTGATAAAGGTATCTTCGAAGAAATGATCTTGAAGATTTGTCAAATGTCAAAGTATGACTGACAACTACATCTTTGGTAAAGTCAAATCAAAAAAGAAAATAAGAAGCTTAAATGATTGATAAAAGAACAATCATTAAAGGAAATCCAAACTTACAAGACAAAAGGTGTGGAAACTACTACTACTACTACTATTATTATTATTGTTGTTGTTATTATTATTATTATTACATTGCTAGTGGGTTACCTTTTTCAAAAAATACTATTACTTTATTCAAACACTTGATTAAAGTAATGATACTTTTTATTCACTAACTTTATGATTATAATATTATTTTTCTCACCACCTTATTCTCATTTACTCCCTCAAAGGCTACGGGCCAAAGCTTCTATATCTATATCCTTACATCCTCAACATGTGTAACGCCTCAATTTATAAAACTGATCGTCTTTATTAAAAACTAAAATAATAATTCACATACTAAGATTTGTACATAAAAGCAAAAGCGTAAACTGTTTCAAAACACATAATATCAAAAGTTACACACTTGAAAAACAACTTCAAGTTTAGTATTGAAAACTTGTCATATACAATCACACGTTTAAAGTTTCAAAATGTAGTCAAACCGGAGCTTTGCTCTTGTCTTTGTTATGACCTGCAAAAACACATAAAATAATATCTGATAAGCTGCGAGAGCTTAGTGAGTAGACTAGACTGTAGTTTCTTGTCTAACCACTTCCATATTCTGATCATTTGTCTGATCTGCAACTTGCTTTATAATATAGGAAATATTTTGCTCCAAAGCCTTACTATTTTCCCTTGCTACAATTTCTCCGATTGCAAGTTCAGGAATTCCTTGATTAATATCTACCCCCATTATGCGGTATCTCAAGAGGAACCCGTTCATCTGTCACACTGGTTTCTACCCCTTCGGGTCTATGACTGGGACCACCCTTAGTGTTATTAACTGGTCTTGAACCTCTTGTATTAATCATGCCGAGATTAAAATAAAACTAACTTTTCATAATCAATCACATATACTTTCTATGATAAGGAAATCTTAATCAACACTATAAGCTTCCTATTCTAACATGCTACCCCTAACCTGATCCGTAATTTACAACCATGATCCTATCAAGTTTTAGCATATACCGTGTAATTGTAGTAGTATGAGCCCCTTACCACTTCAAATTCATTATACATACCAAATCTTAACTTTCACCACTCGGTACCTTACTTCACAAGTTTAAATTTACTTCTAGCATCATATTCTCACCTATTCATATGGATAAGAATTCACGTATAAACAAACTTGTGAAGTAGTGATCGGATTGTAGGTTATCCATGCATGCCAACACCCGTACGCAGCGGAAGCAACAACATCAAAAACTGGGGTTTTCGGGTATTTAAAACTGACATGCATGTATTCCCAAGTGGGGATCGTGACTACATACGAGTATAGCAACTAAAAACAAACGAGAGGGAGGAGAGATATACCATCGCGGGACTGGAACAATCCATCGAGCTTGGAAGATCTTCAAGAACCCGAAGCCGAGCTCCTCTATTGATAGTCCACACCAAGTGAGCGAGATTCCGTCTTGCTAACGACCCGAGACACGAACCACACATCGTCTTCGTGAATCTGGAGCAGCCACAACACTCGAACAACTTGCCTTCACTTGATACACTACCTTGCTCTTTTAGAACCAAGAACCATCTATGTATATGTGTATATAATGAGCATGAAGCAAGAGCTCACTTAGAGAGAGATATATTAGCCTTATATAGAAGCTGGAAGCATGCCAAAGTCCACAGAGTCGGCTGTCATGCCACTCACCCATTGGACCAACACTAAGGTCCAATAAAAACCAAGTGTCACTTTGACTTCTGTCTTTACGGGCTCTCACGGGCCGTGAAGCACTCTTGAAGGCCTCATAGGCCGGGTTCCACCGCACGCTCTCATTGGGCCAACGAGTGGTCCAATTAAAAGAACGGCACCTGCCTTCACGAGCTCTCATGGGCCGTGAAGCACTCGTGAAGGCACTGATCCCACGACTACTTTTCCGCGTGGTGAAGGCTCGTGGAGGGTTTCTCTTCACGACCTCTTCACGGCCCGTGAAGGTCGCCAGAAACCCTAATTTCATATTCTCTCACGTTTGTGTTGTGCTGCCGGAATCTACCCTTGGCGTGTGACCCAATAGGCTCGTACCTCATCAGCAGTGATGCTAGTACGCGTGTATCAGTGGGCATATTCCAACAGACTCCCACTTGCACATGATACAGCGTTACCAACACCACAGACAAGTAGCGGCTCTAGCAAAGCATACTTGCCCCCAAGTCGGTACGAGTTATGTCATCCTCGACAAATCCTGGTAGCCTAGAAAGGCTAAAAGGTCCTATAGATAAGTGATCATAAACATCTCTTTGTTCGCGATATCCATGTGAACACGAGACATGGAAAAATGTCAATCTTCAGATCGTTCACGATTCTGTTTCTCGATTTTAGATTGGTGGTGACCAAAATAACAAGTTTGCAACTGATCTAAAATCATTGTAACTTGAGCACGGCCATGCATTTTTGGTGTCAGCGCCCAATCATCGAGGGGGCCAGGGATATCTCTCTAACTAGAGGAACAAATCCTTTTGACTACATAGCCCCGCCACATGCTTCATACTTTATTTGAAAACTCCCTTTATAGTGGCCAGTTACGAACCACGTTTGAAAATAATCAAAATAAAGCAGACTCATGCTTTGGATACACATGTATCTCCGGTCTAAGGATGAAATGATATTATCATCCTGAGTCACTTGTGACCATAATCCATGAAGTGAACTCAGGTGTGGGTCTTCCAATCACTTGAAACTCATTTCAAGCACATGTTAGTTTTGCGTCACTTGCATTCAACCCTTGGTTAATGCATGACCAAACCCTAACCTCAGTCTTAGTTCAAACTTTCTTCCCTTGAAGAATGACTGACTGTGGAAATCTAGAATGCATAAGCACTCAGGGAAGTGGTTAAACATGCTAAGATGGAACACAGTAAAGACTAATGAAAGTAACTGCATCTACGTATATATAGTCCCCACTATATATCGAAAGCAATAAAAAGTAACGATACTGCTTGCAGTTCCCAAAGCAAATTTAAAACAATCAACAACTAAAACAATATTTCAAGCCAAATCATATGCATAAGAAATGCTACATGACCTAGTATGTCAAACATCACTAGTCATTATGATAAAGGCTTATTCAATGGATTTGCCATGCAACATCCATTTGTATTCTTGTTATCCTCTCATTGTCTTTTGACCATACTACTATTCAAAGTATCCGTCAAAGAGATCATATAACGAAGCACTAAATTACTCATATCCTCATTGTTACAAAAGTTCACAATAGGATTAGTGATACTTAAGAACTTCTCTAATTAATAATTAACACCACCAAGTAGGATCATATACTTAGATCAAGATCGACAATTATCCTATTAGAAATTAGTATTAAAGTAAAAACCTACTCTAAGGCTTATTTATTGTCGTCAAACATCAAGAACATACACAAGTATTTCTTGTAATTCAAAATTTTGTATCTCCTAAGTATTATCACGATACAATAATTCCCTATTTTAGGTTCATAGAACACTTTAACAATGGGACATTATCTTCGATCGATACATACTTCTAGGTATACAACAAAAGCTCCCACTAGCCCTGACATGTGTAAAAGTCTTATCTATGCTCCTAGAAAACTCATGACTTTGATTTTCTCTTGAAAGCAAAGCTCTTACTTTTACGATGTTAATATAAGTCCAAAGGACTTATCCACATTTGTAGACTTAATTTGGATACTACGGATATCTAAGACCCTCGGAGAGTGTGGTAAGCACTTCCTCAATACATAGTTCCATAAAGGAACGCGGTCTTGCATATCCATGTACTATCTTTTATTGCCATAAGAAGGCAACAATAGCAACATGTATCAAATGAACTTCAACATGACCACTATATTAATTCCATTTACACCTTCTCGGTTTGCACCTTGGTATGGAATTAAGCAAGGTATTCGCATACTTAAAATGGATTTCATCTCATGATTAATTGCTTCTCATAATCTTAGTGAACACAGGGCCCACTATATCTTCCGATAAATGGTGATATGAACAAAACCCACCATCAAGTCATTGCCACTTAGATGTGAGGAACCCATATCTCTTTGGCTACATGACCTCTATCAGCCTTGAAAGTAATTACTCATGGTCAGGATAACCGGCATTTTCATGCCGATATTTGATCATATGCTAGTGCCAACATCAAGTCTTTTATTTAAGTTGCACGTTCTTCCACTGGAATGCTTTAGTTATTATCTTCCTTTCGAGCAACAAAACATTGTTCTCGTAAGGTCAAATATCCAAAACCTATAAGAACCTTTTAAATGTATTAGCACCATTTAAATTCTTCAATCTCCCACCTGATGTAGATTGAAAATCTCCAAACTTTGATATATACAAGCAAAGAATTCTTTCAAGATATATCTCATAAGGTGCTAAATAGACTTTCAAGTTGGATTAAGATTAAGGACTTGGCTCGTCACATTTAATGTGTATACTCACAAGTCGAATACACATATTTGACCCATTATTTTACCAGATCATTTTCATCAATATCCGGTTTCCTTCAACGTGACACCATGTACAAATGTGTCTATGTTAAGGAACGAATTGTGAGATAATCCCGCAATTCATAATGTAGTCATTGATATAGATTAAAGGTATCTTAGCATCTTAACTAGATCTAAGCATCCTATCTATATGTCCCAGTTGATTCTTTTAATTAGTTTCTCTTTGTTATGTGCTTGTACGGATTATCCACCAAAGGTGATCAATATCTTACAAGCTAGCATCCCTCTCACATATACCGTGAAGGGTTTCATAATCATCTTACCCTAATAGATAAGATTATCATCAATTTAACCCGAGGTTAAACTAGTCCAAGATTCTGACCACATGGATTTAGGCTATACTTATATTATTTATATGGTTAAGTAGATTATGACAAAGAGCCGACTAATCCAAACTATTTTGGACTTATAATCAATCATTCATGATTAAATATTACTTGTAACATGTATGTCATGACATGGATAATTTTAATTTTTATCAATCAACAAATATTTTTCAAAAACAAGATTCAAGTTTCAAGTGTGAATTCATCGTCGTCAAATGTAGAACGTTGCGCCTTGAAGGCCAAAATAAAACATAAGCTATGACATGAATAAACTTCGAAATCGAATAAGCAATGCGAAAAAATCTTTTACAATCCAAAATTCAAAATCTCATCCATCGTCTTCATGAACATACAATAAAAGCTCAACTTGCCTCGCAGGGCATCAAAAACAAAGTAATAATGAAACCGGTAAGAATAGGCGAGATCAAAACTCCCAATTCTCTTGTAGAGGTCAATCTTCCGAGTTACCTCTTTTAGAGATCCGGTTCTTCATGCTCTTGGTTCTTCTTTTAAATGGTACCTACACTTTGTAATAAAATTAATTTGTGACAAACGTGAGTTAATTAGCTCGGGTGAACAACCCAGCGCAATAGAAGAATTAGCAATGAATCATGAATGTACCTTGAGAGGGGAAATTAACTCTCTCTTTCCTTAGAAATTTAATATCCTCTTGGCACGATGGGCATGCGTGACGGTCCCAATCTCCAAATCTTCCACAGAAGTAGCAAACCACTTTTTCTTGAATCTCTTCTTGAGGCACACAATCATTGTCCTCAGATTCAACATGGGGAATAGGCTTGGACACTCCAACCTTTTCCCTTCGTGTCGGTTTCTTCTTCTTTTTCTTTTGTTCACTAGAACTCGTGTTAGGAATGGAAGAGGTGGATTCATGTTTTGCCATGTCAGACTCCGCAGTCTTCAACATACCATGCAATTCACCTAAGGTTTTCTCCATGTCATGCATGTGATAGTTCATGACAAACTGATCATATGATGTGGGCAGGGACTGGAGTACTATATCCACAGCAAGATCCCTCCCCATGGGAAATCCCAATCTCTCCATTTGGTCTACGTACGCCTTCATCTTAAGGACGTGGGCACTCACACTCCTACCTTCCTGTATTCTACAACCGACTAGGTTTTTAACACACTCATAGTGTTCCTCCCTTACTTGTTGTTGGAACATGTCCTTCAACTTATCCATCATATCGTACACACTCATGTGCTCAAAGTGCTTTTGCAACTCCGAGCTCATAGTTGACAACATGAGGCAGGCAACATCGTGTGCGTCCGCAACACGCTTTTCATACGTGTATCGGACGGACCAAGTCGCGTCGCTAGCAGGTGGTTCCAGAAGAGGTTCCTCAAGGATGTGCAACTTTGACTCATAGCGAAGGACAATTCTCAATTGCCTAAGCCAGTCAACGAAGTTTACTCCCGTGCGTTTCTCCCTATGTAGGAACATACGAAGCGAATTGTTTGACGTGGTATTATTATCGTTTGACATTTATAAATAACAAGAATACACGTTTTAGTTAGTTTGATATAATCCTCGTTAAAATAATTACCCATAAAGTTTTTAGAAAAACAATTTATCTTAACAAGGGCTAAGAACCATATTTTACTCCACTACATGACGGGTTTACCGCGGATCACTTCATGAAGTTATTTAGGCCGGCAACCATTTTACCGATTGCAATCTCCATTGCAACTCTTAGACACTTGCGGGATCCAATGACGTAAAACGGTCGGTTGGCATGTTTGATCCCTACTCACACCAATCCCAAATTAAAATTCTTGGTTGACTCGTGCTTAGCTCGACAATCACACAAGGATTTTAGTTTGTAATTGTAAATCGTCCAACAAGATACATGGTAGCACACTCGACAATCATTGGCTCATGCTAAGCTTGACAACCAATAACTCCAAGTCGCCACTCTCACCTTCCACACAGATCCTCATGGAATAACTCGTGCTTAGCTCGACAATTATCCCATGCTTCACTAGAATCGGGTGTGTCATCTTATGGATGGTGCGTGATTTACGTTTTAGGAAACGGGCTTTTGTTTCTTGATTTAAACCAAGTTTTAATATTTGATTAACAAAGTAAGTGACAAAAACGATTCACTTTAAATATAAATACCAAGTTTATATTGTCTTGTTAATCGTTTACGCGCGAGAGTTTGTTAACCAATTTAAAACTCTTGTGATTTTATTAACTTAGAAAAGTTATCAAGCATGCGAGGAAACATAAACAACCATGCAAGAAATATAAATCACATCATACGCATACAAGGGGTTGGTAACCATGCCAAAAACCTATGCGTCCTACCCGCGAGCGAAGACGGGAGGACTAGGTCTACTAAGGACACAAACCTAGACCATGGAGTGCTCCCACTGAATCTGCTACCTCCATCGGGACTAACCGGATCCAAGGTCTTCAAGATGTCTCCTCTTGACTCTTGATTGTGGTCTTCAAAGCATAAGTACACAAAAGAAAGGAAATGGCATGCAAGCCACGCGCTTCCTATCAATCTAGTACAAGTACATATGGATAAATGAAACGGCATGCAAGCCGCGATAATTAATTACAAACCGAATGAATAAATAATTAATTACAATACACGTGACACTAAGGTCACCAAATAAATCCAAACAACCAAACAAACCACAAGGCACAACCACAAGGTCTAGGGCGATGGTTACCAACTAAAAGCAACAAACAACAGCTACAAAGCACGGTGTGCCAAAACCGTGACCAAAGGACTATTTCGGTAAGAATTTCCAACACAAACACTCAAGGCACAACAAGGAAATTCTTGTACATATGCATTAGGGCACAAAACCAACTTTTATACCCATATTCATATATACATAACATATGTGTATGCATGTATGCATCTAATGCCAAGACCATACCTTACATACCCATATTTGTACCAAAATATTACGAGGGGTTAACTAAACGGAATCTGCCAGAAAACCGAAAACTCCTCCATGACCCGAAAAACCATAAAATTTTCTTTTAAGGACAAAAACTGCCCAGGAGCTCCTTCACGACCCCTCACGGCTCGTGAAGCCCAAGGGCTTCACGACCGATCACGGGTCAGAAGGGCTCGTGAGCCTAAAAACCAAGTTTCACGACTAAACTGTTCACGAGTGCCTTCACGACCATTCACGGCTCGTGAAGACCAAGAGCTTCACAACCGGTCACGGCCATAAGGACTCGTGAAGCCTGAAAACACTTCCCACAACCAGACCCCTCACGAACACTGGTCGTGTGGCCTTCACGACTCGTGAAGAACACTTCACGGCCCGTGAAGGCCTAATGGACAGAAAAACGAATCTTCAATAAACGGTTTTTCGAGCCATTTTCGTGCTATATCTTTGTAGCCTAGGCTCTGATACCACTGTAGGTTATCCATGCACGCCAACACCCGTACGCAGCGGAAGCAACGACATAAAAAACCGGGGTTTTCGGGTATTTAAAACCGACATGCATGTATTCCCAAGTGGGGATCGTGACTACAAATGAGTATAGCAACTAAAAACAAAAGAGAGGGAGGAGAGATATACCATCGCGGGACTGGAACAATCCATCGAGCTTGGAAGATCTTCAAGAACCCGAAGCCGAGCTCCTCTATTGATAGTCCATACCAAGTGAGCGAGATTCCGTCTTGCTAACGACCCGAGACACGAACCACACGTCGTCTTCGTGAATCTGGAGCAGCCACAACACTCGAACAACTTGCCTTCACTTGATACACTACCTTGCTCTCTTAGAACCAAGAACCATCTATGTATATGTGTATATAATGAGCATGAAGCAAGAGCTCACTTAGAGAGAGATATATTAGCCTTATATAGAAGCTGGAAGCATGCCAAAGTCCACAGAGTCGGCTGTCATGCCACTCACCCATTGGACCAACACAAAGGTCCAATAAAAACCAAGTGTCACTTTGACTTCTATCTTCACGGGCTCTCACGGGCCGTGAAGCACTCGTGAAGGCCTCATAGGCCGGGTTCCACCGCACACTCTCATTGGGCCAACGAGTGGTCCAATTAAAAGAACGGCACCTGCCTTCACGGGCTCTCACGGGCCGTGAAGCACTCGTGAAGGCACTGATCCCACGACTACTTGTCCGGGTGGTGAAGGCTCGTGGAGGGTTTCTCTTCACGACCTCTTCACGGCCCGTGAAGGTCGCCAGAAACCCTAATTTCATATTCTCTCATGTTTGTGTTGTGCTGCTGGAATCTACCCTTGGCGTGTGACCCAATAGGCTCGTACCTCATCAGCAGTGATGCTAGTACACGTGTATTAGTGGGCATATTCCAACACGGATAAGATAAGTGATCATGATAGGGAAGTGGTTAGACAGGAAATTGAATTCTAGTCTACTCACTAAGCTCTCACAACTTATCATATATTATTTTATGTGTTTTTGTAGGGCATAGCAAAAACAAGAGCAAAGCTCCAATTTGACTGCATTTTAAAACTCTAAACGCCTGGTTGTATATGACAAGTTTTTGATACTAAACTTGAAGTTGTTTTTCAAGTGTGTAACTTTTGATATTATGGGTTTTGAAACAGTTTACGCTTCCGCTTTTATGTACAAATCTCAGTATATGAATTATTATTTGAGTTTTTAATAAAGACGATCAGTTTTATAAATTGGGGCGTTACAACATGCAAGACCCACGATTACACTCATTGTATATAATCATCTTCAAGAACAAGCTTAAAGCTTTTAAGTAAGAACGAGTTTTAGAGTTAGTATTTAGTGTAGAAAACTTGTCTGTGTGTGGACCTCTTGAACATTAGTTGTTCATGAGAAGTTTGTCTATGTGCTGGGCAGTCAATTTCAGCGATATCTCGTCGAGATATCGGATATCGGATGTACAAAAAATATCACTTCCAAATATTGTTGACTTATCTCGGAGGCGAAAATATCGGTGATATGGACCGATATTTCGCCGATATTTTGACTTCGATATATCGGTTTTTTACCGATTTTTTCTATTATGATTTTTTTTGGATCTGCCAAACCCAACCCAAGCCCAGCCCAGCCCACTTAATTAAACCTAAAAAGAAAGAACAGCCTCAGTCCTCACATACGTAGCCTAAACAACACAGCCTTAATCAGCTCTGCATCCTTCGTGAAGATCAACGTCGCGTCTCGTACTCTCGCCTGCTATCTTCCTTCTTCCTCAACTGTTCCATTGAAGTAACGACTTGCAATCTGGAAAGTTCCTTCTTAGTTCTTCCTTCTTCCTTCCAGCGACAAACACAGGTCAAAATCTTTCTTTCTTATTCGATTTTTACTTCATTTTTGAATTGATTTTGACTTTACTTACGTACTAATTTTGTGATTAGGTTCTGATTTGTTGTATTAGTTTGTTATAAACTTGGTATTAGCTACTGATATTGCGTCAAGATTAGGACCTGATTAAGTTGATTTTGAATTTTGATTATGTTGATTTTGGAGTTGGTGCATTCTGGCAGTCATTGCTGCATCAGATGAATTATCTTGCTGTTATATTGTTGTTTGACTATCGTGAAGAGTGTAGTTCAGCTACTGATTTTTTGAATTCATTTGAATTCATTTGTTTTGATTAACTACTGATTTTCTGATTAACTATTGGTTTTGGTTGTATTAGACTATTAGTTTGAACCTCTTTGCTACTGATTTTGAATTTATTGTGCATTAGATTAGATTTGTTGAAGTATGGGAGGTCAATCTTCGCATGCTTCCATAAATCCGAACACTAATGCTACTACTTCATCGGATGCCGGTACAAAATGTACGAGTGGGGATATGGCTTGGGAATGGGGTGTTTGGAAAGATCCCACAAAGAAAGGAACTATTTGGTGCACGCTTTGTGACAAAAAATGTCTGGAGGAATCACAAGGTTGAAACAAGACCTTACTCATATGAAAGGGGATGGTGACACCATATATAACAAAGAGAGTTCTTGCATTAATGCAAGAAAAAGAGAAGACAAAAAAGGTAAAAAAGAGAAATATAGAAATTCTAAGGTCAGCAAATACGATAGATTTATTAGAAAACGAGGATGAGGATGAGGATGAGGAGGTACAAGTTAGGGGGGCTGATAGTAAGAAGCGAAAGTTCGTAGGTGCTAGTAATGTCCCCGGTCCTCTTGATTATGTTTTTAAGAGTGATCTCGAAAAAAACAAAACAAAGTACATTGGATAAGAACAATCCAATAAAACAGAAGTTGAAGATGGTTGCATTGAAAAAATTTGCGATTTGGGCCTATTCGGTTGGGTTACCTTTCAATGCCGTACGTGACGAGAGTTTTCAAGATATGATTAATGCCATTGGAGACTATAGAAGAGGTAATCTATTAATTACTCTCACAATAATTCATTAGTATTTACTATTTACTAATATTTTTAGTTTTCACTATGTTAGGTATGCCTGCTCCAAGTTATCATAATCTTCGTGTAACATTGTTGAAAGATGTTTTAGAAGATACTAAAAAGTTTGTGGATTCGTTTAGGCCACAATGGCAAAAATACCGTAGTACCATTATGTCTGATTTTTTGACAGACGGGAAAGGAAGGTGTTTGATAAACGTTTTAGTCAATTGTCCTATTGGCACGGTATTTCTGAAGTCAATTGATGCATCTGAGCATGTAAAGGATGCTCAATTAATTGTGAAGATGATTAATGATGTGATTGAAGATGTTGGAGAAGAAAACATTGTGCAAGTAGTTTATTGATGATTTCATAGTTTTTATTGCTTTTCAAACTTTTTATCTATTATTTAAATAAATTCCTTTATTACTTCTTTTAGTTTATTACGGATAATGGCTCAAACTTGAAAGCCGCGGGAAGGATTTTGGAAGAACAACATCCCAAGTTGTTTTGGACACTATGTGCGGCACACTGTGTGAACCTCATGATAGGAGATATCGAAGATGAAGAGTGCTTTAAGTGATGCAAGAGCGATCGTGGTTTATATTTATAACCACGGAAGGATTTTAAATATGATGCGAAAGTTGACAAAAAATAAGGAGTTGCACAGATCTGTGTAACTAGGTTTGCAACTCAGTTTTATACTCTACAGAGTGTGCATGAGAATCGGCATCATCTACGGGTGTTGTTTGTGTCCGAACACCGGACTAAAAGTGACTTTGCAAAGAAAGCAGTAGGAAAGAGAGTCGAGAGAATAGTTGCAAAACAAGAATTTTGGGACAATGTTTATCTAGCTTGTCAAATACTCACTCCCTTGGTGGATTTGGTTCGGTTGGTTGATACGGAAGAGAAGCCGTGCATGGGTTATATCTACGACGCGATGAGTAGAGCGAAGGAGCAAATAAGTAAAAATCTAAAGGGTGGGCTGAATGAGAGACTAGTTATTAGAGTTTGGTCTATGATTCAGACAAGATAGACCGATCAACTTCATCATCCTTTACATGCAGCTGGATATTTTCTTAACCCTGGCATCTTTCATGGAGACAAATCAAAGGAAATTGAGAACAATAAAGAGATTATGACAGGACTTTATGTTGCCATTGACCGTCTTGTTCCCGATGAAGATGAAAATGATACTTTGAGGCAAGAATTGAATTTGTATGTTGATTCCGATGGCCAATTTGGATCTGCATCCGCTAAAAGGAGTAGAAATAAAGTTGCTCCTTGTAAGTAAAATATTTAAGGTAATCATATACATTTATTTATTTATATATTAATTACTTAACTCGTTACATTTATAATTATAATATAGATATTTGGTGGCATTCTTACGGGATTGATACACCCGTGCTCCAAAGATTTGCTATCACGGTCCTTAGTCAAACTTGTAGTGCTTCACCCTGTGAACGCAATTGGAGTGCATTTGACAATGTGAGTCCTTCATTTTTTAAGTAAAATTATATATTATATTATATTAATTGTAACTTCAAGTCTTCAACTCATTAACAAAATATTTAATTCTTTATTTTTAGTAACACTCAAAGAAAAGGAATTGTCTTTTGCAACAAAAGCTCAATGATCTTGTATTCATCCAATACAACAATAGGCTACAAAGGCGATTCATGTCTATGAGAAACAACAAGTCTTCGGATCCTATCTTGTTGAGAGACGTAGAGGAAAATGATGAGTAGACGATACCAACTGAGGACGGGCTTCAAGACTTTGTGAATGCAAGTGATGGTCTTCTTTGGTCGGATGTGAGAGAAGCGATGGGAGGAAATGTAAACATCGGACCAAGTACAAGGAGTAAAAGGGACCGCTATAGAGATGACGATGACGAGATTAGCGTTGAAATGGAAGATCTTGGTAGGGGTGATGACTTAGAGGAAGAAGTGAATGCTTTAGACGATGTTGATTGGGATGCTGAACCCGTGGATTGCAATTAAATTTTGTTTTGACACTTTAAAACAATTCCCATATTACTATCTATTAACTTTTATGCTATACTTTCTATTTGATTGTATATGATTTTACTCTTATATATATATATATATATATTCTACAAAATATAAAAAATCGATATCTCACCGATATCTCACCGCGATAACTGCGATTTCAAATATCGGTCCTTGACCAATATTTGATATCTGACCGAGATAACTGCATAGTCTATGTGTTAGACATCTTAGCTGCTACCTTTGTATTAGGAATTTCCGCTTCCTTGTACATGTAATTCTTGATTCATTTCAATAAGAATTATATTAAAAATACAAGTGTGTGCATTTAATTTTAAAAAGCGTAAGTTTGTATTCAACCCTCCTTCTACAAACATTTGTTGTTGTGTATCCAATCTGGGACTAACAGAATGGCATATTCAAACACACCCACACACAAACTCGAAGAAACCGTAACAGGTCTGGAAGTAGCGGCAGATGTGCGGTGTGTGTGTTTAGAGAATAGATAAAGAAAGTATAGAAAGTTATAGATCTGAAGACGATGTCAGAGGTGCGGTGGAGCGTTGGCGGAGATATGGAGGAGCAACGACGGAAGTGTGACAGCGAGGTGAGATGGCGGAGGTGTGTGTTTTCTTAGAGAGCTAGGTATATAAAGTAGAAAGAAGAGGGGAAGAAAGTTAAGAGAGAGAGAAAGATTTATTTGAAAGAGATAGGAGAGGGGCTATTTTTTATTTTTTTATTTTCAAGAAAACATTTTAAAAATGAATTAGGAATTTCAGAAAATAAATAAAAAATAAGAGCATGGGCAATTTATTCTTTTAAGTTTGAAGAGGGACAAAAAAACCTAAGGAGTTTAGCCATTTTGGTGTTTTTTACGGTTTTGATCTCTAACTTTTTACTTCTATGAATTTGGTCCCTACATGTCCGATCCTCTTACAACTTTTGGTCCGTGGTCAAACTAAAATGACCAAACTAGCCATATTTTCTTTTTATTAATTTCTTAAATAATAATAATTATTGAAAATATTTAAAAAAGATAGACACCTAACCCAACCCCCCCCCCCAAACATACGGCCATCGTCAACATCTCCCCCACCACCAACACATTGCCATTGTCGTTTTCCTCCGCCGCCACCACCTCCATCATTCACCATTCACCGTCTAGTTTACATGTTTAATTTCTTTATTTTCTATAGATTTTATTTAACAAATT
The DNA here is from genome assembly GCA_038502395.1 of Dittrichia graveolens. NCBI lineage: Eukaryota > Viridiplantae > Streptophyta > Magnoliopsida > Asterales > Asteraceae > Dittrichia > Dittrichia graveolens. Next base: position 18,394,063 of record JARJIL010000009.1, read on the forward strand.
TTCTTTTCAATTCTTCTCTCTTAACAGAAAAACTTATAAGAGAAATTTAATCGATATGTATTTTAAAATTATTTATTTTATGCTTGAAAAGAATTTGGAAATACAGTTTTGTATTTGTTGTTTATTTTCTTCTAGATTCTTTCTTTTCTCTCCAAAATGAACTCGGGTATATAGTGCAAGCGTTTATCGCTTAACAAATTTTATAGGATTTTCAATGACATAGTTTTCGCTAAAATCTTTATCTAAATATGTTTTCTATTTTTATATGTTTTTGAGTTAAGTTAAAAACAAATCAAACCAAACTAATTAACATATACAGACTGAAACCTGAACTTAATTTCAATGTGGTTATTATTTTAGATTCAAACTAGAAAAACTAACAATGACGAAAGTTGGAGCTGTCAGTTATGAGTAGTAGCTTGTCTATTATCCTTCTTACTAGTACGCGAAAAGAGTAACACCATACTAATAAACAAAATTGCTTGATGAGCACACAAAGATACACATAAAACAATATTTATTGATGTAATTGCAAGAGCACATGCACATATTATATCTGTTTATAAAGTTGGGACTGAATCCCTTGTTGAATGAGTCATGATGGGAGTTGCATCCCTTACTGCATCACACAAACATTGTTAACTATTTCTACTTAACATGAACAACAAGAAATTGGGAGTTACCGCCCCAACTTTACATGTATATCACAAATAATGGGAGTAGTTTCCCTGCTCATCGTATATCATAAATAATGGGAGCAATCCAACTGCCAATCATTTAACACATACATACACACTTACATGCATACATCCACAAATATGTATTACAAGGATTTCATGTACTCGCGTCAATATTTGCTCTACTGCTCTAGCTACAACTCAATTTGAAGTAATCAATCAACCTTTTATCACTTTATAGTCGATGAATGTTGTATTAAAAAAATTTTGTATTTTGCTGCTAAATAGAGCTGACACGGCCTGGACACGACTGTATCCGTTTGTACGGCCTCCTTATCACCAACACAAGTCTTGCCATACATACTATGACAAACCCTAACCCTACATGGTCATGCTCCTAAAGACACGTTTGTGTCCTAACCCAATCTGGACCCGCTTCTTCTCTATTCTTAGCCTACCTACCGATAGCTCACCCAAGAGTTCCTCACCACTTTCTACTTCCAGCTAGAGATCAATCATCTCCGTTGGCTGTTCTTGATTCTTCTAATAGCATCACCACCAATTTTGACTTCAAAAGAGTCAAACAAACCTTCATGTTAGTCTTTCATTTATATAGAAGATAGCCGTTTAAATCTTATCTTTTTCACATCTTACTTAGGTGACGGGTTAAACTAACCATTTGCAAAAGATTTATATGTGTAAATAATCAGTTATGTGGCAAATAATAAAGAATAGAAACTTAAGACTGATTTTTCCATTTGCCTATTTATTAGATAGTAATATCCATTGATTTAGATATAAAAATTTAATCATCAAAACTAAACCATCTATTTTTATAAAAACAATTTTGAATTTTCTGTGGTCATAATTGGATTCGACTTTAATTTAAATCAAAAGTATTAAAGATAATTTCACTTATGACTTTTTTATACCTTAGAACATTGTATTTGTCCACTGTAATTTACAAATATCATATATATGCTTTTTATGATTTTTCGAAATATCATATTTAATTTAATTTGTAGTTATGTCATTTCAAAATATTTTATAGTGATTTTTAAATTCATTTTAATCCTTACTATCCATTTAATCAAAACTGAAATTCCATTTGATTTTTCTAAGTTAAAATTGAATCAAATTTATTAGAGAAATTTCACATATGTCCTTTTTAAACATTAGAATATCATATTTGTCCATACTAATTTATAAATATCATATTTACCCTTTCCAACATTTGAAATATCATATTTAACCATATTTTTAATTTTGTTATTTTAAAATATGTTATAATCATTTTAAACTCTTTTTAATTATAATAAATAAATATTTGACATTATTGTTCTTATTGTAACAATAATAATTGAAAGCTTGTACAAGAAATAGAATTACGTTTCTTCCTTTATGCTAGGCCTCAACATCACATTTACGCTTTCACCACTGATCTAGATGTTGGCGTTGTATGTCGTCATTTTTTATAAATTCTTATTCATTTCGTGTTTTATAGTTATTTAATACTTTTTTATTGATATTTAATATTTATTATTTGTTAAATCATCCCGTATATCATACAGATATCTGATCTAGTTATTTAATATATCATTATTGTTGTTTAATGTTACTAGTTTGACACACCATGTATAAACACGAGAATGATTAAAGTTAATTTTAAATATTTATGTATATTAAAAATATTATAAAACACACAAAAAGTATAACCAAATAACTAAACAAACAATACCCCGTGTATAAATACATATATCAATTACAAATACACTGTATATAAATAGTATCATAAAATAAAATAACAAATCATGACAGAAAACAAAAATAATAAAGAAAAAAGATACTTGAAGTGATATATTATGATGTCAAATATACATAAATAAATATGTTTAAAGATAAAGATTAAAGAATAACGATTAAAGAATCGTTATAAACTTTAGAGTTAATTGTTCAAATGGTCCTTTAACTTAGCTATTTTTGCCGATTTAGTCCTTTAACTTCAAAAGTGGTGAAGATAGTCCTTTATGAATCATTTTGTGACGATAATAGTCCTTTCTAACGTTAGCCGTTATTCATCTCCGTTAAATCAAGGGTAGTTTCGTCTTTTTACCATTTTTTCTAATTTTTTTAATTAAAACAATATTTAATCTTTTTTAATAAAAATATATATAGTCTCCCCCTCTCAATACCTACTCTCTCTCACTCTCTCTCTCACACACACACACACACTCTCTCTGCTTCTCTCACTCTCAACTAACCTTCTCCCTCTCAATAACCAACGCCGCCGCCACCACCACCCTTTGACACCGCCACCGCCCAACGCCACCACCACTTCTAGCTCTCTCACTCTCTCATCTCCCTCGCACTCTAGACTCTCTCTCACTCTCAGCTCACACTTCCACTCACAGTAATAACCAACGCCCCCACCACCACTATCTGAGCACCGTCACCACCCAACGTCATTGTAACATCCGAAAACCCGGCCTAGTAGTAGGCGGGCTAATGGTAAGTTGAAATGTGTTTAATTATGTATATTTAAAGATTTGTTATGAGATTAAATGAGTATTTGATATCGTATGTGTTTATGATTAAATAAGATTGAGTTTAGCACGAGAGTTATAGAAAATACCTCGATCGTATGTTAAGTAAATTGGTTGAGAAAGACAAATTGTTTGGAAGTGTTTAGAAAAGATAAATTGTACCATATTAATTTAATAGCTAAAATAAGTATGTATAGAAATATATAATATGATAGAGGTGATAATATGGTATTATGTATGTATGTATGTATGTGTGTATATGAGTTGGTGGTAAGGTGATGACACCTCAAATTGAGGAGTACACGTGTGTGTGTATATGTGTATCTTGAAAGAAAGAAAAAGGAAAAGTGAATGTGTGTGTGTGCATGTGTGTTCTCTGGAAGGAAAAGAAGAACAAGAAAGAAAAGAATAGAACTTGGATTTTTAAAAAGAAGATTTGTGTTGTTATAATTCAAGATAAAGGTGAGTTGTTGATTCTAATATGATTAAAACTATCTGAGTATGCTTGATTTATGTTTTCTATAAGCTTGAACTTGAAACATGATTGTTTGATTTTGAAGAAATGGGTTTTGATGAATTTATTGTTATGTATGATTAAAATGATGTTTATGATGTTAAGTGTACATGATATACGATATATATGAGTTTAGAATGAAGAACAATGATGTTGGTAATGTTTACAAGAGGAATTGGTGGCTGGAAATCCGAGAAAATGGAAGATATAATTCTGGGCGAAGCATGTCGCGGCGCTACATTGAAGGTCGCGGCGCGACCTTCATGAAACCCGGAAGTATGAGTCGGTTTGTTGAAATCCGAGTGTTACAATCCTAAAAACTCAAAATCCGACATTTGAAATCCGAATCCAAATCCGACACTAGAAATCCGGGAACGAAATCCGCTACTCAAACCCGAGAACTGAAATCCGAATTCGAAATCCGATTGTGTCGCGGCGCGACGGAGCCTATTTCAGAAATGTTGTTCGTTTTGTTTGTGTTTCGTTTGGGAAAAGTTGTATTGTTAATTATATAATTAAAGCAAGTTATTTACATGATTATGAGATATAAATATATGTTGAAAGATATATTTATATATTTGAGACTGATTCGGTTGTTGCTGTGTTTTCAGGCAAACCACAGACTCGGTAATATTAGACAACTGAGCACGCGTGATTCGAGGACTGAGGTGAGTGGAAGTTTACTCACGGGTGGTTTCGTTGGTAACATTATGAATTGAATGATTGAAGGATTGTTTGAATGCAATGATTGCTTGTTGATTTGAATATGAGATATTTGACGGATAAGTTTGTTATGCGAAGATAGATTGATTGTCAAGCCATGATAGACTGTTAAGTCTGCTATATGCTAAATGAGAATTTCATGTTCATATATGTTTTATGTAAAAGAGTTTTGATTGTGATTGTGACTGGAAGAGTATTTGGATTGTTTGAGAATCGACTTCTGTGTTACCATCTACATTCACATTCGATTAGTAGGGCAAATTAGATATATCTTTAGCTCGTATATAACTAGTCAATATCTAATATCACATATACATGTCTTTCTTCCACAATGTAAACCAACTCTTCCTTCATCTTCAATTCAATTTGATAAGGATACGTCTAACCCTTGACAAGAGTTAACTTATAGCCATTCAATTCCATATACCTAGTTCGACCTACCCTCTACGAACCGTTTATGAATCCCCTTTTTATAAATTATCCTTTCCCCCTTCTTTATCGTTTTTATCGTTACCCTGCAACCTAAATTGATAAGAAAATCAATGGATAAATTGATTGGGCCAAATCGTTGCATAGAAATTGATTTGATTGATCTAAGTTCATACAATTTATTATTTGTTGGGTCGGAAGAGATCATCTTCTGTGTAAGGGCTGGTTGGGGTCAGCTGCTGATGCAAGAGCTGGGCTCGCTTGCGGTTGGTTGAACAGTAGTAGCTCATCTGTTGCATTTGTTGCTCAGAGGGGAGTTTACTGTGCCAATCGGCAGGGAGCTATCGGTAAACCTTTGCTTTGGCCAGCTTTGGTTGTAGGTTCGGCAGAACCGCCGGTCCTCGGGATGGAAGAGATTGTTGAATTGACGGATTGCTTGAGGATTGATGTTCAGAGGTTCATGGTGAACCGTGATTGTTTGTTGGCTTGTTTGTTGCTTCCATTCACTTAGCTTTGAGCTAATCCCCCCACGGTTGATTGCTTTTTGCAGGTTTTTGTGTGTAGCTATTTAGCTTTGTTTGTGGAAGGGAAATTTGACCAATACTCTGATATCGTGTTTTGAGAAGAGACGAGCCACGTTTTATAAATCTTTTGTAACACAAATCGATGTTGTAATTTGTTAAAAGTACTTTGTACTTTGTGGATGTTTAAGTTAATGAAATTAAGTATATGCTTCCGCAACGTTTTAAAAAAAATAACTTGAGTTTTACGGTGTTACAGTCATCTCCACCGTTGGCTCTCTCTATATCACTCTCTGCTCTCTCTCTCCTTCTTACACATGTTTAGTGGGTCTCATAATCGCCAAAAAGCATCGCCATCGTACCACCATCTCTCACATAGTGTATGTGTGTGTAGATATAAGATCTAGGGTTTATAAGTTTTGATTTAGGCAGCGGTTGTTTTTAGGCTATTGTAGGCGGTGGCGGTTGGTTTTTAAGACGATTTTAGGTGGTGACAGTTGGTGGTGGTGATGGATGGTAGGGTTTTCATAGATTTTGAGTTTTTGTTTTGAGTGAGGGGTTGTTTAATGGAGGAGAGAGAGAGAGAGACCGTCAGCTTCTTGAGTGAGAGTGGCGAGCCGACGATGGCTTTTAGGACGGCGACAGCTTTCTTGAGTGAGGGTAACGGCTTCACCATCTACCAAGACCACCATCTTCTTAACTGATTTTCATCCCCGTTCTTCCCAGTTTCGATCTATGATTGGCAACTTTCTACAAAAATATTGAATCACAACCAAAAAACCCTAAAAATATCTCGAAGAAAAACTATCGAGAAGAAGATGAAGGAATGAAGATTTGGAGAAACCCTAGCAAGAAAATAGATTGCAGCCATTGTAGTGGTGGTGGTGGTTGTTAGTGGGGGCGGTGGTGGTGGTGATGGTGGTGGTGGTTTGTCAGGTAGGGAGAAAGAGAGAGAGAGAGAGTAGGTGTGTGTGCTCTAGTAAAAGAAAAGACTATGGACAATTAGTTAAAAGAGAAACATAATAAATAATAATAAGTTAAATTTAATGAATAAATAATTAAAATAGGGGTAAATTTGTCATTTTACCTTATTTTAACGGAGATGGCTAACAGCTAACGTTAGAAAGGACTATTATCGTCATAAAATGATTCATAAAAAACTATCTTTACCACTTTTAAAGTTAAAGGAATAAATCGACATAAATAGCTAAGTTAAATAAACTTTATAATTCGGATTATTAAAATGCACTACAGATATTTTAAAACAGGGAAGGTGAGTACGGTGACTCGGAACGACATGGATGTCGTGTTGCCATTTCTGGTAACAATATCCTGTGGGCCATACTCATCCATTCCACGCCTCTAGGGTTTTTATGATCTTCAGTTCTTCAATTCAAAAATACGGAGTTATGGATTGAGAGCTGATTCTTTCTTTGCTCATTCCTCTTTTCTCCCCAATTCGTAGAGAAACATTGTATTCTGCTTTTGCGAATTAATTCAAGTAAGCTTGTAATCTGTATCAGTGACAACTAGATTGTCAAAATTGATCATCTATTTGAATGTCTAGGGTTTTTTATAACTGCTTGTTCATTTATGTATCCATCCGAGTCAATGGTTGTCTGGTTTTAGCTGAGTTATGATTAATTGGGGAAATAGATTACTGTTTGATCCTTTGGATTAATGTGTTGGGTTAATCATTAATGTGATTGCTTGTTTATGTAAAGAACATTTATGTTTTGTGTGTGCATGTATTATTTGATGTCAATAGGTTGTTTTTGTTTGAACAACCATCGATTTTTAAGCGATAATAGTTAATTTTCGTGGATTTTGGATCTCGATAAAAAGTTTATTTGTATTCTGGTTCCTAAATTAGTGTTAATTTTGTCATTAATTACCATTCTAATGGCGGAATATCTTGATTCTTCTTAGTAGGCTGTTGTTGTGATAAGCATTTTGTGGTTAGTTGTCTGAGTGATTGTTACACGATCCCTTTAAGAAAGTAGTTGTAGTCTAATGGTGATTTCTTAAAAAATGATGTAGAAATTAAACAGGTGTTGTTGATTTTGCTGGATTCAAATCAATGGATATCCATGCATTACTTAAATAAAATACTTCCTTCCAGAACTTACATAGAAGGAGAAAATTGTTTAGGCACATAAAATTTCTGCATTCTCTGTGAAATTGTTTCACAATTCACAAAAGCATATTTTGCTGTGTGTGATATGTTTCTTGAAGTCTACTGTCATTTATGCTTTAGTTAGAAGACACAACGGCACTCACACATACACACACCAGACATTAGAATTAAACCTCTCACAACACACATCAGGTGAAGCTTAAATGTAGTGAAGGGAATTTGGGTGTATATTGTGTGGACACTTTAAGGAATATTATGAAGCTTTTTGCTAGTCTGCTTTGATTTACTAACTCGTGCTGCTGTTTCGTTGTGTCTGGGAATTTCATAGCTTGAGTTATGGGTGTTGATGGCAAAACTCTCGAGTTATCCAGTGGTGGTATAAATCACCAAGAATGGCCAATATCTCTTCATGCCTATTCTGATCTTACCAATGTTTCTCCAGTGGTATTCTTATATCTTCTGAAAGAATGTTATGTTTATGGTGAAATCTTCTTTCCTCCATCTTTATATTTGATTGTGACTCGAAGTACGTATGTGGCATCAATATATTGATAAACCAATATTGGTTTATCTTTTCTTGAAAAGGGCCTTTTTATCCCTTTTCTGGTGTTTTAGTTCTCTGTGGTGAACCATGAGATCTTTGCTGAAGAGGATAAAAGAGCACCTGCTATTATTTTAGCAGAATGATGTGTCTTTTGATAGAGAAGTTTATTTGCCTGAACCCATTTCAAATATGATGCTTCTTAAATTACTCGCCAATAAATAGTAATGTATTTATTAACAATGTTTGGTTCATGAGTATATCAACTAACAAGTTGATGTATGTATCAATTCTATCAAGCACATCTCTCTCTCTCTCTCTGGTCTAGTAATTGTGAAACCAAAAAGGCTTTAGTTTTGTTGCATAATTGGAAGTCTTCATGTTGAAAGTATCTATGAATGACAGAGGACTAGAGGAGGCCACTTTTACCTGTTTATTTACGAATGGCCAATTTGGTAATCGTTTTGCCTCTAAGGGTTAAAGTAAAGATAAAAATAAAAATAAAAATAAATAGAAAGTATTTTGAAAGGAAGAATCAGATTATTATTAGAAACTATAATAATATAATCTTTGTAATCATAATTGACATTCTTAACCGCTTATAAAAAATAAAAAAATATTGGACAAAAAGTGTTCATGTGAAACCAATCAGCCTGTTTTGACCCACACCAAATTACTGGTTATGGCATGTACCTTTTTCACCTGTTTCCCAACTCGATCAGCCTGCTGATTTTGCCACATCTAATCGATGATATGCTTTTATGAAAGAGTTGTTCTTTTCTCTTTTTTTTTGTCATGCAATATGTTTCACTACTAAGAGCTTATATAAAACAGGCACATGCAAGGCAACAGCAAAGTTTTTTGCCCTCCAGCATCAGGTCCATCTTGCTTTACATAATATGCCAAGACCTGGACCAGCTGTATTTGTGGCTCGTTGTCTCTCTTTATTGCCTATATTGGAATCACATTGTGAAGGTTTTAGTCATCTAATGCTCGCTGCTCTTCGTCGTCTTTTGAAGACGGGAACCACACTAGAAGACTTACAGGAAGCAAAGTTTCTTACTACCCAATTATTTATAATTGGTGTTCGTGGTAGTAAAATTTATGATAATCGAATACTTGTGAAAATGCTTGAAGTTTTCAACATAAAACTTACAGATATCAAAGACGTTTTGTTCCACTCAGATGCAGAACTTTTCATCAATCAGTTTATCTCAAAGCTTCTAGAATCTCAATCATATTTAATGGCTGTTACCCTTCTAATACATCTCTCTATCCGTCACTCTGATGAGTCTTTTCTTCTCGAAATGTTGGAAAAACAAGAATATAGAGCCGCCGAAAAGTGGGCGGCTTATATGGGGAAGCCAATGCCGTCTGTGCTCATACAGGGTTATGTCGACAGGAAGCTGCTAAAACAGGCTTATGAACTTGTAAAGAAAAATAATCTGCGTGAAGAATTTCCAGAAGTATATCAAATGGGTAAAGAAAGGTAGTTAAATTGCGAATAGCAAGAACTTTTATGTATGAATGGCAATTTCATGGGCGGCTTATAGAGAGGTTCTATTGTTGAAAGTAGAGGTGGCAATTTCAACCCACTTATGTATGAATGGTTTATCTGGTTTTATGTTCTATTTGTAGGTCAAATGGGTTAAGCTAAAATTTTTAGTGAAAATGGAAAAACATTTTTGAAGTCATTCAAATGCATAAAACCTCCTAAATTGCTTCGTCAAGTTTATTGTTAAAACTTAAAAGTATAGTTTTCATTGTCATATATAGCTCCTTAATTATATATAAATTAAAAAAAAAGGATAGAAATGTTATTGTGGGTTGGCCCAACCTCAGTTGACCCTTTTTGATTCACACTAAAAAATACCCACTTTGACATGTTACAACCCACCCATGACCCAACCTGCACACTTTGCCATCTCCAGTCTTGAAGCATTTTAATTTGTTTGAGATATTATGTCTGGTTTAAGATCTTTGATTTACCACATGATCAATGGTGACAATGTATTTAGTTGTTTGCAGCTCACTTAAGAAGCTAGCAGAAAAGGGATGCTGGGATATTGCAGAGATGAGGGCAAAATCTGATAGGCAACTTCTTGAATATGTGGTAGGTGACTTCAAGTGTTTGTCATTTTTGTTGGTATTAGCACGTGTTGCATGCATCCAGCAATGTGCTTAATATATTATATAATAGAGGTGAACATAATAAATATTTGGTGCATACGTTTCTTAAAATCTTGCATTATATACATGGAATTTAAGTGTTATAATCGGTTTGTCTTGTTATAAACTTTTTAAGGTTTATTTGGCAATGGAAGCTGGTTACTCAGAGAAGGTTGATGAACTTTGTGATAGATACTCGCTTGAAGGTTTCACTAAAGCCAAAGGTATGTTTGCTTATACATTCCCATTGTTAGGTTTTTGTATACTTTTGTGTCACTGTTTATATTTTAAGTAAACAAATACATTATAAAGTCAGTAATTATTTTATTGATCATATTTTAATGATGTACAGAAGCTGAGGGAAGCCTTCCACATATTCAGTATCTGAAACTTGATGAGTTGGCAATAGATGACATCATTTGGGTTGATGAACCCCTAGGTCTGCATGAAGCAACATGTCATATTGAGGGATGCAAAGTCATTGGTGTTGATTGTGAATGGAAGCCTAATTATGAGAAGGGCAGTAAGAACAACAAGGTCAATAATCTTTTACCTACAAAAAAACTTATTTTTCCCTCTGTTTCACACTAAAACATACAGTAAAGCAATAGAAGAGATTATTTGTTTTTGCTTTTTTAACCTACTTGCGTAGTTCAAGGAAGTTTTTCAATTACGTACATGTGCATTGATAATATTTTTAAAAAGAGGATATTTAAGGAATTATGGTATGAAAGAATGGTTATTTTATGTGTATTTGAATGAAGCATATAGCTATTCTAGGAAGGTTCCTAGAAGTTGACTTCATACTACTATCTGCAATTCTGCATTTAACCACTTTCAGAAATGCCCTGTAATAAAATTCTAATTGTATACTTGAAACAACCTTTTCAATTTTGTCTAAAACATGCCATTATTTTTACTTGTAATATTAAGGAAATAAAGCAATAGCAAAAATGAATCTAATAGTTGTCCCATTATGTCTACTCGACTGCTCTAGTCATACATATTTTTCTTTATTAGTTACTCCGTTTATTCATGTCATAGGTTTCCATCATGCAAATTGCTTCTGAGAAGATAGTCTTCATTATTGACTTGATAAAGTTGTCACATGATGCTCCTGTTGATTTAGACAGCTGCCTAATTCGAATTTTTCATTCGCCTCGGATTTTGAAACTTGGTATGAGATAATATCTTTTATGGGTTTATCTTTTGGTTTGGTGAATGTTGTAAGTGATAATTATAAGATCAACTTGTTAATTGCAGGTTATAACTTTCAATGTGATATGAAACAACTCGCTCAATCTTATGGAAATTTTGATTGTTTTAAGCACTTTGATATGCTATTGGATATTCAGAATATATTCAAAGAGCCTCGTGGTGGCCTTTCGGGTCTGACAAAGGTAAATGGAACAAGTAGACCAGGATCTTGTATTGTGAGATGTATTATGTATATTACAATGGCACTCTTCATCTTTTACTAATATAAATTTTAGGAAGTATTAGGTGTTGGTTTAAACAAGACAAGAAGAAACTGTAATTGGGAGGAACGGCCTTTAACTCAGAATCAGGTTTGTCTTCTTACATGTTCATATCGTTATTTTTATTTTCCTTGGTAGAGGACTAGAGGCATAATAACGAGATAAAAGGAAAAAAGAACAACATAACTGCCAATGTTAACATTTGTATTATTGTATACCCCTTATCTTTCAACTTTTCTCTCATACCGGTAACCTTTTAGTATTTTTTTTAATCCTCTAGTACCCAAATTGTACAATGAGTGTAATTTGGGGTTATAAATGGGTAGTCACCGACCATGCTTCACCTAGGACATATGTTTCCTATACTCCATAAGTCTTCTACACAGTTGTTTGGATGGGATTGTTGCTATCCATGAAGAACTATCAGCTTTCAAGAGGTAACAATTTCTAAGGTTGGTTTCGTTGTAAGATATGGGAATTCCTATTTGTAAGATCCGTTTTGATAGGCTCTCATACTTTAGGGACCATGCCAAGTTTGACATGGTTCTTAGTTTAGTTGGCTTTGCTCTTTCGGAGGACAGTCTCCTGGGCAGATCGACGTGTCTTACTTTGCCTTTTGTAATTCATTCTCGTCTGGTCTTTATGGCTAGCTTTTTGGAGGTCTGGAACTCTCTTTACATCGAGTGAGATCACGGGAAGTTCATTAAAGGGACTCTGTTATATGAGCATAACAATTTAAACTAGAAAGACAACTGCTCAACCCTACATTAAGCAAATTTGTGTTTCACCATTGCTTGCTTTTGGAGTGGTTCTGTGAGCCAACCTCACTTTGGTAAGCTCTTCAACCCATCCCCCATCTTGATTTTTAGCTTCAAAACCATTGTTCTATTTGTTACTTGACCATTGGGTTGTGGATGAGCGATAGAGGTGAACTATGGTGTTTTATCATTTAGGGTCCCAGCCTAGAAATCGATTAATCACCACCTAGACCGATTATTCGCTTGAAGGTAGTCAACCGACTATATATCGCCTAGCGATTGTTGTAACTTTGCTATTTTCTATATATTACTCTTTTGACTCCTAAGGTATACTATTCTAACACTCCCCCTCAAGCTGGGGCTTATATGTCAATAGTAGTGTTGTAAAAATCGGCCTCAAATGATTGGTCAGGTCAAAGTCGGTCAAAAATCGGTCCTAGGTGGTCAACGAAATGGTTTGCTTATTTTTTTTATTTTTTAAAAAAGTAAAATCAGCTTAGGGTTTTAAAGGAACAGGACTTGTGGTTTTATTTTTTTGAGTTTATTAAACTAATTATGAGCTTATGGTTTTTATTTTTCAAGTTTATTATACTTTTTGATGGTTATTGACTTAATTTGTTAAGGTATTGCTAATATTAATTTTCATTAAGATAAATTTCTTTATAATTTAGGGTCCCCGCCTAGAAACTGATTAATCACCGCCTAGGCCGATTAATCGCTTGAAGGTAGTCAACCGACTGTATACCGCTGAGTGATTTTTACAATCTTGGTCAATAGGCTCCAAGCTTGCCACATATGTATTCAACACGATGGTCACTTGAATTAGTGAACTCTGTAATGATTAAAGTATTAAACTATCTACCATGATGAAATTACATGCGATCTCAATGTGCGTATGTGATGATTACCCCCCGTAGAGGACACAATAACTTGAGGTTGACCTTTGACTAACAGTACAACCACCATAGTCTGCATTAGAGTAGCAAAGTACCTCCATGTTCCCCTCATTTTCATAGTAGATCTTTCCTAGAGCTCTTTTGATGTATTTTAGGATACGTAAAGTGGCTTCCCAATGGGTATCAGATGGAGCATTCAGGAACAGGAGCTGATTCCTACACAACAAAATTCGTCCATACACAACAAGTACAAGCATTTTACAACACATGGTACAAGTTGATGATGCATAAGTTGTTGTCTATGGATAATTTTTGTTGTGTATTTATCATCACCCTTCATGTGTTGACCGACTATACTCACTCACCGACTATACGCACAACAATTTAGATATGGTCGAGTTACTTTGATATATAAGTTGACCAACCAATCTCTGATATTTCCCTTCTTTATTCAAAAGCTCCTCCCCTTTTCCTGGTAGAAGCTTAACATCCGGATCCATTGGAGTCTTGGATACTTAACAGGCTTGCAATCCGTTTGATGATCTTCCAGAAAGTACCTAAAATTCCACCTTTCGCCTTGCAACTTCAATAACTAGAAAGACCCTGACATTGCCCGTATCTTTTGTTTGGAAATGCTTGAAAAGATGGTCTTTAAGTTGTATCCCGCCATGATCATTTCCAGTGATAACTATGTCGTTGGCGTACACTACCAAATAGGTACACCATGTCCCTAAAAGACGAAAAAAGAGTGAATGATCCGCTTCACTTTGTTTCATTCCAACCATAAAGGGACTTCCTTGGTCTGCAAACCAATCCAGACTCCCCGTGAGCAACAAACCTAGGAGGTTGCTTCATATAAACCTCTTCCTGTAGATCACCATGGAGGAAAGCATTTTTTGGTCTAGTTGGTGCACAGGCCAATTACGCATAGCTGCCATGGATAGAAGAATAAAGATACTAGTCATTTAGACCACCAACGGAGCTTTCAGTCGATCAATTTGACCATCCGGTCCTACCTTGGTAGTAAGTATCTATCAACATCCAACTCTTGATTTACCTAGAGGTAACAGAACCAACTCTCACATCCTATTAGAGTGTAAGGCTATCATTTCATAACTCTCACATCCCGAAGGCAAGACTTGCAACACAAGCAAAATATATGGCTTGGCTAATAAACGATCATAGTGGACATAAGTGTAGATCATCTTTTACCTTTCCGCTGGGTAATAGGTAGATCATCTTTTGACAGAACCTAAGCCACATGATCAATAGGTGAAGGAGATAAGTCAAAAGTACCATTGTCACGAGAATCTGCATGTTCATTGGCAGGAATAGTAAGAACAATGGGATGTGGACGACGGTGATAGTTTTTCAACGGAGGATCAATGTTGGAAACTCAGAGGGTGGTTAGTACTTAATGAGGTAAAGACAGGGAGAGGAAGAGCTTGATCAATGCTGGAAGAATCCTATGGATCAACGGAAAAGTAGAGTTGATGATCAAAGAATGTTACATGTGTAGCCATGAAATATTTGTTTAGGCTAGGAGAGTAACACTTGTAAGGCAATGAACAAACACACTGAGCCATTGGATGTAGAGGAAGGTGATATGGGCTTTGATTTGGAAACAAAACTTAATGGAGTCTGATTTTGTAAGATTGGTGATGGCATGCCATTGATTAGATAGCATAGCATGCGGTCATAATAGTATTAGCCCAAAACTTTAATGGGAGTTTAGCATGCAAAAGTAAGGTGTGGATTGTTTCAATAAGATGGCAATTTTTCTCTAGGCAACACCATTTTGTTGTAGGGTTATAAGACATGAAGATTCATGTAACATGCCTTGGGATGCCATAAACTCTTTGAAGGGTGTGGTCCGTGTGGAGAAATATTCAAGGGCGTTGTCACTTCTCAAGGTTCGAATGGTTACACCAAATTGGGTTTTTTATTTCGGCACAAAATTATCTGAAAATTGTAAATAATTCAAGATGTTTCATTAAGAATATCCAAGTAGAATGAGTATAATCGTCAATAAAAGTGTAACAAAATAATGGAAAGTTGGAAACCAAAAGTTAAATGTACTCTACTAGGAACTCATACATCAGTGTGAACAAGTGAATAAGGAGAATCAACTCTACCATAGACTTGTTTAGGAATACCACCACGAGTGTGTTTCCCTAACCGACACAACTCACACTCTAAAGACCATAATGATGATAAACTTGGCATGTTTTTCTTTATCTTGGAGAGAGAAGGGCGGCCATATAGGTGATGGTAATAGTGTGGAGACACTGCACTGGCTGCAATGGACGGGCGAGATCCGCTCAAGTAATAGTGTCCCTGTAACTCATGCCTTTCGCCAATAATCTGTTCTGAGCTCAGGTCGTGTAAGAAAACAGAATCAGGTGGAAAGGTTATCGAACAATAGTGAGTTTTAGTGACATGACTGATAGATAGCAGATTAAAAGGGTTTTTAGGAACATATGAAACAGAATCCAAGGACAATGATGAACAAGAGTGAGTTTAGACTGGCTTTTAGGCACATACAGAACAAGAGTGAGTTTTAGACTGGCCTTGGGCAACAAAGGCCGAGTGCTTACCAGAATGACTTGTGGCAGTAGGGATAGGTTGCTGTGCTGCTTGATACTTCAGAAAGGCATCATACTCGATTGCAGACATATGTATTATTTGTATTGCTGAATCCATTGGACTAGAACCAGTTCCAAAGGCATGAACAGATCCAGAAGACTGCTGAGTGGAGTGAGATCTACTGTGTTTACTCCAACACGTATCTACAATGTGTCCAAGCCTCCAACAAAACTCACAGTAAGGTCGATTTTAAACACCTCCCTTGGCATGAGCGCCCAGAATAATAAATGACTATGTTCCAGTTTGAGGATTTATACCATCACCCATATTTTCACACAACTGCTTATCAGAAGAGAGAATCAGAAACTTGTGATGGAAGGAGACGGCAAAAAGCTATTCACCGAATGCTCTGTAAAAAGATGTCGCTGGTGTGGGATGACCGAAGATAAACTTGCAGATGCAAATCACAGTTGATAAACTTGCGATAATGGCAGCAATTGGACGAAAATCACAGATGCAAATCACAGTTGATAAACCCTAAACCCTATCACCAATCAACTGTAGTCTCGATAATGGCAACAATTGGATGAAACTTGCTGCTGAGTGAAAGCAATTGACTGAAATGCAATATGGCACCGGATGAATAGGACCAGCCAGAGATGGCTGCAGTGATGGTTGTTGGATGAGATACACGACCAACTGGTGATGGCTGCAGGAGGTGTAACTGACTGCAGTGGCTAGGTTTGAATCCCTAGCTCTGATACCATACCATGATAAACGTGATACTGGATATTGGAGAATGTGAATGTTTTCATTAACTTCGAAAAGAAACGATGTACAAACTTATATATGAGAGATCTATACATGGGAATAGCTAATTCTATTTTCTCTCTCTCTCTCTCTCTCTATATATATATATATATATATATATATTTACACTTCTAATCCCTAACATATACTATTATAAAACTATTAAATTGAGAATTGATGATGAAATACCCTACTTTCATACAAGAAACTCTGTTTACATATCTACATTCTGCTTTGCTTTTCCAAATGCCCTTACTGTGAAAGGCTTTTGACAAGTTTCCTGCTATCATTTACTATCCTTCCCGTAAAAAAAATTAATGGTTTGGCTTTGAATTTAAAATGCATGTGCAGCTAGAATACGCTGCTCTTGATGCTGCAGTACTTATCCAAATATTCTGGCATGTTCGCAGCCAATCACAATCTACTGGCGTTTCAAATGAGCATACACAAATGGAGTGGAAATCGCACATTGTAAGTAGAATAAGACTGCTTGAATCAAAAGTGGCAAGATTTGGGTTATTTTAATATCTTTATTCTCAAACAGGGGAATTAATTCCTTTTTAACCAAAAGTTGGATACGGGTCAGATATTTGATGGTCTTGAGAAGTGTGTTTGATGCGTACAACTTTTTAGATGCATGATCATGAATCTAATGAATTTGCAGACGCATTTGACTCGATTTATTAGTTCTCACGGTTGTTACCAATATTTAAGTTCGTATTGGAACCCTCCCCCAACTTCCTAAAACAATTTATTCAAATATTTAGGTTATTATTGTTATAATGTTATTTCTTTAATCCCGTCTAAAGAAAATATTTATTATTAATATAAAGAAATACACAAAAAAAAGTGTCTTTTGGGTCTGAACGCAACCCGTTCTGACACGTTTTCAGGTGCGTGTTTGGGTGGGGTGTTAAAGGCTGCATACAAATGCACACTAAACGGCTTCTGGTTGTTTGCTTTCCTGGATACTTTTGCTAATGGAAGAATTTTATTTGATGTAAACATGCAGATTTCTCATGTAGGTGACCTGACCAAGATAAAGAAGAAAGTGAACAAAGTAAAAGGCTGTAGTGCAGGAATCCGAGAATCTCATCAACCAAGTAAGAATTAGGGTACAAAGATGACTTTTTGAGTAGTGCATATGACCAAAAACACAGCATCACTAGTCTAGAAATGGTCCTAGATTGGAATCTGTACATAATGGATGATTTGAATGCTGACCAGAGGTTGACAATGGTTAAGGTTAGTTTTAATTTCTTACCAACAGTTAAAATTTTCTAGTTTTCTAAAATAATAATGACAATTTAAGTTGGTTATATTTTTATTTTCAATGTTACTAAATGATAACATACTTTGCCTAGCTGGCTTATTTTGGCCATTTTACATTTTTCTCCGCTCGGATTCGGTCATTTACGAAGTTTCTTATTTGATAATTCATAGGATAGTAACCAAGTTTGAATCTTGCTTTAATCAAGTCACTCGTACTGTTAAGTCACTTGGAAATAATAACCAAGTTTTAGAAATGTTCCTTTCTTGTGAAATTTACCTTTTTGATCAAAAAATAAATAAAAAGTTGATGAATTTTACGATATAAAAATTATACAAAATGAACTGATTTTGTTAATATAAAATAAAAATGTTAATTATATAACTTATTTAGTGACGTGTAAAAGTGTATATAATAAAGTTTTATTCTGTTTAAACATTGCATCTTACATTAACTTGTATTAAAATTTCATTTGAGGGAAATTATTATGCCGTATATAAAAGAAACAAACATTTAAGTAGAATTTTCTGTTCTCGCTCCGATCTTATGATTCCAATCTTATAGAGATTAAAACGATTCACAAGGGTGTGTGGAGTACCTCCCTTTTCACCGGATTGTAAGGATGGTAAAATCAAACAGGGCCGTCGGAGAACACCACCCCCAACACGCCGAGACACGAAGCAACCATCCCGACAAGCTATCAACCGTTCAGGGTATAGCCAATTCTCCCTCATCCTCGCTTTTGTGTTTCTCAAAAACTTAGCGGGGTTGAAAGATGAATACTACAATATTTTCACTTAAATGGAAATATAAAAGAGATAATGAGAAAAACTGATATGACAATTAGAATGATTGGGTATAAAGAAAGATATACCTTTCCTAGCTTCACATCACATTTATCTTCTCTTTTTCTTTTTTCAATTTAAAAGTTAGTATAGTTAGCTTTTTTTTGTCCGATCTTTCCCTCAGTTATTTTTAATATTTTTATTATACATTTTAAAATTAAATATTTATATTTTTTTAAATTAAAAACAATAATAATTAATAAAAATAATTTCATTCATTAATAATATTTTGGTTACATTAAAAAGGAGGATAATAATAAATTAAAATACTACGATACTGTATTTAACTAGGTCTACAATGATATAGATTCGGTGCCACTAATATAATTAAAAGACGAGTCAGAATTTAGTGTTTCGAGTTCAACTTCTATATCTATGTAGCTAAAGTAAACATTGACACTACCAAGCCGACTCGCAAGTCAAATCGGTGTCAAATGTCGACAACCTCCTTGCGGTTATGTTGTACGAGGCACAATAGTACAAGTCATCAAACTTATGGAATTGCCAATGCATGAACATTTTAAAAGTTGTAATGTCCTAGCCGTACGTCTTGCCCCTGCATTAATGAGGGAACATGTGCGACTTTCCCGTCTTAATTGCAATTTATAGTGATCTTGGTTGGGCGAGCTATGATTTAGGAGAAAGTTATAGATGGTGATTATATGTGAATTTGAAAGAGAGAACGTAGAAAAGTGGTAAAAGAGTTTGTTTATATAGTCCCGTAAATTGTAAAAAAAAATTAAATTTTTATAACCATTGCCCAATAGTAATTTTTTTATTAAAAAAGGGGTGGAGATGAGGGATAGGTGTTCATCATCCGGTTGAGGAATAAAATTAACAAAGCAGATCGGGTTGATTCTTTTTGGGGGAGGGGGGTGGTACTGTTGTTCCTGAGCTACCCGACCAACATAAAGGCCTATCCGATCCCTTCGGCTCATGCACTACACATGGTCTAATAAGATCTTAATTTTGACAACCTAGGCTTCAATGTTTTTTTATAAATAATAGTTTCTTTTATTTAAAAAAATGTAACCATAAAGTTGATTTGATATTGAAGGCTCTTAGCCTGCATACCACTTGCATTGACTGATAAATTGAAATCATAATGCTAATCACGAGTAAAAAAACGTAATATTTATTCGTTTAATGATAATTATAATATAATTTATATTTTATAACCGAACTCTCATATTTACTAAATAAATATATTTTATTTAAATAAATTTCGATTACTATTTTCAAAAATTAAAACCATATTTTTTTACTTTTATCCACAACCTTATTATTTTTTCCTTAATATATTACTATCGAGTTTTTAGAAGTCGAAATGATTAAAGTGTCAACCATAACGAGTATTTGTAAGTAACTAAGTTAAGGATTAAATGTAGAGGGGTTTAGGCAAAAATGTGAGGGCTCGCCCTATAGGCATGTATTCCCGAGGTATTTTGCCACTTTTTTTTGGCGAGTTAGAATTTATTCGGCGAGTTGGACTCTCGATTTTTTTTTTAAATGCACACGTGTCACGTAATGTATGGTCGGCGAGATGGAATGCTTTGGCAAACTCCATTATCGAGATGGGTGCTTATTTTGGTAATTTGATGTGTTGTGGGTAGCTTGATTTGGCTTACATACTCATATTTTTGCTCGTTTAGGTAATTGGCTATTAAATATATATATATATATATATATATATATATATATATATATTTCGAACATAGCATATATTCCAAAAATGCAATCTATTCTAAACAACATAGATGAAGAAAACATGTTTGCTCAAAACTCTAAGTATGAACAAAAAGGAGTTGGAATATATTTTAATTATTTGAAAAATCTCGGTTTTTTTCGTCGTCACACAATCGAAACCTGTACTTAATGGATCTAGACAGGGGTGGGTATCTTAACCAAAAACCGAACCACAACCGATAAAACCATTAAAACCGAACCAAATGAAAACTGACGATTCGGTTTATAAAATTTCATTAACCGATAGATAGTGGGTCAGCTTCTGTTTTGTACACGTAACCAAACCGATACCAAATTGAACCAATAAGTATTTATTATTTAATTATTTGAATAGATGTTCATTTATGGTACATGGAAGTTATATTTTTATGAACGCCTGAACTTTTATTACTTATTATGTCGTTTCATTCGTGTACTGGACTACTAGATTTATTGTAAAGGTTCAACACTTAATTGTTTCATTCATGTTAGGCTATTAAATATATTAAAAATGAATCCACAAGTTGTGAAATGGTTGAGGCCAAGAGACGTGTATCCTCGGGCTCAATTTGTGTATTAAATATAACTCTAACATATCATTTTGTAATTTTAACATAAAAAATAATGGAATTAACAAGGCATAGAAAATAATTAATTATTTAGCCCAAAGTTGTGACTACTATAAAGTAATAAAAAATAAAACTCAAAACCATATTTTAAAATAATGAAATCTATTAAGTTTGGTCCAACTTAGTATAACAGTTAACCAATAAAACCGATAATAAAAACTGATCAATTATCACAAACCGCTAACCGCGCCATTAAAAACCGATACCCAAAGGTTTGAAAAAACACATAACTGATATCGTAGGTCATGGTTCGGTTCGAGGTCAAAACCGACCCAAACTGACCAATGCTCGGTCCTAGATCGAGATCTTCTCAAGTAGAACAAAATATGTCATAGATGACATTGAATAAAGATTATGCTGAATGATTCAGCATAATACTGTTGAATCATTTTATCTTAAAGTACATTCTGAATCATTAAACACCAATTATTTTACCCTAATCCTTTCACACGTTGTCTTGTTAAACAATCATATCTTATAATATAATATATCATTGTTAAGATTAAAATGATAATTTACATAATTCAGATTGTTCATTCAGAATCTTTATCAAACAGCATGTTACATTTCGAGACAGATTCATTCAAAGTCTTTAAATTATTCAGACCACAGAATCATTCAGTGCTTAATCATTCGTTTTTAACAAACAACCCCTTATACTCCACTAATTTTCTTTACTTACTGTCTTTATTGATCTCAACACTTGTGTTAATTTAAGTAAAAACATTTTGTAAAAGGATATAAAACTTGAAAAAAATATACTTGTTCCAAAATGCAATCTCACTTAAATCTCAAATTTTGAATGGAAAAAACTCAAAAATTGTTTTTCGTTTTCTATTTTCCTGTGAACACTGGTAGAGTTTTCATTTTCTGAAAAAAAAAAACATGTTTAGGAGTTTTTCATTTCCAGAGAAAAATGGAAAACATGTTTAATTAAAGTGTTTTCTTGAAAAAGTACGAGAGTTCGAAAACATTGAGGAGTTTGAGAAAATAAGAAAAAGTGAGTTTTTTTTTGAAAGTGTACAAGTGAACATGTTTACTAATTTTCAGTTTTCGTAAAAATTTTCTTAAGGCGAACGAATCCTAAACTTTTATCTACATTTAGTTTTCTTTAAATCTCAAGAACACTAAAAAGAATTAGTGCATCATTAGTAGCAAATCATATCTGATTATAAATATATGAGTCTATACATTACATTAGGTTGATTAATAATTAATTTAAGATGGAATGAACAAAAGATTCAATTCCTATACAACCATCTTCATCATCTACAAATTCACCTAAATCAATGCAAGTTTACCTGGATGAAACTGGATTCAGAGCTCTAGCAAATCCATTCATGGCGCCGTACCCCTTTGAACTAAACCCTAAGCAACCTAACAACCCTTGTCTGTACGGCAAATACGTCTTCTTCCTCATCTCCTCCGTCACTGCTCGATTTCTGGTGTAATGCATTTCATGTGCTGAGCGTCCTGATCTACTTTTCCGATTCGCTACTCCTCCGTTTACCGCTTTCTTTCCGGTGGTTTTAGACGGTGCTGCCGTGCCGCTTTCATCTGCTGCACCGGTGGGTTTGGAGGTCGGTGAATCTGATGATTTCTTCTCCTTGTTGCTTGAAGAAGACAACGTGGACCAGAATTTGTGGTTTTTGTTGCTTTCACTACTGTTTCGTCCTTCGCTTTTGCTTCTGTAGAGTAATTCCTTCAAGAACACCCATCGTTTTGAGCTCCGGCCGACGGAGGACGACCGTGACGACGGAGTTTCGTTTTCGTTTTCGTTTTCGTCGTCTGTTCTCTGTTTATCTCCAACTTCCAATTTCTCCTTGATTTCTGTAGTTTCTCTTTCCTCCGTGAATTCCTCAAGCCATTGAAATGCGGTATTGCTTCTCAACGGTGACATAGATCTAGCTTTTCTCCTTCTTTCTCGAGATTTAAAATCCCTACCTCTATCAGATTTACCGTCTTCATTACCGCCATGTTCGCTGTCGTTATCGTTTTCTTGCACATGGATCAACGGAGCTAGATCTTGAGGACGTTGAAGGTGAGACGAGAGCTTCATCGGCCGGATCTGGCCGTTTAAGAAGAGTTCGTCGGCGGAGCTCATGGATCCGGACGGAGCTGGTCCACCGGCTAACTCGAACTCAAAGGAACCACCGGCTCCTTCAAGAGTAGAGGATGCCATATGGTGGTGCATAGGACTAGTCGGGGCGCTGTAGAAGAATCCTCCTCCATAAGAATGCGGTGGTCCACGGCCGGGACTGGACGGAGCACTGGCGTAAGGAGTGGAAACCGTACTATCAATGTCGTCGGAGAATGTAAGAGGTTCAACAGCATTAATGACAGAAGATTGAAGAACAGGTTTTATACCTCCATTATCGTTGCAGGTTACAAGGTCTTCCATTGTCGTGAATAACTGAAAGTGAGAGATGTAGAGACGGAGATCGGTGGTACGACGGCAGTGCGGCAACGGCGGTGGTGGGGGTCAAATCATCAAAAGGTATTACATTACATAATATAAGTATTTAGGGTTGGTTTAGTACGATCTGTAAGGCCACTACGCTTCCATTATCTCTGCAAGTAAATGGATATTAATTGACTACAAACCCCAAAAAAGATGCAACAGGTGAAGGTTATAGACAAGCGGATCCTATGTTGCATCAATATAAATAGAAAAATGATATACCTGCCATTTTTTCCAACTGCTAATAATAATAACATGATATATGGAGTTTACTCATTTTTTTTTCATTATATCTTTTATTAATTTTAACACTTTTGTTAATTTTATGAATAGAACAATAAGTAAAAGGAAAAATAGAATGATATATCATATCTCATAAACTCGTATAAATAACTAAATAAGTAAGGTTGATGTTTTACATAAAAATAAGGAAAAAAAAAAGTAGAAAAGCTATAATTCAATGGATATCATAAGTATAAAACATGAACATAATTTATCCAATTTGTACAAATATATAGACGCTTAAAAATGTCGTTTTATTAAAGTCCAATAACTTTACATAATCGAAAAATAGATATTACAGTCTAAAGTTGTGGTTTTTGACTGGGTGAGTCTCACCTTCATTTTTCGAACGATGCTTCTTGTTATTGGGGCTCCTAACAATACATAGTAAACTACTTGTTAAGCGTAAACAAGAAAGAAAGCAGTAAATAACACATAAATTTTACATGGTTCGGTTAATAGTGTGTGTTGGGAAAAATAGGCTTGTAAATATATTCTCTTTTGTTGACACAAAAATATACAACTTGTTTATATAATTGTATGTATTAACATTAACATATGTGCACATATACATTTATAAATCAATCAAAGTATATTAAAGACATGCTTAAGAAATTCGATTTTGAAAATGTGAAACCAATGAGTACACCTATGGCTACAAACACACACTTGACACTAGATGAAGAAGGTGAAGGATTTGATGGTACAAGATATCGTGGTATGATCGGGAGCTTGCTTTATCTAACGGAAAGTCGTCCCGATATTATGTATAGTGTATGTGTGTGTGCTCGTTTTCAGGAAAATCCAAAGAAATCACACTATGAGGCCGTCGAACGAATATTCCGATACATTAAAGGAACAATCAACTTGGGATTGTGGTATCCAAAGTGGTGCGGCTTAGATATAATGTGCTATGCGGATTCGGATCTTGGTGAATGCTACTTGGATAGAAAAAGTACTAGTGGAGTATGTGCCTTTATTGGATTGGCACTTACCTCATGGTTCTCGAAAAAGCAAACATCCGTTGCCTTGTCAACAACCGAAGCCGAATATATAGCCGCCAGAAGAGCATGCGCTCAAGTCTTATGGATGCAACAATCTTTGTTGGACTATGAGGTACATCTATCTGAAATTCCTATTATGTGTGATAATAAAAGTGCCATTGATCTAAGTAAAAATCCCGTATTGCATTCTAGAACTAAACATATCGAAATTAGACATCACTTTCTACGTGATAACGTGCAAAAAGGCAATATAAGCTTAGAAAAAGTTAGTTCATGTGAAAATATTGCCGACATACTCACTAAACCATTAAAAAAGGAAGTATTTGACACATTACGACTCGGTTTGGGAATGATGAAACATGTACCTTAAGAGATAAACACCCAAAAGCTGAAAAACAACAAAAAAAATGCTATCCAGAGGCTTCACGGTCGAACCACGGTCGATACCGTGTATCGATCGTCGAGGCACTGTCACAAACCTAAGAAAACATGCGGTCGATACCACGGTCGACTGTGTATCGATCGTCGGTCAGCTGACGAGATTTAACCCTATCTTGCCTTCTCCTC
Source organism: Dittrichia graveolens (assembly GCA_038502395.1). Lineage (NCBI taxonomy): Eukaryota > Viridiplantae > Streptophyta > Magnoliopsida > Asterales > Asteraceae > Dittrichia > Dittrichia graveolens. The sequence continues at coordinate 18,419,628 of JARJIL010000009.1, forward strand.
TCTCTTTCCTCCCCACTTTCATCCTCCTTCATCTTCTCCATCAAACCCTAGCCGCCTTTTACCATTTTTCTCTCCAAAAAGCTTAAAAAATTCACTACAAGTAAAAATATTTCACTTACGGTCGAAGGCACGGTTCTGCTCACGGTCGATCTACGGTTGAACACGTTTTTCTTCCTCTTTCACGGTCGATCCACGCACTCTCTCTCAAGGTATAATGTTTTTTTAACTCTTTCTTCCTCATCTCCTTAGGATTCTATCTTTTTGCACAAAAGAATCATGTGTATCTCAAGTTCTTTTTTGTGTTGGGTTTGATTTGACAAGATTATGTAGTAGTTTTTGTTATAAATGGTTTATGGTTGTTAAAGTGGGTTTTGTTTGGGTTGGTTTAACTTTTGTTGTAGTTTTCATAGGTTTGTTGGATCTATGATGTATATAAGAATTAGATGTATATTAAAGCAATAAAATCAGAGTTTTCAAAAAGGACAAACAAAACCAAAAATTTTGAAAATCGTCCGGCGGTCGATATCACGGTCGACCGTCGCTATTGTGCAAAATTCCAGTCCAACCAAGGTCGATCCACGGTCGATGCCGTGCATCGACCGTCAGCAATCTGGAAATTTTTGAACTTTTCACTTTTTAGTGTTTCAACTATTAGTGCTCAAATTCACTTTATTCATGCTTCATATACTCCAACAAACACTTGTCATCGCATGATTCATCAAAATTTTCAAAATCTTCTCACACTTAGGACACAAACACATCGTATGGACATATTCTCAAAGAGTTTGCTATATTTCTTTAAACACACTTTCAAATATGTCTCATATATATTAAAATATCATATATCTAGTTATAAATTTCCAAAACCAAACTCTTTTTCGTGTCATAGCTAGATAAATTGAACATGTCTTACACATTAGGCACACACTAGTCTTAATGTTATATATTTGTACTTAATCATATCATCATTGTCTCTATAGAAAATCATGCCTTGTGTACGTACATCAGCTTCAAGAAAACCTGACAACCCAACTCCGCACCAATGCCCTCAAAAAACGAGGGATAAATGAAGGTCGGTTGGTTGTTGTCAACCAACTAGACCAATTCCACACTCAAGCGACCTTTGACGCCATTGGGTGGTCCACATTTCTTACATTGTCCAATGTCTTATATAAGTCTCGCATATTTGAATTTTATGCATCCTTTAACTACAATGAAGATGATGAAGTTGTCACTTTTGCAATTGAAGGAACCGACTTCACATTTATTCTTGTCCAACTAGGCATGATCCTTCACATCCCCTCATCCGGTTTAAAGTTCTACAACACATCTCACAGCCTCACAAATCTCCCTGCCGCTTTCTCCATCCCGGAGATCCTTGGCTCGATTTGCAAGCCAAATATTCCACACACAACGACCAATCTATTTGGGAGGGATCTTTTTCCCGAATGCGCTGTGTGGAATAAGATCATTGATTCCAACATCTTTCCAAAATCCGGAAATCATTCGGAAATTAGCGTCATTCAAGCCGTCCTCCTTCATGCTCTCAAAACGCGATCTGAGGTCAACATCATGCACATACTTGCTAAACGCATGAGTGACCTTGTCACTAGCCATAGGGACCTTCCATACGGTCGTATCCTCTCCATTCTCTTCACCAACCTACCCAATATTTCTCGCATAGCTTCTACTCCAGCTTCCTCGGTTCCCATAGACCTTGCGACACTTTGCAAGATGTCTTCCCATAAAGTGTAACACCGTGATTTTGAGAACCAAATTTTTCTTTTTAAAATACAATTTGAGATTTCAAACTGCGTGGGTTTGACTGTAAACAGAACAATCAAACCTGTCTTATAATTAAAAATGCAGCGGAAGTAAAAACACGTGGCAAACTATATAAACATTCAAAATGATGCCACAAACGACAGTTGGTGTTACGGAATACATAACCGGCTGACCATTATCTTAAACATACATAAACATAGTTTAAACATATAAGCAGTGTTCTTCCCAAAGCAATAACTACCCGCAGGCTCCCGAGCTCACTGAGGATTACCTGCACATGTGGAGTGTAGCAACTGTTAGCTATAATAGCTAGTGAGTACCAAATAGCATGCAATCAATATAAGTACATCACATATCATCAATCATGCTCAGATACTTCTATCCTAGCATCTCGCGATGAGTTGGCGTAGTCAGGAGGTAACATATCTTGCAGGGGAGCTAACCCGGCTCAATGCACCAAACTGGGGTACCAAACACATCAACCGCCCCGGTGGGGGAGCTATACAACGTCCACCGTTGCGTTTTGGAATCCGCAGATTCCTCTGTTGTACAGCCACAGCTATACCCAAAGAGGACAACTTTGTCCTTAAATAGAACAGCTTTGTTCTCGCAGGACAGCTTTGTCCATAGGATCCGGATCAACCACAAACAAACAATTGATTCAATCGAATCATCAGTTAATGCGCGCATATATATTCAATACTCATCATAGCATACACCTAATCAAGTGCATACTATACCGTGTCAACATGGTATATTCTAGCATCATCATGCAATCCTACACTTGAACAAGTGCGTGTACAAATCATGATTTACAATTCTGTAATCATTGTTAATATGTGTTATAGGTATATTAATTGTTATGTCATTCGACACTCACCTGATAGGCTAGGATAAGTAACGACCTTGCTTTGGCACACACAGATTGACAATTCAACCTATAATATCAAGACCTACGCATCAATCATTTGAATACGCGAGGAACGTCTAGGATACTTGAAACAATACCCTAATGATGCTATTTTACCATTTATTAACTAACTATAGCAGCCCAAGCAACAACACGCGAATTCGTGGCACAAAACAGCACATTAGGCTGTGTGCAGGGGTGTCGCGCCGCGACACAGCCTTGTCGCGCCGCGACCAGTGTGCAGCAGTTGCAGCCATTGCTATTTTGTGCACAGCAAGCCCATTTTAGCTCATTTCAATTTCAAATCAATTTTGGTAAAAATCTAGTGTTTCATAGGACCATTTGACACTTGTGGAAGCTTTCTAACATCAAAAACTCCTATCCAATTAATTCATACGAAAATCACAATTAAATGGACAAGGACGTGCGCATAATGGCCAAAACTTGGTGTAGACCAATTCCAACACTTGCAACACACCATATACACCTAATATGATGTATTGAAGGTGTTGCAACTGACCAAAACCTTTAAACTCTTTGTTTGGTATCATTTTCCAATTTCTTGCCTATTTATGGCCTATTTTTCACTATTTTAGCCAATTCAAGCAAAACAACCACTCCAATTCAAAACCAATGTTCTAATCAATTCATACAAGTCATATGAACCTATTAGAACCTTAAAAATCAGTTCTTGATGTGTAAAAACAGATTTAGGCAATTTTGGCCATTTTGACCCATTTAGGCTAAATATTGGATTTGTGCATAAACACCACTTCTAATGCACCAATTGAGTTCTAATAAATTCTAACAAGTTATAAGATCAATTAGAACACTAAATTTCAGTTCTTGAAGGTCAAAATCAGTTTGACCCGTATTTGACCAATTTTGACCCATTTGAGCCAAAATTCAAAACTCATCAAGAACACTACTTTAATTCATGGAATTGGTTCCTATACACTTATAAATGATATTAGAATCTATTTCAATCATAAATTTCAGTTCTTGATTGCTAAATCAAAGAACCCACTTGAAACCTAGAATTTCAAGTCTTGAAAGGCATAATCAAGAACAAGGATGAATTGGAACTTACAATGATCAAAGGATGTTTAGGAACTGATCTTGGAGTGATTCTAAGTCTTAATTCACTGCTGGAACAAAGCTTAGTGAGTTTTCTTTCAAAAACCCAAAATCAAGAACATGAAGAAAAGCATGGATATGGAACTTACTAGGTTAGAGATGAAGAAGGTGATGTTCTAGGATAGATTTGACCTTCTATTTGCTGCTGGAAATTGTTGTTTGCTAAGTTCTCTTTGATCTTCTTCTTCAACCTTTGCAAGAACAGAAGAAGCTTGAGTGTGTGTGTGTTACGTGTGTGTGTAGAGAAGTTTGTGTTTTCAAAAGGGTTAGACCGACTTGTGGGTATTATTATCCACAAGTGGGTATTTTGTTCCCCTTTTCAACTTACGAATCATCTCTCGTTTAGCCGTTTCAACTAACGAGGATATTTCTGAAATCCTCGTTTGAAACCGTTCGATATTTTATAACCTTTATCTATTTTTATTAATATTTTTAATAACCCATTTATCTATTATTTTCATATTTTATATCATTTTCTAAAATATATATATATTTTATTTAATTCAATTGAATAATTGACGTACCATATTCGGACACGTCTAGGCCCGTTTTGAGGATGTTACATAAAGGGAAGAAGCGAGCTCATTCATCATCCTCCGGAGATACGGAAGCCGAGATTGACGCATTCACCTTTGGTGAAGAGGAGGAGGGTGAAGAGGAGGGTTCAATTCCTCCGGATCACGGCATGGTTGAAGGCTCTACCGACGAACGAATTGCTGCACTAAATCGCAACATCAACGAGTTGCGGAATGAAACCCGATCTCTACGGAAGGAGGTCAAAGGGGGTAAAAGGGATGTTGCGGTCAATCATGAATGCACAATGCTGGGACAGACGGGGGTGAACCATCTTGATTCTCTATGGTTGAATGGATTGTAAAAACAATTATTTTTATTTGCTTAACTAGACATTAACTATTGCAACAATCGGTATTTTCTATATTTTATGATTCTTGTTGACTTAATCTACTAGATTGCTATTTCTTTACTACATCTTGCTATGGACATCTTACACTATGCTATTTGCTATTTGGGTTATGATAATTGCATGATTAGAATATTGTTCAAACTCACATCTCTTTTGCAAGTTCTTGGTAGTATTTCCATATATTATAGATCACACATCTCAAGAAGTGGACCTTATGTCAAGGGGGAGTTTCCTTTTTGTTAAGACAAAAAAAAGGGAGAAGATAATAGATAAATGGGTTATTAAAAATATTAATAAATTTTTGTTAAAGTTATTATATATGCACATGTTAACATGTTTATATTATATATGCACATGTTAACATGTTAAAGTTATATATATACAATTCTTATACAAGTTATAAATTTTTGTCTTCAACTAAAAGGGGGAGATTGTTGGGAAAAATAGGCTTATAAATATATCCTCTTTTGTTGACACAAAAATATACAACTTGTTTATATAATTGTATGTATTAACATTAACATATGTGCACATATACATATATATTCAATCAAATATATTCTTATCTATAATCTACAAAACAAGCTTCATCAAATGTCCAAGCTCCAATCGTCAAGATCCGAGTTCAAGTATAAGCCGATGTCGAAGATTCCTACAAATAAACGTTCGAAGTTTATGAGCTTACAAAATAAATAATTAAATGAGTTTAAGTTTTTATAAAAATTAAGACAATTTTTTATAAAATCACAAGCTTAGTAGTCAAAGCAAATGAATTCCTATTTTGGCAAATACTAAACATAATCTTCTATTGAAATAAGCCAAAACCATATTTAGCAAAAGGAATCTCTCAAAGAGGTAAACTTCCAACATGCTTTGTGCATTTGGTTTCCAAACTACTATTTTCATGAATAAATTCAAACTTAAGAAGTATGACACTAACCCAACTTTTCTTAAACTCCTTTTAAGTGCATTTGTATGGCAAAAATGAGTTGTGTGTGGTTTTGGTAAAAGCCCAATGTCTATATACACAAGGCTCAAAAAGTTCCAGCAGGCTGACGGTCGATGCCACGGTCGACCGTGGTTCGACTGTGGAAAGTCTGGACAACTTTTGAGCATCAACCTTTTCCTTATTTAAAGCAACTCAAGTCTTGTGTTTTAACCACCTCTTGCCATCTGAAAAAAACAGAGAATACATAAAAATCTTGTGAGCTCATATTCCTTGAAAAACCAAGATCAAGAATCAAGCAAGAGTGAAAGCATTCAAGTTCAATTACTTCATTACTTTCATACACATTTGTAATAGTGTAAGGATCATCTCTAGCCTATAAAATTAGAGAGAAGTGAGGATCAACTCTAGCCTTTCAAATTAGAGTGAAGTGAGGTTTATCTTAGCCTTGTTTGCAAGAGTGAAGTTTAATTCTTGTAAGCTAAAGAGAGAAGTTGTAAAAGGTTTATCTCTACCTTCAAAGGGAGAAGTTAGTGGAGCAACTCTTCGTGGGTGAGGCCAAGGAGTGGATGTAGAGCAAGGTTGTTAACCCTTGCTTGAACCACTATAAATCATTGTGTCCTAGCTACTTCATTGGTGATATCTTTCTTCCTTGAATTCTTTATTTACTTGCAAATATTGTTAAAAACTTCAAAAAGTGAGCATATAACCTATTCACCCCCCTCTAGGTTCTAACAGTGTGCCAAACTACGTCCACGGGCAGAAACCGAATAGACTATTATAACTGATATCAGAGAGAGTTACAATGTTTCGGATGATTATGACTTAAACCTAGGCTCTTTATTTATAACCATACAAGAATGCTCAATGTTGCCCTAATCCTAATTAAGAAACCATTTATTAACTTAATTAGAAGATTAGCCGCCGCAACCAAGGGTCCAAAACGCGTCTGGGCTGAAACAGCCTGATCCACGTCGTGGAGTAGGATTCCACGCCGAGCAACATTGGTGTTACGCTCCGAGCACTTTTGCCCCACGCCGAGCACCGTCGCGATGTTGCGCTCCGTGCACTAATGGTGCACGCCGAGCACTCCAGAATTTCAGTTTTCAATATTCCAAGTCATTTTCAAGTCACATTTCAACAATCGCCACCTTGACTTGAAGTTTCTTTAACCGCCAAGGTTTCATCAATCTCTCTCGGTCGTCTCCTTCCTTCCAAATGCCCCGAAGGGACTTTTACCTCTTGCGAACATTCACCAAGTCCAAGCAATGCTAAACTTCTCTAGCGGTAACGCCTTTGGCCTTTTTTATTTGAATCAAGAAACACTGAAGTTTAGCATCTCAATTTGTTCCTTTGATAGCCTAGATCAGCAAGGTATGAATTCTTGATGTATTTGGTATGTTTTGGGTCAACAACATGATTCTATGATAGAATCAATGTGCATGGCATGGTTATAGTGTTACCTATTGATTTGGTTATTGTTGTTAGCTGTATGGGGTGTAGGAAAACACCTCTAGATGATCTGAATCGACTTGGAGTCGAAATTTTAGTCAAAACAGCGTCTGTGAGGAAACACAGTCGGCTAGTCTATAGCGTACACGGCCTGTTTACGTTTTGGGAGGGCTTGTAGCTCTCCCGTGTATGTTAAACACGGCCCATGTAGAGACCTAGGGCAGTTACAGGCCATGTAGGGTTACATGGTCGTGTAGTATGAAGACACACGGCCCGTGTAGTGTGTTGGTCAAACACAGGCCATGTGGCCAGGTTAGGTCGTGTAGCATGCAGGGGACACGGCCCATGTAGAGATACACGGCCCGTGTAGGCCCTATTTCATGGCAGTTTTGCAGATTTTGATTCCTTGCTGTATTATTTGTATAGGGAGGTAACCGGATATATACTGAACGCATAACCCTATATCACTGTAACTAATTACAAGGTGAGTGTACTTACCTTTAACATGATTTGTTTATATACATGTACAGAGTGAATGATATGTTAGCTATGATATGTTATGATTTATGCTAGTTTTGCAGATTTTGATTCCTTGTTGTATTATTTGTATAGGGAGGTGACCGGATATATACTGAACACATACCCCTATATCACTGTAACTAATTACAAGGTGAGTGTACTTACCTTTAACATGATTTGTTTGTATACGTGTACAAAGTGAATGATATGTTAGCTATGATTTATGCTATGTTTATGTGATACGAGAACAGGTGTATAGTTTTGCCACAGGCATAGTTATGCACAGGAACAGTGACAGGGTTATAGACAACTGTGTACTAAGTAATGTGGATATCTAGTTACACGCAAGCGTAGCTTTGTATCCAGGACAGTGGAAAGGGGTATATTGAGCTCTTTATACCCAAGGAAAGGTCTTAGGGGCTTGGCTATACACGAGGTGTAGTCATACCCTAGGACAAGATAACAAGTTAACTATTATGCAGATGTTACAGCGGGGATGCGAGACATCCTGAGAAGAGTTTATTCATGTTCAAATGTGTTATTTTGTTCAGCTCACTAAGCGTTTGCTCATGTTCAGTATGTGGTGTTTGCAAGTGAATCGGGTTCCAGCAAGGGTAAGGCCCCAGCACTCTGATCAGCTGGATAGCTCTGGGACTTTTGAGAAGAATACTTGGCACTACTTTTTGGGAAAACTATTAGCACTTGTGTAAATAACAAACTTGTTTTGTAAACTCTCATACTTTAGGTGCTATTTAATAGTTAAAGTGCTTTAAAAGTTAAACAGAAAAAGTGGTGTTACATACTTGAAACAATAAACCTCAATTCAAACCAAAATCGGGAACAAGATCTGAAGATGTAGAATAAGGGTGAGAGAGAGAGAGAAAGGGAGAATGTTTGAGAGAGATACAGGGGTTAGAGAGAAAAACTAAAATACCCTTTGACTAACGGTCAAAGTTAACAACAATTAGTGTAAAGGACCAAAAGTGAAACAAAGTGACAACTACAATGACAATTTTATAATATTTAATGTTAAAAGACTAAAAGTGAAATTTATAACAACCACTGGGATCTTTTTTATAATTAACTCATAAAAAATAAGTTAGAATCCTCTCATATTGTATTGAAACATGAGTTATCATGTTTTCTCACAAACATAAAATGAATCCACTATTTTGATTCAAGTATTAGTCCTGTTATAGATATCTTATTAGAAAAACATGATAATATTATTTTTAACAAAACACTAGAGAATTTTAAACTTTAAACGTTGTTAGTTGGAACATAAAATTGTGGAGAATACGTAAAAAAGAAAAATGATATATCCTTATACTTTATCATCTTACTCATCACAAGATGATATGTGGAGTTCACTAATTCTCTTTTTTTACCTTTTTAATTGATATTAACACTTATATTAGTCTTAGACTATCAGCATCTAACCCAAGTTACCCACTGCCACATCAGCATCCACATCATCTCCCACCTTCAACCCTATCAAACCCACAAACTCTCACATCCAACCCTTTTCATCCCTATATCTTTTCTATTTTTATTTTCTATTTTTTTGTTTTAATTTAATAATTTAATTATTTCAAAGACAATAAAATATTATATAATCAATAATATTTCATAAATTTCATTACAAAATTTCAAATAAAAAAGTGAAAAATACATAATTTATAAAATAAAAAACTACAATTTACCACCCATATTTTTGTTGAAGCTCCTCTTTTTGATTAAGAACGAAATCCAATTTATCACCCGAGATATGAGTGTGTGGAGATAAGAAAAACTCGCGATCTTTTCAAAGCTCTCGCTTTTTTGCCACCTCTGCTTTCATCATTGCCGCCTTAGCTTTCATCTTTGCAGCTTCAGTTTTTTTCCTCGCGAGTTGTAATTTTCTATTGCTCCACGTTGAGCAATTTTCCATTCTCTAAATTGAACCTGTCGACATATTCCAATACACCCGCCATCACGTTATCTCTATTCGTGCTTCTTTCTCGGTTTGCACATTTTGTTCTGTCCCGCCCCATTGGTCGTTGAGGTTTCTCGATCTGAACCTCATCATCCTCGTCGTTGAGGTCAAAGCGAACACGTGCATCAGAAGACGCCGTGTTCAGGGTTGAATCGGACGTTGTCTTGGACTTTTTAGAAGGTCTTTCGGTACCCTCCTCCATCATCGGTACCGTAAACCATCTCAGATGATCTTTCAATACCCTCCAAGCCATTTCGTGAGGAAAAGTAGAGTGACTGGCTACCGTTGCCCGATATTGGGCGTTTGTCTTCGTGAGGATGTCCACCTCACTCCCTCCGGATCGACAATTAGCTACGAAATTATTGTAAATTCCATTGAACTTTGAAATCTTCCGGTTCATGTCACCCCACTTGGAGTGGAGTTGGTCTCTGGTGCGTTGAGTTTGGCTTCGACCGCTGAAAAAGTCACATACCTTTCCCCATAAATTGTCTACAAATATATAAATTTAAGTAAGCGTAAATAAATATATAAATTTAAGTAAGCGAAAATAAATATATAAATTTAAGTGTAAAAAAATATATAAATTTAAGTAATTGTAAATATATATAAATATAAAATTAAGCTTAAATAAATATATAAATTTAAGTAAACATATATAAATATATAAATTTAAGTAAGCGTATATAAATATATAAAAACGTACATGTTTTTTGAGTGTTGCCGACCACACAATTTTTCGAAATTGTAACCCGTGTTGTGGTTAGTAAAGCCTCTTGATCCGAAGTCCACGCCACGTTTTTCTTCTATTGGCGAATTTTTTTGTGGCTTGGGTCTCGGGTTGGGTTTCGGGAACCTCCTCCTCTGGTTGGGTGTCGGGAATCCCCTCCTCCTCGTCCTCGTCCTCATCCTCATCCTCCCCCGGATATGTTCGGGTGTGAAGTAGTTGTTGAAAGCCTCCTTGAAACCCGCCGTCAAATTGTTGAAATCGGAGGTTGTATTGCTGAAATCCGTCATGTTGGATGACACCCGGCAAGGGATTAGGTGAATACAAAGGCATTTGTTGTATGCCTTGATAAGTTCGAGGTGGAGTTGAAAACCCGAACATATTATCCGCCGGAGAGGGTTGTGAGCTCGTGTCTCGCGATTTTGATACCCCTCGTGGGGTTTTGAAATCTTGCTTTTGCTTTCCCTTGTCTATTTTTTTATAAAGAATGAGAATTGGAAGAATGGAAGATAGTGTATAAAATATAGTATGGAGGAGAAGATATTGTGTAAAATATATGTAGATGTGAATGGTATTTATAGAAAAGAAAATAAGAGATATATATATATATATATGCATTCGACCATTGTAAAACAGTAAAAAGAGAAAAAAAAATACCCGTAATGGATTCGGCAACTCAACGGCTCGGGAATCCGTCATCACCCGATGGGGAACGACAGAACGATGGTGTTCCCATCCAACCTAAGCACAACCGGCCATCGAGTATACGTACCGATACGGATGATTTTATAAGTAAAATGATAAGCCGAATGATAGATCATATTATTTTCATATAAAAATGTTAGCTGGAAGTTGGAAGAAAAAATTGTGGAGAAGACATGGTCACATGGGAAATTCAGAGTGGCAGCCTTAGTGAAAATGCAACACGAGAATTAGTTTCATTTAAGATTTTAAGGTGGTGTGATCTGCCTGACAATCCCACGTTTCCTTCTCACCCCACTTTGTCTTTTTCACTTTTATATTCTATTTTTTTCTAACATTTTTATCATAATTTACATACTTAATGTATTGATTTACATGTTACACATTATAAGACGTAGAGTGTAATGATCCATAACCATAATTTATACGAGTTGTTTAATTTATTAGTAATTTCATTTTAAAACTACGGTATCGATTCTTGATTCTAGAATTTCTGTTGTTCAGAATGTTATTCATTAGTAAAACATATTTAGCGTCTGTTTTTGGCTCCTTTGTCGACCTCCAATTCTCTTATCTATTTTTTGCCGTCGACGAAGACCTCCGAACTGAGGGTTCGGTCAGTACAAGAGACTACTTTGTCTCCTCGGTCCTTGCCGAGCATCAAAGTTCTCTGCTCCTCGATGTTGGTCATCGCGGGTCTAGGAGACCTCACGCTCTCCATCTCCGCTCCTCATCAAAGTTCTCATGATGTTTAGGGTTCTCAATCGACCATCATAGGTCTCAATCACAAATCTAGCAAACCACCTCCTCCTCATTACTCAAACTTCCATCTCACCATCACAATCTCCGTTATACTTGAAAGACTAAAATGACTATTTTACTTTAGTCGGTATGACAACGACCTTTAACAAATAGAGTTAAAAAATCTTCTAATATAAATAAAAGACTAATTTGAATCAAATTTATTCTATGATCCTAATCATTTATTTAACAAATTAAATTTAATTGTGCAATCTTAGCCATTTTTGGTATAAATTAAAATATAAATTTAACTTTTCTTGGTCAAAATTAGATGCAGTTTTGACTTCAATTTAAATAAAAAAATTTAGAGATAATTTCATGGATGTCTTCTTATAAATTATAATATCATATTTATCAACCCTAATTTTATAAATATCAAATTTATCTTTATATAACATTTTAAAATATCATATTTAATCAAATTTTTACTTTTATTATTTTTATATATTTTATGAACATTTTTAATTCTTTTTAGTTATAACCAATAAATAGTAGAACTTATTTTTCTTAATTGTTATAATAATGATCAATGACTTGTATAAGAAATCCAATCACGTTTTTCGTATCATAATACCACATTTTTACCGTCACTCTATCATCCCCCGTGTCAACGCTTCTAACGCTGATTTAGGTGTTAACTTCATTTGTCATCATTTTGAAAAGGGTAAATTGCATGAAAATACAATAAACTTTGTCTTAATTATCATTGTATACAACCAACTTTGTTTTTTTAAAAACAATACAATCAACTTTTATAATTCTGCCATTGTATGCAAGTTATTGTATATAATAGAAATTATAGAAAAGTTTATTGTATATAATGGTAGCTAAAGACTAGACACAGAAAAAAGTTGTTTGCATACAATGAAATTTTTTTGAAAGTTAGTTGTATTATTTTTAAGAATTTAAAGTTAGTTGTATACAATGACAATTAAGACAAAGTTAATTGTATTTTCATACATTTTACCCTTTTTAAAATTCCCAGCTCTTTCACGTTTTATAATTCTTTAATATCTTTTTATTAATGTTTAAAATTTATCATTTCTTTAAACAGCTCGTGTATTATACGAACATTTAATATATTATTCAAATATAAGACCTTCCAATTTTAACAATTCTAGACTACTAGAGTATTTTTAAAAATTAAACTAAATGATTTACTGTATTTTCTAGCTTATATGTTGAGTTTGATACAACTTTTACCTCTATACAACAAACATTTTTAACCATGTATCACTCATATCAAATTTATCAATTTTTTTAGAGATCTGAATATCTAAACATTTATAAGTAGGATAAAATACATAAAAATATAAATACTTGTGTATTAACTATTATTGTCTATAACCAACTTTAATTTTTTAAAGATAATACAATCAACGTTCATAATTCTCTTATTGTATGCAAATTACTTTTTTTCATGTCTAATATTTAGCCACAATTGTATACAATAAACTTTTTCATAATTCTCATAGCATACAACAACTTACATATAATGAGAAGATTGTAAAAGTTGATTGTATTATTTTTAAAAATAAAATTAATTATATATAATAATAATTAAAACAAAATTTATTATATTTTTATATAATTTACTCTTATAAATATTAACTTTTTCTATAAATTAAAAATAGTTATATAATTACAAATCACCTCCCATAACCTTGTACGAATTTTATACATCAAATGTTGTCTTTTCTCCTTGTCTACAGGAAAGCTGCAGAAAGGTGGAGTACGATTTACGTGTTACAACGCCCACGTTATTCGAGTTTCTTTTATTTATTTATTTTTACTTTATTTTGTGTTTGTTTCTTACTAGCTTTATTGTATGTTAAAAAGTACAAACCTTATTTTATAGGGTTAATAATGGTTTAATCATTAAAGTTTTTATCAATTTCGATTTAATTATCAAAGTTTTTTTCTAAACGATATCACCATAAAGTTTGAATTTGTTATGATTTAGACCTCAAACTTTTTTTCAAATGATTTAAACATTGAAGTTTTGTTAAAAAAACTGAGTAATTACTTAAGTTTTGTATGGTTTTTTATTTTACCCTCTCTAGTTGATTATGCATTTTACTTTTTATTAAAAAGTTAACAAAACTTAGAAAGTTAAACCATTTTTTAACAAAAAGTTAAGGATTAAATCGTTTAGTAAAAAACTTTAAGGTTTAAATAAAAAAGAAGGTGTAATTTTAAGGATTAAATAATAATAAACTCAAACTTTATGGTAAATTTGTTTGAAAAAAAAACTTTGATGATTAAACCAAAACTGAAGTAAAACTTTGATGGTTAAAACATTATTGACTGTGTCTTTTAAAGACCGTAATTTATAAGACACGTCAAATCAATATTATATTATAGAGAGATGTGAGACGATCTTAACACTTTATTTTTTTCCTCATTAGCTTTTATTCAACTTACACAAGTTTTTTCTTTTTTTTTTGCTAAAAGGATATGAATCAAAAACAAAATAGTCTAAAAGGTATCATGATTATTGGTCGAAAAATAGAATATGTAGTAGAGATTGATCCAGAAATCAAACTTGTAACACGTCTTTTAACTCTATTTTACGTGATCTACCTTCTTTATATTGTTGTACGATAAGTCATTAAGCTCCCTAAAGAGTGGGATAATTTTTTTGGAATGTCAACGCATATGAATAACATTTATGTACGGTTCATATTGTTTTTAAAAATCAATTACCTAAATAAGCAATTTATTAGGTGTGTAAGCCCAAATAAGTATGAAATACCTGAAATTTCGAATTTGAGAACTGAAATCGTCGAAGGAGGTCGCCAACCAAGTCCATCTAAGTTACACGTGGTAGCAAATATTAATTTATTAAAACTTGTGTACTCCATCGGATAGATGGGTGTACTTCAGCGAGATGGGAAGCTCGGGCTTTGTTCCTTCGGCGACATGGGCGAATGGATGGGACAAGACATTTAAAATCGTAACACGGGCAACATTTGATTCCTCGGAGAGATGGACCTGATCGGCGATCTCTTTGGTGATATCAATGCTCAAGTTAGTAGATTTGCGTTTTTCATATGCCTATTTTGGCTTATATGCCTACCATCTTGCGTATTTTGGCAAAGGGCTGTATTTTTAATCCAACGTACTTTTTTCCTTATATCTCGCTTTTTACGAGATTTTTTATAACGGTTAAACACACACTCTCTAAACCTAAACCTAGTTCTACATCATTTTGTCTACTATAGGACTGGAACCCATAATCCTACAAGATACTACGAACACCAGATACCGTTAGACTATAAGTCCTTTAAGCTATAAACTTTTTATGGGATTTAGTTTTGTTATTAGTGTACTTTTTATTTTTTATTGAGGTTTATTCTTTTAAGAAAGATTTAAGTGGTTTAGCTTATTAAATATTATTTATCTTATTCAATTTTTTTTCAAAAGCAACCAAACTCTAAAAAGTAAGAAGAATAAAGAAAAAGATAGTAAGACGAAGATCTCATGCCAAATTGAGCATCTAGTTAAAAAGGAAGATCTTGATGCACAAAACATTTTATAATGGTATTTGTAGTATTCAAATATTAAGGGAGGTTCTTAGGCCCTGCGTACAGCTTAACCCGAAGAAATTGGATAGTCTTGGGTTTGTCGGGTTCAAGATTAACATCACTACGATCTCCCCTACTCACCTACTCGGGTAACTCATTCGAGTCACCCATCTCGAGCTCCTTCACACTCTCTCCTTTCTATTCCTCTGTCTCTTATATGTGTGTGTATATATATATATATATATATATATATATATTAAAATAACAAAAAAAGTAGGATAAAACTGGATTAGGTAATATGACGCTGATGTCATTCGGAACACTTTTTTATTGTATATGCAACAAGTTTTTTCAACAATAAATTTTATATAATGATATTTTGCTTTGTTCACAAAAATATATATTGTGTATACGTCGCTTTCTTTTTATAAAATTTGTATGTTATTAAAATGTTTGAGTGAATAAAGTGATAGATGGGATGGGAGGGGTGAGACTCACCACTTGAAGGGTTGGTGTGGTAATGGGAAAGGAGTGAGAATCACTTGAGAGTGGACGAGAGGTGTGACCATTGTATTTAACTATTTTATTCTTTCTTTGTGAAAAACATATTGATATTGAATTTCTTAAGGTTTTGAAAACCATGAGAATTATATAATCTAACATTTAAGATAGAAGAATGAAAAATAATATTTTTAAATCTTTATTTTAATTTAATAATAGATAATAAACAACTAAGTCAGCTTTGACCGGATTGTTTCTCTCTGTAAAAGCAAAGGGTTTGATCATGGCATACCATCGGTATGCTTAGTTGGAGGGTCGGTAATGAGGGGTGCACCGCTCCCTGTCTTTGGTATCGACAAAAAGCGTATATATTCGGTATTTGAATACTGAAGAGAGAGGAGAGCGAAAGAGAGGGAAGAGTAGAGATGAGAGAGTATTTTTCTTAAATAATTTTTTTTAAGCATATGAAGCGTGGGTAATACGGGGATTTAAACGTGCTTGAAGCATAGAGTAATTATACTGATGTGACTTGAAGCATGGGATGTACAAAAGAGGGTACACCCCATGCTCTAACATGGAGATCCCTTTTTCCATACACTCCACCACTGTTCCTTTTTCCTTTTCTTTTTTTGTCCTAAATAAATCATTGTTTCCGACTATGAATGGTAAAGGGCGGGTTCAAGACAAGGATTGATCCGCTGTCCCCCGTCTTCGTTTAAGAAAACCGTTTCCGTCCTTATTTAAAAAAACCACAGGGATATAAATTGGGATATCTATTAGGTAACCGGGGAAAACGGGTATCGCATTTAAGGTAAACATGTGATTAAACGGGTAATTTTCCCCATTGAATACAAACATATCCGAACCGAAATTAAAGTCTTAAAGAGTCTAAATACATTCAAAATATCAAAACCAAATAATCCAAATAAAACGACAACAATGTGGGTGGAGGCCATAGTTGATGGTTGTTGCGCTTATAGCGCATAATGGTGTTCAGTGGCAGTATTGACAAAGGAGGAGGAGTTGGTGATGGTGGCGGCGACGGAAGGGGGTAGTCGCAACATTGAGTGGCGGCGTTAATGAAGCCAATGATGAATGAGTGAATGACTGATAGGTATAAAGTGAAGACTGAAAACACATATATTTTTTACAACACTCTTTAACACTATAAAATCATATTCTGTTCATCCTTCCTAACAAATCTCAATGCTTAAATAAATGTTTAGATTCCTTTACACTTAAATTTCCTACAAATATACAACTTACTCAAACTCCATCATAAACATGGGCGGATATCCATAGTTAATACTCGTAGCATGTGCGACCAGTTAACCGAGCGTATGGTATGGAAACTTACGACGTTTTTCAAACAGTGTTCCGGTTAATTTTTCGGGTGCCCCAATGAAATTTGGATGCTACAATAACCAAGTTACAATTCAAATAAATATAAAACCGGTAAATGATAGTTTCATTATTCAATTTTTGTTTTTAAACTACTACCTTACTTTTTGGGCAAAAAATTTTAATTAATTGCATATTGGGTTAAGAAAAATAAAATGTGCTTAGATTGGTATTAGATTTGATTTGTTTGTAAAATGCTTATCATTCTGCCCTAATTTGTTTATGTTTTGTTTGTTTAGTAAGTTAATTTTTGTCCAAATAGTCAATTAGGTTTAATGTCAAAGCATTATTAATGTTTATACTCGTATAAACATCTACGTTATAAATAATTTTGTTTGGTAACTTATGTAACAACGAAAAACACTATTAAACCCGGCCCGAATAACTGAAAACCCAAAAAAAATTGAACACTCTAAATTTAATTAATTTAGTTTGGTTATGATACGATGTCAACTGTCATAAAAAATCCTGAATTTGTCGCTGATCATAACCAGGGACTTCTACGTGCTTCCCCTTTATTATTAGTAACATAAAATCCGCGATTCCTTATCATTTTCCTTGCCTTCAATAAATCCCTAGACCTTATTTAATTTAACAAAAGTGTACCCTTTCAAATGACTAACGATTCTCCAAGGTTTATTAAAACTTTACAACTTTCATCAAGGGGCTTGTAGTCGAGTCAAGTGTCGGTGAAAGATACCCCATCTCAAAAGGTTGAGGGTTAAAGTCCCATGGTTGACAATGAAGTAAATTTATGAGTATGTTTAGTGAGTATGTGTTCATCATTGTAAAAAAAAACTTGCGAATTTCGAAGTATAGCGATCTAATAATGTGGAAAGAAAACATAACCTCTAGAGTACACAGTATGGACAAGTATCTAGAATGTTTGGTACACAAACGCGCGGTGATAAACATATTTACCCTACCATCACATCCTAATAAATTCCTAGCGTGAAAATCTCCGCATTCTGTTGTTTGCATGGTTATGCAATATATGTGGGCCACAACATTATTTTCAAGCTATAGGGCTTTTCTTTTTTATTGGTTAGTTGATAATAGGTAAGTCCTAAAATTTGATACGATGGGAAATAGTAAAAAGTGATCATTACGGAGCTAAGTGGTGGACTAAATGGTAGAAGAAAAAACTGACGTGACAGTATGATAGAGTATAACGTACTCTTATGCAAAATAACTCCTTGTAGATGTATGTATAAACTACCCATCACCTCTTTCAGTAAGAAGACTCAACATCATTCATCCCATTTAGATGCATTAATGCTGGATGGTCATATGTCACCCAAATTAAGAGATGGGAATATCACATGCATTTTAACATATGATCATGTCAATGTTAATGCACAAGTAATATAAAGTTTGACTGTTTTTAAGTGTACAAATAATCATTATGCAAATAAACCTTTAAAAACGCGCAATACAATAAACACTGCTCAAATTGCACCAGATGTATGCTTTCGGTAAGTTCCAAAAACAAAAGGACGTAACTATCGAAGTTTTAACAAGTTTAAATTCTAACGTTACTCGTGACGGTGGTGGCGGTACTACAGAATGGCCATTCTTTCTCCCCTACAGTTAGCAGCATTGTTCCAAATGCTAAAAAAGAAAGTAGAGTCTCAGGGTGCAAAAGATAGTCATGAGTACCCCAACCTTGAGAGGAGATCAAAACCTCGGGTCATCATGCAAAAGCAGATAAGATGTTCTTCTTGAGGGTGAACTCATCGGCCTTCGAAGGGCTAATCGACTGCAAATATAATTATCAAAGGACAATTAGATATTTTTACAACTAAAATCTCTAACTTTAACTCGGAGCTATGCTTTTAGTATATCTACAGCTGTTTAAATAAAAGAAATCCATTACTTTTTGTTAGAGGTTGCAATTCGACTCAGGTTATGTTTTATTTTTAACGTATCAAATGGGTACAAAATATAAAATCGGCTAAAAAAGGGTTCAAGGTCTCCCAAAGAGCTTTTTTCTTTTCATTTATCGAAGATACTAAACCGATCTGTTCTAAAAAAATTAATATTGCTGCATTTATACATCGTTGAAATCATATCTAACACAAACTATTAATTAAAAAACTTAACAAAAGGTATCAGGTACCGACCCAGCCTGTTTCACCATGTAGAAATAATTACCTGTTTTTACCGATTATTGCCACTTACAGGTTCTAAATTTTAGGATTTGCAATACTTTCTATAGTAAAAAAGTATCATCATATAATCAAAGAGAGAATGTTTTATTAATGACAGACATTTGTAATTTCCAGCAATGAGCAAGGAATTTACAAAGAAGAATTATGCTTAAAAAGTACTAATTACATGTAGAATAATTGAATGGAGAGATGAGTAGGTTTTACCTTAGCAAGAATCCGTTCTAGACGTTGGATCTCATTCTTTGCATAATCTCCACCTTTGCTCAGACTACTCTTGGCAACTTTCGAATATATCGTGCCATATCTGAGGTTCACATTAAAACCCAATCGTGAAAATGTGATTATGACTTACCAAAAAAATGCAAAATATTCCACAAGCATGTTCACAAGAAACCACACAATATATAGAAAGATAATCAAGATAATGTCTACAAGAAGCTGAATAAAAAGATTACCTTGCAGCAGAACCAGTGAGCTTTCCAACTTCTTCCTCGATCTTCGAATATACTGCTTTCTTTTCATCATTACCAGCACTTACAAACTCCTTCACTAAGCTATCCAATTCTTTAATCAACCCAGCCTACATTAACCAAGAAAGAGATATTAAATTTCGAATGAACACCTTGGTAAAAAGTAAAAGAATCAGGTTCTAAGCTAGAGCACTAACATTGGAGGTAAGTTGCCCCTTTGCATCACGACTAGTACCACATTTCTCGTTGATAAAGGTGACAAAACTATCAATATCACGCTTGCCTTCATAGTCTTCACCGTCTTTGTTATTTTTTGGGAAGAATTTTATTGTAGGATAGCCACTCACACCATACCTGTAAAAGCCGATCTTAATGACAAAATAAGACATCGAAACAAACACCCAAATTACCATAAACCATCATCCTTCTATGGATTCTTTCTTTGTTGCTAACAGATAGACAGAATGCTAATTTTATGTCTACAAAGAGCCATAAACTTACTTTTCAGCTAAATCCTTATGATTGTCAGCATCAAGATTGGCAATAACTACATCTTCCTCATTCTTGAATGCAGCTGCGAGACTTTCATATGTCTATGACAGAAAGGAGACAATTAGTATACTGTATTTGTACTATCAGAGTATCAGGGTCAAATTAGTGCTAGAGGTGGCAACTTTGACCTATTTACCTAATAATGGGTCAATTTGGGTTTAAAGAAACAGGCCAAGTGGGTCAAATGTCATTGAAAATATTTCTTTTTAACGCATGTCATAAATTGAGGTATTAAAACTTAAAAGGGTAACTTGTAACACAATGTTTTATTCATAATTAAAGCCTTGGTCACAACTTTTTTAAGAACAGCCCAAACCCAACTGTTGCACGGCCCATTTTGCCATCTCTAGTTAGCACAATAATAGTAAGAGGTCAGACACATACAGGAGCAAGGTTCTTGCAATGTCCACACCTGCAAGACGAGACAAGATTACAAAATCAGCAAAACCAACAAACAAGGATTACAATAAACGGCTTTAACACCTAGCTGATGAACAAGAGTCTTTATCTGATTATGATATCAAGAAATATAACAGAAAAATGATCCTCTTTTAAAAGGACCATGAAGAAGATGAAAATGGTAACTAAATCAAACATGACTGACCAGGGAGCATAGAACTCAACCAACACATCCTTTTTGCCATCCAATACAATTTCGTCAAAGTTATCAGAATTTAGCACCACCACACTTGAGGGAACTGCAGCTACCTTTACATTGGTCCCTGAAATTGAAACAAGAGAGCAATGTCAAGCAACTCTAAATCTAAAAGCCGAAAAGAAAAAAACAAGATTTTCACAGTTTTCTTTAAATCAATGACTAAGATGCACCAAGGATTATTATCGCTCACGATAACTACAATATATGGAAAGAAGCCAAAATTTGTATAATAAAGATATGCATGTACAATTGTAAATATCATGCACCTAAGACACACACATATATAGTAATATAGGTATATTACATATATATGTACATGTATACGCATATGCATGTATAAGTATATGTATAAATGTATTTCTGCTGCAATTTTCTTTCATCACCGTTCCTCTTTGGCTCTTTGCAGACTCTCGAAGCTCTATGCAATGTTTCCAGCAACTTGGTCACTCCTCCAGGTTTAACAAGTTTCTAGTTCATATTGATTTGTATCTAATGCTGCAATTTTCTTTCATCACCATTCCTCTTTGGCTCTTTGCACACTCCCTAAGCTCTATGCCATGCTTCCAGCAACTTGGTCACTCCTCCATGTTTAACAAGTTTCTAGTTCATATTGATTTGTATCTAATGATACAAATAGTAATGTTTACCCGCCTAAAAAGACCAAGTGGCTAAGAGAGATTTCTAAAAGCGGCATTTCAATATCATAACATTACATCTTATATGTACAGCCATTAAAAAGAAAACAAAGAACATGCACATGAACAAACCCCAAAAAGAACAAAAAAATATGCATGAAACAAACTCCTGGCCATATCCCATTAGCATGCTCAACTCAACATGTCATTGCCCTTAATTGGGACTACTTCCGTCTCTGTATGCTAATATTAACTATCATTCTATCAATATGAAGTCCCTTACATTCATTTGTAAATTAAGACACTACTGGAACAGTTATTAGTCTTCCTTGCATGAGTATGCATCATTAATATAACAGCACAGTATGTACAACCATAATAATTAATCAAAAAAGATAGGCAGCTATATGTGTATCTGACGAAAACAAGAACCGTAACCATGATCAAGTAAAAACAATAGGAAAGAAAGAGTATGACTACTGTAAGCCTGTAACACATTACCTCCTTCAAGATTTACAAACTCAACAAGTGCTTCGGCAGTACGGGCACCTTCATACCTAAGAAAGATTTAACAAGGAATATTTGTTTTAGTAACAAAAAATGATAATAAAAAGGATTGGAGGAGCCAAGAATGAAGAATGATAATTAATACATAAAGAAAGTGAACAATAAAATGCCAAATGAGAAACTTTAAAGAACATGAAGGAGTAGGATTGAGATCAACACACAAAAGAATAGAAAAAAAAACAACACTCACTTTTTGGGTTCCAAAGACCCCTTAGGAAACCACTGGATGGTGGGGTAACCAGACACCCCATATTTGCTACAAACACCCTTATGCTCATCACAGTCAACCTGCCAAGTGCCAAGAGAGACAGAATAAAGATACATAAGCGTCTATAGCAGTTAGGGGGATAGATACATCATCTAGACTGAAAATAAATCAATGACTACATCTTTCCAGTAGTTTCCTAATGTCTAACCGTTCACTAATTTATGGTATCTTTCATATTTCCAAGGGACAGGATATCAGTTGAGATTCAAAACCATCTGTTAGAAGTTAAAATGTGGCTTAACATCAAGTCAAAAGGAAAAAGTTAATTATAACTCTAAAAAAAACGGTTCCCCTCTAAAAGACAAGCACCACAAAAGGGACAGAAGAAATAATGATCAGTATTAAGTATCAGCTTTCCATATTACATTTAGGATTGAGTGCTTTTTTCCAAGAAAATTCTAATATATATGTGCCTCAGTGTGGACCAAGAAAATTCACAAACATATGTGCCTCTGTTGACACACATGAGGGAGATATATACATTTTGGATGAGAATCTTGGCGCGTACAATTTAAAAGTTAGGCATCACACTCTAATGCAAAGTTCGAATATTGAGACTACTTCAAGAAAAATCCAAGTTGACAAAAAAAAATCATCCCTATAGGACTAATTATATAATACAGATAACCAAGAAGTATCTAAAGATCCTACGATTTCTCAATTTAAAATTGGATTAGAACAGGAGAAAGCAATGAAACATCATAATCTTCTTTTACCTTTCCGATCAAGACGGATTTTGATTTTTTGAAGCTTGCACCAAGTTTTTCATATTCAGGAGCAAGCTTTTTACAGTGCCCACACCTGCCACGCAAAATCCACATCTGTATTCAGTCTTCACATATTATGATATTAAAAGGTTAGCAAACATTACAGGGAAAGAAATTCAAAAACATTCACAACCGTATTTCTTTTCTACTCTTAACAAGGTCAGCTACTCAGCTTCACTATGGCATCAAGACTAGGGTGAGAATTTCTAATTGTGTTCAAGATCATACAGCCAACAAGAAATATGTTTAAAAAATGAAAACCTTAGACAATTTACAAAAAAGCAACAACGTTGGGGGTATAGAGCATACACACACGTCTTAAGCTGGGCTAAACAGAATTATGGTGAAACAGAGAAAGACGGAACAAACATAACTAAACTACATGGATAATTATCACAAGAACGTGCTGAAGTACCTAATTGTTATCTATTGCTTTCCCGCACAATAAGATCAATTTCATTTGAACTTTCAAACAGACAAGCTCTGTAATTAGTTTACGGGCTTGCAGTTTCTAGCTCAAATCATGATGGATCAGCACTGACAGCACCTCAGATAACCAAACCATACCCAGATCTAGATCGACCACATCAAAAACACAAAAGAACGAAAAAAAATCAAATTATTCTTCTAATTAGTAGATGCAAACATATACACCAAAACCTAAATTCACGTCATCAAATACACTTCAGTGAGCTATAAAAACACCAAAAAGCTAATTTATCACAACACCGATCTCCGGTGCATCCGTATTTCATCAACAGCAAACAATCCAAACAATCAGATCAATAAAAGACGACTAATAATAAGATGATGAGATCAATTAACTCACCAAGGAGCGTAGAACTCGACGAGTGCGCCGCGATCTTGACCGACTTCCTTCTCGAAGTTATCTTCGGTTAATACGACGACATCAGCGACCGCCGACGAGAAGAAGAAGAAGAGAGCTAGGGTTGCTAACGTGAAACAGATCGATGATCTCGACATTTTTGTTGGTAATTTTGTTAGGTAGTAGTGTTTGAAATGGATTGTGAAGAGAGGGTTTTGAAGGGGTGGATTTAAAGCCAGGCAGAGTGGTTTAGACGGAGTCTGTTCTACGTTGTGAAGGTTTAGGATCCCGAATTTTGACTTTTCTTAATTAGTCAATATCTTTCTTTTCAAGAAATTTAACACCTTCCAGAAAAATATAAAATATATAAAAAAATTACAGCGATAATATCATTTTATAAAATGTTTCTACTTATCGTTTTATTTATAAGATCAAGTAATGTCAATTGTCAAAATAAATGAAGAAAATGTAGTGGTGAGATTGGTTTAAAAAACCAGATCAAACTAAAAAATACCAGACCGAAACGAAACTCATAATTTATAAAAAACAGTGAACGAAGACCGGACAGATCAGGTCCGGTTCATCGGTCTTTTTGATCTATCGGGTCGTTTGCTTACTCGTAAAGAGGTAACAAAAAATAATTAGAAATTTCACATATTATTTTTTAGTAGGTAGCAGGATATAGAATTTTCTACTATGTAAATAATGATATTTAGACAATTAGACATGCAAATTTCAAAATTCTAGAAACATCCATCGAAGGATGAGTATTTGCTTATGTAATTTTGGTCAAAATTACATAAAATAGTTTAAATCTTTGACCAAGTTGAAGCAGAATGATTTCGAAGGATTCTTTGTCAATTGTAGTGGTTGTTTTGTTTTTAGGAAATTTGACTTTTATCTAGTCTTAATCAAATAGTTGACTTATTAAATAAATACTTGATGCAAAATAATTTAAAAGAAAAAACGAAAAGTACTTATACAATTATTGAAATCAAATGTTTTGTAAAACTTATTTGTACACAAAATTCATTTTTAATCCATGAGTATTGTATCGATTCTTGCAATAGTAGACATATTATTGTTGAAGTAAATATGATATACAAAACAATCTTAACTTTGATTATCTGGTTCTCATTATCACCATCAATTTTCAACAAAATAGTTGTATTTTGTTGTTACCGCCATGATGAAGAGAAAAACCGTGAGACTCAATTGAAGGTAAAAAGTGATAACGAAAATCGACTAAAATTTATGAGGTTTATATATAACACCCTGATTTTCAGTACAAATTTAAAATTTTCAAAACTCAGTTTAAATCATGGTTTATATAAACCTCTTTAAATTTTAATTGAAGCATTATGTTATCTCTAAAGTATTTCATCGAAATACAGTACCATTTCAATTATAAACACTATAATTGAATACAACCCAAACTTTAGGTGTTATCACAGTCAATCTCACGACCATAAACCAAGGAGTAGGAAATCCAAAATTACCGATAGATCATTCAATCCAAAGCTATGCCCAAGACATCTACCCGTCTCCCATAGGCCTCTTAGCTATACATATAGCTAGTGAGTACAACCAAAAACATTTGTCTTTTCAAAACCAAGTCATCATCTTTTTTAAAACACTAGTTTGGCAACAATCATAATTTAAAAGTATACACATAAGCACATAAGGATGCGGGTCTGTTCATTGAGCCACAATGTCTCTACGTGGTAGCTAGCCACGGTCAACACGTGCCCATATGGGGGATAACCACATCTCCCCATCAAGGTGGGGGAAGCACGAAGCAGTCCACTATACAACAGCTATCTGGAGTGTATGCCCTGTTCCCCAAGTCCACTCGTGTTGTTTAGGTTCGGTGGCTCGTCAGCCCAGTGAACCCACACAGTCATAATGGGTAGCTGTTGGAGTATGCCCACTGACACACATACGCCAATATCACTAATGATGATGCATAGGCCTATTGGGTCATACATCGGGGATTGATCTCGACAACAACCTAAGTATAGGGGTTAAAAGGAATCAATTGCATTTGAGTTCCAAATTGAGGTGGGCCAGAGAGTTCACGGCGTGAACTGTTGTGCAGACAGCTGTCAGCTTTTGCATGTTGCCACCCACATCAACCAATGCATGTCTATCTTTACCAAGACTCTTTGGCCGGCCTTAGGGAACTAAGGGGGCATCTTTGGGGTTATATATAGACAATGCATTAGCTCCATTACCTCTCTTGAACATCCTAACACATATATACACTTAGATAAACTTGTAGGAGATTTCTATGAGTGTTCTTTGTGTGTTCATGCAAGAGGTTTACCAAGAGGCATTGAGGTACTGAGTTGTTGTTCCAAAAGTGATTACAAGTCCTTGTAGATCACTTGGAGGCTTGCTAGTATAAGGAGATTGAGCAAACTTGATGTGGACTATCGATAGAGGAAGGCTTGGTTTAGCTTCTAGTTCATCCATCAAGTTCAATTTCTCCAGCCCTAATTCGTGCATGGTATAACCTCTTTCATTTCTTGTTTTTTCTTGTTGCATTACTTGCATGTAGAGCTTGGTCCATGTGGTGGGTTTTAATGGTATTTTGGTTCTTTGAACCAATTGGTTTTGTTTGATTCATGTTCTCTTGCTTCCGTTGCGTGACATGCTAAAACCCAACAGTGGTATCAAAGCCACCTTTACATCAGTTTTGCACTTGGTGGCCTAAAACCCTAAAAATCGAATTTTTGAAATCTGGACCGGATGAACTTCACGCCGTGAAGTTCAAGCAGATTCTGTTTTTCCAGTTTTTAAATTTCAAATCTGTTTCGGTTCTTTGGTTTTTGGCCCTTATTGTTTGTTTCTGGTTTTTTCCAGTTGCTAGATATCTTGTGATGATCTTGTTGCTTTTTATCTTGGTTTGTATATTTACATGCGGATTATGATTTTGGCATGAAATGCATAATTGCATGTACTTATATTATGTATATATGAATATGTTTCACTAACAATGGTTTGGTGTTACTAATGCATGTGGGATTATTTTGATCTGCCTTGAGTTTATAAAATAATCTTAACCAAGATAAAGATAGTTGCATGGTTTTGTGACACACCATGCTTGTATGCTTTCTTTTGTTGTTTAGTTAGCATGTTATGGTAACCATATGCCCTATACCTCTGGTTGTGATGTTTGGTTATTTGTTGTATTAATTCATTCATTTGGTGATTTTATATCACATAGTTTGTAATTAATTAATTTGTTTATTTATTTGGTATGTAAATGTATATTTTTATGGCTTGCATGCCATTTAAATTCCTTATATTTGTTAAGTACTAGAAGATAGGTTTTTGTGGCTTGCATGCCATTTCTATCTTTTCTATGTATTTGTTATTTGGAGGCAACCATCGGGAGTCATGGCTATGACGTCTTGGCGATCACAAATCCGGGAGGCCCAATGGAGGTAGCGGGTTTAGTGGGAGCACATCCGAAGTCATTGGAAGTTTTTCCTTAGTTGACTTTGTTTTCCCGTTTTGGCTCACGGGAAAACGCATAGGCTTAGGGGCATGGTTACCAATATTTTGTTTGCGTGTGATGTGTTTTATTTATTTATGCATAGATTTTATGATTATTGCATGCTAGATAACTTTTTATAAAAGTAAAAAAAAAAACACAAGAGTTTTAAAAATGGTTTATAAACTCGCGCGTGCATAAGATTTACAAAGGGAATATAAAATTGGTTTATATTCAAAGTGAAATATGTTTTTGTCACAAAATTTGTTAATCAAATCAAAATGGTGTTTTAACTGGAAAACAAATCCCGTTTTCTAAATGTAAATCTCACGCCACCCATGAGATGACACCACCCGAATATAGTCACGCAAGGATTGATTGTCAAGCTTTAGCCGAGTCAAACCTTACGTGAGCTGTGTGGAAGGTGATGGTGGCAACTCGCAAGATTGGTTGTCGAGCTCTAGCCGAGCCAATCGTTGGGCAAGAGTACCTCCGTGTATCTTGATGGTTGATTTACAATTTCGAAATAGAATTTTGAATGGTTGTCGAGCTTTAGCCGAGATTATTCAAAATTTTAGTTTGAAGTTGATGTGGAGGGATCAAACATGCCAATACGACACAATGGTTGTCAATTTGGATCCCGCAAGGAACTAAGAGTTGTAATAATTTATTACAATCGGTAAAATGGTTACCGGCCTAAATAGCTTTACCACGTGATCCGCGGAAAACCCGTCACGGTGTAATGTGAAATATGGTTCTTAGCCCTTGTTAAGATAATTGTTTTTCTTAAAACTTATGGGGTAATTATTTTAACAAGGATTATATCAAACTAACCAAAACTCGTACTCTTGTTATTTATAGATGTCAAACCATAATAACACAACGTCAAACATTTCACTTCGTATGTTCCTAGAAAGGGAGAAACTCACGGAAGTGAACTTCATTGATTGTCTTAGGCAATTGAGAATTGTCCTTCACCATGAGTCAAAGTTACACACCCTTGAGGAACCCCTTCAGGAACCACCTGCTACCAACGCGACTTAGGCCGTCTAATACGCATATGAAAAACGTGTTGAGGACACACACGACGTTGCCTGCCTCATGTTGTTAACTATGAGCTCAAAACTGCAAAAGCAGTTCGCGAACATAAGTGTGTACGATATGGTAAACAAGCTTAAGGACTTGTTCCAAAAGCAAGTTAGGCAGGAACACTATGAGTGTGTTAAAAACCTAGTCGGTTGTAGGATGCAAGAAGGCGGGAATGTAGGTGTCCACGTCCTTAAGTATATGCGATGATTTTATAGACAAGATACAGTGTTTATTGTAAAACCCGTAATTTTGTAAAATTATAAAATATATATATATATATATAAATATTAAATGAGAAATTGGTAAATTAGGTGTATGTTATGTTATTTAAAGGTTATATGTTATATATTTATGTGTTATTAGAGTGTATGTGTTTTATAAACTTAAGATGGTAATAAAATGGAAAAGGGAAGAGAGTTGAAGGACCAAACTAGTAAATATGTAAATATATATATATATATATATATATATATATTGACTCAATAATTGGAGTCAAAGAAAGAAAGAAAGAAGAAAAATCTGAAAGAAAGAAGAAAGAAAGAAATGTGAGGGAGAAGAGAGTTCTAGAGAGAGAGCTTGAGGAAGATCAAGAGAAAAGTGTGTTGGTGGTGAGATCCAACTTGTGATTTGGGGACTTCTTGAGTTATAACACCATAAAAGCTTGGGTTTTAAAGCAAGAAGAAATTTCACAAGTTAGATTTGGTTAATCAAGTAAGTTCTAAACTTATTATGTGTTTGATTTTGAGTATTGGGAGTTGTTTGTAGTAATTCTTGGTTGTTTGGGTTGAAATTTTGTGTATATGAGGTAAATGGGTCAAATTTTGGGGTTTTTCTTGTGGTTAATTGGTTGATGGTTAAACAATGCTAAAAATGTTTATAAATGGTGGTTATAAAGTTGCTTTGGGCGATTGTTAAGTTTTATGAATGTTGTATTTAGTTTTGGTGTGTTTGGGGATGAAATTCTGAAGTTGCAGCAAGAAGAAGGTCGAGAAACACCGTTCACGGGGCGTCGCGGCGCGACCCCCAAGTGTCGCGGCGCGAGGAGCCTTTTTAGCGAGGGTCAAGTTTCCAGAGAATTTTGCGCGGCGCGAGACCCTCTGAAACCTCCAAAAAGTTGTTTTTGACCCCATTTGACCTTGTAATTGATTGGAGATTGTTTCTAATGGTTGTAGGGAGTTCATAGGGAGTCCGAAAGACCCGAAATGAGCTATTAAGTTGTGATTTGAGTCCATATTTGTGTGTAACTTCCATTTATGGTTAACTTAACAAAGTTAACCTTGTTTTGTGATCATAGGTATATGATCTCGTGTTTGAGCTTTGGTTTGGATGGGGTTGTGATCCTCATCACACCCTCAGGTGAGTACACCCTGCGGATACCCTGTTTTGGCTAAATTTACAAGTCATCATGTTGTGTATTGTTTGTTTGGCAAATGTTGAAGAAACTTGTGAAATCAAAGGATGTGGACTTTGGCTTTGTTTATAATGTGATTTACATGAATTGTAAATGTTTTATGATGATTAATGAACTTAAAGAATGTTGAGACTATGAATTCAGTATACGAAGTGTTTTGAGAAAATGTTTTTTTTAAATAGGACCATTGCTCCATTTTTTGAGATGGTCTAAGTTAATGTGTGTTTTTACATGATTGTTTTGAAACATGACACTCCATGTTGGAGTAAACTTTGATTTTGAAACAAAAGAAATGGTTTTGAGTAACGAATTTCATGTTTTCATTTATGGTGTACTTTGGGCATTGAGATGCCAACTGTGAACTGATTTTGAGTAAATGAAAGATATGTTTAAACTAATGATGTTTTGGGCGTTGAGATGTCAAAAGTGGTTTTAATTATTGAGCATCTATGCTCAAGTGATATGATTGTGACACGTATGTACTTTGTGATAAGCTTGTATGCTTGGATTACTGGGCCTCTATGGCATGTGATTATTTGGCCTTGTTGGCATGTGCTTATGTGACCCTTCGGGGTATGTGATTATATGACCCTTCGGGGTATGTGATTATGTGACCCTTCGGGGTATGTGCTTATGTGATCCTTTGGGGTTTGTGTTTTGGTCCGGACCACTGTGTGATATGAACTCTGTACCATAGGGTTCCTAGCCATTGAGACGTGCATAGGTTCATGTGGCTTCGGCAATTGAGGAACCGCGATGTACGGGTGGTTGAGGAATCGGTGCAGAGAGTGGAGGGGTATGTTAGTAGCCATCATGACCGTGTGGGTTTACTGGGCTTACGAGTGATATCGCGCGCTAAATATATATAAATATTATGCGATATCGGGTTGGTTTTAGCCGGCAATTGTGCATATAATTGTAAAAAGGTACGTTTACCGTTTCTTTTATGTTTTGCAGGCTAAAAAGACGAAATGACAAAATTATTGAAGAAATACACTCAAAGAAATCAAGAAAATAATGGGCCCAAATGAAAGAAGAAAGAAATAAAAAGAAAGAAGCTAAGCCCAATAGGCCCAGTCCAAGAAAAGAAGGATCCGGCCGGCCAAAGAGGTGTAGCGGCGCGACCGCCTTGATTGTGACGGCGCGACAAAGTCTTCCGGATAAGGTCCTATTCTTCGCCATGTGACGTCGCGGCGCGACCAAAATATTCGTCGCGGCGCGACGTGTTTAGATGACGCCGGCTTTGAAATTTGAAAGAGTTAGGATCGGGGTAAATTTCCTCGTCGCGGCGCGATCCCCTGTTTTTCGAAATCTATAAATAGGGCTCATTCCAGTCGATTTTGGGGATTCCAACTCAATTTATTCGACCCCTTGCGGCAAAAAAGAGCCAAGAAGACGTTCCAGGGGCTGTGGAGCTCAGATTTGAAGGATTGGAGCTTAGATTTTGAAGATTTCAGCTTTAGATCATCCGGGTTTTATCATTCTTTATTATCCATCTTCTGTTTTTAATGTTTATTAATTTCTAGAAGTTTATTGGGATGTTTCTAGGCTAGTTCTTTCTTGTTTTCCTCCCTAGATGAGATGAACCTCAATAAAGTTGATTAATTTATGTTATTTTGGACATGTTTGCTATATAATTTGTCTTGTATTGCTTAATTGATGATCCACATGTGTTCTTGTTTCTGTATTTGAAGTTTATTTACTGAGTTTGCACGAGTTGGAGAACCAATCCACTTGTATAACTTGAATCTTGATTGTTTAGGACCAATAGACAATCTAGACTAGGGATAGACCAATCCTAGGTTAAACTTCTAAAAAAGGAAACTTTAATGTGTGTGAACATATAATGACCATTTATATGTTAATATATGTTTTGTTAACCTAAACAAACATAAAGATTAAGTCTTTCTTGACACGAACTTAAAACCGGACAACTTGGTGTTTTAAGCGACTTCATGACCTTAAGTTTGATTAAATTGCATAGTTAATAAAGTTAGTTAATCCGATCAAGATACTAACGAATATAGGAATCGGTATATGGTAATTTATTGTCCATTGCACGTATTAATTGAATTAATTAGCTAAAAAGAGGTGAAATCGAGTCTAGGGAGGGGAACCTTTGAATTGATAAGTTTAAATCCATAAAGTTTGTTGCTTTCCACTTCTTTTGGTTTGTTCTTGGTTCTTGTTATTATTATTTAGTGAGTTGGATAATAAAGTTTGAATCTTTATTGATAAGATTCTAAATTCCCTTTATAGTTGTTTTAATTAGTTTAATATTTAATTAGTAAAGTTATATTCAAAATCATACCCGTTCCCCTTGTGTTCGACACCCGTACTTATTTACTATACTATGATACGATTAGGTTCTCTTGCCTATTGTGTTGTAGTCGTGCTAAATAACTCGGATTTATAAATTTAAAACTGGTACGCTACACGCACATCAACGAGCCACCGAACCCGGGGCAACACGAGTGGATTTGGTGAACAGAGCTTACACTCCAGATAACCGTTGTATGGTGGACTGCTTTGTGCATCCCCCACCTTGACGGGGTGATGTGGTTATCCCCCATGTGGGCACGTGTTGACCGTGGCTAGTTATCACGTGGAAACATTGTGGCTCAATGGACAGACCCTCATCCTTATGTGCTTATGTGTATACTTTTAAAGAATATTGATTGCCAAACCCGTGTTTTCAAAAGAGGAAAAGATGATGACTTGGTTTTGAAAGGCAACTGATTTTGGTTGTACTCACTAGCTATGTTTATAGCTAACATTGTGTATAAAATGTTTTGTATCCGCAGGTTGTCTAGTGGCCTTGATGAGGCGAGTAGATGCCTTGGGGCATAGCTTTGTTGCATTTCCGGTAATCTTGGATTTCCTACCCTTTAGATTATGGGGGTGAGATTGACTGTAGTAACACCAAAAGTTTTGGATTATATTTATTGATAATGTTTATCGTTGAAATATTTACAGAAAATGAAAATGCTTCCACAAGTATGTATAAAATAAGTTTTAAATTGAGATTTGAATTTTTTTAAATTTGGACTAGAAATCAGGGTGTTACATTTATTAGCCGAGATGCAAAGATTTTATGTTGGATGCAGTGATTTTATAGACAAGATGCAGTGTTTATTAGCCGAGATGCAATTATTTTAGGTTGGATTCGGTGATTTTATAGACAAGATATAGTGTTTATTAGTCAGATGCAATGATTTTACGTTAGATGCAGTGATTTTATAGACAAGATGCAGTGTTTATTAGTCAATATGCAATGATTTTAAGTTTGATGCAGTGATTTTATAGACTAGATGTAGTGTTTCTAGCATTCTTATTTTAAGAATTGTTCCTATTGGATCCTATATATATATATATATAGAGAGAGAGAGAGGAGGGTTCAAACGAGAACTATTTTTCGTACGAAAACTGCGAGAACCAATCTTGTCCATTCAAGTGGTAAGTGGTTTGATATGAACAAGTGTGTTTGTCTTACAATACAGTGGATTTAATCACGTCTGTGTGTAATCTGATCATATTCATGTGCAATGAAGTGTTAGAATAGCTTCTACATGCCTAAGCATATGTATATTCATGAATGCCATGCTAATTTATAAGATATCATGTATTTTGTTGCTAGAAATGGTATTTTGGTACATGACTGAGTGTTGAATGTATTTGTGGAACTTGTTATGGATCATTCCAGGTATGTGCATGTTGATCATTTTATTCATATTGTGGTTGTATTCATGCCTTGCCATCTTAGATGAAAATCTAGGTGATTTGGTGTATTTATTGGTCAAATATGCTTATATATGCATAAATGTTTGCAACAAGTGCTTCTGTACATGATGATTGTGGAAATTAACTGATATACATGCCATGAAACTTCTGTTTGTAAGTGTTCATTGTGCATATTCACATGTGAATGATTGAAATGTGTTGAGCTTGCTAGAAATGGTAGTTTAACATGATTTTATCTTTAGAAATGCATGTGGCTTAATCTTGAATCCCATTGTGTGGTTTGAGTTTTGCATGGTTTGTGACTTCATAATGTCCAGATGCATATGCTCATAATGTTGGATGAAAATCTATGTTTTGTGTGTTGTTGAACCTGTTGTGCAAAAAAAGAAAAATGAGGCAGTCTGTCAAAACCCTCCTTACGCCCGCAAGGATTAACCTTGCGGCCGCAAGCATGTTCACCTTTCGGCCGCAAGCCCGTATCTTGCGGCCGCAAGGGCCTATGTCATACCAGTGTGTTGTTTTTGCTCGTTTTAACTGTTTTTGATCGTTTTGACATCTTTCTGTGTTCTGGTAGTTACTGGATATATTATTTGAAAAAATATATGTTCATGTAGTTGTCTTGGACACAAATTGGTGGATTTATGGTTGAATTCTAGCATGCATGTCTTAGGCGAAAGCTTAGATTTGCTAATGTTTGCATCGATCGCGTCTTATGTGAAAACATTGATGTGATCATGCTTAGAACTGAATCAATATGCTCTGTGCTTAATCTGTTGTATTAATCATGTAACACCCTGAGATTGGGCCTAGTAGACACGTAAATTATTAATTGATTATGTTTATTCAATTAATTGTTAATTAAGTATTGTATATATATATGTGTGTTGAGATATATATATATATATATACACACATGTTTGTACGAATTAGTGTGTGTTTGCATGTGCCTACTTAATCTTGGTGTGCCACCTCCTGCTTACAATTCCCATACATATTTATACGTGGGTTAAGTGGTGATTACTTCACTTTGAAGTATTGCATGTGTGTGTAGTTTGAGTGTAAAACCGAGAGCAAGAAAACAATAAGAACAAGCAATCGGAATTGGGTGAATATCGAATTTGTGAAATCAAGTTAACAAGGTTTGTATGTTTATTGATTTGTTCTTGTATCATGCTATGCTTATTGAATTGATGAGCATGCTACGGTTTTAATCTTGCTGGGTTTTGTTGTGAACACCATGAATGTGTCGGATTTGGTGTTCTTGGGGTGTAAAGGTGTTTTTGATGCATGCTAGCATGTTTAAACATGTTTATATGTGTTTTGATGAACTTGTATATGAATTGTATAATCTGGGAATGAAAATTATACAAGGTTTGGAGTTGTCGGATTCTTTAAAGGATGAAGGTGGCGGATTGTGGAAGAGATGATGGAAATCCGAGTATTGGAAAACCGATTGTAACATCCTCGATTTGGGCCTAGTTGTATTTAAGTATATACGTGTGTCAAAGTCGAGTAAAATAATAGTAAAGTATGCACGTCTATTATTATGTGTTTAATTGTTATATGTTTTAAGTAATTCTATGTTAGAATATAAAAGTAGTAAAAGTTTAAATAAGATGATTAGTATATGAATGGTTTTAAGTAAGGATTCTAGAAATATCCCCGTTAGTTGAAACGGGTAATCGTAGGTTAAGTCGTAAGTTAAAAATGGGAACAAAATACCCCGTTGTTGATAGATTTAACCCAAAGGCGGTTGAAGCCTTTTATTCACACGTCTGTATGTGTGTTTTGACACAAACACATACACAGATAACTTGAAACTCTCTCAACTCTTTGTTCTTGAGGAAATTGTTGAAGGCTTTTTGTGTCAAGCTGCTTTCTAGCAAGATAGAGGTCCTTGTTGTTGTCATCTTCTTCATCATCTTCACCATCTTGTTCTTCAATTGGTAAGAAGATTTACCAAGTGGGTTTTTGATATTGATGAATTGAACCTCAAATTGAGTTTTGAAATTGACTTTAACTGATCTTTATATCAGTTATAAGTTGATTAGAACTAAATTGATGAATTAAAATGGTGTTTTGGTGAAGTTCTTGAAAATTAAATAAAATGGGTTAAATGGATGATTTTAATCCCAAATATTGTGTAAGTTGTTATGATTAATAATATGTGTGTTTTTGGGATCATATGAATGTTCCCTAAGATGTACAAATGTTGAAAATGATTTAGAAACTCGAAATTTGAGGTTTGAAATAAAAACAGTCGGAACAGGGGATGCTGGAAACGGCCTGTTCTTGAACAGGTTTGCTTGTGGGCGCAAGGCCCTTCCTTGCGTCCGCAAGGAGCCCAAATCCGATGAGTT
This sequence comes from Dittrichia graveolens, assembly GCA_038502395.1. Lineage (NCBI taxonomy): Eukaryota > Viridiplantae > Streptophyta > Magnoliopsida > Asterales > Asteraceae > Dittrichia > Dittrichia graveolens. Next base: position 18,455,947 of record JARJIL010000009.1, read on the forward strand.
GAAAGCTAAATCCGACACACTAAGTGTGGAAATCCGATAGTGCTTGCGGGCGCAAGGTCCCACCCTTGCGGCCGTAAAGGGTATCGGAATCCGGTAAGGAATGTTGAAATCCGATAAAGTATTCGAATCCGATTGAAAGTATCGGAATCCGCAAGAAATGTCGGAATCCGCAAGAAGTGTCGGAATCCGATAGTTATATCGGATTTGCTGTGCTTACGGGCGCAAGCATGGGTGCTTGCGGCCGCAAGGGGTGTCTTTCTGTAACGACTCAAAGATTGTTAAGTCTTTGTTTGTTGGTCTATGGTTCCTTTAGGGGTTCCTGATCTTGTCATGTTTCGCATATGCGAATGGTTAATGTAAGTAATGACGTTGCCAGGTGAACTTGTCATGTTAGTGGAGTCAAAACTAGATACCTGTACGTAGTAGACTACTCAGGTGAGTGCCTACTTTCATGAGACTCAGTATGAGTAAGTCTTGTAAGTTAAGATGACTATGTGAATGTGTATGTATGTATGACTAACCTGTTTATGCAGGTACGCTTAAAGAGGTGAGTGTAAGTTTCTGATTGACGTTATGATTGCCTGTAAGATGTATAATAGGTGCATGCCAGCGGGTCCAGATTGGAACCGCTTAGTTAATGCCTGATGATGTGCATGAATGATGAATTGTATGATGATGCATGTGAAAGAATGAATGAATGAATGATGGATCCCGATGGGATCCTATGAACGATATATGACTATGTGATGATAAGATGGATCCTTGTGGGATCGAATGTACGTATATGTGTGTGTGCACTGTCTGCAGACAATCTGACGCATGGTTAAGGTCAGCCGACTAGCTGGATCCTAATAGGACTTCGGTCATTTCTGGATTTACGGTGATTCGGGGTTCATCCCGGATCGAGGTTCCTGCAGAACCGCCGTGCCTTAACGTGAGACCGTAATAAGCCAGGATCTGGCCGTGATTACTCGGGAACCTTGTGTTCTGTATAAGATGCTTGGTGGACTGCTTCATGCTCCCCCACCAGCGGATTGGTTGTGACTGATTTCCCCGGTCTGAGTTGTTGCGCAGGACACCCCTGCAAGACATGATTCTTACTGATCTTGTCAGCACACCGCTATGTGTTAAGCTAGCAATGTGTGCTTATGTACGATAATATGTGTACGATATGATATGTATGATATGATATGTATGATGTGTTTGATGCATGACTCACTGTATTGATGTTTATGCTAAGTATGTACTCACTAGCTAGTGTAGCTAATGGTGCTATGAATTCCTTTTTCAGGTAAAGCCTAGATGGCCTGCAAGGCGGGTGACTTATGATGTAAATGCCCCTTGTGGGTTGGAACACTTTATGTTGTAATGTATGTTTGATATATGGCCGGTTCCTGTATGTTAGGTAACACCAATGAACGTTTTGGAAACAAAGATGATGTAATTAACTGTTTGTTAATATTAAAAAGAAAAATTTCCGCTGCTGAAACCTGAATTGTCACTAAAGTTATTGTTTTTAGAAGCGGTGTTACACCGATACTCATAAATCCGGAACTTATGTTGAAATCCGATGCTCTCAAATCTGATGGTTTAAATCCGATGGTTTAAATCCGATGGTGGATTCTAATTATGAAATCCGATTGTGGGTGCCAAGTGAAATCCGACAAGTGTGGAAATCCGACAGATGTATCGCATTGTTTGAAATCCGATGGTGGTTGCGGATTTGGTGTAAATCGGATGGTAGTATCGGATTTCTCGTGAAATCCGATAGTTTGGCTTTTGTTTGCATTGTTTAAATGCTATGTGTTATATGTGCATGCATATGTGAATCTTACATGTTTATGTTTGATTAAATGGATATAAATATATATGTTTGATATATATTTATGAGTTGATTACTGATGGTTGGTTGTTGTGTTCTCAGGGACAGACAAGGCTCAGTAAAATTAGATAACTGAGTGGAAATAGTTGAGAACCAGAGGTGAGTGGATGTTTACTCACGGGTGATATTAGTTGTACTGGTTTGGTTGCAACTATTGTTGGATTGATGCATAGTTGATTGATTAACTGTTGAATGTTAATCGTTGCATCAGTGATATGTATACATGATGGAAGGGAAGTCAGTTTTCGACTGGGCTTATGGGCTGGGTTCATTTGCTATTGGCTAAGTAGTATTAGGACCTTGGGATGCATATGTTGCTACCAGAGGATGATACTGTGTGAGAATAGCAAATGGACTATCGGTAAACCTTTGCTTTGGCCGGCATTGGTTGTAGGTTCTTGCAGAACCGCCGGTCTTCCCAGGGTGCTTATTTGTGGTTGTTGATATCATGCGGTTCAGGCTGATATATCTGTTATGTGTTACTCCATTCACTTAGCTTTGTGCTAATCCCTCACCTCTCACTCTTTTTACAGGTTTTGGTAAGTCAGCGGCTCGGCTGAGAGTGGTTAGCTTGGGGAGTAATCACCTAGGACTCTGATACTTTGGTATTTAATTGCTTCCGCAGTGTATTTAAAAATGAAAATTTTTTGGGTTGAAAATACGGTGTTACAAATCAAGCCTTCATAATCCAGTTGTTCATGTAGTATTGCCATGATTTGTCTTGATGATTCAAAAGCCCAAGTGAATCCTTTATTGATTGTTCCGCCTTTCAGCGTATTTGTTGTGTTAGATCTGATTTTTATGCTTTATTTACTGTTTAGTCTTTTCTTTCGCTTGCCTATTTATTTGGTTGATCAAACTACAATGATGATAGAGTAAAATAGATCTTCAGCCCCGTGGTACGACATCCGCTCTTACCAAGTCTATACTACTATTGACCAGGTCATACTTGCCTGAATTGTGTAGTGTTTACTTTGTAAAAACAATCTAATATAAATTTTAAAACCTGGACTACACATCAGGGCAAATTGCCGATAAAGGTAATCTAAATATCGAAATTTGTCAATAAAGGTAACGTCCAATTTTTTTGGCCGAGAAAAGATTATAAATTTTAATTTGTAATAAAAAGGGTATAATACATTAAATTTATATCTTTTTTTGTTACAAATTGAAATTTATAATCCTTTTACTGTTAGGTTTAAGAGGTCATTATATCATTTTTTGTAACAAATTGAAATTTACAATCCTTTCTCGGCCAAAAAAATTGGACATTACTTTTATTAGCAATTTCCGGTATTTAAGTTACCTTTCTCGGTAATTTTCTCATATATATATATATATATATGCAAGTACAATTGTTTTGTAATTTAAAGTTGGCTTAAAAATAACACTACCTAAAATCTAATTCGAGGAGAGAAGAAAAGGGAAAAGCAAACCTGACCAAATGAGAGAACATGAGCGACCTTGAAGAGGGAAGCTCTGAAATCAATTGGATCACCATGTCTTTAGAAGAAGTCATGGGCAGAACAAAGAGATTCGGTTTCATCTAGGATAATCCATTGGAGAAGCTAGCTTGATTAAATAAAAAAACACGAGCAAACTTGAAGAGGGGAGACCTCAAATCAATCATATCACCAAACTTTTATAGTGTATTCCTGAGTTATACAGGGAAAGAAAATGGTAGGATAGAAAATTATCGAGAGAAAATAAAAGAAGAGAAAGGAAAATGTTTTTGTTATTGGGCGTTCCTGAAGTGTTTTTTTTTGGTTTCCTTCCAAAATCTTCCCTATTTTGGGAGAAAAACTGGAAAAAAATAAGAGATAATTTTACTTCCAAAATATTTTATTTTCTCTCATAAAAAACTTAGGAAAGCAACTAAAATTCATTTTCCTTTCTAAATCTTTTCTATTTTCCTGTATTTTTAACTCGAAGACACGGTGTTAGAAGAAATACATGCATAACAAAGAAATTAGAGTTTTGTCTGGGATAAGTCATGTAACAACCCAGATTTTTTTTGACACAGTAAAGATAATAATATCTTATAATTTAATTTAATATCAGAGTAGTTACGGAACATCACGTGTAGATAAACGTCAAGTACTATATCCAAAAGCTACAGTTCAATAATTCGTGTTTGAAATAAGTTTCAGAAATAATAGTAAAAACATTTGTGGCTGTGAGCTGTCTTCACTGCCCTGAAGCTCCAAAGTGGTCATGTCCTGAAAAGATAGAAATTAACAACAGTAAGCGCGAAGCTTAGCAAGCATACTACTTAGAAAAATAGTTTAACATAGTCATAAACACATATCATTCTTCCCAACTGTAACACCGTAAAATCTAAGCCATTTTTTTAAATTGCGCTGCGGAAGCTTTAATTAACTTTAAACATACAATCCATTCACAATCATAACAATCATTTATAAACAAAATATCTGTTCTTAAATCCAACAAGCTTAACTCTGTGTTACAAAATAAACTGGCTCGTTTCATTTAAATCAAAACATCAGAGTCAAGTCAACTTTTCCTTCCACGAGCACTCAAAAACACAAACCTGCAAAAAGCAACAACTGTGGGGAATTAGCACAAAGCTAAGTGAGTAGAGGTTCAAGCCAAAAGCAAACATCAAGTCAATACTAATCATGTAATCACAACCACTAAGAAGACCGACGGTTTGGCGCATAACCTACAACCAATGCCGGCCAAAGCAAAGGTTTACCGATAGCCCTCTACTGAATTGGCACAGTGAAATCCCACTCTGAAGCAACATATGCAACAGTAAGGCTACCACTGTTCAACCAACCAGTAAACGAGCTCAGCCCAATTCCACGTATAGCTGACTTCTCAAACGCAACTCAAAATCATACTAAGAGTGCGTATCGAACAAATATTCATGCATCAGTCATAATACATAATAATCACAATCAACAGTTCCAATATCAAATCATCACATACAATCATGTCTCACATCAGTAATATTAAACACAGTCTTTACCATTCGCATCCAACATCCACTCACCTTTCAATTTCAGATGAAGCACTCAGAATTCTTATATTACTAAGCCTTTGGATTTCCAGAAAACATAATAACAATCAATCAGTCCAAATCTCATAAATATATCTCATCATATATCTATAATTCATTCCTAACATTCAACAATTAATAAACAAAAACACAAAACATCGAATTCCAACAACTATCGGATTTACACTCGGATTTCTTAAAATCCGTAACTCCAGTGTCGGATTTCCCAAAATCCGCAACTATCTAAGAATTTCACAACTGTCGGATTTAGGAATCCGATGGGTTCCATTCTGTCTGTTTTGTCTTAATCGGATTTCAAGTTTCCAAAATCATAAGTATCGGATTTTACTAAGTCCCGGATTTGAGTATCGAATTACATGTGTCGGATTTCATCATTCGGATTCTGACTTAAATCACTTTCCAAGTTTAGGTTTTTGTAAATATGGTATTCGGATTTCCACCTTCGGATTTCATAAGATCCGGATTTTAGCAAACCTCGGATTTCTTCTTCTCGACAATCCGAAAGGTTCATAATATATCAAATCCGACAACTTCAATATATATATAGTAATCCAACCCAGATTTCATGAACTCATAACAACATTCCAGAATATAATTTAAACACTTTTAAACACTTTTCATGTAGAGAACATCCTATTTGCATATATCCTATGAACACATGAATCAAAATCATATTCTATCAAAACCGATTATGGTGTTCTAACATGCAATCCTCAATCTAAACATAAATCATGTTTCAAAATCATAAAACACACAAAGATTACAACATGTTAATTTATGAACACCAACCTTAAAGCTTTGATAAATCACACACAAATGGGAATTCCGATTCTTTCTTCTTCTTTTCTTTTCTCTCGGTTTTTCTTCTTGGCAGAGAAACAATTCACACACACACATGCACCTCTTGAATATTTGAAATAATAGAAAACAACTCACACACACAGTACATGCAAAGTTAGGTGACACCTAAATCCACATCCAACCCCACGTGTACACCCCACTATGCATGTAAATATACATCATTCACACATACATACACCTACGGTCATACATGCATATAACAATATACATACTTATAATAATTTCAATCAATTAATTAAATTAATTCACCTAGAATATCACATAATTAAATTAAAACAATTAAATCACAAACAAACACATACCGTAAACCCGCTAATCTACTAGCCCAGGTTTGCGGGTGCTACACCATACCCACTATCGTCGTAGTTGGTCGAATCATACCCTTTATCGAGGCAAACCGTCGTACATACGATTCAGGAAACGAGGAAAACTGAACCCAAGATTTATTGGGCTTTTCAAAATTATCGCAAGGATTGGTAAGGTGGCTTATCGTTTGGAACTACCTGAGGAATTATCGAAGATACATAACACATTTTATGTATCTCATCTAAGAAAGTGTTTAGCCGACGAGTCGGCGTTTGTACCATTGGAGAATATCACCATAGATGAAAGGCTGAACTACATAGAGAGACCGGTTGCAATCCTCGAAAGAAAGATCAAACGACTACGCAACAGACAAGTGGGAATGGTAAAGGTGCAGTGGGAGCACCGCAAGGGTTCGGAATGGACGTGGGAGTCCGAAGAAGAAATGAGAAAGAACTACCCCACAATGTTCGAATGAAGATTTTGAGGACGAAATCGTGTTTAAGTGGAGGAGAGTTGTAATACCCGAACTTTCGAGAATAAATAAAAGAATATTTTATCGAGAAATGATTACAGTATTGATTTATGGATTTAATTGTGGACTAAATTGAAGTTGCTGGACTTGAATAACTTAGTTGAATTGGGTCAATTACTTAAGTGGGCTTAAGTGGTTATTGATGGGCCAAGTTTTTTTAAAGGAAGTATATAAGGGGGTTTAGGGCACAGCCCCCAACACTTGGTTACTATTTCATTCATTCAAGAAATCAGTGTGTGTTTGTGTGTGGGTGCAAGCTCTCGAAAAGCAGAGAAGAGAGGAGTCTCAAGAATCGTTGTAGACTCAAAGAATTGTTAAGATAATCATGAGGTAATGTTTCTTACCTCATTTTGGTATTGTAGCTATCAATCTTATCTTGTTTAAATGATAATAGGAGAAGTTAGAATCTGGGTTTTTAGGGTTTTGGGTTTATGAAAGAACCAGAGAAAAGAATTGAGATGTGAACTCTTAAAACTTGATGAAATATATTTAAATCTTGAAGGAAGTGTTTAAATGTGTGGAGAAATGTTTTGTAACAAAAATGAAATGAATTGGTTGAGTTTTGAAATAACTTGATTTTTGGCCATGGAGCCTGAGAAATGAAAATGATGAACTGACAGGGATGATTCCCGTGCCATGCGACTTTCGCATGGCCACTTGTACCCCATGCGACTTTCATAAACCTATCATGCGACTTTCACTTTGAATACCCATGCGACTTTCACTTTGAATACCCATGCGACTTTCACTTTGAAACCTCATGCGACTTTCGCATGGTTACCCCCATGCGACTTTCACTTGTTACCCCATGCGACTTTCGCATGGTAACTCCCATGCGACTTTTCACTTGTTACCCCATGCGACTTTCGCATGGTTACCCCCATGCGACTTTTCACTTGTTACCCCATGCGACATTCGCATGGTTACCCCATGCGACTTTTCACTTGTTACCCCATGCGACTTTCGCATGGTTACCCCCATGCGACTTTTCACTTGTTACCCCAAGCGACTTTCGCATAGTTACCCCATGCGACTTTCATATATACATGCCATGCGACTTTCATGTAGTCCATGCGACTTGTACATGTTTTAACCCATCCGACTTTGAGGGCCCTAGGTGGTCCAACTTATGAAACTTAGTAATGGGGTCCAACGTGGGACCTAAATGAATTATGTGAACAAATGAACATGGATTCGTGCATGATATTGATTTAATTAGACTTATTGTAGGTGACAGCTGTTTGGCAAGTAATCCAAGGGTATTAGTGAACTAAGATTGTGTAACTAAGACTGCAGACATGTGAGTATTTTTACTTACCATCTAAACCCTATGATATATGTGATTGACGTGTTGTATGCTATATGATTTGATGAATCCATGAATTGATGAATTGATGATGTGTTATGCTATGCTTGATGATGAGACCGTTCACTTCGGTGACGGGAATGATGAGACCGTTCACTTCGGTGACGGGAATGATTGGATCGTTCACTTCGGTGACGGGAATGTGGGACCGACTACTACGGTAGCGGGAATGTGGGACCGACTACTACGGTGGCGGAAATGAAAGATGTAACATGATTGTGACCGACTACCAAGTGTCGACTGGTATGTGTGAGGAGTGGTCCGACCAAGATGCTGGTCTGACTTGGGGAACCATCCGACTTAAGGGAATGGGCCGACTTGGGGCCTGTCCGACTTAAGGGATTGGTCCGGCTTAAACCCTGTCCGACTTAGGGGTGCGACTTAGGTCATATCCAACTTACCTACATTTATGCTTGTGCGACTTAAGTCACATCCGACTTAGTGGTCCAACATTGACTCGATCCGACTTGGGTCCATTACGTCCGACCCAGGATGGCCTGGCATGTTCATCCGTATGGAATTAAGATGGTACTTTGTGATATATTGTAGATTTGTAGGTTCTTGTTACGGGACCCGTTAGCTACACAATTCCGTGAAATTGTCGTTAACAGTGATTGTAACGTCCCAATTTTTTTTTTGCACTTACCCAAGCATACGATTAATAATCTACTATAATTAAAACATTGTATAAGTTAATTACAACCCCGGGTGAAAACCCATAAAATCATAAATTCAATTGTAGTAATTTCGGAATATATCAAGAAATTCAAAGTAGTTAGAACATTGCGGAAGGTGGTTGAAGATGAGCCATCAAACACGTGCTGGAGCCCCACACCGATATATATTTCTTCGGGCTTGGGTTCGGTATTGGGTTCCCTTTGTTTTTTATTTGTGAACATCCTTTGCTGCAGCCACCGCCCCACGCCCTCACCCCCCCCCCCCCCCCCCACCCACCCCACCCCCACCTTCGAACTCGACGACTCTTCAAGGGCTTCCACAATTCGACAGATTCTTCGAGGGCTTAGACAAATCGACAGACTTCGAGGCTTCGACACGACTGTTCTCTCCTCAGTCGAGACTCACTGCCACCGGCCACCGCCGGTCCGCCGCCCCTCTCTTTCTCAGAATCTCAGTTTCTCTCCTCGTTCTCGAGCTGTTCGACCTATTGTTCGACTAATCGACCCACTGCAGCAAGCAACAAGACCGATTTTACCTCTGGAAGTCTCGATTTGTTGTTCGGATCCAAGTATTCAAGCTGTGCAAATCAATCTGTCGAGTATGTGTTTCTTGTTTTTGATTACTTTGAATCTTTACTTGGTTATTATGTGTTAGGTTTTCAGTATAGGTATGCTTTACTTGGTTATTATGTGTTAATATGAATAATTGTTTTTCAATCATTCAGTATCCAAGTGTTTTTTGTGTCTGCGTGATTTGTAAAGCACACCAACTGTTTGATAGAATGCTAGAACAAACATTTGCAAGGGAAGGTAATGATAAGCATTAATCAGCATGAGGATGTGTGGAATTGTGAAAAAGAAACAAGTTAACAAATATAACATGACAACATTTGAAGAAACCAGGGTAATTTTAAGATATAAAGTATTTAAGGGTAAACAAAACATAGACAATATAAGGCTTTTATAGTTGATTATAAATCTTCATGTGAAATTAGATGAATACAAGTTCATTTCTTGTGAAATTAGATGAATACAAGAGAGTTTTAATGGAGCGACACAAATAATTGATTTTTCTTTCTGAAGTGTGGATTAGTAGGGCATGCTTTTGAGATATACAAAGGTTTAACTTTTATAGGCTTTTGTTCACACATGACATGATCAACTATTTGTTTATATATTAGAATGTTCTCTAAACGTTATATCAGTTAAAAATACAATAATACCTTGTTGCATAATGTGCATTGACATTATATTGTTCTTTAAAGATTTTATAATTAGATTCAGTAATATGTTATTGTATAATGTGAACATTCTTGTGATTCTATAAATATCCTCTTTGATTAATAAATGCAAGTATACTTGAACAAGGACCCCAAGATATAGATGTTCTGTTCATTAATTGTATATTTGTATATGTGAGCCTAAGATCAATTATTTAGGGCTACAATGTTTGGTTCTCTATTCATTAAGCTATTAACCTGCATATTATTTATTTTCTCATGCTTCAATTTCTTAGTGACTTACAAACCAGGATGAACATGACTCTACAACAAACTGATTTTTAAAGCACATACATTCAGCATGAAAAACTAATTGTAATTTATACTAAATTTAGTTCCTTTTGATGCATCATTTTACTTATGTTTTTTTGTTGCTAATTTCATTCTACTATGCGTTAAGCATGCAGCGGGAAAAAATAGTTGGCAGACAAGTGTCATGCTTTCACTATCATATGTATATTAGACTACAAAACTACATATTCATGCTTAAAACAAATTACATAAAACTTCATGGACTGTGCTATGCACAGTCTAAAGGTTTTACTAGTGTGTATGTATATATATATATATATATATATATATATTCACAAATCACAACCAGTTGTTTGCTGTCATATATATATGTATATATATGTTCACAAATCACATCCAGTTTTTGCCCTTTTATAATGTGTTTTTTGCTTGATATATAAAACTGCATCTTTTCAGCGTTCGGATCGGGGTCGGGGATTGGGGATTATTCATCGGGTCGGGGACGGGGCATAAAAAATCCCCGACGGGGTGCCCCGATTAAAAACCCGACGGGCACGGGGCGGGGACGGGGATCACGTTCATGTTTCGGGGTCGGGGACGGGGTAGGGGAAACCCGCCCCGTTGCCATTCCTAATTTTGAGTTTCACCGTTCTTCTGATTCATCAGAAATAAAATTAGGGTTTAACTTTATCCCCAAATTTTGATAGAAATTTGAAGCTGATCTGCTCCTCCAGCTTCCTTCTCTCTCTTGTAATAACTGGTATCCTGCTAAAATTGTAGTTTTCGCCCAAAAAATTTGTATGCAGTTCTGGTTTAATTGTCTGATAATTGCTACCTGATCGTTAAGCCCTAATCAATTCCAAGCCATGGCTCAACCAAACAACGTAAGCTCCTCTTCTGTCCGTTCCTTTTCCAATCATGTAAGGAATTTCATTTTAATGTTTTGGTTTGTTTATAACAGTGGTTTCAATTACTGTATGTAGACTGCTGGAGTTGACAACACTTTCAGAAGGAAATTTGATCGAGAAGAGTATTTGCAACGTGCTCGTGAGCGAGAAGAAAAGGTTAATTGTACTGATTGCTGCCGTTAGTTGATTTTTTGCATTTCATTTTGAGTTCTGATGAAGGCTAATGCTTTATATATGTAAAACAGGAGTTGGAAGGCCGTTCTAAATCTAAAGGTAAGTAAAAGTTCAATTTGTTTGGCATTTTGTCGGAGAAAGAATATCCATGATCATTTTGCGCTTTAGAAATTGATTTGTGAAGAAAAAGCTATGATGAGATAGAACACAAAGTTGGTGTGGTTGCAAACTTAAATTCAATCAAGTTCAGTTTTGATTGGAAAAAGGAACCTGCATTTTGTTATCATATTTCACCTTAACAGTCTTAGCCAAAATGGTATATGAATGCATACAAAAAATATTTTCGGTTTCCTGAATTTTGCGATGATGAACTTAAGCTTCCGTTGCAGCAAAAGGCCCTCCAGTGCAAAGGAAACCCTTGAAGCATAGGGATTATGAGGTGGACCTTGACTCTCGCCTGGGGAAAACTCAGGTTAGTCACTTAGCTTTGGTTCATATACTTCATGTGGCTTTTTATATGTTCTGTTGAAGTTATTGCTATTTAGATAGTTCAATTTTTAATGTGTGCCTTGGTTTGAAAAGGCGTAAAGCGCCCTGAAGCGCTAAGGGTCCCAAAAGCCGAAGCGCTAAGCGCTAAGCGAAAGCGCTCGCTTTAAGCACATGAAGCGCCAAAAGTGACCAAAAAATACATAATACTTATATAATATATATTATATAACTTATACATATATGTCTTATGCTACCTTAAGATACTTATATAATATATATTATATAACTTATAAGGTAACCTTATAGATACTTAAAGTACCAAAGTGTCAATGCATATATTCAAAACACAAGTACTTAAGCACCAAAGTATCTTCCTAAATCCTCATTCCTCCTCACTATAAATCATCTAAATCATCATCATCATCATCATCATCATCATCTATTTGGACAACACGTTCTCCCTCATCACTAGATACTTCAATATCTTCTTCCATCTCATCTTCATCAACTAAGCTTCTACGAGATGGTCTACTAGATACTGGAGTATGAGCAGGAGCTTTTCCTTTATCATTTCTTGATGGTCCGGCTCCATCACTTCTTGAAGCTCTAGTTAGATAACTAGGCTCATATGCACCGGAAGCATTAGCAACATCTGCCCATGTTAAATCTTCACCAACAAACACCGCCTCATCATCATCTTCATCACCTTCCATTCTTCCCATCAACCACTCATTGCTCTCATCAATATCTTGCAAAAGAATATGATCGCTCTCCTTATTTTTAGCTCTGCGCTCCAAGGCACGATTGAATTTCACAAATACCATGTCTTTCAATCTAGATTGTGTCAATCTATTTCGTCTCTTGGTGTGAAGCTACAAGAAAAAAGAACCAAACAAATTATGTAAACAAACTGAATATAAGAGCAAATTATATTTAAAAAAGATGTAAAATAACTAACCTGTTGAAAAACACTCCAATTCCTCTCGCAACTTGTAGCACTACAAGTGAGACTAAGAACCCGTATGGCAAATTTCTTCAAGTTGGGAGCCGAAGATCTATACATTGCCCACCAATCAGCTATAAAAAATGCAAAATGAACATGAAGTCATACTATAATTGATATTCTATAATTAATATAAGTTAACCTTAGAACTTAAAGTAGCATTTCATTTCTTTTACCTGGTGCTTTTGTCTTCCGTTGCCTAGTAGCCAAGCTAATACCAAAGAGTCCTTTTGCATTTCGGTATTTAACCAACTCGTCTGAAATCTTGTCTTGAATTTGTGGGTCGGGAACAAGCCTCAAAATGCATTCATACAAACCATTCTCAACTTCTTCACAAAGTTCACCAACTTCATCATAAAAGATCCCAGGGTTCAAGAAATGACCCGCAACATGTAAGGGTTTGTGTAGTTGACATTCCCACCTATTATCTATAATTTCAAAAGCTTTCTTGTAGTCATCTTCTCTATTCGGAAAACTATCACGAATCGCCTCCTTAGCCCTATCCATTGCCTCATAGATGTAACCCATGGCCGGATACTTTTCTCCATCAACTAGTCTAAGAACTTTCACTAGGGGGCCCGTCAACTTGAGAGAATAAAGTATATTCCTCCAAAAGGTTTCTTGCAAAAAGTAAGACTTTATTTTTTTACCCATCGCTTCTTTAGACCACTTACTATCTTCCCACTCTTGAGATATCACCATCTTCTTTAAATTGTTTCTTTGTTTGTGAATCTGGGAAAGGGTGATGAAAGATGTAGCAAATCTTGTGATGGCCGGCCTATGCAAGTTTCTTTGGTTTGCGAACTTTCTCATCAAGTTCACCAAACCAACATGACTATATATATACCCATTTGATAAAATGGCCTTCTTTAAAGCATTTTTCACCCTAGGAATCTTTTTGCCAATATCCTCCATCAAGTCCAGGCAATGCGCGGCACATGGTGTCCAATAGAGATGTGGTCTTTTAGCTTCCAACAACTTCCCTACAAAGTTTAATAAATAAGATAAGTACATGACATTAAACAAGAGACAATTATGAACTCATGAAGTGTAAAGTTACAAGTTACAACTCTTACCCGCCTTTACATAAGCTGATGCATTATCCGTCACCACCTGCACCACATTCTCTTCACCAACCTCCTCTACCATTTTATCAAGTACATGAAACAACAAATCGGCATCCTTTGAAACGTCCGATACATCAAGTGACTTCACGAAGATCGAACCCTTTGGGGAGTTTACCATGAAGTTGATGGTATCTTTTTGAACAACAGAATCACGCCATCCATCCGATAATATTGAACAACCTTTTTCTGCCCACTCTTTCTTATTTTCAACAATTTTGTTTTGAACATCTTCTACCTCCTTATTAAGAATGGGAACTCTTAGCTCGTACATAGTAGGTGCTTTCAACCCCGGGCCAAATTGTCCAATTAATTCGATCATTTTTTGGAAACTATCATATGTTGCGGCATGAAAAGGAATGCCTACATCATAATAAAACAATATATTAAGTATACCAGCAACATATTTCAAGTGGATATATAATTTCCAGTATAAATAAAACCTAATAATTATGACCAGCAAATATAAAACATGAATATTGATTTCCAGCAACATATTTCAAGTAAATATATAACTTCCAGCTACTATAAAACCTAATAATTATTTCCAGCAAATATAAAACATGAATATTGATTTCCAGCAACATATTTCAAGTAAATATATAACTTCCAGCAACTATAAAACCTAATAGTTAATTCCAGTAACTATAAAACATAAATACTTATTTATAGCAGCAAATTGCAAGTAAATATATAATTTCCAGCAAGGCAGCAACATAATACCTGCATCGTAAAACCACCTGCCAATCTCACGACAAACTTTATCCCTAAGATCCTTTCGACATACTTCATTGATCGTTTGTTGTCTCCCATCCTTCTTACCCTTGACCGTTACTTTGGGATCGGGGGTGAAGTACATGTCCATAGGGCCTTTTTGTCGTGGTTTTTTGGGACGGGGCATCTTACTACTACCGCCGTCTATTTCAACAACATCTTCCTCTTCACCACCATCATATTCATCTGGTTGTGATTGTTCTTGCATCCAGATTTTGGCTTGCATTTGTTGTTCTGCCTTTGCTGTTTGTTTCTTTTCCATATAAGCTTTTAATTCTTCTCGCACATGCTCTGGACATTTTGGGCATTTACGAGCATCCTTGAAACCACCAACCATATGTAATTTGAGCCTAAATACTCCTCCTTTAAAAACTTGTCCACAAAAGGAGCATGTAAAATTGATCTTGTTATTTGGATCTTGCACACCATATTTCCTAACTGGATCATCTGACCCATTCTTTGAACCACCCGCCGTTGAACTCATACTATAAAAGACAATAAACAAGTCAATAAGTATTAAGTAAATACCAATGGCAACATGCAAAGTAAAATTAAAGTATTAAACAAAGTATTACTGTATGATTGTATGAATCAAATGTTTAAAACTGAAATGTCTTGAACAGTTAAACACTTGAAGTCTTGAACTTTTATTTGTTTAGAAAAATTAAAGAAAATACAGATTACAGAGAGATATGATCAGCTTGTAAAACATAAAAGTTCATAACCTGTCGAATTAAAGTATTAAAGTATGAATTACATGTTCAAAACTGAAATGTCTTGATTCTTGAACAGTTAAACACTTGATTACTTGAAGTCTTGAACTTTTATTTGTTTAGAAAAATTAAATAAAATACAGATTACAGACTACAGAGAGATATGATCACTTGATCCGCTTGTAAACCATAAAAGTTCATAACCTGTGGCTGTGGAACAGATGATGATTCAATAACAAAGGTACAAAATTGAAGAACTTCTGATCAGTTGAACACATGATGATTCAATAACAAAAAGAAATTCATGAATCATGATGTTTCAATGAAACTAACAACTAAAAGAAACTAACATGCAAGATATCGTAAAGTAAACTGAGTAACAAGTACCAAATAACAGATTGACAATCACATAAAATAAACTAACATGCAAGAATGAAGAAGAATGATGATTCAACGTAAAATTGTAAGAATGAAGAAGATTAACATAAACTAACATGCAAGAATTGTAAGAATGAAGAAGAATGATGATTCAACGTAAAATAAACTAACATGCAAGAATGAAGAAGATTAAAAATCACATAAAAGTAAGCAGAGAGCGTACCTTATTTGTTTTAGCAGTGCTGCGCAAACAAGGATTCTTTGTGGGAGTTGATTTGCTTTGGCCTTTGGATAGTTGAATACTTGAATTGAAGAATGAAGATGATGAACGTTGGTGGTTCAGTTTTTCCCGCTCTGAGACTTGAAGAACGACGAAGGGGGAAGTCGACAGTCGACAGGCGTTTCAATTTACCGCTTAGGGTGCTGTGAAAACTTGGAATTGACCTGACGCTTCCTATTCTTTGTTATGGCCCATCGATTTCCTATCCTAAGCCCATAAACTAATACCCAAAGTCTGTATACTAATCTAAACCCAACCAAAGCCCGTTAAAAAGCCTATAAGAATTCAAACATGCATAAAGCGCGCTTAAGCGCTGCTTTGCGCTTCTGTGTAAGCGCAGAAAAGCGCCCGCTTTTTTTCGCTTTCGGTAATCGTAGCGCACAGGTATGAACGAAGCGCTTAGCCTCATCGCTTTAGTGCTTAGCGCTTAAAGCGGCGCTTTTTAGCGCTTTTTTAAACCAAGATGTGTGCAATGAAGAACAGGTGTTCTTAATTGTTGGTCTATAATGGCTGAAAGAGCCTGAGAGTGATGGGTGATTAGGTGTTTTGGGTCCCTGATTGTAGCTACATCTATGAGTTACTTGTAGTGGCATCAATAAGGTGATAGAATTCAATCCTAGTATAATTCTGTTACTTCCACATATAAGATTCATTCATATAGTCTAATGATCACATAATTATGGTGTCGGATTTGAAGATTCATATCACATTAAGTTCTATATTTTGGTCATGAATGGAATGATGTTCTTTACAATTAGAAAGCCTATCAGCTGCTGAGAGCATTTAAACACTAAATACTTAAGGAAAATCTAGAATGATTAATTGAGTTGTAAACTTCAACAAAGGAACTTTTTTTTATTTCGTTTGCTTTCCTGGCCACTTCAGGGTTGTTTTATCTTTCTTTAGTGGTTGTATACTTGTATCTACCTACTTGCCACATATTTATATGTTCATACACAGACAATCACATTTGTTTACAGTATACTCGTGCAACCCATCCTGAAAGTTTTTACCACTGCTTATTTTAATTCTCAAATGATGGTTGTTATATAAATTAAGTATTTTGTTTCCTGTTGAATTATACAACGTTTTATTCTAACTCCTTCATACCTCTCTTCATTGATAGGTTGTCACTCCAATCGCACCCCTTAGTCAGCAGGTATGTCCATAAACTTCTTGTTAATCGTGTTAAGTAACTTTTGAACCATTTTGTTGAAATGTGATATGTGGATCTCATTCTCAAATGATCTACTGGCTTCAAATGCAACAAAAATAAAACAAATACATAATTCAAAATTTTAGGCTCACAAAGAC
The DNA here is from genome assembly GCA_038502395.1 of Dittrichia graveolens. Lineage (NCBI taxonomy): Eukaryota > Viridiplantae > Streptophyta > Magnoliopsida > Asterales > Asteraceae > Dittrichia > Dittrichia graveolens. Next base: position 18,473,303 of record JARJIL010000009.1, read on the forward strand.
CACCTAAAATGCTTTCACCATGCACTTTCTCATCAATTATAAAAAACGAGTTCAAAGTGAAAAGGACAAATTTAAACAGTTCAAATAGTCTACCAAAACATAGGAAATTGTCCTTATGTCTGGCTTCCAACAGTTCCTGTCAAAGAGTCTGGATTCCAACAGTTAATGTCAAAGAGAATCTATAATGGTTTTGACTTTTGAAAAATTGGTATCTTTAAACAGAGTCGTCCCCAGACTCATTCCATCGAAATCTACCAGAGAGAATTGAGATGCATGCAATGGTGTAAGAAACCCCCAAATACTTTGCAGAATTTGTGGCACGTTTTAAAAGCCAGATATTTGATATATTCATCATCCATAATCTTCAACGTTGGTGTCGCCCATTTTCTTGATCATCTAAATCCCAGCAATAAACAGATAGGTATTAAACTCCAAGAAACACATTTGTTTCTCCATTTTGAACTTTGGATTTACAACCTTTCTATTTTCAAACTAGCCTTCCCTTTAGCATGAGGTTCTCTCTTTCTACAAAAACTGAAAAACAGATTCAATTGTTGTCTAAGTGGAATTCATTTAGCGGGCACACCTAATATCACTCTTAGTCTTATACTATTTGGAAACTTTTTCATCATAGTTTTACTAAGCGTATGCGAAGATATAAATCACGAGTGAGCCACTTTTGAGGGTTGTACATACATTATGCGCTTTAAGGCGCCTTAAATCCTGTTTTGAGAAGATGACATCTTCATGTTGTTGGAAGATTCTCTTATTCTACTTTAAAAAACCACTTAAATTAATATGTAAATGACATGTATTGCATTTTGAACCTTCAAGTTCAGAATATGATCACAAAAGCAACACTGAGTAAAGTAAAGACTAATTTTCCGTCCCTTAGTTGTCCTACATATGTTGATGTCAAATCTTTCCTGTTCCTCGTCTGGTTATAAATTTAATAGAATAACGTCAAACCGTTGCGTGGAGGTAGCATTCTACAAAACTGGATGCATTTACGCAAATTGCAATAAGAATTCATAAAATGTGCAGAAACACAAATAAATCCTGATATGATTCGAAGTCTACAAAAATCAAGCTCGTCCTTCTTGAGTCTCATTGACAAACTGAGACATCCCCTTGCTGTTTTTTAATAACCTTTATGAGTTTATGCATACAAAACATATTGATAGTATCTTCTTTAATTAGCTTTGTGATGCTGGTGTTTGTTTATTTGTGTGCGTGATGTGTGTTCATATTCTCATGGATACTAATTAGGTGGAGATATGATCTGCGAAGTTTTTATCTGATATGTTTTGTTTCATCTTCAATTTTCATTGCAGCTAATTCCTTTTCTTTATACTGTGTACACATTTACTTAATAACTGAACATAATGGATTTCCAATGACCATTCTATGACGAAGAGCAATTGGCATGCTAATATGTAATTTGATTCTATGCAGGCTGGATACTTTTGCTCTGTTTGTGAATGTGTAGTGAAAGATTCTGCAAACTATTTGGACCATATCAATGGGAAGAAGCGTAAGTAATTAGTCATTTGTAAAATTGTCATTTATGTTTTGCTTCCTTAAATATGATTTTTATTGAGCATATTATCCGTGACAGATCAAAGAGCCTTGGGAATGTCTATGCGGGTAGAGCGGGCATCTCTTGAACAGGTAGAGATCAACGCTTGCATTGAATATTAATTTATTGACAATTAAATGGAATTGAAGAACATTCAAGCAAATAATTAAATGAAAATTTCCATATTTAAATGGAGGAAGTACAAGTAGCACAATTCTGTTTTCTTCTGATGATCTCCACTAACATAATTCCTCCCAAGATAGACAGAGTCCCATTTGGTGAAAGACAGTGTAATCTAAAAAAAGGAACTCCTATAATTAAATTTTGTTTGTTCCATGCTATTTGGTGCTGTCTTCTTCACGCATTATTTTTTATTTCACTCGATGAAAAATGTTCATTGCATATATAATCACCAGAACCACATTTATTAACATCTAAAAAGCTTCAAGTTTATCAACAAATAAAACTGCAGGTTTTGGTCTGTTTGAAGCACATTCTTTTCATTGAATAAGTAATGTGTGCTTTCTTAAATTTGGGCTTATTATGTGGGACAGGTTCAGCAGCGGTTTGAAAACCTCAAGAAGCGAAAAGAGACAGGAACGTTTACTGAGCAAGGTACTACCAGCTTGGAATAAATTCTTTCATGATTTACCGTCAAGAGTTTTCTTTTGCTGTTTTGAAAGTCACATTTTCGTTTAGAGGTGTCATCTCCTTTACTCATGAATGGTTTCATTTGGGCTATACTTCATCTCTCATCGGTAAAGGGCTAAAAAGAAAATTAGCTTAAAAGGAGACTGGTCGACTGAGCTGAACGGATACGTGGTTCAAAAGTCATTTGAAGTATATTTTAAATATGTAAAACCTCCTATAAAAAACATCTGACAAAAAGAGTGTTTTTGGTCAACCCAACATGACCCGGTCCAAGCCGGACCCTTGTTGGCCTGTTGATCAACCTGCCCGTTTTGCCTCTTTAATGAGCTGTATGGACGAGTGGCTCAAAAGTCATTAAAAGTGTATTTCTAAGATGTAAAACCTCTAATAATGTGAAAATTTTCAGACAAAAAGTGTTTTTGGTCAACCCAACACGACGAAATTCGACCTGGACCCATGTTGGCCTGTTGACCAACCCGCCTGTTTTGCCTCTCTAAAAGTTTGTTACCTCCCTTTTCCTTAGTTGGTTATAATTGTAAGTTGTAACCCTCTTTGTTGCTTACACTCTTCATATTAGATCTTGATGAGCGAATCTTGAAACAACAGCAAGAAGAGGAGGAAAGGAAGCGTCAACGGCGAGAAAGGAAAAAGGAAAAGAAGGTCAGTGTTATCACTAATTCACTATGCCGCTATGGCATGTGGTGGTCTATTAGATTTTTTTTGGTTCTTGGTATTTAATGCAGGATGTGGAAACAAACCAGAGAATGGAGGGCTTACTGTTTTTTAGTTCTTTTTCCTTTTAAAATCTTTATGAAGTCTGGTTGATGTGTGTGATTTTGTTGAACAGAAAGAGAAGGCAGTAGAGGAGGAAATCGAGGTAGACCCTGATGTTGCAGCTATGATGGGATTTGGAGGTTTTGGTTCATCCAAAAAGTAAAAAAGAAAAAAAAGAACTGTGTTTTTTCCCTTCATAATCTTGAATGATGAGAACCGCATCAGGAAGTTGATCTGTAAGCTTTCCATTGTACTCGTCTAATGCCTTCTATGACAAAGCATACTGCAAATGTTGCATCTTCGTCCGAACATATGGAACTTCCTTCCTTGGTTTAAAAAAGCGCGCATCAGTTGCGCCTGATGCGGTGGTTGAAACGCATCAGGTGGTTTGATGCCCTGGGGGGGGGGGGGTACAAGATGCGCTCTGATCCGGTTGCCTGATGCGTCCGATGCTTTTTTTTTTGTTTTTTTTTGTTGTTTTGAGCTTTACTTGCTTAAAATTGTAATGGGCTTAAAAAAGCCCGTTTTAGGCTAGCTGGAATGGGCTTAAAAAAGCCCGTTTTAGGCTAGCTGGAATGGGCTTAAAAAGGCATGTTTTAAAAAAAAGATTCCAATGACCTAATAAAAGGTCATGGGGTTTGCTGCTCGGGTTTGATGATGCGGATCTTGGGGACATTTAGTTTGTGACTAGAGAAAGTTCGGAGAACTTTGTTGGGGGGAAAGGGAAGTGGGGGCTATTGATGATTTATCTTTTTGGTTGTTTTGATTTTCCTAAGCGTTCTTGTCTATTATGTTATCCAACATTTATGAACTACCATTAAACTACTTTTGCTATGAATTGAATTTTTTTGATATATAAGTATTTACAAGGTATAAAATTAGTTAAGTAATTTTGTGAAAATTAGTCGCATCATGCATCGGCTCCCAGGACTCTAAACGCATCAGAGCGCATCCTGCGTTTTAAAACCAAGCTTCCTTCTTTGCCCGTCTACCTCTCTGTTATGTCTTGTATCGACCAAGATATCAACCTCTGGCTTGGTAAAATTCATGGTTTTTGGCTATAAACTCTGATTTTATTCTCAGCTGATGACGTTGAATGATTTGAGAACGCTGTGAAAGATTTTAAGTCCCATTCCGAGTCCTCAAGTACTATAAACGAATGCGGTAAGACATCCAAAGTATGGAGCAGCTACTGCATATGATGCATTTGTCGACTGAATTTAGTAATTGCTTTGAAGCTGTAAAACTTGAACATCATCTATATAGAAGAGGTATAAACATGCTTTGTTAACCCTAGAATTCTACAACACTTGGTAAACTCTGTTTTAAGTGAGATAATTTCATGTGCTACATTGTGGACCCATGTCCTTTTCGACTCTTATTTCAGCCAGAGCATAGAAGTCTGGCATCATACACTGGTATTTTATAAAATAGTCGGGTCGGGTCGAGACGGGTTTGTGACCGGGTTGGGTCGATTCGTTGCCAAAATTTTATTGTCTTTTATATATTATCTGTTTATAAAAGTATAAACAAATTATAAAAGAAGTTTTATAAAATATAACTTAAATCCGGTGGGGTTGGTGCATTGACAGTAGCCGTTACTAGTTTTTATGGTTAATACCATTAAGTAGTATCATAATTTAAAAAAAATATAAATATATGTAATTTACTTTTTTATTTTGTAGGGTTGTTAAAGTAAGGACTTAATTTTTCAATTACGGTTTTGGCTTTATTCTATTGTTAGATCACTGTAAAACCTTGATTATTTGATCGGAATTTCTTCGTGGTGGTAATTGTGGGGTTTGATTGGGCTCTTGATCCGCTGTTGTTGGATTTAATACCTAGTTACGTTAAATCCGACGTCGGTTGAGCATGCAGCCAGTCAAACCCCTGCCATCATCACCAGAAACGAATCCCGGTAATATCACCAAGGTCTGGTGGTAATCCAATGGTGGAAACTCTGATGAGAGCCAAAACCGTAATTAGAAGATTCAAGTGCTTACTTTAACCATTCATCACAAATCAGGTTATCTATTTGCACAATAAAAATTTTAGTTACCTATATCGATATTTTAAAAATGTAAGATGCTATTTAATTAATGACGTAAACTCTATTTATTTATTTATTTATTGTAGAATATACTATTTCCTTTAAACGAATTCTCTTTAAATTAACATTATAAATCGAACAATGTATCGTGGCTAACTAGAACTACAGAATACAAATACGTGAACAATACATACATACATGTACACAACCTGAAGATGTTAGCATATTGTTGACCGAAAGTCACGCGAAGAACCTGAACCAGACTTGTTTCAACTTCGTCATAGACAAAATGAATATCAATCTCGACGAGTTTCGTGCGATGATATTGATCAAGGTTACTAGAGGTAAATTGCACTCACGTTATCACAATTCGCGGAGGAGGTTATGAATATTCCAACATGTTTACGCTACGACGTTAGCAACTCCCAACTTTCCATTCAACACTAGATCTATGGGTTGCCGCTTAGATGACCAAGAAAGCAAGTTGTTGTCAAGGAAAACACAATACCTGGTCGTGGATATGAGAAACGTAGGACAACCAACCCAATCAGCATCTAAATAAGCAATTCGGGAGGCGGAGGCGGAGTGAAGCGGAAAACCGTAAGCAAAAGTACCCTTGACATATCGGATATCTTGTTTGTAACATGAGGCTCTCGTACGAGTGTCATGCATAAACATGCCAGTTCTTGCACGACATATGCAAGATCGACATTGCCATGCTCTAGCTATACTGAAATAATGTAGGACCCACGATGGGTGGCCTAGAAAGATCGAATTTAGCTATGTTTTAACTAGTGTGCGACTTAGATTATAGTGAAGAATGTTGGCCCGTCGAAGAATATCCAAAGTAGGTATGTAAACGAGCGGAGCTACTCGTGAGCTATTCGAGCTCGGATGGTTAAAAGCTCGAAACGAGCCGAACGTTAACGAGCTCAAAAACTAGATTATTCAAAGCTCATTTAATAAACGAACCGAGCTCGAGCTCCAAAGAATGGGCTCGCGAACCTAAACGAGCTCCATATATAATATAATTTATATTTTATATGTTTAATTTTTAATAATTATATATATCCATTTAATAAAAATATCAAAATGGTACCCGAGCCTAGCTTAAACGAGCCTAAACGAGCCAAGCCCAAGCCTCATAAACATTATACAAGCCGAATTCTACATCGTATGCTCTAAACGAGCCGAACTCGAGCTCCAACCTAAAAAAACCTAAAAGAGCCCGGCTCGATAAATGTCTAGCTCAGCTCATTTACATCCTTAATTCAAAGGATATTAATGGTGGCACAACCTATAAGAGGCCCTCATGGCAAACTCTGGAGCAAGCTAGCCGGCCAATATTGCGATGAAGAAGAAAGGATCGAGCTCAAGCCGCCTTTAAACACAATGCCATCAACATACAAAAGTAGGCAAGTCAACGATGTTCCTGCCGAAATATGCATCGATCCGCCATTGTCGTCCTCAGCTCAAGGTCCATATATGTGAAACAAGATGAACATGAGACCGTACAGAAAACCTAGCTAGTGGGGTGTGGCTCGATAAAGATCAGCATCGATGATTTAGGTCACAGCTAGAAAATACGTGTTCATATTAAACCATGTGTGTGTGTGTATATATATATCTTACTCCTTAATAATACATTTACAATCTTAAAAACTCTTAATTTTAAGTAACTTTAATGTACTAAAATACCCTTTCTTAATTATTTTTTATCTCTTCTAATTTACTTCAACTTTTAAAATACTCTTTTTTAACCATTTCATTCTCTCTCCTAATTTACTTTAATTTTTTTTTATCTATTTAAAATATTGTAACGTCCCAAATTTTTTTTTTGACAAATAATCAAAGGGTACTGTTAATAATTCACCGAAATCAAGCATCGTATAAATTAATTACAAACCCGGGTGATAACCCGTAGAATTCGAATGTAATTGTTTAGAATACATCATGGAACACAAAATAGTTTGATAATTGCGGAAGCTTGTGGAGTATGAGCTATCAACCGCGAGCTGGAGCCCCGCCGTGGCCATCACCTGAAAAGGAGGGTAAAGAACAACCGTAAGCACGAAGCTTAGCGAGTACACTTGCTTACAATCAACCATATGACAATCACATCAATTGCTTTTCATTCATGTTACATCTTTCATTCCCGCTACCGAAGTAGTCGGTCCCACATTCCCGCTACCGTAGTAGTCGGTCCCATCGTACCCGTCACCGTAGTGAATGGTCTAGTCATTCCCGTCACCGAAGTGCCCTGTCCCATCATTCCCGTCACCGAAGTGAACGGTCTAGTCATTCCCGCCACCGAAGTGCACGGTCCCATCATTCCCGTCACCGAAGTGAACGGTCCAATCATTCCCGTCACCGAAGTGAACGGTCCAATCATTCCCGTCACCGAAGTGAACGGTCTAAACAATAGCATAGCATGATACAATATCAGTTTATCAATTCATCAATTCATCATTCATTAATCATATAGCATATAGCACATTTAACAAACACATCATAGGGTTAGATAGTAAGTAAGAATACTCACCTGTCCGCAGTCTTAGTTCTTAAACTTAGCTCACTAGTGCGCTTGTGGTTACTTGTCAACCGACCGTCAACACCTACAATAGGTCTCATCAATCAATACCATGCACAAGACTCTTGTTTGTTTATTCACATACTTTATCCGGGTCTCGCGTTGGACCCCGTTACTGAAATTCATAAGTTGGACCATGTAAAAGTTGCATGGCCACCTTGGACATGCAAAAGTCGCATGGTTATGAGTGTATACATAAGTCGCTTAGGTAACATATGAAAGTCGCATGGTTGGGGGGGGGGGAGGGGTAACCATGCGAAATTTGCATGAGGTGTAGGTGACAGTCGCATGAGGTGTAGGTGACATTTGCATGGAAGGAATGAAAGTCGGATGGAAATAAAGTGTGAAAGTCGCATGACTCAACAAAGAGTCGCATGGGCAAAACATCAAAGGTCGCATGGGCAAAACATCAAAGGTCGCATGGGGTGGGGATGCCATGCGAAAGTCGCATGGCTCAGTTTCAAGTGTCGCACGACACAACACAAAAGTCGCATGACTCATATACATCCCTGTCAGTTTATCTTTTTCAACTTTCAGGCTCCCTGTCAGTTTATCTTTCAGTTTCAAGTGTCGCACGACACAACACAAAAGTCGCACAACTCATTATTGTTCCAAAACATTTCTCCACTCATTTAAACACTTCTTTCAAGATTTAAACACATTTCATCAAGCTTTCAAGCTCATGTTTGCATTTCTCTTTCTCTGGTTCTTCTTAAACCCAGAACCCAAAAACCCAGATTCTAAAAGCATACTATCATTATCTAAACAAGATAAAATGGATACCTATAGTATCCTAGTGAGGTAAGAAACATTACCTGATGATTCTTGTAGCAATTTTTTAAGTTTTCCCAGATGATTGTTGCACCTCCTTCCTTGTTTCTCGTGGGGTTTAAACACACACAAACACACTACACTTTCTCTCAATGTAACAGTAACACTCTTTTAAAAGGTATTGGGGGGCTGTGTCCTAATCTTGTATATATATATATATATATATACACACCCAAAAAGGCCTAAGCCCACATCACTCATAAGTTGGCCCAAGAACAAAATTCAACAATACATAATAGTCTAGCCCATTTTCTATTTCATTCATTCAAGCCCAACATGTACACATATATATATCCTCATCCCAATAGAACTCAATTTGTCCTACATAATTATCTAATATATTTTTGCACTCCAATACACAATATTATTTCTCAACAAATATTTCCTTTATTTATTTTCGAAGTTCGGGTATTACAAATATTTCTCTAACACTAAAACACTCTTTCACACAAACACAATTATCCACCCACATCAACATAATTTTCAAAATCTTTTTAACTTCTCCCTCCTTATTTTATAAATATAATTTTTTTTATTTTAATATCTTTTAGAATTTATTTTTAAAGTTAATAAAATAGTTAATGCATATGAAAAAAATAAAAAACTGACACTGTACGATACTTTTTCATGACATTGAATTGCGCGAATAACATATTATTACATTTTTTAAAGCAACATGATATAAAATAGAAATTATTTACCGTCGCAGACTTGCGCGGGTACCTTGCTAGTGTATATATATGTATATACATATTTTCATGCATTTATATTTATATATAACTAAAATAACTTGTTACATGATAAAATACACAAGTAACAAACGTACAGAAAATTCTCGTACGGTGGCATACCAGTACTCGCGTGTTAGCTATTGTTATACGAAAATTCTGCTAGGGGTAGATACAAATCCCAGCTTCCCCCGAAATCAATAACACACGCTCGTAGCATATCCTCCAATGTCTGGATAGTTCGTTCACTTTGCCCGTCAGTTTGAGGGTGATATGCAGTATTCAAGTTCACCCTTGTTCCCAAATCCTCATGGAACTTATTCCAAAATCTGGATGTGAATCGTACATCCCGGTCAGATATAATGGTCACCGGCACTCCGTGCCTCGAAACGATCTCTTTCACATAAATATCAGCCAATCTCTCAGCCGAACTGGCTTCTCGGATCGGTATGAAGTGAGCGCTTTTCGTTAGCCGATCAACCACTACCCAGATTGCATCATAATTCCTTGGTGTTTTCGGTAGTTTCGTTATCAGATCCATGGTGACATGCTCCCATTTCCACACTGGTATCTCCAGCAGTTGCAATTTACCATGCGGTTGTTGGTGCTCCGCTTTCACTCGTAGGCATGTAAGGCACTTCTCAACATATTTGGCCACATCTCGTTTAATTCCTGGCCACCAATAGTCCATTTTCAAGTCCCTGTACATTTTTGTGGCTCCCGGATGTATAGAGAATTTCGACTTGTGCGCTTCATCAAGAATGAGATTCCGGACTTCAGTAATCTTGGGTACCCAAATTCGTCCGTATCGGGTCCACAACCCACGGCTATCCTTTACCATCAACGCCATCTGGCCCTTTACCCTCTCAGTTTTCTGATTTTCTTCTCTGATCGCTTCACTTTGGGCAGCTGAAATCGACTCAAACAGCGAAGTCGTGACAGTCATCCTTAAACATTTCACATTCAATGGTGCATGGTTTGCCTTACGGCTTAGCGCGTCCGCTACAACGTTAGCTTTTACCGGATGATACAAGATCTCGCAGTCGTAGTCCTTGACCAGGTCTAGCCATCTCCGTTGGCGCATGTTCAGATTCTTTTGATCGGCAAAGTACTTCAAACTCTTATGATCCGTATATATCGTGCACTTGACTCCATAAAAATAATGTCTCCATAGTTTCAGTGCGAAAACCACAGCAGCTAACTCCAAGTCATGGGTCAGATAGTTGCATTCGTGCGGTTTCAGTTGTCGTGAAGCGTAGGCAATCACCTTCCCTCTTTGCATTAACACACAGCCAAGTCCCACATGGGACGCATCGCAATAGACTATCAAATCCTCCATTCCCTCTAGTAAGGCCAGTATCGGGGCCTCACACAATTTTCCTCGCAGGGTTTCAAATGCTTCCTGCTGCTTTTCTCCCCAGTCGAAACGAACACTCTTCTTTGTCAGCTTGGTTAATGGTACTGCTATCTTTGAGAAATCCTTTATAAACCTCCTGTAGTAACCGGCCAAACCTAGGAAACTTCGAATCTCTGTAGGACTCTTCGGCGTTTCCCACTTCCTTACAACCTCGATCTTGTCGGGGTCGACTTTGATTCATTCTCGGTTAACTAGGTGCCCGAGAAACTGAACTTCTGGTAACCAAAACTCGCACTTGGAAAACTTTGCGTAAAGCTTATCCCTTTTCAAGGTCTCAAGTACCTCCCGTAGGTGCAGCTCGTGCTCGGCCTCCGTCTTTGAGTAAACCAAGATGTCGTCGATGAATACTATCACGGACTTGTCAAGCATTGGTCTGCAGACCCGGTTCATTAGATCCATAAAAGCTGCCGGCGTGTTTGTAAGACCAAAAGGCATGACGACGAACTCAAAGCGCCCATAGCGCGTGCGAAAAGCTGTTTTGGCTATATCCTCCTCCCGGACTTTGAGTTGATGATATCCCGATCGCAAGTCTATCTTGGAAAATAAGCCGCTCCTTGCAGTTAGTCGAACAAGTCGTCGATCCTTGGTAGAGGATAACGATTCTTGATTGTCACCTTGTTGAGTTCGCGATAATCTATACACATCCTGAAGGTTCCATCCTTCTTTTTCACGAAGAGAATCGGTGCTCCCCACGGTGAGTTACTCGGGCGTATGAAGCCCTTATCAAGCAGTTACTGAAGTTGTGACATCAGCTCTTGCATTTCTGGCGGTGCTAGGCGGTACGGCGCCTTTGCGATAGGTGCCACTCCCGGCACCAGGTCTATTCGGAACTCCACTTGCCTGTCTGGCGGAATCCCCGGTAGTTCTTCCGGAAATACTTCCGGGTAGTCGCATACCACTGGTACATCTGAAACTGTCAGCTTCTTCTTTTCCATTCTCGAGTCGATCACATGAGCTATGAAGGCCGTGCAGCCCTTGCGTAGATACTTTGCCGCTTTAGTCACGGTGCAGCATGCCGTTAGCCCGTTCTGTCGTTTGCCGTAGATGGAGATTTCTCCCCCACTTGGACTTTGGATCCGTATGATCCCCTGTTTACACATGATGTTGGCCTGGTGACACCCCAGCCAATCCATTCCCACAATTACCTGGAACTCTCTCATCGGATTCAGTAGCAGATCGATCGTAAACCGTACATCGTCTATCACTATTACATTATCCCTATAGACCGAGGTAACACACAAAGCCTTATCATCGGCTATCTCTACTTCTAACGGTGTTTCTAACTTCACCGGAGCTATTACAAACTTATTACAGAAAGTAGTAGATACAAAGGACTTAGTCGCCCCGGAATCAAATAACACAAGTGCAGGTATAGAGTTAAGAACGAATGTACCTGCGATCACATCGGGCTCCTTCTTTGCCTCTTCCACGGTCATTTGAAACGCACGCCCCCGAGGCTTCGGAACCTCGGGCTTCTTTCCCTTTTCTCCATCTGTGATTCGGAGAGGTGGTTGCCAAGCGGGTCTCCCGCTACCTCCTGTAGCTTCCGGGCACTCAGCCATGCGGTGCCCCGGCTTGTTGCATTTAAAACACACATTCAGGTGGACCCGACAATCTTTCCCGTAGTGTCCACTCTTTCCGCATACAAAACAGTTGATGGTTCTGGCTCGGCACTCTCCAACGTGCCCCTTTCCACATTTCCCGCATCTTGCCCCCGAATTTCGAACGGCGGGCTTGAAGTTCCCAGTATTAGGCTTCTTAAACGGTTGCTTGTTCGCATTTCCTCCCAGTGCGGCCCGCTCCGCGGACCTCTTCTTGTTCCTTTCCATCAAATACAACTCTCTCTTCCTAGCCCCCTCAATTAGCTGGTCCAGCGTAGCATACTGACCATTTGACACAAACTCTTGAATATCCTCTCTCAGCATCTGCGTATACCTGTGTATCTGCAGTCTCTCATCATTTGCATAAGCCGGACAGTACAACAACTTTTCTTTGAATATCGCGGTTATCTGATTAACCGTCTCAGTCGTCTACTTGAGTTTCATGAACTCATCCATCACTCGCTCCACCTCAACCTTTGGAGCATACTCCTCAAAGAACAATTTCGTAAACTCTTCCCATTTCAAACTGGCGATAGCTTCGCCTTTCATCTTCTTCAGTAGATTCCACCAGTCCTTGGCCGCTCCTCTCAGAAAATTAGAAGCGAACCACACTTTTGACTCTTTAACACATCGGCTGGTAAAGAAAGCTCCTTCAATCGCGGAGACCCATCTGGTGCTCCGCACCGGGTCTGGCACTCCATCGAACACAGGTTGCTAACATGCCGAAAAATCCCGGAAAGTTCCTCCGGGGACCATCTGATTTGTAGCTTGTGCTACCGGTTGAGCGACCACAACAGCCGCGGTAGCCTCCTTTGCAGCCCATAGGGCTCCCAGCTTTTGATCCATCATCACGCCCATATCCTGTTTTAGATCCTCCACGATCTTGGGCAGTAGTTCCTTCAGTGTGTTGGTAACCACAGTAGTCACCAACTCAGTCATCGTCTCATTCTCATATTCCTCATCATTCATCACATTTTCCGGTTCAACATTTCCCGGATTCACATTCTTAGTCTGATTCAGGATTGGTTGTGCACGGGGGTCACTCTCTCCCGTCACACTTGCATTTTCACCATCAGGTGGGCTCTCAAAACCCGTCGGTATCACAAATCGATTTCTTGTAGTCACCATACTGGATGTATAGACAATGCACTTAATTAAAAGGCGGCATTGCCACACAGTCCTCATCACTACATAAGTTCATGTTTCACATATTTCATGTCACAAGTATAGCTATCAGGCAACCCTAGTCATTCTAAGGCACCCTAGCTACAAGCATCTTATCTTTACAAGTACCCCTCACCGGATTCACAAAATTCTCCGGATTTTGACAAGTTTCAACAAGTGTCGTGTGCAGATAATAATATGGGCCCTATTATTACAAACACGCTACACGTATTGGATCTGGTCATTACCACTAGGAATCCTGATTCACTGGCCTGGGCCATGTATCAATCATCTCATCAAGCATATGATCAATCATCATGTAAGCATTTAACATGTCATTCTATTCCGATTCTACTAGAGCACTTAAGTTGCAAAGTCTCAGCTATCATAGTTAGTATATCATAATTTCAACATATCAGTTAATCATGATCATCATATCATAAACTCATACCTTGTACTCGCGTGTGGCCACTCGGACTAGCTCCAGCTGATAGCTCATTGTAACGTTCAACATTGAAAAAGTTTCAAAACTCTGTCTAAAATCTTCCACGAACCAAGGTTTAAGTTCAAACACGCGGAAACGTATTCGAATCTCTTAAACCAAGGCTCTGATACCAAGTTGTAACGTCCCAAATTTTTTTTTTGACAAATAATCAAAGGGTACTGTTAATAATTCACCGAAATCAAGCATCGTATAAGTTAATTACAAACCCGGGTGATAACCCGTAGAATTCGAATGTAATTGTTTAGAATACATCATGGAACACAAAATAGTATGATAATTGCGGAAGCTTGTGGAGTATGAGCTATTAACCGCGAGCTGGAGCCCCGCCGTGGCCATCACCTGAAAAGGAGGGTAAACAACAACCGTAAACACGAAGCTTAGCAAGTACACTTGCTTACAATCAACCATATAACAATCACATCAATTGCTTTTCATTCATGTTACATCTTTCATTCCCGCTACCGAAGTAGTCGGTCCCACATTGTAACAGCCCTATTTTCAGTCAGATGTATGTATATATATAATCATTATGTGTTTAAATATAATATACATCCAAATTTACTATAAAATATTTAATCTACAAACTATAAGGACTAAAGCAAGATAGATAAAGATTATAGGTAAGAATGTAAACTTTGTAAGCAAGCACACAAGTAGCATACAAAGCTTCTTACAAATGTACAACATGGACCACATATTCTACATGACAAGGCAAGACTATTTCTATCATAAATCAAAGCTACAAACATGACAAATCAAGCCTAGATGTGGGTTGTACAAGTAGATTCATGTGTTGGTCAAGTAAGTAGTGATAAGGCAAAGCTAGAAGAATGACAATTCAAGGCTAAGAGTATGAGGTGGTGAAGCAAGTACATATGTGGCTTATTCTTGTAAAGTCACAAGTTCAAAATCTTAAAGAACAAGTACCCTAAAGCCATGCACTTGCACTATAAATAGAAGGCAAAGGTAAATCATTTTCTTCATCCCTAAATCTAAGACATCTCACTAGTAGTAATTCAAGGAGTCAAGAAGATTAAGAAGTTTAATCAAGTCACAAAACAAAGTGAGTATGTTATGTGCTTTAATTAGATATGTATGTGCTACATAAATGTTTTATGCATATAACAAGTTTTATTATGATATATTACTATGTGTTCTTTGCATAAAATTTATGCTTTGATTATGTAAGTTATGTGGCAAAGTATATGTTTTATAACATAATGTTATCATGCATATAATAAATAAAAAGTTTTTATACATATTAAGTATGGCCATTGAGATATCCAACGTACGAGATATAGAAAGAAGGTACGTCTTGCAAACGAACCTTATTGGGCAGCCCTTATGTGGACCCGAGGTTAAAGAGCCTGCGAGAAGTTTGGCATACTTAACATGTAACCATGAGATCTCGAAGAAATGTTTTATAGTTGAAAGTGGTTTAAAAGGAAGAAGATTGTTTTTAGCCTTTGATTTGGTTACGTATTTCTGAAAAATATTTATCATGAAACCATAATTACTCACTAAGCTTAAAGCTTACGTATTCATATATGTATCTCATGAGACAAGGAGTAAGGGACCATTGAAGTATTACTTTTCAATGAAATAGAACTTTTGTAATATTATTTTACGCATTTCCGCTGATGTAATAAGCTCTATATTAAATTATGATGAATAAAAGTTTTAGTTTTCTCTATATTCACTTGTACTAAAGGCTCAAAGATAATACCCACAAAAATCGGGGTGTTACACACATACCCACTACCGTAGTAGTCGGTCCCATCGTACCCGTCATCATAGTGAACGGTCTAGTCATTCCCGTCACCGAAGTGCCCGTTCCCATCATTCCCGTCACCGAAGTGAACGGTCTAGTCATTCCCGCCACCGAAGTGCACGGTCCCATCATTCCCGTCACCGAAGTGAACGGTCCAATCATTTCCGTCACCGAAGTGAACGGTCCAATCATTCCTGTCACCGAAGTGAACGGTCTAAACAATAGCATAGCATGATACAATATCAGCTTATCAATTCATCATTTCATCATTTCATCAATTCATCATTCACCAGTTCATCATTCATTAATCATATAGCATATAGCACATTTAACACACACATCATAGGGTTAGATAGTAAGTAAGAATACTCACCTGTCCGCAGTCTTAGTTCTTAAACTTAGCTCACTAGTGCGCTTGTGGTTACTTGTCAACCGACCGTCAACACCTACAATAGGTCTCATCAATCAATACCGTGCACAAGACTCTTGTTTGTTTATTCACATACTTTATCCGGGTCTCGCGTTGGACCCCGTTACTGAAATTCATAAGTTGGACCATGTAAAAGTTGCATGGCCATACGTAGGTCACATGGCCACCTTGGACATGCAAAAGTCACATGGTTATGAGTGTATACATAAGTCCACATCACTCATAAGTTGGCCTAAGAACAAAATTCAACAATACATAATAGTCTAGCCCATTTTCTATTTCATTCATTCAAGCCCAACATATACACATATATATCCTTATCCTAATAGAACTCAATTTGTCCAACATAATTATCTAATATATTTTTGCACTCCAATACACAATATTATTTCTCAACAAATATTTTCTTTATTTATTTTCGAAGTTCGGGTATTACAAATATTTCTCTAACACTAAAACACTCTTTTACACAAACATAATTATCCACCCACATCAACATAATTTTCAAATTTTTTTTAACTTCTTCCTCCTTATTTTATAAATATAATTTTTTTTATTTTAATATCTTTTAGAATTTATTTTTAAAGTTAATAAAATAGTTAATTCATATGAAAAAAAATAAAAACTGACATTGTACGCGATACTTTTTCATGATATTGAATTGCGTGAATAACATATTATTACATTTTTTAAAATAACATGATATAAAATAAAAATTATTTACCGTCGCGACCTTACACGGATACCTTGCTAGTGTATATATAGTATATACATATTTTCATGCATTTATATTTATATATAACTAAAATAACTTTACATGATAATATACACAAGTAACAAACGTACAGAAAAGCCAAGATAAAACTAAACAAAAGATCGAGCTTTATTTAGTTGATCGATCGATCGAGTCAGACGGTAATTATTCTATCCGGTGCCGGTGACACCAGGGTCCGGCTTATCTCGACGGCCTTGTTCTTGAGCTTCAACGGTGGCTGACACGGCGTCGCCGAAGATCGGACCGCCGCGACCGGCACAATCCTCCACTTTGTCTTGAATTTTATCGATTTGAATCTTACCCTCGTCTTCTTTTGAATGAATATCCATTCGACTCTTGTTTTCTCCTCCCGGTACAGAATGATATGTCGTCGCCGTTGTGCTTCCCGGCGGCAACGTCCCCTGAGCTCCCGACATCTTGATCTCAAGTTTTGGTTGCTTCTTGATCAAACCTTTTTCTTAGTCTCTTATCAGTTTTTGCTTATATTATCTTCTATAGTTGTGTCTGCCAGGATATTTATAGTAAGAAATTGTGAAGGATCCGTGGTGGACACGTGGCAGGAACTTGGATACACGTGGATAACCCCTGTGAGTCTTGACTAACCTTGCATTATCTTGGTTTTTCCAGTGTAATTTTTGTTTGTTTTTTTCATCTAAAAGAAATAAGATATATTAAACATTTAAACTTTCTTGAAATTGTTTATTGTATGTATTGTAATCCTAACTCTTGTTAATGTAATTAACTTTTTAATTAAGAAAGTAAGTATATGGCCGTAAGTATCAAGTGTTTGTCATCTTTCTTTTACCTAGATATCACATCTGTGCAACATTATTCTTTTTTTCTTTTTTCTCTTTTACCCGAAACCCAACCCAAACAACTTAATACTTACCTTCCCGGCTCTCCTCTTACCCGAAACCCTAAACAATTTAACCTGATATATTTTAAAAAAACATTTTATGTTTGTATATAATGTATATATTTTAGATTATCATTTTATTTTAGTTACTTGTATTTTAGTTTTCTTATATATATAACTCCAAATATTTTAGTTTCATTATATGAATATATAGTTTCTTGTATTTTAGTTTTCTTATATATACAAATAGTTTTAAATATTTTAATCTATAATAATATTTTTGTTTATCATACTACATTTTAGTTTATAATTATATATTTTAGTTTATCATTATATTGTAGTTTATCATTATACATTTTAGTTTATAATTATATATTTTAGTTTATCATTATATAATTAACAAATTTCTATATCTTCTTAACATATCACTTATGTAATCAAGAATATTTTAAAAAATATATATATATACTAACTTCATACAAAAAATTATTTCATAACCCACTTGCTTTTTATTTACTAAACAATTATTATTTCACCACATTCTAACATGTCACTTGAGTAGTATAGTTAGAAAAAAAACCTTATAATCTTGTATTGTATCACCGGCGTAATGTCGGAGGTTCGCCGGAGATGTAAACTAAAAAGAAAAACAAGGTTTTATTTATGAATAATCTAACAAACACTAATATAATATAAAAAACTTTAAAGGTAAAAAACGTACCGCAATTTCAGATTTGGCCGGAAAATTGGGAGATTTCGCCGGGAAAAATGGAGCTTCGCCGGAACTATGATGGTGTTGACAACCAAAACCAAGATAACAACTACACGTGCTAATCGCATGAACCACTTCAAAATCGTGAAAAAATGTAGGAAATGGCGGAGGAAGAAGGGTGAAAGGGTTGAGAGGGTAACAATGAAAAAAGGGGTGAAAAAGATTAAGAAAAAAGGTTTCTACGGATTTAACCCGTTTACGGGTTTCGGCGACGACTTTGTCGCCGCTGAAAATCACTACACGACAAACTGGGACTTTGACCAGTAAATAAAAAAAAATCAAAGCCTTTCGCTAGTACCCGTGTCGTCACAGAAACTTTTTAACCGGGCACCGTTCATTCTACCGCCTAAATTATATTTTATTGTAGGGAAAAACATTTTAAAAAAATGAAAATTACCTTTTGCGAGGACACTGTCCTCGCTGAAACCTATTCTTCGTCAGATCGCATGTACCTCAGGTCAAAGTGGCAGGCTTTTGTTCTTATCCGACCTTTAGCGAGAACTTCATGTCGTCGCTGAAGGTTTTTGTGTCAAAATGCCCTTTTCTTGTAGTGTATAAGTAAATCGTGTTGATTTTGAAAAATAAATAATACTTGAACGAAAGATTAATGCATGGTTAAATTATTTACCGAGTGTAACTTGAAGAATAAAATATTCATTAAGAGGCTGTTTGTTTTTGCTTAGGATTATTTTTTACACGCTAATTTTTTTCTGCTTATTTTCTAGCTTTTAAGATTATTATGAGTTACAATAAAAAAATAAACTGGACTCATAAAAAATAAACCGGAAAAATGAAATCATGAAAAATAAATCCTTAATAAACTAAAACAAACACCTCCTAAAAGTTTAAGGGGTAAATCGTTTTAAAATATAAACCTTACAGATTCTTAACTTTTCTTAATATTTAGATTCAAGGTTATCAAGATCAGGATTTTACCTAGGATTATTTCGTCTTTGCAAGATTTGATCGTAAGAACGAAATTGGGATCTTAAGATCCTACCACAAGTCACTGAAGGTTTTTTTAGTTTTTTTTTATATGCTATAATATTTATCAAAAACCAATTATATAACATTTTTACGAGAGAATGAAACTTCAAAATTTAAAATAATATACATCAAACCATCCAAATATTAAATATTAAGAGCATAGATAAAAATTAACCACAATTCATTATTTTACATATCATAATAAAATTTAATATGCCAACTTTCAAACATATTCAATAAATCTAGAGTACACTTTGCATAATATCAATTCCTTATTTCAGAAAAAATACTTTTCTCGTGAACCTCTATCTCTTATAATAAAATAAAAAAATGCGACATGAGTGTAAACAATTGTTTTTATCACTAGGTTGACTACTTAAAAAAATTAAAATAATAGAAATAATAAAAAAATTAAAAATAAAAATGTAAAATAATAGTAATAATTAAAAATGTAAAAACAAAAAAAGGGATCGTAGGATTGTATAGCGATCCTACGATCTCATATACGATCTTACGATCCTGAGTATGATCTTACCTATTTGCGATCCTAAGTATGATCCGGCGCGTTTTGGTTGAGGGGATCGTACGCTCCCACGATAAGGATCGCGATTTTCATAAAACTATGATTAGATTTGGACAAAAAAATGGTAAAAAGGTAAGGTAAGAACCAAGAGTTTACACCTAGCTTAAATAAAAGCGATTATATAAGGGAAAAACATGTGAACAACTAAAAGCATCTATGGTAAGTGACTAAGTGCTTCTACACTAATAAACACTATGAGTTTATCATGAAATGACTAAAATACCACTCATTAAAAGTGTTTACGATGGGGTGTTTTTCGGGTATACCCATAGAGTTTTGGGTAGTTCGGGTCGGGTAGAACGAATATTTTGATATAGATAATCTAACCGATAACCGAACCATTCTACATTACGGGTATCGTGTTCGGTTAGAATTCAGGTACGGTTCGGGTCGGTTAATTTCGGGTATACCTGATTTCGGGGCTCTTTTTGTTTGTTTTTTTTGCCAAGTATTTAAATGGTATTTTTGTATAGCTTTTTTTTATTACATCTGTGGGCCAAACATTCATAATAATAAACAAGTTTCAAAGCAAAATTTATATATATTTTATACTCTTCCTCGATGAACTAATGAAGTACTTTTCCTGCAAAGATGAAAAGAAAATGACTATATATTACCTCTGGAACTCGACGGACGTTGAAGTTGGTCCTAGAACAAGCAACAAATAGCGAAGTTGTGTTCGTGTTCGGTAGGAGAAATTGTACAACATGAGTTGCAATATGTACTAGTCAAAGCAGCAAATCGGCTTTTTAAAAATTAAATTCGGGTATACCCAAACCGAATTTTTATCAACTGATACCAAACCGAATTACATACGGGTTAACCAAATAACTGAAAATGGGTACCCGATAACTGAAATACCCGAACCGAACTACCCGAACCGTCAACGGGTCGTTCGGTTATTTCGGGTTTCGGTGTTTTTTTTTCAACAAGCCTAGTTTACGAGTGTAAAAACACCTACAATAGATGCGGTTAGAAATATATATCCTAGTTATATAATTATGAATCTTTATCGCTCATTTATTCCAAAATTCCATGTTCTTATATAACATAGTTTAGCCTTTTCAAACAAAAATCGAAAAATAATAAAAATTCATTCTCTTGATATGTAAGCAGCGTGTGCTCCGGAAAAATCGATCTCCGGGCATTATATTTCCTCATCAGGAACTATCCACGGCTTCTTGATAAAATCTATCAATGAGATTAGACTGCAACTGGCTCAGCAACGGCCCTAGGAACGTCGCTGCTAACCTGCAAAACGACGTGCATTGTTTCTTAGTGAGTACAGAGTTGGCATAGGGGCAGGTCGGGCGGTTTAGATAACGAGTCAAAATGGGGTTGAGTCTAAAGAGATAATTATTATGTGCAAATCAAAACGGGTTGGATTGGTTTGGCCCGCGGCCAGCACTTCTTTATTCATTTTATGAGTGATGTATTAGTATTGATTAATAAACTAAATTACTCAAATAACAATATAGCTTTTAAGACAACAGTATAAATGACGAAAACGGCCTTATGTTTTCTGCAAAGACGACGATTCTAACCTATATTATGCTGTCACCTTATCACCTATACTTTTATATTTCGAAAAAACTTAAGGCCATTCTCCGTCATTTGGCATGTTTTTAGTCGAAATTGATATAAATGACATAAGGTACGTTCTCTGTTTTTTTAAATATAAAACAGTTTAGGACACCGTAAGCATTTAAACACCACTGTTAGCATGTTCGACTCGTCTTTGAACCGTTTCATTTTTCGCTACATTTTATATTTATTTACCGGTTTGACTTGTAATTAGAAAAAATACAACCCGTATTGACCTGTTTTCATGTAAATCGCTTGAAATTTCCAACTCTAGTAAGCTACATACACATTAACAATGTCAAAACAAGGGATTTTTAAATTTAAGAAGTCTGTTTGAGAATGTTTTTTGTTTAGAGCATGTGGCCTTATTATACCATTGTAAAACGAGAGAGAATCTCAGTTGAGGAACTAAGGAGGCATTCCCCCTTACCTGCAATTCGTAGATGAATAAACGTAAGGTTTGCCAACCTAGAAAAATGCTTCATGACATTCTTTAACAGTCTATAGAAGGCTTGAGTAATCATGATGTTTCTCTCGGGTCGTTTAAGATATTTCTTGTACCCAAAATACTATATTTAAAGGGACCAAGAAATTTACCTTGGCCGATTTGAATAGTTCATCAATCACTTCAGACAAAGTTGGATGGGCATGAACAGCATACTTGATGTCCTGCACAGTTTTGAATGTTACTGATTGTAGTATAAAAGGTAATTCTATTGAACGCTTCGTATAATCACATTAGAGGTGGCAAATGGGCAGGGGTTACGATGGGTTACTTCATAATCCTGGTTAGTTTGAAATGCAACAATGGCAGATAAATTCAAACCTGTATACGTGTTCCTAGAGCAATAGCATTTGATGCTTCGTGGATAAGATCTGCGGCATGCATGCCAAATATATGAACACCAAGGATCTCTCCATTATCAGGTCTATATATCAACTGCATGAAAAAACAGAACAGCTTCAGCAACTTTGTAATCATTTACAGAGAGGGGCCACAAATGTTTAACCCTATCAACATTTAAAAAGGAAATAAATTGGAATACATGTTTTAATTAAAATGCCTTCCAAAAAGACAGATAATTACCTTAGCAATCCCCTCTCCTTCATTTTCAGCAAGGGCTTTTGTGTTAGCCTTGAAGCTAGTCTTAGCAATACTTACTTCAAATCCTTCCTTCTCAGCTTTTTCTCTTGCCTGGGGCTGCAAGATTGTAACTAAAACCGCTCAGAGAAGCTTGCAAGATATTTAACAGGTTCACACTAGCAATAATCGATCAACATGTGAAAATAACATTTAGGAATAACTTTAGGAACAATAAAAAGTGCAACGGTGAAATACCTCTGTTAACCCGACCATACTGATTTCAGGATGGGTAAAACACGCAGCTGGGATGCTCAGATGATTTAGAACATGATCTTTCCCAGAAACTTGCTCAACGACTAAATTACACAATTGCCAAGTCAGACAGATAACAGTAAAATGGAAACGATTGATAACTGCAATTAAACAAAACGGTCACCTGAAATTCCCTGGGCACTTGCTGCATGAGCAAGCATCATTTTTCCATTAGCATCACCAATGCAATACAAGTTAGGGACCTGATCACCATAACTTAGGTCATAGAAACATAAAATGCCGAATACAACTAAAATAGGTAAGATAATAAAAAATGTTAAGTACCAATTCTCCCTTTGAATCAATAACTCGCATGCGTTCGTCAACAGGAATGAAACCACGTTGCGTTTCTACATTGACCTATAACAAGAGAACCCAATATAGTATTCCTTCTTTAATCCTACTCATTGAAGCTTAAATGCAGAAGTGATAGGTTCACTTACATTCTCCAAACCAAGCCCTTGTGTAAATGGAGCCCTTCCGGTGGCAATGAGAGCAGCATCTACCTGTAGCAAACCAAAAGCACAAAGATTAAGATGTATTAAAAATGTGATGGAAATATTTTGACTTGACCATGGTCAAACCCACCTCCAATGTATCCTTTGGTTCCTTTGTCTTCGCATCAATAAGCTCAATTGTTACAGGCTTACCATCCTTTGCTGGAGTAATCTGTCAAAACAGAAGGAGAACTTAACAAGCTTGAACATTGATGAACTAATGTCATCCCCAGTTCCCCAGCCATAAAAGAAAAAAAGGGTTCAAGTGCAAGGAACAAGAACCTTGGTTGCAAATACACCAGTATGATAGTCAATCTTTCGAGGATTTATGAGAACCCTTTGAGCCAATTTCCCTATTTCAGGGTCGAACCCAGGCATTAACTGATCTAAAGCTTCTACAAACGTCACCTGTAAGACAAAGAGAAGCTTATCATATAATTGTACATTACTTTATAAGCATATACAACCATAGTAAGTGAGAGAGAGAGAGAGAGAGAGAGAGGTAAAAGAGATGTGTTAAAAAAGGATCAATAATGCCCACCTCACTTCCTAGTGCAGTATAAACATCACTGAATTCAAGACCAATGTAACCACTTCCAACAATAACTATCCACTCTGGTACTGTCTCTAATTTTAGTGCATGATCGCTGGTTATTACGGTCTTACCTGCAGGTAGCTGATCAGTAACAATTATGAAGGTATTAAAAGTTAAAACAGTTATTTTCTGCTTGCAAATAGGATGCCTGGTAGCTGGTACATGTAGAAAGATTATTATATTAAAGCTGAACAGAACTGTTTTTGGTAAACAAGCAGATAACTTGTTTGTAATGGTAAGCCACTTCTTACAATAATAGGCAAAATCACTAAAAGTAGCTATTATCAACAACAACAATCAATCTCGACTGCATGACATATGGGGGAGATAAGATGTAGACAGTCATACCTCTACCCGGGGTAGAGAGGCACCAATAAAACATAAATGAATAGATTGGAATCAAGAAAAAATTTCTTCAAAAAAGGAATAACTTAACCAATGGAATCAAATGGTAGTTTATCAATGAATTTAAAAAGAAATACAATTTAAATGCTGCAGTGATACTGTGATTGTTGATGATTAATATCTTTCGGAATAGAGCAAAGGTTAAGGTTCATATATTTCGTAAAAAAGATTGCTGCTTCTAGAACAAGCTAATGTAACAAATACAGTTCAAGCACATCAGTGGCCTGTCATCTTTTCTGATCATAATTTCTACACTATTACGGATCCTAAAAAGTTCAAGCAAGTAGAGATGACCTCACAGTTTGGGCCTAATATTTATCCTATATACCATGTTCGAATTGTAAGACTTTCAAATCAGAACGTTCATTGAATACTTTCTCTTGTGTTTTTTTTTCTAACATTTTCTTTTATCTATTATATAGCTGAAATGTTATTAGAGCTTTTCGCCCAGCTAATAGATTTTGATGAGGGAAATGGACAGATAAAATAGTAGTTAGTTAGTTACCATCAACTTCAACTCCCTTAGGGACAAATGGTACTGATCCAGTAGCTATAATTATGTCTTTTGCAGTAATAACTGTATCACTGCCTCCAACTTTTCCATATTTCACCTTTTGTGGACCCTGCATATGTATTTATAATAAATTGAACATAAGGTATTTTATGATGCTAGATCCGATTGCAAATTAATAAGAAAAGGGTAAATGGGACAACTAATGGAATCATTACAGGACATACCACAACACTCCCGACACCTGTCAATATGTCTACACCAAGAGATTTCAAAGAGTTGGTTAAATTATTTCGAATTTTGGTGGCAAGGTTTTCGGCGTGATCAGCTACACCCTGTCTGTCATAGCCAGCAGCTGCAACCTACATACATATAATCATAAATCATTACAGACTAGTAATTTCTGGACAAGTACCAAGGTTTAAACTATTCCAACAAAAGTTTGCAATTATTTCAGTCTTTTTGAATATTAACATTGCTTTCTTGTGTCTGGGGTCTTATTAAAATGGTGACTTCACTTGACTAAAATCTTTGGTCTGCCGGTGAACCAAATAATTACTGCATGGCTGATGATATATATAGTTATATACCCAAGCAGGGAACAACTAAAAGGTCTAGCAGATTTAAGGGAAGTGAATAACTAAAAACTCAAAAAGATAGAAGCTTTAGTTGAAATAGACTGTAAATGGTCTAGCAGATTTTAAGGAAACAAATAAAATAAAGAAAAGATGAGAGAACTACATGAAGAAGTCTTCCAACCATACCAGCGAGCACAAATGCAACATAAGAATCCCAAATGTCAGATTTAGACAAACACATATGGAAGAGAGCCTATAGATGCTACAAACAGTAAAATATTTTTTTACTGAGTTACAAAGATACCTGTAAGCCAAAAGACTTCATATGGTGCTCATTCTGAAGCTCGCGCATGCGACCACTGACAGCAAGAAGAGCTTTGGAAGGAACACAACCACGATTAACACATGTTCCACCAACTACATCACCTTCTATGATGGCAGTTTTCAGACCCTACAGAGGTCAGAATTTGTTTAATTATAAGTGAATGCAGGTTAGCAGGGATAACTGAATACAACCTATTCTCATGTTAAATAATGACATAAATTGCATTATCCAAAAGAATCTATAAGTAAATATAGATTAAGTTTTAACTTTAAACATCAAAAGCTATTGGCACAGCCCTTCATTCATCTGTACGAAAAACATTACTACTATGTACATGATCAACATTAAATATAACCTGTGATGTTTTAACTAACAACACAGTCACGTTTCTAATAGAGTTGTAGGAAGCTCAATAGATAAGAATGGAGATTGTAGTTCATTGCTGCAGTAGATGTACTTCGACAATTTATCCAAGAAAAGCGCACAAGAACAGTTCAACTAGTAGAATGTTACTTCACATTCTCATTCTTTACAAAACCTAAATCAAATCAATATCCGAGTCTATCCCTGCACCAGAAGCATTCTCTTTTCTCAAAATATATACCTAACGAGCAGAACAGAAATACAATTCATGAACAGAAACGCTGTAATCGAGCTTCTTACTTACAAAATGAAAATATTACTCTATTTCAATCGATCCTAAACGTACGATCAATTAAGTTAAGTGTATAAAAAGAAGAAAAAGGAAAAACGATTATTTGCTAATACTACCTTCTCAACAGCATGAAGAGCAGCACCGTGACCACCAACACCAGCTCCAATAATAACAAGATCATAATCAAAACCCTTAGACGGAGTTCCATTGCCAGACAAGGAAGCCGAAACCTTAAACTTGGGACGCAATTGCTTAAACAGAAGTGCATTGCTAGACGATTTGCATCCAGAGAAAGCTTCTCGTCTAAGACCGCAAAACCGGAGCTGGCTAGGAGTAGTGAAGAAAAGATCAGAAGCGGAGGAGGTAGCTCCGCCGTCGGATCTGACGGTGATCGGAGAAGCCGAAGAAGAAAGTGACAGAGAATGCATTTTTGAACAAGTGAGAAGCAGAGGGAGAAAGGCTTAGGTTATAGAGAAGAAGGAGAAGGATGGATATATGGAGAACTGAGAAGCTTCGAGACGTCCGCCGGGGAGGGGCGGAGTTAACAAGGAGGAGGAAGGAGAAGGCGGGTTGTCACTGCTATGATATATTGATATGTATCAAGGTCCCTAATTTTGACAACGGTTGGGGGAGTTGAACAACTTTATTTATGTAACACCGATAATAGCAAGGTATCTTAACATACTACTTCTTGATTTGTTCATATAACTTTTTTCAAAAAAATAAAAAATAAAAATTAGAGTTAATTTCATGAATGATTCTTATTTAAATTAATCGTAATTTTAGTTATTTAAGAAAAAAAGCTGTACATAAGGGCGTATGTCTGCCCCTTTGATCGCACACCATTGAGACTTCTCTTTCAATCACCAGCATGCCATCGATCGACAGAGTTTAGGGCGTTTTGAGGGTTTTTAGAATTTGTCATGAGATGAAGGATAATGTTGCGGAGAAAAGGAAGTGGAGAGAGAAGGGGAGAGAGAGAGTCTATTGGTGAGGAAGACTAAAGGATGTCTCTGCAACTACCACAAAGGATGATACTGTGAATGACGCCTCTACGGCCCTACCACCACCATTCCATCATCGATCTGTGTTTGGGTTCGAAGTTCATCGATTTTCTATTCTTGTCCTTTATTGATTAATTTGGAGTGGTGGTCGGTTTTGAGCTAATTAAGAGTGGTTGTCCCTTCTGTTTTGAAGTTTGAGATGAAGTCCAATTATGACCTTAGTTAGTCAAAGACCGTTCTTTGATGCCTATGATTACAACGCGGAGCTATGATTACTCCCAAAGTATTCCTCAGAACTCTAAAATCCAAATCAACCAAACAACTTAATCACAAACCTTGAAAAATCCCAAAGACATGCATAGCAAAGGGGATATTAACATTTGATTGAGTTTCAAAAAACGCTTGGTAAGTTAAGGTGATGTTTTCCTTATGATTACTTAGATTATGAGAACTTAAGAATAAGATATTTGAAGACTTTTGGGAGCTACGGACCACACGCGAGTTGTAACATCGTAAATCTCAAGCCATTTTTTTAAATCGCGGCGGAAGCATTGCAATAAAATATATATACAATAAAACCCATAACAGTATACATACTGTTACATACAACACAGTATATTGTTTTAGAGTTACAAAAGTTATACAAAATATGGCTCATCACTTTTCAAAACAATATCAGAGCGGTGGTCAAATTTCCCTTTACATAGAACTCCCAGCTAAATAGTTGCACTTACCGAAACCTGCAAAACGGAGTTAAAGATGGGGAATTAGCACAAAGCTAAGTGAATGGAAGCTACAAACAAAAATAACAATCAGCAACAACCAATACAACAAAAACAGAAACAAACAATCAATCGCATAAATCCAGAGGACCGGCAGTTCGGCGCAGAACCTACAACCAATGCGAGCCAAAACAAAGGTTTACCGATAACCCTTTGCTACTTGGTACAGTTAAACCCCTTCCATTGTAACAAATGCATCGGAAGATCTAGAACTGTTCAGCCAATAGAAACCGAGCCCAACCCCATTCAGCAGCCGACCTCTATCTATACCATGTACACATATCTATACCACGTGCACATATCTTTTGACTCAATCAAATAACACACAAACAGTTATTCAATCGTCAATCATCATCATCAGACTAAACAGTCTATCTAAGCATCAATCATATCAATTCTGAGTAACCATATCAGTTACAACCAATACCACTTGTGAGTTAACGTCCACTCACCTCGATTCTCAATCGTCAAACTCAGTTGTCTAATCTCACCGAGTCTGCGCGTTTCCTGAGAACACAATAACACCGAAATCTGTCTTCGATTCATAAATATATATACACATATATATATATTTATATCTCTAATAACATAAACAATATGTTAGAATCACATATGAAACAATCATATAACATGCAACACGATCAAACAACAAACAAAAACTTCAAGACTTAAAATCTCCCGGTCGCAACCGCGACCAGGACCCCATCGCATCGCGGCATGCTGCGAACAACACTATCCAAAAAAGGACCAATATTAACTAAGTCAGATCAAGTAGAAGTCGGACCACCAAATTCGGACCACTTCCTTGCACACCAAGTCGCACCAACCAAGAAAGTCGGATCCAAGTAAGCCGGATCATCAAACAAAGTCGGACCACATGTCTCGAAGCATAAGTCGGACAAGAGGAAGTCGCACCAGAGGACTCCAAGTCGGACCGGGAAATTCGGACGGAACAACAGCATTAACCACAAGTCAGATGGGGGCAACCAAGTCGTATGGGCCGGGGTCGTAACCCCAAGTCGGACAGAAGAAAAGTCAGAACCCCCCCCCCCCCCCCGCCCGACTTCAACTTCATCATCTTCACTGTTCTTGTTCCAGTCGAGAACCAAACCATAAACATACAACTACAAAACTAACATTCTGCAAATCACGAAGAAACACTTCCAAATCATTTATAAACTTCATATAACATGTTAACAAACATTAGGAACACACCAAAACCAATTAAAACATCAAAATCAACCAAAACCCACTTCTTAAGTTTCTTCATATCTCCATAAATGGTGTTCTTAGCTTCTAATACCAAAAACCCAGCAAATACATATCATTGATTAGTAAGAATCATGATAGAAGCACATACAAACCTTTGTTTTGCAATCTCAAACACAAAATCACAACTTCAAAGATTCAAGTTTATGTTTCTTCTAGTTCTTGAGTTTTTTTCTTCAAAGCACACACATACACAAATATAGATAACTAACTTCACGGTGAAGTTTTATCAACAATGAGGCGGCTAAGCATTTTGATAATTACAAACAAACAGTGCACTACACTACTTACTAAAAATACGGTTAATCAATTAAGCAGTCAACCTCAATTAATTAACATGCAACGAGGTATTATCTACAACGTTCAAAAACGAATTCATCTAATTCATAAACACATGCAATATAAAATATTCATTTTATCACATATAATTCGCGTTCGATTATTTATCAATATAAACAAATAATCAAGTAAAATTTTCTAAAGAGCTAACCACCGACCCGATTTCAACTAGGCCGGTTTCACGGATGTTACACGAGTACCTCGATATGGTACTCGTAAATAGTGATTTATAAATACTTATGTTACTATATTAATGAACATATGATTACTCAGATGGAAATGTTAATGTTTATTGATATTAATACAACATATACGAGTTGTGTTAATGTAGCATGTATAGTTTTAAGAAGGTGTAAGTAATCGAGTATCACAATCAAAATGTACTTAAAAAGTAAAATAAGTATAAGTAATAAGCTAGTATTGTGTACATTGAAAGTATTATTAGTGGCAAGTTAATAGTTTAAAAGTATATATATAGGTAAAAGTTCAAACGAGAACTGTTTTTCATACGAGAATCGCGAGAACCAATCTTAGCCGTCCAATTCCCCTCCTTCAATTGGATTTCCCACCCATTAATTTCTTACATGCATCTTGCCACACTCAATCCCCCCACGCTCTTCATCCATGAATTCCATTATCCAAAATGAACGATCAAGATTGGTTCTCGCAGTTCTCGTACGAAAAACAGTTCTCGTTTAAACCCTCCTCTCTCTCTCTCTCTATATATATATAGTTTAAAAGTGAAAGACATATGAGTAATGAAGAATAAATTTAATTATTATTTAAGAAGATTAGGATAAATGTTAACGACGCTTTAACAAGTGATTAAAGACGGATAAAGTATTATCTAAACGATAGGTGATGGAAAGTTGGATAAAGTATTACACAAATATCAGATAGAGAAAAAGTTGAAATAAAAAGGATAAAGTGAAATAAGAGACAACACACAATGATATATATACATATATATATGTAGTTGGCATAGAAATACAAAGGACATATAACTGTCAGAAAGAGATGTAAGATGAATTGGTAACAGAAGTGGATCATAGAAAGAATAGAGCCAGAATAGTATTGTGTATTAATGTTAGGTATTTCTATTGGGATCCAATATTTGTTATTGGATCTTCAGAGTTATTGTATAGTTTATGAGGTCTAGTATTCGTTAGTGGACCTTCGGTTTGGAGCTATAGTAACAGATTCTAATATACAGAGATAAGCACATATATGATATGATCAGTAAGAAGAATATGAGTAGAGTTATGTGTCTATTTGTGAATGAGAACATGTTAATATTAGATCACTTGATAAACCACATATATATATGTAGTTGGCATAGAAATACAAAGCACATATATGATATTGATAAACCACAAGTAGGCAGCCCTTTGCCTCTCCACGTACACATACACAGACAATTGAATTTGTCTTGGTTTTTATCTTGTGTTCTTGTGTGTGTGCAAAAGTCCTTCAAGAAGAGATTCAAGTGAAGAATCAACCCAGCAATCTGATTTGTTAAAGAATTCAAGTTCCAATCTACTGTAACACTTCATCTTCATCATCTCCTTGTTCAAAGTAAGCTTCAACACCATGTTCTTGAGTTTTTGACCATTTAGGTCAAATGGGTCAAATTTGCAAATTGACCTCTATAATTGGTTCCACTGATTCCAATCTATTCCTACATCATTCTTAAGTGTTTAGCAATCTGAATTGGTAGTTAAAACAGAGTTCTTGATAGAATTCTTAAATTAAAGTGCAAATGGGTCAAAATGGAGATTTTGATCCCAATCCTTGAATTTGATGTTAAAGTATGAATTGATAGTAGTTTAGGTGCCTATTTCATATATGAACACTGGAAATTGGTTTGGAATCGATTGGATATGTTTTGGGGTTGAAATGGCCAAAAGCAGGGGGCTGGAAATCGCACTGTCTGTGCAGACTTGCTTGCGGGCGCAAGGACCACCCTTGCGGCCGCAAGGGGTATGGCTTACGGGTGCAAGGGATTGCCTTGCGGCCGCAAGGACCTCCTTGCGGGCGCAAGAAGTTCTAAGCCCTTGTGGGCGCAAGCAGTTTGCTTGTGGCCGCAAAGGACCCTGTTCCAGCATACAGTTTGCTGTTTCGGGTTATACTGATATACGGGCTGTTTGTTTAGGTACTTCAGTTGATCTCGAAGCTTCTGTAACATATTGTTTAGTGATCTAGCTTGACAGGTGAGTGCCTGATAACATAACGATTAATATATCTATAACATATATTAACAATGATTACAGAATTGTATACCATGAGTTGTACACGCATTTGTTTAAGTGTAGGTTGCATGATGATGCTAGAATTTACCATGTTGACACAATGTAGTATGCACTTGATTAGGTGTATGCTATGATGATAATTGAATATATGTGCGCATTGATTGATGATTCGATTGAATCAGATTATTTGTTTGTGATCGGTACGGGTCTATTGGGCAAGGTTTGCCCCGGACAAGGTTTGTCCCCTGTAGGTTTAGCTCAGGGATTTACTCAGAAGAATCGGTTGATTCTGAAACGCAACGGTGGACGCTTAACAGCTCCCCCACTGGCGCGGTTGATGTGTCTAGTACCCCAGTTTGGTGCATTGAGCCGGGTTAGCTCCCCTGCGAGATATGCTACCTTCTGACTACGCCAGCTCATCACGAGATGCTAGGATAGAACTATCTGAGCATGATTGATGATATGTGATGTATTTATGTTGATCGCATGCTATTTGAGTACTCACTAGCTATTATAGCTAACAGATGTTACACTCCACATGTGCAGGTGATCCTCAGTGAGCTCGGGACCCTGCGAGTAGTTTACTTTAATAGGAGGAACACTGTGTTTTGTAATAACTCTGATATTCTATATGTTTGTAACAGATAATGGTCGACCGGATAAGTAACAGTAACACCAAACGTGTATGTGGCAAATTTTGATTGTAATATATTTGCCACGTGTTTTATATTCCGCTATGAGTTTTTAAATGAAAAAGATAAACTAATATTTTAAAAAGAAAAATTTGGTTCTCGAATTGGCGGTGTTACAGGTAACTTCAAAGCTTTGCTTGTAAATGCCACAGTGGGGGTCAAGTAAGGGTGTGAATTATATAAACAAGGTATTTCTCTACATTCTTTCATCTGATTAAAAGTAGGAACAATTTAG
Organism: Dittrichia graveolens; assembly: GCA_038502395.1. Classification (NCBI taxonomy): domain Eukaryota; kingdom Viridiplantae; phylum Streptophyta; class Magnoliopsida; order Asterales; family Asteraceae; genus Dittrichia; species Dittrichia graveolens. Next base: position 18,506,483 of record JARJIL010000009.1, read on the forward strand.
CCACTAGCTTTTGGAATGACATATGGCTCAATGAAATCTGTTTGGCGAATGAATTTCCTAAAGTATATAGAAAATTTGAAAATGATCTTAAGACGTTAGGAGACATGGGGCATTGGTCGAACTTGGGTTGGGGGTGGGAAGTAGGGGATGCTGGTACGGTGACAGTAGCGACGGAATTTCACAGATTAATAAATACTCTTTTCTCTGCCTCGTTGCAAAAAACATAAAGGAAAATTGTTGTGAGTGGTCTTTGAGTCTTGAGAACAAATACTCGGTAAAATTGATGAAGATACTCGGATAGTGGATCTCCAGCAGCATGAAGAAATGTTTTGGTCAAAGCTAATCCTGGAAAAGGATTGTATATTTGCATGGAGGGTGGACCGTTAAAGACTACCGTTTCAGGTTAAATTAGATGATCTAGGCATTGAAATACCTTAAATCTTTTGTCCAAGGTGCTTAATGCGTCCATAAAATGTTCTTCATGTGGTCTTTAATCGTTCAAAATTAAAGCTGGTATGGTTAAAAATTTGTAGCTAGTGGGATTACATTTTACGGGTGGTAATCCTTTCAAAGACTTGACTTCTATTTTGTCCGGCTTATTGAAATTTTGGCTATCCAAAATATGGGTATTAGTTGTTAGAACCACGGTGTATTTCATTTGGAAGAATCATAATGCTCTTATGTTTGTCGCAACAAATGTTGATGCAGAAAACATTGTGTACGAGACTCAATTGATGTTATTTCAACGGTAAAGTATGGAGCAAATGTGTTTGGCCTTGCCTACACCTTAACAAAAATACGGCAATGAATAAGATTTGGTAGAAAGATTCGATGTGGAATTTGGAAATAGCCCGCCTTCATGAGGTTCAACGCACATATCAAGTAGGTTTGTATAGTAGCAGTTGATGTGTTTGATACATCCATTTTACAACTTGTTGAGTGACTTCAAGTGGGATATTGATAGTATTAATAATATTTGCCTTTCAAAAAAAATTCTACTTATTATTTTTTATTTATTTTTAAGATTTTCAAAAATATATATCATTGATATTTGCAATGCTCAAACTTATAGATTAATGTGCAAAAGACAATGAACATATGTTACTATGTCCAATGTTATAAGCCACTAAAAGTTAAATTGCCATAATCCCAATTAGAACTATTATTGAATGCCATATATTATTGTGTAAGATGAGATGAGATGAGATTGATTAAGGAAGAAATAAATAACAAATAGTCATTTATTATTTACATGTAAACTCAATTAAATATGAGTTTAATATTTAGTAATTGATTAATTAATAGTTTATTAATTAGTTAAGCTATTGGGGGTAATTTGTAACTACTGAAACTTAGTGGGTTTAAATTAAGTTTCTTAAAAGTCACGTTGAATTAAGATAAGGTTTATCTTAATTAGAAATTTAACTCTTATCTAGATTTGTTAAGGTTATATATACATAACAAGTCAGAGTTTAATCATAATCAAATCAAGAAACCAAAACAAATCCCTCTCTTTGTTCAGCCGACGCAAACAAACCAAAAACCCATTCGGGTTTTTGGCCGATTGAATACACACACACGCATACTATCAATCGAGTTCACGATTTGAAGGTTTGGTGATTCCTCGTGCGGTCTAGCAGCACGGTTCGTGAAGATTTAGCGGTGGTGTAAATCCCTTAGCAATTAAAGGTTTCAAGAATTGTTCAAATAGTATGGTTTTTAATCCTATTTGTTTATTGTTTTCCTATTAAATAGACTGGATCTTAGGTTGAAGTTTTATTATACGTGATTAATTAAATATTTTTAAAACCCAAAATCCCAACACCAACTTTAACTTTACAATATCCTCCTTAACTCCAAAGTCTCAATGACATTTGAGTATCTAAATGGTCTCATAATCTCAAAGTCTCAAACGAAGAATCTCAAAAATGATGTCGCACTAAATAGGAGTGTTTTAGCCCCAAATAGGCATTTCAAGCTAAAAATTGGCAACGAAAAATGAGCCCAATAAGGGCCCAAACAAGAAAGTTGTTAATTCACAACCAAACCACCATAGGCTAATCTAAGTTTTAAATGTTTTACTATATAAAAGATTCCTATATAGTACAATAATTGTAAATAATATATGATGATATGTTTGTTACAAATAACAAATTCATATGACAAGATTCATCGTTTTATTTGTAAGCTTACATCCTTTATTGCAAATAGAATATTTGAAAGTTATTTGAGTTAATAAGGTGTTATGATTAGTGAAATAAAATTTAGATTAGAAAGAAGGACAAATTATATTAAAACACAATTAACTTTGTCTTAGTTACCATTATATACAATCAATTTTATTTTCTTAAAAATAATACAACTAACTTTCATAACTTTTATATTGTATGTAACTTGTTATATACTATGAAAGTTATGACAAAATTTATTGTTACAATGGTAACTGAACAACAACACATAAAAAGTTGGTTGCATACAATGAGAGGCTTATAAAAGTTAATTGTATTATTTTTAAAATTTTAAAATTGGTTGTATACAATGATAACTAAGACAAATTTCATTGCATTTTCATACAATTTGCCGTAGAAAGAATGACATCATAATCCATTTTCTTTTAACTAGCTTAACACCCCGTGTAAAAACACGGGAGATGATTAAAATAAATTGTAAAAGTTTCTCGTATTAAACGGTACTGACAAATATATTAAAACAATTATAAATCATATAAAAGTATCACAATAATGAATGTTACAAACATTGCATTTTTTACTAATACTGTTTTTATATAGTAGATATGAATAAACAATAAACATTTTTAATTATGTTTAATAAAACACAATAATAAAATATAAATAGATAATATATTACTATGAAATAAGTTTATGAATTAATATAAAATGTATGATTAAATATATCGCTTTAAAGGCATCCGTGGAGTTATTTCACTATTTGCAATTGATATTGCTAAGTTCCGAAAAACTCTTGAATAATATGTAAGGCTTAAGGTTTTTAACGTAAAAACAACTAATTCAAAAGACATTTAAGAAAATAAATGAACATTATTGGTGAAAAATATTATAAAATAAGATGATGACATCATAATTTTGTTTTTTAATATATATTAAAGAATAAAAGATTAAAGATAAAAATTTTAAAAAAGATTATTATTATTATTATTATTTTGAAAAACCATACCATAGATGTTAAGTAAAGCTTAAAAGTAAAGTTTGGGTAGAGATGATCATGATACATGATAGAATGAAATTTTTTTAATACCAAGAATGATATTTTTTATACAGAAAATCTTGTTGATAGTAAACAACTATTTATGCTTTAATTTATATTAATTTATTATTTAAGAAAATAAATTAATATTATTGGTGAAACATATTCTAAAAATAGGATGATGACATCATATTCTATTCTTTAGTATATATTAAAGATTAAAGATATATATATATATATACTAGCAAGGTACCCGCGCAATGCTGCAGCGGTAAGTAGTTTCTATTTTACATCATGTTGCTTTTAAAAATATAATAATATGTTATACGCTCAATTCAATGTTACGAAAAAATATCGTACTATTTCAGTTTTTTTTTGTTTTTTTATTTGCATCAATTAATTTATTAATTTTAAAAGTAAATTCTAAAAGACATTAAAATAAGAAAAAGATTTATATTTATGAAATAAGAAGGGAGAAGTTAATAAGATTTTGAAAATTATGTTGATGTAGGTGGATAATTGTGTTTGTGTGAGAGAGTGTTTTAGTGTTAGAAATATTTTAAATAGATAAAAAGTTAAAGTAAATTAGGAGAGAGAATGAAATTGTTAAAAATGGGTATTTTAAATAGATAAAAAGTTAAAGTAAATTATGAGAGAAAATGAAATGGTTAAAATTTAAAAAGGGGTATTTTAATACATTAAAGTTACTTAAAATTAAGAGTTTTTAAGATTATAAATACATTATAAAGGAGTAAGATATATATAAGATTAAATATAATCGAACAAGTGTTTAATGAAAGGGTGATGATATTTTTACAGCAAAAATTGATTCATTCAAGGTAAATAAATACTTTATCAACTTGTATGTCAACTTCAAAGGTATTGTAACGTATATGAAAGGATTAATTTTTGCTGTGAAAATAATCTCCCTTAATGAAAACCGAATTATCATAAAAGACAATAAACTAAAAAATCGGTTATAGGTCATAACTAGTCCAAATTGAATTATGCATAGCAGTAAATATCGTCGTATTGCAATTAGTTATGATCAAACAAGTGTTAAACCTTTTTAATGTTTTTCTAAAAAAGTAAACTTATTATAATTCAACTTTTATACACTATAGTAAACATATTTTGTTATTTCTATTAATTTTATTTTCTAATATTTCATATAAAAATAATATTAATACTAATTATAATAATAATCAAAAAAATTGTGATCACTATGTGTATTATCTCTTTTATATCGGGTGTCTTTCGAAAAACAATCTTTCTACCTACAAATAGAGATATATAACTGCCTATATTTTAATATTCTCATACCACGCTCTTACAGAAATTATGTATTATTGTTGTTATTGAAATATTTAAAAAGAAATTTCAAAGTTTTTTCTTAATTTTCTAGTTTTATCTAATTTTTAGTTTTTTCTCTCCCACTTTTTTAGGCGGTTAATATTCATCTATCTAGCTTTTTCATCTACAACCATTATCTTTTAGCAAATATAGCCCTAGCTAGGGGTGTTTATTTTCGGATAGTGCATTTCGATAATCCGGAAATTTTAATACTAAGATTACATGTCCTAAATATTAATTTAATTAGAACTATAACTACTTTTACAAACTTCATTCAATTCTTTCAAAAGCTAATTTATTTATTTTAACTAGAACTACTTTTACAAACTAATTAACTACCTTTCACATAATTAGATCATCAACTAAATTATACTACATATACGTACAATCGAATTAATTAATTATTCTTTAACTTGAAGTAATATATAGAATATAATTAACGATGGGAAATTAAGGATTTGAAATCAATTATCTCTAGATGAAGAAGAGGAAAAATAGAGATATAAAAAATTGGTCTGAATGTATCTAAAATAAACATATAATAACAAGATCAATCGATCGATCGATGTAGAAACTAGATCATCAAGTATATATGATATCGATTTGGAGTTTTATACATCTAGGATTTTTTTATATTATATATTTGTTATTTAAAAAAATAAAAAATATATATTTCGGATATCCGAATATCCGAAATTATGGAAAAATACTATCCGAATCCGAAAATTCGGATATCCGAATTTCGGGTATCCGAAATTTCGGATAATTTCGGATCGGATTTTTCGGGTATTCGGATTTCGGATCGGATACGGATATTTTTGAACACCCCTAGCCCTAGCTCCATTAATTGGGATGAGCTCGGTTTTAAAACTGATCTTAACTGGGACCGAACCTGAAAAAAACTGAAACCCAAAATGCCCCAATGTAAGAATCAATGACCGAACCAATTGTTTCTAATCGGTTCCGGGTAAAAAAACTAAACCTGGTGGAAGTGAAAATCGACATAAGGGAAATATAAGAACTGAGAACCACACTGTATAGATCGGTTCGGCCCAGTTTTGGTTTTGGTTTTGGTTCGGATCAAACGGGATTTTGCTCATTCCTACCATCCATAATTGCAATATGAAAAATTCTTTCATCTAAAAAACCTTACATTCAAACAATCGCAATTATGTGGCAATCATATCTCTATACTTCTCTAAATTTCTCCCAAATTCATGTTAATTCCTTCTCATTATTCCCTTTTTTTGCTTACAATCTTGGTGAATTTGCTAGAGTTTATTCTTAACCAAAGCTATGATTACTACCAAAGTAATCCAGAAAACTCTAAAATCCAAATTAAAACAAATAACCTCATCACAAATCTTGAAAATCCCAAAAACTTACATAGTAAAGGGTATTAACATTTGGTTGGGGTTTTTTGAAAGCTCATCCCAAAAACGCTTGGTGAGTTGAGTTGATTTCTTCCTTATTTTATGAAGAAACAGAAGAAAGTTGTGATCCATACTAAGATTAGGGGAAAATTGTAAAGATGATTCTTGCATTTGTTAGAGAGAAGAGTGATGATTTCTACTAATAAAATTAGAGAGAAGTTGGTGATCTCTTGCACTTAAGAGAGAAGATATGTATAATGTGATACATACACAAACACACATATTTTTGTATCGGTTTCATAACGGATTGGTTCCTTTTGCGAGCTATAACGACCTCTTCAATCGCTTAGTCGGGCTATTTCAACTATTGAGGAAGTGAAGAAAGCCATATGACCCTAAGGAGCTCTTAATGAACTTGGTCTCCATAATACTTCTATTGTGTATTGTGATGATCAAAGCTTTGTGCAGTTAACTAAGAAGTAAGAACAAAGAATTACATATGGAGATAAAACATATTGACATTAGACACACTTTATTAGAAGTGTCATTAAAAAAGAAATTTGATTATTCATAAAATTTACATATAATGTTAATCATGTATGTATATTGAATCTCCTTTACTAATTATTTTTTTAGACAGCTAACATATATTAATCTACACTTATGTTCACAACGAGATTTGAACTTTCAATCTCAAGAAAGAAGAAACACCTTTTAATCACATCTTCATACTGTTACTTCAAATGCCTCTTCTAACTGATTTTGAAGAAGATGATCCATGTGTTTTAGTTTAAGCTAGAGACAGTTAGATTTACCTAAATGCATTGTTTTATGAAGATTTGGATCCTAGTTCAATAGGAGAATTATTATCTTCTTTTGTCAAGGATGTATCTTTAAATATGAAAGATAATTTGTACATAATGTTTTTTTAATCATATACAACAAAAAATGTATATTTGAATCATAATACTATGAACATACTGTTGAGAATAATAGTTAGTAAGTTTGTGAGGTAAAAAAAGTCATGATTAGGGGTGTTCATCGAATCGAATTTCGAGTTTCTTGAATTGTTCGAATTGGGTTGTTCGAGTTTGATAATTTTTTTTACCCCAATTCGAAATTCGATTCGAATTCGTATTAGTACTGGTAAAACCGATTTGAAATCAGATGTTCTAATTCGGTTCGAATTTGAATAAAAACAAATTCAGGTAATTGGGTATATGTGTTCCAATTTTTATAGTTTAAACCAAATTTAATTAGAAAACTTTGTTATTTTGAATATCTAATTGGAGTTTGAATTTCTAAGAATGAGTTAAAAGAATATTTATAGGATTTTTAGTCGTCTCAAATTTTAATATATTACTATTTGTAGATCAGAATAGAGAAATTACAAATAGAAATAGAGCAACAACACTTATATATATTCGAATTTTGAGTCGGGTGACGAATATTTCCATAGATTTGAAACTTGATTCAAAAAACAATTAAAAATTTTGAATTGAGTCCAAAACCGATTTAAAAACCAAACAAACAAATTCAAATTGGATTATTCGAATTTAGGTTTTACAATCACATCCAAATATTAAACACCCATAGTCATGATTATCGTCTGTGGATACAAATCACCTACCTTTACATATCAATGTCTTTACTACTATTAGCTTCTTCCAATAACCTATCCCTAAACCAAGTAACTTTAAAACACTAGAATCCATCATACTCATTCTCCATTATTAATATTTTCTTTTTTTATAGAAAGAATATTTTTCTTTAGAATGTCTTTTTTTTTTTTCCAAATCTCATCTACACTATGATTATCTATACAACACCGAGGATTTTCTTATAATTTTTTAAAAAAATTTTCTTAATAGATCACTCACATATCTTCTTCACGATTCTCATTTACATTATAATTTAACTATACGAAATTGGAGGATTTCTTGTACTATTTTTTTCCAAATCCAGATATCAAAAAAGGAAAAAGGTTTATGATGAATAAATGAACTCATAAAGCATGGGTGTACCACACATAAAAGACGAAGTGACATTAGATGTGCATGCATGGTTAGGCAAACCGAATGATATTTCGCTCTTCAGTACTTGGGTTACCTCAAAATTTAAATTATCTGGACAATCCTACATGATCAGCAATGAATCTAGCACATAATCAAAGTCACATGAACTTGATGGTTTGTAGAGGGAATTTGTATATTCTGATACGATATATGTACATTCAAACTTATTCAAACAGGTTAATGACAGTTACGAAAGTTACCCCGCAAGGAAGCGCCGACTCCTTAACCCTTGCCATTTTGCTCGTACCGAGAACAAATTCGTTTTATACAATGTGTACTCCGCACCTCCCTAATTGTATAAAATCAAACTTTGTATTCCATTGGTAATTTGTAGATTCCATTACACGAAAACAAGTTGGTGACACTAAAATCACTAACAACTTTAAAAGTTTTTATTATGTATATTAAACAATTAATTTGTTGCTATTGTGTGTATTAAACTTTATATTGTATGTACTAAACTTATACACTTTTTCTTTTTTTATCTAACCTAAATAAATACAATTGAAATAAATTTAAAGTTTGATACACACAATAGAAACTTTTAAAATTCGATACATACAATAACAAAACGTAATAAGTTAAATACATTTTGATAAATTAAACTCTATAGGATATCTTTTCATCCAATCTTCTTACTTAATGATAGTATCATCATACACTATGATTAGCTTATACAACATTGTAGATTTTCTTGTACTATTCCGAAATTTTTTCTTAATAGATTGATCACTTGCAACCATTAATTCTTTCACTCACATTTCTTCTTTGCGATTCTCATTTACATCATGATTTGCCTGTATGAAACTAGAGATTTTCTTATACTATTGTTTTTTCAAATCCAACTACCAATAACCGATCACTCTTTCACTTATAGTGTTTTGCTATCTCATTGTCACATCAACTTTTGTAACAACCAAAATTTCGAGGTAATTATTATAGAAAATTTATATAAGTTTTCCGATATTTATAATAGGATAATTAATGATGGTTGTTGGTTTAATTAGGTGTTATCATATTTTGCGGTTTATGGGTGTGTAAAAGAAAAGAAGAATTAAGTGTAGGGAGCAATGAAAATTTTAAGGGATTAGCTTTGTGATTAAGGAACTAATATTAAATTAGGGTTAACCTCTTGTGGTATCCCCATTTGTTGTTCACAGTAGTTCTTGAAGGTCTCGCTCTCTCTCGATCGGTTAAAAGGAAAAGAAGGGATCTTGGTGTTCTCGTGAATGTAATCAATCAAGTATGTATCTCCAACCTTTAACTATGCGTTCTATGTGATTTGTAGTCGGATTCGAGGATTTAATTACGATTTTAATGGTTGCAAATCGATTAAATAGTAGGCTAATGGGGGTTCAATGGTTTTGTTAGAACCTAGAGGGGGGTGAATAGGTTATATGCCCACTTTTTAAAGTTTTTAACAATATTTGCAAATAATTAAAGAGTTTAAGGAAGGAAGATATCACCAATGAAGTAGTTTGGACACAATGATTTATAGTGGTTCAAGCAAGGGTTAACAACCTTGCTCTACATCCACTCCTTGGCCTCACCCACCAAGAGTTGCTCCACTAACTTCTCTCTTTGAAGGTAGAGATAAACCTTTTACAACTTCTCTCTTTAGCTTACAAGAATTACACTTCACTCTTGCAAGCAAGGTTAAGATAAACCTCACTTCACTCTAATTTGAAAGGCTAGAGTTGATCCCCACTTCTCTCTAATTCTATAGGCTAGAGATTATCCTCACACTATTACAAAATGTATATGAATGTAAAGAAGTATATGAACTTGAAGGCTTTCACTCTTGCTTGATTCTTGATCTTGAAAGATTGAATTATCAAGGAATATGAGCTCACAAGATTTTTATGTATTCTGTGTTTTTTCAGATTGCAAGAGGTGAGTAAAACACAAGACTTGAGTTGCTTTAAATAAGGAAAAAGTTTGATGCTCAAAAAGTGTCCAGACGATCCACGGTCGATCCAAGGTCGACCGTGGAATCGACCGTCGCACTGCTGGAGATTTTTGAGCCTTGTGCATATAGACGTTGGGCTTTTACCAAAACCACACACAACCCATTTTTACTATAAAAATGCACTAAAAAGAAGCTTTAGAAAAGTTGGGTAAGTGTCATACTTCTTAAGTTTGAATTTAATCATGAAAATGGTAGTTTGGAAACCAAATGCACAAAGCATGTTGGAAGTTTACCTCTTTGGGAGATTCCTTTTGCTAAATATGGTTTTGGCTTATTTCAATATAAGATTGTGTTTAGTATTTGCCAAAATGGGAATTTATGTTGACTTCCAAGCTTGTGATTTTTATAAAAATTGTCTTAATTTTTATAAAGGTTTTTATAAAAGTTATTTTATAAAAATTTAAACTTATTTGATTATTTATTTTGTAAGCTCATAGACTTTGAATGTTTATTTGTAGGAGGCTTCAACATCGACTTCTACTTGAACTCGGATCTTGACGATTGAAGCTTGGCCATTTGATGAAGCTTATTTTGTAGATTATGGATTAGAATATATTTGATTGAATATATATATATATGTATATGTGCACATATGTTAATGTTAATACATACAATTATATAAACAAGTTGTATACTTTTGTGTCAACAAAAGAGGATTTATTTATAAGCCTATTTTTCCCAACAATCTCCCCCTTTTTGTTGAAGACAAAAATTTATAACTTGTATAAGAATTGTATATGTAACTTTAACATGTTAACATGTGCATATATACACACATATGTATATATTCTACTATCTTCTCCCCCTTTTTTGTCTTAACAAAAAGGAGACTCCCCCTTGGCATAAGCTCCCCCTTGAATGTAGATCTTCATATCTTGATTTGGATGAGCTTGAGTACATACAAAATTCTACCGAGGACTTGCACGAGTGATGTAAGCATAGCCAATATTAATCACAATATATGTTAGATGGAAAGCATGCATATCAAACCACAAAACGTACATCATAGCATAAAATATTGTAGCACATGACCAACATAAATATCATATTGTGTGAATACATAGAAATAAATTGTTTGAAAGACAAATGTTGTAATCATAAAACATCGACTCATGATTGATCTCAACATGCCCTTTACCCCTTTCATTTCTTTACGGAGAGAGCGAGTTTCATTCCGTAAAGCATTCACATTGCGATTTAGTGCCGCAATTCGTTCATCGGTAGTGCCTTCAACCATGCCGAAATCCGGAGGAATTGAACTCTCCGCTTCACCTTCCTCCTCTTCACCAAAGGTGAATTTGTCAATCTCGGCTTCCGTATCTACGGAAGAGGAAGAGTGTGCCCGTTTCGTCCCCTTATGGGAAGATATCTTGCGAAGTGTCGCAAGGTCAATGGGCATGGATGATCCCAGAGTTGAGACAATGCGAGAAACATCCGGTAGATTTGTAAAAAGAAGGGATAGAAGACGGTCATAGGGAAGATCCCTACGACTTGTCACGAGACCACTCATGCGTTTAGCAAGAATGTGCGTGAGGTTGATCTCGGTCCCCGTTTTAAGAGCATGAAGAAGAACAGCTTGAATAGCACTTATTTCAGAATGATTCCCAGATTTGGGAAAGATATTGGAATCAATGATTTTGTTCCAAACGGCACATTCGGGAAGAAGATCTCGTCCGAAAAGGTTGGTTGTTGTGTGGGGAACATTTGGTTTGCAAATTGACCCAATGATTTCAGGAATGGTGAAGGCGGGTGGAAGGTTTGTGAGACTATGACCGGTATGATAGTATTTAAGGCCGGAGGATGGGATGTGTAGAATCCTACCTAGTTGGACAAGAGTGAAGGTAAAGTCCTTACCTTCAATGTTGAAGGTGATGACTTCATCATCCTCATTATAGATGAAGGAGGCATAAAATTCATAGAGACGATTTTTATAAATGACATTTGAAAGAGAAAGGAAAATAGTCCACCCAATAGCCTCAAAGGTGGCTTGGGTCCTATATTGGTCAAGTTGATTGACCGCAACTACACGACCCTCGTTTATGGCCCGTTTCTTTAGAGCATTGGCGGATTGACGAGGGGTAGGGTTGTCGGGTTTTCTTGAAGCCGATGTGCGAACACGTGGCATGATTATCTATAGAGACAATGATTATATGATTAAGTACAGATATATAGTATTAGGACTAGTGTGTGCCTAATGTGTACGACATGTTCAATTTATCTAGTCATGACACGAAAAAGAGTTTGGTTTTGGATATTTATAACTAGATATATGATATTTCAATGTAGATGAGACATATTTGAAAGTGTGCTAAAAAAATATAGCAAACTCTTTGAGAATATGTCCATACGATGTGGTTGTGTTCTAGGTGTGAGAAAATTTTGAAAATTTTGATGAATCATGCGATGTCAAGTGTTTGTTGGAGTATATGAAGCATGAATAAAGTGAATTTGAGCATTAATAGTTGAAATACTAAAAGATGAAAAGTTCAAAAATTTCCAGATTGCTGACGGTCGATGCACGGTATCGACCGTGGATCGACCGTGGTTGGACTGGATTTTTGTACAATAGCTACGGTCGAGTGACGGTCGACCGTGATATCGACCGCCGGACGATTTTCAAAATTTTTGGTTTTGTTTGTCCTTTTTGAAAGCTCTGATTTTATTACTTTAAGATGCATCAACAAACCTATGTATAAGAAAACTACTACAAAAGTTAAACCAAACCCAAACAAAGCCTACTTTATCATCCTTAAGCCATTTATAACAAAAACTACCAAATAATCTTCCCAAAATCAAGCCCAATCATAAAAAATAACAAAAATCTTGAGATACATATGATTCATTGGTGCAAAAAAAAGTAGAATCCTAAGGAGATGAAAAAGAAAGAAAAAAAATTATACCTTTGAGAGAGAGAAAACCGTGGATCGACCGTGAAGAAAGGAGGAAATCGTGTTCAACCGTAGATCGACCGTGAGCAGAACCGTGCCTTCGACCGTAAGTGAAAATTTTTGCTTGTAATTATTTTTTTTAAAGCTTTTTAGAGAGTAAAATGGTAAAATGGCGGCTAGGGTTTGATGAAGAAGATGAGGAGGATGAAAGTGGGAGGAAAGAGAGAGGAAAAAAAGGGAAGGTAGGGTTAAATTTCGTCAGGTGTATAACGGTCGATACACTGTCGACCGTGGTATCGACCGCGTGTTTCTCAAACTTTTGGCAGTGCCCCGACGGTCGAGACACGGTCGACCGTGGTATCGACCGCGTGTCTCTCAAACTTGTGGCAGTGCCCCTACGGTCGATACATGGTATCGACCGTGGTTCGACCGTGGAGCCACTGGATAACATTTTTTTGCTATTTTTCAGTTTTTAGGTGTTTATCTCTTAAGGTACATGTTCCATCATTCCCAAACCAAGTCTTAATGTGTCAAATACTTCCTTTTTTAGTGGTTTAGTGAATATGTCAGCAATATTTTCACATGACGTAACTTTTTCTAAGCTTATATTGCCTTTTTGCACATTATCACGTAGAAAGTGATGTCTAATTTCGATGTGTTTAGTTCTTGAATGCAATACAGGATTTTTACTTAAATCAATGACACTTTTATTATCACACATAATAGGAATTTCGGATAGATGTACCTCATAGTCCAATAAAGATTGTTGCATCCATAAGACCTGAGTGCATGCTCTTCCGGCGGCTACATATTCGGCTTCGGTTGTTGACAAGGCAACGGATGTTTGCTTTTTCGAGAACCATGAGGTAAGTGCCAATCCAATAAAGGCACATACTCCACTTGTACTTTTTCTATCCAAGTAGCATCCACCGAGATCCGAATCCGCATAGCACATTATATCTAAGCCGCTCCACTTTGGATACCACAATCCCAAGTTGATTGTTCCTTTAATGTATCGGAATATTCGTTTGACGGCCTCGTAGTGTGATTTCTTTGGATTTTCCTGAAAACGAGCACACACACATACACTATACATAATATCAGGATGACTTGCCGTTAGATAAAGCAAGCTCCCGATCATACCACGATATCTTGTACTATCAAATCTTTCACCCTCTTCATCTAGTGTCAAGTGTGTGTTTGTAGCCATAGGTGTACTCATTGGTTTCACATTTTCAAAATCGAATTTCTTAAGCATGTCTTTAATATACTTCTGTTGATTTATGAATGTACCATCTTCATATTGTTTTATTTGAAGTCCAAGAAAGTAATTCAATTCAACCATCATACTCATTTCAAATTCATTATGCATAAGTTTTGAAAATTCATCACACAAGTCATGGCATGTTGATCCAAATATGATATCATCCACATAAATTTGTACAAGCAAGATGTCATCTTTTCTTTTCTTTGTGAACAATGTATTATCAACTTTACCCATATTATATTCATTTTTCAACAAGAATGATTTTAATCTATCATACCAAGCTCTAGGAGCTTGTTTAAGGCCATACAATGCTTTTCTAAGTTTATATACATAAGATGGATGAATGGGGTCTTCAAAACCGGGAGGTTGACATACATAAACTTCTTCATTTATAAACCCGTTTAAAAAAGCACTTTTGACATCCATTTGATATAGTTTAAAATTTTGAGCACAAGCATAAGCAAGTAGAATCCTTATGGATTCTAATCTAGCAACCGGAGCAAAGGTTTCATCATAATCTATCCCTTCTTGTTGGTTATATCCTTGGGCTACTAGTCTAGCTTTGTTTCTAGTGATATTTCCATTTTCATCAACTTTGTTTCTAAAAACCCATTTAGTTCCAATTATTGTGTGACCACTAGGTAAAGGTACTAAGTCCCAAACTTGGCTTCTAGTGAATTGATTTAACTCTTCTTGCATTGCCATTACCCAATTTTCATCTTTAATTGCCTCTTTAATATTTTTGGGTTCTATGTGTGACACAAAGGCAAAGAAAGTATTAAGGTTTTGGGCTTGGGATCTAGTGAGTCTTTGATTCAAGTTTCCTATGACTTGAGTTATTGGATGGTTCCTATTTTCTTTAATTTCATTTTCATTACTTGTGGTTTTGTTATCTATTATTGGGATTTGAGCACTATGATGATTTATGTCTAATTTTGAGAGTTGTTGTTCTATGGCTTCTTCTTCTAATTTGTCATCATCTACTAAGGGTTGAGTCTTAGAAGGAAGTGGAGATTCATCAAATGTGACATTAAGGGATTCCTCCACAACCATAGTGGATTTGTTTAATACTCTATAGGCTTTACTATTCAAGGAGTATCCTAAGAAGACACCCTCATATGCTTTAGGATCAAATTTTGTCAAGTAGTCTTTGGTATTAAGGATATAGCATTTGCTACCAAATACCTTAAGATGTCCTAAGGATGGTTTTCTACCTTTGATGATTTCATAGGGTGTTTTATTTAGCATTGGTCTAATCAAGACTCTATTTAGGATGTATGTAGCCGTTGAGACCGCATCGCACCAAAACTTTTGTGGAATGGATTGTTCATTTAGCATTGTCCTACTTATTTCTTGTAAAGTCCTATTTTTCCTTTCAACAACCCCATTTGATTGGGGAGTGCGAGGAGCCGAAAAGTTATGAGACACTCCATGTTTTTCACAAAATGCTCCAAATTGCGCTTCATTGTCAAATTCTCTTCCATGGTCGGTACGAATTGAAATGATCGTACAACTAAATTGGTTTTGAATTTTCTTGCCAAGAGTTTTAAATTTGTCAAAAGCTTCATTTTTGTTTTTCAAAAATAGTGTCCATGTATATCTAGAAAAGTCATCTACAACAACTAGTGTGTAGAAGTTTCCCCCATAACTTTGAATTGATGAAAGGCCAAAAAGATCCATATGCAATAGTTCAAGACATCTTTTTGTAGTTATAGCATTTTTAGATTTATGAGATGAATGCACTTGTTTTCCTATTTTACATGCATCACAAAAATGATTATCGAATTTAATATTTGGTAAGTCTCTAACAAGCTCATTTCTAGTCAACGTTTGTAGTAGTCTCATGTTGGCATGACCTAGTCTTCTATGCCATAATGTTGAATTATCAATTATAGATGCAAGACATACTTGTGTGTTAGGATTATCACCAAGTCTACATGTATATAGTCCATTTCTCCTAACACCTTTTACTAAAACTTTATCATCTTTGCATATTAAGCTTTCATGTTTGGTGAATTTAACATTTAGATCTTTATCACATAGTTGACCAATACTTATTAAATTGTAAGCTAAGCCACTAACATGCTCAACATTCAAGAATTTGATATTGTCATGAAGAATGTTACCTTTACCAATCACCTTTCCTCTTAGATTGCTTCCAAACACAACATGTCCTTCATCATACTCCTTGTATGAGGTGAAGAGTTCTCTATTACCGGTCATGTGTTTTGAACAACCACTTTCAAGAATCCATTCATGAGACATATTCTCACTCTTACTGCAGCCCTACACATATGAAGTTTTCATTCAAGCTTTTGGTACCCAATGTTTCATGGGTCCTGGATGGTTAGCATCAAAAACTCCTATTCTAATCCATCTTTGTGTGATTCTAAAACTTTTATGATACCATGTGTTCTTAGGGTTTATGGATTGAGAGTATTTTGGTTTTTGAGTCACATTTGATTTGGGTTTCTTGAATCCAAGTCCATGCTTTGTTGTTGGAGTATAAAACTTTCTCATTAACTCATTACTTGCAACCTTGGGTATACAAGTGGAAGAGCTAGAGACAATGTTTACATTCTTGTTCTTTTGAAAATTCCAGTGACCCGACGGTCGATGCACGGTATCGACCGTGGGTCGACCGTGGAGGTCCTGGATTTTTTCTTTCCCTTTTTCTTTCACAAATTGGATGGTTTTCAAGTGACTTATTAGCATGTTGTTTGAGTGCCCAGAGAATCCAATGCCACCCTTATTTTTTGATGATTTTTGAATCTTTAACATTTCATCTAACTTTGTTGAACTATTCTCAAATTTTGACAGTGTGGTTGTATCCAAGTTTATTTTTAGCTTACTCTCCAAATCTTTTATGCTTGTATGTGTATGAGATGCAATTTTGTTTTCTAGATCCTTTATCTTTATAACTAAGTCATCATTTTCATTTTTCAACTTGATATTTTCCTTTTTCAAACTTTTATTCTCATTTTTTAACTCCTCATTTTTAGTAAGTATTTTTGAGCTAAAATCACATAATTGATCATATTGATGGCCATTATTGTCACTATAGTAGCTAGAATCGGAGTGTACCTCACTTGTCTCAAAGGCCATGAGACATTTTTCTTCTTTTGTTTCTTCTTGGTTTTCATCACCACTATCACTCCATGCACCTCCTAGGAAGGCTTTGTGATTTTCCTTTTTCTTTGAAGCTACCTTTGGACAATCACTTATGAGATGTGAAGGGTCCCCACATCCATAGCATTTTCTAGATGATTTCTTTTCTTTCTTGGCATCCATGGCTTGCTTGTACTTCTTAGGATCAAATGGAGCTTTCACATGCTTGCCTTTTCTTTTGAAGAACTTTTTAAAATTCCTCACCATCATGGCATACTCTTCATCCTCATCACTATTTGTTTCATCTCCTTCATCACTAGAGGAATCTTTGACATGTTTGGCTTTAAGTGCAATGGACTTGCTCTTCCCTTTCTTTAGCTTGGCAATCTCATCATCCTTTTGCATGATCACTTCATACACCTTGAGATTTCCTATTAGCTCATCCATTTGAAGTATGTTCAAATCTTTTGACTCCTCAATAGCCGTCACCTTTGCCCTCCATTTTGGTGAAAGAGCCCTAAGAAACTTTCTTACAATCTTTTTGTTAGAGTAAGTAGTCCCAAGTGACTTGAGACTAGTAACAATAGTATTAAACTTTGCAAAAGCCTCATCAATTATCATATCATCTAGTATTTGAAATTGTTCATATTGTTGCACAAGTAATTCAATTTTGTTATCTAGAACTTAGGAATTTCCTTGATGTGTGGTGACAAGAGATTTCCAAATAGCTTTTGCACTTTCACACATAAACACTCTTTCAAATTCTTTTCTAGGCAAAGCATTGTAAAGAAAGAGTTTTGCTTCAAAATTTTTAGAAACCATTTTCTTATCCTCTTGATCCCATTTTTCTTTAGGAAGTGGAACAAAGGCATCTTGTTTGGAATCAAAAGTTTTTGGTACATAATCCCCTTCTTCAATAATATCCCAAAGATCAACATCTTTGGCTTTGACATAAGTCATGAATCTTTGTTTCCAATAACAAAACCCTTCTTCTTCAAGAAGTGGAGGTCTAACCATAGAATTCCCCTCTACATAATTTTGTCCCATTTTGTCAACTCAAAAATTTTTGAAAAATATTTTTAGAAGATTTAAAACGACTTTTCAAAAATTATCTAGAGCAACTTGCTCTGATACCAATTGTTAGAACCTAGAGGGGGGTGAATAGGTTATATGCCCACTTTTTAAAGTTTTTAACAATATTTGCAAATAATTAAAGAGTTTAAGGAAGGAAGATATCACCAATGAAGTAGTTTGGACACAATGATTTATAGTGGTTCAAGCAAGGGTTAACAACCTTGCTCTACATCCACTCCTTGGCCTCACCCACCAAGAGTTGCTCCACTAACTTCTCTCTTTGAAGGTAGAGATAAACCTTTTACAACTTCTCTCTTTAGCTTACAAGAATTACACTTCACTCTTGCAAGCAAGGTTAAGATAAACCTCACTTCACTCTAATTTGAAAGGCTAGAGTTGATCCTCACTTCTCTCTAATTCTATAGGCTAGAGATTATCCTCACACTATTACAAAATGTATATGAATGTAAAGAAGTATATGAACTTGAAGGCTTTCACTCTTGCTTGATTCTTGATCTTGAAAGATTGAATTATCAAGGAATATGAGCTCACAAGATTTTTATGTATTCTGTGTTTTTTCAGATTGCAAGAGGTGAGTAAAACACAAGACTTGAGTTGCTTTAAATAAGGAAAAAGTTTGATGCTCAAAAAGTGTCCAGACGATCCACGGTCGATCCAAGGTCGACCGTGGAATCGACCGTCGCACTGCTGGAGATTTTTGAGCCTTGTGCATATAGACGTTGGGCTTTTACCAAAACCACACACAACCCATTTTTACTATAAAAATGCACTAAAAAGAAGCTTTAGAAAAGTTGGGTAAGTGTCATACTTCTTAAGTTTGAATTTAATCATGAAAATGGTAGTTTGGAAACCAAATGCACAAAGCATGTTGGAAGTTTACCTCTTTGGGAGATTCCTTTTGCAAGAATCTTTATTTTCATCTACAAATCTTCAAGGAATTGTAAAGAGAACTTTCAGGTAACGTTCCTAATCCCTTTGTGAACACACATATGTTATTTGTACTGATCTAAGGAGAGATTTAATGGGGTTTTGAAGCTCTATGTGAGTGTGTGAGTGGGTTTCCAAAACCAAGAGAATGGTTTTGGGGTTTAATCTTGATAAAAAAACTTAAATAAATATAGGAAAAGTGCTTTGCAACAGATTTGAATCGATTTGGTTAGGTTTTGGGAATTGTTTGATCTTGGGGTCTTCGACTGGTATGAACCAGTGTTAGGTCCGACCAAGATGATTGGTACGAATTATGGACTCGGTCCGACTTGTGTGAGACGTGCAACTTAGGTGCCCCGTCCGACTTGAGGTTTGGTCCGACCTGGTATGGTCCGACTTGGGCCTTAGACACCTTAGTCCGACCCAGAACTTGTATGCGTGCGAGTTGTGTAGGTCTGACTTGTGGTTGGTCTGACTTAATGTGGTTCGAATTGTGTTGGTCCGACCAATGCATTTCGTGCGACTGGAGTGTGGTCCGACCTAAGGGGTGAGGCCCGACTTAGAGTCCAGGGGACTTAGTTTTGTGTGACTTGAGTTAGAGACGTGTACCCTGTACTAATTCAGTAAGATGTATTGTAGGTCCTTGCGATTGAACTCATTAACTATTCAACTTGTAAAATCTGCTGCTATTACTGTGTTGCGGATCAGGTGAGTTACACTAACTTATACATGATGTGTGTGTGAAATGTGTATGTTATGTTTATGCGAAAGTGTAACTAATGTGAATATATGTGAAGGATTACATTATATTATGGTGAAAACATAACTCGGGCACAGTCAGACACGTGAAATCCTTGGTACGGCTTGGATAGTCAACTATGACCTAAAGTGTGAAATCGTCGTCAGTGCATTACGTCGGTAGTATGTGAAATGATATGTAATCATGGATTGTTATATGATATATGACATGTGCATACCTAGTGTGGTGTGTAGGTTATGGTGCTCACTAAGCTTTATGCTTACTGTTGTTGATTTATTCTTTTTAGGACCTATTCGTGGCGAAGCTTTAGCAGCGTGAAGACGGCTCATCGCTTTTAAACGTTTTCTGCTGTTTTGTCTATTAGAATACTTATTTAAACTACATTTGTAATTATTCAATTTAAAAGTATGTTGTGACACGTAGTTCCGGATGCGGGACCTCGTTGGGTTTTTGGCGTGTCGGATTTATTACGGATGCTTAATTTATTGCGAAATGCATTTTATATTTACTTTTACTTGTGAAAAAAATTGGGACGTCATTGTGGAACTTGGAATCATGACTTTTAGTTAAGAATCTAGATTTAATGGTTGAGGATTTGGTGACTGCCATTGTCGATAGTTCATGAAGGTTAGAAGTAGAAAGAATTACGATTTTTATATATATGATGATGATTTTCAATTGCTTAAAGGAACTGAATTGCTATTGGTACTTAGGAATGAATTTCGATTATGTGCAATGGAACTAAAATTCGATTGGCTTAATCGTGGTGAATTACAATGTAAGTATATGTGAATTACGATTCTTTTTATGTAATGGACTGAATTACGATTGGTTGCAAGGGGACAATTATGATTTTGTTGGTGGGATTCAATTGTGATAGTGTTTGGAATGTGAAATGGAATTGCGATTATATACTTTGATGATTCACAATTGGGTATATGAGAACATGAATTACGATTAGCACTCTTGAGATTTTGAAGTATGATTTTTTTGTTTGAGTTGAATTATGATTCCAGTTTGGCAGCCTTGATATGCAATTGTGATTGAATTACAATTGAGAATGAGTTGTGTTTCCTTTCAAGGAGTAGAATTGAGATTTAGGTATTTGGGGCAATAATGATTTAAACATGTTTTAGGACGAGAATTGTGATTCAATGGTAGTGTTAAATTGCTATTCTAGTGTTTTGAAGAATAGCAAATTCCTATGGCTGGATAGAATTTACGACCCATATTTTGTGTTACCGTTTGTTTTCGAAGTTCATCACTCGGTTACTTACTAGGATTCATGTATCCTATAGGTTGCTTGGTAATCCTCTTGGTGATTCCTTTGGCTCATTCTTTCGAGACTTCAAGTGAGTTCAATAGTTTATAGAACCGAGTACAACGACAAAATCTATATTTTTAAAGAATAAAACAAATATGTATTTAATGGTTTTGTGTGCTAAGTGTTTGCAACTACATGATTCACGTATGCTTACATGGTTGCTTATGCATGGTACGGTTTTTAAAGTTCATACGAGTGATCTCATGATTTATATACATGTATATGACTTGTTGGGCGGAGGTAGTAACCTTGCATGCTCACTTACGGTTTAGGGACCTATTAGGTTTCAATGACCTTCTAGGTATAAGTGTTACCGCCACATACAGAGTTGCGGGGTTTCTAGATAACATTTGCAACACATGGTATGAGAGTATGATTGAGTGCTCGAGTACCGGAGTGATGTATGACATCAGGTGTAGTCATATCGATATCATCACGTGAGTGTCAGGAGGGGTTGATAGCGGTTGCCCCCGTTTGTACTTACACTTGAACGACAACGTGATACTTGTACTTGCACAGTCGGAGTAGCGAAAGCATCGTCTAATGTACACTAATGCATGGATCGGATCGGGAGTATCTACTCAATCGATGCATGGGTTTCTTAGCGTGTGAGTAGTAAATGGGTTACCTAGTTGGCGGGTCCCAATGGCTAGGGAAAACTTAGCGGGTGGATATACGAACCACGGTATGTGGTATATGATTTGCCATGCAGTATGTGAACGGTTGTGATATGATATGTGAACTGCTACGGTTATTTGACCATATACATGATACATGTTTAGCGGGATTCACGGAATGAGTCGAATACACATACGGGTCGGGTATGGTTAATGATAACTGTATTAATGTTTTATCTTTAATATTTTTACGGATTTTGTTATTCTTACTCAATTGACTCACAAGGCGTAAGCTGACACTTGTTTTTTAAAATATGTCTTGTACTCGTGCATGTTGCTTAGACCCTGGCTTGGTGAGATTGGGTGCACAGCTAGGAAGATAGTATTTAGGCGGTTGATACCAATAAACATTTATTTTTATTTATTGTTTGAAAACCGTAACAATTTCACAGTTTGGTCACAGTGTGACATTATGATTTTTTATCGCTTTGTATTTATTGCACATATGGTTTTAGACTTCCGTTGCTTACGGTTAATTAATAATTAAATTTTTTGTTAAATAATATTTTTAAAAATCACGTTGTTACAGGTTCACTCTTGTAGCACTCCAAACTTGCAACCGCTCATCTCCACTTCAACTCTTATTTGTTATTTATTTACAGGGAAATAGATAAATAACATTAATAAAACGTTTTCAAACTTCATTACTATTATATAATTTTCTCTTTTATTTATACCAATACATACACATATTAAACATAAAAAAAAGAAAAAGAAAAATGGTTTATTTAGAGATGCATGCATGGTTGGCCAAACGGGGCCCTTAGTACCGGTGGCCTTATAATTAGTTGTTTTTAGTTGAAAGAATATTGTTAGTGGTTATTTTTCTTTATATTCTTAACAAACATGAAAGAGTCCAGACAAACATACTAAAGACAGCATTTAGTTTGATATACAAAGTTTGACCACTACAACTAAAAAAAATAAAAATAAAAATAATAATAAAAAAATAAAAAATAAATAAAACGTTTTACTCTGTCTACTTGGTAAAATATCAACTATTCCACCTACCTATATTTAATTTGTCAATGTACCCACCGTAAGTGCTTTTACTACCATAAATAAATACGGTGAAATGAGACTTGTAGTCTAGCGATACTAAAGTGTTAAAAATGTGTTCTTTAGGCTATGTGTACCACATGGCCCGAAAGGTTTCACGAGAGTTTGGGTTGCATGAGGGTGGCTCGGGAACACTGCTACACCTTTCTTTTCGAGTTAGCTCTCAGTTTCCCCAACCTGAGCTATCTGTTCGCTTTCCTTTTTTAATTTTTTCGTTATGTAGGAGAGAGTAATAAGGGGAAAAATATTTGAGTTATGCTATACTTGGGTTTCGGGTAAGAGAGAGAAAAGATGAAAAAAATAATGTGACGCTAATGTGACATTCGGATAAGAGAGAGGAGAAAAATGGGTACTACTCATGATCTTATAACTTCTGGTTATAGGTTTAAGTTTTACTGGGAGCAAAAAAGGTGTATATTAAGAGTAGGTTAGTGTTTTCTATTATTTCAAAAAAAAAAGCCGTCAACAACATCTAGGTTAAACGTTACACACATATAATTTAAATAATTAAAACACTCAAATAAGTAAAACACTCCTTATTTAAATGATACGTGTATACACTTACACCTAACTTATATACTGTTAGCAATATATATTATTTTTTTATAAATATAATATAAAAAATAAAATCCATCGTTTTTTCTGCGAATATTCAAAAGTTCGTGTAAACTATATCATTATCCATTATTGCTAAAAATTAAATTTATAATTATTTTTTACAATTTTTTTTATATTACTATTGAAAATTTAATAATTTATGTATTTTTTAGAACTTAATTTAAAATTACTATATTAAACTTTCAAACGATCACCACCCAACTTGTTATATCATGTTATCTTTGACAAAGGTTTTATTTTCTTGATTTCTTCAATGTTGATTTTATTTTCTCCGATAGAGTTCGTCGGATTCAGATTATGCAGTGGTGTCGTAAGTGTTTGCCGAGTTAACTCATAGTTTCAAGAGTGTTTAATATATTAAAAGTAGGGAAATAAATGAGTCAAGCTGAACTTGATACTTATTGAGCCGGACTCGTTTAAACTTTTTTTTTCCCAACAATGTTCAATACATTAGACCGAATCAAAGCCTTGTATTAAAATACTCGGAAATACGTATACGTATACATATACAGGAAGAATTGGGGAAGTGTTTGGAAGGAAGAGCAGAGCACGCATCTTGAGGATAACGACATGTTCTTGATGAAATGAAATTCCCACCACACCAAATCTTGATATTCAACCCCTCATCATCTCTCTTATCTCTCTTCTAAATTACTCGATCAATTTTCCCTCTTTATCCATATACATATATATATATATATTATGTAGTAAATCGTTTCATGTTGATTCAATCCAATTTACCCCTTTTCTTCGGAGGAGGATTAGTTTTTTAGGGTTTTTTGTATAAATGAGTGTGATTTTGATGGAGGGTATGATGGAAAAGGGTGTTTTAGATGATATTATTAAGAGATTGTTGGATGGTAAAGGTGGAAAACAGGTGCAGTTATCTGAGTCGGAGATCCGTCAGCTTTGCGTCAACGCAAGACATATTTTTCTTGCTCAACCTATTCTTCTTCAGCTTCATGCTCCTATCAGGATCTGTGGTATGATTTACCAGCTTGATTTTGATTCTGTACCGTATTTGATACGATTTTGTTTCTTCTGATGCTCAATCGCACGTGACTATCGTTGGATTTGTGCATATGATGTTTTATGTAGAGTTTTATTTATTGTTCTAATTGGGTTCGGTGCCCTAATTTTGATCTTTTGGTATTTGATCGAATTAGGGCTTTTTTCGAATAATTTGATCAATTGGTGCCTTGCTTTCTCTTGTTTGGTTTTGGGTTTTGTTTTGTGTTTGTTCATGTTCTCATAGCTATCCATAAGAATTTGTAGGGTTTGTGTGTTGGAATGCAAGATTATGTAGTTACATTATTACTTTTGTATTGCTTTTGTTTGAATTTTTTTACATCAGGGGTGTTTGGGTATGTGTTATGAGGGTGATTCTCGTGTTATCGCGCCTTAAGTTTGTCGTGTTTGGGTAACCCCTTTAGTTTCTGCTTCTCATGCTCTATCTATGGGTGAAATACTTAGTTTGATGCTAGCTGCTGCGAAATTGACTATCTAATTTTTTTGCATTAAATGAAGAGGTTACTCGAACAGTAAGAAATTTAGGGGTGAAATACTTAAGTTTGATGCTTGCTGCCACGAAACTGATTATCAAATGAGTAAAATTAGTTGGTAACGGGTGTTGATGTTGTTTACTTTATGTTATGATAGGTGATATACATGGACAATACCTAGACCTATTGAGGCTTTTCGAATATGGTGGGTATCCCCCCTCTGAAAACTATCTATTTCTTGGTGATTATGTTGATCGAGGCAGACAAAGCTTGGAGACCATATGTTTGCTGCTTGCATACAAGATAAGGTATCCTGATAAAGTGTTTCTCTTGAGGGGAAACCATGAAGATGCCAAAATTAACCGAATATATGGGTTTTATGACGAATGCAAAAGAAGATTTAATGTCCGTCTTTGGAAGATATTCACAGATTGCTTCAACTGTTTGCCTGTTGCTGCACTAGTTGATGAAAAGATCCTTTGCATGCATGGTGGTCTTTCCCCTGAACTCGAGAATTTAAAGCAAATAAGGGAAATTGAGAGACCAACTGAGATCCCTGATAACGGGCTTCTTTGTGATTTATTGTGGTCTGATCCTGATCCTACCATTGAGGGTTGGTCTGATAGTGATCGTGGCGTTTCTTGTACTTTTGGTGCTGATAAAGTTGTTGAATTTCTAAAGAAGAATGATCTTGACCTTATTTGTAGAGGTCATCAGGTAAACAAAGTTGTTTAGGACCCAAAATGGTTAGGTCTTTATGCAATTAACCTTTTTTCCTTTCTTT
Organism: Dittrichia graveolens; assembly: GCA_038502395.1. Classification (NCBI taxonomy): domain Eukaryota; kingdom Viridiplantae; phylum Streptophyta; class Magnoliopsida; order Asterales; family Asteraceae; genus Dittrichia; species Dittrichia graveolens. Next base: position 18,532,487 of record JARJIL010000009.1, read on the forward strand.
GTTGAGATACGTAAATGTTGTACATGATTCACAAGATCTATATTATGTCCCTTTTTTAACTGTAGGTGGTAGAGGACGGTTATGAGTTTTTTGCTAAACGAAGGCTCGTTACGATATTTTCAGCTCCAAATTACGGGGGAGAATTTGACAATGCAGGTGCTCTATTGAGTGTTGACAAATCATTGGTGTGTTCTTTTGAGATATTGAAGCCACTTGATTATGCAAAAAAGCCAGGAACTTCTAAGTTACCTCTTAAAAAGGTAAATATGAGTTGAGTTCATGAATTTACTTCATAAATTGCTTGTTTTCGGTTCTTTCTTCTGCACGTAAACAAATATGTAGATAATTTGACTTGGTCTAGTATATGGCTTCTAACCTAACCTTTTAAATACATCGATATTAATTTCATAAAAGTATTTTATCAAGCCCTTTTCTAATTATACATCCCATCAGATAGTCTAATGTAAACATCAATGTTTTCTCCAACATTTAAAGAATGAAGTTTAAACTTCAATCAATTTCAAATTTAAAGTTTAGATTGTTTTACCTTAAAATCCAGCCATCTTCTTATGTTATAGAAATGGAGTGTGATGTTATGTGAACTTTTCCGGTACTAAGTATAAATGCAACCACCATCTCCTGTGGCCTATTGGGTAGATCCCTTGCCCCCCCATAGGGGAGGTCAAGGGTTCGAGTCCCACGGGGGTTTCAATCAGGGTTGGCCTAGGGGATGCTTCAGTGACGGTAACTGGTAAAACCGGTTAGACCGTGTACATTTGAGCCAAAGGCTTGGTGCCCCGGTAGGAGCCCTAACTGGGAAAAGCTTCTTTTTGAAACATTAGAAATGCAACCCATTTTTTAATTTGGATTGTTGCAGTATATAGATTACAATCCTCTTTTGGTACTTATTTCACGCCATCATTTATTAATAATCATTGTGAGATGTTACTATAACTGGTTTTAACCCACAAGTTTCCTTCGTATCGTCTTTCAGAGCGTTTAACATATTTGATTAATAGTCTGAACACTCTCAAAAAGCTATACGTGAAGTCAAACACTGCATTTATTTTGTGTCCGGTTGATCATTTGTCGCTTTAATATTCTTGACCATTATTACGCATTGAAACATGTTGGGTTAGTTCATCCACAATCACTTTTCTTTTATAAATATTTAACGCGTGAAATATGATTACTATAATAATCTAATTTTTTGCATAAGAAATTTAGGTCATACAAATAAAAAATACACCTTGAGTGACTTTGATCTGGCTCCATTTTACGTTAACACATATGACCCGTTAGACGTTGAAAGTAACCCGAACTCATTCATAAGTAAATGGGTTAAAATCGCCATTTCAGTCTTTTTTTAATTGAGATCGGTATGGAAGTTTTACAATTATTACTTGGCATTTATTGTTTGTTTCAACAGCCACCCAAGATCGGCACAGCCTAAAGCAGAACCGTGAGGGAGGACGAGTCTAATTTCATCTGAAGAAGCGTATCGTGCCCATTCACAATTCTGAAGTTTAAAGTCTAGTGATACAGCAAAATGAACAAATGTGTAAGATCAGTAACCTGGTAATATACATAATCTGCAGAAACTAAGATGTTTCACTGTAGTTGGATGCAATTAAACACCCTTTCGACTTGGTTGTTGTTGTTGGAGATATAGATTGAGACCGAGCCTCCGTTGTTCAAGGTTTTGCTGTTGTACATTATGTGTAAAATCCGTTTTCCTTTCGAGAGTGTATTAAGTTTGTGTTCGTTTGTTAGAGCGTTGACCTTTTTTGAATTAGATTAAGCGGTAGAAATGGAAGCTGAAAGTTTACCCTTATTGCTGCATGGTGTTCTTGTATGTAGCTGCAAAAACAGGAATCGATTTACTCGATTAGGGTTATGTTTCATCTTCTGTGTTAAACGAGACTAATAAACAATAAGTAGATCAAATGAGTCGAAAGTCATTAAACCGTTTTTTATCCGCACAACATGCAATTAGGGGTGTTAGAAATACCAAATTTCAAATTAGCTTATCAGGGTTGGGTTTATTTGTGTCTCAAATGTAGTTTCGGTATCACTTTATTAAGAAAATAAATTAGATGACATCTTAACTCGTTTTCTTTTTATATATATTAAAGATTAAAGATAAAGATACTGTGGATCTTTTGATATTACAATTCCGCTATATAGTTTTTCAAATTAGTCCCAATTATCATCCAAAGAGTAGTATGGCAAAGATTCACTTGAGGTCAAACAAAGTATACATACTTGTTAAGTGTAAGTTTCGACGTTTCCAATGATAAACCAATAGCATAAGCGTGTATTGTAATACACATCAAATTCGTAGGAGCTAAGGGGCGTACGGGTGTACTAACTCAAGTCGAGCAACCCGAAGCCTCGGGTCTGGTTATATTGTTGGCCTAAGAGGTGTGAAAAATTTTCTTTAGAGGATAAAGTTTTGAAGAATTGAAACATGCCTTATCTTGGGAGTACAAAGTTAGACAAATAGAGATGAGTTTTCTATACTTAATAATGAAATATTTCATCAAGATAATTGAAGCCAAGCAATTGGCTACTAATATCGAATCTACACCTTATGTTCATAACAAGACTTCAACCCATAATCTTAAAGAATACATAATACACCGGATATTGCTCGATTATAAGCTTATTGGTTGTTTACCTGAGAGTAATCTAGGCCTTAAATTAGGAAGCAAATTTTCATATTGATTGAATTATTGAAAGATCAACATGCTCCTCTTTAATGCTTTGGTCTTGATTGCATAAAACAATTACTTATAGATAACAATGACATTATCTAATGTGGTGAGTTGTTTGATGGTGTTGTCAAACCAGATTCTCAAAAATTCACACCACCCCACAAAAAGTTTGATGAAAGATCATGCTTAGGTGTACAAGCAACAATACACCTTACTATATATCTATCACAAAGCCAAAGGTTAGATAGAAGCCATTATTCATGACATTGATGAGGCTCAAAAAGTCAGATTTCAATGAAACTAAAGCTAACTTGAATGAATAGAGAGATTTTATAACATGAGGCTCTTTAGATCACATTCAAAATAAGCTCAAGTGAGGCACCTTTCAACCTCACATATAAAACCAAGGTCATATATGTTGGAGTGTGCCCACTGAAACACGCATGTTGGTATTACTGCTGATGAAACACGAGCCTATTGCGTCACACGTCAAGTATTGATCTTAAGAGCAGAAATGAAGGATGAAGAGAATGGGTGTACGGTGTACTAGTGATATATCTTCACGAGCTGTGTAGATTCTACACGGGTCGTGAAGAGGTGTCTAATAGCATGTTTTGTTTGTATTAAGACATTGTTTCAACCAACGTGTGCCAAAGTCTTTGCATGACTCTAGAACATTTATGGACGTGGTTTGCCGGCCTTCAAGGCTGGTACATGTTACATAAAAGTCTTAAGGCGTCTCTCTCTCATTAGTTTTTGCCACACATACATACACACTTACATACACTTGAAGAGAGGATTCATCTTGTTCTTGAGTGTTGGGTGTTTGAGGCTTATTTTGTGCTGATTCAGAAGCGAGTTTAAGGTGTTGAAGCTCACTTGAAAGCTTGCTAGCACTAGGGGATAAAACAAACTCGGGGTGAACTACTTGATAGATGGAACGGAACTACTTTGTGATCTTTGTCATCCTTAACAAGTTCCATCATCACCTTCTTGCTGTGTTCCAGAGGAGGTATATCTGACTCCCATTCTTCTTGCTGCATTATCTTTTGTAGATATGATCCATTGGTAGATTGTGGTGGTTGAAAGTTTTATATGCACATGTTTACTTGATCTTGTCGCTACCGTTACGTTTCTGGGTTACCATAGTATGCAGCAATATATGCTTCTAAAGAACAACCAATGCCCTATAACCTAGCTACCAAAACTCAGCAATTAAACACAACATGAAGAACATTCAAATCAACTTTGATCATTGAGGAACACAGGTAAATCATTGCAATATTCAACAAAAATTAGTTACATGGTAAATGGATCATAATTTTTAACAAGAAGTTTAGAAAGATGACTCCCCTCTCATGGAAATTATACATTCAGGAATAGCAGGAGTGCAGGACTACCCAAAACTATGGATTAAATTGACAAAAAAAGTCAATCTGAAGAAACACAAATATTTAGCTCTAAGATATTGCAACAGAAACCATACTTTATGATAGAGACCGATTCGAGATGGTCAATCTCCCAAGATGAAGGCGAATTCGAGATGGCTAATCTCCCAATAATACAAGAAAGATAACAAGACTTTAAAAACTAATTTTCTTCTTCATTTTCCTCTTGAAAACAACTTCAATACTTAAAAATAAAGAACGGTAACAACCGAAGAATAAATCGTGACTAACCCACGATGTAAACTAGGAAAATCAAATAAACTAACTATTCTAGTATCTAGCCCTTCATATTTTCCACTTCCATAACCTATGTTACGTGGTCTTTCACTTTGTGGGCATGCAAGCATGTAAGTGTTGTACCATATGCCTAGGTTCTTGTACTTCCAATTAAGAAATTGAGATCCCGGGCACGTATCACTTTACTATTGCATTGTATATATAAATTCTTGTATAATCATAGGGAAGGGTTATTAAAGGATGTTGATTTATAAGATCTCATGGTCGCAATTGATGGTTAGACTTATGAATAAAATAAGTGTCAAATGTAGATCATCTAATTAAATCAAATGAAGGGTCAGAATTAAGTCTCTCATTCTCACGATTATTTACATTCTCAATTGAACCTCGCTCTATAATCATACGCATTTATGATGACATATCACATTGGGTCGAATTTTTTCGAATTTTTTAAGATATTTCTTCGATGATCCTAGATCAAAGGCCAAGTCAAACATGTTTTACGATGATGGGTTTCAAGTAACAGCAATTTATAATAGTTAAATATGTGATTAGAACTCAAAGCACAAGACAAATCAATTCACTCAAACAATAAGAATAAGTTACAAACTTATAACACACTTACATAAAATCCAAAACGAATAGCAATATATCATGAATTACAAATGAAATGTTTAAAAATAAAATTAATTGGTAGCCGAACATTTCTTTCGAATCTCTCCTTTGGTCCCTGTTAATACGTCGATCGAACCTAACCGTACCATTGCTGCAGCAAAATCAGTATTCCAGGCAGTCGGGTTACTCGCATAGTTAGATACAGTTCTGGCTGTCATTGTACTGTCTAGTAGAGCTTCATCGGAGGACAGCACAACGCGGTGTTGTTTCACATTACGATAATATTGATTGTCCAGACGATTCGGGGTTACTAGATCGAGATCTGTGGTTCTAGATATTTGATTCCTTGGGCATTTCTTTTTCAAAAAAGCTGCGTAACTTGGATCCAACGTTGGATCTGTACCATTTCCGTTAAAAGAGTAGAGACGTGGTGTGACAAATCCACAGTCCACTCTACCTATAGAGTGGGCTCCGGATAGAGCCACCATGTCTCCAACACTTAATCCTTTAGCCACAAACATCCTCTTTAGGGTTTCTAAGTCAGAACTTGGTGAAGGGAGGTCGACATCGTCTATATTTGAAACCCTACCATCCCGTCTTCCTGATGGGATTGCGTAAGAGATCCCACCAACAATGCTAGCACTATCTCTGGCAGCAAAGGCCAAGATGTCAGCACAAGAGACGGTTTTTGGACATGCTGCTTCTAGCTTGGCCTTTGCTTGATCTATTATCTCGAGTCCTCTCAAGGTCCCGGCATTCGCTCCGGCATCTTGTTCTGACTCACCTTTTTTGCCTTCAAGTAGAAGTGAAGCATCACAACCCTAAAATTTGCATGCAAAAGGTGAAAATGAGATAATAGCCATATAAAGTTGATGAAGCATTACCAAAAAAATATGTGAAATTTTCAAATACTAAAATGTCTCAAAATAGTATAACAATCATTACAATTTATATTAATAATTCTGCATTATTAAGTGTATTAATTAATAGTTTCATACAAATATGTAGATTTAGTTAAAAGAAGAGATTTCCCACTTTAGTAGATTTATCGGGAAAGTTAAGTTATGCTTTTTATATACGGCCTGACTATTTCTATGACCGTTTACTATACTTCCTTGACCATTTAAGATGTTTGTACCAAACGGTGATTGAACATGGATCTCTTCTGAGACTTTCCAGGCATCCTACCACTATGTCATCTTGAAATGATTTAGATTTAGTTAATATTTTGAACTGAAATATATATTTACCCTGACAAAGCAGTCGTGGAAGTAAAGTCGAATGATTCCGGCAGCCATTCCAGGGTTGGCCAAGACGGCCTTATTCACCGTATCTCGGACAATCTTCTCGGCTGCCGGACATGTCTTTTTGTAAAACCCAAGTTTCAGCTGCCCTTGAGCTTCTGCAGTATCCAAAGCCAATATGAAAATGCACAAAAGAGAGAGCTTCAGAAACATAGTAATCTCCCTACACATGTTTAACTGATTAGTGGCCTGCCAATTTATGTGTTGAGTTAGGGACTTATGGTTGAGCAGCAAAGTATATATATAGCTAGGCTCAAGTGCTCAACAGTTGTTTCTAGTAATAGAAACTGTGACTTGGTCTTTGAGTATTTGTTAATTAAATTGAGTTTTATGTAGAAATAATTAGCTTTCAAAAGAAAAGATATAAAAGCCTGCTGTATTTGCCACTTAATTGGTATATCATTTGTCACTGAATACTTCAATATTCCCATGGTTTATATTCTTATATATTTAATTTCTTTCTAGAATTCATATTATTTTAGAGATAAATAAATGTTAAATGTAATGTGGAGACTATTAGATCACTAACAACTCTTAACTCATTCATACTCATTTTTGTCACATATAACATAACTTAATTAAGGCTTGCAACCCTTTTTTGGTCATCTTTAGACACACATATATACTTGTATAGGGGAGGGTTCAACGAGAACTGTTTTTCGTACGAGAACTAATCTTGGCCGTTTATTTTGGATAATGGAATTCATGGATGAAGAGCATGGGGGGATTAAGTGTGGCAGGGTGCATGTAAGGAATTCATGGGTGGACAATCCAATTGAAGGAGGGGGAATTGGACGGCTAAGATTGGTTCTCGCGGTTCTCGTACGAAAAACAGTTCTCGTTTGAACTTTTGCCTATACTTGTATATATATATATATATATATATATATATATATATGAAATTTAACAAGCGAACGTAACGAATGGAGACACGATCTTATGAATATAAATAAACGAAATAAGACTATTGTTTATGTTCGTTCCTTTAACTAAATGAATAAAATTTTTTATTCATATATAAATTAAAATATTTACTAAATATATAAACATAAACGAATGATTCACAAACATTTATTAAACGTTTGATTCGTTGAATACCCTTTCTCAAAGTGAACCCCAAAAGGCTTATAATATGAAGCATTTCTTAGCTTACCTATCATGCAATCCTATACAAAGTCAATTAAGTTTTTTTTGAACGGTTTCTAAATCTACCGAAGTTTGTTTATAACGGGACTTAAACCATGACCTTAGGCTATGGGCGACACCAAACCTAAACTACTCCAATACCACTACGTTAGAAGCCTCGGGTATACAAAGTCAATTAAGTGAAAATAGTAGTATTTAACTAATTTTAAAATCATATAAATAAATTGGGGTCCACTTAGACGGTTTGACCAAATCTTCTTGTTACCCCAATTCGATCATTCTTATTGTCATTTGCAATGCATCTGGGAACTACAGAAGATATACGTTGACATATAATTTAAATAATAAAATATGAGGCCTAATATGTATATTTCCTATTGGCACTTGTAAACTAAGCTAGGCAGAAGTCACCTTCATTCTTGGAAAATGTCAAAACATGATTGCATCTTGCTTAGTAATATATATTATTATTGTGTAATTTGTTGTAAATGTATTTGAGTAAATTAAAGTGAATATTATTCGTGTTTAAAAGTTATTTATTCATTGTTGTTAATAATTGATTTGTTCATAGGGGGTACCGTATATTACTCTTGAACCTATGTTATAAGTTACACTACTAGAAAATCATCTATTATCGGTAGTTGTTTTGCGATGGAAAAAATCCGTTGGAAATTTTCCAAAGGACTAGCGACAGACCCACTTTACGAAGTATTGGCAACGGATTTCGACAGATTTGGGTTGGTTGAATGTTGGTCGGAAATCTGTCATAAAGTTCCGTCGCAAATTTGTTGGAAGTCCATCGAAAGCATTTCTATGTATATGTACATGTATAAAGATACATATCTATATGTGTATATATGAGTATACAACCTTGTACTTAATTAAGAAGTATTTTAAGAGGAATACATATACGTATGTATACGTCCGTATATGTGCGAATATATATGGTGAAAACTAGCGATATATTTTATTTTAGAGTAGCGCCACCGGGAATCCGTCGCAAATTTGTAGGAAATATCCGATGGACGGTTCTAATTTTCGTATATTTTTAGAGTTATGGTCTGTTTTTGTATATCTTTACATATATCCTCATAATAGAAGTGTTTTTCTTAGAAATGTTATTTTTCGTCTCATGATGTACATACATGTATACTACGTGCTAGTTTGTTTTACCTTGAACTTGTGTATATATTTTAAAGGGAATACACATACGTGTGTATACGAGCGCGCGTGTGTATATGTGCGATTATATACCGCGAAAACTAATGACATAAATGATTTTGAAGAAGCGTCCTTAGAAATCCGTCACAAATTTCCTACAAATGATACTAATTTTCATATAATTTTGAGTTATGATCTTTTTTTTAATATCTTTACACATATTCTCATGTGTTAATTTTTTCTTATAAATGTCATTTTTCGACTCATGATATACACACGTATACTACGTGCCACTATGTTTTATGTATATATATATACGTATATCTATATGTATAGAGATACATACGAGTGTGCCGTTGGAATCTATTTAAATGTATTTTATTACCTCAATCCGAAGATGTTGTCAGCTTCTTGAATCTGTTTGAATAGTTAATCTACTCATAATTTGATATTTGAAATTTGTTTTAAAAATATGGTTGCTACTAATTATTTTTTTGATGTAGATATCATGATGGGTCATAGTGTGGCAAGGAGTCGAGATAGAGGCGGGCCTGGCGGCATAAGAGCTAGAGGTGGAAGTACCAACGGTGGTGGATGTTTCCAAGGACTTAGAGGTAGTACTAGCATTCGTATACACCATGATATCCGAGGAGACAGCCAATAGTGGTTGTGACGGACATGCTAATGAGATAGAAGATTATGAGAGCCCTCATGAGGGCTTAGTTGGTATCAACATTGAAATGCATCACATAGGAAATGGATTGGATTCTCCATATGGCGAGCAGTATGTGTAATCTTGATATATTATTTATATTTAAAAGAAAAACTTAATAATATTAACTGCATTGGACTCTTTCCATTATAATTTTAGTGATGAAGGTAAATCAAGTCGTGAGATCGGCTCTATTGTAAAGAACATGTATTGTAGATCTTGGGGTTCATGGAAAAAAGTCTCGATTGAGCATAAAGATCGGATGTTTGAGGGTTTTAAGGTTTATACTTCACAGTGTATATACAACTTAATGGTTTCAAAACTTGTTTTCAAGTTAGTTGACAAGTTATTTATGTGTAGTTATTATATCAATGAGAACTAGAAATTGAGATATTTGTCCATAAGTTGTTTAACAAGATTTGTTCAAAACTTGTTTTCAAGTTGGTTTACACATGTGAATTTTTCATGGATGATCGTATTGTAAGACTTCACATATGCAATCTTTAAGTATATACAAATTCTTTTATTGCTCTTTCTTGTGTTAAAATTTCATGTATAATTTAAAGTTATGTCATTTACTTTTTTTGTCATAACATACCGGTAATTTATAGATTCACCTAATTTATCCGCTTAACGACCTTTTTATTCATCTATTCAATTTTAAAAATATGTACGTCTTCATGCATGTTTATTAATACACGAAAATATATAATAAACCATCTATTAAATATGTACTTTAGATTTATTATTGACGTTAATCATCAATAAATACATATGTAAACACACACACACATATTTAATAGATGTACTAAAAAATCATACCGGTAACACACAGGTATAACACTAGTTAAAAGTCGCTAGCGTAGTTGGTCAAAGTTTATGGGAGAACTAGGTTTGTCGAATGGTATGAGAGAACTAAAGGGTCAATCAAAGGTGGCTACGTGTTTTTAGTCTTAAAGAGAGAAATTAAGATCGGAATATAAAAAAAAGGGCAAATTGTATAAAAATATAATGAACTTTGTCTTAGTTACCATTGTATATAACCAACTTTAAAATTTTAAAAATAATACAATTAACTTTCATAATCATCTCATTGTATGCAAACAATTTTTTCATGTGTCTGTTGTTTAGTTACTATTGTATACAATGAACTTTGTCATAACTTCCATAGTATACAACAAATTGCATACAATGTGAGAATTATGAAAGTTGGTTGTATTATTTTTAAGAAAATAAAGTTGATTGTATATAATGGTAACTAAGACAAAGTTCATTATATTTTAATACAATTTGCCCTAAAAAAACATTAACATCTTTTAAACCTTTCTTCCACATAAGAATAAGAGGTATTTACATCTAAATGTAAAAAAAACGTAATAATCTTTAAAACATAATTTTGTTTTTAGTAAAGAAAACAAACGAATTCTTAATAACTAGACTATGCCATTTATTTTTGGGTTTAGTTACCGAAAATGTATCCACGTTGTCACTTTTTGTTATTGTGTCTACTCAACTACAAAACTTACTATTTAATGTAGCCAACTTCTAAAAATTACTAATTAATGTATCTTGTCACATGTTATTAAGGTAGCCAGTAGTTTTATTCATTTTTCTATAATATGCCACTCAATAACTAATTTCTACATCACTCATGTTAAAAAAAATCAAAAAACTATGAACAAGTAAAGAAATAGATGAACAGGAAGTATATACGAAGAAAATCATTCCTCTTTATCATAAACATAAACCATGAACAAGTGAAGAAATTGAAGTCTAAACCAAGAGGAAAAAAAGGAACCCTAAACAGATCGGAAGAAGATGAAACAAGAACCATCGAACCAAGTATTAAGAAATTCAATCGATTAGGCACCCTGAATTGAATGTGGTCGCATCAAAGATGTAACAAGAACCATCGAACCATATCAGATGAGAATCGAACCATATCATATGCAAACAAATGGAACCGAAATCGTAAGCCGTGAAGATGAACCTCCAATAAATCGAAACCCTAAATCAACAATGAACAAAAACCCTTTGTTGTAGTCTAGATCTAACCCTAAATCGAAACATATATGAGATTCTGAGCAAATCGAAAACTCAAAATCACCCATGATGAATCCTGAATTGTTGTTTAAAAACCCTAAATTGCAGATCTAGAAATCGGAATTCTCAAGAAACTAATACGGGTTTCGTAAAATCGGAACCCTCAAGAAATCAAAAATCGGACCCCCAAGAAGATGAAGCTCTTTATATAAAATGGTAAGTTTGGTAGGTTCGGTACATTAAATGGTAAGTTTTAAAGTTTAATAAATACAATAACAAAACATGTCAAATTAGATACATATTCATGAACTGAACCCTTTATTTTTCAAAACAATATTTTTCTAGAAAGAACCATAAAATCATTTTAGAACATATTACACATTTGCAATCAACCTATTATCACCGTTAACTTATCTATATTTTATTATAAACAGTTTGTTCAATGTTTTATTCTTTTAATTTTAAAAAATTTAAATTTACTATTTTATCTTTCATGTAAACTAAGCATAAATTATTGACTAAATTAAATAAAGTTAAATCAATGTTTATATAACATCTTAATAATTAAACTTTATATAATAAAATTTTGTAAAGAAATGAATTTCATACAAATCAAATTCCAACGATAAAAATTAATTAAATACAAATGGATTGTATGCCAAATGGATACTATAATCATATCTTTGTCCGGCTTGAATCACTCTATAGGTTTTCCTTTTATCTTTTATTTTCAACTACTTTCATAAGACAAACCGATTAATTGTTGAAAAAGTATATTACATTGTCAAACTTACAAGTATTAGATTTTGAGTAAACGAGTAAACAGATGGTCTTTTCTATTTAGGTTATCTATCAAGACGCTGAGTCTCGGTTATATGCGATCTGATTAGTACACTTATGATCGTTTTTGAAGTATCCAGAGCATCCGTGATTGAATCGTCATGTGAGTAGAACTCTTGATCTCTCCTATGAAGCGCATGTGTTCTACCCAGTGGACTATGAAGTGATGGTTACGTATTAGATTACTAGATTAGATACTCATCTGATACATTGGACCAGTTTAAACATGATAAATATTAAACATTAATACGATGATATTAAAATAATAATAAAACGTGAAAAAATGATAATTTAAAAGGATGATAAATAATAAAAATTTTAAAAATAATATGTTCAATCAGTAAAGAAACTTTTATATGCTACAAGATTTAGAAATAAATCAAATGATTAGGAAATGATAAATTAAAAAATAATTAAAGAATCAATTTATTATAATTCTTTCATAGTTTAAAAAATTAAATAAACTTTAATAATATTTGAATTAAATGATTATGGTTGTTTATTACAAATTTGCACCTTTAACATATTTTAGTGGCAAATAAGAGTCTTTTAAAATATTGTTATCAAATTAGTTGTTACTAAATACCAGATGTACATTATTTACATGTAACAGTTAAATACTTGAATAGATATTATTTGAAAGATAAAGAAATATGACAAGTATACAATATGCACATGCAACATAAAAGTAACATTGTAATCAAGTTTAAACTTAAAGTATAGATGGTAATTATGTTGTGTTCGGGTTGACAGGTCACATGTTGGTGGGTTGGCGTGTCAAGAACATATGACTCAAATTCGGTTTGTTTATTTATTCGTGTCAGGATTTAAAACAATAACTAGTATTCATGAAACAAAAACCTGTCCTGCGTAACCCATTTAATTATACGGATTGACATATTAACAAATTGGTGAGTTATTAGGAGGCTAACGGGATGTAAACGAGCACATGAGTTAGAAGGTTATCAAGTTTAGAAAAATTATTAAGTTGCCTAGGAAAAAAAATCATAATATTTAAAATCAAATTTTTTTTTAGTTTTTCATAAAATAAAACTACCATGGATTGTAAAAGTCTGAACTGATAATTACTTTATTAAAAAAAACTTGGTTTATATATAAAAAAATAAAAAATTTATAAATAAAACATTTCTAGGCTTGCTAGTTCTATTATTTTCTGGGCACACTAGCGAACAACAATTTATGATGACACTATGAAATTGTCATGAAAGTGTAATTATGATCACACTATAACATTCATTGGGTGTTATATGCATAGCAGTAACACCCAAGGTTCGAAAATATATTTAAATAATAGAAATAAATTTTCAAGTGTTATATGTGTGATATGAGTTAATTAGATGAGATTAAATGTGTTAATAAACTAGAAGGGCCAAAACTGTTGGATTAGAACTTAAATAAGTGTAGGGACCATTTGTGTAATTTAGTTATAGTTGTTGTAACATCCTGATTTTCAGTCCAAATTTAAATTTTTCAAAATCAATTGAAAACCGTATTTTTACAAAACCCTTAAAATTTACCGCGGAAGCATTTTCATTTTCTGTAAATATCTCAACAATAAATATTTACAACATTTATAATCCAAAGCCATGGGTGTTACCACAGTCAATCTCACGACCATAAACATATAGTAGGAAATCCAGAATTACCGGAATTGTAACCAAGTCAAAGCCAAGCCCACAACAACTACCCGCCTCACCAAGGCATCTATACAATCTGCGGATATAAAATATTTTTTTTACACCAGTTAACTATAATCATAGCAAGTGAGTACAACAAAAAACATTAGTTTTATCAAAACCAAGTCATCCTTTTACTTTCTTTGAAAACAAAAGTTTGGCAATCAATTAAGCTTTTGAAAGCATACACATAATAGCACATAAGGATGGGGGTCTGTCCATTAGGCCACAATGTATCCACGTGGTAGCTAGCCACGGTCAACACGTGCCCACATGGGGGATAACCACATCACCCCGTCAAGGTGGGGGATGCACGAAGCAGTCCACCATACAACGGTTATCTGGAGTGCATGCCCTGTTCACCAAATCCACTCGTGTTGCCACGGGTTCGGTGGCTCCTCAGCCCAGTGAACCCACACGGTCATGATGGCTACTGACATACCCCTTCACTATCTGCACCGATCCCTCAGCCACCCGTACCTCGCGGTCCCCCAATTGCCGAAGCCAGAACCTCTGTGTACGTCCCAATGACTAGGAACCCTATGGTACAGAGTTATATCACACAGTGGTCCGGACCGAAGCACATATACCCCTAAGGGTCACATAAGCATATACCCCGAAGGGTCACATAAGCACTTACCCCGAAGGGTCATATAATCACTTACCCCGAAGGGTCATATAATCACTTACCCCGAAGGGTCATAAATCACTTACCCCGAAGGGTCATAAAACCACTTGCCATAAAGGCCACAAATATCTTGCCATAAAGGCCAATGACTCCAAGCATATCAGTTATCAATAAAACGAGCAAGTTTCCCGGTTTATATCACTTGAGCATAAATGCTCAACAATCAAAACCATATTTTGCATCTCAATGCCTAAAACATCTTTGGTGAAAACATTTCTTTCATTTATCCAAAATCATTTCATAGTTGGCATCTCAATGCCCAAAGTGCAACTTTTGTATGAACATATCTTTATTTCTCAAAAATCAGATTACAGTTGGCATTTCAATGCCCAAGGTATACCATAAGTGAAAACATGAATTTCATTAATCTCAAAATCATGTCTTTTGTTTCAAAATCAAAGTTCACTCCCATATGGAGTACCATGTTTCAAAACCATTCATTAATCACAATTTAAACATAGACCATCTCCAACATTGAGCAATGGTCTTATTTTGAAAACCATCATTTAAAGCACATCTTAAATCAAATACACAATTCCTCATTCTTAAACCCAAAGGTTTCATAAAGCATTTATACTTCATGTAAACCATATTATAAAACAATAGTTGGTTTACGCATTCTTTAAGTTCCAAAAGCCTTATAAACATTTGCAAATCATATAACCCACATTTATACTCAATTGCATAATCCACATTCTTTGATTCATCAAGAATCATCAAAAATTGCCAAACAATCAAAACACATAGATGACTTGAAAACTTTAACAATTTTGGGTATCCGCAGGGTGTACTCACCTGAGGGTGTGATGAGGATCACAACCCCATCCAAACCAAAGCTTAACACTTGATCATAAACCTATGATCACCAAAACACAAGGTTAACTTAGTTAAGTTAACCACACATGGAAGTTACACACAAGCGTGGACTCAAAACACAACTCAATAGCTCATTTTGGGTCTTTCGGACTCCCTAAAAGCATTAGAAACAAACCCCAATCAATTACAAGGTCAAACGGGGTCAAAAACAAGTTTTTGGACCTTTCAGGGGTCCTCGTGTCGCGAGACAAGGGGCCTCGCGCGGGAGAAAATCTCTGGAAAATGACCCTTGCCAAAAACTGACCCTCGCGCCGCGAGCCCCCGTGAACAGTAATTCCGGGCCTCTTTTTTTGCTGCAGGGTCCGATTTTCTTATATCCTTCACAACCAATTCTTATAGTTTCAAGTATAAACTTAGAAACTTCAACATAACTACTTCATAACCATATCATAACCATTATCAATCATATTTAGCCACAATTAATCTACCAATTACCCTCAATTCTTCCATCTTCAAGTTTTGACCTATTTAACCAAACAAACACAATTTTAACTATCATTTCACCATCATAACACATAAAACCATTATCAAACTCAATTATCAACATCTTAAACCCATTTGATCAATCAAAACCTTAACTTTGTCAATAACCCCAATCTTGACCCATTAAATACAATCAACTCAAAATTAAACCAATAATCACCAAATACAACTTGTATAACTCAAATCAAACATCATTTTAAAGATTTGACTTACTTGATTTGAAACCCAACTTGTTGTGTTGCTCCTTTGCTTCAAATCAACACCAAAGAACCAAGAGGAGAAGCCCAAGCACTCTATTTTGGGCTAGAATCACTACAAAACCAATCTTCTCTCCTTTCTTCAAGTTCTCTCTCTCTCTAGAACTCTCCCTCTCTCTCTCTCTTCTTTCGTTCCTTTCTTTATCCAGATGGTTCTCCATCTTTCTTCTTCTTTTTGACTCACTTATAAAGTCAATAGATAGATATTTATACATATTTATATAATAGGTCCCTCATCTTCCTTCCTTTTTGCATTTAATTACCAATCCAAGTTGTAGGCACACATACGTATTATATAACATTTAAATAGCATATTAACCCCATAAATTATTAATACCACAAAATTGGCAATTTTATATATTTTTGTAATTTTACAAAATTACGGGTTTTATAGTTGTAGATATATATTTGACTTTTGCTTGACTTCACCATGAATTCTTCATTCAAACAACTTTCCAGACAAACACTTTCATTCTCTCTACATACGTGAAGTGCTTTAGTTCTACTTTTCTTTGAATTTTGAACAAGAGAAACAACAAGATTTAGCATCATTCCATCTCTACATCAAGTTCTTTATCATCAAGGTGAGTTTGTTGAATGATTTAAGTGTTCATATGAGTTAAATAGGTCAAGGATTGATTTAAAAATCAAAGTATGTTATTTTAGTGTTAGTTATTGTTTAATAGCTGTTTGGGATAAAAGGAATCACCCCCATGAAGTTTTAAAACGTTTACAAATGAGTTTTGGATAAAAAATGGACATTTACAACAAGCTGGCTGACTTACTGGTTCAGACCAGAGCCGGGCATGGCCGTAGCTTTGAAGGGTACGGGGCGTGCCTATGGCCGGAACCGCCATTGTTCTTGAGATACACCCCGTGACCAGGGGCAAGGTCACGGGCGTACCATGCCCAGTCATGGGCGTGACTTAAGTGCCGTACGACTTTTGAGTTCTAAAAGTCGGATGAATAAGTTAATACGAAGGTCGGATCATTTGTAGCATCCGTATGTCGCATGACCCAGGCACGGGCGTGCCTTAGAGGGGTATAGTTTATATTTTCTAAGTTTTAACATGAGTTGATATATTATTGGTATTATACCTGTAGAGACGAATCGTGGACGTTTTCACAAAACTATAACTATCTGTGGATTGATTTATAATATTACTGCTTATAAGGTCAGTTTTCTAGACTATCATTCATATTTACAGCATGTGTGTTATCATGATAGAATATTATGCGTATACTATTCATATGTGTATTAGCATACTGCTTTGTGCAGTAAGGCTCAAATGTGGTACAGTACTGTGACCTATGTAGTTGCCCTGGGTCTAGAACCAGAGGCTAACTTTGTTGCCTGACATACGTGTGGTATCTCTTTATGATTCTATACGTGGGTATATATGATTTATAGTTTAACATGCTCACTAAACTCTCATAGCTTATTAGATACTGTTTTTAAAATGTTTTGCAGGTCATTCCAAAGGCAAGTGCAAAGCTTCCGTTTGACAGCTTTTGCTGAACTTCTTTTGAAACTTAACGCCGTTGTGTAACATATAAATTATCAGATGTGTTTTCCTTGCGAACAATACTTAAACTTTGATGTAAATTATGCTTCCGCTTACTTTAAAATCTATATGTGAATCCTTTTTGTTATATTTTTATTTAAATATGGTTTTTATAAAACGGGGCGTTACAATAGCAATGAGGTAAAATATGAATAAAGTGAGTACCATGTTAACATCAACATTTTGTAGTAATTTTTAATCCAACAATTTCAATTGTCTTTCATTATTTGACATAGTTTATTGAACACATCTGGATAAGAACAAGAATCACTTTAAAACATATCACATGACAAATTCTTTATCCAAGTAATCTAATATGGGTCACTCTTTAAAAAGAAGTGGAATTGTTAGCTTTAGTGTTTCTAGCACGAGGCTTGCAAGAAGCAATCACATTTTATTAATTTTTGTCACCTAGTTACAACGTCTACCAAAACTTTGACCACCATCATAAAGCGAATCTAGCTTCCATCTAGCAACCGTTACTATTGGGATAATTAGTCATTCTAATATTTTCTCGTATTAATATCAAACTCCGAATTTAAGTGAGAATGAGAGACTCAATCTGGACTTTTAAATCAAAATAATCATTGTTTTAAGATTATATGGTAATTTTGTAATTTAATAAACATTAAAAAAGAAGGGTATAACTTTTTAATTAAATTAAGGCCGGGTAGTATAAGAAATTTTAGAAATGTTGTCAACATGGACAACACTTCCAGCCCACCTTCTTTGACTTTTTTCTATTTTGATTTTCTTTTTAATGTGTTTTATGATTTTAATCTTTACAAGTAAATTCATACATGAAACATTATATAAAACATATATATTTTTCAACTTCTTACCTAAGTTTTCTTAATTTTCAATCTGTAATTTCAGATATGAAATGTTAATCTTATACATGAGAAAAATAGTACCATTGTAAAATCAAGTAAAAAGTGAAAATTTTAACTTACGAAGAAACAACATTTGTTCACGGGTAAAACATAATACAAGTTCACATCTGAAATACTATGAGTTCAAATATGAAACACTACGTGTTCAAATCTGAAACAATAGTAACAAACAAAAGCCAGCTGAGAATGAACCCAAATAAAACATAATTAAGTTCGCATCTAAAATATTACGAGTTTAGATCTGAAATAATAGTAACAAACAAATACCAAGTGAGAATGAACCCAAGTAAAACATAATACAAGTTCATATCTAAAATACTAGGAGTTCAGATTTAAAGCAATAGTAACAAACAAAACGAAACTAAGAATGAACCCAAGTAAAACATAATACAAGTTTACATCCGAAATACAGATCTGAAACAATAGTAACAAACGAAACCCAACTGAGAATGAACCCAAATACCCAAATCACATGAGAACTAAAAAAAGTGAGATCTGAAAATTTTTTCATGGGATAGAGGCTGAGGTGGTGGCAGCGTAGTTAAGGCGGAGGTGGCGGCAGTTGAAGAGATAAAATAGTTCTGAGATATGGTGGGTTAGGCGGTTCATTTGAACCAGATCTACAACGATGGTGGTAGTTAGTACGTTGCAGGTTTTAGATTTAAGCCGGTGATGGTAGAGATGGCAACATCAGTGGCTTGTCAACCTTCTTTAAGTGGAGGATGACGGCTGGTGGCGATGGCGATGATCTGTGGATATGGTGGCGGTAAGTCGTTGGTGGAGTGAGTGTGAGAGTGTGGTAGATCTATGGTGGCTTGGGGCGGAGTAGAACCGTATATAGAGAGAGCCGGTGACCGAGAGCTGTAGCTTGGTTGATGACTGAGAGTTGTAGTTTGGCCGGCGAAGGTGGTCTGGATCTGAGAGGGTGAGGATGAGTGAGATATAGATAGATAGAGAGATAGAGAGAGAGAGAGAGTGATAATGAGGGAAGGGTGCAGGTCAATCGGTCAAGAGATCTTATATTTGAAAATACAAAATTGTCCTTTTAAACTATTTTAAAGAGAATTAATCACGTCCTTTAATTTTAAAGAATAAATGGCTAGGATGAAGTCTTCCATTCCCCCCTCTCTCTATATATACACATACATATATATAAAATCAAATATTATGTCCACTTATATCAAAGACCAAAACAATTAAAAGTGAAATTGAAATACTATGTGTGTCTAAGACAGAATGACCAAGTGCCAATTTCCAAATGAGAAAATTTTATATAACTATTTGTTTTTATGTATGCGTAATCGGTTCAACCATCGCATGCAATAGATAAAATAACCAACTATCAACTTCAGTTTATTTGTTGGATGACACAGCTAGAAAGGCGAAATCCTTATTTATTGGATTACATAAAGCATCTCAGCCTTATAATTTGTGAGAGTGATTTAACTTGATCTATTTATAGCAAAGTAACAAATTTATCATAAAAGCAAGGTTGTATGTCTGCGGGCATGCTCTTGAGATCATTTGATGTTCAACTAATAATGAAAATGCAAATATCAATGGTTAGCACACAACTTTCCTCTAGAATCAGTTGTTTTAAAAAGATGAATATAAAACTAAAGGAAATTAAAATTTTAACAATTAAAGTCATCTATCAATAAGCCTATAGAAAACATATCTTGCCTATAAGAAACTTACCTATGTAAATTCTAATCTTATAGAAAGAGACAAACATGAAACCTATGACACTCTTATCATTACATCTTAACAGCCTTTATGAAATTATCAAGAATGTCCATCATAGCCTTGATATCAAATTGTTCTATAAGCACATCAAATAGTCAACTCTACATAAGAGTTTTCAACAAAGGGTTTATCAAAGCTACAATTAAGGATTAAAGCCAAAACAAAAAATAGTTGTTAACTTTCAAATTCATCTCCCTTTCTATAATCCGACATAATCAAATTAATGTTGATTCAATACTCAAGAATAAAGGGAACGTAAGCTTGTATCTCAAGAGACCAACACATTGTCCTTACCCATAACAAAAAAAAAGTTGTTACATTTTAACCATTGAAAAATCAACCAACTCCAATTGCATTACAAGAAAAAACAAAATGACCATAAAGACAATCTACAATTAAAATATATGCTTGATTTAAAACAAAAACATCAAATTTTAACTGCATACCTTAGTCAATATTTTGAATAATCATGATTCAACTAAAGAATCCGAAGCTACTTTTTCTTTGAATAGGATCTTGCTGACTATAAGGATGACCATATCCATTATGTAAGGGAATCTCATATAAAAGAAATCTCTTAAGTATTTCATTTAAGAGGTTGTCATCTTGAAGTTTCATCACAAGATATTAATTCATCAGCTTAAGGAATTATGTTTACTTGAGATCTTTTCCGGAGAAAATTCAAACCAAACACCCATTTGGTTAGTTCTAAGTATATATTTTTTGGTTTAGTCATTTTAGCAAGCACCTGGCATGTGTATTAGCAATGAACATCGGAAACCATTTCGTTAGTTCTAGTATATATTCTTCTCGAGGAACAACATCGTAAACCATTTGTCTCCATGCCTTGATTTAAAGATGTAGTTGTATTCAAGCACTACTGATGCTCACAAACATACAATTGCATAAAATGATGAACTCCATGATGATCACGAGAAATGTCAATAATTCCTACTTGTAGCCCTAAATTGAAGAAATCGTGGACATAACATACAAAAATTTAAAGATGCAAAATGTTCGATTGTTACATGTTTTCGTTATCAAAGCAGCACATGATAAATAAGGAGGGCTATGCTATGGTGGTTCACAATGGAAGGAGGTGGTGGAAATGATAAATAGAATGCCATTGTGAGCAACCAAAACAAATGATAAGGCAAGAGAAAGCAACGGGGGATGAATAAGCATGTGCGTGGCAATCAAAGAAGCTAAAAATGAAAGAGGCAAACCAGAAGGAAGAGCATCTACATGACCTGTCAGTAGTGACAGAATACAAAAAGGAGAAGGAGGCAGTTGCGTGGCGGGTAAAGAAGATGAAGACGTGTTCAATGTAGGGCATATGAGTCGATCTTGTATAATAGATAGATATAAGTCTATACTCCCTCTTCAAATAATCAAATCCCTCCATTACCTTCCCCTTCCCTTGTTAAATGAAACTCGAGAATAAAACTTTTCCATTTTTTATTTCAGATTCTTTCCTTTTATTCGTTAAAAAAACTGTACAAGAGGGTTAAGGTTTGTAACTTTTAGTTTATTCACCTGCCCTTTCATTACTTCAGCTATTCTTCAATTGCATAGAGATTTAGGTTTGTTATTTGTGTATATCAAAACTTTTAGATTGGTTTTATAATTGAAAACTGAGAATTAAGTTTGGTTAAAAACTTGAAATTATAGTTTGATGAATGACAAATTTAATTTGGTGAAATTTGGGCATACTATGAACCTAATTTATGTTTGATGTTGTGATAGTTAACAATTAGATTCTTATTCTTGAGTTTGGTAGAAGCTTTTTGATCTTAGTTATATATTCCATATTTGAGATTGTTGAAATTGGTTGTTTTAGTTTAATTTAAAGATTAATCTACATTGTTTGAAATATTATGGTTTTTTTTGGGTAATCCTTAAAGTTTTACTTTGATTTCCGGTTTAATCCTTAAAGTGTTTTTTAAAATGATTTAACCTCAATGTTTTGTTTGATAATCGTTTTTATCCTTTAACTTTTATTTTGTTTGTGGTTTAGCCATTTTATTTACACATAACTTGTTTTTAGGTTAAATTCAATATTTTTCACGTTTCTTTTTAATTAATGCAAAATTTTTTGAACTTATTCTACACATGACTATGATGATTTATGTATGAATGTTTGAAGATGAACACAAATTTGGACTAAATCAAACTGATTTAGAAACAAAATCAAAACCAAATGAATGAAAACTTCAAACAAGTGAAGAAGATGAAGATAAACAGCCTGATGCAGCTAATATAAAGTTGATTAAACAAACAATGAAGAAAAAACAAAACCTCACATGAGGAACAAAGATGAAGCTTGATCTGAAGATGGAAACAATATAAAGTCATCGATAAACAATATACAAATTGATGAACATATACACACAATCACACCTACAAATCAAACCCATATTCACTCACATTCAAATCAAAAATCGATTTTCCCAAATAAACATAAGCGATGAGAGAGATTCCTGTTCAAATTGAACCATTTGGAAATCATGGAACCCAAAATCTTAATCCAGATTAAACATAAACACACACACAAACACTTATAGATCTGCTCCTAAAATCGTGAGACAGATCTAAAATCAAAATCATTCCTTGAAACCAATATGCACCTAAAATCGTGAGACAGATCTTCATCCATAAAATTGATACCCTTCCCCGGAATCAAGTTGCGCCTTGGAGGTAGGGATGGTAGAAAAACCGAAAGCCGACGGGAAAAACCGCAAACCGAAAACCGACACAAACGGGGTTGGTTAGGAGACGATAAATGGGGACGGGGAAAACCTGATTACTTTTAACGGGGACAAGTTTGGTGATCCCCGCCCCAAATACCAACCTTGATTACCCGATTACCTGTAACGACCCGTAATTCGAGTATTTAATTTGTAAGCATTGTATTTACTAGTTGTATTTATGAAGTATTAATTTGTGAGATGTTTGGGAATAAGTTTTTACTTGTATCGGGAGATATCTTTATTGTTGTGGCATTTTATAAAAATTAGAAGTTTTGTGGGAGTTACAAAGGCATTCATTTGGTTTGAAATGTGTGTGTGCTAGTGTGTGTTGCCCAGAGAAAGAGATCAAGAGAGAGTTAACATTGTGAAGAATTCTTTGGAGTTTTTGCTATAAATCATCCACAAGTAAGTATCTAATCTTTGGTGTGTGTTAATTTTCATTTTGAATGATGAATTATGAGTCTTTTAGCATGAAACCGGCGGATATGTGTATGTTCGATGAAACCAAACAGAAAACTATGAAATTGATTGGTCAAATGAAGTAAAACAGTAAAATTGATGATTAGGGTGCATTAGTAAGGTCATGGTGATGATTTTGGTATAAGAAACTCGAATTAAAACAAAGTTTTAAGGATAATTGATGATTCAAGTTTAATTGAACTGTGTTCTTGGAGATTTGCGATTCTTGTATATGAATCATAAAAGTGTCGTTTACAATTTGGGTGATTTATGATGGGTGTGGTTTGTGATTGTCAGTTTTGAGGGTTGATTAGCCTTTAGGCTTGAGTCCCGTTGCATGGTTTCTATTCAAGGTTTTCGATAATGACCTTGATTCACAATCCATGAGATTTGTGATTCGTAGTTTATGATTGATATCAATTTTGATTGAGGTTCTCGATTATGGAGTTTTACGATTATATATTTATGATTGTCAATTCAACGAAATCGGATTTGTGATTGGGGCAATAGTTTTTGATCCATGTTGGTTTACGATTGATTGGTTTTGCGATTGTGCTTAGTTTTTCGATTGGTGGTTTGCAATTGGCTGAATCGTAAATCAGAATAGTTTGTGATTCATAATTTGCGGTTTAGTGACTTACAATTAGAATTCGATTGTAGGGTGCCTTGTGAGCTTGGTTTTCTCCGTATGGACTTGTTGACGACTACTTTGCTAGACCTGAGGCGAGTTCAGTTATTTTCTAAAACCGAGTACGAAGACAAAATCATTCTCGAAAGGATTTACATTTCATTGATGATTCATAATATTTACACGATTGAATGAATTATACGATTGTTTACGGTGTATTTACTAAATTATTTGACTATGCAATATGATTGATTATTATGATGAACATGATGAGAACTTTTTAATATGATGCAAACAAATGTGATGACGTGATGACTTGGGGTGGGGGTAGACATACTCCTAAGATGTTATGGTGATGCCTAATGGGTAGATTATGCCTTCTAGGACTTGCTAGCATGACGATGGTTAGTTTGTGGGTTTTCTAGACAATCTTGGCAACACATGGTGTACAAGTGCTTTAAGTGCTTGTACTCTAGAGTGGTGTTTGATCGATGATGAGGTCAATGTGCATAGCACCACATGGGTGGAAGGAGGGTCTGACGATGGGGGTACCTATTGTACTTCCACCTAAACGACTTATGTCGGAGTAGCTAAACTGGAGAGACCACGGGGTTTGAGTACAAGTGAGAGTCGCGCCCCTCTTGGTATTAGACTTGTCGGGTACGTTTAGTGAACCTATGTCGGTGCGGACGGATCTTGGGACTTAGCAGTTGCCACGCACGCATGTGGTACCAATGCGTACAGACTTTTGAACCCTAGTGGTTGCTGGACACGCATGTGGTAACTTGGGGTAGCGATGGTAAACGACAAATAACGATAGATCCCACTTAAGAACGATGTAAATTAACGATGTTTAGAGATGAAAAGATGTACTAAGATGCTTTACGAAGATAATGATGTCTTACGATGTTTGTAATCTATAATGATGTATGTGATGATGATAATACGATGACACTTGACCATGCGTGGATTTCTGATGTATGCGGGGTGGGTCAAGTTATGCGTTAGGGGTTTACAGATTAAAACCTGAACATATTTTACGAATGTTTAATGTGTGATATTGGTGTAGGTACTTCTGACTTACGAGGTGTAAGCTGACACTTGTTTTGTTGAAATGTGTCTTGTACTTGTGCAGGTGGCGTAGGTGTGTTGCCCGGTGAGCGTGGGCACAACGGGATAGAGATGCTTAAGTAGATGTTTTTATTTGTAAAATTGTAACTACCAACTTGTGGTTGACTTTGTGAATTGATTATAAAACTTTTATTACGATGGTTGGACTACGTGATAACATATTGGTTTCTTTATGGCAATGTTTCGCTTAAAGTTTTTAACTGTTTAGCACTTAAAGAGGTTATTTATTAATTCTACTGCGATGTAAAAAAAATAAGTTACAAAATTTTCGAAATCACATGGTTACATTACCCGATACTCGATAATTATTTAATATTAGTTATTGATATATATATATATATATATATATATATATATATTAATATAGATAAATTTAATTTTACATAGAAAAACTATATATTTTTATACACTTTCACACAACCTAATATAGATAAATTTAATTTCGACTCATATATGTTTGTATCCGATAATTTTGTATAATTTTAGTATAATCGTTTTTTAAAACTCGTGAAAAAAAATCTTAAAGGTGAGGGGATTCTCGTGGTAAAAAATCACCGTTTTACATTAACAAGATCATCGCGGTGAAAATTATCTGTCTAATCACCCGTTTACTTAAACATAGTTAGACAATCGAGATGGTCCAATTGTTTAAGATTAATTCTTAAGATTACTTATTTATAGTGTAGAAACTAGAAGGGTGGTCGAATAATTTTCAATACCATCTTTTAAAATTATCTTGCAACTTAAGTGTATATATATATATATATGTATATATATACTGTATACACACACGCACACCCAATGGAAGCCATTTATAAGTAATAATGAGCATGATATGTAGAGCAAGTAAGAAAAGAGTAGGTAAAGAGAATGATGACATCTGGATGTGTAGTAGGTCGGTTGGATATTAATAAATCCAACTATCTTAACTCACCACATTCCTCTTAGGTAAAGATTTATCTAGATTTGACTTCCAACTTTCAACACTGGTTTTAAGCTTTAACCAAAGTGTGTGGGGGACTCTCTTTTGGGGTAGCGGTCCGTTCCTAGAAAACGTCCAACATGTCGTGCGACCCGACGGCTTATATGCGACCTTTTCGATCTTTACATAGATATTTAAATTACCAACAACTATTTAAAATTGGACTCTTTAGTGATTTGAATTTTATAAACTTTTAATCTCTCTTGCAAATAAGAGTTTATAATGAAACTTTAAAAATGAGCTTTCTTGAAATCTCATATGAACACTATTTAGTTTACTACCCTCTCTATTTGTTTGTTATCAAACATATCATTTAATTTAAATCATAAGTATTTTGGTAAACTTATTATTTGTATTATTGGATTTATAAAAACCGAAATATATTAAATTAAATATTAAAATCATTATCATTAAAGCATTAACGTTTCTATATTTTAACGATTGATTGCACGAACACATAATATTTACAATTTTAGTCCCGATAAATCATAACTCGAACCCGTTTAATTCTTTGTCTAACTCATTCACATTCCATCGTAACCTCTAAATATCAACTTTTTCCTACATTTGCCCCTTGTCATATCAGTGTCAGTTTATTTTTTTCTACCATCCTCTTTATCCCACTAACCTCACATCTATCCCCTCAACCATTCTCTATTTTTTTTAAAAAGAATTAAATTTAGAGAGATGAAAGAGATAAAGAGAAGAAGAGAAAGAGATGGAAATTAAGCGTAAGTATGAACCAACTTATATGTATCACTCACATAAAACTGCAGGGGCGGACTTAGGATTTGAAATGGATGGTAGCACCATCTCGAAAAAATTAAAATTTACACTACTCAAGATCAAAATTTACACTATGCGTATAAAATTGAATGTTGTCCCGTGACCCCGTTCGAATACCCTTGAGTCCGCCCCTGCATAAAAGAGGAGAGGACGATGATGTTTAAATGGGTCACGCTTTATGCAGCTAGATAGATTCGCATAGTCTTACACCCTCACTTTTGTCCGTCTCTTGTTTGAGGATTCATTGACGGTTAAAATGAGAGGACCATTAATGAAAAAAGTTAGAACTATGAGTACTAATGTGTAAAATATTCGTCTAGCAATTTATTTTGCATTCGAAGTTGTCTTCTAGTCCATCACCTAAGTCATCAACCAACTCCAGAAACCTCCACGAGTCCTAAGTTTCGACAGGTAGCGGAATCGATCATTCTCAGCCTAATTCATGTTTAGATCGATTGCTTTTGATATTTGGTCTCGTATCATTATCTGTTTGAATTACCCCTTTGATTGATTTTGAATTTACGGTAATCGCTGCTAGGGTTTTTCTTGCTTGATCGCTTTCCTCTTTGTTCATCTTTTTAGGTTTGTTATAGTTGTTCAAATGGCCTTTTAGAAGCTAAATTATTGTTTCTCTTTCCTTTTTTTAATTTTTTTTCCAAAACGTTGAATTTGTTTAGTTTTGTTGCTTTGTATGTTGGAATTAGTTCAAATTTCGTTGTTGAATTGATTGTTAACTGTTCAAAGTTGGTTTGAATTAGTTCATGATTTTGATCGGTGGTACATCTTATATAGTTTTTATTGTTATGGGTTCTTTCTAGTCTTTTGTCAAATCATAAGTTTATGTTAAGAAGTCTACTGTTCTTCTTACTAACAATTTCTGGGATTTTTTGATAACATTTGGAGCATCATAATCTAAATTATGAAAATTTAAATATGATTTATATGAGAACTGAAGAATATGGGTTTGATACGGCTTGCGGATTTGATTTAGATTAAAACGGAGTCCTTAGTTAGTCTTTTTAGCTACACAACTTCAAGAAAAATTCTTTTCTTACCTGAATGGAGTGTTTCTCTGTGTCTGTGTGTTTGTGTTAAATTTTTTAGTATTTGTATGTTTTGAATAAAGATGAACAGAGGCAATTGATGAATTGAATAATATATTTAATTATTTGAGAATAATTTATTTTTGTTTCTTTACTTTTGTTGCACATATTGTATAGTATATTTAATTATAAAGTTTTAGTCATCTTATGATTGAATCCTAGGATATGTTCAGATATTAATATTCTTGGAGTAAAGTTCTGGAAACCTAATTATTCTTCCAATATCTTTCATCTTTGAAACATACTGGTAAACTTAACAAAGTATCAGTATTTTGTAAGCTCATTATTAGTGATATCGGATGCTAGAACAACATGGTATTTAGGAGCAATCCATGTCATTATAAATTTTAGTTCAACTAGGAAATTAGTTACTTCCCCCTAAATTTGATGGCTTTTGACTTTTGCATTTGTTGTAAGCACAGTTCTTCAGTATGATCCTAAAACGAGCTCTTATTGTATCAGATCACTACATTTCTTTTTTTACAAGACATGGGTCGCTCAAGTCGTACTCTATATGTTGGAAATCTTCCGGGGGATATTCGTGAACGAGAAGTTGAAGATTTATTTTACAAGGTTTCCTCTTATATCCTTTTGTAATGTGTAGTTAGCTTTGAAACTATACTCAAGACATATTAACTAGCATGGTCTTGATATGTATTTGTGCAGTGTAGATTGTTTAAAATGTTACAATTGTTCATTCAGTTACCAAGTTCTTATACAGTTATACTGTACAAGTTACTATAATCCTATGTTTTAATTGTCTTTGTATCTTCTTTCAGTATGGCCCAATCGTAGAAATTGACCTGAAAATTCCTCCTAGACCTCCTGGTTTTGCCTTTGTAGAGGTAATAAATTTAACACTTCTTGACGATTTACTTTGTCTAGTATCATTATGTGGATGGTGTAAAAGATTTTTGAGAAGTTTCTTTTACACGAATTTGTTCATAATTAAGTATGTTGGATTGTTTCAGTTTGAAGATGCTCGTGATGCTGAAGATGCCATCCGTGGAAGGGATGGCTATAAGTTTGATGGTCATCGCTTACGAGTTAGTCAACGTTTTATCAATTGTTTGTATATCATTTAAATCAGCCAATATGTTTGTTTCTTGTTTATCATTTGTTTCTTTTGTGTTCTGTCTCTAGGTTGAACTTGCACATGGTGGGAGAGTTTCATCTTCTTCAGATCGCCACAGCAGTGGAGGCAGTCGTGGGGGGTTATCTAGGCGGTCTGACTATCGTGGTTTGTTCATTTTCTTGCTTTACTTGCTTATACTTTCTACTTGTATATGATAGAAGCAATTAAAATATTTTCTAATACTTTGATTTGCAGTTTATGTCACAGGGTTGCCTTCTTCTGCTTCATGGCAAGATTTGAAGGTAAGTTTGGTTTTTTAAAGCACTAGCAAATGAAAGACATGGTTCTTGGACTTGGTGGTTTGTTTTGCTTGCTAAGTAAACTGACCAAAACACAATAGGATCATTGGTGTCACAGAGGTGGCAATTCGGACCCATTTACCTATAAATGGGCTGATTAAGGTTATGTTCTTTCTTTAACTGGGTGACTGTCGTTTTTTAACACATCAATTGATTATGAAATTGTAAAAGCGGTACATAAGTGCTCTGTGGGTTGGCCCTACTTGACCTGGATCGTTTTGATTATAGTAAAAGTTTATCCATTTTCATTCGAATCTGTGTTGGCCCGTTTGGCCACCTCTAATTTGATAGCAAGCTCAGCTTGACAACCATTGTTTTGACTCCAAAGCATTGTACTATATATATTATATATAGTTCTAAGCATTTAAGTATATAAAGTATACCTATCTAAATGAATATGTTATTCTGGAGTTGAAGAGGTAGCTTGTAAGCTTCTCTTTGACTCTCTATAAGTTTAATCTAAACTCGATATGCAGACACAATTTGGAAGGATAGATAGAGATGTAGCATTGTAATAGTCTCATGTTTTAGTTACCTAGTTTAGTTCATTTTGTGTTCTTATTATCCTCTCATGAAGTGATGTTAATTTTGTTTATGGCTTTCATAACCGAATTACTAAATGGGCGTTTGCTAGGATCACATGCGTCGAGCTGGTGACGTTTGTTTTTCTCAAGTTTTTCGTGATCGTGATGGTAAGCTTACTTACTACATCTTCTCTTATACTGAAGTATCTGAATTTCATCAATTGTCACTTACAAGTAATCAACCTATCAACACATCTGTAATTGCTTAAAACAAAACAGGTCAAATGCGTGAATTTGGTTATGTTTTACTTCCTAAATGGGTATATGAAAATAGCTGCTTAAAATAAAATGGGTCAAATTGGATGAAAAGGTTCAAATGAGTAGAAGGTTGTCCAAAGTACTTTTTCAATGCATGATACCTTCTAAATCATTTTATTAAGAAAACAAATAATTATTGAAAATAATATATTTTACATCATATCTGACACATTAATTGGTTATAAAAAGTTCAAAAATTTTGGGCAAGTTTATTGTGTAAACCTGTCCTGACCTGTATAAAAAGATATCCGTTTTGACTAGTTACCAAACCCCCGGTCTAACTGCCAATATTGCCAAAACAGAGTATCATCTAAAATTGTTCATATGCTTTTCTATTAAGGTCAGCAAGGGGATAATTATGTTATTGCATAACTCACATAAAGCAGGATATTGTCATTCATTGCTAATAAATGACACTTTTCCTTAGCTGCATTTAGACAATAACCAGAGGTGGTTCTTGTCTTAGGTACAGAAAGCGTTCTTTTTCTTTTTATTTCTCCTTTTCTTTTTTGTCTTTTTACTTCTTCAGTTTTGACACCTATGTTTGCATTATTGAGTTGTAGAATTTCTTACGTGATCTAGCTATTGCCTATGAGGTTCTTTTATTTCCTTATGCAGGCATGAGAGGGATTGTGGACTATACAAACTATGATGACATGAAATATGCGGTCAGTTTTAAATAATAGTTTTATTTTTACATAGACGCACGCTGCTTTCTCCCTATACCGATTTGAGGATGTTGTCGAATATATGGTCTAGTAATCTTGTTGCTTGAATCAAATGCAACTTTTCTCATACGTTCTACTTTTTTGATTTAGATAAAGAAACTTGATGACTCGCTTTTCCGTAACCAGTTTTCCAAGGCCTATATACGGGTATGTTTACTGTTAGATAATCAGCTTTGTAGCAGCTAGTATCAAACTGATTATTAATACTGAGAATAACCAGTTATTTAGAAGCAGAATCTGTTCATCTTAACACTAAACTGATAGGTAATTTGTCGACAACAGGTAGAGGAGTATGATCGGAGGCATGGTTACTCCAGGAGCCAAAGTTTAAGCCCGTATTATTCAAGAAGCCGAAGTCCAAGCCGCAGCCGTAGCTATGATAGCAGGAGTAGGAGCAGAAGGTTTGTTACGTTGTTTAAGAGCTCAAGAAGTACGAACTGATTTATGAAAT
This sequence comes from Dittrichia graveolens, assembly GCA_038502395.1. Lineage (NCBI taxonomy): Eukaryota > Viridiplantae > Streptophyta > Magnoliopsida > Asterales > Asteraceae > Dittrichia > Dittrichia graveolens. Next base: position 18,564,209 of record JARJIL010000009.1, read on the forward strand.
TTAAAATAATCAAGAATTTCCATGCAGTTATTCTCCCAGGGAAAAATATTCTCGCAGGTCTCGATCCAGGTCCATTTCTTCACGATCTCGTTCCGACTCATCACCTACCCCTGTTTCAAGGTACTAACTTCATCAAGTTGCTCTTGTTATGATAATACAAATAATATTGCTCTAGAGTAGTTATGTGGTTATGTTAGCGTCGCAAATTTGGAGTAGAACTATTGATTATGACATGAAGTAAAGTCAATTTTCATTCTCAATTTAGATTGTTTCTTTTAATAGTTGATGGTATAAGATTAAACCTGGCCCTCACAAACAACTTTTTCGTTCAATCTCTACTCTGCTACTCTTATTTTGCCGAATAATATTACATTTCACACTGTGATAAACGGCCGTTGGAGGTTTGATTGTGAAAGGAATTTAAAAGGGTGCCCTTGGTTTTGCACCTTGTTTCTTTTTTAGATGTGGATTCCACGGCGTTCCTGGGAATTGCATTGTAGGGACTTGATGGGAAATTATGCGCAAAGTTGGCTGTCTGGGGATTGCGTGTTAGGGGGACTTGACTGGATATAGAGGTAAAGTTAACTCGATGGGTTTAGCAAAACCATGGTAATAAATTGTTAACTTGTTAAAACAAGATAATTAAATTTGGTTCAAAACCTGGATTATTACTGCAAGCTAAGTGGTAATGCAGCCACTATTGGGTGATATAAGGAAATTTAAACCACTTTGGTAGACTATGATTTATAGGTTCGATGTTTGTTTTTTATTGTCTGGATGCAAGTGAGAAGGCTTTTTATTGTGAATCACCAATTTGATTTGGCCTGTAAAGGTTTATTATGGGTCCTGAAGTTGTGTAAGCGATCAGAACCCACTTGGGAATATTGTTGTGAATGTTTTGGATTATGAATTTGGGAGCTAATGAATTTGTTTTCTTTCTTTTTTTTCGTTTTATTCATTGAAATTGTGCAGATCTCCGTCAAGATCTCGTTCACCACCACCATCTGTAAGTATTAACATAGAAACTAATTGTACTGATTCTACTGAAAACTTTTATTAAATTCGACTCTACTTCGATTTCTATTTCATGGCTGAATTTTATTATTTGGCAGTCTCGTCGCCACGGTGGAGCTAGGAGCCCAAGTCGGAGCATTTCTCGTTCTTCTTCACCATCGGTATATTTGTTAATTAAAAAAACATTAATAATTCTTAAAGATGGCATGACCTGACGACAAAAATGATAATGTTACAACAATAGTACAAACCCTTGGATAAAACAAGGAACTGAAAATAAACTGTGTGACAATCAATTCGATCGGTTCAACCTGCTTGTCTCATCCTCCTTTTACTTAATTTTTCGATTTAATTGCTTGATATTAAAAATATCAGAAATCATTGTTTCCTAAAGTTCTTGTTTGCTTCATAACAGGTGAGATCTGGTTGATATAAAAGCTGCTAATTCAATGGACTGAAATTGTGGTTGCATGGCAGCCCACCATAGATGAAACTGCCATCTTGTACTTCTATTATCTATTTGTCCTTGTGACAAAGGAACAACTTACATTAGTTTGTGAATCTAAATATTATGGATCGAACGATATACTTCGTGTTACTTTTCCTAAATATTACCAGTCGCGCTATCGTGTTAGACACGAGGGTAAACTAGTGTAACAGCAGGGGTTATGTTATTGAGGTTATTCCATGTTCACCATTGTCGCCGTCTACTCAGATGCCGCCTTGATATTGTATCTTAGTTTGGTTTTAATAAATTTTGTAGACAATGTAGCCTGCTGTTGGATGTTATGTTTGGGATCAAGTTTTTATCTGTTGAACAAAAGTCAAAGCTTCTAATATTCAAATTACACAAATATTCTTATTAATGATGTCTTTTTCTTCTTAGCTTTCTTTACCATTAAAGTGATTTATTTTTGTCTTTGTGTCAATTTTGACTTTTTCAGTAATTGAAATAGCTACTCTTTTGACCACTTTATGCACATATAGATGTTTAGAATACTTACTGATTAAAAGTAATCTTGTAGCTCTCTTTTATGACGGGGTCACATGCTTACAAACTTTAAATAATCGACTAACTGATGTTTTAACACGAGTTTGAGAACACGAAATCGAGATTCAAGATTTTAAGAACAGAAGCAATTAAAAACACAAGAAATCAATAACATAGGCACTGAAAACAAGATTCAAGATCACCGTAAACAAATCACAAAGAAACTAATCTTTCAAATGAACAAACACGATTACGAACACAAAAGTTTGTACGTGTACTTGTTCGTGTTCGTTTATCTATTGGTAATTCATTTGCAAGCAATATAGCTATGTCAAAATGTTTGCATCGACTCCGAGTTGAACCCCATGCCTTTTGGTGCAACTTGATAAATATATTCACGGAAAAGATGATTGAAGTCATTGATTGTCCTTCCTTCTCGGCCATGGAAGCACGAGTGAATCTCCGTTAAAAACCTCCTCAAAATCAATGTTAATTTGTACTCTCTCCTACTAACGAGACTTACGTTGTTTAGAACAAAACAATCACATTTGTCGAATTATTGATATGCTTCGCAACCATAAATGAGGCAAGATGGATTCATGTTATCCCCAAGAAAGACAACAAGTACCACTAGAGGATTGAACAAAGAGGTTGCCAAAGGGCGAGAGTATACTTTTTCCTAAAAAAGGAGATTACAGTAATTGAAACTATATAAAGGTTACAAAGGGTACACATGGGCCTAACTAAATACAGGGTCTTAAATGGGTCGTGCTAACTATAAAAAAATACATACAAAGTATATACACTAATACGCTCTTGTAGTTGGAGTTGGAGGAGACCGGACGCTCAAACTGTCTTGAAAATCATAGAAAAGTGCCAATCGTAGCCCTTTGCTAAAAATATCGGCATACTGGTGCGAAGACGGCACATAAAGAACCCTTAAATCTCCGGTTGACTCTGTCTCTAACAAAATGGACATCAATTTCAATGTGTTCGGTCCGCTCGTGTTGCATGGAGTTTGTGGATAAATATACAATACTAACGTTATCACTATAGATAATTGTAGCTTTCTTTGAAGGTGATAGTTCGCGCATTAAATTGCGCGACCAACATGTTTCAGCAACGGAATTTGCAAAGCCCTGTAATTTGCCTCGGCACTTGACCGGAAAATATTATTTTGCCATTTAGAGGACCATGATATAAGGTTGTCACCCAAGAAAACACAATAACCACCAGTGGAGCGCACCTACGTCTGAATATGCAATTAAAGTATCGATGGGGAAATATGTAGCTGAAGGCCTACGTCTAAAGTGCAACTGATATATCTGAGAATACGTTTTAAGGCATTAAAGTGAGGCTCGCGTGGATCATGCATAAGGAGGGAAACCACTACTAGATTGTGTAAGTGACAAGGGTGCCTGAAGCGTTAGGTTTGATGACGTGTCTGCTGGTGTTTGAGTTAGATTGCACTTGAGCTTATTTGACCGTGTTAATATGCGAAAAACATATTTGTGCAGGTTTAGAAAAATTCCACGTGTGTCCCATCTCAAGCAAATGCCCAAAAAATACATTAGAGAGCTCACATCAATCATTGCAAACTCACTGCTAAGCTGAGAAATAATCCGAGATAGTAAAGCATGGGACGAAGCAATGAGTATAATATCATCAACATAAAGTAAGAGTCTAAAAGATATGCAACGGAGTCACCACGACTAAAACTAAAAAGGGAGGAGTCACATTTGTTGCAAGTAAACCCAATTTAGTCATAAAAGCAGCAAATCGTTGGAACCACGCCCATGGTGCCTAATTCAAACCATATAAGGATTTTTGAAGATGGCAAACATAATCACGATGATCCTTATCTTTTAAACTAGGTGGTTGATGCATATAAATAGTTTGGGGTAACGAGCAATGTAAAAAACGTTCTTACATTTAGTTGATGCACGTGTCAATTATAGGAGATAACAATGCTCAAAAGCGTGCGAATTGTGACGGGTTTAACCACAAGACTAAAAGCATCAAAACAATCAATACCTCGTCTTTGGCTTTGACCATTTGCAACTAGGTGAGCCTTATATCATTCAGGAGTTCCATCCACATTATATTTCTTTTTAAACTACCACATGGACCCGAAAACATATATTAACACCCGGTGGTCTCGACACTAGTGCCTAAGCCCCTTTAGAAATAAGAGCATTATATTCTACAATCTTGCTAGCTTGTAGCCAATTTGGATCACTCATGGAATAAATACGGGATCTGGTTAAGGGAGATTCACCATAAATGGGTAGCTAGGAGGAGAGGAGGGAAAAACTAAACCAAAAGGAAAGGCAGACTCGTTAAGAATGACATGGCGCGAAATGATAATTTTACGTGTGGAAAGGTAGAGATGGGAAAGACCAAGGAACACACATGGTGTGGAGCGGGGAGCTAGTTTATGAGGGGAAGGTATGTGAGGATATAGGGATAGGAAAAAAACCGAAACTGACGGGAAAAACCGACATAACCAAGGTGGGTTTAAGATGGGAAAAACACGATTATTTTAAACGAGGACATGTTTGATGATTCCCGTCGCGATTACCCGATACCCAATACCCAATTATAATTTAATATTAATGATATATATATACATATATATATATATATATATTTATATATATATATTAATATACATAAAATTAATCTTACATAGAAAATATATAAATCTATATACATTTTCACACAACCTCATTTTAATCGTTGTCTTTATTTGGATCGTTTGGTTTTGATATTTTGGATGCTTTTGGCTCGTTAAGACTTTAATTTCGGTTCAGATATGTTTATATTCGATAATGTTGTATAATTTAATATAATTGTTTTCTAAACTCGTGGTAAAATCTTAACGGTGACCATTTCTGCGGTGAAAAATCACAACTTTACTTTAACGGGTATCTCTACGGTGAAAATTACCCGTTTAATCACATGTTTATATTAAACGAAGATACTTGTTTTCCTGCGGTTTTCCTCGGTTACCCGATGGGGATCCCCGGTTAAATCCCCGTAATTTTTTAAGCAGGGACAGGGGTGGGGGACCAATCGCCGCCCCGAACCTACCCCCATTGCCATTCCTATGAGGATAGCAAAGGCATCTGAAATCACGTAAGAGAGACATGTTTGGTGGTTTGTGAAGGAGACGAGTGAAGGGAATATCATTTGCGATTAAGGTTGATGGTATAATATTTAGAAGGTGCACAACCATATAAAGGGCTTCAATCCAAAAAGTTGGTGGAAAGGTGACTTTGAAAAACTAAGCTATGAGGTACAAATTATACTTTCAATTTTCCCATTTTGTTGAGACGTGCGGGGGCACGAGAAACGAAATTGAATGCCATTACTGTCAAATAGTTGTCTAACCGAGTCATAATCAAACTCGCCCCCGTGATCACACTAAAACGATTTGTTGTCACAACCAAACTAATTTAATATATAAGCACAAAAATGGAGTAATTTAGAGAAAACATCATATTTCATCTCCATAGAAAACGAGAATAGTGATCTAAAAACAAAACATAATATTTAATTTTACTGATACAAGAAATAGGGGATACATCCAAATGAACAATGTTAAAAAGACCCGAAACAATAGAATCATAACTACTAAATGGGAGGCGAGTGTGTTGGCATGTTGACATGCTTGACATGACACAGATGACAGTCCTTTATTACAAGGAATAAGATATTTAGACTCTAAGACCCTAGAAAGGTTTCTATTTGGAAAAACAGCGAAAAAAGACTTATATTTTTCGAGATGCTTGGTGCGTAGCCTGTCAAACTTGCGCATGGAGCAACTTTCGAGCTCCGGTTTTTTGCTTTTTGAACTTCCAAGTTGATTATAATCCCATCTTCGGTCTTTTTAGCACGTCAATCAGTTTCAAAAATATGCTCGGTGCGCACCAAGCAAAAGTCAAAATTATGAAATCTCGTTTTTCAGCTCCGGAGTATGTTACAGCCCTATCCTCAAGTTCTACAACTCTATCCTATCCTCAGATTCTAGGCACGTGAAAAACTTCAGAGTACCGTTTAGCACCAATTTTTACAAATTTCTCCGATTTTAACCTTAAGAAAGCCTTTTTAAGTATAAGCACCTTGATTTAAGAAGAAAAGTATGGATATCATATGATATTTTATGTATAAAATGAGTAATATATATCAAATTGTTATATTATACCACCTAAATTAAAGAAGTTAAGAACATATACAACTTTCTTAACAACTTCCATAAATCAAAGGCAATTACTACTCATTAGCTTCATTATCAGTCATTGCTATTTTTAGTTATAAGCATCAAAGTTAGTTGTTGCTGTAATTTCTTTTACAAAAATACATAAATTTATATTTTATAAAAAAGATCTCAATTGGTCAAATTTTTAACCGGTGAGCAATGGTTAACTCTCACTTTCTTCTCCACCCGATCGGTAGGGCTCCTACCGAAAAATGCCATCTTTCATGAGCGGTACCAACTCAAGGGGGTAGTGTTCCCCTTGCGGCGTGGGCGGGATGGGTATACACCATGCATGGTCCATATATGGTTTCCAAACCTAATTTTTTTAGGTTAAAAAAGTTCTGCACCTCACATATTTTGCCGCCTTTAAGATATTTTTATTACTTAATTAAGCTATACATACATACATACATACATACATACATACATACAAACAAGTATATACTTATCTAAGAATTTTATGTCTAGAAACTTCATTAAAGAAAGATATTGGAGAAGTGGTCCTTAAAGGGAGATTAATAATTATGAAACCCTAGGTGCATGTTGCCTGCTTAAAACCCCTACTCTCAAGGAAATTTAAGTATGTTAACCTCTTGGTTTCTGGTGGGCTCCTTTCCTTTAATTTAAATGTATGGGAGATTATTTAATATTATTATTATTATATAAAATAAAGTACTAATAGAAAAATACAATTATTATCTATAAAGTCACAAGCCAAATGGTCCCTGCTTCTTGGTTCAAGATATATATCATAAACCCTGAGATGAAGTACTTTTGATATGTGTATTTTCATAAAAGCAACTAGAATTATGTATCTAGGTTTGACTGCATGTGCCATTAGGCATTTATCCTAATTAAAGCCAATAGTTGAAGATGTGTTTATGTCACGCTTTGTATATAATATGTGTTTTTTTATAGCATATGATTAATTATCAGATTAATTATGCTTTAGGATTTCATGAAAGCATCTTAATTTTTCAATGATTTGAACGTATTTCACCTAAAATTTTATAAGCATATGCATATTTAAGAATTTCGTGGTTTCCAGTACGTTCACTCGTAGTCTCAACTTTGTGGAAGCGATCTTATAAACCGTTCAATGCAATAACGAACGGTATGAGCACCAAACTAGCAATGAAAGCGTTAACGCAAAGTTGAGGGCGGATGTGATGGTTAAAACGTGATATTCTTATATGAAGAGATATGATTGTATTTCTTGTATAAGTAATTGATCATTGTTGTTACAATTAGTGCAATAATATTAGGTCTTTATTAGTTATAACTAAAAATAATTTTAAATAATTGTAAAATATTTTAAATTGATAAAATTAAGGATTTGATTAAATATTTTTTAATTCTTATAAAGGGTAAATATGATCTTTGTGAATTATGATGGACTTATATAATATTTAATATTTATGAAGGACATATATGCAATTCCTATAATAACTTTAATTCAATTTTAACTAAGAAAAGTTAAAATTAGAATTCTAATTTTGATTAAATAGATGATTAATTAAGATTGAGTAATCTTATTATTTTATTAAATTAAAAGTCAAGATCATCTATTAAATTTGATATAAGTTAATATTTTATTTTATATTAGAAGATTACAATTCTATTAATTATTATACTATTAAGTTTATTTAGATAGCATTATTACTTAAATAACGTTTATTCTTATAAAATTCTTAATAAACCTATAAGTTTTAAAAAAGACATGTTATAAACTTTTAAGATTTTTTAACATTCATTTATATAGCTTTATGGTTTTAAGAAATTTGTATATATATATAATATTGTATTTAGAATTAATTAATAATAATTTATACTTCTAAACTTTTATCTACATATTTTTTTTTCTAAATGACAATCATAGATATTGAACTATGAGAGTAATTCTTAGGTATCTACTTAATGATTTTCATGCTAAAGTTTAAGATAGTTATTATCATTCACCTGTTCATGTGAAAACTTTTTGGATTCAATGACTATCACCATAACCGTAACCATAACCCTAATTAACCTTGTACCATCAATGATTATCCTTAAAACCATTTTCGGTGCTATTATTAGATATCGTCAACAACTATCACCATCTCTCTTATTTTATTCATTGAGAAGATGATATCTTGCTAACAACCTACTTTTATCCTTTATATTAGTCGCATGATGACATTATATTAAACGAATGTATTAGGAGAAGAAATTATTCGCAGCCGCCGCTTTGCGCGGGTACCATGCTAGTTTGTGCGGATATGTGTGTGTGTGTATATATATATATATATATATATATATATATATATATATATATATATATATATATATATATATATATAGTCAAGAGATCAAATACGACGTTCGCACTGTACGAACGGTTCCCACGCCGTGGACTAACACCACACTATGTGAGCCCTTCGAAAACTTGAACACTACTCCACGCCGTGGACTAAAACCCCATGACGTGAGGCCTTCGAAAACCGGATGCAATGATTTTAACTAAGATGCAATTTTTTCTTATACCTGAAATTATTAAATTCTGCAATAAATATGCAGTAATTTTAATGGTACCTTATATTTATTAGCCGAGATGCAGTGTTCCTAGCGTTCCTATTTTAAGACCGTTCCTATTGGATTTTCACCATACATATATATATGGAAAAGATCATTTGAGAACCGTTTTTATTGCGAGTACCGCGAGTACTATTTCTAACCACCTTAATGCTCATTAATAGGGGTATTTTAGTCTTTTATATATTTTTCCAACCGTGAATTGCGTCCGTTTGAGCCATTATCAAAGAGCGAGACTTGATTTTTTCAAAATAATCCTCATTAATGCATTATTAGTAAGCCATTAATGCGTCATAAGGAGCCGTCTTTTTTATTAAATTAATCAAGAGCTAAGATTGGTTCTTGCGGTACTCGCAATAAGAACGGAAAGAGTTATTGTTAGAGTAGATATTTAGTTGAGAATACGAGTATAAATCCTAGCTATCAATTAGATATTGATTTATTAGATTTAAATGTCGTAATTCACCCGTTGCAATTCATAGCCGTCGTAATTCATGGTTGGGTAATGAATAAAAGAAAAGACTAAATGTAAACCATCCGATCAAATCAAATGAAGAGCCAGGATTAAGTCTCTCGTTCTTATCTAAACATCTATTCTCATTCGAACCTTCCACTTAGGAATGGCAACGGGGCGGATTCAGGGCGGGGATTGGTCCCCCCGTCCCCGTCCTCGTTTAAGAAATCCATCCCCGTCCCCGCTTAAAAAACCGCGGGGATTTAAACGGGGATCCCCGTCGGGTATTCGGGGAAAACCGCGGGGAAACGGGTATCCCCATTTATGTAAACGGTTTTTTAAATGGGTAATTTTTCCCGCGGGAATTTAGACGGTGATTTTTCACCGTCATCATTTACCTTTTGTCACAGGCTTGAAAAACGATTATATTAAAGTTATACATCATTATCAAATACAAACGTGTCCGAAACGAACTTAAAGTCCTAATACACCCAAACGGGAAAACGGTCAAACCAAACAATCCAAATAAAACTAAAACAGATGATAGTAGATGTTTCAACATATTTCAAATATTAAGTAATTCTTCCAACTTGTGTGATCCCCATTCATGACACCCGTCACCAATAATACCATCATCATAGCCAAACATTTGTAAAAGACTATACATATATATATATATATATAATAAAAGACTATATATGGATATATATATATAATATTATATGATATAAATAATATACGGATCGGGTATACGGGGCCGGGTTTTGGGGCCAGAGTTCGGGTATACGGGGCGGGGATAACTAAACCCGTCCCCGTCCCCGTTTAAGAAATCGGGTTTTCCCCATCCTCGTCCCCATTTATCATCCCCGAATCCGTCCCGTTTATTTCGGGTTTCGGTTTTCCCCATCGGATTCGGGTTTTTTTGCCATCCCTACCTCCACTATAGACATCAAATGAATATATATATATATAGTGGGGGGTTCAAATGAGAATGAATATATAAGTGAGAATTGGAGACTTGGTCCTGGCCGTTAATTGATTTGATCGAATGGTCTATATTTGTCCATTTTTTTATTCATTAACCAACCATAAATTGTGATTGCCATGAATTGCAACGGGTGAATTACAACCGTTAGATCTAACAGATTATCATCTAATTGCGATGGCCATGAAGCTGTTTATATTGCCGTATATAGAGGTTTCACTAAAAGTTTTTTTATATTATGTAAATTTGTAAAAACTATACAATAAACTAACTTTTTCTTGTAATTTACAAACGTATTTCGACACGGGGCCCCACTATGAGGGGCCAAACAATGCGTCGATCATGGCAGGGATTGATAAATTGTGTGCTGAGCGGTACAGAGATCAAAAATACGAGTTTAAAGATAAATGGTTTGACAAAAGAGGGGGCCCCTCGGAAGCTGACCAACTACGTCAAAGACCTCCGCCTAACATGAAACATGATGAGTGGTTTATGTACACATATTACTATTATGGAGAGTAGGCCATTCAACGGTCACAGGTGAACAAGCAAATTAGAGCTCAACAAGTACACCAAAGCTTGCATGGTAGGAAAGCATACGCTCGGTATCGATACGAGAACGTAAGTCGCTTTATCTCTAAATCATAGTTTTGATTGGGGTAAGGGTCGACTCATTTGTTTGATATAATGGTCGACCCGTTAGGAAATATGGGTAAAGGTCAATATATTTGTTTGATATAATGGTTGAATTGTTTGTGTGATCTAATGCTCGACCCATTTGTGTGATGTAATGGTCGACCCGTTTGTGTGATCTAATAGTCGACCCATTTGTTTGATATAATGGTGATATAATGGTCGACCCGTTTGTGTAGTTATTGACCCGATTGTGTGACATAATATCGACCCGTTTGTTTGATAGAATGGTTGACCTATTTGTGTAATTTATGTCGACCCGTTTGTTTGATATAATGCGTAAAAGTTGACCCGTTTGTGTGATCTAATGGGCAACTTGTTTGCTAATATGGGTAAAGGTCGACCTCTTTGTGTGATTTGGCTAAGGGTCGACCTGTTTGGCAATATGGGTAAGGTTGACCGGTTTCTTTTATCGTTATTAAGTACATATTCATTTCATTTGTTTATAGCGTGATCCAGAAACATTGAAACCCGATCGACTAGTATACATGGATACATTCACGCAATGGTGTCTTTACTCACGAGGCTCTTGCTAAAAACCATGTAAGTAATTATTTATACTTTATATACTTAACATACGATCTATCTATCTGATAACAATCATTCTTGTCTTATAACTACACAACACCGTATGGTCTTTCTAAGTGAAGCTCAAGTGAGGAGCCAATAACTTTTAAGCGAACAAGAAATCCTAATGTAAGTATTGAGTGAATGTCATGGACATGTTCATGGAGTAGGTAGAACGTTAAGTTCTTCATGTTCATCTACTACATGATCGAGCGCACAATCACGTCTTACCGAACGATTGTATACACGGGTTGAGGTAGAAGCCATGTTTGCGTCTCAACAATCCCGATTACAAGATGAGCTACATGCATGTTCAACAAAGTAACACACATGCAATCTATCAAGCCTTACTTTAGGCAGGTATTAGGGTCAATATTCCCTTATCTTCCAAACGTCACCACAACACTGATTTGGATCGTGATGAAGAGTCTAGCGATGAAGATAATAGTGATAAGTAGTTTGTTAAAAATTATGTTATTGGGTTAAAACATTTATGTTAACTTTGAAACTATCATTTGTTTAATATAAAATGGTTATTTGAGATCGTTTGATATATTAAATATTACGTGAAATACAAAAATACAGCAAATGAGTTGTAAATTTTTTTTTAGTTTTTTGCGATGTCAAAGTTGCCAATAAAAGTGAGTTTTTCGCTGCAAATTCCATTAATAAATTATTACTTATTAAAAAATTAATTAAAATTTTTGCTGTAAAAAGTCAAGCGGTCCCCACAAAAGGGCATTAATAAATTATTATTTATTAAAAAATAATTAAAAGTTTCACCACAAAAGCCACTATTTTGCCGTAAAAGCTTATTAATAAATTATTATTTATTAAAAAATAATGAAATAAAAATTATATTCGTCGCCGCAAAAAGGTTAAGCGTGACAAAATTTGGGTCGGTGGAGTTCGCCGCCAAAAGTCAATACTTTCGCCGCAAAAAGATTTTTGGCACAAGTTTTTTGTGGAGAACTATTTGCGGCGACGTTTCGTCACCAAAATATTTTTGCGGTGATAAGTTGGCATTTTGCGATGACATTTTACGCCGCAAAAGGCGCTTTTTTGTAGTGTCTCCTATTTTCATCTAAATATACATTCTCACAATAACCTTCCCGTAGAAGTTGATATATATATATATATATATATATATATATATATATATATATATATATATAGTTGGGTTCAAATAAAAAGAGGATTAAGGTAAAAAGGATAAGGAGAAATCTTAGGGTGACATGTGTATTTTTAGTTACAACGGTAATTTAGGAAAAAACATTTTAAATTATTCTCTCTCTTAAAGTTTGTAACTTCCATTTCTCTTTATCCCATCTCTCCCTCTCTCCTGCGCATTAATAGTAGTTATCGAATCGTTACCTCTCTTGTGGCGATGAACTCCCGACGCAATATGCCTTGCTCGCCGCGGTGCACAAATCTACACCGCAAAAACTCAGTGTTGCACACGCAGACGTTCTTATGTGTGGGATCGATCTGAAATCTGACAATCGATGCACATCTCACCTCCCAATCTATTCATCGGCGACGTTGACATTTGTTTGCCGGTTTCTATAGTTGTTGGTGTTCAGATCTAGAAGTTTGGTCGCTGGAGGTCATCTTCTCCCACCTATTATGGATGCTTGCTCGCCGCCCCTAAAACGAGTAAGATTTTTTTAACCCAATGCCATTGGTCCTTTGATTTTAAGGTTGTGACCACCGCCACACCATTCGGTTTTAGGGTTGTGCATCTACATCTAGTCACCACTACAAATCTGCCGCCTAAGGTGGAGTTTTTTTGTGCATCAAAGCTGGAATAAAGACCGATTCATCATTACTTTTTTTTTGTAAGCAACCGCCACTTGTCCTTCGATTTAGGGTCATGACCACCCGTGCACAATTCAATTTTAGGGTTGTGAAGACCGATTCATCATCACTTTTTTTTTGTAAGCCACTATAACTAGTCCTTCGCTTAGGGTTGTGACCACCGGTGCACAATTCAATTTTAGGGTTGTGCATCTTATGTATTAGGTACTGCATTCATCAATTTTGTATGTATCGGTTTCAAAATTATTCATTAGTTTCTCATATATTTGTTGTTGAATTTGTTGGATTGTGCATACCTCCCGTGTTGAGATTGTGCATCGATATTTTATACGCTTTTAGATGTTTGGATTCTTGAGTTTCACATTCTAGTATTTGATACGGAAGATTTTTGGTTTTTGCTGTTCCAAAATTACCCTTAAATGGAGAGTTAATTTATAGTTATGTTTTATTTGGTTTCACTATTATTTATTGACTTTTATGAAAATCCAATGACTAAGATTTCTCCTTACTTTTTTTAGCTTTTTAGTAGATCCCCTCCTTATAGATATATATTACATTTTGAACTTATATTAATTAGTGGATAACTATTGATGGCTAGTTTTGCATCAATAGACATCAAATGAATAAGATGTTAATTATATGTATAGTTCTAAATAGGGACTCTTGAAATTGCAGATGAAGCTTACATGGTATATTACTAGTGAACAACTAACATGAAAATGCTAAAAAGGAGAGGCCCGGGGTAGACATTCACAATAATGAAAGTGAAAGGAAGATGAAAGATTAAAGAGACTAGATATATAAAGTTTTGCTAATTTGCATTATTTATTAGACTAATAAATGGCACAAAACCCTTTCTGGACATTTATCTTATATAACAATGTCCAAACACATAGACATCTTATTCAAGCAACAAAAAATACTACTGATTCAACAAAGATCAAATCAGTATATATTTAAATCCAAGTAAAGAGGAAAAGTTAGGTAAATCTAAGTTTCAAAATCCTCACAGGATTATGTGAACCTTGTTATACCAATACCTTATTGTTCAGTTTCTGGCCTCAAAATTCCCTTCACTACAAGAAGTTTTCCAGAGTGAGAGAGAGAGAGAGAGAGAGAAATTTCTCAAGTGTATTTGAGTTTGAGAGTAGAGAACTTACATGATTACTTTATTCATGGATTTGTAGATGAATACTTATCCTGCTTGTCAAAGAAAATGAAGGCCTAGCTTATATTAGAAAATCAAGATAAGGGTTACATATATTCATGAAGACTTTGTGTGAGAACTCTTTCCTTCAATCATATATTCAGTTTTGAAGTCTTGGTGTAAATTACTTCTATTGATATCTTGTTTGACAGTTGTTGGAAGATCCAGCAGCAGCAGCTTCATCAACACTTTTTTCATTAATACTTTGGTTGGCAGCTGCCTTCTCCCTGTCAAACTCCCTAAACTTATTCAAGTATCTCACAACCGCGTTCGAGCAGTCATCAAACCCTAAAGATGCAAGAGCCCAACAGATGTCGTCTCCATTTATTGTTTTGCGATTTTCCTTGTGACACTTTTCAGACGCCTCGCCAGTCACAAAACTTATGAACTCCGACGCACACTCTTGCATCGTCTCCTTGGCTTCTTTCGAGATCTTGGCTGTTGGTGGTAGAATTTGTTTCATGATCCTTCCCACATTTGCTATAGGCAACATTTTATCATGGTCATCCATCATATCTTAATTTCACCAGATTTAGTCAAGATATGATCTTCTTAGACACATACACATTTCACTTACTTCTATACATATATACAACGTATATATTGTATATGTAGGTAGATATCTTCACACAACACACAAACACATTTGTATGTATCTATGTGTATAGATGTGTGTGTTTATGTGTTTTGCTATGTCATGACCTAGCTATCGAGGGGTCTTTAATTTGTAGACCACACCTTCTTATGTGCTCTATGAAGATGATGATTTTTAATTAATATAATAATACATATGTACTGTTTTGAACACAATAGAAAAATATGGAGACTAAAACAAGACTGTAGTGGAAACTAGAAAAATATATAATAAGGGGAAAACAAGAACTAGGTGGAATAAGGAACCCTATTCATATGAATCAAATAGTTTTTACCCCAAATTCTAAAGATGCTCTAATGAAAAAAAGTAGATGACACTACCTAAATGAATCATCAAGGAAGAATCACATTCCTTAATATGTAATCGCCTCCGATATCCATGGCTATGTCGTCATATATATCTTCCACGTACCGGCCACTCGATCTGATCTAGCTACTAATAATCTTGTCTCCTTAATTAGTAGGAAAAAGTATATACCAATCGCAAGTGATATTCTTATTTTCTTTTGGGTGTCAAGGACTATATGAAGACATAAGATCTTGATTTGGTTCCACACATTGAATGGTATTTATATATAACTACAGCACTATGTTTTTTTTTTCTGTAAGTCACTGTACTCCACAATATTCACTACATTTTGGTATATATTAACTAAATTCATTTATTATAATTGTTTATGCTATGGTTTTAAACATTTAATTTCTAGTTCTAGACTTCTAGGAATTCATAAGGATGATGTATATATTGACCATTCAACAAATGTAGAGTCATTCCTGAGAACATTCCATAGCCTGCATATGCAATAATGTTCTTAAAAAGTAAATGGAGAAATGAAAATACTGTCATTTTAGGCTATTAATTTTATTGCTTATGGTTTCAGATATTCAGTGTTTGTTGTTTGAATGTTTGGCTTTAATTTCTAGTATGATCAGCTAAGACAAAGGTGCACACACACCCTTCAATTGTAAGGTGTAATCCACTGATATGATATATATATTTCTTATACTTCTTTATCACAAAATGTGTGGACATAAAATGTCCACCTATATATATGCATACTTTTTTGAAATGGATATTTGAAACCTACAGGCTAGCTAAACTTGGGTTTTGTCCCTCAATTTGGGAACAAAGAATTACCTTTTTAGATTTTAATTAGGTTATAAAGATATGATCCCAGATTAGATTACTATATAATCATATATATATAGATTAATTAATATATCTATACATATGAAAGCATGTGTCAGCAGGTCACTTGCTAGCCACCTTTTATTGCACATAAACAACAGATATATAATTGGTGAAACTATTGAGCCCTAAGATGCCAGTTGAAACTTAAATAAAAGATTGTTACCTGTTAAAGGACTATCTACGTACTTACAAGATGTTTTATGAAGAATTAATTAATGATTCGATGCTTCTAAGAGTAACGTTAAATACTCCTAAAAATAATCATAAAAATTAAGTATATACGTATTAGAGCATCCGCAGTAGTTCATTAACGAACTCTTGAAAAGGCTAGAACTAAAACAAGCATATGATTTGCCTTATGCCATTGCATAACATTCGTGATACGTTCGTGTTGGGGAAATTCGTGGTTTCGGCCACTAGTATAACGATCCCTTTTCCTTTTTCTATTTCTTTTTTAATTGTTCGATAGTATTGGGGAGGGAAGAAACGATCACAGGTATGTGAATTTGGCATGATTATAATCAAATAGTATGAACAATTAAACACAGAAATACAAGAAATTGAAATTCTTGAACTGGACTTGGATTACATATTGTATGTACGTACATTAATTAAGTATATATAGTGGTGGTGGTGGCGGTTTCCGTCGGTAACTGCCCGCCACCCTGACAGGCAGTTGTTGGTGATAGCCCACGGTGGTGCTGGCCACTCATTCGACCCACACACTTTTATTCCTAAATTAACTATTACATAATAAATAATATTCAAATAAGATAATAGTTAATTAAGTGTAAATTAACTATTACACTTAATTAATGTATCAAACTAAGATAAATATGATAATTACAAAGAGGTCCAACATTCACCTCCCTAATTATCATATCTTTTATAAAATTTCTTTAAAAGACTCAAGCTATGATGACAACGTCATCATCCTCCTCTTGGTCTTCATCATCCTCCTCTTGGTCTTCATCCTCCTCTTGGTCTTTAAGGCAAGTTCAAATCCATTCTTCCTTTCGTGAGACCATTCAATCGCGTCTTGAAATTTCTTTGCAAGTATTTTTCCATTACTTGCCATTACTCAATTAATACTTGCCTTCTTTATAAATCTATGAAGTCATCATAACTTTCTACCTTCAAAAAAACCATATTTCCACCAATTTCTATTGCATCTTCTTCGATCTTCTTGTAACGCTCAAAATTTACATGAGATATTACACAAACATCGTCTTGGATGTCAACCTCAAATCCTTGTAACACATGTTGGTTCATGCTTAAAATATTGACATTTAAAGTAGGTGCATAACCAACATGTGCTATTTCATAAATAGCTTCATCCGTTTCAACCTCAACTTGACCATGTTTGAAAACCGTAAATAAATTATGGTTATATGATTTGAAATAGCAGAGTTGACATACCACATCGTGTTCCATGATCTTCCCTCCGATCCTTTGACCAAATAGTCACACCTAATGAGTATTCGATTAAGAGTTGGTGAAGTTTCTCCAAAAACCTTATGAGTTGGTGTTAAATCAAACGTTTTTCTTTTTAAAGTTGCCTTCTTCCATGGACACTTCCATGCAAAGTGACCAACTTCCTGACATCGATAACACGTAGGTTTCCAATCTCGTGTTTCTCCAATCTCACTTCCCAAGTTCCAATCTTTCAATAAGTTTGCAAGTTCCATACTTCTTTTCTGCATTTTTTGTGTTTTTAAACATGATTGATTTTTCCTTAGTATTCCCGGTACTCCATTCTTGCTGTTTGTATTGTTCTTGATTTGATTACTGCCTTGGTTCTTTCCCTTTCTAATTTTCGATTTTCCAACCCTACATAACGGATCATCTGACTCAAAATTGAGTCTTGTTGGAAATCTTCCTGTTCGAATCCTTGCTGTCCTTCGAAAAAGGTTGTTATCTTTAATTGAATTTCCTGCTTTTGAAAACCTTTTTTGTGTCCCAACCCAAATTTTCATCGAAACTATCTTAGAAACCTTCGAAGAACCTAGCCTTGGTGTTCCGGCAACTGGTTGAAATGATTCCCTATAATTTGATTTACTCGAATGAATATCTTGCGCACGGGTGTTTTCGGAAGAGGCTGCAGATAGAAAACCTTCTTGATCTGCAACGATGTCTTCTTTATTTTGGTCAGGAATTAGATGGTTATAAATGATCAAATCGTAGTCAGAGTTAGAATTGGGATCGAGCCTTGGGCTCTGATACCATGTTCGATAGTATTGGGGAGGGAGGAAACGATCACAGGTATGTGAATTTGGCATGATTATAATCAAATAGTATGAACAAACACAGAAATACAAGAAATCGAAATTCTTGAACTGAACTTGGATTACATATTGTATGTACGTACATTAAGTATATATAGTGGTGGTGGTGGCAGTTTCCGCCTGCCACCCTGGTTGCAGTTGTTGGTGGTGGTTACTGTCGGTGGTGGTGGCCCACGGTGGTGCTGCCCACTCATCCGACCCACACACTTTCATTCCTAAATTAACTATTACATAATAAATAATATTCAAATAATTACAAAGAGGTCCAACAGTAATTTTATATGAGTCAAATGATGGTAGTGAAAAGTGTGGGATGTTAGTGATAAGTTAATGATGCTAAGTTATTAATGATTAGTGATAGCACTAATGTGTGTTATCGATGCGGGCGCTCTAAGAGAAACTCGAGTATTTCCATATCTCATAACACCACCTAATTAATGTGTGTAGATGGAACCTTCAATTCGTTGTATTATAAGCAATGAGAATCTTGGATCCACGTGAAGTTAATGATTTCCATATCTCATAAAAGGAAACCTCATAATCAAGAACTTCCTTTACCAAGATTTGGGCAATAGGCTAAGTGACTGCTTTATTCTTAAGTACCAAAAGTTCACTCTTTTGTTAATTTGTCGACTCATTTATGTACAAATCATATAAACAATTATGTGATTCACAAGCACTACAAGAAACGTATCTTTAGAGACAAAACTTAACTTTTAGAGACGAGTATTATTGTTACTAAAGATAGATTTTTTGAGATGATGAGTTGTTCTTTTATCTATTAATTCTTGAAAAACCAAATTTCTTAAGATTGTAGGATGAAAAGTCGTCTTTAAAGAGTTTTAACTAGAAAATTCCCTGGGAAAATTGCTGTCTCTTAAAACATTTTTTGTGATTTTTAACATGAAAAGTCATTTTTATTATAGTGTAGTGACTTTCTAATATGGAATGCATGTTTTTCTACTTTAAAATATATGATTATATTTAAATTATGTTCTTGAAAAGCTTAAAAATAAGCAGAAAGCTAGAAGACTTATTTTCAACCATTGGAGAGCAAACTTTCTAGCAAAGTGTTTTGTATTTTTGTGCATTTTGCCCATTTTAAAAGATTTTGCTCATCAAAATGTATCCAACTTGTCACGTTTTGCTATTATGTGTATCGAATTATAAAAGTTTTCATTGTATGTATCAAACTTTTAATTTGTTGGTATTGTATGTATTTTGGTTACATAAAAAGAAAAAAATGTATAAGTTTAGTACATACAATATAAAGTTTAATACACACAGTATCGACAAATTAAATGTTCTATATACACAATAGAAATTTTTAAATTCTGATGCACATAATAGCAAAATGTGACAAGTTTAATATATTTTGGTGAACTAAACCCTTTTATAATTAAATAAATATAAATATATGATTAACATAAGTCATTAAATCAAATTACAATCAAAGGTTGAAAACGCTTCTTGAACTTTTCGTAAATTTGGAGTTTGTCACATGACACTCCCCTATATATATATATATTATAGGGTTAGAATCCTACCCACCGCTAGATGAAGATTACACCAAAGGATGTTCCCACGGCCACCACCATCCACCAACACCATCAGCTCACATTGTTGAAACATCCGCCTAGTGATTCAACACCATCTGCCTACTAATTCAACGAATCCTTGGTGTTTTACTATTCGATTTGGGATTTCATCGCGCAGATCTTTGAACTTCGATGGGAATGTGAACTACACCCGAAGGTTTTTCGTGATTCAATTTGTTGAAGGGTACCAGCAATCAAGTGGTGCAGCGGCAATTGATCGAAGAGCTTTGTACATTTTTTATTTTTGTGTATCAAAAGTTGAAATAGATCTTGTGTATGAAGATGGATGAAAGAGTTTTGTAAGTTTGTTTCCTCCGGCGATTGTTTATGTATGAAATCGATTTGAACGTGCCCGACTTTGTTTCAATGGTTGAACTTCTAATTGTGTGTCGATGAAAGTAGATTAGTTTGTAGAATATGAGTGATGAACCAATTTTTCTTCTAAGTGGATTTATCGTTTGAATTTTTCTAATATGCATCAAGAAAGTCTTGTGCATTAGATTTTTGCAGTTTGTTTGTTTGTTGATTTTAATTAGATTCTAGGTTTTTGAATTTCAGATTTTGAGCTAAATTTAAAAAATGTGAATTTAGGAGTGAACGTGGAAAATGATTAAATAATGAAAAGACTATTATGCCTATAACTACCATTTACTAATTAATTAATTGTAAAAAAAAGATATTTTAATAACTACTTGATCTTAATAAATCTAATGGTTAGGATCTCCTCTTATCTTTTTTATTAAAAAAAAAATTTTACTTGATCCTCAACCTATATATATATATATGTGTACATACACACATACATATGTGTGTATATGTAGATATGCTTATTCATACCCTATATATGTATATGTATAGGGTATGAATATGCATTTTCGTAAATCAAATAAGCACTTTCCAAACAAAAATGTAGTTTCCGATCGAAAATGCAAATTATGTTTATAAAGTAATATCAACCATGGATCGTGTTGATCTAAAATCTGAGATTGCTTCTTCAAATGAAGAGTGTTCTTTATTGATCTTTGTTATTTATATGTGTGTGTGCGTGCGTGTGTATATATATATATAGATAGAGAGAGAGTTGGGTTCAAATAAAGAAAAGTTTTAGATAAAAAGAATAAGGAGAAACATGGGAGTGACACGTACAATTATAGTTGTTAGGGTATTTTAGGGAAGCCAATTATTCTCTCTTCCCCACTTTCTCTATCCACGTTACCATTCACAATTGTTGATTGGAGAAGCATATCTTCACTTCCCGTCAGATCTGGAGGGTGTTTGGGATTCTCCAAATATGGTTTGATGCAGGTTCCCGTTCTTTCACTTTCACCGCCTTCCCCAAAAACCCTAACTACACCCTCCGACACTCTGTCGGCAGCATATGCCGCCACCCACAACTTCGGCGATGCACAATTGCTGATTGTTCGATGTAGGGTGTTTGTGTATCAATTGTTTGTGGTCATCAAACCTGAGCATATATTGATTTGTATGTAAATTTCTATTTTGCTTAAATGTCTTCGGTTTCTTTCCGGCGTTTTTATTTAAATATGCTATAAATATTGTTTTTTTAATATATTTGTTCATCAAATTGATCAGTTGAGTTTAACAACTGTTTTTTCATCAAATTCCAAATTGTGCACCGATTACTTCATGTGATAAACAGTCATTCTGCATCATTTTTGATCTTAAGCGAGATGCTAGATTGTGCATACATCCAGTTTTGATTGTGCATACATCCAGTTTTGAGATTGTTCCTTGATATATATAATTGATGATTTCTGAAAGTACATCAATTTTATAACTCATGATTCGTGTTGTGCATCAAAAATATTGATTCATCGATTTTTTGAATTTTGAATCAATGTTTTTAGTGTAAGATATGTTTACATGATTTTAGGGGTTGGTTAGGTAATCAAAAGACTAATATACCCATAACTAACCGATTTTAATTAATTAATTTAAAAAAGTTAGTTATCAAAATATCAGATCTAATTAATCATTCTCCTTACTCTTTTTATCTTAATTTTCTTTTTACAGAATCCTCACCCTATATATATATATATATATATATATATATATATAGGGGAGGGTTCAAACGAGAACTGTTTTTCGTACGAGAACTACGAGAACCAATCTTGGCCGTTCATTTTGGATAATGGAATTCATGGATGAAGAGCGCGGGTGGATTGAGTGTGGCAGGGTGCATGTAAGGAATTCATGGGTGGGCAATCCAATTGAAGAAGGAGGAATTTGATGGCCAAGATTGGTTCTCGCGATTCTCGTACGAAAAACAGTTCTCGTTTAAACTTTTGCCTATATATACATTATAGTTAGGATAAAAGAGAGAACACATCTAATCTAAATAGAGAATAAAGAGGACACTTTTGAACTAATAATCAATATAATCTGATGGTGAAAAAACATATGCCACGTATTATGCCACGTATTTATATTATTACAATCTAAATACATTATTTTTTATTACATGCATTACTTTTTATTGTATGCATTATTTTTTAAGTATATATGTACGTAATACTTGTTCAATGGATGCCTTTGTTTAAGAATTATTCTTAAATTTGTTGGTATTGTGGATTTATATAATGTATGCATCACATTAAAACGTATAAATTACTCTCAGTGCTTTGTTGATTGGATGCAACACTTTCATATGTATGCATTATTGTGTTTTCAAATGCATATACAGAGATAATTCAAACTATATGTCATTATTGAAAACAGTAATGAATATGTAATAAGAGATGAAGAAATTCAATTTCACCATGTTGTGAAGAACCGAATCACCACACTAGGTATGTACGAACTTTTAATGTATTAATTCTTCTTCTTCTACCCTTTCCATCATATACCATTTCTTCTTCTTCTCCTTTTTCTTTTTCTTTTCTTCTTATATGATAATACAAACTACTTGGAAACAAATTATGATGCATGAAATTTCTCATGCATCAAAGAAACAATCGTGGTATCAAATAAAAAGAGAATTAAAAATATGATTTATTCATGTAATTTTCATAATTAAAAAATTAACAATTTCCTAAATATCATCGATTGAATATCCTGGTATTATAGAAAATGTTATGGGTGACACTCGATAAATGCTAACTGCCGGAAGGGAAATTTTTTCAGTTTTCCAATTTTGTCCCTATTGTGCATCATTCTCTCCCTAAAATCCTTCTAATCCCGATCCTACCCTGTTGTATATGTGTATGTATATGGGAGGGTTCATTTGATAACAAGTCTTATTGTGAGTACAGTGAAAAGCCCAGAACTAAACTTGGTCATTGATTAAAATAAATCAATGACTAATAATTTTAGTGGCTCATTAACGACCGATGCTCATTAATGAGTGGTATTTTGGTAAATTAAGTTGATCTAATAAAAATTCATCCTCCTAGACATAATTCACAGTTGAGTAAATATATAGCAAAATACCCTTATTAATGCGTATTAATGATGGTTACAAATGATACTTAGGGTACTCGTAATAAAAACAGTTCTTAGATGAGAATGAGAGTACAAACCCTAGTCATCAATTAGATATTGGTCCATTATATGTCACGGTTGCCATTAATCCATTGTAATTCACGATCGTCACAATTAATTATTGAGTGATGAATCTAATAAAGAACCGAATATAGACCATCCGATCAAAATAAATGAAGGGTCAGATTTAATTCTCTCATTCTCACAATTATTTGCAATCTCAATTGAACCTAACTACCTACCTATATATATATATATATATATATATATATATATATATATATATATATATATATATACACACACTAGCATGATATCCGCGCAATGCGGCGGTAACAAATAATTTCTACTTGTTAACATGTCCGTTTTCAAGACGTAGAAAGTAAGGTATTCATGTAATACGGTGACAGCGAAAAATTTTTGTTTGGTGACATGTCTATTTTCTTTCTTTTTTCTATTTTCTTTCTTTTTCTGCTTTCCATAATTGAAAAAAAAGGTAATGAAAATATTTTTTAATAATTAAGTTAATTTGTATTGGCTTTGACTTTCAAACAAAATTGTATTAACTTTGATTTTCTTAAATATGTAAAGTTTTGTTATTAAAATGGAATATAAGAATGTTATTAACTATATCTAATAGTTACTCAATTTAGCTTATATGAGGGGTAATTTAGTAATTTCAAAACACTTAAAATTTAAGAGTTTAAGCAAAATGGTTAAATGCTTTATAATATAGCATATATATATATATATATATTGATAGTCTCAGATTAAGTACACAACAACAAATGTTTGTAGAATGAAGGTTGAATACAAACTTAAGATTTTTAATTTAAATACACACACTAATACTTTTAATATAATTCTTATTGATTATGAATCAAGAATAACATATACAAGAAAGCAGAAATTCTAAATACAATAAAATGTAAGAACTAAAATATCTAACACATACACAAGCTTCTCTAAAACAACTAATGTTTAAGAGGTCCAATACATGGATAAGTTTTCTACACTTTGCTAACTCTAAAACCTGCTATTGCTTAAAAACTTTGAACTTGTTCTTCGATAGAGATATACTGGATGTAGTTCGTAGTGTAGTGTAATGTATCTTGCATGTTGAGAATGCAATGATATATATAGAAGATCGGTAGCAAAGTTGGAAGGGGTGTTGGGAGGTAAGGTGGTAGAGGAAAAATAATATTTTAATTATAAAGTAAGTGAGTAAAAAAGTAACATTACTTTAATCTGGATTGAATAAAGTAATAGTACTTTTTCTCACTAACAGTATAATAATATTATTTACCACACATTTTTGCCATGTAACTTTAAACATTTACTTCCATGCTTGAACTTTAATCAATAGTCATGTTTCTTCATATTTGACTTTACCAAAGATGAAGTTGTCTGCTATACTTTAACAGTTGACAAATCTTCAAGATCTTTTCTTCGCAGGTAACTTTATCCTTTTCCAGAGAACAAAGTTCTATCCTTTTTGTCCCACTTGATACAAAAAGTGCAAATACTTTTACAATAAAATATCTAAGGCAAAGTGAGCTAATAAGAGCTAGAGTGTTGATTGCTCAGTTGATAACTAGAGTGTTCAGTTGATCAAATTATTAGAGCTAAACAAAGTGTAAGCCTATCAACCTAGATGATCAATTGATCAGAGTAGCTTAGCTCATCATTCGGAGTGATTAATTTATCAAAACGAGACTAAATGTTTGAAAGAGATTACTTAGCTAATAACTTTCAAATGTTCAGCTGATCAAAATAAATCCTGAGTTGATCAAACTGATTGCTCAGCTGATACTGATATTGCTCGGCTGATACTGATCTTGCTGAGTTGATGGTTGAACTTACAACAGCCGATGGTCTACTACACTTATCTTTTCTTCAACTGAAATCAGATGATGTCTTTGGCTAAAGCTCGGTACTTTGCAGGTCTTCAGCTGATATTCTATACTTAATAACTTCTATTCAGAATCTAAACAACACATGTTCAAATTTATTATAAGTCTTACTAAGGTCTGGTTTTATTATCATCAAATCCTATGTATTTCAATAGACAGATTTAATTATTGGGTTGAAATTATTATCAACCCAACATATATGTGTGCGTGTGTGTAAAGAGAAAGAGAACAGTTCAAACGAGAACTGTTTTTTGTACGAAAACCAATCATGGTCATTCATTTTAAGTTTGATCAAAGACAACTTTAACATATACAAAAGGGCATTTTTGATGGATTAAATTTAAGTTAACCTTACGTATTTGTCTAATTTTCTTTTTATCTAGATATATCACCAAGCTTCCAAAAAACACACACATACATGAACTCTCTCCTCTCCGTCTCTCTCCTCCCCTCGTTGGCTACCATCACCAGCGATTGCCACCGTTAGTAGCAAAGTCCTTGATACTAAGATGCTGTTTTTTAAAGGGTTTATTTCATAAAGTAGTAACCAAGTTTAAAAAGTGTTTCATCAAAATCATCAATAAGTTATTTCACAATATAAAATAAAAAGGTAAGTGACCTTGGTGAAACATTTTTCAAACTTAATTATTATTATCTAAATTTTCCCCTTTGTAAGATAGATATTTTTTTAACATGTATGTACAAGAGAAGAGGTAGGAGTAGTGTAATGACATACTAGCCCAAGACTTGGTGGGTATATGCTTGTTAATGTACAACCTTTGAGAGGTTGTCCATATTCTAGTAACAAAGATGTATGTTTGTTGGCAATAAAAACTGAACCTGACTGGTGGCCCGTGGCCGGTGGCCCATTTCCGACATGAAGAGATCCGGCCCTGAAGTCAACAACATACTCAAGTAGTTGAGAAGAGCTAAGGATGTGTTCCTGGTAATGGAGGTGAGAAGAAGCTATTGGTGTAAAAGGTTGCACATATGTCAGCTTCTAGACTGGACATGGATGATTTTCAAAGCCCAGTCAGGTTATGTGTTTTTGCTAAATGTAGCCACAATCAGCCAACAGAGTATAAAGCAAGAGAGCACTGGAGACTCCTCTGCATAAGTTAAGGACATTGTAGCACCATATGCCACCAAGGACACGGTTCAAAAAGGAACTTCGTATGAGAGCTAACAATGGTAAATGTTTCTCATCTGATCGGTATCTATTGTGATGATCAAGGAATGATGAGAGAAGGGTAGTTAGATGACTAGATCGATCTCACCTTAAATCCAAAGACGTTCTGGTAAAGTTTCACCAATACGTGATATTGTTGCAAGAATAAGGCGACAATTATTGAAGTTCTAAGCAAAGACAACAATACAAATCCATTAAATAATCCTCTTCAAAACATGAGTGTTATGCTAGAAGCATGGGGACGAAATTCGTTAGTGGATAAGTAGCTTAAATACTTTCTTGTATTATGACCCCAAAAAAAAGAAAAAAAAAATTATGTTACTTGGTGGCACAGGTTTGAACCAGCAAAGTTGACTTGCTTCATTGATGCCAGGGCAAAAAAAACATTGAATCTCTTCAAATTTACAGAAATTTCTTTTTGAACTAATACCATAAAATTGAAGGGGAAAAAAGAAAAAAAAATAAATAAACTTCGGAGGCAAAAGCTCTGAGACTTTTACCAACCACAGACTCATCATAAGAAAGAACCTTCATTCCTTTGGTGGATATGATGAGGATTAAAACGATTGTCGGGTTATCCAAGCAAAAACCTGAATAAATCAGTTAAGGAAATTATACCCTCTACACGCTTGCTGCCTGCTTCCACTATAACAAGTCTCCTAACTCCTGAAAGTAATTCATTAATTACAATAAGATTAAAAGAAAATAAAAAGCCAAACATCTGAGACAGCAGGCAAGCTGAGCAGACGAGCAGTAAGGCAAGTTGGCTAAGAGGATGAAACAAGTCATCTTTTTGTCATTTCAATATTTTTATATAGAAAAACCTTTTGAATAAAATGTTTAAAAGGTTGCATGTATTAAAAAAGGGCCTTAAGGTGACTTTCAATCCGCTTGATCCATTTGACATGTTCCCATTTTAGCCCAACTTCTTGATTTTGATTAGTTTTGAGATGATACAAAATAAAATTGAACCAAATCAACCAATCATATGTAAATGGACCAAATATTGCCACATCTACATCTGATGTGAAGATGCAAAAATTATTTGGTGAAATTAAGTACCAGGAATCGCAAGCCTATCCATAACTTTATGCAGTGGATCAGATCTCAAACACATATGGCATCTTTGTCCGTTAAAAAAGCCGTATGTTGCGCTTGCTTCTTGAGTGATTTGTAATGCCTGAATGTAACATATACATGTATAAGCAGGATATAAAATATAGACATTTGTGAACTAGAAATACCGTAAAAATAATCAACCACTTCAACTAAACTAGAAATACCGTAAAAATTGCAGTTTGCATAGAACAGCGATAGTAATATGGTAACAAAATGATGTCAAAATATGTGTTGAACCTACATTACCTACCTGATGAATGCTGAGTTCATTAAGGTGAACTTGTGCATATGCTCTGTCTTTTGCCAAAGCAGTGATATCACTATCAAGGTCAAATGCCAAAAGATAACAATATATATAAGGACAAATGCATCAAAACAGGAACAAGAAAATAAAAATTCCAGTGCAGTAGACTGGAATTTACCTGCGGCAGTATATATCCAGTAATGAGTCATTATCATCCACTATAGGTACTGCACTCACTTCGGCTGTGGTGAGAAATACAAAAAAAAGAAAGAAAAAATAAAAAACAGAACACCAAATGAAGACTTGTTTTATATACATGAACAAGTGAACAACAAAATGTGGTTGATGTGTAAAGCCTAATAAGAGTTATTTTAATAGATTTGAGATATACCTTGAACTAATAAAGACAAGGCATCACTAAGGGAGGCATTTGCTCTCAACATTGCAAACGGGCGTCCATTTGATTCCCCAATCTTCGGGACCCACGTGCCCAAAGGAATTGAACAGATTGGTTGTTGAAGAATTGGCAAGGAAGCAGGCGAATGTTTAAAATGTCTGCAGATGCCTGCAATGGGTGGCTCTGTTTCTTAGTAACACTAATCATATAAGAATATGCATTGGAAAAAAAAGAATATGCATTGAACCATGAAAAAATTTTACATTTTAAAACTCCAGTTAGGGATGCCAAATGCAGCAGCTGAGGAACTGAACTATCGTGTGAGATAATTGGAACAGTAGCAACCTTGTTTTGCAACAGTTTCAAAGCAACATCTTTTAATGAATCGTGAGGCCCGGCCTGCATGATTTCACATATTCAAATTTGACAAGTTGAAATATATATATTACAGAGTTGCAGGTAAGGCTTGGTAGGGGAAGATATAAAAGCCCTAAGATCAAAATTTTGAAAACAAGTTTTATAAGAATTGCCAAAAAGAGGCACTTACATCAATGAGACGTTTACGTTGCAATGATCCATTACCATCAAATTTTCTTGTAAGCTGTGATTTCCCCTCTTTCCAAGCTGATATGGCATGGGTCTCAAGCTCTTCCTCAGTCAAGTCCGATCCATGATTCCCCAACTAATAAATTAAATAGAATTGAATACACTTTGTTATTGTAGCTAGATCCAATTCACTTAAAATGAATCATGAAATCATGAAATCTGATCTGAAAACATTGAAGAGCTTTAGGGTTCCACTAAGTAGATACATCTCCCATTAGGGTTCTTGCTGCAACAATGCGAACATAAAAACACATTTGGTAGCATATGATAAGGAAACATAGGTTATCAGAAGGACAAGCATCTTCTTACAACAAGAACGTCCTCTAAATGCGAGAACCGCGAGAACTATTTGTAACCACCATTAACTAGTGTAAAACCCGAGCGATGCTCAGATATATTGTTTAAGTCTATATTCATTTTTAAAATTATAAATAGTCATATATTCTTTATAACTAAAAGTATCATATGATAAGGAAACATAGGTTATCAGAAGTAATAATAAACAAACGGTCTATAAAATAAACAAAATGATAATAAATAATCAAAAATCAAGGATGACTGGCTAAACCTTTGATTACATGTCAGATTGCATTGAACGTGAAATGCGGCAACATTAATGCATTCTTACAAAGTTTTTTTTTCTTTGCTACATAGAATATTAAAGTATAGCTCGTTATATTTTCTTGCACCTAACTATACAGAAAAATGCTTTCAAAACACGAATAGCATCGAGTTAAACAACTCCCACCGAACTCATTATCTTCCTCAAGCTTCTTTCTAATAGCCAATATGAATTAGGAAATTTACAGCTGCCATATACTTTAAAATGAGTACTAATAAGTGATTGTCATATTTACCAAAAAGGAGACGAATTTTGTTATTTTCAAAACTAACAAATAAAATCTAACAAAAAAAAAGTTATTAAAAAAAGAAAATAAGAGAGAAGTTAGAATATACTTACGAGGAGGTTGAGATAATTAAGGTATAAGGAGTCAACATGGTGGTTTTTTACAGATTATGGTTCTAATTAGGGTAGTTTTTTGCAGTTAAGTCATATTAATGGTCCCAATTTCATTTGAGTTTGATCCAATGGCAGTGTAAAATAGAGATATTATACGGTTAAGATTTTAAGTCAAATTGATCTAAAGGTCCAGATTAAAAGTCATGATTTGGCGGTTGACTCACCAGCAACCATGTACAGATAGAATGCTCATTAATGACTTATTAATAGGGGTACCTAACCATGAATTGTGTATTTGCGTCCGGGTGGATGAGTCATTAATTATGAGGCTTGATTTTCCCAAAATACCCCTATTAATGGGCATTAATGAGGGCTCATAATGAGCCATTAGCATTATTAGCCATTGGTTTGAATTAATCAAGGGTCAAGATTGGCTCTCGCGGTTCTCGCAATAAGAACGGTTCTCAAATGAACATTCCCCTATATATGTATTGTGTCAATTTTACTGGAGGGATCTATGAAAAAATTTGCCTAATAGAAGTTACATTTACATGGAAAGTGTTATACCTCTCTAAGTATCAAAATGAAGTCTAATGGACTGAGTACTCCAACAAATCGACCAACGCCATGGTCCCAAAGAGGGGCTACTGAAATTCCCTGAGAATAAAACCACATTAGAAATGCTCATAATTGGACCCACATGTAGATTCAACTTATACTGCAAATGGGCAGTCTAGAGACATCAAATTTGTATTTGTAGTCTAATGTGATTAAAAATTGATTTTCTCACGAGTTCATCATTTGTGTATGTTTAGAACAACAGCCCACAGGGAATTCTTGATTGAACGCCATGCATTTTAGACGTTGAGCTCTATCGTGGTATAACTTCAACATTAAGTGCATATCATACTACCATCGGTTACAAATGATGTTCTATAACAATTTCTCACCTTCAAAAGTATTTACTCCATTTTCCCAGCAATAGGAGTGAAGTAGTGAACAAATTGAAAAATAAAATCCTTTTGTAATATTGTGTAAGGGGTTGCTTTTCTTTAAAATATATATTGTGTCAGGGGTTAAGACTTTGTAACGATCATATGGTTTGATTTCATGGATCTAGAAATGACGTTATACGTGTGGAATTCAGTTTATACACAAATTTAAGGAAAGATGTGTTACAGTAGCAACTAGTAAGCCCTAGTTAAACTTAACATTAAACCTAGAAACTAAAGCTTAGTCATAAAAATGGGTGTGTTCAATCAGATAATTGACAACAGCAAAAGTTGGATTTCATGTATGATACATTTACTTCTAACTAACAAGTACACGCAAATGTAAGTATTGAAAAAATAGTCATGCAGTGTTACCTGTTCATAGAGAATATGGAAAGCCTGCTTAACTGGTAGGCTGACATCCAAAGCAACGACCTACAAAATACAAGGGGTGACACTCAACAACTATAGAAAATTAGAAAAAAATTCAATACATGAAACTGAGGATGCATCAGACATCAAACCTTGCCAGATTCTGGAAGCAATTCATAAGCAGTGTGTGTAGAAAGAAATACAGATATCCGATGGCGAGATAACTCTACATCAGCCTCTAGCATCTTTGGAACCACCTCCTATAGAATTTTAAGTATCCATAATGTTTTGAAGTTACAAAGTAAAAACCTTTGTGCAATGATAAAATCAAGAGGTGTATACATATGAATAGATACATACATATCATAATACGTAGATATAAAGTAATAGAAAGATCATCTTACTGAGTGATGAAAGGGATCACCATCAATTTCCATACTATCTCCACTAATGCCGGGAGTTTCAGACACTGGAAACCGAGGAATCATATCAAATTCTAGACCTACAAAGATTTTGCTCAATTACAGCATCAAGGGCTGTTGTCCATCAATTTACCATCTCCATGAACAAAGAAGGCGTACTGCACGGAATTAATAACATATTTGAAAACCTTTAAGCATCTATGATACATTATCCATAATGTAGTTTGTAATAATCGTCTGCACATCAATAAACTAAGGGGTGAACATGTACAACCAAGTTATTAATATTTGATAACAAGGACCATGGGATATCAGTAACCCCATAATCAAGCAGTGTCCAAACAATTTAAGTTTCTACATGTCATGTTAGAACATGTACTTTCTTCCATTCCAAGAGAAAAACGTTTCCTGTTACTAGAGTCAAGCGAAAACTAACCCTTTGCCATGGCCCTTCATACAAAAATTTGTAAACTCATCACAAGTTTTAATATTTGTGATAGACGCCACAAATTTAAACTTACATATCAAACTAATATAGTCCCAAAGGTAATAAATCCCATTTTCATATATAAGAAAGACATAGTTGTATACCTCTTTGAGAATTATAATACTGGAATTTATATGTTACTCTTTTTATATACCAACATAGGACTAGACAGTGACTCTTAAATCAAACATACATTTTCTTATACTTCACAATTGATGTGCATCTGATTTCCTGGATAAAGTGTAAACTGTAAAAACATTAACCATATTAACCAGTGGCCATTGCAACAAAAACAAGTCAAATTACCAGATCAAATTAGCAGCCTGCAAGTTTTGGCACAAGAAATCAGAACAAAAGTATCAACACCATGTCATGCAACTAGATTAACCACATAATAATCAGAACAATCTTCAATTTCAGAATACGACCTCCAATATTATAACCCACCATAAATGCAATCACTTTAGAATCAAACCTACAGCTTCCCCCCCCCCCCCCCCCCCCAACAAAAAAAAAGCCCTAAAAGTTTCTCTTCCTCTCGTCTATCTTTCTCCTTTGTTTCAAAAAATTACGAATGTAATTAAAAAAAAGCCATAAAATTGAAACAAAATTAGAGAAAGAAATGGGTATTTCTAACCTAAAATTAACCGATGACGAGTGTATCGAAGAATCAACAAGAAACTGTTAATTGATTCAGCTTCGCGGGATACAGAGAGCAAGATTCTAGGCCGTATAATCCACAACCATTTTATCTATAATCTGCGTCTGCGATCGAAGAGAGCATAAAAATCGTGAAGGAAGGAAGGAAGATGGGGATTTGGAGTCGAGTGAGGAGAGAAACAGGTGAGAGTTTACCTTCAAGGATCAAACGTAATATTATTATTTGTTCCGAGGTCAATTTAACAGTGATTTGTATTTATGATTTTGATAAGGAAAAATACGTGATAAATTTGATATATTTTTAAAAGTTAAGCCTATTTATAATAAGGAAAAAAACGTGTGTAGCTAAAAATACATATCTTTAGTGCTTCCACACTCGTAAACGAATAATAAATTAATAAATAATTAACATACCCTCGATTTTAGTTGGTTGTGAACGTGGAAGCGTATATCATATCTCTTTTATAACTATTATTCATGAACAAATTAAAATTTGTATTATTCGACATAATTATTCTCTAATTGATGATTAATGTTACGGAGTTGTTGATTACATTCCGTCATTCTAACATCCAAACACGTCACATTATGATCCAGATACTTATACACGTCATAAAATCTAAAGTTACCCGAACTCAAGACGAAAATTATATTATTCTTTTACTAAATTCTTGTAATTCATCGTTATACTCCAACAATCTAGTTCTAGCAAACTAGGGTTGCGTTCACTTCCAAAAAAATCTTTCATTTTTTTAGAAAATTTTTCTATAAAAAATAAAAATTAGAAAACATGTTCATTTGCACATTTTTTTAAGGAAACAGAAAACTCTCACTTTTTCATATTTTTTCAAACTTCTCAATTTTTTCAAACTCTCGTACTTTTTCAAACAATTTTTGAAAAAGAAAAACTCGACCTCTTCATCTAAACATGTTTTTTATTTTTTTCAACAAATGAAAACTTTTTCATTTTT
Organism: Dittrichia graveolens; assembly: GCA_038502395.1. Classification (NCBI taxonomy): domain Eukaryota; kingdom Viridiplantae; phylum Streptophyta; class Magnoliopsida; order Asterales; family Asteraceae; genus Dittrichia; species Dittrichia graveolens. The sequence continues at coordinate 18,598,333 of JARJIL010000009.1, forward strand.
CACAGAAAAACAGAAACAAAAAAACAAGAAAAATTTCTCCTGCTAAACACAGCCTAAGGGGGTGTTTGGTAGAGAGAAAAGAAATTGAGAGAAATGGAAATGGAAACATAGGAGAAATGGAAATGGGGAGAATTACAAATACGTGGAGAATTGGAATTGATTTCCTTGTTTGATATCAAGAAAGAAATGAAACAAAGAAATGGTGGCTCAAGTCGCCGGACGGCGGTTGTGGCGTTGGCCGCCTTGCCGGACGTTGATGATGATGATTAAAATGCTGGAAACACATCGCTACTGGACATCAACAATGATGAGTAGACATTGTCTACCATTTCTCTCTATTTCTCCACAATTTGAAAAGAAATAAAAATACAAAGGAAGGGGAGAAATAGAAATGGGTGGAGAAACCATTTCTCCTCCCAAAACTATAATCATTTCTTCCAAACAAGATAAACCAATTCTCACCATTTCTTTTCTCTCTACCAAACACCCCCTAAATTTCTTGCATAATCTCCTATCTTGTTTTAGAACTTGAGTGTAATATGTAGAATCTTGTTTTAAAACTTGTTAATTAATAGATAGTAAGATAAAATAAGATTAGTAGGAAAAAGTGTAAGAAGATATATCAATGTTCATAAGCTAATTAAACTAGTGGGTAGGTAGACACACATTTACTGTGTGTAGATTTTGGCTAGTTTGATTTTTAAATCTAATTTTTATTTATTTTTTAATTGAATATAAATTAATATATTAAATATGATTTTTTTAACAGGTAGATAAATTTATTACCTAATAAGACTTTCTTCTAACTACAAGATGTAGAAAGAAACATATGATACAATAAGAGAACTTTATCCCAATCTCTTATGGTGAAGTTGAAGGGTCTGTCCACCAGTAAAACAAGGTATAGATTTCCTCTTTTCACTCTTAACTTGAACCAATGGTAAGATAATAACTTTACATAGAAAAAACCTCACCAATAGTTGCATTTTTCATAGTTGGTATTCCAAGATACAATAGCATATTATCACCCGTTTTGCAACCAATTCTATCTGTAAAGTTTTTGATTCTGTCCGAACTAACCCTAATCGTGTATAGTCTGCTTTTCCTCCTGTTTACTTGAAAACCTGATGCTTCTTGTCAACATTTGAACATTGAAATCAGAATACTTCAAATTTTGAAACTCTGGTTTCTGAAAATCATCGAATCATTTGCATATTGCAAATGTGAAATCCGAATATTATCTCTACCAATTGTCACTCCTTAGAACATCTTATCATGGACTTCCTGAAACATTATATTGAGACCTTCCTTGGCTAATAAAAATTAACATGGTGATAGTGGATCACCTTGTCTAACAACCTTCACTACAAGAAATCCACTGGAAGGAGAGCCATTGATTAACACGGTCATGAAGAAAGATGTTAAGCAAGCCGTCATCCAAGAGATCCAATGAGACCCAAAACCTATTTGTGCTATGATATCCAATAGAAAAGTCCATTCCATGCTATCGTAAGCCTTTTCAAAATTGAGTTTGAATACCAAGATTTTTTTCTTTATACTTTAAATTTGTTCCATGATTCACCCGCAAGAAGAATACTGTCTAATATATATCTTTACTTTAAAAAAAATTGATCGCACTTCATTGATTAAACTGCTCATGACCATTTCCATCTGGTTTGATAAAATCTTTAATAAGATTTTATAATCACCTCTATCAAATTTATCGGTCTGTAATCACCGAAAACTAGTGGATCTTTAATTTTTGGAATTAGTGAGATGATTAATATAATTGTAACTTTATAATAATATCTTAAAGATAAGATATGTATGACATGGCCGTGCATATGAAAAGACACACACTTAAGTGTGCAACGCGGTGCGTTTTAAGGATAAGTGGAAGATTTGTGTTTCCACTTGGTGTAGCATATGGTACCCCCCTTATGGCCCTAGGCTTGATTAATCACCCTCTAAAACTCGTTTTAACCTAAGGAACTTTCCATAACTTTAGATTGAGAACTTTGACCCTCAAGAACACTTATATGTGTGTTCATAGGCCTAGGCTTTCATCATGGCCGAATGTTAACTCTCCAACACAAGTATCATTAGTTCTTAGGCCTAGGCTTTCGTTAAGGTAATGCCGGATCTCTCATCGACTACCTTGAGTCTTAAGTCAATTTTAGGGTTTTGTTTATGTGGATTCTTTTTCTTTCTTTTTAGCCCAATGATTATTAACGAGATTATAATCAACCAAATTGAATTCTTAAAGTAAAATAACAATCTTAAAATGGCCCAATTTTAATTAATGGGTTGCGACATGGTATACCACTCTAGTGATATCGTCTTATTTATATATTTTTACGCGAAATTTATTTATTTTAGCTTGTTATTATGCGAAAAAGGGACAAAGGTACTTAATACCTTCATTTATTAGATTTTAGGTTGAAAAGGGAAAATGGCAAGAAGTCAGAGCAAAATCAAGAAAAAAATCAACGAAAATCAAAGGTTCTTAAAAATCAAGAAACATGATGCGTTAAAGCCATTGAACGCAACGCGTGTCCTAGTCGAAGATGTCAGACAAGATAAATGGAATGCGGCGTTTTATATCAAGCGAAGCGACCCATCTTTTATCAAAATTTAGAACTATTTAAAGACATCTTTGGCCTCAATTAAACAACTTATATTGAAGTTTAGCCCCGGGCCTAGGATTTTCAGAGGCACAGAAGACAAAGAACAAGACAAATTTTGGCTTGGAAGTTGAAGATTGAGCTTAAGGATTGAAGATTTGAAGACAACACCATTGTTTCTACACCCGATTCGCTTTGATATCATGTTTAGCTTACTTTTTTTATATTTCAGTAGTTGTTTTCTACTAGCTGTAGGTTGATAACCCATAAATCTCTACTTAGACAAAATGACTCTTCGAGTTTTAGTGTGATTTCAATGATTTGTATGATATGCAGTTATATATTTGGTATGTTTAGCTTAATCAAATATCAATTCGTGTTAAAGTTCTTGACTTTATGATTTATCAACTGCGTTAACATAGGTGAGATGACTATGTTGGTTTGTATCATGATTTGTTATGACCATTAGGGATCGTGACTAGAGATAGACCAAATCTTAAGGTTAGATCATAATTTTATTGAACTTTAATGCGTTTGAAAATTGCATGCGATGACTATTCGGTATTAATCGATTGATTTTGTTACCAATACGAATCAATAGATTAAGTCTAGCATAATATAATTAACCAACTAATTTGAAGGATAACTCATGTCATGACCATTGGGTTAATGTTATTATGGTTATAGGGTTAGTGAGTCAGACGAGAGATCTAACTGGTTAAGAAATCTGTATATAATAATTTATTATTCATTACACTTTCATCGAAACCTACTTACAAGACACATCTTTTTTTCTTTTTCCCACTTCACGGCAAACACACACACACATTGCACACCTGCAAATCCGAGAAATGGAAGCCGCGGCTCAAAGATGATAATGAGTGATGACTCAGGTTTTATTTTCTTTTTTCTTTTTGGATTTTAGTGTTTCTTTCGGACATTATCTTTCTTTTGCTATCATGATGGATTTTGTGTTTGATAATTGCATGCGATGACCATTTGGTGTTAATTGATTGATTTTGTAATCAACATGAATACGAATTAATTGACTAATTGTAAGGACAGTTAATGACATGACCATTTGGTTAATGTTCTTATAATTATGGAGTTAGTGAGTCGGACCAAAAGATCTAACCACTTTAGCAATCAGTATATAACAACTTATTATCCATTGCACTTTCATTGGAATCAACTAAAATTAAAGAGGAAATTGAGTCTAAGTATGGATAGTTTTTATCCAAAAAAATTATTGTCTTTCTATGTTTTATTTGGTTCTCTAGTTTAATGTTGGCTAATTAATAATTAAATTCAGTTTTAATATAAAAATCCACAAAAAACTCTTTTTAATTGCTTTTATTTAGTTTGAGCGTTAATTAGTTTATTTATTAGGGGTGTTCACGGGGCAGGGCGGGACGGGTAGTGAAATTTTTGTAAACCGTTACTGCGAGGCGGGTATCTAGTTTTAGGAACCAAAACCGAACCGCACACAGCGGGTACCCATTGTGTGGGTACTCGAAGGAAGGCGGGTATCCAAAATTCGGGTCACGAGTACCCTAAAATTGAGTTGTTTTTTATTTTTGTTATTTTCGACAAGTTCAAATTCACAATATAGCAATAAACAATGGTAGAAACAAGTCAATAATAATTAATAAATCACTGAACATATAGATCTTCGATTAGAGCATCGTAGAAACAAAAAACCGATAGGATTGAAGTTGGCACTGATAATCGATTTCAGTGTCTCTATGTTGAACTCTCGATCATTACAAGCTTGCAAACTCTCAATGTCGAAGCTAAAAAAAAAGAATTCAGGAAGACAGTGGGGGCTACTAGAATAAGTTAGATAGTTTTGAGAAATTTAAGTTTTCTAATAGCTATTGTTATTTCATATCATAAAGTTAAAAGCATGTGGGGCGGGGCGGGTACCTGTGGATATCGAATTTTAAAAACCGAACCCGCCCCGTGTCCTACGGGTACCCTAGTTTTCGGGTTTTTCGGGTTACGGGTTTTACGGGTATCTTTTTTTCGGTTTCGGTTCATACGGGGCAGTTCGGTTTTTCGGTTTTTTTTAACACCTCTATTATTTATATCTAAAACCATACTCATCCCCTTGTGTTCGACACTCGGTCTTACTAATACTATACTGCAATATGATTAAGTTCTCTTGTCTATTTTTGTATTGTAGCCGGTACTTTAGTGATTCTATTTATAAATTTAAAACTAATACGTAAAACGCACATTGTTAGCAATTTCTGACCTTGTTTCACCGAAGATAAAATATGTTATAATCTTCATTGTTTATATGTATATATATATATATGTTCATTGTATATACTAATTTCTTTCGGCCATTGTTAATGCTCATTTTGTGTTGTTCATGTAATGCCCAAACTTTTTTAAAATAACATCTTCATAAACAAATGATCAATATCAAAATTCATGAATACTTGCCAAACTTACTGGACTTATGGCTTAATCAAATATTAAATTGTTTACAAGTACTAAAACGAAAAAAGGAGTTTCTAATATCGGTTGCAGAAGAATAGCTGTCACGTTAGGGCCTTTCCCTTGTCCACGCGAGATGGTCCTGAAAAGTATTCCACAAACACAGATTAAACTCAAAGCTTAGTAAGCACACTACACTTATACATTACATCAGATAGTATATTCAAGTATAATATGCATCTCACATCAATTATGCCACACAACCGGGGTGGCCATTTGTCAAGTGATCAGTCATCTGTTGTAGGTGCCACACAGGCACGGTGGCCATATGCCAATCAAGCCATCTTCTCAGATAACATCACATAATCACACATGAACACATATCACAACATAAGATATAAGTTAGTGAACATTCACCTAATGAGCGACACGATACAGCTAAAGTAAATCAACGGAAGTCGTAAGGTCACACAAGTCTATCAAAAGGAACCTACAAATTGTGTCCCACTAAGTTAACACGGAATTTTGATTCATCAACTGAATACTACTAATAGTTTAGGTTTTCGATTCTATCACGGCACACACACACTTAATTTGCGATTTGAAACTGATTTACGATTCCTCATGAATTACAATTGTAGCTAATTTCACCCAAAATGTTAATTTGTGATTCTAATATACGATTCACATTTTCAATCTCGGATTCACAATTCACTCATCCTAGCCAAATTACGAGTTGGTCTTTACTTGGGAATTACGATTCATTCCATAATTTGATTTGCAATTCTACATGACTGATTTTTGACTCAAGATTTAGTGTAAAATTATGACTCGATATACATAATGATTTACAATTCACAAATTACAATCCATCTCATTCAACTAAATTGTGATCCATTCTTTCGATTTGAGATTTGTGATTTGGGAATCCCCTAAGGACTCAACCTAATTTGAGAGATTCGCTAATACGTCTCCATTTACAGTTATGTGCAAGTTGGTGATTTACGATTCCCTCCCATGTGTCAATTGACAATTGTTTAAGCCTTAATAGTTTTTTTCATTCATGATTTACCCACAACTCGGATTTACAATTTAAGCTAGGCCAAGAACAATTGTGATTCTTATCCACACAGTCGACCCATTGATAATCAAATTAAATCAAATCTTTATCATTTCAACCCATTATTGTTTTAAAAGATCCCTAACATCATTTTAATAAACCCCTCATGTTTAATTTCATTTCTATCAACTATTAAGCACTATATGATCCATTTAAAGCTCTCGGCTATGAACACACTCTCGAACAGAATAAACCCAATGAAAATCCATTCAAATCCTAGCAAGCACTGTAAAATCGATATGAGGTTAACCATAGAGGTTTGAGAATTGATACCCAAAGAATTCATAATGATTTAAAGCAAAATCGATGGTGGTTTGAACCCTTTTCTCCCCGGCAGAACACGTAAATGGTATCCTCACACACACAAACCTCAATAATGGCTACAATAATCTAAACCTAGGGTATTGTATCCTAATTGGTATTTATATGCCTCTCATGTTAGCCCATGGTCCAAACACCCTTAAAACCCTTGTTCCTTTCCTTAATTTCTAATAACCAAGCGGAAATATAATAACATGGAATCAGAGATTCTTAATAGTATAATACTTTTATTTTATTAAATTAAATATTTTACATATGGGAAACGAATATCACAGTTCAAAATTATCACTAATACATAAAAGGGAAATATAATGGATTTGCCGAAGGATGGTAATATTGAAAAGAATTATGCACTAACTGAACATTTACAAAAGTAAGAATTTTCTTGAATTGGTATATGAATCACATTTAATTATAACAACATTAACACAAAAATATTGGTACATATCTTTTAGGTTTGTATCAAATGTTCATCAACTTTTAAGCCAATATATTAGTGGTGGTTTCAAATAGATACTCTTTAAGATAAATCTCTTTAAACACACACAAACACAAATACACACAATAAAATTATATACATGTTTGTATTTTTTAAATTTATATGTAACGACCAGAAACTCCCTCTATTTTCTCTATATATGAGGTTTAGTTACTTTTGTGCTCTTAAAGATGTTTTATACATTGAGGGAAGTTGTTTTAGGGGTGAAAAAGTGAAGTTAAGAAACTAAGGGTCATATATGTCTATAGGAATGTTGATTTTGCAATTTGAGGACTTATTAAGACATTTTGTAAAAGTTTGAACTCCATTACAATTTAAATCAGGGTAAGAGGTTTGGAAGGGTCTCATTCACGTTTTTGAGAGTTAGAGAAACCCTAAGAGTGAAAGAGGAGAGATGTAGGGCAAAAGAGTAAAATTTTGAAGGTTTCTTGAAAGGATTAAGGCTTGGGAAGCATTTGATCATGCTTGTATATTAGGGTTTTGTGATGTCGTTAAAGATAATGGATTTCTAGGTTAAGAAGTGTTAAAATGTGATATCCGTGTATAAATGATCTTAAAAATTGGGGTTGATTTGAGTCTGGATCATTTAGACGATGAACATTAAGGTTTTCTTCGTTCGTTGAGAATGTGATGCGTTGGTTAAATGTTAAGTTGCCTTAGGGGTTTGGTGTTTTCATTATTAGGAACAAAACACGTTGGTTTTCAAATAGATCAGATGATTTGTGATTTTCTTGTGGTCTTGTGGAAGATTGTTAGGATACGGTGACGAAGAAGACGTGTTGATGGAAAGCTCAAACCAAGTCAGTTGAAGGAGGAGGTGGTGTAGGGTTTATGAACGATCTAATCCGGCTTGTATATAAGCTACACATTTTTAATCCAACCCAGATCATATCACATATTTAATCCAACTCGTCTTGACTCATATTTCTAAATAACTTGTAGAAAACATACATACTCCATAAACCTATTTCTAATATCTACATATTTTGTTCACCAATGGACTTAAACTCGCAACCTTGTGGGACTACTAATGCACCGGATACCGCTGAACTATCATAATATAGACTTTTATTTAAAATGTCGGTAAGATACTTGACGGAACCCGAACTCGATGCAACTTTTGATTTAAACTCGTACACATAAGCTAGATGCATAACCTCAGGACCACTCTAATATATAAAACAATTGTTTACGTCGATTGTTTGATGTTGTCGTTACAATGTTGTTTGATAATATATATGTTAAGATAATTTGTTTAATTATTTATAAAATATTTTTCATCGTAATGCATTTAGTTTTGTAAGATATTGTTAATTTACTAATTATGACTTTGTTTGGTGAAAGAATTATGATTTGAGTATATTGGATTTGGGCTAAATACAGAGATAGCAATGAAATTTATCTAAATATCGTTGTATGTAATGAACTTCAGTTTTAACTAAATAATTAAATGAACTTGCTAAAATGTTACATTGTTTGTAACTAACCTGCTACAACAAGTAACCAACTGGTAATTTCATTTTTTTTTTTGGCTTTTTCTAGAAAAATACTATGAAATTCATCTTCCTTATCATGAATTTTTATATGCTCATAAACCCTAATCTTGTTCTTCGAACCTAGGATCAATTATTTGTTCAAAACAAGTCTTGTTCTTCCAACCTGCGGTTTTCGATTAGCTCAAATCTAGGTTCATCTAATTAATTAACTCATCTAGGGTTTACACTTTTGCATTTGAGTTCATGTCCAAATTCGTCCTTGCCTGACTTAGGTTTGCTCATTTTTCTTGTTTGATTTGGGTTGATTTACGCATTTGTATTTGATTTTGTACGCTTTCAAATGATTTTTTTATTTTGGTTAATTTACGCATTAAAAACTAAAGAGGATTTTTTGGATTTAGCGACAATTTCCAATTATCTAACATCAAAGTGATCGTTTTTATGAGAGGAACACCGATCTAGGTTAATTGATTTGATGAGAGGAACACATTAGAATAGATGGGTTTCAAACGATGAAGGGTTCAACGACGAAGGATTGAGCAAGAAGTATTCAACGGCGAAGGGTGCTTGATGTGACTTTGAACTGAACTAGAATAAAGGTAATCAAAATTCGATTGCATGACAAAGAGTTGCTCAATTTTCTTTCTAATTTTTGTCCGTTAAGCATTGAAGCCATGAAGGGTTCACGGTGAAGGGCTCAATGTCGATTTTTATGTTTTTATATTTGACTTTGATTTGAGGTTTGCTTTTGTTTGATATTTGGTGTGTAAATGTTGTCGGTTGCTTCAATATGAGCACACGATGAAACGATTAAAAAGTTAAAACCATGACTTGCACCCTTATAATAAGTCATCACTTGTATACAACATATATAAAACAAAAGTTTATTACATTATTTGAAAAAAAATTAAGTTAATTACATACAATAGTATTTTTAGGCAAAGTTCATAGCATTTCTGTGTATTAAGCGCCCATTTTTATGGTCTTTTTCTTGAAAAATTTTAAATTTTATAAGAAAATATTAAAAAATTACAAACAAAACTCGGTATATAAACAGAAAAAGGGTTCTTTTTGTTTTTTAAAAAATTCGAAAAGAACAAAATTGGGTTTATTAAAGGGCAAATTGCGGAGAAAGGTAATCTAAATATCAAAATTTGTCAATAAAGGTAATGTCCAGTTTTGTACGGGTACCTGCCTCTAATTTACAGGACCCAATTAAATTTGGTGCCCGTCACATGAACCGGCTCTATGCCCCATATTAACACGTGACTTAAAACTCTTTTTTTATAACGCGGAGATAGCAACAAATAATTATATAGTTCGCTACATACAATATTAATATTAAAATTCAAAGGCGGATACGTTTGTGTCAAATCATCGATCCCAATAAATTAATCTTACCAATGCCTTTCATTGATTCGTTTGTCACTTCTATACTCACACAGATTTAGATTTATTAGATATATATATATATATATATATATATATATATATATATATATCCCTGATTATAATCACAACTATATACATATACATATTCCAACACTGAAGTCATGATCAAACTTATGTATATATCACCTAAAAATGATAGCCAGAAAAGCAAGAATCAACACACTTGCACATATTACTGAAAAAAGAAAGTGCAAAGGAACAGCTGATATATATCATAGGTTGATCAAAAAGAAACATAATTAACTAATCATACTAACACTGTGGAAATGCACCCAAGCATCTTTTGGATACAAAACCAGACATCAACAGCATATAAGAGTCTTTCAACTTGAAGCTAATATGAGGCCTCCTAAACCCTTCTCCCATTGCTACCTTCATACAAAACTTCTTCTCCTTCTTCATCATCGACCACTTGCGCTTCGTTAATTGTAACGAGTAAATATCTTCGATTGCCTCAGATTCTTCTGTGATGGTTTCAAGCTTAGCTTTGAGAATCTGGTCTATATCCATTCTTGATTCTGCCTTCTGCAAACTCTTATTCTTGCTGCTTCTGCAAGCTGCAGGCACAACCCACCACATTTTCCTACCTCTTTTTCTCATGGGGTGTTTGGAAACTGAATAGGAAGAAAGTGGGGTTAATTTGTAGGGTTTTTTAAGTTTATAAAAGAGAAAGGAGGTTAGGGAGAAAGGGTGTGATGTTGATGCTTTACAGGGTGGTTTGATGATGAAATGTTTTCTTTGATAGTTGGTGAGGGACCTTTAATTGTACACCAAACCCTCTCCTCATTATTAGAGATTAGGATAAGGTACATATACAATTATATATATATATATATATATATATATATATATATATATATATATATATATATATATATATATAGTTATGTACTCATAACTCATGCATGCTTGATACTTCAATTCATAATACAAAAGGTTTCTATATTTTATTATTAAGAGATCATAAGTCACATTATAATATTTTAACACATAAGATTCTGTTAATTAATTAGATATAAGAGTAAGGTTTTAAGTATAACACATTTTTCGCGGAATATATGAAGTATAGTTTAAAAAATTTAAGGGATTTGATAAAATTATCTTTATTTTTAATTCATAATAACATAAAAATAATAATCTTTTAAATTATATTAAAAGAATAATAAATATAATAGATGCATCTAATATTTATAGATACATCATATTTTTTAGACTTTAGATCTAGATTTAAAGGCTCAAATCTATCCTCCTTGCTCTGCCTTGTGGCGGTGCTTCAGGATTCTAATGTACTGTGTGCGAAAAATTGTTCTTCCTTGATCTGCATCCTCTTAGATATTAATAATACCACACGCTTAAGCTCTATCTAGTTAGTTTACAAATATTTTTATTATTACTTAAAAACTTAAAATATTTTATTAATATATTATTTTATAGAAAAGTGAATAGTTTAGATTTAAGTAGATAACCTAATCTTTCGATATAAATAAAAGACTAATTAGAAAAAAATTATTAGATAATCTAAACCCTTTATTTAACAAAAGATTTAATCTTGACCATTCATTTGATTCAAATTAAAAAATCAATTTTGACTTTTTAGAGTCAAAGTATTTTAAATCTTATCCTACTAAATTACTCCATACGGTAATTTTAAACATATATCTATAGATTTTACTTATCTATATTTTTTAAATTATTATACCTAGTTAATGCTTATATTTAAACGTAGACATTAAAAAATGTTACTTTACTTATCATAATTTTAAAATTAGTAAAAGATTTTACTTTTTATATTTATTACATATATATATATACTACAAATTTTATTGTAACTAAATTTTACATCCTTCTTAAAAGTGTAATCGGATTGAGCTCTTATTTCGTTCATACAATGCAATCATGTATTTAGTTAAATAAATAAAAAATAATATTTTCACATAAATTATTATGATTTCTCGTGTATTTACACGGGTATTTAAACTAGTTAATTAAGGCAACTACTATAGAATGTCAACTATAATTTTGTCTTCTGTCTCACATCATGTAATATACTTACGAAAATATATACTTAGTTTGATTCTTAAAAGATAAGACTTTTATTTCACTTATGTCTTTAAATAACCTAGTAATCATTTTAATATTTGACGTGAAGAACAAAAACCATCTTTAAATAATAACACATAAATAAAATTATTAATATAATTAACATTACTACTAATTATAAATCAACAATCTTAACTAGATAGCGAAAGTCTTAACATTGATATAATGAATTTTAACATATAGATACTTTTCTATAAATTTACTATATTTTTAAAACCTCGGAACGTCAAAGCTTCAAACCTTTCTAAGTATATTCCTCTTTAAACCCGTCATCCTTCTTACGGTTTTATATATATATATATATATATGTGTGTGTGTGTGTCTATATATATAGAGAGAGTTTGGTTCAAATAAAAAAGAATATTATTGTAAAAAGAGTAAGGAGAAATATGAGATTGATATGTGGCAAATATAGTTTAGGAGTATTATAAACAACTTATTAAACTCTCTCTCTATCCTTTAATTATAGCCCATATCTTTTGAAAACTCATGTTTCCTTCCTTAATTATTGTTCCCACCCCACAAATATTTTAATTTGAATTAATACTAAATTCTCTCTCATCCCAGCCACCCTTCACCCATTCGAAAGCAGCCGACCACCGCATCACCGATGACCACCGTCGCATGCTCATCTGCGACCAGCGCCACGTTCGGTCTCCTCTGCTGTGACGGATCTTTTCAATAAAATCGTCGCCCTTGTTCTCGTTTCCTTCTCGCCTTGCTCTCGTTTCCTTCGTTGGAGATAAAAAAACTGCCGCGCCCTTCTACTTCGATGTTATTCTATCTTCTTTTTTATCTCTTAATCTGTGAGATATGGTTGCAGATTTGAGTATGTGAAGAGCCAAAGGATATTCATCGGTTTTACTACGATTAGGGTGTTCAAGAGCCGAAAGATATTCATCATCTTCAAAAGTCGAATTTATAGTGTTGAATCGTAGATCTAGGGTTGTGCATCACTTTGATTTACTGTTGTACATCACTTTGTTCTTCATCAGGTCTTATGTATCGATTTTCTATGAATGAATTATGTTCATTAGTTAGTTTTGAATAATGGTATTTAATCATATTTTTCACTATGTGTCATCTAAATATGAATAATGGTTGTGAATCAAGTTTTGTGTTGTTTGTTGAATGAATATTCCCCGGTCGTTACCATTTGTATTGATTTTGTAATTTATTTAAATGTGAATTAGTGCGTCTTGTGCATCGTTTTTTACTGTATGCATCAAAACAGTTTGTAGAACTATTCTAAAAAATGGCGACTAGATATCTGGAAGTAGAAGTTTAAAAAATTTAAGGTCAATTATACCCTTAGATGCTATTTTTTTATAATTAAAGGAAAAGGAAAAAAAGCCATATTTTTATGGCAAATTGAAAAATCCAATGGCTGAGATTTCTCTTTATATTTTGTTAGTTTAATTTTCTTTTTACTAGATCTCTACCCTATATATATAGAGAGAGAGAGGGAGAGAGAGAGAGAGAGAGAGAAAAGAGTTAATTTGAGAACCATTCTTATTGCTATTACCGTGAGAGCCAATTTTAACCTCTGATTAAACTAAATCAATAACTAATAATTTTGACGGCTGATTAATGAGGGGGTATTTTAAGAAAATTAAGTCAATCTAATAACGACTTCACTACTAGAAAAATGACTTTTTGAGACGAAAAGTTTTTGAAGCGTCATATGTCGCCGCAAAAGGCACTGTGGACTAGACAATGTTAATGATTTTTCGCCGCAAATAAGTTTTTGGGACAAATTTTTTGCGGAGTACCTTTTGAGGCGACATGTCACCTCAAAAAACCTTTTGGGGCGACAATTAGGGTATTTGCACGAAAACGTGTCGCCTCAAAAAGCCATTTTTCTTGTAGTGCTTATCCACCCAGATGCAATTCACGTTTGGGCAAATATATAAATGACCAAAATACCCCTTTAAATGAGCATTAACGGTGGTTACAAATGGTACTCGTAATAAAAACGGTTCTTAAATAAAGTCTATCTTTCTCTCTCTCTCTCTCTCTCTCTCTATATATATATATATATATATAGGGGAGGGTTCATTTGAGAACCGTTTTTATTGCGAGAATCAATCTAGGCCGTTCATTTTGGATAATGAGATTCATGGATGAAGAGCGTGGGGGAATTGAGTGATGCAGGGTGCATGTAGGGAATTCATGGGTGGGCAATCCAATTGAAGGAGGGGGAATTTGACGGCTATGATTGGTTCTCACGGTTCTCGTAATAAAAACGGTTCTTAAATGAACCTTTCACTATATATATATATATACACACACCAAACATTCCGCACCCAAACATGCAAAAATGCTTATACCGATTTCATGAAATCATAGCTAACATTCAATTTAATAAAATATATCATGCATAAATAATATAAATACATTTATTACAAAATAATATTATATCATCATTCATTCCATAGTAAAAATATACGTTATTCTTTTACCGAATAATGAGTACCCACCTCTTTATAAACATAATAATGTCCTTTTTCACCGTACCGTTTAACTTCATCAACATAAAAAATTTCAATTTTCCTTCTTACCCGACTCCAAGTGTATACCTTTTCCACAACATAAAAATGTCCCATCTTCATTTACCGAACACCGAATGTCCACCTTTACCTTTACTGAACATAAAAATGTCTCTTTTCCCGTTGAACAATCAAATTTACATTCTAAGCACCTATAAATAACATTTAAACTCTCACGTCTATTAGCAAAACATAATTCACATTCAAGAATGATAACAATTCACCAAACAATGAAGTTCACCTTGATCGAATAATTAAGTTCACATATAAGTATACATATAAAAAATATTTAACTTTTCACGTATGTTAGCAACTTTTAATAATAAATATTTACTATATGCATGTATAATAATTTGTAAAGTTTCATGAAAACTCACCTTGAAGCTCGTCATCTTAAGAGAAATAATTCGTCTTCCTTTAACCTTGATCTTACATTTATATAAAATTTCTTTAAAATGTTTCCTAACTTAATTCTATGACATAATGGTGTCCTAGTTTAGCATTATCCCCATATATATTATTCATTTGTACATTACTTATTTTTATGTATTTACAAACTTCTTGAGTCATAAATCCTTATAGTACATACATACATACATATATATATATAAATATATATATATATATACACACTAGCGGGGTACCCGCGCAATGCAGCGACGGTGAATAAAAATGGTTTGTAAGGAGTTGTTTTGGTAGGTATTAATCAAGAGCACACACAAGGCGTAATTTTGTAATTTTTATTTAGCAGGTGAAAAGGGAATGAAATTTAGATGTAATTTTTATTTAGCAGGTGAAAAGCGAATATTATATATTTTCCCTTTCTGAAATTTATGGAATGTTATTAAGTTTATGGAATATTCACTTTCATAAGTTTTGCTATAGAATTTATGGAAAAGGAATATTCTGGAATTTATGAAAAAAGAATATTATTAAGTTTATTTTATGAAATCATTTTTTGGTAGATGAGGCTAGAATAGTAATCTTAACTGACTTAAAATTTAAGAGTTTTAAGGAAAAAACTTAAATGTTTTATAATATATATATATATATATATATATATATGTGTGTGTGTGTATTAAAAAAGATTATTTTTATTTTTCAGTGCTAACAATGCTTGCTTTGTTCACGTTGATTCCCCATTATTTTCTTTTCTCCCATTTTTACTTGTTGCTATATTTATGTACATATAATTTGATTTTTTTTCATAATAGCTAGAGAACACTTGCACATCGAAAATAAATGTCATATAGATCTATACTACATTATAATAAAATTAACACTTCATTTCATACTATACTTAATCCTTTAAAAATTCAGTAATCGAAAATTACTAATATACTACTCAAATAACCACCATTTTTCATCCATACACACACTCTCTTTTATTTACACACACTTCAATAAACACACTTTTCCATAATTATACACTTACCCACACATGAAATAAAGAAAATAGTTGTTCCGTTACTTTTTTAAAAAATTGTTTTAAAAATGAAAAAAAAGTGTTGATGAAAAAAAGAAGCGAAAAGACATTTTACGGGATAGAAACAATTCGTTGAATACCAAAATCTCATATTCTATAAAGCAGTATATTATCAAGTAGAAACTATTCACGACTTCATCATTGCGTGGATACCATTCCAAATTCCAATACTTGACCTTAAGCTACTAGCCCAAAGGTCCATGACTTCCGGCCCATTGCTCTCTCTTTTTTCCAACTTTCCTAGTCCCATTAGTTGAAGCTCAAACCGTTAGTTTTGTTATTCCCTTCCCCAACGCACATTACTTGTTAGACCGAGCGTAGCTGTCGGACCGAAGGGGGTCGGGTTCTTCTAGTGAGGCCAGGAACACCGGTACCCCCTTGTTACCAGTCGAGTAGCCCTTTCAGCTCTCCACACCCGATTACCTCCTCTCTCTCTCTCTCATCTCTCTTTCCTCTTCTCTTTTTCTCTCTCTTACATATATATATATATATATATATATATATATAATGAAGAAAGTGGGAAAATATTGGATTAATTTGGGTTAGGCTATACTAAGTATTTGGGTAATAAAGAGAAATGAGAGGAAAAAATGATCTACCGCTGAAGTGGCGTTGGAATAAGAGATCATTTCGGGTGCGATACGCATGGCCTTACCGAATACACATATATTTGTTTCTAAATTTCTCCATTAATGGCTTGTTTTAATTTATTTTAATTCCTTAATTATCCATAACTTATCTAACGTACATCCTTCTATACCCTAAACATTAAATAGTAAACATTTTCTTATAAGAAATTTTCTAACACCCCTTTTTTATGTTGTTATCCTTTCTATTCATTAGGTTAGATCATCAAATTGACATATGGAGATGCTAATATGTTACATACCTATTTAGCATCAAGAACATACGTTCTATTTAGCTTGAAATCCCCAACAATTGCCTCACGAACGGAATGCTACCAAATTTTTAGCTAAAGAAATCAAAACTCAAGCAGCATTAAACAAGTCACTAACCCGTTGGGGTCAAGAATAGAATTGACGCCCAGGATTTTAAGAAGTCCACAATGTTCTCACGACTGCTTCTCTTTCATGCCAACATGCGCTATTAACATAAAATTTGTGAGCTTTGATCTCTACCTCTTTCACGAAAATGGCGGGTAGGTTGAGGAATGAAGAAATCTTTGAACCACATTAGTACAAAAATATACATTTAATAGGGGAATGTACAACATTAACATCCTTTGGTGTTTCCAAGCTCACCTGATTGCCATGTGGACCCGATAAAGGGCTACGGGTAAAATTTAATGAAGGTCCTAAGGTTGAAGATGAATATATGAACTACATTAAATAATTAAGCTTAATTAAGAATATTTTTATCAATAAATATTGTTTTAAAATGAGTTAAAATTAAAAAAAATAGATAAAGGGTAATTTATTCATATAAGAGCTCAATTCAAAAAAGGCCTAAGGTTGAAGATGAATATATGAACTACATTAAATAATTAAGCTTAATTAAAAAAATATTTTTTATCAATAAATATTGTTTTAAAATAAGTTAGAAATATAAAAAAAATAGATAAAGAGTAATCTTCTAATATATATATAAAAGACTAACCATCATCAATTTAGTTAAAGAATCTTACCCCTTTCATTTACTCAAATTTAAATCTTGACCATTCATTTTAATCAAAATTAAAACTCAATTTTGACTTTACTTAGTCAAACTTTGAACTAAATTTTGACTTTAAATATATAAGTATTCAAATTACTAAAATTAAAAAAATATAATTTTATTAATTTAGATTCCACATTATATATGTAGGATTTAGTTCATATTTTTTTATTAATATTTAAATATTATCTTAATTATCTCTTATCTCTTTAATCTATTATCTCTTATTATTAAAACTAATATACATTTATTATTATTTTACATTAAAAAATTATCGTTACCCATGTTACACGGGGCAATTAACTAATTTATTCATATAAGAGCTCAATTAAAAAAGATGACTTCAGGAAAATGTTAATTTCCTTCTACAAAATTCTGTTATTTTATTTTTTTTCCCTTGTTCAATTTCTTAATTTTGACTTTTGCTTGATATAATTAATTAGGAAGACAACTAGAAAAGTATAAAGAATTAATAAAAGGATATAAAATATCTTATAACTTAATTATCGAAAATGTTATTCTTTTCTACCAAGTCTTCTTACTTAAGTTTCGTGCATCACTAAATGATTACATTTATAATTAACTAATTCTTTTTTTTCTTCTCCGATAATTTTGACAATTATGTTTGTATATGAAACAAAAGTATGAGTAAAAATATTTATTGGAAATATAGAAAGTCAATCATAGAGGGTTCCTAAAGGAAAATTATATATTCTTCTATTTTTATCCTCTTACTTCGTCATCCTACTTTCTAACTGGAAAGCTCGCAGTCTATCAGTGGGAGGCAGATTAACTTTGATCAAATCAGTTTTGGGAAGTCTTGGAATTTACTTCTTCTCCCTATTTAAAGCACCAGCAAAAGTTATTACGAAATTGGAAAGTCTAAGATCACGCTTCTTCCGGGGCATTAAAGAAGGGTCAAGTAAAATAACATGGATCTCTTGGAATGGGATCCTAAACGATAAATCAAACAGAGGTTTGGACGTTGGAAGCCTAAAATCTTTCAATCTTGCATTACTTTCAAAATGGTGGTGGAGATTCAAGTCAGAAGATCAATCTTTGTGGAAGCAGATAATTCAATCAATTCATGGTGTAAATGGGGATCTAGATAAGGCAAACCCGACCGGTAAAACCCCCGGTCTTTGGAGAAACATTTTAAAAATCTCAAAAGAATACGACAAAGTTAACATCCCCCTAGCTAGTTGGATTCAACTCAACAGCCTTCTAGCTCCCAGCCTGCGAAAATCATATGGACTCTTGAACCCTCCGGGAATTTTTCTGTCTCTTCTATAAGGAAGGTCTTTGATAGCTTGTTTTTAAAGAAGACTAGTAATTGGAACTTTGCTTGGAATAAACGGGTTCCTGTTAAAATATGTATCAACGCATGGAGGACT
This sequence comes from Dittrichia graveolens, assembly GCA_038502395.1. Taxonomy (NCBI): domain Eukaryota; kingdom Viridiplantae; phylum Streptophyta; class Magnoliopsida; order Asterales; family Asteraceae; genus Dittrichia; species Dittrichia graveolens. Next base: position 18,617,493 of record JARJIL010000009.1, read on the forward strand.
GCCCACAAAAGGATGGCTACTAAGATGAATCTTCAAAATAGGGGCGTAACACTACTATCAGTCGACTGCCCCCTTTGTAATGATGCTGATGAAACAGAAGAACACGTCTTTACTCACTGCTCGTACTCGAAAAAAATACTACAACAAATTGGAGACTGGCGGGGCACTAACTGCAACCATAAAAACGATCTGGCACAGCTCTTCGATTGGGGGAACAATTCGGGTTTTAAAGGAATCAAACTAGAGGCTTTCACGGCAGTGACATACACATATATCTGGTTCATATGGAAATATAGAAACGACAAGGTATTCCCAAAACTTGGCAAGACAAAGGAGCACTTGGAAAGTAGCCAAATTCAAGCTTATTCGTATTTTTGGATTAATAATAGGGGTAACAGTTTGTTAAAAAACAAATGGGGGGTTTGGTGTTCGAATCCTCAATCTTGTTTTTAGTCTTGAATTGTTAGTTGCGGATTTATTGGTTGTTTGTACTCATATTGTACTTCTAGCGCCTTGCTAGTTTTCGTGTTAATATATTTGAGGTCGCTTGGATCGGGGTGATGGCCATGCCGAAGGTCCGATCTTTCGATCTCCTTTGCCGTTCAAAAAAAACTTCGTCATCCTACTCATCACAAGATAATACGTGGAGTTCACTAATTCTTTTCTCTCACATTCTTTATTGATTTTGACACTTGTATTGATCTTGTGAATAGGAAGAAAAAGTATAATGATATATCACCTCTCATTCATAAATCGTTAGAAAGAATGTATTCATGATTACCTTTTAATCATTTATAAGGATATGTCCATTCTTCCCCCTCATTCTCATTGTCATGTCAGCACCACATCATTATTCCCTCTTATTTTCCCTTTCATCTCACTCCTATATATCACTTTAACTCCCACATTTATCTCCCTCAACCACCTATATATATACATATATATACACACACAAAGTTACACATAGTCACAAAAAAAAAATCAAACCCAGTGTGATTAAAAACCAGGTAGGTGGTGTGTATATAAGAGTCACACACCAACCAGCCATGCACGAGCTGGTTGGATGTGCCCCGCCTATATACTTTGATTTTGGTCAATTATAAAAGATAATTTAATGAAAGATTTTGAAAAGGCGAGAGTATCTTCCAATCTTCTAATATAAATAAAAGATTAACATATTTCAATTTTATTGTATGATCATAGCCCTTCAATTAATAAAATTAGCATTGTGTCCGCACAACACTACGGTGACGGCAAATAGTTTGTGTTTGATAACATGTCTAATTAATAGTTTGTGTTTGATAATTTAGAGGTATGGTACTCATGGAATGCGGTTTAACATATCCGTTTTCTTTCACTTTTTTTTATTATCTTTATTTCTCTTTTTCCCATCAACTTCTTAAGTTTTAAGTTTTAAAATAACTTTTTGAAAAACTAAACTAAGAAAAAACATTTTATCGTTAACTAATTAGAGAGAAAAATAATCTTGTTTTAGAAATTTTATTGATGTGGGTGATTTAATCAAAATTAGATTAATTAAATTGTTGGTATCATGTTTAATGAGTTGTTAAAAATAATTACCATAAATTAGTTGAGATAAATAAGGATATAATTGATTGTGCTATTAGTTTAAGGGTTTGTATTATTTGCATAAAAACATGTATTACTTAAAACTAAGTAGTCTTAAAACTTTTAAGGGAAAGAATGTTAAATACTTTATAAGATAGTATAGATATAAATAAATTTAATTACTTTCAATCTTGACTATTATTTAATCAAATTTTGAATTTAAATTTTGACTTTTTTTTGTTAAAATTGAATAAAACAAGGTATATCAAGCCTGCGCGTTATGCCAGGTGATATTCAAATAATCATATTCTTAGTAATTTAATCTACTTATAATATTACATATAAGATGGTTATATTTCGTTTAACATGTGTCTAATACATTTCCTAATTACATTATGTAGATGAGGCTACGCGACTTAGTAGTTGTTATGAGATCAAATTTAATTTACATAAATTGAAAGGTAAAACGTGAAAAATTATTAAGGGTTAAGATTGAAAATTTGAAATGGATAGTACTTTTGCTTTGGGAACCACATCTTTTTCCATAGTGGAACTTAAATCCTTAACTTCGAAGAGGGAGGACAACTTAATAGATGTTAACATTGCTAGGCAAATGAACTTTGGTTGGGTGAAAAATGAAAGTTGAGTAGGGATTAAAATTGCAAATTATAAGAATAACAATTTTATGTTAGCAAATAATTTTGTAAAGAATAATAATAAGTTTATTTTTTAAATGGTTAACACGAACTTTCTAATCTACACTTATGTGTATAACAGGACCAAAACCCTTAACTTTGAAGTACGAGGCATACCTTAATATACATCGACACCGCTAGGCCAAAACTCATTTGATTTGTAAATAATAATAAGTAATTTTATTAGATCAAACATGTAACTTACGTAAATTGAAGGGTAAAACTTTAAAATTTATCAAGGATTAAAAAAGAAAATTTTAAATGAATTGTGTTTTATCTATATCTATACTGCTATATAAATCATTTAACATTCTCTCTTCTTAATTTTAAGAGTTTTTAAAATTCAATCAAGACAAAATCTTAACCTTTCATTCCATCTAAAGTAATCTCATTCACTTAATCTTTAACCATTTTATTATCTGTTATAATTTACTTTAACTTTTTATTATTTAAAATATATGCTCCCACAATAACACACTCTCTCAAACAAAGACAATTATTCACACACATCAACATAATTTCTAAAATCTTATTAACTTCTTTCTCCTAATTTCATAAATATAAATCTTTTTTCTTATTTTAGATTAATTTTTAAAATTAACAACACAGTTTACGCAAATAAAAGAAAAAATTGAAAAAAACAGATATATTGTCATAGAAAACTTTTTCGTGACATTCAATCGCGTGAATAACATATTATTATATTCTTGAAAGCGACATGACATAAAACATAAACTATTTACCGCCGCAGCATTACGCGGGTACGATGCTAGTTTTAAGAATTGATATAAGATAATAATTTATTAGAGGAATTTTATATGTCCTTAAACTTTAAAATATCATATTTATCCCCCTAATTTATAAATATCATATTTACCCTTTATAAAATGTCAAAAATATCAAATTTAACCAAATTCTAAATTTTATCAAATTAAAATATAATATAATCATTTTTAAATTGTTTTAAACAATAAAGACTTGACCTTATTGACTTAATTGCAACAATAATAATCGATGATTTGTACAAGAATTACAATCATGTGTCTTTGTATGACGATACCATGTTTCTGCAGTCACACATGTTCTCAACCTCGCGTAGACCCTTCCCCCACTGGACTAAGTGTTGACGACATCATCTGTCATCATTTTTTAAGTTCTCATTGATTTCATGTTTTATAATTATTTAATATCTTTTTGTTAATATCTAATATTTATCTTTTTTTAAAACAACCCGTGTATTATACAGACATCTAATTTAGTTAGATTTTTAGTATACAATTAACTAAAAGCTAATAATTATCTAAATATTTTTTGTTAATTTTTGTAGACACATTTGCATAAAATATTTGATAATTGGTCAATTTTCAAATAAGTATTATCATTGTTACCAAAGGGCATTTGGTATCCTAAGGTTTATATTAAGATACTAGGTTCAAACTCTTATAATAAATAAAATGTAGATTTAAGAGTATGTTAATGAGACTGTGATGTTGTACCAAAAACGTATCATTATTGTTGTCATTAATTTTTATTCGTATTATTATATTAGAATCCCGTTTGATTCACGGATTGGTTAAAACATGGAAGAATGTTCAATATAATCTATACTTAATTCATAGTCATAAGGGACTAATTTTAGCCTTTGGATCAATGACATCAATGGTCCCGATTGCATTTTAAAATTTTGGGCTGAGTGACATTTTCGTAATTCACATGTGATGCTTTTACAAATCACATGGGGTTGTTTGTTTGTTGCTTAATTGAACCATTCAGAGTTGAATGCTGAATCATTCAGCATTCAGCATTCAGCGTGTTTGTTTGCTGCCTCTGAATGAAGACTGTGCTGAATGATTCAGCATAATGCTGCTGAATCATTCTACCTTAAAGTGCACTCTGAATCATTAAGCACCAAGTATTTTACCTCAATACTCCTTCTTTTGCATGCTGTTTTGTTAAACAATCATATCTTATCTTATCTTATAATATAATATATTACTATTAAGGTTTAAATGATAATTTACATCATTCAGATTGTTCATTCAGAACCTTTATCAAACAGCATGTCACATTCAGAGACAGATAATCATTCAGTGCTTAATCATTCTGTTTTAACAAATAGCCCCTGAATCACCTTTAATTAAATATTAAAATTTTAGGACTGTGTCTTTTACATGAACTTTATTGAACACAACCCTAAAAACATGATCAATAACAAATTATTAAATAATTATAAAACACATTATATAACTATACACACGAACGGAATAAGAATTTAAAAAATTAAGACACATGACATTTTTTAAATACACGTTGGTCTTCTTATAATATACATCGGATATTACACGAGATCTAAACTAATAAAGAGTAAGTAAGCTTCGGTTTCGGTTTATAAGTATCATATCATAGATATGACACAAACACCCCCGAAACTAGATTATGTTAATTGGATGAGCTCATCTTTATTATTCAAATATTATGAACCAAGATTACGCACTCCTTCCGGTTAAACAAGTATGACTAAAAACGTAAGTGTGTCGACATTTTTAAGAAGAAGATGAAATTTTAAAAACTCAATACGTACGTAATATAAAATTATAAACTATGTTTATATAAAATTCAAAAAGATATTATATTTTTTTTATATTTGTGACAAAAGTAACTAAATTTCGTTAGGTGTGGCATGACTTTGGTTTTAAAAAGCCCGTCTTGATTTAGTCACGGCTCTGTTAAGGCTTGGGGCTTGACCATGTCGTCACAATATTGTTCAAGGCTTGGCATTCATTAAGGTCCTGCTTGACATGCATTTACTTGTTATAAGCCGTGTTTTTTAAGCGTGCTAGAGGTTCCGAGTCATATGAGCCGAATATATATAGGTATTCAGTTATAAGGATGGTTAGATATACCGAAAATAAAGAAAAAGATTAATAAACTACGTTATAAACCTATAATTATGTGTTTTTAATATTTGTTTGTATAATTATATATATAATTATAATTTATATACAAAGTTGTCGCCTTAAGTCACGTATTGTTAAAAGTTTGACCTTTCTGCTACTCCACGCCTTATATTATTTAGAACCTTGGTCGTGACTATGTAATTAACCTTTTAAGTTTTAAAAGTTATATATTACGAGACCACAATAATTTAAGCTTGAGATAAGCGAGAATTTTTTATATATAAGTTATAATAAGTACATATAATTATAAAAATAAAAATAAAAATAAAAATAAAAAACACGATGATTATAGATTTATATAATAGTTTATCATTATTTTTCTTCGTTTATCGTATATTCAAACAAACGTTATAACTACATAACTATATATCCGGCCATATAGTCTAGTACCTTAAACATATCTAAAAACGTGACTTATAACAGGTATGTGCACGTCTAATAGAAATAATAAACAACTCATTCAAGCATTTAATCGAACACTTCTTATGCACTTCCTAAATACAGGCCATCCATTCCAACTTCAACGATCTAAGATGATTCAACAAGTTGATTCTTCGTTTAGTTTAAAGAGATACATTTATATATATAATATTTACGAGGAAGTTAATAAACAGTAACTTCAATGGTAAATGTTATATATTTTTAGAACTGTACAAATGAAATATAAATTGCTTTAGCGAAATTGTTAGGAATTTGAAAAACATAGCATATGTCAAAGGTTCGACTATTCATTTGACTATTCATTTTTGCCATCCAAACAAAGTATTTGATTTTTAATATTATTATAATAGTAGCATAATTAGTTTTACATATTATTTGTTTTTCTTTTACAACTTTTAACATATAAATATATCTTTATAACCAATTTATTTTTATATATAAATTTAATCATAATATAATATTGGGAAAAGTTAAAACAAAATTTTTTTTTCGTACGAGAACTACGAGAATCAATATTAGCCATCTAATTCCCCCTTCAATTGGATTGTCCACCCATGAATTCCTTATATGCATCTTGCCACACTTAATCCACCCACGCTCTTCATCCATGAATTCCACTTACCACTTGAATGACCAAGATTGGTTCTCGTACGAAAAACAGTTCTCGTTTGAACCTTCCCCATACAATATTTATCTAAAAGTATATTTTTTAAATTATAATACTAGAAGACTGATTTAGTTATATAAACATCACATAAATTTGTAAATTTATAAATTTATAAACGTGAAATCTATAAATTTAGCCCTATTTTCGACCTATGATACATATATGCGGTTCTAGGACTTCAATATGATGATAGAGAGCATCCATAAGTGATTTTTGAAGCTTGATGGAGGATTGAGAGCTCAAGAATGAAGAATCAGAATCAAAGAAATATCGGCTTTTACTCAGTTTGCTTTATGTCTGTTTAGCATTCTATCTATGATTTCCAAATGTTCTTTCTTCTAATCATGGTTTTTACTTACCTTTGTTTTATGGTTTGATTTTAATGAATTGGATGATTTAATAGTTATATATTTCTCATGTCTTGCTTGATCTAAGACTCATATGTGTTAAAGTTTTAAAGTTTGTTGTTTATTGACCGAGATTACATAGGTTTGAGGACCAATCTATCTATGTATGTTTTTATCATGATTATCTAAGACCATTAGGTGAGGACCAATCTATCTATGTATGCTTTTATCATGATTATCTAAGACCATTAGGTGATTGTGACTAGTGATTGACCAAATCCTAGGGATAAGTGACAAAGTAGTTAACTTTAATGTGTGTGAATAATTACATGTGATGACCATTATGTGTCATTAATTGATTCAATGAATAATAAAATCGATATTGATGAAGTCTTGCACGATTAATTGATTAATTATGATAGTACTTGATCTCATGACCATAGGATTAGTATTTTTCATGATTATAGGGTTAGATTTTCTGACCAAAATATCTAACCACTCTAGGAATTAGTATATGATGAATAATATCCATTGCACTATCTTGAAATCAACCATAAGAAAGGGGTAATCGTATCTAAATAAGAACACTTCTTTTCTTGTTCTTTCTTATTCCAAGCTCTCAGCTTTATCCTACTTTTGAGTTGTCATCTCTTTTGTCTAATTCGTACTGTCTATCGCATTCTTAGATTTATTTCCAAATTCCCTCATTTACTTGTTTTCTTTAGACTAATTAATAATTAAATCTTTTAAATCTGAAATCATACCTGTTCCACAAGTGTTCGACACTAGGTTTTACCAGAACTATACTGTGATACGATTAGGTACACTTGCCTATTTGTGTTGTAGTCAGTATTTTGGTGATTCCAATTTATAAATTTAAAACCTGATCTGATTCACACATATAAGTATCGTCTAGCAATAATAAAATACCCAAGAGTATCCCCATCTCGCCAAGCCGAAAACTCTAATCCACTTGCACGAGTACAAGACACAATTTAAAAGAACAAGTACCATCTTACGCATCGTGAGTCAATAGGATTAAATAAACAAAATCCGTAAAAAGGTATTTAAGATAAACATTAAAATAGTTACGATATAACCATACCCGACACATATTTACACATAAAAAGGGTGTACTATACTTACTTGGATGATAGTCAATGAAATCCAATATGTAAACTCAACTCTTTCTTCTTTCCTTTCTCGATGGCCGAAGGGAGCACACCACACAAAAAGAAACTGCCGTGAATGCAAATGGGCTGCAAAAAAGGTTTAACCCTAATATGTCATTAGCTTCCTTAATCTCTAAACAAATCCCTAATGTTTCCCTTAAAACCCTTTAGTCCCTACACTTTTATTTCACTGAGATTGTAAGTAGTATTCTTCAAGATTGATCATTCAAATCTAAAAACTAAGATTGGTAATGAGAGACCAAATCTACACCTCGGGATCAACAAAATCAAGAGATGAAATTAGAATGGTAATTTCATAATTAAAGGGATTAAAAATAAATTGGCGGATGCATTTATATTGTTTTAGGGGTTAGAACGAGAAAAGTTGAGATTATACAGGAGGGACAATGTTCAACCCTTCTCCCTTCACATCCTTTTTTATTTTGATATTTTCATTTTGTTTTAAAATAAAATTAAGTTTCCTATGTTTTTTACAATTAAAAATATTGTAAACATAATCAAGAGTTAAATCAAAATAATTACATTAAAATCAAGTTTTTTCTCCTCTTAAATTAGACACACAACTTGATATATTTTTTGTTATTTTCTTTTTCATTTTTTAGCTTAATTGGTTTTCTAAAAACTGAAAAGTATTAGTTCACATGTAAAAAATCATATTTATATGATTTTAAAAAATTTTGGAACTTGTAAAAATTAAATCAAAACACCAAATATTAAGCAAATTGAAATTATTATACTCGTTTGTTCAATGTAATATAGTAATTTGAAAATGCTAGGATTTTCTTTTAATAAAAACTATGGTTTCTTGTGTGAAAACTATTATTTCACGTGTGAAACTTTAATATTTCATATCTGAAATAGTAGTATTTTTATATGATTTTTCTTTGTAAATAGAATTATTTCATGAGTGAAAGTACTATTGGTAATTCAAAAAAAAATACTATATCATCTAAAATAAATCATCCTTTTTAAAAAACAAATCAAATCAATCATTTTTACTTCATATTTTAAGGAATAAAACAAAACCAATATTAAAAGTAAACCATGTATCTAAGCATACATCGTTTAGAATTAATCCATAGTTTAATCCTTAACTAAATTAAAGTTAAAGATAACTTAACATGGATTCTTGATTTTGCAAATAAGTTGGTGTCTTGGCAGGGAAATTACAAAAGAAATTATATAGAATCAAATTTGTAAGGTTAGGTAAATTTATAAAAGAATAAACACGATCTATAATAGTTGTACCACTTAACTTAAATAATATTAAAAAAGAGCTAAATGTTTTATATAGTAGTAGAGATTATTAAGAAAATGAAAATATTAATTGTAGCTTGAAAATGAGTAGAAATATAAGTATAATGAATTAATAAGAGGATATTGATTAGGGTTTATTTCACTAAAATGTATCCACGTTATCACGTTTTGCTATTGTGTATATAGAACTTTAATAGTTTGTATTGTGTATATCAAACTTTTAAATTTTGTTATTGTATGTATTTTGGTTACATAATATAGGAAAAAACGTATAAGTTTAATACATACAATAGAAAGTATAATACACACAATAGTGAAAAATTAAAAGTTTGATACACACAATGAATTTTTTTTTAAGTCCGATACATACAATAGCAAAATATGATAACTTAGATACATTTTGGTGAACTAAACCCTATTGAATAACTCATAACTTAATCATAGAAAATGTTATTTCTTCCTACTAAATTCTCGTATTGCTTTTCTACGTCACTAAATGATTATACTTATAATCCACTAATTCTTTTTTTTATATTCTCTATGAATTTTAACACTTGACATGATTTATGAAATAAGATAGAATTTTGCACACAACACTTATTTGTTATACATAACAAAAGTATATGTTAAAGAAAAATATTTTATGATTTGATAGATAAATAAAAATCCTGCTTTTTATGTATAACAAAATAATATTATGTACTTCCTTATTAAATAAAACAATTAATTAAAACATCTTAAAAAGAATATATAGGATATCTTCTTAATAATGGAGGGTTCACTAGAACATTATAAAGAATGCATTAATGATTACCTTTTTTATGAACCCTTTGATTTTATCAATTATAAAATATATTTTAATGAAACTTTTTGAAAAGGTGAGTGTATTTTTAGTATACAATTAATTAAAAGTTAATATATATCTAAATGTTATGGATAATAATGAAATAGATATTGTTATCCTCTAATATTAGATAAGATTACTAGAGATATGCATTACCTTATATAGGAGATTTAAATCTTGAATACTTATCTATTGTACTCCTATAAATAGAGGATTGTCTAATTGATAAGATTAACTCTTTTCTCTCCATTCTCTTTTTCTCTTCTCTCTATATTCACAACACTAAATAGTTTTTCTTAATTTTTGTAATACATTTGCATTTTTTTAAATAATTAGTCAATTTTCGATCAAGTATTATCATTGTTTTTTATTCTGAAGAGCGTAAGCATTATTATTATTGCCGTTAACTTTTATTCAAATAAGTATTTTATTCACGTGATGTGGTGAGAAACTATATGTTTATTTTTTATAAAATGTCAACTAATTTGTTGTTTTTGAACTAATCTAGAATAAGAAGAGTATAGTTATTGATACAATGTGAACTTTATATAAAATTAAAATTATTTAAACTCGTATTTTTAACGAATGACATTATCTTTTTGCTTATATGATTGAAATTTTGGTTTCTATCTTAATTAGTTTAGTTTACTGTAACGTCGCAAGGTTCGAAATACTATCTTTAATTTAGTATTTATATATGTGAAAAAACGAATAAAATAAATAATTATTACTAAACACTTAGAGAAATATGTGAGATGAATTATAGGGGCTAAAATGCAAGAAATGAAACTTAAAAGTACAGCGACTGACGTTGCAATAAGGCAATAGTTATATATATGTGTGTGTATTTTAGTTTAATCACACACTAATGACACTCTTAGCACCCAATTTGGAAGGCTGAGACATTTTGATGAGTTAGGGACTATTCTTATAGCTGCAAATTCTAAAGTTTAGAGTAAATTGAATCAAGATTAACAAGGTATGTGAATAATTAACCTCTTTTATGTGTTAAACACTAAGACTAAGGGTGTGGTTATAGTTTAATGATGAAATTAGTGTGTTTGATGTCAAATGGATGTGTATAAACAACCAAATAGGTTGTTTGAGATAAAAATTAGTGTGTATAAACACTAACACTCAATTGAGTAAAAAATTGATCTATGGGGATCAAGTGGGTCAAGACAGCAGTCTGTTTGCATGAAGAACATTGGTTGTGTTCGACGTACACAGCCCGTGTAGGATTATAGAGCCTGTGTAGGTGAACGCGGCCCTTATCGAGATACACGGCTCGTGTAGAGCCCTATGGTAACACAGACAGTGTATCCACCGCCAAGTCATATAGCGCTTACACGGCCCATGTAAAACTCTAAACGGTCGTATAATGTGATTTTCATATCAGAAACCGGTACACTTACACATAATTTATTATTGAATAGGAAGGATCCATTTACGTGAGTTAACGAGTTAAAGATCATTTTCTGAGTTACTGGACTTGTATTGAGAGTATACCACTTTTCTCTTACTATACGTGTGTAATGCTTAGAACGGTGCGTATGTGTATTAATGCTTATGTGTTCTTACTGCTTATGTGATGCAATATAGTGTAAAACATTGCTTCTATGATTATGACTTGGTACCAAGTAAATTATGGAGAGAGATCCAATATGCATCTTGGTTCTCCATATTAACTATATAGTCTTACAGTATGTTACACAACTTTACAACGGTACAACTTTACAGTTATATCGTACAGATTACAGTTTACTCATGTTCTTGTCATTATATGCTATAGTAATAGATCAGTTAGTATGCTCAATAACATAAAGCTTACATAAGTTGTTATTGTTTTACAGGAAGCTGATAAAGATAAAGCCCCAACAACATAAAAGAGTGGGTAGCTCCTTACTAACGATGGGATAACTTTTTATGACATCTTATAATTAATTTACGTTTAATATGTATAAATAGTTAGTTGATAATATGGATGATTCTTTTGGAAAATTGCTACGTTTATTGTAATCCGGTCTTTAAATATGTGATATTTTAAATAAACAAAAATGGGTCTTACAATTTGGTATTAGAGCCAAGGTTTAAGAGATTCGGACACACGAGAGTGTGATGTCTGAATGTAAACCATGGTTTTGAGCAGAAATGGAGCTATTCCTTGGGCTAGGAACTTAGTGAGCATATTAAGTATGAAAAGTATATGAATAGTTATTGTATATGGCAATATAAGTATTGAATGTTTAAGTACATTATATGTTAATTGAAAACCATATGAACATATGGGTTACAATACATGTGAAGAAAGTGTGCGGTATAAGAGGCTGCAAAAATGAAACTTTATGTGACATGCATATGGAATAAGTTTCTATATATAGGTATATATGTGCTATAGTTATATGAGTAAAAATTGTTTATTGAGTTAGTGAAGCAGGATACGTGATGGTTGAGTTAAGAATGAACAAATCCTCTACCACCATTGCTTTCTAATTTCTAGGAGTTACTTGAATAATTTTAACCCATTTTACGTATAACACTGATCTTATAATCTCATCCATATTGGGTTTAATTCATATATCATCTTTCTGATTATAATAATACGTTATGAATTAATGCCACAAACATGTTATGTTTCAAAATATATAATCTTATATTATGTTTAACTACAAAAAATAATTTTTTTCATATTTATTATCATGCAAAAATACTTGAATAAAACTGTAACACCCTCAAACCTGGGCTAGGAGATTAGCAGGTTTGTGATTTGGGTTTAATTATTTTATTATGATTAAGAGGTTAATCATTTTTAATCAATTAAGTGTTAAATGTTTTATTGCATGAATTTAGTGTATGTATGTATGTCACCGTATGAATGCATGTATATGGGTATATGGTGTGCACGTGTATGTGAGGTGGGATTGCCACCTCTTATTTTTAGGTGTTATACGTGGGGTTGGTAGGAAACACATGCATAATCTCAAAATCAAGAAAGTGAAAGTGTGTGTTGGTGTATTGTTCTCTCGGCCAAAGAAGAAAACCGAAGAAACCATTGATTTATCTATTGTGTGATTAAATCAAGTTCAAGGTTAGAAGTTTTATGTATTATGATTACATGATAGTTTGATATAAACTTTGAATTGTTTAAACATGGAATCCTTGAAGAACAATATGATCGGATTTTAAAACATGAATCTTGATGAGTTTATGAGTGTTCATATGAAATACATGTTATATGATAAAATAGTATATGAATACATGTTTAAATATGTTTAAAGCATGTTTTTGAAATGTTTAGATGAATTTATAATTCTGGGTTTGAGTATGAAGATGGTGGATTTGAAGAAGTATGATGTTGGCGGATTTGTTTGGGAAGAAGGCTAAAAACCGATACTTGTAATCCGAAACCCATAATCCGATTGTTTGCAAACCGGAACCTATAAATCCGATACTTCAAATATGAAATCCTATACTTGGGAAATAATGATTTAGAAACCGAGTACTTATAATCCGGAAACTTTGACCCAAATCCGATTGTTATGTATGAAATCCGAAACTTAGAATCCAAGTACTCTAAAACCGATAGACTTGAAATCCGGATTAAAGAATCCGACACTTTGAGAAACCGACACCCAAAATCCTAAACTCCTAAATCCGAATAATGAGAATCCGATGGTCTCAAATCCGGACCTCGGAATCTGAGTAAGGGGAATCCGACATTTGGCAAGAATCCGACACTAGGTAGCGGATTTGTAAGAATCCGACAGTTTTTGTAGAATCCGATACTTTGTGTTTTGAATTTGTATTTGTTTATTATTTGATGTTTGTTTGATGAATGATTTATAAATATATGGATAAGATATATTTATGAGATTGAAACTGATTTGGTTATTGCTGTGTTTACAGGCAATCCAAAAGCTTAGTAAAATTAGATATCTGAGTTCAAGCTGAAATTGAGGTGAGTGGACGTTAAACACGGATGCTAAAGATTGCAGTTAATTTTATTGATGTGAAGCATGATTGTGGTTTGAGATTGGATTGATTGAACTGCTGCTTGTGATAATGAAATATTGATAACTGCTGCATGACTATTTGGTCGATACGCGCTCTTAGGATGATTTTGAGTTGCGTTTGAGAAGTCAGCTATACGTGGACTTGGGCTGGGCTTGTCTAACTGGTTGGTTGAACAGTAGTAGCCTTTCTTTTGCATTTGTTGCTCAGAGGGGAGTTTAATGTGTCAATCTAGTGGAAAGCTATCGGTAAACCTTTGCTTTGGCCAACATTGGTTGTAGGTTTTACGCCGAACCGCCGGTCTTATCTGGATATGTGATTACATGATTGAGTATTGATTGTGAATATTTGCATTTGTTGTTTTAAACTCTACTCACTTAGCTTTGTGCTAATTCCCCACAGTTGATGTTTGTAGGTTCGTGTTAGATTTGAATAAGGAAGAGTTGACCACACTCTGATACATATTTTTTGAAAAAGAGACGAGCCATTATTTTATAACACCAAACATTAGTAGATGATGATCTTAACTTTTAAACAATTTTTGTACATTTGTAATTTTTGATTATATGTAATCAAGTTGGTTTTAATTAGCTTCCGTACTGCATTTAAAAAAAAAGAGGCTTGTGATTTTCCGGTGTTACAGTTTGGTATCAGAGCCTAGGTTTGGCGATGCATGCACAGCTAGAGTGTTGCATTCCCAAATCTTGGCTCGTGACGGGTCAAGCTTTCCTTCGGGGGGAATTAGGGTGAGCTAGAGTTATCTGTAGTAGTTAGTATTTTGGATACTAACGGTTTATGCTAATGAGCTATGAGGTGATGGTGATTGTAACAGATTATGGCTGATAGAGAGACTCCCATCCTACCTCCTGTGACCCAATCTACAGAGGCACCGGTTACTGAAGATGTGAATCAAGCAGGAACATCTGATCAAGAACAAGAGGAAGATCAAAGTGAATATATCTTTAAACCGGAGAACGAATTGATGGATCTCAGGAATAAAGTCCTTAACTTGGAACAGAAATTGAGCCAACCTGAACCAACACCTGTACCAATTGCGATAACCACACAAGCAACAGTACCACCAGTGTCAGCACCTCTACCACCAATGACACAGATGATGCAACAACCTTTCTTCTATCCGTATCCACAACCTGGAGGTTACCCCTTTGCGTTTCCGGGATACAAACAACCGTGCACTTACAAGTAATTCCTTGATTATAAACCATCTGAATACCGGGGGAGTACTGACCCCAGTATCACCTTGAATTGGCTTAGAGAAATGACGAAGACATTAGATGCTTGCAACTGTGAGAATGAACTGAAAGTAAAATATGCCTCGAGGATGTTAAAAGCAGATGCCATGGTCTGGTGGGATTCGATTACCGGCCATTTTACAGAGCAACAACATGAGAGTATCACCTGGAGTCAATTCCAGGAGAAGTTATGCGAACAGTATTGTGGAACTTTTGAGATTGCTAAGTATAAAGAGAGAATTTATGGAGTTGCAAATGACTGGAAATATGACCGTGGATCAATTGATTAACCAATTCAACGAGAAGATGAGATTTGCCAAACACTGGGTGCCTGATGAAGAATCGAAGATTGCCCATTTTGTGGGGGCACTGCATCCAAATCTTCGTAGCGCCACTAGCTGGGCTACCACTTTAGCCCAAGCTTTCACGTTAGCCAAGTCGGCTAAAGGGGATTTAATTGCAAGGAATAAGTTGAGTGGGGAAAGAATTTCCCAATAGAAATCAAAGTTTGAACATTATAATACTCAACAGAGGCAAGGAGGGCAGGGCAGTGGTAACCGTCAAGGTGGTCAAAATAGGACGTCTTCTACAGGTGGGTCTGCTCAGAGAGCACCTTGGTGCAACTGGTGCAAGTCTTATCATCACGGGCAATGTACGCCCCAATCCATGAGATGCGTGAAGTATGGCCAGTTTGGCCATGATTTAAAGAATTGCAGACTGCCGAGGAGCGTCTGCTGGAACTGTCTAAAGGAGGGGCACCGAGTTGGTGATTGCCCATTGAACAAGAAAGCGGGGTCAGGGTCAGGAGGGGGAGGAGCTGGGGGATCATCTTCAGCAGGGCAGAAAAGAAAGAACCCACCCACTGCTGAGGGTCGGGCATTCAGGATGACTGTGGATGATGCTACTACCACAGATGATGTAATAACCGGTATGTTTCTAATAAACTCTATTCCTGCTAGAGTGTTATTTGATTCAGGGGCAAATCGCTCCTTTGTATCTGCAGAATTCTGTGGTAGATTGAATGTGCCTTTAACTGATCTAGCTAATGCTTTAGTAATTGAGGTAGCTGATGGTATGATGGTTCCGGTCACGACTGCTGTGGCTGGAGCCAAGATAGATATAGATGGTACTTGCTTTCCTGTATATTTTCTTGTAATGCCATTATCTGGGTTCGATGTGGTGCTCGGGATGGATTGGCTGAGTCTGAATCAGGCCAGTATCAAGTGTCACAAGAAGTTGATTTCGTTCCCGTTGGCTGATGGCACAAGAGTGGTAGCAAGGGGAAGAAGGCTGGATCCGTGATTCCGATTATCTCATGTTTGAAGGCTAGAAAGGCGTTGGATAAAGGTTGTGAATCGTACCTGGCATATATAATTGATGGAAAGAAAGAGAAGCAGACTATGAACGACATCCGGGTGGTAACGAAATACCCGGAGGTGTTTCCAGAGGAGTTACCAGGGCTACCTCCAGTTCGTGAGGTAGAGTTTAAGATAGATCTGATTCCTGGTTCCCGACCAGTGGCAAAGGCACCGTACAGGTTGGCACCTTCAGAGATTCGGGAAATGATGACTCAGATACAAGATTTGTTAGATAAGGGTTTTATCCGTCCAAGTTCGTCTCCGTGGGGTGCGCCAGTGTTGTTTGTAAAGAAGAAAGACGGTACATTGCGAATGTGTATCGACTATCGTGAGCTGAATAAGAGAACAATAAAGAATAAGTACCCGTTGCCAAGAATTGATGATCTGTTTGATCAACTACAGGGAGCTTCATTCTTCTCTAAAATAGATTTGAGATCAGGGTATCACCAGGTGCGTGTTTCAGAGGAAGATGTGTCAAAAACGTCTTTTCGTACGCGCTACGGGAACTACGAGTTTTTGGTTATGCCATTCGGCTTAACCAATGCACCTGCGATTTTCATGGATTTAATGAACAGAGTCTGTCGACCCTACTTGGATAATTTTGTGATAGTTTTCATCGATGACAATCTGGTATATTCAAAGACTGAGGAGGAGCACGAGCAGCATTTGAGACAGATTTTGGAGACACTGAAGAAAGAGCATCTGTTTGCCAAGTTCTCAAAATGCAAATTCTGGTTGAGAGAGATACAGTTCTTGGGGCATGTTATTTGCAACGAGGGAGTAAAAGTGGATCCTTCGAAAGTGGAGGCAGTTATGAATTGGAACGCTCCAAAGACACCGTCCGAGATCAAGAGTTTTCTGGGGTTAGCTGGATACTACCGCAGGTTTATTAAAGATTTCTCCAAGATTGCGGGTCCGTTGACTAAGTTGACTCGAAAATATGTGAAGTTTGTTTGGGGCAGTGAACAGGATCAAGCTTTCCAATGTTAAAACAGTTATTATGTCAGGCCCCTATATCTTGCATTGCCAAATGAAACAGAGGATTTTATTGTATATTGTGATGCATCGTTTGCGGGATTGGGATGTGTGGTTATGTAGAGGGATCAGGTGATTGCATATGCTTCAAGACAGTTGAAACCCCATGAGAAGAATTACCCGACACATGACTTGGAGCTGGCAGCAGTTGTATTTGCCCTGAAACTGTGGAGACATTACTTATATGGCACCAAATGCGTAATATGTACAGATCATAAGAGTCTGCAGTATGTGTTTACTCAAAAGGAATTGAATATGAGACAGAGACGTTGGGTGGAATTGATTAAAGATTATGATTGCGAAATCAGATATCATCCAGGGAAAGCAAACGTGGTAGCAGATGCCTTAAGCCGCAAGGGAGCGGGAAGTTCTATCCAATTTATGCGTATTGAGATTGTATCTGATCTAGTGGATAGACTAAAGTCTGCACAATTGGAGGCTTTGAAGGAAGAAAATTTGAAGAATGAACTAATAAAGAAACGTAAGGACGAACTTGCTGATGACTCTCGTGGATTAAAAGTATATAAGACTCGTGTGTAGGTGCCTATGCTCGGAGATTTGAGGAAGCCGATTTTGACAGAAGCACACAAGTCCAAATTTTCAGTACACCCAGGAAGCACTAAAATGTATAACGACTTGAAAGTGCTTTACTGGTGGCCTACTATGAAAACAGATGTGGCACAGTTTGTGGAATCATGCCATATCTGTGCACAGGAGAAGGCGGAGCAACAGAAGCCCTACGGATCTTTAAAACAGTTGGAAATCCATGAGTGGAAGTGGGAACACATAACGATGGATTTCGTGACTAAACTTCCGCGAACTCAGAAGAATAATGATATGATTTGGGTGATTGTGGATCGGCTGACCAAAAGTGCTCACTTTCTAGCAACATGTGAAACGGCTTCTTTGAGTAAGTTGGCTCAAATTTATGTTAACGAGATTGTTGCGAGGCATGGCATGCCATTATCAATAGTATCTGACAGAGACTCCAGATTCGTTTCTAACTTCTGGAGGAGTTTACAGAGAGAATTGGGGACGAGGATTAACCTGAGTACTGCTTATCATCCCCAGACTGATGGTCAGACTGAACGTACCATACAAACACTTGAAGATATGTTGCGAGCTTGTGTAATTGAGTATGGTGGATCTTGGAATTCACACCTGCCATTGATAGAGTTTGCATACAATAATTCTTACCACTCGAGTATAGGGATGCCTCCGTATGAAATGTTATACGGTCGTCGTTGTCGTACTCTGACGTGTTGGTTAGAGGCGGGTGAGAAACAATTTGCAGGACCCGAGATAGTTCAGATAACAGCTGATAAGGTTGCTATCGCCAGAGATAAGTTGAAAGCTGCCAAAGATAGGCAGAAAATGTACGCAGCTCCACGTCGTCGCCCAGTTAAGTTTGATATGGGAGAGTTAGTGTACTTGAAGGTTTCTCCTTGGAAGAGTGTGATTTGATTCGGTAAACGCGGGAAGTTAGCTACCCGTTACATTGGTCCCTTCCGCATGTAACGCCCCAAAGTTCAAAAATATTGTGACCCGGTGTTAAAAAGGATAGAGGTGTTTATAAAACTAAAAGGGCTAAAGTTGCCATTTTAAAAGTTGATAAGTCCAGGGGCGGATTGGTAATTCTTGAAAAGTGATTTTATATATATATATATATGTGTGTGTGTGTGTGTGTGTGTGTGTGTTAGCTGTTTGACTTGTGAGAAGTCAAACCTTCCAAGTTTCCAGCCACAAAAACAACAGCCTGAATTCATGCGATTTTGTGCAAGAACAACAAGGTGGGAGTGTTAGAACAGCATTCAAGTGATTCATGATAACAAGGTATGTGTTCTTGAATGAGATTTAGGTGTATTAAGTCAAGAAGGTGATTTCAAAGGTGAAATCATAGATTGTTGTTAATATTAGTGTTTCTAATTGATACTTAGTAGTTCCAGATGTGGTAGTATGTTTTACAAACTCTGGAAAACATTTAAAGTGAGAATTGGATCAAGAACAACAGCTGTGTTCTTGGCAGAAAGTTGCAGGTCGTCATCTACACGGCCTGTGTAGGTCTACACGGCCCATGTACATGTGCTTTAAGCCGGTGATAGACCATGTAGTTGAACATGGTCGTGTAGAAGGTAAAGTACACAGCACGTGTAGGGTTACACGGCCCGTGTAGAGGTCAAAGGCGGTGACAGGCCATGTAGGGATACATGGTCGTGTAGCATAGAGGGTACACGGCCCGTGTAGGGTTACATGGCCCGTGTAGGGTGATGTGTCAACATAGGGCATGTAGCCATGAGTAGTCGTGTAGCATGCAGGGTACACGGCCCGTGTAGACCCTTTCTCAGTTCAGCTTGAGCAGTTAGTAATGTTTAGCTATTTCTTTGATACAGGATGGATACTCGACAATTCACGTCACTTGTTTAGCATATTACTCTCAGTTAGCAGGTGAGTATACTAGTCCTTTAGCATGTATAGCATATGTTTATGCTTTAGATAAACAATATGATATCCTTGTTATGAGTATAGTTTTATATGTATATATGTTGTATAACAGTAGTGTATAGCTAACAAGCTGGTATAGCTATGCACAAGATCAGTATCAGGGTACATAGTTATGTACCAGATCAGTGACAGGGTGTACAGTTATGTTGTATACCAAGAACAGTAACAGTTTATGCAGGTTGCAGGTGCCACAACTTGGATGCAAGATAAGTGGGGAAGACTTTACTTCTGTTTAGGTTTATTTATGTTCAGTTAGTATGCTCACTAAGCGTTAGCTTATGTTTCAGTTTTATATGTGTTTGCAGGTGGCTTTTCCAGCAAGGTGAGGCCCCAATGCGATGTTCAGCCGGATAGCTCCTGGTTTTTAAGAAGCAAACTTGGCACTACTTTGTAAATGTTAGCACGTGTATGGTTAGAAACAGTATTTTGTGAAACTCTGGTATCTTTTGGTACTAATTTGTAAAGATAATATTTTTAAGTTAAAAACTGAAAAGTGGTGTTACAACTTGGTATCAGAGCCAAGGTTTAAGGGATTCGGACACGCATGAGTGTGATGTCTGAACTTAAACCATGGTTTTGAGATTAAGTGGAGCTATCCCTGGGGCGGTAAACCTTGGTGAGCATACGAATGGTAGTAGTTTTAATTATTATTTGTTTTAGTAGTTTGAGCATGAGATATCCTGTATATGCTTGTACATCACAGTTATATGAATAAGTGTTCAGTATTGTTTTACGAAGGAGGAATCTGATTGGTTAAGTTAAGCATGAGTAAGGTATAATGTGTTCATAATAATATAGGGCCCATATTTTTATAAACACATGGTACATACTGAAACTTGGCAAGATCATGATGAACCCTGTGGAATATGTGTGATAGCATGTTTATATAGCAAGTTCAATACAGTTTTGATATAGCAAGAGCTAGAATGTGTTAGACATAGTAGTCTGAGGCAAGTAGGCCTTGAGAAGCTAGAGACGGGTATGATCTAGAATGCAATTCTTACCCCAACCGCTAGGCCTTCCGGTAATGTTACTAGAAAGATTTTAGATAAAGAGGAATTGCAAGAGTATGAGAATAGTATATTAAGAGAGACAGTAGCTACAGAGTTGGGTAAAGCATTACAGATAAACATCCCTTGTCTAAACAACCCGATGGTTGAGCAAGTGTCAGAAAGACTGGAGGTGATGTTATAGAAACGAGTAGATGCAGCGGTATAGGCTGCAGTGATATAGGTTCAGAGGGTTGGGAGAACCAAGGCCAGGACAGATCAGTTATACGAGTTAAAAGGGGTACACCCACAAAGATTTTTGATAGGTAAAGCATCTCCTTTTTTGAAGGGGGTTGTAGATTCGATTGTGAACAATCGTTGACTAGCAGAAAAGGAAGGGGCGTTTCATACAGTCAAATGTCCAGCAGATTGAAAAGTTAGGCATGTTTTGAGCCTGTTGTATGGAACAACAAAAGATTAGTAGATTTTATTGTTACCAGGGAAAGAAAAGGTACAGATGGAGGCGACGATTAGACCTCAGTTTAAAGAAATGTCAGAGGTGCAACTTGCACCAATCAGCTTGAGTAGATAAGATTACAGAAGAGTTTTTAGCTCTATGACAGATGACAGAAGTGGTGAATAATATCACCAAGAAGTTGATAGAAGTAACTCGTTTTGTCCAAAGTGTATTGTTATTAAGCAGATGAAATGCAGTGACACATTTCGATACTTAAAAGTGATATCTGAAAAGTTTAGTGACAGTCATCGGTAACACAGCAAAAGAAAAGGTGAGTTTTGTATAAAAGAGAGAGCAATAGTTGATCAGATATGGACTAGTAAGTGGAAGAGTGAAAGGCGGAGCCAGCAAATACGTCAAGCAAGAGATCGGTATTTGTGCTACAGTAAGGAAGGTTAGTTCCTTATATAGATGAATGAAAGTATGAGAAACAGAGGCATGCGCCTAGAAATTGTTAGAGTTCGCTCTAAGGGTGTTACCATTATTACCAGTTGGGCATATCGAGCTTATTGTCCTAAGTTGATAGCCCTAGAGAAAAGCATAATGGATCCTTTACCCCACTATTGTTAAGCAAGGGTAGGGATGAGTAAGTAAACGTGCAGCTTATGGCTGTGATGGAAATGGTGGAATTGAGTGTAGTGGCAGGTACCATTATTGTTAATAGTACACCTACCTTGATACTAATTGACTTTGTTAAAGTAGATCTTTGTTATTGTTCCACGTTATGTTCAGTTGAGTGTTCCACACAGTATAACAGAATTTCCTCCTTAGGAAGAAGCAGTGGATGGTGAGACTACTAATAAGAATAGTAGGTGTAAGAATAATATGATAAGAAAGATGATTGCCAGTTTCCATTGATCTTACACCAATCATGATTAAAGAGTTTTGAGCAGTTATTGGTATGAATTAGTTGAGTCAGTATCAATTTTAGATAATATGTAATCAGAGAACAGTATGGCCTTAGACCCCAAGTGGGGAAGAAGTGTTTAGTAAAGATAAATATATAACAGCTAGTATGCTTGATTGTTAGCAAAAGAAAGAAAGTATCTAGTATTTGATTATAAAACGTTATCAGCTTTTGTAAGAAGATTCTAGTAAGGAGAAGGACAGCCGAAGCAGATTTTAGATATACAGTAATTGTTGAAGTCAGTGCAAGAGTTGAGGGATAAAAGTTTTATCCAACCCAGTAGCTTACCGTGAGGTATATTGAGTTTAGTTGTGAAAAAAAAGAGAAAGGTGATATGTTCAGAATATGTATAGATTACAGAGTTAATGAGTATAGTTTATTGAGCTATGCTTGATAGATTAGTGATTGTGATTAGTAATGATCAGCTATTTACTCTAAGATTTCAGAAGTAGATGGTGTTAGTTTCAGAGGAATATTAGACACATTATGCAGGGAGAAATGGTATGTGAAATTCTCCAAGTGTAAAGTGTAGTAATAAGAAATGCAGTCCTTAGGTTGCTTCGTTAATCAGAAAAGATTGAAACAGATTCAGCCAAGGTGAAAGTAGTGATAAAGTGGGAATCGCCACAGAATCCTACAGAAGTAAGAAGTTTCTATGAGCTTGCAGAGTACTACAGATGAATTATACTAGACTTTTCTAAGATAGCAGTAAGTCCAGTTGACTAGAGAGAGCAACGGATTCAGGAGGAATGAGGATCAGCAGAAAGTGGGGGATATGTTAAAGTATGATTGATGTAATACTCGAGTATCAGCATTACTAGATGAAATGGAAGGCATAGTGGTTAACAGTGATGTCTTTTGGTGGAGGTTAGATTGTACAGAGGAAAAGTTATGGTATATGTTAACTGTTAGTTAAAGATATATGAAAGCAACCCCCCAACTCATGATATAGAACAGATAGTGAATGTTTTTATTATTAAGATAAGACGACATTGTCTTTATGAAGTTAAGTATACTAGCTATTCAGACTATAGCAGCCTTAGGTATTTCCTAGAATAGTAGAATATAAGTGTATGTCGGTGATAGTGAGTAGAGCTTTTAGAAATGGTGTTTATGAGATTTTAAATCTCCTGATTAAGGTTAATGTGGTTACAGATATTTTAGGCAGGAAGACAGAAACTATATGGATTCATATGTATAGAATAAGAATGGAAACCGTAGTCTCAAATTCGATAAGTTTAAAGTAGTTCAATTGAGACAGATAAAGGAAGCAATCAGTAGTAGTGTATTAAAGGCTCAGTAATGAAACGCGATATAGCGAGGTATATTGAATATGTCTAACTCGTATTGAGATAGAAGTAGAGCACAAGAAGTTATGTGGGAAGTTATAGTTGTTGAAGATATTAGTATGAAAATAAGAGAATATAAATAATCTAGTTGTCAGATTACATAGAACCCCTTGAGGGTTTAAGGTTATATAAGAAGCAGTAAGTAGATTCACAGGAATATATATATGTTCTGTTCTAGTAAAGGAAGTGTATTCTTCAGAAAAAGTGACAGATGTTTAGTTGGAAAAGATAGTAGTCAGATATGGAGGTCCTGCTACACCCCAGTTCAGTAATTCACCCTCGGGAGGAAGTACAGAGTGAGAGAAAGATACAGATACTAGAGGACAGATACGAATCATGTGTTGATGATTTCAGTGTTAGTCAGGATATATGTCTACCGTTAGCAGAGTTCGTTAGTAAACAGTTATCTTTAGTTAGTAGTTACCTTTTGGGAGGTTGGTATGTTAGCATATGAGATGTTGTGTACTAGAAAGTGTAAGACCCCTGGATGATGGGGTAAAGCTAGTCAGAAAAGTGGAACAGTGCAGAGACAGTATAGCGATATATCAAGTATATACAGTAAATACGTGAGCAGTAAGGAGCGGGCCAAAATAGATGGAAAGGATATGCAGACCGTTAGAATTCCAGATTAATGACTATGTTTTGTTAAGAATAACACCATAGTAGAAAGTTAATGGATCATCGCAAGATGAGGTAAAGCAGTATACAGACTGGAATCACCACAAATGTTCCACCCTTGTGGGTGGTTATTAGATGAATCAATAGTAGATCCTCTATACGATGTGCTAGTGAATGAGATAATCAGCTATATAAAATAGCCAGTGGCTATTTTAGAAAGAAGGGGGTTAAGATTTATGCAAAGAATGGATAGAATTAGTAAAGGTACAGTAAAGATACATAAAAAGGGTTCAGATTACACTTGAGTGTATGGGTGTCATGTTATGAGTGATAAGTATTTCATGATCAGTATATTGCAGACCGTCTACCTCGGTAGCGGGTAGTATGTGGTGTAAGGCTATCGTTAGTACGCTGAGATAGCATTCAAAGATGAGAAAATGTAAGACTACCGTTAGTGCGCTACGATAGCATTCAACCTAGTGTGACACAGAGTTAGTTGTACAGTAGATTTCGGGGACGAAATCGTTCCAAGTGTGGAAGAGTTATAACGCCCCAAAGTTCAAAAATATTGTGACCCGGTGTTAAAAAGGATAAAGGTGTTTATAAAACTAGAAGGGCTAAAGTTGCCATTTTAAAAGTTGATAAGTCCAGGGGCGGTTTGGTAATTCTTGAAAAGTGATTATATATATATATATATATATATATATATATATATGTGTGTGTGTGTGTGTGTGTGTGTTAGCTGTTTGACTTGTGAGAAGTCAAACCTTCCAAGTTTCCAGCCACAAGAACAACAACCTGAATTCATGTGATTTTGTGCAAGAACAACAAGGCGGGAGTGTTAGAACAACATTCAAGTGATTCATGATAACAAGGTATGTGTTCTTGAATGAGATTTAGGTGTATTAAGTCAAGAAGGTGATTTCAAAGGTGAAATCATAGATTGTTGTTAATACTAGTGTTTCTAATTGATACTTAGTAGTTCCAGACGTGGTAGTATGTTTTACAAACTCTGGAAAACATTTAAAGTGAGAATTGGATCAAGAACAGCAGCTGTGTTCTTGGCAGAAAGTTGCAGGTCGTCATGTATACGGCCCGTGTACATGTGCTTTAAGCCGGTGATAAACCATGTAATTGAACATGGTCGTGTAGAAGGTAAAGTACACGGCCCGTGTAGGGTTACACGGCCTGTGTAGAGGTCAAAGGCGGTGACAGGCCATGTAAGGATACATGGTCGTGTAGCATAGAGGGTACACGGCCCGTGTAGGATTACACGGCCCGTGTAGGGTGATGTGTCAACACAGGACATGTAGCCATGAGTAGTCGTGTAGCATGCAGGGTACAAGGCCCGTGTAGGGTTACACGGCCCGTGTAGACCCTTTCTCAGTTCAGCTTGAGCGGTTAGTAATGTTTAGCTATTTCTCTGATACAGGATGGATACTCGACAATTCACGTCACTTGTTTAGCATATTACTCTCAATTACCAGGTTAGTATACTAGTCCTTTAGCATGTATAGCATATGTTTATGCTTTAGATAAACAATATGATATCCTTGTTATGAGTATAGTTTTATATGTATATATGTTGTATAGCAATAGTGTATAGCTAACCAGCTGGTATAGCTATGCACAAGATCAATATCAGGGTACATAGTTATGTACCAGATCAGTGACAGGGTGTACAGTTATGCTGTATACCAAGAACAGTAACAGTTTATGCAGGTTGCAGGTGCCACAACTTGGATGCAAGATAAGTGGGGAAGACTTTACTTCTGTTTAGGTTTATTTATGTTCAGTTAGTATGCTCATTAAGCGTTAGCTTATGTTTCAGTTTTATATGTGTTTTCCGGTGGCTTTTCCAGTAAGGTGAGGCCCCAATGCGATGTTCAGCCGGATAGCTCCTCGTTTTTAAGAAGCAAACTTGGCACTACTTTGTAAATGTTAGCACGTGTATGGTTAGAAACAGTATTTTGTGAAACTCTGGTATCTTTTGGTACTAATTTGAAAAGATAATGTTTTTAAGTTAAAAACTGAAAAGTGGTTTTACATCGCATACGTCAGATTGTGAATGACCAGACGGTTACATTAGATCTTCCAGCAGAGCTTGTAGGAATTCACGATACATTCAACGTCTGTTATCTGAGAAAATGCAAGATTGATGATGAAAGTCAGATTCTCCCAGTACAAGGGCTGAAAGTTGATTCAAAGAAAAGGTTGATAGAGAAACCTGTAGAACTGTTGGATCGCAAAGTGACCAAGCTCCGAAAGAAGCAGATACCGATGGTATTGGTCAAATGGAAACACAGTTTAGGTTCTGACCTAACTTGGGAGACTGAATCAGAGATAAAAGAAAGATATCCCCACTTGTTTTAGCAAGAAAGGATTCCGAGGACGGAATCCTCTTAAGGGGGAGAGATTTGTAACACCCTCAAACCTGGGCTAGGAGATTAGCAGGTTTGTGATTTGGGTTTAATTATTTTATTATGATTAAGTGGTTAATCATTTTTAATCAATTAAGTGTTAAATGTTTTATTGCATGAATTTAGTGTATGTATGTATGTATGTCACCGAATGAATGCATGTATATGGGTATATGGGTGTGCACGTGTATGTGAGGTGGGATTGCCACCTCTTATTTTTAGGTGTTATACGTGGGGTTGGTAGGAAACACATGCATAATCTCAAAATCAAGAAAGTGAAAGTGTGTGTTGGTGTATTGTTCTCTCGGCCAAAGAAGAAAACCGAAGAAACCATCGATTTATCTATTGTGTGATTTAAATCAAGTTCAAGGTTAGAAGTTTTATATATTATGATTACATGATAGCTTGATATAAACTTTGAATTGTTTAAACATGGAATCCTTGAAGAACAATATGATCGGATTTTAAAACATGAATCTTGATGAGTTTATGAGTGTTCATATGAAATACATGTTATATGATAAAATAGTATATGAATACATGTTTAAATATGTTTAAAGCATGTTTTTGAAATGTTTAGATGAATTTATAATTCTGGGTTTGAGTATGAAGATGGCGGATTTGAAGAAGTATGATGTTGGCGGATTTGTTTGGGAACAAGGCTAAAAAGCGATACTTGTAATCCGAAACCCATAATCCGATTGTTTGCAAACCGGAACCTATAAATCCGATACTTGAATTGCAAGATTTGAGGTATACTAATTGGTATCATTGTTTGAACTTATACATATTTTATACATTCTATTATGTATTGTTAAATTTAAAGTTAATTTATACATTGTTAATGGTGAAAAAATTTCATGTGTTATGTGGGGTGAATACGCGATAAAGCTGCAAAAGTTCATTCAAGGCAACAATTACGTCGGCGATCCAGTTGCAATTGTATTACAACTTGCTAAGTTCAACAATTATAGTGGTAAGTGTTTTCATGCCAAATAACAAATACAATCAATTTCATCATCATTTATATATTTTAAAATTTATTATCATATAAATTTTTCCTTAGACATTCCTCAAATTTTTCAACTCTCATTATGGATCAAAGTTGCTTATTAACGAAGACATACAACTAATTCACGAACTCATTAAGAGGTTAACTTCATTATTAAATGTTTATTAATAATTATTTCAATATTATTGTTTTTTTATTTACTAATATTATATGACAACATATTTTTAGTTTTGCTAGAATAAAAATGACACATCTTCTTTGCATATAATTGTGTAATGTCTAGTAACACCATTATTACAAATCAAGAAGATACAAGACTATGATGTTGAGTATGTCGACGAGATGTTTGAGATCGAAAAAATAAATACATAAATTTTACCAATAAATCTCGTTGATTGGAACTTGACTTACTATAACATATGTTAAGTGATGTTGCTATGCTTCTTCAATTTAGATAGTGCTATGTAATTTAATAGCCAAAGTTATTAAAATCCGATTGATAAAATAAATAATGACAATCTGACTGACAAAACAACTAATGTAGTATATAAAGAAGTACTACCCAGAATATGAATTTTCTTATAATGTATTTACTTCAAACAATTTATATTTGTCTCGTCTTTTTTTATTGTATAAAACTGAATAAAATTTTTCTTATTTATGAAACTTGAGACATTAATTGCGTACTCTATTATTCTTTTTTATTTAAAAAATTAATGTTTAACATTCACTTTTATAACACCCGTGCATGCATAAATCTTTAAGCTAGCATATACATAAATATTATTGCATATTAAATTCTATTAATAATTAAAATTTTGATAGTTATTGATTTTTATTTTAAATATTTTGTAATCAACTTGTGTAATTTATTGCATATTAAATTCAACTAAAATTTAGTTTAATATTTTTTAAAGTATTGTAAAAGAAGATTTAGTAGTTGTATTATTTAACTTAAAATAATATTTTAAAAATGAGCTAAATATTGTATATAGTAATAGAGATTATTTAACAAAAAAAACATTATAACTTAATTAAAAGGTGACTAATCACATGTAAAAAAAACTTGGTTTTACCCTAAGCAAGTTAAAAAACAAAAAATATATATAATAAAAAGAAAAGGAGAGAAAAACAGCAATGCATATGTCGAGTAAATTGAGTAACCAATAATAAACCTTGAGGTCAGAAGTTTTCTGAAGGAATATGCTAATAAAGTATGCAAGTAGATTATTTAAAATTCGATGAAGTCATCTTATTTAGTCGGATCGTATGAACCCAAATTACACACAACTTCTAGCTAAACAAGTATGACTAAAATCGCAAGTTGACAAAAAAAATTTAAGAAGAAAATGAAATTTTAAAAAGCTAAAAACATCCAAATGAGAATTTCATTACGATTACAATACGTATGCAATATAAAATTAAAAAAAATATTAACCATGTTAATATCACATTCGATCGAGAAGATATTATATTATTTTACTTTTTTAGTTTTGGTTATCACATGGCGTAACGATATGATAAGTCTTAACTTTTAGAAGTCATAATGAAATCATGATATTTTATAAGACCTGATTTAAAGAGGGAATTTTGTATATAAAATTTAAATATGTATAAACAATTATACAAAAATAAAAACATGTGCTTATAGATTTATATCAAAATTTAGCATTCTTCTTTGTTTTCTATATATCAAACCACCTGTTATAACTGAATAATTGAATAAGAGCATCCACAGTGCTATCAACACGAGCTCGTTTTAGAGCACAAAAACCACCACCACAAGATTGTTGCTTGTTATTGCCGATGCAACCTACTCATCATGGGCTTGTTATGGAGCACCTCGGGAAGTTGGTAACGAGTCAAGGTGTCTTGTGATTGTTTTTTTCTTTCTCCATGGTCATTCAAAAAGTAAGTGGTGTTAATGTGACGATTAGTAATGACAGTATTATCAGTTTTGACTATAAATGCTCTAACTATATACCCGGCTCATATAGCCCATTAACTTTAACACAACTTTAAAAATATAGCTTATAAGGACACACATTTTCGTAATAGTATAATCAAACCTTTGCCGTTAAGACCACTCCTATTAAGGCCGCCCGTTCTTTGCTTGTCATGACTACGATGGTTCATTGTGTGGCTCGTCATCCGGCGTCTCATTGTCATGGTGACAAGTTCAATCGCTCGTTTCTTATTTTCTTAATCTTTAATTTTTTTCAATCAATCATATTAATCTAAATTAATATTATCCGAGTCTAATAATGATAATTATGCTGATATGAATGTTAGTCATCACCATGTCATAAGCTGTAAAACTAATGTGGCAACATGTCAACGTAATCATAAGTCACGTGTGTTATAATTACGTGTGGTCTAAGACATAAGTCAAAAAAAAGATAGATGATATATCTTCCTACTATTTTCTCTTACTGTCAAGAAAACTATGATTACGATATATGTTCGTACTATTTCACATGTTATCTAAGATTTATCAAGAAAAAACTATGCTTTTAACGGACGGTTAGATTTTGCCCCAATTCATTTGTACTTGAAACTCGCCATAACCATCTGCCATGTCAGACGCTATTATCAACATCAACTATTGACTATTCAAATTTCATTCACATACTCTGATTTCTGAATTTTCTGAATTCAATTCACACTTTAATCTCAAATCCCATATCGCTTTCGTTTCCCTTGATCATCATATCATATGGGTATGGTTTATCTTTACATCTCTTCCATACAATCAATCCTGTAGATTTTCACATTTTTATGTCCGTTGTAAATCACCAAATCCATGGTGGTTCCGGTGAAGTCATGGCGGCCGGCGACGGTGACGGAGAAAGAAATCAACGGAAGAAGGCGACTGGGTATGGAAGATTAGCGAAAAGGGTGGTTTTATCAAGAATTAAAGACGCGAAAAAGCGATTGCAGAGAATCAAAAGGAAAGATAATCGAGATTCAGGAGGCGGTGGTTGTTGTTGTTTGTGTATTAGGCGGATTTCAAGTGGTGATTCGTCTTCGAAATCGCCGACGAGTGATCCCAATTCTGCAGAGTTTGGTTTTGATTCGTTGAGAGGTTTGATTGAGAAGAGTGATTTTTTGTTGAGTGAATGCAATACCCATTTGAATGTATATAGCAGTGATGATGATGATGATGATCATATTGATGATGATGATGATGATTAATTGTAAAGAATACAAAATGATTGATGGATTTTCATGGAGTTCTTGTGTTTCTGTCTGGATTTTGATTGAATTTTCCAAGTTTTCTTGAAATTCATTCAAAAGGGGTTTTGTTTATGATAAATTTGATTCCTTAAAGAAAAAGAAAGAAAGAAAGAAAGAAGAATATGACACAAATTCACAAAATGGAGCAATAATTAGGTTTAATACCCAAATTTAAATTGATAACAATTTTCAAGGAGGATGGTTTGTACTATTTTCTATATATAATAATTATAATTTGTTTATTTGTATATAACAAATTTTATTTATACATAGTTGGTATAAGCAATAAACAACACATAGTACAAATTGATAAAACATAGAATTGTTGTGTACAGATAATTTTGTTATGTATGAATTTATCACATTCAGTTTAACTTTCACTAATTTGTAAATAGCTTAAAAGATATTAATCATATTATGCGTTCACATGTTTAAAAGTATTATTATCTAAAAACATACGTTTTATTGTGTATGACAAATTACCACATGACGTGTAACCTAGCAGTATCT
Source organism: Dittrichia graveolens (assembly GCA_038502395.1). NCBI lineage: Eukaryota > Viridiplantae > Streptophyta > Magnoliopsida > Asterales > Asteraceae > Dittrichia > Dittrichia graveolens. The sequence goes on from JARJIL010000009.1 coordinate 18,649,181, forward strand.
AGTATTATGGAGTTATGTTCCCAGTCCTCTTCTAAGAGATTGTTGGTTCAAATCCGATTATAGACAACGAAGTAGATTTATTAGATATCTGTTTGTATTAAAAAAATTGTGTGACAAATTCTTATTATATATATATATATATATATATATATATATATATACACAAAATATAAGTATTTTCTACCAAGCTTTCTTTTAAATCTCTTTTCTTTTCTTCCCCAAATAAAACCAATAACCCAACAATCAAAATTACTACCTTATTTTATTTTTATGTTCCAAAAATAATAAAATATTCATATAATCATCAACAACCAGAAACCACTTATAGATTTCTCTCTCATCAATCAATCATGCTCACTCTCCCTAAAAATCATGCTCCACTTCTTTTAATTTAATTACCATTCTTAAATAATATACAATATCAGTTGAAGTTGCGTAGGAAACTTTTTTTGCGTACAAATCTTGGAATTGCCAGGTTCAATCCACTACGATCTTTACTTACAACTGGACTCTTGGTAGGGTTGTAAATGAACCAAACGTTTGATGAATCGTTAGTGAAACGTTCGGCAGGAAGTTCGTTTATTTAATAAACAAACAATTACGAACAAAAATCTTTGTTTATTTAGTTAAATGAATGAACATGAACAAATGCCTCGTTCATTTATGTTCGTGAACGTTCGTTTATGTTCATTTACATGTATGTATATCTATACACACACACACACTCACTCTCACACACACATATACTTAGTTAGTATTTGTTTATATCTAATAATGTTGTGTCAGTATTATATTTATAGGGAAAAGTTCAAACGAAAACTGTTTTTCGTACAAGAACTACGAGAACCAATCTTAGCCGTCCAATTCCCTCTTCTTCTCAATCCCCCCACGCTCTTCATCCATGAATTCCATTATCCAAAATGAACGGCCAAGATTGATTCTCGTAGTTCTCGTAAGAAAAACAGTTCTCGTTTGAACCGTCTCCTATATTTATATATGTGTTCGTTCGTTTATATTCGGTTAAAGTTAAACGAACGAACATGAACACACAAATTCGTTTTATATATTTATACATATATCAAATGAAAAGTATTTAAGGTAGGTGACGATTTGAAAGAAATAACATACAACTATATAAACCTTGGCTTCTTCACAACCAAAGGAAGAAAAAAAACCCCAACATTTCTGTTTTAAAAACATTTTTTCTTTTTTTAAAATGAAATAAATCCAAGATGAAAATATAGACTATATGCCAAATTACCCCTTGTCATGTACATCGAGAATTTTCTTCTTAAATGTGGTCGGCCCTACGTAGACTGATAGGATTATTGAAGCCAACTACTCTACCAGATCTTGTCGCACCGCCTTAACTACTGCCGCCAGGCAACGATAGAGCTCAACCAACAACGAGGTATCAATTGCGCGCCCAGTTTCGAACCGGAGACCTATTTCTCTTCAAATCTCCGTCGTTAACCAACTGGGCTACACGTCTAGAGACGTATTACAATGAAATCTAGACACTTGCTCAATTTAGCATTTATATAGTTATGTACATATACATACATATACTGTGTGTGTATGTGTATGTATATGTACTTTGCTTGTATACATGTGTAAGTATGCACATGTGCAAAAGAGTATAAAACCATTGTACACCAAAAAAAAAGGATAAAGAGGAAAAGTTGGTGGAAATGCACAAAATTAGGACCACATGTTACACCACATCATCCTGTCATACAACATTATATGATACAACAATGACAACCACCTAAACATAATATGAAACTTGTTTAACATAGTAAACATGATCTAAACTAAGATGGAATCACTATTTAAACTTCATCAACATTATAGATCATAGCAGATATATATTCTTTTCCACCTCACACAACATGACTCACCTGCAAAATTCAAAGCCGCATTCGCTTCACATCGTTCTCAGGGACACTAGCGTCATTTCCATTGTTCCTGCTTTGAACCTGCACGAGGTAGATAAATCACTCGGTTTATTTATTTATTTATTGTTCTTGTTACTATTAATGAATTGGTACATTTTTCTACAAACAGTTTGAAAGGAAATCTTACCATTTCATCAGGGACAACTGCGTATCTATCAGATGGTAATGCTGAAAGTTTCCCTGCAAAAACAAATCACGCCCCGATCAAAATGAAGTTTATTTGAACTGTTTTAAACCTAAATTGAGAGAAATAAGAAAATATATGGATAAAAGGAAACAAAAAGTAGCACCTGCAGATGGGTCTGTCCTTGAGGATTCTATATGTTGTCCACTAGATCCATCCATGCTCAAAACCTCAATAATCTTGGGAATGTTTCTACAAGTGTTACATATATCACACATTATAAGTTTTACTGTTTTGCAATGACACATAGCAAGTGTGTGTGTGTGTGTGTGTAAATAGATACCTATCCACAGCCTCCTTGTGGCCAAGCTGTCCATTTGTACCTCTGCCCCAGGAAAATACATTATGTCTTTCTGTAACAGCAAGTGTGTGCCTCCATCCACAAGAAATTTGGACTACTCTCTGTCAATATGTGAAGGACATGAAACTTAAAACATAAGATAAGTTTATAAATGTCACATGCTACGGTAATTTCAACCCCTAGACATGAAAGAAAGCAACGTCACATGGAAAAATGATGTGCCTGCTCATCTGGAAATTTGACTTCCATAGGAAAGCAATGATCTTGATTGTCCCCAGCACCAACCTGCCCAAACTGTTCACACGAAATATAAATAACAATAAATTTCAGAAGCAACAATCTTGAAGTTATGCCATGATAAAAAAAAGAAGATTAACAAAATCCGAAGGCAAAAAAATTTACTCATGATGAAAGAAGGAGAAAACGTTATAAAACATTTTTAGGATATTAGGACTCCAACCTTGTTCCATCCCCATCCATAAAGCTTTCCCTCTGAAGTTAACGCCATAGTGTGCCTCCAGCCACCCGAGATCTGGGTCATAAAAAGCCACATTTAAAGAAAACTATTAATAAGTTAACAACGTCCACACATAATATTAGAGATAATTATAATGTGAACGGCGTAGTGTGTCTCCAGCTACCCAATTTATGGGTTAGAAAATCCATAGTTATAAAACAGTCCCAAGAAGAAAAAACAACCAAATAATAAATATGATTCAAGAGTTGTATGGAAACAGCATGCAACAAGAAAAATATCAAAAATGTATTCAAATATGTTCCCAAGTATTACCATGGGATCACAAATAGAAAATGCTTTATGCAGACAAAAACTTTTAGTTGTGAATCATGCATGATAAATAGTTGAAACTAGAAATACACAAATGAAAGTACTTTTAAGCAGTCGATTACAGAATTGACGTTTCACCAGTATTGTGCATCATATAGTCATTACTCATTAGGTAACATGGTGCAGATAGTTTTTTTAACTCCAAGGCAGTTATGAATTTTTCTTATACTCTACAAAATTGCAGGTGAATCATCAGCAGGATTTCAAAAGAAACTCATCATCAATTTTCCTAACAAATAAAGTCACACACACAGAGAGATTTACCTGTGATATAAATTGCCCATGTAATGCTTCAACTTTATGAGGAACAAGGTGGTCCTTGAAATCCCCATGTCCTAATTGACCATATTTGCTCCACCCAAAAGTATATAGATCACCAGAAGATGAAACAGAGATCGTATGCCTCCAACCACATGCAACAACTTCCATTTTCTCCCCCTGTAACTTCAACTATCAAAAATCAGATAGAAAAGGAAAAGGAGAGACATAACCTCCAGCATAGTCTACAGGTAGCAATATCAACTGACTTACTTAGTTACTTACAGATAACTTGATTTGGGTTGGGCTATGTTTCCTCTCAAACGGGTCAAATGGGTTAAAGTTTAAAAAAATTATTAGCTAAAGCCCTAGAACAAGTGAAATGGGTCGAATGTACCAAACGCCAAAAATGGTCAAAAGTGTATGCATACAACTTCATGAACCATTTTATCTACAAGCATGGATTGTTATTATCATAATATGGTTCTAGTACCATATTTAACACGTTAATTGTTTATTAAAAGAAATGGACAACAAATATTTTCTGGTAAACTGGACCCGTTTTAGCCGCACTAAAATTGCCCATTTTGACCCCTTATCCAACCCCCCCCCTCTTCCCCGCGTTTTTTTAATTTTTGGCATCTGTAATGAACTCAAGAATATTCATATAAAAATATTTCAAACAAATACATTCAGGAAGAATAAAAGAGGAAATATCAGAAATAGTGCTTAGTCAAATCCAAATCGATGTATTTACATTTTCATATCCAAGGCCAAGGGTTACTTATCAGTGCCAGAACTGATACAGGATCTAAATCTATCATGAAAAGGTGACAATTGCAGATATTGGATTTCTAAGATGTAGTAAAAAAATTTTTAAAAAATACTAGTGTAGTTACATCAACATGCATGTCCTTAGCATTTAATACGCATTAAAATTGAAATGAAAATTGACCAAATGGATTTTGGTTTCGGAATAGCACACTCAAAGTTCAATTTCATAGCTAAAAGATCAGCATTTTTCCAATGAGTAAATATTACTCATGTAGGATATAGCAGTAACATGATCACCCAAAAAAATACAATTATACCCTTGTATAGAAGCAGGTTAGAGAATTACTTAATAATGGAAATGTACAGAAAGGCTACATACACTCATAATTGAAGCTTTTTCTGGAATATTGCGATCATTTCTGTCACCCAAGCCCAGGTTTCCATATCGACCCCAACCCCAACCATAAAGCTCACCATCTTCAGTTATAGCCACTGTATGCTCAGCACCAGCAGCAACCATTTTTACATTTATACCCTAGTAAAAACACATAAAATTCAAGGGAAGCGAAAAATGATCAGGGTTCATCTAGTTATACTACAACAAGCTCTTCAATCTAATCTTGATTTCAGTAATTACATTAATGTCAGAAAGATTAAGATGATAATGATGCTCCTGCCAGTTTTATGTCACATTAAATGGTACCCAAGTGTACGACATATAGTAAATTATATGTGCTTTGAGAATGAGAATATAATAAACAGAATTTTGTCACTTTTAATACATGCAATGCTAATTATCATAATAGAAAGTAGCTTTCACCTGGAAAGCTTCAATCTTCTGTGGAACAAGAGCGTCCTCAGTGGTGCCTAGACCAAGTTGGCCATTTTGATTCCGGCCCCAACTACAGTAAAGTCAATACAAGAAAAACATATGTATTAAAATTGATTGGTGATCAGCGATCTAATGGCCACCTTTAAAGAGCCTAACAAAATCCCACGATTGTAGCAATCATATTATTATCATATTACTAGATTAAAAGGATAGAAATAATCTACATCAATATTCCAGATTCATTACACACTGTTGTTTACAGCACTGGCATCATTACTTAAGAAAAAATGTAGGAAAACTTAGAAGCAAATACAAACCTCTGCACCTCGCCTTCCATGGTGACCGCCAAACAATGGCTGTCTCCGCAAGCAATTTGTCTTATTCGTAGCCCTTGCAATGCTTTTATTGGCTGAGGAATAAAAAAATCAGTAGAGTTGCCATGCCCTAGTCTCCCAAAGTCACCCCTGATAGCAATAAGGTAGATGTAACAGGGTAAGAATTTAACATGGTAGCAAAAAAAAGCATAAAAGACGCAGGTTGATTATTTAATTTCAGGGAAATACATAAAAACCAAATTCATTAATTTCTATTTCCCTTTCTTTTCATGTATTGAACTTTCAATCCACTCATAACATATAAATACACTGGCATTGCATCTTATTGTTGAAGTAACTTAAATTTGCAACATCACTTGATTTCCCTAAAAAAATTGTTAAAAGGGAAACATCATGTAACTTGTCCAACGCATTAAATAAAGGGTGTTTAGCACAGTTTTAATTTACTACACCGGCACCGTAAAATTATGAAAGGAAAACATAAAATTCAGTCTGCATATATCGATAAAAGAACGTACCAACCCCAGCTATATACTCTGAGTTGTGACTCTGAATATGCCGTTGTATGGTCAGATCCACAAGTAAGAGAAACTATTTCTTCGCCATCTAAAGCACTCAACTGAGTAGGTGCCAGCCTATCTTCAGCATCCCCATGCCCTAGTTGTCCATCTTCTCCCCTTCCCCATGAACAGACAACATTTCCAGCTGATAAAATAAACAAAGTAGAATATCACCACCTTGTAAGCTATTAAAACATGGTAGCAAGGCGAAAAGAATTATAGAAGAAATGATGTGATAAAATGTAGAACAGGTAACCACACAATAGAAGGTTTAATACGTAACACCTACACTCCCACGAGTATTAAGACTTGTTAATAAGGTATATGATTCTTATTTAAACATAAATTTCTATTGTTTATTTAATATGGGTAAAAAGTGATAACTAGAAAACGTATTATGCAGAAACGAATTATATAATAATCATTTCAGGGGCTTCCATCAAGCGTTGGCCAAGGAGTTGTTTAGGAAACGGCCACAGATAGTACCGGTTAGATCGCGTACAGCAGAGCCAAAGGCTGGACCCCCCCCCCCCCTTTCCCCGGGGAACCTTCATAGGAAAATACCCATTTTAATTTTAAAAAAAAACGGGTTCTTACCAGGATAATTCAGTTCTTACATTTAGCTGTAGGGTTATCTTTATTTATCAGAATAAGACAGAAACTACATACTACTCAGTTTTTTCTATATGATTGTTTCCTGATTCTATTAGGCTTTAGAACCTTATAATGTTCTGTATGGTCTCAAGTCAACTTCCTAACTAGTGTGGGAATTGATCATCACATGGATAAAATTTTGGTATTAGTGATTGTAACTAGGGTTAAGAAATGGTATTCATTATTGCCTGAGAAAATCCCTTTAACTAGGGTTCTTGATCAACTCTGTGCTATCCTACTCTAACTCAGTCATGATATAAATGACACAATTATTCACACACAGATAAACTCTGTGCTATCCTACTCTAACTCAGTCATGATATAAATGACACAATTCTTCACACACAGAAAAAATGCCTTGTAGGATCTTACTACCATAAAGCAGGAATCCCTCAAGGTTTCTTCCCTCCTGAAATTTCTATGAATGTGAACTTTAGAGTTGCAATCTCCTTTAATCACAATCTTAAAAACTAAAAAGGAGATCGAACAAATTGTTCTAGAGATTAAGATACATCAGGTCACAAAAGGGCTGCGCACGGTCATACAAAACCCCCGATTCCAACGACAAATGTTTACTTAGCACAAATCAAGACAGAATTCCAAACTGAAGTTTCCTCAAACAAATCATAACACAATACGGATACCAATCAATACAATGCATAGAGTAGCCCAAAAAGCATGCTAATTGAAGTGGGTTTCTTACATAAAAGAGCGACAGAGTGACTTGCACCGGCGGAGATTAGAAGCACACGACGAATCGGAGCTGTGGCGGTTGTAGCTTCAGAGTCGGTGGCTATGTCTTCCATTTGCGATTTGCAGCTTCCTAGAGTTTGCTGGAAAGGGTATCTATGAATGAATATCTTGTGTGTGTGTGTGTGGGAGTGTGTGTGGTGGGGAAGTAAATAGTAGTTATTGAATTTGGGGTAGGGGGGAGTTATTGATGATGGAAGAAGGTTGTTTGAAAGGGGGAGAGAAAGGACAAAACACTTTGTATTATTTCCCTCCTTTTGTCAAAATTCTCAACAAATTTCTTGCTACCTTTGTCTCTCTAAAATATTGTAAAATCATTTTTAATGTTTATAAATCACATCGTCAGTTTTTTTCTTTCACTATTTAGCTTCGTAGTAATCACGTTCTAGTTTTCACTACACCATATTTTGGGACCCATCTATTGCTCCACCCTGAGGCCTAAACCCTAAAAATGTTTAGTAATGTCATACATCAGACGATAAGTGACTTTGTAATCTGCTTAATAAGGGACATGGGCTACTCCTCTCATAACCAATTGGTTTTGAGTTGGAACCCTACAAACTTACATGGTATCAGAGCAAGGTTTACCTGTGGTTGGTCAAAGGTCACACGGACTCTACATAACCCATAAGTATCCACGTGTTGGCGAGAGAAAAAAAAGAACGCCACACGTGAGGGGGCGTGTTGAGTAATGTCTCACATCGGACGATAAGTGACTTTGTAATCTGTTTAATAAGGGACCTGGGCTACTCCTCTCATAACCAATTGGTTTTGAGTTAGAACCCCACAAACTTTCAAAAAATAAAAAGAAAAAGAAGTGAGAGGAAGGAAAGCGAGAGAGAGGAAGTGAAGGGGTCCACAAACCATCACCCCCGGTCTACCACTCCATGCGGTCGCCACCCCCAAAGCCACCACCACGGCGCGATGTTATGACCGGAAACTTGAACCACAGCGCAAAGCCCTCCACCACACCCCATCCTTTGCCACTTCGATTGCTCTAAGCTAACACATATGTCTCAAAGAGTCCAAACTAATTATTTTTATTTTGTTAAAAGAGGAGTTTTATGTTAATTAAAATATTGATTTTTGGGTAGAGTTTGAGTTTTTCTTATGATAAAACCTTTTAAAAAAATTAACCTCACCCATTTGTCTCAAAAGTTTTACTTTTTAATTGTTTTTATTCATTTTATATTTTAATTATTATTTTGTGCTACCAATGAAAATATTTCTTAGATACATCTCTTGTCAATAACACTAATTAAGATTTTAAACAACCATCAATTTAATTATTTTAATATTTACTTATTTAAAGAATGTATACATGCAACACCTAAATAATATATTGTTATAATCAAATATGATATCTCATAATTTATTTACTAATTCAAAAATATAAATTACATAGCTGTAATAATAGTACACAAGCTATTGAATACATGTTGTGGCTCATTAAAAGAATTTAGGTAAAGGACAGTTATTTTACAAAACATTCAAAGCATTTGTCCTTGTAAAATCAATTTTCTTAAAAATGCCACATGAGAAAAGTTACCATATCACAAAATGTAATTTATGTAAATAAAATATAGTAAAAGTAAGTTATAATGACAATAACTATGTGGGAAAATTATTAGAGTATCCGTAATGGGTGCTAATTATCACTCTTAATGAATGAAAACGAACAACTTTGCCTCATTATTCCACTGTCATTAAATCGTTATTGCCTCGTCATTCTTTTGCTCGTCGTAAGAGTAACAAGCCACCCTGCTTGTTATCTTTTTTTTCTTTCAACTAATAGAAGTTGAGATAAATAATTATGTGTGGGTCCAGTGATGGTAGTGATATGTTTTATCACTATGACGGCTTAGTTATAAGTTAGTAATGCTAACATGATGGCTAGTGATGACAGTAATACTAATTATCAGTACGGATTCTTTCGGTTAAGTGATGTCAATAATTATTAAATTTTATGTGTTAACTTTTCATATATCGATCGTACAAACTCATCAATCTCATCAAATAAGCATGAGAACATGATGTAACATCAAAGACAAAGAAATCTCATATAAATATCTCAAACTTTATTAAACAATAGAAGCTTCTAATAACATTTCTCGTATATAGGAACGAGATCAAATAAAAAGAAAATTAAAGTAAAAAGTGTAAAATAGATGATTATTTGATCATTTTTCGGTATATATATCAACTGATAATCGTTAGTTTATTATCTTTATTGATTAAAACTAATTCTTCATCAATTTCTTTTTGATTTCAAATACAGATTTTGAAAACAAACTTTTGGAATAATTTGTTGATGAACAAAATGTTTTCATCTAAAAAGTGATGAATATGTTGGATATGATTCATCAAAAAGAAATTGATGAAGAACTAGTTTTAATCAATAAAGATGATGAACTAACGATTATCAGTTGATATATATACCGAAAAATGATCAAATAATCATCCCTTTTACCTTTTTTACTTTAATTTTCTTTTTACTTAATCTCTACCCTATATATATAGGCAAAAGTTCAAACGAGAACTGTTTTTCGTACGAGAACCGCGGGAACCAATCTTAGTCGTCCAATTCCCCCTCCTTCAATTGGATTGTCCACCCACAAATTCTTTATATGCATCATGCCACATTCAATCCCTCCATGCTCTTCATCCATGAATTCCATTATCTAAAATGAACGGCCAAGATTGGTTCTCGTACGAAAAACAGTTCTCGTTTGAATCATGCCCTATATATATATATATATATATATATATACTACTATATAAAGCATTTAACACTCTCTCTCCTCCTTAATTTTAAGACTTCTTAAAATTCAATCAAAACAATATCTTGGCCTTTCATTCTATTTAAATTAATCCCATCCACTCAATCTTTAACCATTCCAATCTCTCTCCTAATTTATTTTAACTTTTTAATCAATTAAAATATACTCTCACACAAACATAAATATACACTCATAACAACACAATTTCTAATATTTTATTAACTTCTCTATCCTTATTTCACAAATATGATTTTTTCTTATTTTAATGTCTTTTAGATTTTATTTTTAAAATTAATAAAATTGTTTATGCAAATAAAAGAAAATTTGGAAAAAATGGGACATGTTGCTAAAGAAATTTGTTTGTGACATTGAATTTTGCGAATAACATATCATTACATTTTTTAAAACGACATATTACAAAACAAAAACTATTCGGCTCCGCAGCATTGCGCGGGTACGATACTAGTATATATATAATACCCGTACGTTGTGTAGGTATACATTTTTTCAAATCAAGTATGTATGCTTTACCTACTAATAAAATTAGTACAATAATATGCATTTGGCAAATAAAGTATTAGAATCTTTTTTTTCTTCATTAGAACAGCACAAACCAACAAAGTACTTACATCTTTAACACCGTGTTCGCGAGGTTTAATTTGGAGAGAAAAAAAGTGATTAGGAAGGAATTAGAAAAAAATTTGTGTTTCAGAAATATGTTAAGGGAAGAAGAGAAAATATTTGGAAAGAAAGTTTGGTTAACTTTCTCTCCTAAACTTTCTTCTTAAAAGTGGGAGGATTTGAAAGGAAAGGAAAAGAAAATATTTATGATTTTTGATAAATGACTAAATTACCCTTAATCACAATAAATAATTTTAAAAAGTAAGGGCATTACTGTAAAATGACCCTTTTTCTTTACTCTCCAATTCGAGAACACAAATTTATATCTTTTTTCTCTAATTTCATTTCTTTTCTTTCCAACTTAGGAACATGAAAATTCAAATCATTATCCTTTCTTTTCCCTTATTTTCTTCCGTTAATTTTCTTTTCTTTCCTTACCGTGTCTCGAGAACACAGCGTAAGAGTTTTAAACAACCCAAACCTATCAATAAAAGATTATATCTTTTTTATCACTTTTGTGAAATTAGGGGAAATGTGTAGGTAATTAACCCACTTGGCCACCCTAACTACGACTACCTCTTTTTGATTGCCCATAAGCCTCGTAACCCTTGGAGAACACTGTCTTCAATGTTGGAGTTTTGGGTTTTTAGCGAACCAGTTTTGATCGCTATGAAGAATTTGATCAGGTGAGAAAGGAGAGGATAGGGACGACTGACGATAGTCAATAGGCCATACATGGAGAATAGTGGAGTTATGGTATGCACTATGCGGTTTCAAGAAGCTAAAAAGCCGTTTTTAATGGATGAGACGGATGAAATTAAGTTACCGACCACGTTTTCTATTTCGTAAACAACCTACCCGATTATTTAGAGATATATTTTAGATGGCTGAGATCTAATTCATCCCCATTCTTTCATAATCTAAGGGTTTAAATTAAATATGAGATTGACTCGCCGTCAGAAATATATATATATATATATATATATATATATATATAATTAAGATAGTAATATAGAATAGATTCTGTTTATACATGCATAAGTTGTTTAAGTATAGTTTTTTATTGTTTAATTAAATATAATTGAAAACACAAGATAACATTGAATTCAATAATAACCTTAATTTTATGTGTGAAGTTATTAGTTAAAAATAAATAAAAAAACTTACACAAATAAAATCTTTATATAAAATTTCAAATTGTAAGGATAGTTACAAAAATCACTAACATGACAGTTGTTTCACTATTCGGTAATTATGTTACGTGATAATTTCTGGACACTTATTTACTCATCTACTAACCATCAATTTTAAAGACCCCCAAAGGGGCCAAAGTGGTGTGGTAAATTTTGTAAACAATTTTATACCACCAATCAACTATTGTAGAAGATCCAATAAGTGGTAATCAAATATATAAAAAAACAACTCACTACCAAATGGTTTATGAATGATTACAAAATTTCTCTGTCATCATTGAAATCATCATTTTCATGCGAATAAAGCTGATTTCCTCTCCACTCTGATATATATATGTGTGTGTGTGTGTGTGTGTATATATATATATATGGCAAATATTGTTAATAAGCAATGAAAACATTCATTATCATAAAAAGAAAAAGAAATGACAAATCATAATTCATACGCAGAAACAACCGATATAACTAATAAATAAATACAATTTGACGAGCAATAATAATTCATAATTTTAAGTTTCTCATGGATTTTTAAATTGATTGATGTTTCATGATTTGAATTGATTTCTTTTATGATAAGTATTATTAATTTTAAGTGGGTTCATGTATCATGTATCTTTATGTATTACATTTAATGATAAATCTTTATACATTTTACTACACCAGGTTACTAAACCACGACAAGTGAATATAATATATTCTTAATTATATTTTGTGTGCATCAACTACCTATCATACATCTGAGTTCATTATAAATCTTATATACCTTTCTATATAAATGTTATCGTAATACGACAAAATTTTACAAAACCGGTATATTTCTAATTTTTTTTATCAAAAGACCATGAATCAGTGATTATATCGACTATGATACGTAAAGAGAATGAATATAAAAAAACGAATAAAAAGTCCAAAAATTACGTACTCATTGCTCTCAATAGATAAAAAAAGTTAAAATTATAATAATTCTTAAAACATGTCATGTTACGATAAAATTTATATCAGAACATAGATAAAAATGAGACAACCGAAAATATATAAGGGGTTGGCTAAATAAACACCTTTAATTTACTAAAAACACTCCAAAATTAGATTTATTTACCTTCCAAATAAACATTATAGTTTTGGATATGATAATAAATGCAACTATATTTTTTTAAATACTTTTTTTGTCAAAATGCGTCAAAATACAAAAAACTTTGTCAATATTATCATTGTATGCAATTAAATTTATTTTGTATTTAAAAATACATACTACTTACAAATTTGGTTCAAATTTGTCAATATAATGAACCAAATTTGTAAGTTGTGTGTATTTTTAGTACAAAATAAAGTATGTACTATGTTGTATACAATGACATTATTGGCATAGTTTGTTGTATTTTCGTTCAATTTGCCCTTCTTTTTTCTATAATTAAGTTTGAATATAATAAACATTTTTATATAATTAAATGAACTTTTACAACGAATTTTTTCAAGCATAAAAATGTATAAATGATAAACATAAATGCACAAAGATGATCAATAATATTTAAAGTTACAAAAAAAAAGTATTCAAGCATAGACCGCTATATCTTTAATAGAGGTTTCGGATTACTAGGTTTAAGTTTTCTACAAGAATCCAGACATGGCATATACATTGATTGCTATCTGATGTGCGTGAATCAGATCAGGTTTTATATTTACAAATTGGAATTACCAAAATTCTGACTACAATACAAATAGGCTAGTGTACCTAATCGTATCGCAATATAGCTCTGGTAAGACCGAGTATCGAACACTTGGGGAACGAGTATGATTTCAGATTTAAAAGATTTAATTATTAATTAGTCTAAAGAAAGCGAGTAAATGGGGGAATATGGGAATAAATCAAAGAATGCGATAAAATATTAATTAGACAAAAGAGAAAACAACCCAAAAGTAAGATAAAGCTGAAAGCTTGGAATGGAAACAATCAATACGAAGTATTCTCACCTAGACTCGATTACCCCCTCGTCTACTGTCAATCTCATGGAAGTGCAATGGATATTATTCACTATATACCGATTTCTAAATTAGCTAGATCTCTTGGTTAGACTCACTAGCCCTATAATTATAGAAACATTAACCCAATGGTCATGGCATTAACTATCCCTATAATTAGTCAATAAATTTGTATCAAGCTAGACTTAATCTATTGATTTGTATTGGTCACAAAATCAATCAATTAACACCGAATGGTCATCGCATGCAATTGTCAAGCACATTAAAGTTAATTACTTTATAACCTAACCCTAAGATTTGGTCCATCACTAATTATGAATCCTAATGGTCATAGAAACTCATGATTAAAGCAAACATAAATAGAATGGTCATCTCAACTATGAAATACTTAACAATAGGCATAAAGATCAAAACTTTAACACAAATGGATTTTTGAAAAAGCTAAACATGATAAGTTATACAATTACTAAACATCCGGGTCCATAGAAATCAAACAAATAAACAAGGGTTCATTTAATCAAGGTGAAAAACAGAAAACCTAGCCCATAGATAAGCTAGAACACATTCAAAACGAAAAAGAACAGAACTTGCAAACCATTATAGACCGATGGTGGCAAACCCGAGTCAATCCCGTTAAAGTTGTGGTCTTCCTCTTCGTTATTAAGCTCCAAACCATCTCTCAAGCCTTGAAATCACTTTTGGACGTCCTCAACCGTCATATTGGAACCCTAGAATCGCATGTATGTTCCTTGGGTCGAAAATAGGGTTCTATTTATAGATTTCACGTTTCGTCACGGACGCTTCGCGTTCCCTTTAAGACGCGTCGCGTCGGATAATCAATTCGCGACATTTTCGAACTTCTGCACGGACGCGTCGCGTTGGACCTTATAACGCGTCTCGTTCTCGACTAATGCAATATTCTCTTCGGTATGATTGTAGCCATCTGAGTCTAGTTTCCGTGGCCTTTTGAATCACCTCAATCCGAGCTTGTATGAGTGAGATATGATCAAAATAGTGGAGGTGTGTCGAAGCTGACAGCTTTTCTTATTTTCTTCAATTTCTTCCGTTTTTGCTCAAAACCTTTCATCATCCGCCTTTTTAACCTAAAAACCAACAGTTTAAAATATTATGTATCTTTTGACTCATTTACGAACAATATTTGGTTAAATATAAATACGATATCGCATAAAATATATATCTAAATACGGTAATATCACTATCCGGTTGCAAATGGGGCACTGTGACAGATCTAATAAGCCGAAATGATAGGCATTGGGTAATCTCTTTTGAACTGTACCATCAAATAATTAACATCATGTACATGTAAAATCGTAATAGTTGATGGTTTTAAATCTATTTCAAACCTTTTCAAAGATGAAAAAAAGTTATCTCGTCGTGGTTGGTTAAATAATGAAGATCACTCCAACCCTATTAATAATTGGCCCTATTATAGGCGTAATCATCCAATGTTGTGGTGGTGCGGACGATTGTGAGAAATTTAGGATTCACGTAATTTATCGATCTCATCCCTAAAAATCTTTAGCATAAACATAATACGAACTCAATAATTCATCTAGCAATTGTTGTCGAACATAGAGCCATCAATCTTACTATAACCGAGACAAACAAATATCACTCGAAATCCAAAATTCCCATTACCCCCGACATCGATCATGTATATCTATATTATAATGAAAGAATATGACTGAAATTTCTTTTATTAGTGGATGATTACATGATTGAGACATCTGGTTTAGATCTAAATTATCAAAAAAGTAAAATTTTCTAAAATAAATTTTATGGTTACATATTATTTTCTAAATATGTTAATAAGATTTTTGTTAAATAAAAAAGACTTTTATTTATTTAATTTAATAAAAAAATAGATTAAATGGTGGCGGTTATCACGCTGCACGACAGCGGTGGCGATGGTTGTCACATGCGTGCCGGAGCGGCAGTTGTCATGTAGTACGACGATTGCGGAGATTGTATCTGTTTTAGGTGGGTTACATTCATAAATAAAGTCATTTGTTATATTTTATAGTTATAATCCATAGGTTACTTATGGGAATAAAATCTTTGATTTAACATTTAGATATAGGATGTTTTTAGGAGTGTTAATTTAGCAACATCCATATATTATAACGGGCAAATTGCGCGAAAATACAATAAAGTTTACCAATATTGCATTGTATGCGATTAACTTTATTTTGTACCTAAAAGTACATACAAATTTTGTTCATTGTATAAGTTCGGCAACGGACTTATGGGGGATTATATGGGCTTGGGATTCTAGTTTTCATAATCCCTAGCCCCCTGGCCCTGTTCGGGTGTTACAATCTTGAGGGGATTATTAAAAACATAAGCCCTCATAAGCCCAAAAAATAAAAACTTTTTCAAGTAGCTTATGGCTTGGGCATGAGATTATTAATTAATCAGCCTCAGCCTCAGCCTCTTTCGCCAAACACACCCATATATATAGATAGATAAAGAAAAAAACAAATAAATAGGGAAGAGACTAGAGATGCTTTAGGGTGTGTTTGGTGAAAGAGGTTGGGGCTAGAGCTGAGGCTGGGGTTGGAGCTGGAGCTGGGGCTGGGGCTGATTAATTAATAATCTCAAGCCCAAGACATAAGCTACTTGAAAAGGCTTTTATTTTGGGGCTTAAGAGATTATGTTTTTAATAATCCCTCAAGATTGTAACACCCGAACAGGGCTAGAGAGCTGGGGATTATAAAAACTAGAATTCCAAACCCCTATAATCCCCCATAAGCCCGTTGCCGAACACACCTTTAAGAGGTTGAATACCTTCTTAATCTGTTAACTTACCACATCCACTTTTTATTGTTCTATAGGTCCAATTACTATATCTAATGTTGGAAACCATATTGAATATTGTTTCATGTGAGTGATATGGATGATTAAAAAGTATTGCCAATTATGAAACCTGTGTCTGTATATTATGATTTGGAATAAATTATAATCAATTTCTAATGTATGGATACATATTATCCTTACACTTATGGAGTTGACTATTTAGGGTCAAATAAAGTTCACATCTTTTTTTCACAAATGTCTTTTTTTTATCATTTTAAATATTGATTCTTTATACTACTCTTGCAGCTTAATTTGCAAGAAATCTTTATGGTTATTTTGATTAAAAAAGACTTCATTCTTTAGCTGCACTTGGTGCAAGAAGAAGCATTTACAAGGTACACTCTTATTTCTTTTTTTTATTAACATTCTTTGTTTATAGTTTGTCACTATGTTTTAGTTTATTTATCCGAAAAACAGTTCTCGTTTGAACTTTTGTCTCTCTCTTTCTATATATATATATATAAATATATATATATATATATATTGAAAAGTTCATTTGAGAACCGTTTTTATTGCGAGAACCGCGAGAACCAATCTTAGCCGTTCAATTCCTCCCCCTTCAATTGGATTGCCCACCCATGAATTCCTTACATGCACCCGCCATACTCAATCCCCCCACGCTCTTCATCCATGAACTCCATTATCCGAAATGAACGACCAAGATTGGTTCTCGCAGTTCTCGTACGAAAAACAGTTCTCGTTTGATCTCTCCCCGATATATATATATATATATATATATATATATATATATATATATATATATATATAGGGGAAGGTTCATTTGAGAACCGTTTTTATTGCGAGAACCGCGAGAACCAATCTTAGCCGTTCATTTTGGATAATGGAATTCATGGATGAAGAGGGTGGGGGGATTGAGTATGGCAGGGTGCATGTAAGGAATTCATGGGTGGGCAATCCAATTGAAGGGGGAGGAATTGAACGGCTAAGATTGGTTCTCGCGGTTCTCGCAATAAAAACGGTTCTCAAATGAACTTTTCAATATATATATATATATATATATATATATATATATATATATTGTATATGTCTAAATATGCACTCATCTATGCCTTTTTGTAACCCTATGTTGTAACTTGCATTACATACTTTATTTTCCTCTTTTTGTTGTTTTGAATTGGGGCGGTTCTTACTTTATATTTAAGCTAATGGATTTCTAATTACTCATTATAGAATTCTAGTACGTGAACATTGGGCAATTCAATGACAAATGTTTCTTAATCTAATTTTTATATTGTATTTTTTTTTTGTACTTGCAAGTTAATTTTTTCGGGCCCCAACGAGTTACTTTAAATATTCTAAGTTTTATGAGAAAACTTATTATTGAGATATTTGTTTCCTTATTTAAATTCTATAAATTATGGAGTTAGTCTCCTTGAGTCGGATTTATTTTTTGCATATGTACACTTCTCACATTTTTTTATTTAATTTTAATGTATATCAAGTTTACTTCTGTAATACTAATACGTGTACGGGTTTATAAACTAGTCATGTAGTATACTTTAAGAGAAATTATATGGTTTTCGATTTATTCTTTCATATAGACAAAGGGATGAAAGAACTAAAAAACGTTACTTAACCTATAGAAGACCACTTAAAAATACTCAATTATTATGAATATATATATATATATATATATATACACACACATAGGGAAAAGTTCAAACGAGAACTGTTTTTCGTACAAGAACTGCGAGAATCAATCTTAACTATCATATTCTCTCTCCTTCAATTGGATTGTCCACCCATAAATTGTTTACATGCACCTTGCCACACTCAATCCCCCACGCTCTTCACCCATGAATTCCACTTACCACTTGAATGGCCAAGATTGATTGATTGGTTTTTGATATATATATATATATATATATATATATATATATATATGTAGACACACACACACACACACGAGAGTTCATACGAGAAGCTCTAAAATTGCAAGAAGTGTGAAAAACATTATAAATCATAGATTGGTTTTTGATTTAGTAATTCACATTAATCATAATTAATAAATTTTTCAATTCAGAAGGACAAATTATAAGAAAAATATTTTCTCTTTCCTCTTTTCGATTAATTTTTTTTTTCCAATTTTTAGAGTTTTTAATTAAAATTTTCCGCTGGATATTTTATCCTATATTTATTTACAAATCAGGATTATTGATTGGTGAACTGTCATGAATTTATTATTCGTCAATTACATTTATTTATTTTGATATATTAAAATTATCCTCTCATTTTTTTATATTTTTCTATTTGACTTCAAACTTTCTTTTGCTTTAATTTACACGTGTCATTTTTCACTGTTGTCTTCTATTCGTCAATTTCTTCTTATGAGCAAAAGAAAATTGACGAATAGAGGACAGCAGTTACACGTGTCGTTTTTCACTGCTTCAATTTAGGTATATGTTCATTTGTGAACAATTCTGGCAGTTATGCGCTAAGAAAATCCTCGCTATACACTTTGTTCACGGATAAACCATCAAAAAGAGCATAAGATTTAGATATATGTACATTAATGAACATTCCATGTTTTTCAACACTCAGAAAGGCTGTTTTTCACGTATATAATGCACTAGTTTCATATTTTGTATAAATAGTCCTTAGTGTTCACTAATAAACACTATTTAAAAAAATTCAAAAACTGCATACCTAGTATAACTGTTCACTTGTGAACAATCTAGAAAATATAAAATTTGACAAGATTATCATCAAGGTAAAAGAAAGAGAAGCAAACATCTTTGTTCAACATAATACAAAAAATAAAGCCATAATCAAACCTATTTTGTGTTTTTCGTGGATAGAATAATTAAAAACAAATTCATCCCTTGTTTAAAATAATCAATAAAATACAAATAGATATTTGTAAACAGAAATGCAGAATAGAAATTAAGAAAAATAATACAAATAAATATATAGAAAGGGATCACCATACAACATTAAACGCCGTTAAAAATGTAGTTAAAAAACGGTGAATAAACAAAGAAAGCATTGTTCTTGGTGAACAAACAAACCGTCGTACTTAGTGGTCTACGTGCAGATCACGACAACTAGTAGTGGTGATAGGAGACACCTACTCACTATAAAACGACAACGAAGGGGTGGCGGTGAAATCGCTCAGGGCGGAAGCTATGGAAGGTCACCGGTGGTGAGATGATCACTCACAATAGAAGGCATCAGAGGGCAGCGGTCGAGCAATGATGACGGCTTACCAAGACGGATAAAGTAGAATACCAGATATGACCAGTGAATGGTGATATGGTGGTGGAGATGGCAAGTGGAGGAGAAAAAGAGGGTAGATGGGTAGGGGGAGAAATGGTGAAGGAGAGTAGAGATCTAGGGTTTTTTTTTTTTAAATGATTAGGAATTAGAGAGTCATATGATAAAGAGGAGAGAGAATAGAGTGGTGTATTGTCTATATTACCCTTTAGCATTATTAATAACTACTGTTTAATTTCTTTTAAATAACAAAGTTATCACAATTGTTTATAGTCATATATTAAACAATCTGATCTGATGATTAAAAATGTTTCTCGCAATCACTAATTTAAGGATCCAGAGTACTACTTAATTAAAAATTAGAAAAGAATATAGATGATACCTCCCCTACTTAATATAAAAGGGTCTTTTCTATTCGGTTTATCTTAGTTAATTAAACTAATTTAGTTTATATTCTAGGAATTCTCCACTTAATAATTAAGGGTGATTACTAAAAACTTCTAATGTTGAGTCAGATGTAGTTTTACTTATTCATTTATTTAGGTAGATAATTATTAATTTATACAATCATCTCCTACCTAACCCGATTCATAACTACAACTCTCATACCTTCTTATCCATGTACCCTAATCCTCCTCCTCCAAGAAAACCTCCTGCAAATATGCTCTCATTTTATCGTCCCACCTTAGAGCCGGTCAATCACGCCTCCTCATGCCTTCGATTGAATCGATTCCACCCTCCTAACAGGCGCGCTATTGGTTGCCTCCTCTTAACATGACTAAACCACCGCAATCTCCTTTCTCTCAGCTTCTTGACAGTAGACGTCACTCCTACTTCTGTTATGAAAACTCCAACCGGAATTTTATCTAACAAAGTTTTCCGCCTAAGCATTCTCATCTTGGCCTCTTCCATCTTCTCCACTTGCGCCTTTTTCAGAGATTAACTCTCGGATCCATATAACATAGTCGGTCAAACAGCCACTCTCTAGAATTTTCCTTTTAGCTGTAATAGTACTTTCTAGTCGCATAAAACTCTTGTCGACACCTTCCACTTCTGCCACCTAGCCTGAGTATGGTTGGCAACATCATCGTCTATCCTCCTTGTTCTATGTAACAGGGAATCCAAGTACGTAAAAGATTCATAGGGTCTCAAAACGTGTTCCCCTTACAGATATCGTCCCTGTCATTGTTTTCCGTTTTGCTGAAGTCACAAAAAAGATATTCGGTCTTATTTCTACTAATTTGAAGTCCCAACTCCTCTAATGTTGCCCTCTACTGATCTAATTGTCTATTCAATTCCTCTTTCGATTCTAAAATCAAAACAATTTCTTCGGCGAAAAGCATACACCATCGGACACCTCTCTTGATTCCCCTCGATAACTCGTCAAGAA
The DNA here is from genome assembly GCA_038502395.1 of Dittrichia graveolens. Taxonomy (NCBI): domain Eukaryota; kingdom Viridiplantae; phylum Streptophyta; class Magnoliopsida; order Asterales; family Asteraceae; genus Dittrichia; species Dittrichia graveolens. Next base: position 18,670,709 of record JARJIL010000009.1, read on the forward strand.
TCACTACAAAAATAATCGGCCTAGACCCTTGATGGAGGTCACTTAGCATACGCAAGTACTCGGGGGCTATTTGTTAGAACAAAATGATTAAGCACCAAATGATTCTGTGGTCTGAACAATTCAAAGACTCTAAATGAGTCTGCCTCTAAATGTGACATGTTGTTGTAAAGGTTCTAACTGAATAATCAAAATGATACAAATGACCATTTAAACCTTAATAGTGATATATTATATTATAAAATATGATGATTGTTAACAAGACAATGTGTGAAAGAAATAGTATTATGGTAAAATACTTGTTTAATGATTCAGAATGTACTTTAAGGTAGAATGATTTAGTAGCATTCTTCTGTTTCATTAAACACGGTCTTCATTCAAAGACAATAATCAAACACATTGAATGCCAAATGATTCAACATTCGGCACTGAATGGTTCTATTGAGCAGTAAATAAACAGCCCCTCAATGTTACCCATGAGGTTCGCACGTAGGACAATGCACCATCAAGAAGAAAAACAAGTAAAACAAAAAATTTTAAACCCAAAAACAATAAATAAACAAATGGACAAAAAATTAGAAATTAAATTTTAATAACTCTCATAAAACATTAAAAATGTAAATAAAATCATAGAGAAGCAATATCTCTATGCTCGGATAAAGGTACGACTTTTTACATCTACATCTCCCATACACCTCTAGGCGGGAATGAGTATGTTTATTATATTAAATAAAACTATGTCAATCATTATATAAATCTAACAAGTACTAAGTACTTGATCGAACAAGTCAACTTACAACAACCTTACACCACAACCTTTTGACTTTTGACCATCTTTCTAAAAGGATACCCATTTCAGCACCAACTCATTTCAACCATTTACCTAATCTTACCCAACATACCCATTTTATCACTACCCTTAAAAAACACTATTTCATTGTTACATTATAGGACCAACCCAAGTGAAGAAAGCCAAGAGGAAACACAAGAAAGAAAATGCATTTCAAACCTGACAAAGTATATACCTGTGTCGAAAACACGAATACAATATGTTACAATGTGCACAAGAAACAGCACATAAATTTATACATGGAGGCAATTAACTACGCCTCGACTTATTTGGATGAACTAGCAATCTTTTTTCTTATCAAAACAATACATGATGCATACCATACAATGTAGAACAAACAAGCCAGCATTTCTTACACCATAATTGCCCATTGAAGCAGCAACACAGGTGCTTCAGGGACTTCATTGTTACAGTTCATGCCCGTGAACGATGTTTCAACAGCTCTTCAAGCTGGAATGGGTTGAGGGACTCTACCAGAGTCGTTTGCAGCCAAACTATCATAATATTCAACCAACACTTTCCAGCCTCCTGGGCACATGAATCCATCTGGTGGGTTTTCTTTGTTCCTTGCAAGTGTTCGCATCTATAGTAAAACACATTAACATTAGAACTGTGGTGGGAAGGTGCATTAACAGATCTAAAAGTGTCTGTAATGAACACTTTGTGGGGTTGTTGTGGCCTCCACCACGACGTGTTGCCACTACATTAGGTGTGTAGTGGGTGGTTTGAGTGGTGGTGACCATAGTAGTGGTAGGTTTTTTTCCTAACTGAAATCAATAAATGTGAATTTGGTGTGATGGGAGTGATGATTAGGTGCCTCAAGTGATGGGAGTGTGATGTTGACGACCTGACATGGCAAAGTGGTGGTGAGTGGTGGAGTGATGACTATGGATACTCTAAATGCAAAATGTTTTAGTATCCAATATGTTGACCCACAAACAATTTTTGTCCATCTTAAATAAAAAGTTCAAAATAATTGTTGTGTTAGAATGGCCGAAATTGCAACCAGTAATAAGAACGAAGCGGGAAGGACAAGTGAAAGTAGTATAGCAGAAATAATATATATACCTTGGTACCCGAGATGAAGAGGAAATCTTGAGCTCTTGACGGGTCAAAGAATTCCATTTTTTGCTGTTTTGTGTCGTATGCTGCAACCTGAAAATAACACTCTCAAGTAACTCAAAACATATTCATGATATATAATAAGAAAACAACAAACAATGTTATTTTCTTGGAAATGCAACATAAATTGATGATATATGTAAGAAAATTGAGTACCTTGAAAGGGAGAATGTTTAAGCGTTCAAGTCCAGGAGCCATGCTAAGTACTTTCTTGCCATGGTCAGCATTATATAAATCTCTTTTCTCAACTGGATGACTCATGCCAGCCGGATCACGACCCACTATGTAAAAGTTGGCACCTGCATTAATCCGGGCTTTTGCATGCCACTGCACCTCGGTGGGCCCAGCATAGTGCATAGGAGATGGAAATATTGATACCACTGTGTTCTCTGGATCAAGAACACCATCTTCAAGCACCTGATATTCATCAAAAATTTTAAAAACAGTTTAACGATCCTTATGGTATATCTACAGAACGATTACATTTTCCTTTTGGCATGATCTTTGATATCTTCCATCTTCTTTAAGAATCAATTTGCAGAATAAAAAAAGGAAGAAGGTAAGAATACTTCTTTCTAAAAATCCCTGGCATAGTTGACATATGTGATCAAGAATGGTTTTCATAATGGTAATTGGTAAAGCTCACTAATCACTGATGGGAACCATATAATCATAGTTTAGCGGGTTGATAGGTTGGGTAACGAGTCAAAATAGGTACCTTTATTAGTACAGGTCAATAGGCCATTATAGACTGGCTAGGGCCAATTAGCACACACTTATCACTTATGTTTCCTTCTTTTTTGACTAAATGATATATTGATATGTAAAATTTGAATACAAATCTATGTTATAACAGTGATAATAAAGTTTTATTAATAATAGAAATTTTGGAGGTTTTATCAATTTAGATTTACAGAGGGCAATTTCAACCCATTTATCTACAAACAGGTTAATTTGGATTATGTCAAAAAGGCTAAATTTAAGAAAAAGTAGCTAAAACATGACAATTCAAATGGGCCATATGTGTAAATCAGGTCAAAAAGTCTCCAAAAGGGTACTTTTAATACATAAAACCTGCTAAATCATTTATTCAAAAAAATTAGATTATTACTGAGATAATATATCTTCTATAATCACATTTGGTTCACCAATTGTTTATAAAACAAATATAAAAAAAACTAAGGGTTGAATCATTTTTAATGAATACGATTCTGATAACATTCGACCCTTTTGACGCGTTCTCTTTTTAGTGAATCATTTAGCTTATCCCCGATTTAATAAAACATAACCTAAATCAACCTGTATTTAGGTAAACGTGTTGAAATCACCAACTCTACTATAACTTTAAAAAAACAATTTGGTAACCAACCTTCTCATGCTGCTTCATTCGCCAGCTAAGTGGAACATCATCTGCCTTTGTAAACCCTCCGAGTGGATGAAGCAAAAGAACAGGATTTTTATAACCCATTTCAAGAAGTCGACGCCTTGTGTCAGTCATCAAAAGAGCATGACCATTGTGTACTGGATTCCTTAGCTGGAAAGCAAACACTGCATCAGCATTCCGTTTTTCAAATTCCTCACGAAGTTCTGAAGGGGAAAGTCGATAACGATCAAGCCCATCATGGTATTTGATTGGTTGTATAACTTCAAGATCACCACCAATTAACCAATCTCCTGCACCTGTTATGGCTTCTTCAACATAAGGGAGACCAGGGGCTGTTGTGCCCCATGTTCTTGCTATTCTTTCTTCTTTATTATGCTTGTAGATCTCAATGCTAAACAATCAATGCATAAAACCAAGAAATAGTAAGTAAAAACTTGTTGAATTCTGGCCAAACAAATAAAAGTTGTGCAATTTGAATTTAAAATATAAATACATATTACTTCAAAGATAATTCTTCCTTTCTCTGTCAGTTGTAATACCTCAAACAAACTACTTCTAATACAAAGTTGGAATCTTTAGAATGTTTAAAAGAAACCCATGAACATAGTAAGGAAGTGCTATAATAAATATAAATATTAAAAAAATAATAAAAAGATTATGTTAAATAATGTAAATATTTACTCCTACAATTTTGTGTTAAGAAACCTAGCTCTTGTACTATGAGATGCTTCTAAAGTTTGCATCTTTATATTTATTTTAAGATAATTGGACCAAAATATAATCAATTTTACACATTTTGCAATTGTGTCTATCGAGTTTTTAACTTCATGTCTCTTAACTTGTAGCATTAATTTTCGGAACATATTTACTTACTAAACATAAATCATTTTTCTTCTATTTATAATCAAAAGTCAACCATATACATAATAATAACTTTTTAATTCACTATAAGACCGTCCGTAGACCATAGTACAATCCTCACTAATGTCCGTGAGGAGCCGACAGACACACCGGAGGAGGCCAATTCGTCCTTGTACACGGATGATGGACCTATAAAAACTTGTCATGTGGGCCCGAAATTCGCATATGTTCGCTAAATTTTATAAAATAATTTTTTTATTATATTTAAATTTTGTAACGACTTTTAACGATTGCATAAGAAAATATTCTAGATACATGACATGATGTGACGGTATGAATGAACAAACTTATTTCTCGGAGGATTATCCCTTCAAATTTCTTTTTCAAATTTATTCCCCTTTTGGTGTGTGAAATACCAAAACTACCCTTAGTGTGACAAATATGACTATATGTCTATATCCCAAGAGAAAGGGATGCAAAAACTGTTACTGGCAGCCCCACTTCATAGCTAAGTAGCTAACAACTACAATCATCATAACTACAAGTTTTCTGTAAATAATTTAAAAACAAAACACACACACACACGGAATATCATGGGGCAATGATTGATTGATAAAAGATCGAGAAAACCATCTTACTTGTTCAAGATAGCAACAGGATTATCAGAAGAATCAATAAGCGCGACAGATGTTGAACCAGAAATCCGATTCTTCTGAGAATCATCAATGTCCAGTACAATAGGCACAGACATATTAACAATCGACCCGTCTCCTAACCGGAGCGAGTTAAAATGAAGAGTTTGGAGGAACTCGGATTCTCTCATGAACCCGGTTAACGGACTAGCCCAACCCTCGCTGAGCACATGAACCCATTCCAAATCGATCCTTGAAAGCTTGATTTTAGGCAAATCCATGGCTTCCCTTGATCGCAAATCCCTCTGTGACTCCGGAACCACAAGCTCAACGAGCTTTCCCCCATCGGGTTCAATTAACCCGCAAGAGATCCTGATCGGTTTTCGAATTGGGCTTTGTTTGATGGAGAATGACGCAGAGGAGACATTGGGAAGATTGATTCGATGGGTTTTGTGTAAAGGGGAAGATTGAATTGGGGTTTTGATTAGAAGGGACGCCATGGCGGCCACTGATTTGTGTTTATTCTTTGATTCCCTAACAAGAGGGAAATTTATGAGTTAATGGAATCAAAATAGGAGAATATAAAGTGGTTGGGAGGATGAATCTGGACACTCTGTTTTTGTACGGGTTCCCTTTTTAAATTCATATTACACGTTTTAATTTTGTTTTATTGCAACTTTTTACTTTGTATTATAGCAAAAAAATATAGTAAAATAAAGAGAAATAATATTTTTATTTGTAAAGTTAATTCATCTAAAGTAAATATATGTTTTACTAACTTGTAATATAGCTTCAAAAGTGTTATATTTTCGATAGATAAATTAAATTTATAAGTAGAAGAATTAACACTCTAAAATAAAATATGATCATTTAATCTTTATAATCAAGAATTTGTAGCTCAGCAGTATATATTGTTATGAAATTGTGTCTCCTCTTAAAAAGTTATAGATTTAGTAGGTGTGTATTTACTATTTTTCATTTAAAATATTAATTTTTATATTAACCTTAATTAGCAATTTTATTATTATTATTATATTGATGTCTTTTCATGCATGCAACTCACAATTCATAGCTAGACACTCTTGACTCTTGAATGATGTTTTGTGTCTAGGGTTTGAATATTAGAAAAAGTGTTTTTGATATTATTCTTTAGTTAGGGGACATTATATTATCCATACAATTTATAGAAAAAAACAAATTTATAATATATATTTTATTTGGTGCATTACAAACAAGTATGGTTTTGCCATAATGGCTAAGTATGTTTGTTCACTTTCATACATATGGAGAGAGTTCAATTCATGTGTCCTTTATTTTCTTTTATTCTTTTATTTTTGATTCTCTATTCTTTTAATTAAATATTTATTTTTTAAAATTTTTATTTATGAAAATCAAATTATTTTTGTTCTTCTTTTTAAATATTCTATTTTCACAATTGTAAATTCACATACTTTCCATGTCTTAGCAAAAAAAGCTTTACGTCTAAAACACAATTGCAAATTACAAAGGTTTAGTCATGTCGCAACGCACAACTATCATGAGTTTTTTTTCCTTGAATTTTTTGTTTATTTTGTTCCTTTGGCTACTATTGTCATTAACCCTACAATATTTTTTTTGAAAATAACAAATAACAAAGGGCAAAATACGCGAAAATATAAAAAAATTTATCAATATTGTCATTGTATGTAATTAACTTTATTTTGTACCTAAAAATACATACAACTTACAAATTTTGTTCATTGTACACAGTTGGTAACTTGAATACCAAGTTACCGGTTATCCATTGTATACAATGAACAAAATTTGAAAGTTTTTTGTATTTTTAGATGCCAAAGTTCTTTTATTTTTGGTCAGGTTACCTGTTATAATAGGTAACTTGCATACAATGAACCAAATTTGTAAGTTGTGTGTATTTTTAGGTACAAAATAAAGTTGGTTGTATACAATGGCAATATTAGTATAGTTTGTTGTATTTTCGTATAATTTTCCCAATAAAAAATGAATAACCACAACCTAAGTTTACAATGGCGAAAAATATAATCTTTCAAACTTCCTTACAAATTCCGCAATGAAACATTTATGGTTCGCGTCGCTATTTTTTAAGTTTGGGTAAAAAGAAAAATGCAGATTTGAACTGATTTAAAACACTCTGACATAGATCGCGCCACGATCCTTATAAGGACGCACCGCCATCTTCTCTTTTACGCATACCCGGATCACGACCAACCCATTCGTCTCGATGCGACCAAACACCTGTCGCGTCTTGATCTTCAAAAATTTGAACTTTAGAGTTTTGGCTTTTAAACTTGCGTTCTTTGATAATAACTTATTTATGTGGTTCTCATAGATACTCAGGAATGTTTGATCATGCTTCAGATAGGCTAGATCTTCCGAAAAATGAAAAACAAAAGAACGGAACGAAAAGACGGACAAACCTAACTCACTTTCGTAAGCATCACGGTTGCATTTAACTTATGCAACAAGCCTTTAAACCCCTCTGTAGCCCGAGTGGACGAGTTATAGTCTCGTGAGGGTTATTAGGAAACACACCCACAAAGTTGAACAAAAAGGAAATGAAATACAAAAATAAAGAAGAAAGGAAAACCTTAACTGTTGTCTCCGGAGAAGCGCTTGTTTTCTACTGAGTTTCTAGCTTGACTCTGGATTCATTTATTGTGAATTTGAACGAATGACCCTAAACTAGCAATCAAGTGCGGGTGGTAATATTTATACATACCGGGCAATGTATATTGGTTACCGATTCGGAATGCTGCTGCTAAAGCCGCGTTCCATTGAAATTTCTCGATATCTGCATACCTCCTTTTTGTGTTATGAATTTCGATCATCCCCATGATTGCGAACTCGATTGTGACTCAAGCAAAGACTCCAAATGGCTCCCGGTGTTGTTTAAGTTATTATCGGTCCGATTCTTCTCTAGAGACGACGGACCCAGAGGCTTCCCGGTGTTGGAGGGATTCCATATTTTGACTCCAACTCCTCATTTGATTCCGTGGTTATCTTATTTTCTGGCTTCGGAGTTTCCTTCACAAAAAGTAGAAATTCAAGATAGCCCAAGATTTCATCTCCACAAATTTCCATGTCTTCTCTTTCAAGAATGGAAGGTCCCCATACGGGTTTTAGTTCTAAACCTAACGGGGGTGTTGGTTTTACGAGGGTCGATGGTTCATCCTCTAAACGTTCTTCTGGTTCCTGGAGTAGGTCAGCGTGACATTGCATAATATCTCCATCAGACTGAGCATCTTCTCTTGACTAAGTAGTCGTAGGGCTCAAAATGCAAACTTTAGTCGGAATTGGAGTCGTCTAAGTAGTACGATTCAAGATTAAATTGTGGTTCATCAGGCGAACCAATCGGGTGGTCATTCTCAACATCTTTTACGATGAAGTCGAAATCAACCTGTTCAAAGCCATTGTCGTAAAATTCGTTTAACAAATCTTTAAGAAAGGAATCCCAAGAGATCCGCTGATCCCCGCGGTAGCTTATAATCGTGAAAGACACATCGAAGGACACAGAGAAAGACTCACAAAAAGATTAAAAAAGGCAGTCTACCCTAACAGGAACAGAAATGCAAAAAAGAGAACAAAAGTGTTCTAGTCGCTCCGCGACGCGTCGTGGCAAGCAACTGGACGCGGCACGTCCAACAGGCAGAAACTATAAATTAACTTCCTTTTGAGCCAAAACTCGCGGGAAGGATCGTTTAACACTAAATCAGTAAAATTAAACCAAAATTAAACCGTTCCCTCGCAACGGATCCAAAAACTTGATTCGCGTATAGTGTACCGGTTTTAAATTTATAAAATCCGATTTATTAGTACTAATACGACACGAATAGGCAAGAGGACCTAACCATTTATAGTTTAGTATAAGAAGTATGGGTGTCGAACACAAGGGGAACGGGTATTATTTCTGATATTACTCTACTAATTCAATATTAAACTAATTAAAACACTAAGAGGGTGTTTGGTAGAGAGAAAAGAAATGGGGGGTTTTCTCTTGTTTGTGAGAAATGTCTATCATTTTGGGTGGATAAATGGTTTCTTCATTCAATTCCATTTCCCTTCATCCTTTGTATTTTCATTTCTCTGTATTTTATGGAGAAATGACGATTGTGTCGTCTGTTGCGATGTGATTCCGGCGAGGCGGCAAGGCCGTATCCGACATCTGGTTTGATTGAACCCTAATCGCCGTCGTCTGTTGTGATGTCTGGTTCGATTGAACCCTAAATCATGGTCGCCATCTGTTGTGATGTGATTCCGGCGAGGCGGCAAGGCGACGTGTGGTTCGATTGAACCCTAAATCGTTGTCGCCGTCTATTGCGATGTGATTCCGGCGATGCCGCAGCTGACGTGTGGTTCGATTGAACCCTAAATCGTTGTCGTCGTTTGTTGTGATATGGTTGCGATGATGAGTAGTCCAACTTCTTCTAGCGATGATGAGTAGTCCGGCGTTGGCAACGCAGTGTCGCTGCCGCTGCCGACGAGTTTCCGGTGACCTGAGCCACCATTTCTCGTTTTCATTTTTTGATGATACCAAAAAAGGGCATTTTTTACTCATTTCTATTTCTCGACATTTCCATTTCTCCCCCATTTTCATTTCCAGTTTTTCTCATTTCTTTTATCTCTACCAAACACTCTCTAAAAAGCTTTAGTACTTATAATCAAACTTTTATCGCTAGCAACCTAAGAAAACAGTCAAAACACTAAAGGTAGCTCAAAGGAATCAAAAGGCAACAAACTTGATTGTTTTTAACTATGGAATGAAGACTTCACTCCCTATATTCAATTCCACCTTTTTCAAGCCGATTAATTTCATTTAAACTCATGCAATAGATATTTAAACATCATATACCGATTTCTAATGTGATTAGGCTCTTGGTCAAATCCCTATAATCATGCAATTAACTAACCCTATGGTCAACGAGTCAATTTAAAGCATAATTAAGCGTTTTAGTTTGAATCAAGAAAGACTTAATTTTTAATGATTGTTTTATTTAACAAATCATTCAATTAGCACACAAAGGCCTTTATATGCAATTGAACACACATTAAAGTTTCTATTTTTAATATTTTAACCCTAGGATTGGTTAAGCATTAGTCAAAATTACCTATTGGTCCTAGATAATTATGATTTAAGCGTCACAAATAGACTGTTCTTCTAATTTATGAAAACTCGTATTCTAAACATCCAAAAATAGAATCTTTAACACATGGTTCTTTGATTAAGCTTGCAAGACATTTATATGATGAAAAATAGCCTAAATCATTGAAATTAAACAACTTTACAAGGTTTCATCTCCTCTAGGGAGAAAAACAGAAAGATCTAGCCAAGAAGCATCATTCTAAACATTCTGGAATCATAAATAAACATGGATATAAGATTAGAAAGCAAAAACGGGATGAAAGCAATGATTAAAGTCTTGATCTTCACTCCAAAAGCCTTAATCTTCAAGCCTAATGCTCCAATTTGCCTTGGATCGCCCCTGGGGTGTACTTAGAGTTTGAATGGAGGTAAATATCGGGTAAAAGATCCTCCAATAGATCTGGGAATGAGTTTAAATAGATAGGGCAAACCGGGTAGATTGCGTCGCGATCCCTCCCAGGACTTGAGTAAAATTAGAAAAATCTTACTTGAGAGTTTAATTATGTATTCACGTAATGTTACATTTTAACATATCTAATTATTTGTATTTTAGATTTGATTTATTATTTATTACTTGATACTTGATGTTCCAACTAGATGGAACAGTGGCTACAAGTTGATCTAGCTAGTATGTGTAACGCCATAACTTTTGAGAAACAAGTTGATTGTGATTTTGATGAACAACCCACGGATCGAAATCCGTATTAAATCGTTATGGAGATGAAACCCTGCTTTGTTAAATTTTTTTGTGAGATAGAAAATATGATTTTGTTGTTATATTTTGCGTTCTTCCTTTATACGGGGAACAAGGAAGAATTTTTGGATATTGTATTGGATCGATTATCATTATGGAAGAGAAAGAAAAGAAGCTTTATATAAAAATTATGTGACCTTGGTAACTGCTTACAACTCCGTTCTCCCCATCTGCTCACCTATGTTGGTAATCATGCCCCCACCGTCATCATTTATCGCCTTTTATCGATTTTCATTTCCTTTACTTTGCTATCCACTCCTTCAACCATCATGTCCACCCACCTTTGACAAACATCATTACCACCTACCTCCTTTGACCAACATTTCAGCCCACAAAAGCCATTCATCATCACAGGTCGTCGGACATCCTTATCATTGTCCACCACTGGTAGTTGTCCATACACATGTGTAACATAGATGAGTGCTTATTCATCTGCTATTCAAATTAAAGAATCACTCAAAGAATCATCATTGTTTAGCAAAATTCTCTTGTTGACTTTAATTTCATAGTAAATGTTAAGTTAACACTCAAGATAGATTCTTATCATATGAATACATCTTACCAAACTTCATTAACTATGATCAATACACATGTTAAAATCGAAAATGATAGTATGAAAAAAATAAAATTAATGAATTTCACGTATTATTATTACATTTTCAATAATTTATAGTAGATAATAAATTTTTTATTTTACAAGAATATATATATATATATATATTTATTTATTTATCCAATACCCCCTAGGGATGGCAAATCCTGACACGATCCGAAACCCAACCCGAACTGAACACGATCTAGGTCGACCCGAACACGATAACCCGAAGATAACCTGTTTAACACGATTTTTTTATTATAATAATAATAATAATCATAATCATAATAATAATAATAATAATAATAATAATAATAATAATAATAATAATAATAATAAAACCCAAATTACATTTAACTTAAATATATTATTAATTTGAAGTTATATATAATAAATTAATAACTAAATAACGACACTTTTAAGTTTTTATATTTTACAATTTTTAGTTTTTATCTGTAAACACTTTCATTTTCAATAAATTTTCATTTTGATTTTGATAAATTAATATATAACAAAATTACAAGAATAGAATTAAGAAAAATTTGGAGAAGAAAAGAGGAACTCGTGAGTCGTGAGATGTGAAATTGAAATGGAACCCTAGTCTCCCTTGCGACGCCGACAACCCAACAGCCCACCTCCATCGTTGCGCCTCAAGAGACTCAGTCGCCTCTCGGTTCAACCTTTCTAAAGGGTAATTGCCTACAAGGCTGCAACCTTCTTTAACTTTTGTGTTTTTGAGAATTTTTAGTCGTATGTTTGAATTTTCAAACTTATGTGGTGAATTTTATTTGTATTTGTGTTTTAGAACTATTATATTGGTTTTATAATTTTGATTTTCGATATGAAAACCAAGTTATTTACCCAAAACATAATTTGATTTTTTCTGCAAAAAATGGGTCGACACGAAACTAAACTGGGTCAAAAATGGGTCGACACAAAAATGATTGACCCGAACACGACACGATCCATTTAACACGAACACAACCCGAATTGCCAGGCCTACGTCCCCCCCCCCCCCCCCCCGGGTCAACTATTATATTGGTTTTATAATTTTGATTTTCGATATGAAACCCGACATGAAAACCAAGTTATTACCCAAAACATAATTTGTTTTTTTTCTGCAAAAACATAGGTCGACATGAAAACACGACCCGAACACGACACGACATGAAACTAAACTGGGTCAAAAATTGGTCGACACAAAAATGGTTAACCTGAACACGACACGATCCATTTAACACGAAGACAACCCGAATTGCCGGAATGCCAGCCCTACCACCCCACAACCCCCCCCCCCCCCCCCCCCCCCCCCCCCCCTCGTTCCGTAAATAAACCTCAGGAGCACCAGCTTAGCCCGTTAACGAAGGCAAGTTCTTCAAACAAGAATCAAACACAAAGACGCCTCATACCATAACCAAATCGGTTCTACAATTTTCGTATTTACACTTCGAATTCTGTAAGCAGATCCCTTCTTTGACTTCAACAATTCCGAAACCCTAGTTTTTTTTAATTGAAATTTGGTTTTGAGGAAGTTTTCAATTTGAGTTTGTTTTGAAAATTGCAAACGTGGGAATTTTCAGGGATTTAGAATGGAATCATCGTCTTCAGTGATATCCCCGGAAGATGTATTGGAATCGTTGATGAACGACGGCACAATTGACACCTTGAGATTGAAGATTATTAACCAGCTGAAAGCCAATGTAGGTTTTCGTGTTACTTTCCTTTCAGTTTCATATTCGCGATCTTTGTGTGTTTATGTTGTCTGATCATATTCGATCATACTAGCTTATCTTCAGCAAAAAATTTGAAACTTATTAAAACTTGTTTGTGATGAAATTTCTGATCTGTAGGAGAAAAAGTTATTCTTAAGAAGATTATGATAGAATACCAATGAAGTACAATTTAGTTCTAATCAGATTCTTGAATGTGAAAACAATTAGGCTCCAATTGTCATAGCAATTATCTTGGCTGTAGAGAAAGAGATATAATGACAATGAATTAGCAGAGTAATTACAGTAAAGAAGTGGAAAGTCCAGTCTGATATTCAGTAAGATAGTTGGTTTAGATAGCTTTGATCAAAAGCAAACTCTAATGGTGTGAAGGTAGTGGTTATTTGCATCAGAAGAAAAAAGAAAAAGGAAAAGAAAAGAACCTCGGTGTAGTACATTAACACCATCATAAATAATAACGACGTGCTCCTCTTTTCCTCTCTTCTCCAATTTTTTTGGTAGAATAGGTGGCCACTGAGATCTTTCTACACCAAAAAGTTTCAGTAATTTACCTACTTTGTTCAAAAGCAACAGAAAACCTGCAAAGTGAAAGGTTGAAGTGATGCAAATGAATAAACAATCAATTTTCATGATACAGAAATAACTTTGCAGCAGGTCATTTTTGTTTTATGTTGTTAGAAATCCATTACATCAATTGTGGGTGAGGTCTAAACTGCTGAATCAGTGAATCACACACTATCCTCGCCTCGAATTATAATACCAGTTGTGTAGATATCTCTCTTGTATAGTTAAATCACTTAATTAGTGTTGTAAATATCGGTCTTGGCAGCCGATAAATCGGGCGCCTAGGCAGTTGTTGGTGGCCAACCGACCTAGAATCATATGATTGGTCAAACTTATTGGGCATGGTGAAAATCGGTCCTTGGCGTTCAACAAAATGGTTCGACTTCATATAAAAACAAAAAAAGAAAAAACTGTTTAGGGTCTAAGGAATGGAAAGGGAGATGTATTTAGGGTTTAAACTAATTATAGACTTATGGTTTTTATTTTTCAAGCTTGTGGTTATTGACTTTTTTTGGTAGGATATTGCTAATATTTATTTATTTTTTAAAAATAAATTCCTTTGTAATTTAGGGTCCTCGCTAGGAAACCGATTAATCGCTTGAAGGTGATTCACCGACTGTATACCACCTAGCGACTTTTACAACCTTGAACTTAATTAAATAATTTATTGAAGAATAAATAAGTTCATGATTTGTTTTCATCGTATAGGAAGATCTAAAGAGTACCACTATAAAGATGGTAGAGCAGAGTAAGGTTCTCAACACACCAGGGGCAGAGAAACAAACTAAAAGGGAGCTTTTTGATGCTCTTCGGCAAGAACTTGAGTAAGATTTTATCAAGTGATCTGATTGTCTAAATCACAATTCATTTTAAAACTTGATAAAAAATTTCTTCGATATATTGTCTAAAATTGTATTATACATAACATTCCTTTTGATTCGATGCAGAATCCCTGTACTTGAAAAAGCCTCTAAATCAGTTTGGGAGTTGATTTTAGACAGTAATGGGCTCGGGAGAGAAATAAATGAAACAGTTGAAAAAGTGTTTTGTAGGCTAAGTGGTAGAGAACCTCCATTGTTTCCTGTTAATGGTGAATTACAATCGGTAAAAGGAAAAGAGAAAGTGGCCGAAAAAGAAAAAGGGAAAGGAAAGGAAAAAGAAATTCATAATGAAAAGGAGAATGTGGACTCTACATCAAAGAAAAGGAAGTTGGATGGCTCTGGAGAGGAAGTCACAAACTGATCTACAAATGTTCTTCCATGCATCAAATCTAAGAACCAGAGGCAAGTGTCGCTAACTAATACAATATTTGTTTAGTAATTTAGTTCTACTGGAGCAAAATGCAAGTAATCTTATAATTTCTCTGTTGTACGTGTGGACCGTATAAAATCCAGTTTTGTCTCCATCGTCATATAAATTAGTTACATTGATTTTTACTATTACCAAGTTCTAGAGATGAGTTCATATGATTTAATTTATTTCCTCGATGTAGTTTTTAAGATATAAGTTGATATATATGTTGGACCTATGTTAGGGGCGGCAAAATGGGTGAGTCATGAGGTTTGGGTAACAGGTCAAAAAGGGTTCGACCATGCTAGTTGAAATGGCTCATTTTTATTATGGTTTGGATTGAGCCACACTGTTTCTCTGTCTATTTTCGATAACTTTCAACTCGTTTGATATGTTCCTCCTTTAGCCAATTTTCTTAATTTAACCCATTTGAGATAAAACACCAACTAAAACCAACACATAGATGAGTAAATGGGTCGAAATTCCCATTTCTACCTAAATAGAAATATGCGGGCACAAAATTTCTTGTTAATGTTAAATCCACACCATTCCAACAATTTTATTGAGTATTTAGCATTTTGAACCTATATATATATATACACACACACACACACACACTAGCATGATGCCCGCGCAATGCGACGGCAACGAATAATTTCTACTTGTTAATATGTCCGTTTTCAAGATGCAGGGAGTATGGTATTCATGTAATACGGTGACAGCAAATAGTTTTCGTTTATTGACATGTCTATTTTCTTTATCTTTTTTTCCATTTCATTTACTTTTTTGTTCTCCATAATTGGAAAAAAATGTTATGAAAATATTTTTTAATTATTAAGTTACTTTGTATTGGCTTTGACTTTCAAAAAATTGTATTGACTTTGATTTTCTTAAATATTTAAAGTTTAGTTATTAAAATGGAATATAAGAATCTTATTAACTATACAAATAGTTACTCAATTTAGTTTATATGAGGGGTAATTTAGTAATTTCAAAACACTTAAAATTTAAGAGTTTAAGCAAAAGGTTTAAATGCTTTATAATATAGTATAGATAGTATAGATATATACATATATAGTGAAAAGTTCATTTGAGAACTGTTTTTATTGCGAGAACCAATCTTAGCTGTCCAATTCTCCCTCTTTCGATTGGATTGCTCGCCCATGAATTCCTTACATGCACCTTGCCACACTCAATTCCCCCACGCTCTTCATCCACGAATTCCATTATCCAAAATGAACGGCTAAGATTGGTTCTCGCAATAAAAACGGTTCTCAAATGAACCTTCCCCTATATATATATATATATATATATATATATATACACACGACAATCAAAGCGGTTATGAATTTGCATGAATATAAGAAACGAATTAGCAGAAAGAAACTCTAACAGTCGGTGCAGTAATTTATTTCCGTTTTCTTATCGATTGAAGTGTTGTGCATCTGTTGTTTCGCAATCTGTCATTTTTTCAAGTTGCTAATTACTCTTTTAACTATTTCATAGCTTTGGTGTATCTCAAGTTGTAAATTTATTTACCCAGAATGTTTAAAATATATATTTTCTTTTGATAAATAACAGGAAAATATTCTGGGAGGCCTAGCAGCGGCTCGTGGTGGCGACAGTGGTGGTGGTGCTGTTGAAGCTTGCTGCTTGTATGTGTCTGATACTCTGGTAATGGAAATTGCTTTTCCGAGGTCCGGTTTTCTAACTTGAAAATCTATGAAAAACCCTCTTAAAGGATTTGATTAAACCATCAAGTTTTACAATTTGTTATTAGAAAAGGTAACTTTTGTATGCCCATGAATTCATTGTAGGCAATGCTAGTTGTTACAATATACTTGAGCTTGACCTCCATTGAAATGTGCAGCTTTCTTCTTGTGGTGTTGGTTAGTCTCACAACAGTGTTGAACTGGTTTTTGCAGTTGCAAAAACCAGTTCTCCCTTTTGATCAATTTATTTGCAAAATTAAAGAACTAATGACAACACTATAAGTGAAGACTTCAAACTCTTACTAAATATTTTCGTTTTATTTTCTTACTCACTTGATCAAGACAAGCGAGTCGTGTTGGACAAGTACGTTGGGTTCAATAAAGCCCATTTAAAAAACATAGTTCTGAAATTTTAATATTCAATCACAGGTGATTCAGTATACAATCACATGTGATTTGTAAAAACATCACATGTGAATTACGAAAAATTACGAAAATGCCACTCTGTCCAAATTTTTAAAATTTAATCTGGACCGTTGATGACATTGATTCAAAAGCTAAAATTAGTCCCTTATGACTATGAATTAATTATGAAATATATTGAACATTCTTCCATTACAAGTATCAAAATCAATAGATGAATCAAAGAAAGAGAATTAGTGTATTACTCATGTTAATTATTAAATAGGTAGGAAAATGAAGTAGGAAAAATTAAAGTTTATCTTTTCTTAATTTTTATTGATATTAAATTTCTGACAAACTAATATAATAAGATTCATAGTTTAAAGATGATAGTAGTTTAATATAACTCATAGACACTTATATTTGTAACGAGGTTTTCATACCCGTGCTTCGTAGCGGGGATATAATTACTTGTTTGAAATTTATATTATTTACTTTTGTTACATAAACTTAAAATAAAGTGAAAAAATTCAATCAATTAGGATTGAAAATGTGATAAAAGTTTGTTTTAGTATTCACACGTATATTCCGCCATCTATTTTGGATTTGGAACATTTTAGGTTTTGAAACGTATTTTAATAACATCATACGCATACACACGATTATTAATATATAAGTTAAAGTCCAAACATCAATGTTAAAATGAAGTAGATAAAACTCAAAAGAATTCGTAATGTGTTCATGTCATTTGGTTTGAAATTAAATATATTGTGAGTTAACTTTTTCGTACTACGGCGAACGAAACATTTACTGAAATATTACATATTTAGATAGATTGATAATATTTCACGATAAAATTTATATCGTATGTAGATAAAAATGAGTTTGTCACGAATATATGTTTATATTTACACTAAGCATTAATACTAAACTTATAAAAGAAATAACAAATGAAATTAATTGTTTAAATATAATAATAAAAAAATCAAATCAAATATGCGTAGATGTAGAGACCTGTTGCTTCTAACAACAAATGCCTTATCAACCCGCCCATACACTAGTTTGTGTATTTCTTGGAAAACATAATATATACATTTATCAAGAAGCTACTGTTCATAACTTCATGATAGATGTTAGTATATATAGTTAGATTTTTATGAATTTAGATCCATTAAACTCAAAAAACTTTATAAAAATTACTTTATATGCTATACAATGTGTATGAAAAAAATAGGAATTTGGGGGAGAGGGGAGAGAAATATGAAGTGTTTTTTTTATTTCCTTTTAAAATATTCTTAATTTAGAGAGGAAAATCAGGAAAGAAAATAAGGATAATTTTTCTTTCAACTTTTTTTCTCTCCGAACTAATTTAGGAACACAACTAAAATTCATTTTTCTTTCTAAATCTTTTCTTTTCTCTCCTAATTTTAACTCGGGACACAACATAAAGGTCGATCATGACTTGTCCTTATTTTGGCTTATGAAAGATGGCCACAAAAACGTGATTGTATATCCGAATTTGTATTTGGTATTCTTGAAAGAATACCATAATTTAAACTTTAGATAAAAATAATTTAACCCCGCCGTGAAACGCGGGTTACATAATACCTTGTTTACATCATTACATGCGTTTTTTTCCGTCATGATATTTGAGATTAAAGATTATTTGATTGCCCTCGCTTATTGCGAGGGGAACAAATTAATATCAACAAATTATTATAAAAAAATAAATAAGAATTAATTCTAAATAAACACAATTTCTCTTTTCATTCTAGAATAAATTTAAACGAAAATGTAATAATGTATTTTTCTTAATTTATATATCTAAAAAGAAAAGTTATTTATGACATACATAAATACAGTAAAGTTTGACAATTAGATTTACTGATTTAGATATCAAAGTTTTTTTTAAATTAATAGCATATAAAAGTATGAAAAAAAACTCAATAACCACCTACCTGATGGCTTCTTCTTAGCGTTAAGTTTCTTTATTATATCATTTTTCTTTTTCTGTTGGGAGATGAAAGATCTTTTAATGTTGCAGTCAAACAATAGTCATTATATATTTTTTTATACAAAAATGAAAATAATCGAGAGAGAGAGAGGGAGATTTAATGGTGAGGTAGGTAAAAAGAGTATTTTAATCATCAAAATATCATAAGAACTTCAACTTTTTAAGGTTTTATGTTAAATTACCATAATAACCTTAAAATTTTCATGATAAATTGCAAGATTAGTTAGCAAATTGATAGATAGTATAATGCCTTCGATTGTCAAAACTGAATTTTATATTGTTGACAAAGAAAAGTTAAGATTGAATTTTAATTTTTATAAAAATAAATAAGAGTTGATAATTTAATTTTTTTTATCTAAATAGGATTATTTAATAGATTTTATTTATGTTTATATTTTATTTATACTAAAAGATATTAAAAATTAAGAGATAAGAAATGGTTAGTAGTTTACGTGATATTAGTAGGAAAATTAATTAAATAGTTATCGACTTCCTAATACATTATCATTATATTTTATAAAACTTAAACATTAGATTTTTAGAGTTGAAATCGCACGTGATTTGTAAAAGCATCACATGTGAATTATGAAAATGTCACTCCACCTAAAATTTTAAAATGTAATCTGTACCATTGATATTATTGATCCAATTGCTAAAATTAGTCCATTAATACTATAATTTAAGTATGGACTATATTGAACATTCTTCTAGATTTTTAACTTATATCATAAATAAGCTTATGATACGTACATTTTGGCATAAATCACGTAGAGTAATGATTAAGATAAGATAAGTAATTAATGTAGTTAATAAAAAAATTGAATTAAAGAAATAGTTTTAACATAAATTAAATTTATCTAAAGTCAAAGTTGAGTTTTAATTTTGACAACTTAAAAGTGATTAGGACTTAACTTTGACTAAATGAAAGGTTATGATTTATGTAGTTAAATTGATAAAGGTTAATCTTTTATTTATATTATTACTAGATTAAATTCCCATCTTATATACAGGTTAAGTTAAAATTGATAAATATTAAATAATTATAAAACACAAAAATTTGAGAATTAAAACAAAAGATGATATCAGTACCCAAACCAGTGGCGGAAGTGTTGACGCGAGAGGGAGGGCCGACTTGATAGCAGAAAAGTGGTATAATAATACAAAGAGATGTGATTGTATTTCTTTACGTCAAGTCTTTATTGGCTATTGTTAAACATAATTAAAAATGTTTAGAAAGTATTTTAAAATGATAAAACTAAAATTTTGGTTAAATATGATATTTTAAAATGTTATAGGGTAAATATGATATTTGTAAATTGTGGTTAGCAATTACGATATGAGATTCTTTCTAAAATTCGATTCAAACTAAAGTCAAGATTGAATCAAATTTTGACCAAGAAAAATCAAAATTTAATTTTGAATTTTATCAAAATGAATGGTCAAAATTGTATAATTATAATTAATTTGTTAAATGAAAAACCCTATGATAATAAAAGAAATTTGATCCAGATAGTTGGGGTAATATTTTGTACACAACTTTTTGTCATACACAACAAAAGGTTATTGCTTTGACCATTATACTCATGAATTTATAGATGAGATTAATAATTGGTTGGTTGGTTGGGACAAAAACGTCCTAATTGTTATATATAGCAAAAGTTTGTGTATAAATAATCACCCATATAGTTGTATCTTCTCCCCATAATCAGATATAGGGTTTTCCGGCGACAAGTCGACAACCATGTTCGCCGACAACATCTTCTTTTACTCTTTTTTAAAAGATTATTAGGTTTTGGTTGATTATGGTTTCGAACAAATTAGGTTTTACAAAATGATTTTGATTGATATGTATATGATTTTTGTGATCTCCGATATCCAGTGGTTTTAGCGGTGGTGGTTAGAGATTTTTTGTGGTAAGGGTGGCTTCTGGTGGTGGTGGGGGTGGTTTCAGGTGGTGGTAGAGAATGGCTGTTCATGATTGGAGATTTGGGATTTTTTGTCCTTTCCGGTGGTGTTTCTTGATTTGGGATTCTTGGTGCTTCCGATTTGAGATTTCTTAGTGTTCTTGCTGGTTCATGGTGGTCGTTGTTGGTAGACACCGGTGGAAGGTGGTGGTAGAAGGTGGTTGGTGGTGGTGGTAGAAACTAGCGGTAGTGGTGATAAACAAATGGTTATTAATTATATATTTAAATAATAATTAACATAAGTTATATTATTTAATATAACTTAATAATATTTAAATAAAACTTAAAATAATATAATAGTTTCAAATGAAAGGGGTACTATCGTCTTTTCAAGTGACCAGTGATCATTAGTGTAACAAAATGCAAAGAGTTGGATTACAGATTTACAGGGGTATCTTTGAGGGAGTGCAGGAAGTGCGATTGCATAGGACCCACGTTTCAAAGGGGACCCAAATTTTTATATGCATATATTACATATAGATATAATATTGTAAATTTTTAAAGCTTCACCTAATAAAATAGAAATGCTATAAAGTACTTAAATAATTATTCTATAAGGCTAAAAAAATTGATATTAAGGATTTGAATACAAAGATTTTAAGTAATGTTATAATCATGTTGTAGTTATGATGAAGCTTGTACTTAAGTATGATGCACGATTAGATTTTGATGCAAATGAACTTTATATGATGTTTAAGTTGTGTGACATATTTTTATGTAGTGAAACTATCAAACCTTACGACGTGTTAAAATATTTTAAACAATTCGATTAATTTTCCTAATTATTGCATATAGAGTCTGTTGACTATTTCAATAATGTTGACATATGTATAAACAAGTTTTTCAAAGCTTAATTTATTGAAGTCTTACTTACTGTTTAGAATATCACAAAAAAGACTTAATGGACTGAAAATGATAGTTATTAAGAATGGTATTTTTGAAGGTATTGGTTATGAAAAGTTGAATTAAAACTTTGCTTCCAATAATGCTAGAAGAATTTCACGATTTATATAATTATATAGTATAAAATATTTATACCTTTTGTTTTAGTTAATGATATAACAAATATCGCAGTTTCACTAAATTCCTGCTTATATATGTGTATAAAAGGGGCTCACTTTTCCTATTCGCACAGGCCTTAAGAATTTACGGGACAACACTGAGTTGGAACGTCTAGTGTAATAAACATAGTTTAAGGACTTAGGATCTAAGTAAATAGGTCGACTATTGTATCGCTAATTAGGTCAATGAACCTAGTTTTTAATCCTTTAAATTATGTAAATAGAACAGATCGGATTAGATTTGGGTCAAGACTCGTCCCATTGACACCCGCTCACTTGATCGGTGAGTGGTGACATGAAAACGTAAGTTTTTAGGTTCTAGCTTAAAACTAATTGGCTATGAATAGAGTAGCATATTAGCTTTATTAAGCACATTATAAAGTCACGTTTCGTCGGACATACTTAACATCTACTTAACATGCCCTCACGTGTGACGTTCTCTTTTTTCGTGCCTAACACATGGATACTTATAGGATACGTGGAGTCCGTGTAACCCTTGACCAAATGCGGGTGAACATTGCATTGATATCACGTAACAACTCAAAACTGATTGGTTATTAGTGGGTAACTCTTATTAAGCATATTACAAATCACTTTTTATTCGATGTAAGACATTACTCAACAGAAAAAACTCAAAGCCTGAAAAAATCGGTTAAGTTTTGACGAAATATCCCAAATACATTAAGTCCTTGAGTTACACAAGTCTAACTACAATTGTACAAACGGAGGTTTTAGGTCGGAAGACAAGTTTTATACCGTCTTACTAAATCTTCATATACATCCTTTTACTTATTAGATCAAAATATATCTCAAATTCAAGAGGATAGATTAAAAAAAGTTAATAAACTCCACATGTAATATATGTGTGATAGAAGAAGCAAACCTCAAGTCCATTTAGCCATCTAGGTTCTACAATGCAATACACCAAAATTTTTATTTTTTTATTCTTATAAATGTTTAACACAAAACTTGTTAAACATAAGATATGGAAGCTTTTATAACTAAAGTTTTTCACTTCCACATTGTGATTCTATAGAACCTTTTTTTTAGATACAAGTGATTATGGGTTTAAAAGGCAAGATATTAGAAACCTAACTCTATCTTATACACTTTGTTGAGTTTTATGAAAGTTTAGGAACTAAAAACTTTATAGTTCATTTCACTGATATACCCTCCATGTCTCTTTAGTTAGATTTAAAGTTTTCTTTGAACAAGGGTAAGTGTTAGAGCGATGGGTTTACATGCAGCATGCCTTTGGAACACCACCCCCCATAGGGCCGTACCGAAGAAAACATAAAAACATCGGCATTTCTGAAGAGAGAGGAGAGAGAGATGAGAGAGAAAGAGAGAAAAGAGGAAAGATGATATTTTTTAATAAATTTTTTTTGAAGCATGCGAAGCATGAGTAGTACGGAGGTTTAAGTATGACTAAAGCATAAGATGGGTTATGATGATGTGACACGAAGCATGGGATGCCTAAGTGTGGGTACATCCCCATGCTCTTATAGCCCCTTGTTTGAGGCATCTAGTTAGCTACTTTCCATTTGTATTGTTGGTGTTTTTGTATTGTAATTTTAACATCTTGCTGAGTTATTTGGGTGTTTTAATGAAAAGCTGCAGTTGATAAAAAAACATTTATCAATTGAAAAACACATGAAATATAAGATTCTTAGTTTATAAATTAATAGAAATTTTACATGTAGAATCCATTAATTTATTTCTTCATCTTCTATGTTGATCTTATTAGCAGATCGATGGATATGAATACAAAATAAGATAATATAAAATTACCACCAAATTTGAAGTAAGAAAAGTTTATTTCCTCATACACGACAACACGTGGAATTCACTTATTCTCTTTTCTAATGTTCTTTCTTGTATAGACACTTGTCATGATATAGTGAGTAGGAGAATGGGTAGAAAGATTTAATAAGAAGATATAAAACCTCTGAGTAAGTAACTTACAACTCAAACGCAGGTCTGTTCTCAAGTTTAAGAAGAGGCAAAAAAAGAAAAGAGAAGCAAATTCTTCTTTTTAACTGCTCTTACTTTTTGAAGGCAAAATAAGTAAACTCCATCTCTAAATACCTTCCTTTTCTCCCGTTCTTTCCACTAAATAAAACTCAAAAACACAATTTTTCATGTTTTTCTTTCAAATCTTTTTTTTCAATAGATTTACAACTAGGATCGTCGAAAAAACCGATTTATTTCTTCATCTTCATGTTTTTCTTTCTTGTATTGGGTTTCTTGTTCGGGTAATTTGGATAACCCAAAAGTAATTCGGTTCAAGTGATGGGTATAAAATCGGGTTTCGGTATATCCAATAACCTGAATAAGATTTGAACCTTTTGAAATATTTTCTTTTGGTCAATATCCTTTGAAGTTGTTATAAGAAGATTAACCATAATAGTTAATAAATTAATCATTATGTATCTTTTTTTCTCATAAATAAATTAAACATTTAAATTCACTTTTAATTGTAGTTTAATCTTGTAATGACGTTTGAAATTAAGATATGCTAAGTTAAAACTTCACTACTTTTTATATGTTTGCTTTAGAATTATGATATATTAATTTAAGTTTTCGTGAACACCATATTTGGTTTTTGTAATCACAATATTTGGTTTCCCGTCATATTTAGTTTTTGTAAACACCATATTTGGTTTCACATCATAAAATAGAAAGTTGACAAGTGTAATGTACTAATACCCACTTAACAAAACATTTTATATTGGTCGAGTAACTTCATTTGTTTGATTTAATCAAATACCTAATTAATTATTTTTATTAAATACTCGTATTAAAAAATATGAGAAGACACATATGAAACATCTTGAAAGCTTACAGCCACGTCAATGATTTTTTTTATTTCTCCGTAAATCCATTAAACAAACACAATTTAAAAAACTCAAAAAAAAAAAAGAAATGCAAGAAATCAATCCAGTTAAACCAAAATAAGGATTTATTCAAACCGAACCCGAGTGAACCGAATTTTTATATGAGTTAGTTAACTGTTTTTTTTAAAATACAATACCCGAATAACCGGACCAGAACAACCTAAAAATCGAATAGACTAATCAATCTAACACCCAAATTGCAACTTCCAAGAACAAGATACCGTAGCTTAAAATCAAAGTAGTTATGTAAAGAATCCTTCTTGTACGGAATTTTGTGGTGATGTGATCAATCTTACTCCGTAAAAATGGCAAACCCAGAAAAAGACAAGAAAAAAGATCTCAACTTTCCCGTTCAATCTCTCACCCTCACTACACGCTGAATCGAAGATCAATACTGTTTCAAGAAGCTGCCATGGATGCCAATTTCAATTACTACAATAGCAACAGTAGCAGCAGCAGCAGTGCTAGTTCTTTAAGCTCACCCACATCTCGCACTACCCATTTCACTAAAACCTTTCGCCGGCGACCTCTTCGACGGCGTCAATTTCTTTTAACCGGAAAGTTTCTCCGGCGAAGGGTCTGTGGGTACTTGCTTCTACTCCCTTTATTGTTCTTGTCTGGTGTAATCACGTTCATGAGTCCCTTGTCCGCAATGCTATATCCCAGTCCTCTGCCTGGCTCTGTTTATCGTAGCCATGAGATTTTCCAGAATCTTCTGTATGACATTCAGTCTGACAATTCCTCCGATTTTCAGGTTTATTGGTTTATTAATTTCATTATTGTTGATTTTTGTAGCTAATTTTACAGCTCTGTATAATGTCTAATTTGTTGCAAAGTGATCATAAATCACTTCTGTTGATGTTTGGTATTCACTTCTGCACTTAATTCCCTTAGAAGCTTGAATTTGCCCTTAACTTGGCCCAAATTGGGGGTGTTTGGGTTGTATTTTCATAGTGATTATTGCAAATTCAAGGAGCAAAATCAGATAATAAGTTGCTAAATTGCTTAGGATAGTTGGGTAGTTTTACATTTCTCTCAGTTATCATTATCTCTACAACTAGTTCTTAGCTTCTTATCAAAATTTGATTATTATAACCCTAAGAAATTTAGAAATCACAATGATAATCCATTTACACAAAAACTCAAAATTTGCACACCCAAACACCCCCTGATCATGTCTTTTGATTGAATTTCATCTTGTCTTGCTCTATGATCCTGTTAAATCTGTTTAATTTTGACATTATCTAACACATTCCCAAGAAACCTTTTGTTCTTTAAATGAAAACCCTTAAACTCCAATGCAAACATAGAATACATGGAGCATTGGTTTAATACCATACTTTTTGACACCTGTGGTTTATGTATATTTATAACATTATCATTAGGCATCAGAAACTGGTAAGAGAATCCCCATAACATAGAGTAATTAATCGTTTGTTGCATTATGTTGTTGAAGCTGATTAAAAAATTGTATCTTTGTGCTTTAGTTGTCTGATGTATGGAGATATAAAATGAAGTTGAAAGAGCGTAAACCTTGCGTGACACCAACTTCTCGTCAAAATCTCGGTATTATTACTTGTTTATCTTATTCAAGGATGATATATGTTATTACAGTTTTTACAACGATTATTTGCTTATCAATATTTCCATATTTGAAAAAGCATTAAGAAACAGCAGTTTCTTTATATGGAACTAAGTTAACGAAATTTTTATGACAGATACTGGCATAGCTGACCTGTATTTGATTATCGAGGCAAATGGCGGTCTAAATCAACAACGTGCATCGGTATGTCACATACTTGAGGTTTAGCTTAAGCATGTCAAATGATTTTGGGTTCACTTATTTAGTTCTACATTATGCCTTGGTATAACATATGTTGTTGAGTTGACCTGATTATTAGTATTTTACATTTCTTTATGTTTAGGCTTAATAATTTATATTAATATTATGTATTATTTCAATTTCTGCAACACAATGAAGGTAAGGGTTTGCATAAACCTGTCATTATGTTTATAATATTATATTTTTATTAGTATATCACTAATTAGGCTTTAATTCCCTTGGTCAATTGATCTTTGTGCTGTCTTTTTCTAACTCATAAGCATTTTAATAACTCGGTAAGGCTTTATATATATCATACACCGTACTTATTAAATCTTCTAAATTCTAAATTTGTTAGATAATGATAAATCTTCAAATGCCAGATATGTAATGCGGTGGCAGTCGCAGGTCTTTTGAATGCAACACTACTCATTCCTCGTTTTGATTTTCATAATGTTTGGAGGGATCCCAGGCAAGTTAATTAATTATCTTACTCAATTTCAGTTTATCTTATTTTGCTAGAAAAATTTATCCCAAGCTTTGTTGTAGAAGTTTTCATGAAGATAATAAATAGTACATGTAACTTGAGATGGAAAGAGCATAACATTTGAAGGTTTGATTAGTTTACATTAATTAACTTGCTTCAAACACCATTGTCTTATTTATGTTTTCACATGATTAGCTATTCTGTTTAATCTGCACTTTTATAGATCACACGGATCTTTTATACATTCCAAAAAAAAGATTCTCGGTCTAGTTGGCATTATAATAGAAATTTGTAGAATGGATTCTTGGTATCAAAATATTTTCTGAATTTATGTATGAAGCTACCAAATGGATCTTTTTTGTTAGTTTATTCTTTGGTTGCCCAATCAGCCTTTCATAGTTGTAAAAAGTGCGACTGAGGCTTATAAGAGCACAACCTCGGGCTTTTTTATCCATGAAGCGAGGCACATTCATGAAGTGCAGTGAGGCGCAGAAGCTCTGACGCACAGAAAAAGCGCACTTCTTTGCATATAAGCGCTTTTTGACCCCTTTTTTAATTATTATTTTGACCTCCCTTTACCATCAGGACCTCTCAGTTTTCTTAAACCTTAGTCTTTTATTTCTGCTATTTCTTCTAATCTTTTACTTGGAGTCAATCTTCTACTTCTGTTTCTATCTTTTTCTCATTGTTGACATCATCACATCAATCTTTTACTTTATTTCTCCTTCATCAATTAGCTGGTACAATATATGAGTTAGTTAGTTAGTTAGAATACTTACACTGAGTAGTTGATTTCTGGTTTGATTCAATTTGGTTTGACTATAGAGTTAGTATATTTACAGATTTACAGTGCGTGTTTTCTGGTTTGAGTGATCTGATTTTTGTTTTTATTTCTGGTTTGATTCATTTCATCGGTTTGATTTCTTGATTCAATTCAATTGTTGATATTTATGTTTGGAAATGAACTTTGTTTGATGTTTGAGTCTTAAAATTAAGTATGTTTTGGTTTATGAAATATGAAATAGAAGTTTATTTTATATTTTAAGTCCTATAGTATTAATTGAGGTCCATTACATTACTACATATATTTTTGTATAGTTTGGATACGTATTGCCTCGCCTTTGTGAATCCTGTGCCCGAGCTTGTACTTCGCACCTCAGGCTTGATGACCCTTTTGCATGTTGGTGCGCCTTGAGCCTTTGACAACTTTGCAGCCAATACGTACATTTGAATATTATTCTTGAAATAAAAATTAAGAGTTGGTTTTGTTGCTTGCACTAATTATTCATTGTACTCTTTTGTCTTCTCAGTGAGTTTGCGGACATATATGATGAACAACATTTTATATCCACTCTTAAGGAATACGTTGATATAGTTCGAGAGATCCCCAAGGAACTAATGGAAGTTTATGATTTCAATATAAGCAATATACCAAACTTTCGAGTCCCTGCGTGGGCTTCTGCCAATTACTATTTGAAAGTAGTTTATCCTGTCCTCAAAGAACAGAGGTTAGTGCTATTTAGCATTTTGAGCATTTCCTTTTTTTTTACTTACTTTTTTAAAGTTTAATGGTCTTTTCTGGGAAAAAAAGATGCTTACCTAAATCAGAAATCGGCACAAAGTTGGTTAACTATTTATGCAATTAGCCCTTGTTTTGAATATTCTAAGAGGGCGTATTACTTATCTTAAATTCAAATGCAGGATTATTCGGTTTGCTCCTTTTGCAAATAGATTGGCTTCAAGCCTCCCTCCTCATATTCAGTATCTTAGATGCCTCACTAATTATGAAGCACTGAGATTCTCAATCCAAATCATGACGCTTGCTAAGACTCTAGTCAAAAGAATGACCCTCGATAGTTCAGATTCAGGGGGGAAATATGTTTCTGTCCACCTTCGGTTTGAGGAAGTATGATACTATTCTCCTAATCAATAATTTCGAGGTCTACTTTTAAAAGAAGACAAAGTTTTAAGTGGCTTATTATCCATTGTTCGGTTATGTTTTGTAACAGGTCAAATGGGTAAAATAAGAAAGTTAGCTAAAAAGGAAACAAGTCGAAAGTTGCCTTAAATGTATTTTTAATTCATACAACCTACTAAATTGTTTTATTCTAGTTAATATAATTTTTGTACTTATATATATTACACATTGTTTACAAACCTTTATAAAAGACTGGACAAAAAGTGTTCCAGTTCGACCCGACATGTATCAAAATGAACCCGTTATGACCTGCACCCAGATACCCATTTTACCCATTAACCAACTCTAGTTTTTTGGGCCTTAGTATATGTTTTATTTCTAGCCTTTGCATCCTTTTTCATTTTTCTCTGTAGTTTTTTTTTATTTTTAAATTATTTTACCTTTTATTCTTGTGTATGATTCAGTAATCAAATCGTTATAGTGAGTATAAAATGTAGTAGATAAATTTCCAATCTGTTTGGTTTTATGCAGGACATGGTTGCATTTTCATGCTGTGTGTATGATGGAGGAAGATCTGAACAGCTTGAAATGGATTCAATACGTGAAAAAGGGTGGGGGGACAAGTTTAAACGTAAAGATTATATCATAGATCCTGTCCGTAATCGAATGGATGGAAGGTGTCCGATGACCCCTTTAGAGGTTGGTTTTTGGAACTCCTAAATTTTTTAAAATTCTTGAATTTTGCATGCTGTTTGAGGGTCAAAATCTGTGTAAGCTAAAAGCTTAACACATATTTTCACATATGCTCACATGTATCAGATCTTAGATGGACAGTGAAATGACAATCACTCTGTTCTAACTTCTATTTTCGGTACAAATTTATGTGTTTTTTTTTGTCAGCATAGGTAGGGATGATGCTGAGGGGTATGGGATTTGCAAACACAACTCCAATCTATTTGGCATCAGGAAAAATATACGAGGCCGATAAAAATGTAGCTCCTTTGAAGAAAATGTTCCCACTTTTACGCACTAAGGAATTGCTTGCTTCACCAAATGAGCTTGCAGCATTTCAGGTACATTTCTATTTATCATCAATGTATTTACGCTCAAGGCAATATAGAGAAACTGCTACAGACAGAATGCTAAATTATAAAGCGTTTCATCTGATTTATAAATGAATATTTTGTATGTCGCGAACTTATCTAACTCTTTGTTTAGGGTTATTCTTCAAGGTTGGCTGCTTTGGACTATATTGTCTGCTTGTCCAGTGAAGTTTTTGTAACCACACAGGGTGGAAATTTCCCACATTTTCTCATGGGTCACCGAAGATTTCTTTACGGGCATGCAAAGACCATTCTTCCAGATAAGCGCAAGCTTGTTGTTTTGCTGCACAATACAAGCATAAGGTGATTTCTATTTTTTTATTAATTTTTTTGTTGATAGTTAGAGCTAAGTACTGAGAATCATCTTTAATAAAGGTTTTAGATTATTGTATGTGTGACACGTTATTTTTTGCTTGTTGATCTTTAATGTTGTAGAAAAAGAGTGATTTATAAAGAAAAAAAAGAACCTAAGACATAGATGCCTTTTTTGTTGAGGGGAGGGCATGGAGTATGATAAGCCTAGGAATCGTTTAGTTTTCATTCTATAAATATCTTTTAGCTTCTCGAGTAGCCAAAATACTTAAATTGGTCCTCATCCCTGCTGTCAATAGTGATAAATAGTGACGCTGTCGCGAATAGCGTAGCAAGCTCGCAGCGCTATCATACTTATGGCGGTAAATAGCAGCCCTGTTGGTATTTTTTTTTTTTTGGAACTGCAGTGGCAGTTTGGTAATATTCAAGGGTTTTTTCTTTTAATCGGTATATAGTTTAAGACTTTTAAGGTAATATACTAATTATAAATATATAATTTATCCTTAGAAGTCTACCGTTAAATATGAAATAGCGGCCACAACTTATCGTTATTCGCTATATAGCATATAGGTCGCCCATCTCTATATACCGCTATTCGGAATTGACAACTATGGTCCTCATACTTTCACAATTTTCATTTAAAAAACTGCATTTTCTGTCTACTGAATCATATCAATGATATCATTTTATCGAATCGGATCAAAACAACTAGTAGGTAATTTGATATTTTGATGATATGTATTTGGTAATCTGATCAAATGTGTACGAAATTTACGTGATTGTTATTAAGAAAGTGTAATTATGTAACTGATAAATCTTTTTTTTCACCAAGTATATATATAATTAAAAATGTGTGAAAGTTCAGAAATTTCTCTCTTTTACCCATTGTTACCAACAGATAATATTTTGTTCTGTTTGCAGTTGGCATGCCTTCAAGAATGAGATGCAAGTAATGCTAGAAGAAAGTGACCACAAGGGTGTTGCCATACCTAAATTTAAGAAATCAACAAGAAAGAATTCTATATATGCAAACCCTTTTCCAGAATGCCAATGTCTTCAACAGTAAAAACTTCAACTTTCACCAAGGCCTTAGTTTTGTGCAGTGCAGATCTAGAATTTTTTAAACAGAGTTTGCACTGTTATTACAGAAATATAGTTCAGACATCTATTATGCATTGCAACCATATTCTGTTTTTACACGTATAAGAAAACGGTGTCCGGTATGCACGTGGCGTAAATCTCTTCTAGATCCATGTGTGGCAACAGCATATCGAGTTAATGTCATAGATGAGTTTCAATCTCGCGGGTCATGAAGAGTTAGATTTTTTGTGTTTTTTTGCAAAGAGTTGGTGACAGATTTCTGATTTTGAATGTTAAGATTTGTATATGATTTCACTAGTTAAAATGTATTTATTTTAACTCTTAAGAACTCAACATTACCTCCTTTTCATGCATCTATAATCTATAGACAGGTGAATATGCTGCTTCTTCATGCATCCAAAGTAATGATATGGTTTGGTCTTCTTACCTGGTAGCTCAATCACTCACTTAGTAGGTTATGAGGTTTAGGCAAAAGTTCAGACGAGAACTGTTTTTTGTACGAGAACCGCGAGAACCAATCTTAGCTGTCCAATTCCCCCTCCTTCAATTGGATTGCCCACCCACGAATTCCTTACATGCACCCTGCCACACTCAATCCTTCCACGCTCTTCATCCATGAAGTCCATTATCCAAAATGAACGGCCAAGATTGGTTCTCGCAGTTCTCGTACGAAAAACAGTTCTCGTTTGAACCCTCCCCATGAGGTTTAAATGGGTTTGGTTGACATGTCAACATTTTTTTACAAGTTAATATTGAATTCAGGGAAGGGAGATTGTATAGCTTACTATTTTAATCTCAATGAGAACTTTTTCTTATTAAAGAGATCATGAAGGCTATGCCTTCTAAAAGAGAAGGGATATATATATATATATATATATATCTTCTAGAAAGATAAGTATGGATTAAAATAGACATGGCATGATGTTAACCACTCCTTGAAATTATCAAATCATCTCTGACATATTTCTACCTCCGGAATATCAAGTCCTTGACTCAGATATACGCGGTTTAATCGATTTTATTCGTAACCATTCTAATAGTCACCTCTCATTGAAAGTTTGAACCCACTCTTGACCTCAACCTCAGTCCTAAGATACTTCATATCTCTCTTTCTTCCTTTTCAAAATAGTCACATATATACATATTAGTTATAATAACTATGAAGGGGATTATCCCCATCCTTTTATATAAAACGAATTACTACTCAAAATTCCCACCTCATTTTCTTCTAGATTAGCATGTTTAATATTGAACCTAGGTAACTTGTAAGATCAATATAAATATAAATTATAGCAGAGTTGGTATTTGGAATTGCTTCGCAAATGAAAAATGAAATCTTCAAAACAGGGTTTTGTAAAAGATTCATTGGGCTAATATATTTCCGAAAAGTCGAAAACTAAGGTCCCGTTCGTTTCACCGGAATGTGAAGGAATGGAATGGAATTCAAATCAAATTCCGTTATATTTTGCGTTCGGTAAAATTATTTGGGACGGAATCAAATTCTTTGGAATTTTAATATTCCTTTAGGTAATGAATTTCAATTCCTATCCACCCTACCCTACTCCACCCCACCCCACCCCTACACCTACTCCCACCCCCACCCTACCATAGGTGGTGGCGGCTGTTAGTGCTCGGTGGTGGCGATGACGGCGGTTGGTGGTGGGAGTGGCAACGATGGTGGCAACCGTGGACGTGGTGGCGGCGGGTGGTGGTCGGCAGTGACGATGGCGGTGACGGTGGGAGCGGTGGTTGGTGGTGGGAGCGACGACAACTAACTTGGCACTTTGGCAGTGGCAGGTGGTGGTTGGCAGTGGCGGTGACGGTGGTGGCAGCAGTGACGGTGTTGGTGGCGGCGGCATATATTTCCTTTTATTCTTGAAAAAAAAAGATTGTGTTGTGTGTGGGGGGGTTGGCCGGGGGGTGTGGGTGGCCCGGGGTTGGGGGTTAGGTGTGGGTGTGAGTGCGTTTTACAAACATAATTATATAAAGTTCTAATACAAAAATGAATAGATGGTATTTTAGTCTTTTGATATGATTCCATTGCAATAATTTGCAAACAAACACAAAATAGGATTGAAATGAAATTCAATTCAATTTACTTTTCAACGAAACAAACATGAATAGGAATCTCATTTCTTAGAAATTCAATTCCTATAGGAATTCAAATCCATTCCTTTGAATTCCGTGAAACAAACGCGGCCTAAATGATAGTGGCGTTGTGAAATCTTTTAAGATGTTAATAGGTAAAAGAATTGAAGTTGGTTGAATATATCTTCCGAAATAACTCAATCCTTTTTTGGTAAGACCTGTATAGAAATATGTCACTGACGTAAGTAAAGCCAACACAACACGTAGTACTTATATCATTCGTCGGTGCGACTAGCTCCCATGGAGATAATTGTATGATTTTCCAACCATAATCCAACTCCTTCAAAATCACACTTGCATGTAAAAAACACAATCAAATTTTTAAAACTCAATGCCCAACACACATTTAGGATTTGCAAATTGCAAAAACTGAAAATCAACTTCAAAATGAAATCCCAAACACTGACATTAAATCAATTAATTTACATTCATATAAGCATTTACTCCATGTAAGTACACCAAGTTGGCAACAGCCACATCAGCATTAAAGATACTCTGAATAATGTATTTTGTTGTTACACATTGAATAGAATGCAAAATAAAGTAATCTTATATGATATGTATCCTTGAAAACTATTTAACCTATATATGGGTGGTTTATTTTAGCTTTTGCTGTTACAACAACAGTGGGTCGAACCCGACCCGCAAAATCAATCTCATCACACAATTTAAGTGTTCAAAACCATCATACCAACAAGAACATACGGTTGAATCTTCAATTTTCCGCACCAAAAACCGAGCTCTACTACAACTTGCAGAGAAATTTAATTTTCATATGTTCTGCAAAGATTGAGGCCAAAACCCAGATGCATTCTACTCCCACCATCTCCAGATAGATACAAATTAACCAGACACTGCATCTCTTGTCCTATAACTGTGGTTTGGGTTCACAAAGAACATCTGAGGAAGTAACATCATTTAGAACACAGGTTTCAGGTGGAATCGCATCAGCAGTTTTGCCATTTTGCACATCAGTAACTTGAGTGTCGGAATCAGAACTTTCAGGTGGAAGCGTATCAGCAGTTTCGCCATTTTGCACATCAGTAACATGAGTGTTAGAATCAGAATTTTCAGGTGGAATCGTATCAGCATTTTGCACATCAATGACTTGAATGTTGGAATCAGAATTTTCAGGTGGAATCGCGTCAGCAGTATTGTCATTTTGCGCATCAGTGATTTGAATGTTGGAATCAGAATCTGCAGGTACAAAAACTGATTCGTTTCTTGCATTCTTGGCTACAAATTCTTCCACAATTGAATCAGATTGTGCATCTACAGAAACCGACTCTTTGGGTGGAATGCAATCAGCATCACCATCTTTTGCTTCAATGGAATCCGCATGAGTAAGATTTTGAGTACCATCATCATCATCATCAAATTGAACAATGGAATCAGAAACAACTTTTGAATTCCTTGTTGAAACTGGCAACAGGAGATCATCTTTAATAGGAGAATCTTGAGAATAGGAACCTGTGGGGGTGATTTTTTCACTCAACAGTTTATCATCAGGAGAATTTTGTTGTAATTTTTCCATTTTAATACTTTCCGCAACTTTAACAGGAGAATCTTGAGAACCGGAAACTGTCGGGGGAATGTTTTCACTCAACAGTTTGTCATCAGGAGAATTTGGTTGTGATTTTCCCATTTTAATACTTGCCATCTTATTTAATGGTTTCTGCAACAGATTTATTCCAGGAAATACCAACATATTTATGGATCTCAATTCTTGTTTTTGAGATTCATCAAGAGGACTAAAACCGAAAACATCAGTCCATGTATGAATGTGTTCAGAAACCGCGGGAATAATCAACTTTTCAATATGGAGGAAAGACAGAGCCTGAAAACAAGACAACATGCACATAGTTCACCATCATATAAAAAATTTGAGTTTGTTAGACATTGTGAAAGCTAGAAAAAGTAAGTTGGCAGAATCACTACACAATTCTTACAGATTCAATAGCCGATAACAACCGGCGGCACATTCCTTGGCGTCTATGTATATGGCGGGTCCCAATAAACGGCATCTCTGCTAGTTGGGTCCCATGAATCCTGATAATATTATTAATAATAAGTTAAAGATGTCATTTTCGACCCGTTTACTTTATGAATGAGTTTAGATTACACTTATATCCCAAACAGTTAAAAAATATACAAATAACGATTGTAAAGCACCCTACCTGATGGAAGCAGCACAGATTATTTCTTCGCCCCTCTCCAATATAGCTGTAAAGAAGCCACTATAGTTTAACCGGCTAAAGTTTGATCTGCAGAAGGATAAAAGGTATCAACCAACTTTTGCAATCCATGTTTGACATACTAGTTGCTTATATGACAGAAAAATTTGGAAAAGAAGTGGTTTGGGTTCAACCTGCACCAAAAGTTGTTAGTTTTGACCCATTACCCAACCCATCCAACCCACCCATGTTTCCACCTCCAATCAGCAACATAGCCAAGTACAATGTATAACTTACCCACAATTATATACAACATTATGAATTAAGTTGATCCCGCTTCTCCTATCAACAATAGGCATAAAGCACTCGTCTATGACTGATAAAGCAACCGCTAGCTTAGAATTGCATTCCACCCTCTGAGATGATTCTATGGATGAATTATCTAAAGAAACATCTGATCGATGAATAAGAGACCATGAGAATCCAGAATCGAGTTCATGCCTCACCCCAACAAGCTTCTGCAAATGGCTGTATAGCTGCAAAACAAAGAGGCAGTTATCATACCAACTTTTTGCAAAACCAAGAGGCAGATAATTACTGTGGACGTTGCAATTCTGACCTATTTACTTATGAGCAGGTTCAAATTTTGTTCTGTTTCGTCTTAAACAGGCCAAATGGCATATAAAAAATAGCTAATAAAGGAACTGGCCAAACAGGCTTAGAGTCACACACATAGCTTATTATTAATCCATACAACCTACTATTTTGTTATACTGAAATTTAGAATACTATTGCAATTACCTTGTTTTCAGTTTTCTAATCTATTGTCACCTTACTTAATTATAAAAAATCCAAAAGGGGTGAACAAAAGACTGTTTGTGGATCAATGCATTCAGACCTAGTCCGTTACGACCAGTGCTAAAGTGACTCATGTTTCAACCCAAACCGGTTGACCACTTGACCCATTATCCAACCCGACCGACCTGCTGATCTAGCCACCTGTATATTTACAGCTCCTGACTAAAAGGGAAAAGGTAATAAACAAACAACACAACAAAAACTTGAACATTAAAAAGCTCCATAAACAAAAAATCAAAGACGGGTCTATGAACTTTGTAACCTTAACCCCAGCAGTCAATTTTTTTTCTATTTCAATAGAAATAAGTCAATAACCAATATAAAGAACAATGTAAAGGAAAGTTAGCAAACAAAAGCATATGTAAAAGTGAGCGGAAAACATTATGCTCAAGATTTTGCTTAAAGACTTTTACTCCTGCATTTACCAACGGGATTTTTCACCTTTTTACCAGGATACCACTTCATGGATCGCAATCACTCTGGATTATATATTAACTTTCTTGAATCTTAAGCTGTCTTGTGTATGACTAATGCCACTTTGATGACAAAAGCATATATAAATACATGTACATGCATACATACATACATACACACATGCATAGATACATAATACAACAACAACAATACCCAATCCCGCCTCAACGGGGTATGGGGGAGGTAAGATGTAGACAATCATACCTCTACCCGTAGGTAGAGAGATTGCTTCCAAACATACATACATACATGTAATTATGTAAATACTTGCTCTACCATCTTCTGCAGTTTGCTCAGCTATCTAGTGGTTCTTATTCTCTTTTATATGGATGCCCCAAGAACCTTGCAACTTATAGTTAATCATTATACCCTCTCAATAATATAATATTATTGATGCTATTGCTTTTGGTTTACAAGAATCCCCAATTCCCCTAACAGTCACTATTGAAGCATAAACTTCAATTGAAAAGTGTATGCATTCGATGCAATTGTTAGACTTCATGCAACGTGTCCTTTCAAGAGGTGAAATAAACTATCTAATTTCAAATTAATATTTTCAAGTATTGACTTTATTGATGCTATATCTAATTCATTAACTTCTGTTGCCTCCAAACCATTACTTGCAAACAATGAAATTTCACTCCTTTATCCACCAAATTCAGAGAACAGAAAGCCAAGTTTCTTCTCAAAAAGAAAAACCAAGTTTCAAACGAGCAACGTCTACATTTTGAATATGCACTTTTCACCGAGTTAAAAATACATATATTTACCTTTCTTATGCTTCATGACACAGCTCTCATGTAGTCATGTTACTACCTTTTTTCCTAAAAGTTAATACAAATATTATTGAAATACTAATGATAATTTGCTTTCTATAAGACAGGTGATTTCCTTATGCATATGATTATATGAGGTTAACTCACTAGACAGAAACTAAGTACCTCTAGGCATTTGTGACCACAAAAGGACAAATTTGAATCCGTGGGATCAATAGGCTTGTTATCCATCTCCGGGCTACATGATTTATGATCTGCAACACGAAAAAGTTGTAATCCAAACAACAGATACTAAAAACAATCATATGATTAGATAAAAAAACTATTAAGACCAGTACAAGAGAGTCATATTTACATTTTTTCTGACAAAGACAACACACAAGAAGTGTACTTTCAGTTCTGACACCAGCTCCAGTGGCCATTTCACAGTATTTACATGAACAATTTGGACAGTGCCAATCACCTTGTGGAAGCATCTGAAATGAGAGGACAGATGAGAAGTTGATCAATCATCAATCAATCAATCAATCTTTGAACATCGCATTCACAAGAATTTAGTGGTGCAATTTCAAGCCATTAATTCATGAATGTATCAATTCAGGTTATGTTTTGTCAAAGAGGGGTTAAAATGGTATAATATATATAAAAAAGAACTTGCTTAAAAGAAAACCACTCGGATTGTATGGGTCGAAAGCCTCCAAAAATACTTTGTTCAAAAAACTAGATTCTAATAGTTATTATAATACAGTTTTCGTAATCATCACACACTAGTTTACTTAAATTAAATCTACAAGGCAAACAGTGTTTCTAGGTAAACCAACCCATTTTGACCCATAACATAAATTACCCATTTTCAGTTGTTACCCAACCAGCCCTACACATTCA
The DNA here is from genome assembly GCA_038502395.1 of Dittrichia graveolens. Lineage (NCBI taxonomy): Eukaryota > Viridiplantae > Streptophyta > Magnoliopsida > Asterales > Asteraceae > Dittrichia > Dittrichia graveolens. The sequence goes on from JARJIL010000009.1 coordinate 18,709,754, forward strand.
TTATGCCACATTTACATAATGATTAAGGTACCTGTATGCCTAAGCAGCTTTGGTGAAAGGTCGATGGGCAACCATCACAGCAAATCAAATCACCACCATCACCACATAAGCCACATGTATCGTCATTAGGATCATCACCATCACCATCACCCTCACCATTGATATCAACAGCGTGAAACCCCTTTTGTTCTAACTCTCCTTGTTTATCCCATGCATCAATCAGACACTCTGTCAAAGATTTTCCCGATTGTACATATATATTTGGAAATGGCTCACGGAGTTTGCTTCCAGCATGAAGCTCAAATTTTAAAACAGTTAAGATTTTGCTACAGCAACCACAGTGGATTCCTTCTTTTGTGATCCAGCCTTCTTGCATTACCCTTGTCTTTTTTTGGTTCATATATTGCACCTTTTCACTCATCTGCACAATTCCAGACTCGATTAACCAAGAAAGCAGAGTTCGCTTCCCTGAATATGGAACAAACCGATCATTTGCAGATTTTTTCCCCTCACTGCGAATTAACAAAGTACATCTGCCATATTTATTGCTATTTCTTCCCTGTACCATACGAGAATTAACCCCAAAATTTCTCTTTTTAATCTTTTCCCTGGAGTAATTATCATTTGAATCATCACCACTGTCTTGACTCGCATCCTCTAATCTTCTTTTAGTTGTCTCTGCACCCTCTGAATATTTGCCCTCATCTCTTCTCTTCTTTTTCATTTCTCTTTCAATTTTCTTACGGGTTTGTCTAGTTAATTTACTAAGAGTTTCAACAGGTAAAGGAGTAAAGTCCCCACCAACTTGTGAATGATCTTTTTCTTCCTTTTGAAGTGCCTCGTAAGCTTTAATTATTGACCAATAAGCAGTTCCTGAAGGATTAATATAAACAGCATCAAGGTAGTCTCTGTTCCTTCTTGGTCTATAATCAATAGTCCAGCCAGCACTAAGGAGCATACTCCTAATTTTCTCTCGTAATAATTGTTTTTCAGTGCCACTGCCACGTTTAACCTTGCTTTCCTTGACTTTAACTGGAGCAACGTTCTTCGTTGGCACACTTAATTTCTTTTCACTTTTAATCAATTTTTCAGTGCTAGAATGCCGTACATTGGATGTTTTTACGGGTAATGATGTATCACTATCACTTTTCTCTTTACTCTTCGATGAAACTGGTTTTTTTAAAGCAGGGTATAATGAAGACCCCATAGCTGCTTTTTTCTTATTAGAAGCTTCCCAATGATCAAGGCTTTTATGGGATAAATTCAGCTGTTTCTTTTTAAAAGCTTCTGGCCTAGATTCTTTCCATTCTTCAGGTTCTGCAAGATCATAACTTTGATGTGGAATGCTTATCTGCTTATGCTTCTTTACCATCACCTTCAAGACACCATTTTTCCCTTGCAACCTAATTGGTTCATCAGAAACTTCTCGGTATCTCTCACTCAATACCGAATGTGGTACACGAGGTTCTTCATCCTCCATCTCGTGATGACTTCTGACACCATGATTAAATCTATTGCCTTTTGCACCCAAAATGGTACTTCTATTATCATGAACAAAGTCCCTTCTATTATCATAGATCCTTCTAGTACTACTACTACCACTTCCATAATCCTTTTGATCCCCGTTTCGCCAATTCAACCTTTCATAACCATCCTTCCTAATCTTCCTCTCATGTAACCCGTCATATGCATCAAACTCAAATGAATCTATCCCATTATTTACCCTTTTTGGAGGGTCTGACTCTCTATAGGATACAGAACCCCCATTACTAAAACCCAATCCACTATGAGAATTATCGAATTTTCGACCGTAAGGCTCTGTAAACTCATCACTTGACACAGAATCACTCGTAATCACTCTAGGTCTTTTCTTCTCTTTTTTTGAGATGAATAAATTCCTTGACGGAGAATCACTAAACCCTGTAACTCCAACATCACCATCTACTACCTTCTTTTTGATAATTAAACAACCAGAAGAGCTTTTCTTCTTTACCACATCTAAAGAATGAACAGATCTCCCCACCTCTTTCATCTCACCAGATACACACAATCAGAAACCCTCAATTCTATCGAATCACGCATAAACCATGAAACCGAAAACTTATACAGATCTAGAGACTTGGAATTGAAATCAAGAATCAAGAAATCGAAAGTGAGAAAGGCATAGGAGTAAATTTAGGTTGTCTTACCAGGAATTTAGTGAGAAAATGACGATGAATAAGGACAAACCCTTGTTGAATCCAACAACTTGGAATGGATGTGCGTGTGTAGAAAGAGATGCCGGAGATCTAATGTATGAATCGTATACATGTAAACTTTATCAGACAAAACCCTTGCAAGACGAATCCTAAAACATCTAATTATATGAATGTTAATGTTAATGTTAATTTCGGGACACTTGTTTTTTTATTTTACAGATTTTTTTTTATATTTTTTTGAGCGAATATATAAAAGAATCAGTTAACATTTTTTTATTTTTACTGTAACGCCTGTTTTTTTTTACAATCTCTTTAAACTACGATATTCTAAGGAATATATATTACTGGATTTAAGGGTGTTGTTCGGTTGGGTTATTTTGGTTTGAGATAACTAGATTTTACCTAATATCTGAACAGAATAAGGTTCAGGTTAGTCGGTTACGGTTAGTTCAGATGAAACCGAATAAGAATCTTTTATATATATATATATATATACACACACACATATACTAGTAGGGTATCCGTGTAATACGGCGACGTTTAAAGAGATACGGTGATGAAATTGTATGGTGGCGAATTTTTTTGTGGTGGCTAGCGACAGAGAGAACGGATGAGACAATGATAGTTGCAAATAGTGTATGACAATAATAGATAATGAATATATGTAGTACTATTCGATCATGTTATGAAAATTTAAATTTAATAGTGTAATAATGTTATTTATATACATTAACTTAAAGCAGTATAAGATAGTACAAATATACGACATTTAGATGTGGAAATTTGAAGATGATAAGTTTTTGCTCTTAAAGACTTGGGTAATTACTTATTTGGTCCATGTGCTTTGTCATAATTATACGGATAATTTTGAACTTCATTTATTATACTAAAATCCCTAGTGTTTGGATTTTGTTTCAGAAAGACAAAACTATCATTTTCTTACTAATTTATTCTTTTATTTTGAGTTTTTAATTACCTAATAAATATTATTAGTATTATATAAATAAATAAAAACAATGCCAACCCCCTTTGCTATCAAACCACTGTAAATTACAAATAAGGTTCTAAAAAACGTAAAGTGTCGCGTGGCAGCGAGGTCAAGCCTCAAGCTTTATAAGTCATAGCGAGCCATGACGTTTTTTAAGACGGCAATTTTGTATATATTTTAAAATATTTATATCCAATTTATCATTATTAATATACAAATTACACAAAGTTGCACAAGTTAAGAGCAAAGTAACATATACAAATTATAAAATACAAATTTATAGAAGTTTAATACACGCGATCGCAAAATGTATATAATAAAGTCAAAAATAAATTAAAAAATATTTTATGTGCGCCACGTCTTAAAAAACTCGTCATTTGGCAGGTAAAGGTGCGCCTTATGCCGCCTTGTCTTACACCACGCCTAACCCCACCGCCATTTCTTAACGTCGAAGTCGTGCCTCACGCTTTGGAGTGTTTTTTAGAACAATGAATACAACCAACATCTCGATCCTCTCTCTCTGCCTTCGACGAACATAAAATTAAAAACCATATTATATGTTTACATTAAAATTAGTGTTGTAAAAGTTTCAAAAGTTGTTAAATGATAATTATTATCTCGATTCTCTAAGATAATAATTTGTAAAAAGTTATGAAATTAAATAATTTTTAAAAGTAGATTAATAATTGGATTATTGAAATATAGAAAAATTGTTTTTTATAATCGATAACTTTAATTGTCTATAAAAAACTTAAAATATATTTTAATCTATTTTAGAATGATGTGTATACCAAATAGAAAATTAGCTTTATTTTTTTAAAAATTTAATCTAGTTTAGAAGGTTAATAGTTAGATAGATGTGATTAATCTCTATAAAATGGATGGTTAGGATGTAATATTGATTGAAAATTAAGAACTCTTAAAATTAATGATGAGAGAGAATGTTGTATGATTTATAAATTAATATAGATATAGATACTAGCTTAAATACTCGCATGATACACGGTTAGTCATAATTATTTATATGAAAGTATTATTTTATAAAAAAACACATAATATATTAAGAAAACAAATACAAAATAAATTGTAGTACTTAAATTATACATTTTCAACTTCTATAGAACATACACAGTATAGAACATACATTTTCAACTTTTATAGAACACATAAACTATTTAATAATTCAGGAATATTCAAGCATATATAGATTTTATAAAGAGAGTATAGTATAACCAATTATTAACCATAACCTTGAAGAAAAAGTTGTTTCCTTCGCACAAACCTTATAATTTCTAATGTGGCCAAGTATCTGAAACTCGATAAGCCCTAAATCCTAAATGTACCTGCCATCTGCAAAACAAATATGTATTAAGTCACTTTATATCAAGGTTATCAAAATTCTATCATGTTGATATTGTAACCAATGACATATGCATACATGAATTGGAATTGTGAACTATTCAAAAACTTGATTTTAGTCACATACTCATGACCCATTACACATCATTATTATTTCTTCAAACAAAATTATAATAATAAAAGGAGTATATTAGTATAAAAATCCATCTTGTATGAAAGATAGTACCCAACTACCCAATCAGCTAATAAACGTAAACCCATGTCATATTCATGTATAAAATATCATAGTTTAATGTTTAAGAATAACATGTATAAAATTTATAGAAATTGGATTTCAGTTTTTATCAAAGTAGACTATTCTGATTTGATAATTCAAAGTTTTTATGTAAATTAATTGGTACGATTATCTAATAAGTTTTATACATATTAATCTTTTATTAATATTAAAAAATCAATTAATATTTTGTGTTAATCAAAGTATGTTTATAGAGTTGTGTTCAATAAAATCCATTTAAAAAACATAGTTCTAAAATTTTAATATTCAATCACAGTCAGTATACAATCTCATGTGATTTGTAAAAAAATCACATGTGAATTACGAAAAATACCACTCCGCCCAAGTTTTTATTATTTAATCTGGACCATTGATGTCATTGATCCAAAGACTAAAATTAGTCCCTTAGGACTATGAATTAATTATGGACTATATTAAACATTCTTCTATGTTTATAAAATCAATTTTTTGTGATACACTTATTTTAAAATGACAAAATTGTCGAAAATAGCCATATGAATTCTCAATCTGATTTAACAAAATTTTTCTAGAATAATTATAAATTCTAAATCTCCAACAACAACAAAACCATATCCATGTGAAACGCAAAATTAAGTATTTAATATTTACCAAGTTTATTGGTAGCTATTCATAATCACTATTCATTTACAATAAACATTTGGTTTTTTCTTTTAGAACTCACAATTTGTTTTTCTACCTCCTAAGGAAATTTACCTACAAAAAATCTTTCATAAAACTATTATTATTTGTTCGTTCAAAAACAAAAAGAAATTACACTTTAGCTTTAATTAATTTTTTTCACCTGGATATAATCATCTCCAATAAATGTGGTATTTTTTAATGATGAAAACACATACTCATTATTCATCTACGGTAAATGTAGTTTTTTTAAACTTTTTTTGTTTGAACTCTTGAGGTACTATTCATCTACAATAAGTGTAATGTTTTTAAGCGACAAACACACATACTCATAATTCATCTATAGTAAATGTTTTTTTTAACTCCTAATTAAGGTATTCTTCATCTCAGTAATGTGACATCCTTTTAGAATGGCAACCACACACACCTAGGGATGGTAACGGGGTCGGGGGTATCGGGGATCGCTCTTCCCATCCCCATCCCCGTTTCTCACCCCCGGTCTACGTCTTTGTCCCCGTCGGGAATTGACTTGCATCCCCATCCCCACCCCCCTCGGGTATCGGGAGATCCCCGTGGGGAATCGGGAATTTTTCTTTGTCAACAAAATCGATTTTTCTAAATAGATATACATAAGAATTTTTATATAAATCTAGAACTATAAGTGTAACTTAACCCTTACAACCGGTTCAAATCAAAATGTAATCAATTAAGCATTGTAATATTTTCGTAAGATAAATAATATTCTTTATAAAAGACATAATATATTTACTAAATCGTTTTATAATACACATAACATTATTAATCAAATAGATGATTTCTCTAACTTATATGTCCATAAAATACGCCTATAATACTTTCATAGTTGATTCTATAAAAAATATATTAGTTATTTCATCATATTAGTTTTTCCGTTCTTTTTGTTTGATAAATCATATAAGATGATTATGTATACTCAAACAAAAAACAATTTTATTGACATCCATATTAATGTAGAAAAGTTAAGTTGCATACAAATTTATATTTGTATGAGAAATTTGACTTTAAATTTATATATATAATTATGTGTGTGCGCGGGTTCGGGATCGGGTACGGGTTCAGGAACCAAGGGGTATCCCCATCCCCGCCCCCATCCCCATTTTCTAAGTACGGGGAATCCCCGTCCCCATCCTCATCCCCGGTCAACTCGGGGATTTCTCAATCAAATCAGGGTCAGAGATCGGGTTTTCCATCGGATATGGGGTTTTTTCCCATCCCTACACACACCCATCTAAACTATCAATATGTTTATAATATAGGACTTGAACCCTAAACCTCTAAGAGGGGGAGACACCTTAATTCACACCTTGATACCCCTATGTCAAATGCCATTTAATAGTAAATGCAGTATATATTATCCTTCTTTTTCCTTCCCAAAAGCCCCTTGGTAAATTACCGTTGTTGGAAATACCAGAATAGAAGTGAGAACATATAACGATGGATTTGGTCACAAAACTTCCCAAAACCCCAAGAAATTTCAATGCCTTTTGGGTAATTGTTGACTGATTGACAAAGAGTGTCCATTTCATTCCTATTTGAGAGATGTTTGTCACTGAAAAGTTGGCTGATATATTCATGAAAGAGGTGGTGTTGAGGCACTTGGTGCCGGTATCCGTAATTTTTGATAGAAACATTCGATTCACTTTTTGGTTTAGACTTTAGGGGTAGCTAGAATGTATATCTTCCATTAGCAGATCTCTTATAACAAGAGCTACCATGAAAGCATAAGTATGCCACCATTTGAGATGTTATATGGTCGGAAATGCCAAACTCTTATCTATTTGTGAGAAGTAGGTCAACAAGTACTTGGCAGCACGGAAGTGGTACAAAAAACTATAAAGAAAATTCGGTAGATCCGTGAAAGATTGCAAACTGCTTAAAGCCTTCTTGAATAGGAGATGATCTTCGTTAGTATTTCAAGTTAGGGATTGTGTTTTATTGAAAATTTCTCCATAGAAGGGTATTATATGATTTAGGAAAACAAAGGCAAGTTTGGCCCTAGATTTATTTGACCTTTTAATAATATTTCATGTGTTAGGAAAGTGGCCTACCGATTAGAATTACACTACGAGTAATTAAATTTTCATAACACCTTCAATGTGTCCCAATTACGTAAGTGCTTAGTTGGTGAATCCGCTTTTATACCATTGGATGATGTAACTATAGATGTAAAACCCAACTATATGGAGAAATCAATAGCAATTCTTGAGAGGAATATTGAAACTTTACGAAACAAGTAAATTGGGATTGTAAAAGTTCAATGGAAGCACTGTAAAGGTTCCAAATGCACGTGGGAACCGAATGAAGAAATGAGACAGAATTATCCGGAGTTGTTTAATGACTAATTTTAGAGACGAAATCATAATAAAGAGGGAGAGTTGTAACATCCCAAAAATGTTAGTTTTAGTTTAATAATTTAATAATTATTGAATTATATTTTTATGCATGCGTTTATGGAAATAACTAAGACGTTTAACTACTTTGAGATATTTTTATGATTTACAAGATTAGGGACTAGACTTGTAAATTACCAAATAAATTCTCTTGTACATATAAATACTAGTGTGGCCAAAAAGAATAAAATAAACTCAAAGGGGATGGTTTTGCCAATACTTGAAAGTTGTATGTATGAAAATGCAAGAGTGGTCAAACTTGGTCAAAATTATAGAATGTGTGTGTCCACCCTTAGAACAATGGGGAAGTGGAGGAAGCTCAAGAACAACAAGGAATTAAGCTTAAATTGAGAGAAACAGAAGTGAACTAATTGAATTATAGTAAAGAGGGTATGATTTTATGACCCGTTTAGTGTAAATAGTTGAGTTTTGGTTATTATGGTGAATACTTAGTATTCTTGACAATTAGTAAGTCTTTTGCTAATAGTTTAGAAAAGTTTTCTCTATTAATTGATAATGGTTGTATGTGTAATCTAATATCTTAGTATTTGTTGAGAATTCTTAGTAAATGGGTCAATTTGATTATATTGCAGTAACTAATCAATGGATGATAAATAGTGTATTGTTTTTTTGTTTTAGAGTGTTTTGTATGTGTTATAATGTTAGAACAAGTGTTGGTATCATTTGGATATATTTTAGTAGTATATTTGGTCGGTTTGGCAATTGTTCCCGCCAAACAGTTTTAAGGTTTATGGTCAGCACGGTTTGTGTAGATGGATACTGGCCGTGTAGAGGAACACGGGTCGTGTTAGGATAATACGGGCCATGTTCAACCCTTTCATGCCACAAGTCATGATCAAAGCTATAGACCTTATATGGTAATGCTAACACAGGTCGTGTAGGGTTAAGGTTTGACACTTGTTTAACACAACTTGTGTAGTCGTGTAAACGGTTGTGTAGAATTACACACGCCATGTATGTGGCGTGTAGGTCTATGTTAATATGAAGAAGGAGATATTTTAAAACTAATTTGGGTATTACTTGTTTGTAGGTGATTGGTTATTATATGGAATGTGATATGATGCGACAAAGGCCTAAGTGGCAAATAATGTTAGTCAATACGACTAAGACAATGCTAATGTAGCATCTAGAGATAGATCGATGTGATCTCAGAAGTTGATGTAACTTCTAGTAGTCGTGGACTACTAGGGACCACACAAGTGTTGATGATGTAAAATACTTGAATATGTGATGTATGTATGAAATTGTTGTTGGCTATTGATTGTGTGCTCACCAAGCCTCATGTAAAACCCGTATTTTTGGGAATTTCAATATATATATATGTACATGCAATATTAAATGAGAAATTAGTAATTATGTGCATATCATGCTAATTAAATACTATGTGTTGTGTATAAGTGTAATATCTTAGAATTGGTAAATAAATGTCAAAGGGAAGAAAGGTTGAGGACCAAAAGACTAAATATGTATATATATATATATATACATTGACTTCATCAAATGAAGTCAAAAGAAAGAAGAAAAGTCTGGAAAAAAAAGAAAGAAGAGAGAAGAGTAGAGAGAGTTCTAGAGGATTCTCAAGAAGGAAGAAGAAGAATCAAGGGAAATTGGTACTTGGTGTGTTTGATTCAAGGTGTAACACCGTATTTTTAACCCAAAAATTTCCATTTTTTGATTAACACTGCGGAAGCGAATTAAATACAAAAAGTATTTACAACTGTACATAAACAACTGTTTAAATAGTAGTATTACAAAACACGGCTCGTCACAAATAATCTATCAGATTCCTAGGTGATTACTCCCCAAGCTAACCACTCTCAGCCGAGCCGCTAACTTACCAAAACCTGTAAAAAGAGTGAGAGGTGGGGGATTAGCACAAAGCTAAGTGAATGGAGTAAAACCACAATAGATATATCAACAAATAACCGTAAGATATCAACAACACATAACAGATAATCGTGCCCCGGGAAGACCGGCGGTTCTGTAGGAGCCTACAACCAATGCCGGCCAAAGCAAAGGTTTACCGATAGTTCATTTGCTATTGTCACATAGAATTACCTTAAGTTGCAACACATGCATCAAAAGATCCCAATACTGATTAGCCGATAGCAAACAAACCAGCCCATATGCCCAGCCGAAGCTGACTTCCCAACCATCATGTATACATAGCATTGACGCAACAATTAATTAACAATCAACGGTTAATCAATTATCAGATGCACAATCTATCCATGTGTCAAACCAATAACAGTTGCAACCCAAACCAGTTACAACTAATAAAATCTGTGAGTAAACATCCACTCACCTCAAGCTTTCAGTTTCTCCACTCAGTGATCTTATATTACTAAGCCTTGTTTGTTCCTGAGAACAAAACAAACTGAAATCAGTAACCGATTCATAAATATATGTCAAACACATAAATTTATATCCTTTTGATCAAACATAAGCATGTATAATTCACATGTGTATAAACATATATCATATAGCATTAAACAACGCAACAAACAAGAAATTCCACAAAAGCCTCGGACGCGTCGCGTCCAAGAACCCGACGCGTCGCGTCCAAGAACCCGACGCGTCGCGTCGCCCCCAAGTATTGGATTTCACAAATCCGATACCCATGTGTCGGATTTCAAGTTCCGGGTTCCAAGTCTCGGATTTCAACTGTCGGATTTGCCTTGTAGGATTGCTTATATCGGATTTTGAGTCCCGGATTGTACCATCAGATTTCCACTGGGATTTTCTCCAAGAATCCGATAATATTGAAGAACGCGCCGCGTCCAAATAAGGGACGCGTCTCGTCGCCCGTATACCTGCATCATCTTCTTCATTTTGCCAGCCAACTCTAACTTTCCAAATCCGATTCAAACCCTCAAAATCCATTATGAACACTTCTATAACATGTATAAACATCTTATAACATGTATACAACAACAAGAACACATCAAATCCTTTTAACATAGCAAATCATGCAAAACCCATCAAGCAAGTTTACATATAAACTTCTACAATGGTGTATTCATGGAACCAACATGATCTTAACAACAAATTATATCAACATGATCAGATTCATGCAAGGAACATTATCATACCTTTGGTTTGAATTATCACACAACAAATCAAAACTTCTAATTATCAAGTAACCTTGCTTCTTTTTGTCTTTTCTCTCAAAACACACACAAACACCAACTGTCGGTTTTCAAGATAAGAAGCAACCCAGCTAAAATCCTCTATAAAGTCCCACGTATGGCTTTCTTAAACCAATAGCATGAGGTGTCCATGTTAGCTAAATATCTATAAATACCTACTAACATTTAAACATACAAATATATATATATATATATATATATATAACCGTACATATATAATCTACCCATAATTCATCATTTAATTTTCAATTAATCAAGTTAATTAAAACCATATGATTAATATTAACAAGTAATTATTCAATACTAATCATAAGTTAACATACCAAAGCCACTAATTACTAGGCCCGATCTTAGGATGTTACACAAGGATTATAATGTTTGAACCTCAAACCTTTCATTTTGGAGCTTGGATTGAAGCAAAAAGATAGAAATCAAGTTGGGCTTGGAAAACAAGTGAGTTCTAATCTTATTTAGTGTTTGATTTTGAGTTATGGTGGTTATTTTTGATGATTTATAGTTGTTTTGTTGAAAGAATTGTCAAAAATGGGTAAAATTTTGGGGTTAATCTTTGTAGCAAGGATCTTGATAATAAATGATGTTAAAAGTAATGATATTTCATGTCATGAAGTGGTTTTAATAGAAATATAAGGCATTGGTTTGAAATCTTTAAGTTTGGTGTTGAAAAAATTTGGGAATTTGTGAGCTGCAGCAAAGAAAAAGAAGAAGAACAGACCTGTGCAGGCCCGTCGCGGCGTGACAGGTAGGGTGTCGCGGCGCGACACAGCTGGGTTGAAGGAGATTGTTTTCCAGAGATTTTCTCGCAGCGCGAGGCACCCTGAAACCTCTAAAATTCATGTTTTTGACCCCATTTGACTATGTATATGTTTGGGGATTAATTCTAAGGTTTCATAAAGGATAAATGAAGTCTTTTTAGACCCGAAATAGAGTCTAAGACTAGAATTTGGTCTAGAAACCTTGTTTTTGGTTAACTTATGTAAGTTAACCTTGTGTTTTGGTGATCATAGGTTTATGATCAGGTGTTTAAGCTTTGGTTTGGATGGGGTTGTGATCCTCATCACACCCTCAGGTGAGTACACCCTGCGGATACCCAACTTTTGTTAAAGTTACAAGTCATCTTGATTATGATTTGGATTCTTTGGCAATTGTGATGAAATTTGATGAATTAAAGGATGTGGATTATGAAATTGTTTTATAACATGTTTTATATGATTAGCCACGGTTTATGAAGCGTTTGAAATTGAAGCATGTGCTAATTTGTGGATTTGATATATGATGCGTTTTAGAAAATGGTTTTGAAAGTAAGGCTATTGCTCCATTTTGGAGATGGTCTATGTTTATATTGTGCTTCAATTAATGGTTTTGAAATATGACATTCCATATGGGAGTGAACTTTGGTTTGAAACAACAACATGGTTTTAAGTTAACGAAATTCATGTTTCAATTTGCGAGTCTTTTGGGGATTGAGATGCCAACTATGAAATGTTTTGAGAAAATGGTTTTCAAATAGGACCATTGCTCCATTTTGGATATGATCTATGTTAAAGTGTGTTTTTACATAATGGTTTTGAAACCTGATACTCCATGTTGGAGTGAACCTTGATTTTGGAAACAACAAACCTGTTTTTTTATTATTGAAAGATATGTTTATACTAAAGATGTTTTTGGGCATTGAGATGCCAAATGTGGATTTGATTGTTGAGCATTTATGCTCAAGAGATATAATTGAGACACTTATGTGTTTATTGATAAGCTTGTATGCTTGAGATATTTGGCCTTGTTGGCATGTGATTCATGTGACCCTTTGGGGTATGTGTTTATGTGACCCTTCAGGGCATATGATTATGTGACACTTCGAGGTATGTGTTTATGTGACCCTTTGTGGTATGTGTTTTGGTCTAGACCACTGTGTGATATGAACTATGTACCATAGGGTTCCTAGCCATTGAGACGTGCATAGAGGTTCATGAGGCTTCGGCAATTGAGGAACCGCGATGTACGGGTGGTTGAGGGATCGGTGCAGAGAGTGGAAGGGTATGTCAGTAGCCATCATGACCATGTGGGTTCACTGGGCTGACGAGCCACCGAACCCGGGGCAACACGAGTGGATTTGGTGAACAGGGCTTACACTCCAGTTAACCGTTGTATGGTGGACTGCTTTGTGCATCCCCCACCTTGACGGGGTGATGTGGTTATCCCCCATGCGGGCACGTGTTGACCGTGGCTAGCTACCACATGGATACATTGTGGCCCAATGGACAGACTCGCATCCTTATGTGCTTATATGTATACTTTTGAAGTATATTGATTGCCAAACTTGTGTTTTCAAAAGAGAAAATGATGACTTGGTTTTGTAAAGACAAATGATTTTTGGTTGTACTCACTAGCTATGTTTATAGCTAACCCAATGTGTGAAAATGTTTTGTATCCTCAGGATGTCTAGATGCCTTGGTGAGATGGGTAGCTGCCTTGGGCAAAGTCTTGTTTTGGTTACTTTACCGGTAATCTTGGATTTCCTACTCTTTCTGTTTATGGTCGTGAGATTGACTGTAGTAACATCAAAAGGTTTTGGGATTCATGTATTGAAAGTTTATTGATAAATTTTACTGTATTTTGTTGAAATACTCAAACAAAATTACAATGCTTCCGCAATAAGTTTCAGAGATTTGGTTAAAGTATGTTTTAAATTGAGTTTTGAAAAATTTAAATTTGGACCGAAAATCAGGGTGTTACACCTCATGCTTATTAGGGTATCTTACCTTTTTGTAGGGATTGATAAAGGTAAGGCTCCGGCGCATGAGTGACAGCTCAAACTTCTGCACGCTTTTGGAACTTAATTTATTAAAATTCTCTTTTGTGACATGTCTTGTAACTAAGTACATATATTAGGATTAGAAGACCGATTAATAACTATTAGTTTTTTATAATGGTGAGGTATTGTTAAGGTGTTAGGCAAGACTCGAAAAATATACACTTGAAACTAAACCACTTATCTTACAAATTTAGTTCCATTCTAACCTAAGTTACAAGAGTTAGGTACTTGGGTACCTAGAATATTGGTACATCTAAACATTGACATGGAAAACTGTGTTTGTACGAGTTGTGGGCTAATGATTGCATCTCTTATACTTCCTTTGTATTGTATATAAAATATTATATGCTATATAATTATATATACCGAACAATATTAATAAAAAACACTCCTTATTTGAATGTCTTTAGATCAACATAATCAATGGTTAATATTATATGATTTACATAATTTGCATTTTCGGTCGAAAAATGCATATTTGATTTATAAAAAATGCATATTCATACCCTATATATAGGGTTTGAATATGCATATATACATATACATATATATATATGTGTGTGTGTGTATATATATATATATGCATATTCGATTTATATTGTTTCTTCAAGTTCTTCAGATAAGGGTTGTTTTTCACTGACCCTGTATATATCCATACCAATATATTTTGAAGATTCCTTTTTTCAATATATATATATATATATATATATATATATGCATATTCGATTTATATTATTTCTTCAAGTTCTTCACATAAGAGTTGTTCTTCACTAACCCTGTATATATCCATACCAATATATTTTGAAGATTCCTTTTTTTTAGAAAATGTGCTGAAAATATTTTACATAGATAAATCATATTCATTGAACACTCCACTGACGTATGACATCACTCTATGTAAAAAAAACTTTTTGACCTCCGAAGGATGACAAGACAATTCTTGGTCCGCAAGTACCATATTTTAATTGCCATTAGGGCACTAAAAATTCTTGTGGATTATATGCAGCATGATATATCATTTTCTTTGAATTTGTTGATGAGACGTAGTTGTTTTCTTTTTGAAAGACATTAGAATGAAATAAAACTAATATTTTGATACCTTCAAGTACTAAAGATATGAGATTACATTTTACTAATTCATCAAACACATATTAATTGGTTTTATAGATGCCTAATCAATGTCTCATCCCATACTAATGGCTCTTAAATTGTATATGCATCTACAAGGGGTAGTCTTAAAAATTTATGACATTCCATATAAAACAAACAATCACAACCACTTGATTTAATCATGCAAAAGTCTTAGATGATCTATAAAGCACATTTATTATGTGAGATTAAAAATACATAAAAAAAAGAACTCTTTTATTCATTTTTCCTTTTGATATTATACTAGTTTGCTTATAGGTTGTTTTACAACAATAAATAATTAAAACTTGATCTTTTAGCAACACTAAAAAAATGATAGTAAACAAAAAGTACTTAACTATACAATTGTTCTAATTACATCTATAAATCAGTAGCTTGAATCTCCGGAAAAGTAAATTGCTGAAACTCTAGTTTAATTCATGAATATCACTTTATTTGTTGATTTCCATATTAGATAAGCAAACACCCCTAAATTTCTTACCAAAAGCACATAATTTTACCTTATCCTTCGTCTTACACAAATCTTCTACACAAGAAATTCCGACAGAAACTTCCCACCATGCATTGCCGCGAGATAAAACATCTTTCAAGAAATTACATTGAAAAAGCCAGTGCTCCAAATTTTCGACCTTCTCATCATATCCCAAACACAACATCAGATGGAGATCAATATCTCTATCTTTCAAGTTGTTTCTTACCGGCAACCCAATTTTAGTAATCATTCAAACAAAAATGTTTACCTTCCGCGAAAGGAGAGTACTTCATTTTGTTTTCACCTTAGAGATGCCAAAAATTTTCAGATTGTTAGAGGATAGCGATTTCACCGAGAATACACCTTCAACATTTACCTTCCACACCCACTCATATCTCTTAATTTTATTTTTTTAAATAACATATCTTAACCTGTCGGTTTTCATGCTAATTCATTATATAATCTATTTTATACGTTTTGCTATATCTATAAAAAATATATCTACTTAAAAGGGGTGGTTGTTGTTTACATCACATCTTTATGTTTTATATACAATAACATCATCATTTACATACCAGGTGATACTATTTAGACTCCATCACTCTTACATATTAGACACATTATCACTCTTACATACTAGACACATTACATACACACACACACACACCAAAGGGCTTGTAGCCTAGCGGTATCAAAGTGTTGGAAGGTGTTTTTCATGACCTATGGTTATGGGTTCAAGTTAGATTTAGAAGTAGATTAGTGTATACGTGTGTTATTCTGTAAAAAAAAGACACACACACACACATATATATATATATATATATATAGGGATGAGAACTAACGATTATCAGTTGATATATATACCGAAAAATGATCAAATAATCATCCCTTTTACTCTTTTTACTTGATCTCTACCCTCTCCCTCTCTCTCTCTCTCTCTATATATATATATATATATATATATATATATATATATAAGTTCAAACGAAAACTGCGAGAACCAATCTTAGCCGTCCAATTCTCCCTCCTTCAATTGGATTGTCCACCCATGAATTCCTTAAGTGCACCTTGCCACGTTCAATTACCCCACGCTCTTCATCCATGAATTCCACTTACCACTTAAATGACCAAGATTGATTCTCGCAGTTCTCATATGAAAAACAGTTCTTATTTGAACTTTTTCATATATATATATATACATATATATATTATATCAAATAGGAAAATCTGATTATATGAATCATATAAAATAAAATTTGCATGAGTCATGCAACATTATTGATTAATGATAAATGTATAAATTGAGTCCAATCTTACCTACATTTGGTGAAACAATATTCAGGTAATCTTCTTCCAATGGCAGAAATCAAGCTATCTGCTTCTTACCCTTCATAATCAATCAATTTTCTCATTTCTCTACACAAACGTCACTTTATTAACAGCCAATTTCTCCCCTTCTCGCTAGTAGAACAGAAATGAATGGTGCTCCAGCTTTTGATTCAGATCAAACCGAGTTTGTTGAAGTAGATCCTACTGGAAGATACGGAAGGGTAAGACTATAAGAGCTCTATTTTCCCCATTTTCTAGGGTTTTAATTGGTTTCTTCTTTGTTAATCAACATTAATCATTGTTTCAAGTTCAAATTTCTTGTTCCAGTATAATGAAATTTTGGGCAAGGGAGCTTCAAAGACAGTGTATGCATTTCCTACACTTTTTACTCCAGTAATTTGGTAGTTTAAAGGGTTTTAAATGAGATTTAGAGACTGATTGTTTTGCAGTTATAGGGGTTTTGATGAGTACGAGGGGATCGAAGTAGCCTGGAATCAGGTGAAACTTTATGATTTTCTACAAAGTCCTGAAGATCTTGAGAGGTTGTACGGTGAAATTCATCTGCTCAAGACCTTGAAACACAACAATATCATGAAGTTCTATACTTGGTGGGTTGATACAACCAACAGGAACATCAATTTTGTCACTGAGATGTTCACTTCTGGTACCCTTAGACAGTAAGTTCACTCCCTTTTGCATCTGAGCTTTTGTTATTGCTTAAATTTGTTACTGTCATAGTGTAACTACCAATGGAGTATTTTTTGGTTTGGTGATATTTTAGTGGCAGTAGTTATTGATTTCCCTTTGTTCTTGCTTTTTATTTTGAGCATGGCACCTAGCCTATTTGCAAAATGCAATGGCTTTCTCTATTGTGCCCCTTTAGGGTATGTTTGGACTTTGGATGTGTGTTTTGAACTTAGGGGCTAGAGATACATACCTATGCGTAAACTTAGGGGCTGTTTGGTATGAGGGAATGGAAAGGATAGAATTGTAGAAATGCAATGTGAGGTTTTTCTTTTGTTTGTCGGAGACTAAGGATGGAAACACAGAGTCAAATCTCTCTCCTTCCCACTTATCTATAACGTATTGTACAATCTTGTGTCAAACAGGTTGAAGTCATCCAAAATGTATCTAACGTAAAACCTGCAAGTCTTTTTATTCAAATGTATAGATAGAGCTCCAAAAGACATTGTATAAAAGCCAAAGGCATGTGCAACCTTGTGCTGCACAAGCCATTTGATTTTGGGATGAAATCATAAAACTCATGATCACTACCTTGCTTCTTTCTATGGTTATCAAAACTTCTCACATTGTCTTCCTTGTCTACTGAAAGTTCTCTAGCAATCCAAGTGATCGACAATAAAATGCTCCTTTCCTTCTTGGTTTGGTTAGTTTTCGTGTTTACTATTCATTATGTCACTGGCATGGTCCTAGGGTTTTCCTTGGCGCTAGATTTCTTCTCCTTCTCATTAAGGTATGATCTTGCATTCACATGTGGTTGTTTGATACCCTTATTGCTTAACTGAAACTCTGAAAGTTAGTGTTTTAATATGTTTAACAACTTGCTTTATATCGAGATTGTTTAATGTTCGCTCTGTCCTAAAATATTTGTCCACTAGATAAAAAGTCACACGGTTTTAGGAGTGTGTAAAATTGCAATAGTGACTAGTTCTATGCCAGTTTTATCCTATAAAATACACATAATTCTAGAGAAATACAATTCAAGCAGTTTTGTGATTTGATGTAATTAATGGTAGAATGGGAAACTAGGCAAAATAATTTTGGAGGTGGACAACATTTTTCAGGACAAACTAAAAGTCTAAAATAGAAAAATGGACAGTTATTTTGGGACGGAGGGAGTATCATTCTGTAATGATTGCTTATAACTAGGGATAGATTTGTTACCCGAACATATTTGATCTGTTTGAATTTCATCTTGTTCCATACCCAACCGAACTTCAAGGCCTTTTGCATTGTCAATCTTTGTTCTATGCCCTGTTGAATTAGAGAGTTTATCTTGTTCCATTTTAGTATCATGTGTTATTCGTGCTCTTGCTATCGATATTAGAATTTTCAAGTAATGTTCTTACACATTTGATGCAACTTGCTATGATTACTTCTTCCCATAAGATTAAAAGTTAAACCTTGTCATACAATTTCAGCTTAAATAAATTAGAAGCAAGTATTACATGTATAGTTTGATATACATTCCTTTAATTATAGTAAGTTGATTTTGATGATTGTTTTTTCTCTTTTGTTGGTCTCATTGGCTTTGGAAGATCGCGTGTTGTCGCCACTCTTTGTTGCTCCCTTGTCACTATTCACTTCTTGGTTGTCATTCACTACATCCTCGTCGGCATTCACCGGTGTTTTAAAAAAATATATTGACCGTATATATGAGTCCAAAAAATATATACATTTTGCTTTGACAAAGATTATTACGTGAACTCATATTTATTCCTCGGTTTCTTTTTCAAAGCACCCATGAATTGCTACAAGGATGCAATGAATGAAGACGAAGGAGTGAATGGTGATAAGTAAGAACCCGGGAGTGGCAACAAAGAAACTGCTATAAGTTGGTGACTAATGAAGAAGAACGAGCAATCCCTATAATATAATTTCTTTTAGAAATGTATATCAAACTAAATATGCTTTACTCGCTTCTTATTTATTTCATATGAACTTGTATTGACAGGCAAGAACTATGTAATCAAGGTGATAATAATGGATATTTTTTTTATGGTAAGCAGTTTATACAATCTGTCCATAGCAAGTTGCATCAAATGTGTAAAAATATTTCTTGAAATACCAATATTGCCTGCAAGTCTGCAAAAATCTCATCATGTAACTCAATTAGATATTGAACAATTATATAGCAAGATATTTACCAAGATGAAATGCAAACAGATCAAAATTGTTTGGATAACAAAACTACCCTCAGGTTGAACCACATCATGACAAGGACAAGATGGTAGACTAACAAGGTATAGAACAATAAGATGAACATGTTCGAACACTGAGTTTCAATCAAACAATTTAGGTATTAAACACACACATGTAAAAGCAAGATCATCACTTAACCAAGAAGGGGAAGAAATTTTACAAGCCAGGAAACCCTCAAACCCCTAGGATGATCTATGGCTGAGAGGAACTATAGAGACGGAGAAGAACAGATTCAAAAAGGAGAGGGAGAGTCGAAGACAGCTAGAAAGCATTTGTTTGCCGATGGCTAGAGAACTTTCAATCAACAATGAAATGGGAAGTTTCGATTGCCAGGGAGAAAAAGTAAAGTAGGGTTAATGAGTTCTTCCCAAAATTAGACATCATATGCTACTGGCGCGCATCTTGCCTTCTTTACCCCTATTTTTGTTAGCTCTTGATTCAAACCAAAAATCAATCCTATGGATGAGACAGTTTTACTCGGATATTTTTGACGTTTTATAGAAATGAATAAGTGGGAAAGAGAATAGAGATCGTATTCTCCATTTCCGTTCTCATTCTCAAACAAAACAAGTGAGAATCATCTCATTCCATTTCTCTACCCTTTCCTTTTCCCTATACTGAACAGCCCTTTGTATCTAGAGGATGATCCCAAATACCACCAACTAAATGTCTGCAGTTTATATTATTGATTTGATTAGGTATAGGCAAAAGCACAAGCGGGTTAACATAAGAGCAGTCAAGCATTGGTGTAGGCAGATCTTGAAAGGCTTGCTCTACCTTCATAGCCATGATCCACCAATAATTCACAGAGATCTTAAATGTGACAATATTTTTGTTAATGGGAATCAAGGAGAAGTCAAGATCGGTGATTTGGGCCTAGCTGCTATCCTCCATAAATCTCATGCTGCTCGTTGTGTCGGTAAGTCTGCTACCCAGATACAATTTGAAACTTTGTAATTTTAACCTGTTTAAAGGTTGCACTTGGATTTCATGATGATCTCATATAAGCTGGTTGTATGCATGGTATCTCAGGTTAGAATGTTGATTACTGTTTTCTTAGCATTATAGTGGCAAATGACTTTCAACCTTGTACCTTGTACTATACATGCATTGACTGTAGCTAGAGGGGGAAATTGCAATGTGTTAATGTGAAAATGGGCCATGTTATATTTAATCGCTAAAGGGTTGAAGTGAAAGGAAATATTAGCTTAAAAGGGAAATGGGTTAGATGGCCGATCTATAAAGTTGTCGCTCATGGAAAATGTGTTTACAACCTTCTACATTAGCTTATTCAAGAAAAGTAGTTTTTATTGTAAAAGTAGTTTTTGGAATATATAATTGTTTATGAAATTGAGAAAAAAACTCAAAGTCTTCACAGTTAAGTTGACCTGACCGGACCTAAAAATTTAACTAGTTTAACCCGTAAACCTGTATCAAATTAAATCAAGCATAGTACATATCTTCTCTGAAGCGTTATTTATGATGTCCATTGATGGTGGAAATACAAGCTACTGTTGCGATACATAGACTTTCCTTATTGGTATAACATTGGTATTAAACATGTTTCTGTAGGATTAATGGACATGGTTGTGATATATCTGTGAAAATTGCAAATCATAGAAGTTAATGTTGATATTTGTACAATCGTACGTAATAATAACTTTCTAGATACTGGATTATCTTGTTTCCTCTTAGGAACACCAGAGTTCATGGCTCCAGAGGTTTATGCTGAGGAGTACAATGAACTGGTTGACATTTATGCATTTGGAATGTGCATTTTGGAAATGGTTACCTTCGAATATCCTTATAGCGAATGCACCCATCCTGCTCAGATCTACAAGAAAGTTATATCGGTATGACTTGTATCTTTCATTTTATAAATTAAGCTCCAATTCAAGACACATGAGGTTTTAAAGTGGGTGGGGTTGGTGAACACTACTAATTTTTCAACACTATTTTTGTCCTTTCTCAAATTTCGTAATAATTGTTGTATATAAGCACGACAAGGGCACTATTAACATATATAGGGTTTTAGAAGGTTGTAAGCATTTGAATACACTTTGAGTGATTTTTGACCAAATTGCCCTGTTTTCATTTAGCTTAGACATCATATTTTACTGATTTGACCCGTTAGATATATAATAACCCGACTCAGCACTTTACTTTTTCGGTAAATGGGTCGAAATGGTCAGCTCTGTGATATATGAATTCCACTGACAAATTATTTTCTCCCAAAATAGGGGAAAAAGCCTGATGCTCTCTACAAAGTTAAGGATCCCGAGGTGCGACAATTTGTTGAGAAATGCCTTGTTACAGTTTCTCAAAGACTTCCTGCAATAGAGTTACTTAAAGACCCCTTTCTCCTACCTGATGATTATGGGTATGATGTAAGATCAATTGACTATTGGAGAGAGTTTGATGGAATAAATTTCATGAATAATCATCATAGTGATGGTTATCCCGTTAACGAAGATTCAAATGATTTTGGTTATGAATGGGAAGATTTGGATAATCAACAAGGTGGATTTAAAACAAATGAAAACCAACTATTTGCAGCTCAAGAAGACGACCATCGTGAAGATGTCAACATTTCTATCAAGGGACGAAGAAACGAAGATGATGATATTATCTTGAGGGTACGAATTGCAGATAAAGAAGGTATGTCTTTTTTCTTAGGCCTATTTACTTAAAAACGGGTCAAATTGGGTTTTTATTTTATCTTAAACGGGCCAAGTAATAAAATTTAGCTGAAAAAAGAAGGTCCATTTTGCCATGTAGTTCGTCGGTCAAACCAACAATTCTCTTCTCAAAGTTGGGTAACAGGTCAAATGGGTCGAAAAGGTTGAAAGTCTCCCAAATTGTACCTAATGTAAAACCTCCAAAACTGTTTTCTTCAGAAGTACAAACTAGTCTAATGCATTAATTGTTTACTATTATTTCTTTTAAGAAAGGACAAAGCTGTTCGTGATTCAACCCAATCCAACCTGACCCGCACCCGACCCGCCAATTTTGCCACCTTTATTCTCGATTTTATGGTTGACTAATTTGATTTGGTGATTTTACGTGTCAATAAACATTGTAGGCCGTGTTCGGAATATTTACTTTCGGTTTGATATTCAAGCCGACACAGCATTTAGTGTTGCAAATGAAATGGTTTCTGACTTGGATATCCCCAATCAAGATGTTCATAAGATAGCTGACATGATTGATGGTGAAATCTCTTGTTTGGTGCCTGAATGGCAAACAGGATTAGGCTTATTAGAAGAAGAAAGTCATCAGTTCAATAACATTGCTTGCTCTCCCAATTGTGGTTCAAATGGTTTTCAGAATCCTGCAGAAATAAAGCTTCAAGCACATAACTGTTCAAGACACGAATGCGCTGCCATTCATGGACGTTTTGAAGAAATAACATATCAAATCAACGATTTTCCACAAGGTGTCAAAGATGGTGCACCAGTTAGTTCGAGCCAATCTGATGATTATGAAAATGAGGTTAGACAGGAATTAAGGTGGCTCAAGGCTAAGTATGAGATACAGCTGAGAGATCTACAACTAGGACTTGCAGCATCCAAATCGTCTTCAAGCTTCAGTACAAATTTGGATAAAACGTTACACACAAAAGATTCGAAAAATGAAAATGATGTGTTCTTTGGAGACGCACAAAAAGAGGCGTTTAGTGGTCATATGACAACTGATAAGAGTTTATGCACAAAGGAGTTGCTCCCTCAGAATCTTCACAGAGCCACTTCCCTTCCTGTTGATGCCATAGATTAGAGGCTTAGAGCTGACAACATGGGCCGGTGAAAACGAGTTTGGGTTATCTTCTAGTACAGGTGAAAACCCTTTTGAGCCGTTCCCATTTAAGTTAAATTTTTTGATTCGACCCGTTTGAGATCGAATCTAGCACAAATCAACCAATTTGCAAGTAAATGAGTTGAAGGTTAGATTCTACTCGTTCTTTTTAGCAATATTCCTTACTTAACCATTGTATCCGCATCTTTAGTCCCCTTGTTCCGGGGTATGGCCCGCACAATGGTTGATAACAATCAGAGAAGATTGCTTAATGCATTACAAGACACCTAGTAATTTGTTGAATTGACTTAGAGGATTTTTTAGGGAGATTCTTTCACTAAATTATGTTACTCCAACAGATGAGGTGGTTCACTTGTAATAATTTGTGGTTCAAAGTTCAAACCATTACCCCCTGTGCAATAGGATATGCTAAAATTTCTTGTTTGGGAATTTTTTTTGCATCAAGATACTTGTAGTTCTGATACATATAGAGTTTACTAGTAAGATTAATAACTGTTATCACTAACTGTTACGTCTTTACAGTAATAACCCTTCAAGGTATTATTATTAAAAATCAACTATAAATAGCACAAGAGATGTAAGAATTAAGAGTTGAGATTGTCTATACATTGATAAAATCAAGTTTACCTATACAATAAACCTAGTTATACTTTTAACTCTAATTTAAATTTTGGGAGAATTTTGTATATATTTTTATTAAGTTTTAAGATATTACATTTGCTAACTTAATTTTAAAAGAGAAAATTATCACATTTGTCAATATACTATTAAACTTTTTTTTAAAAATATTATCAATTTATTCTTATTTGTACCAATTATACAAATATATTTTCAACTTCTTTACAACAAAAGTAAGGTAATCCATCATCAACTAATTAAGGTGTTTGTTCAATTTATTTAGAATTTAGACAAGCCAATAGTCTTAATCATTTTTATTCAGACTAATAATAAAATTTCTTATAAAGGATTTATTCAATCCAAACTTAATTATTTTTAATGATAAAAACTTTTTAGATTTATTGTGTTTTTACCCTACAATAAACATTTTAGTTTACATATCACGTTTTGTTATTATATATATCCAACTTTTAAAATTACCTTTAAATATACCGAACTTCTAAAGTATACTTTTTAATGTATCAAAATAACCTATTCAAGAGGTAGCAAGTAAATGTTTATAGTTTGATTTAATATTTAATACTAAACAACAACAATAATAATAATATATTTTCTTTAAAGTTGAAGCAGTGTTTGAACATAGTTTTTTTTTTTTTATTATTATTATTATTATTATTATTATTATTAGGTTAGTGGGTCAAAGTTGAAGCAGTGTTTGAACATAGTTTTGCAGGAACAAAGTCCACCACTGCTTTCTTTATCTTCAACCACCATCAAACCACCATGACACCTTCTTTGTTTGAAACCGCCGCCGCCATGAGACCTCCTTCATCTTCAACCTCCACTGCCGCCTCCTTCTTTGTCTTCAACCGTCACCACTGCCTTCTTCGTCCTCTGGAAAAGGTTAAAGTTACATACGAACAAAGATCTTAAAGATTTTTCAAATGCTAAAGTATAGCTGACAACTACATCATTGGTAAAGTCAAATCTGAAGAAGCATGATTGTTGATAAAAGTATAAGCATGGAAGAAGAAGTTTATAGTTAGAAGACATAATGTGGAGAAAATAATAATATTATATTGTTAGTGGGGTGATCTTTTTCAGAAAGAGTACTATTACTTTATTCAATCTGGATTAAAGTAATGTTACTTTTTACTCACTTACTTTATGATTAAAATATTATTTTCGTTTTAACACCTTGTCTCCCAACATCCTCTCCATGTGTTTGCTTCCATGACTCTATATATACACATGCATTATCAACATGCAAAATACATCAACTACACCACAAGAATATCTCTCTCAAAGAACAAGTTCAAGCTTTTAAGTAAGAACAAGTTTTAAAGTTAGCATAGTGTTAAAAAACTTGTCCACGTGTTGGACCTCTTTAAAAATTATTTGTTTTTAGATAAGTTTGTCTATGTGTTAGATATTTAGTTGCCACCTTTTATTGTATTTGAATTTCCGCTTCCTTGTACATGTAATTCTTTATTAATATAAATAAGAATTAATTAAAAGTATAATGTGTGCATTTAAATTAAAAGGCTTAAGTTTGTATTCAACCCCCTTTAACAAACATCTGTTGTTGAGTACTTAATTTGGGACTAACAACTGGTATCAGAGCAGGTTAGATAATTCATATCTTGATCTGTTTTGCTTATTCTACAACCGCTTCTACCCCTTACCATATGGCCTCATCATCTGCTTTAGCAAGTCTGCCAAACAATGGTTCACTCACAAGGTGTCCCATGTTTGATGTAGAGAACTTTTCCATGTGAAAAAGTAGAGCTCTTCTTTTTCTGTCCACTTTAGATTTGCAAATGTTAGACATTGTTAGAGATGGTCCATATGTCCCTATGTCCGTTCTTAGTGTTACTGGAGAATCTGAAGATCAACCCTCTATTGACACGGTGATAACCAAACCTATTCATCAATGGCTAGTGAACCTTGATGTCAAAGCCAGGTCTTCCATTGTCTCTGCTCTTCCCAATGAAATCTGTCATCAAGTTCTTAACTGTGTTTATGCTAAAGAGATGATTGATACCTTGAATATGGCCTATGAAGGCACAAAGGAAGTTAAAGAGAACAAAAGGATCCTTCTCAACCATGAATATGAGTTCTTTTTTGCTCATAAAGGTGAAAGTCTTACCCAGACGTACACTAGATTCAACTGCCTAGTGAATTACCTTAAAAGGTCAAATTTGAACAAAAGCAACTTTGTCTTGGTCAACAAGTTCTTAGACTCTCTTCCAGAAACTTGGGATCACTTTGTTACTGTACTTAGACATAGTGAAAGGATTAAAGGTATGTCCATTGTTGAGCTCTATGGTAATCTGTTGAACCATGAGCAGTCTACCAAGCAAAGGAAGATGGCAACCAAAGAAATGAAGAAAGTGGTAAAGAGTTCTTTTACTGCCCTTGTTTCTAGATATAGCAGGTTAAGAAGCTTTGCTGCTATTGATGAAGACTCCAGTGATGAAGAAGAGGAGGAAAGTGAAGCTGGGGAAGATGTTGGAGAGGTTGGTGAAGGTGATGATTTGGAGAGTTTGGAGACAGTGTTTGTACAAGCTGCCATGCTAATTAGAAAGTTTAAACATTTCAAGAAGGGAAAGAATGTGAAAAGGTTCAGCAAGGGAATTCCAAGGGATGGCAAAGCCAAATTTAAATCATCCGTTTATGTCTCTAGCTGAGTGTTACTCTTGTGGCATGGTTGGTCACATTGCTACTAATTGTTAGTTTAAGAGTACCTTTGGACCTAAAGCTATGTCAAAGCAAGATGGCAAAGTTGATGATGAAGCCAAGTATAAGAAACTTCTTGTTGTTGTTCTTGAGAAGAAGAAGAAAGCCCAAAGAAAGGTGTTGTTGGCTGAGGAAGAAGACTGGGTTGAGGAAGATCTGTCTTCTAATGAAGATGAAGAAATCTCTGCCATTGCTTAGAAAGGCAATGATCCTCATTGTGCCCGTATTGGGCGCACCCATAGAAAAATTCATTGAAAACACATTCTTTCAAAATATGTCATAGTGCTCCACATATAATTAAAGTATCCTTTTGTCTTATGCTTACATTGTCCTTTGTGGTTCTTACCACAAACTAGACATCCTTCTATCTTTTCTTTTCCAGATCTTTTGTTTTCAGATTTTTCATCTTCTTGAATTTTATCGGTTATGGCATTCTTAAATTTTAAGAATTCCTCTTTCATTGTAATTCTCGTTTCATTCTTAAGTTTAGTTATTAGGAGGTGTGTGGCTTTGGAGTGCCCTTCCTACTTCATCATTAACTACTAATCTGAGATGCCTGATAGGTATCATCTCCCTCATTTCATTATTTAAAGCAAAGTATTCTTCAATTTCTCCAATATCAACTAGAACTGGGTTTTATTCTGCCACTCTAAAATTTCAAATATTCCAATAATTAAAATTTTCACAATTAATCATTCTTTACTCTTTCTTTTAATTCTTTTAATATACACTTCATTTCATGTGTCATCAACTAGCCATACTTTTGTATTTATCTCAAAGCATCTTTGCTCCTTAACATTACTTTATAATAACTTTCTCATAACACAAGCTTTTCTCTTACATTTCGGCTATACTCTTTAGTGATTCATGTCAATCATCTAATTATTTAATTCTCATTTCCATAACTAAACACTTTTCATAACTCGTTACTTTTGAAATTTGTTTATGCTTTTAAACAACATTTTATTCATTAAATGACTCTTGATCATCAATCATTCACATATTGTAACAGAGACTCATTGCTCAATCTTTAATTCTGTCATTAGTAGCAATATCTTTAGCTTATTATTGCGTCATATGACTAGTACCAATTATAGGATCTAATAGTAACATGTCCTCATACACAAATAGATACATATTGCTCTACTGGCACTTTGAGAAAAACCAGTCTCTATTCGATCTTAATCAATATACTAGATATGTACTCACATCCGTATATTAGAATATGTCACTCTAGTTCCAAACCTCGTAAGTCCAATATAGGACCCCTACTCTGATGCTTAGGAGAGCACATTAACTCAAATGCTCGAAAGAGCACAAGATCTCAAATGCTCAAAAGAGCACAATAACTCAAATGCTCGAAGGAGCACAATAACTCAAATGCTCAAAAGAGCGCAATAACTCAAATGCTCAAAGGAGCACAATAACTCAAAAGATCCAATAACCAATACCGGATCCCAGTAATTGTAACATTTTATAATTGGTATTGGTTTTGACATTTAATACTTTCATTGTTCTTTCTCAGTTACATCTCAAACCTCATATCTCGTATTATCTTGAGCACTATCGTTCAATCTCTTTCCATATCTGTTTAATTCACATATCACTTTTTTTGACTCTCTGTCACTTTCAGCATAGGTACGCTTCATTCATATTTTGATCTCTTGTTAACACATCGTTAACATATATCACAATTTCTCTTTTAGAGATTATTAATTTCTTTCTTCAATATACTCGTATCATTTTTGATTTCCCACAAACTTCTCATTTCCCTTTCATCGTTAATTTATTATCCTTTATCATACATATGTTGGATTATGCCCACTGACACACACACGAGTTGGTATCATGGCTGACGAAGCAAGGGCCTATTGGGTCACACTCCAAGTATCGATTCCGACATCACAGATGGTTAAATGAGAGAGGAAACCAGAAATAGGTTCTGGTGGGCCAAGGCACGCCCATGCCCTTTGCCCAATGGATAGGCACGAGCCCAAGTCGGGCGTGACTTGGGCGTGGCCTTTTGAGGCACGGTCGTGCCCTGTGAAGTAACAGTCTTCTTAAACAGCTTTCAAGGCCGTTTATGAAGGAGATTATGGTGTTTAATGTTGTAACTGATGTAGAATCAATGTATGCACGTTTTTTAACTCACTTGTGGGGTATATATAAGGTGCTACATGTTTACATTGTCATGTTCCAACTTCTTGAAATACACACTAATACATATTGCATATACAATTCTCTCAAATACACAAAGGAGTACTCAAGGCTTTGATACTCTTGTGTTTGACATCTTGGTGGTGTAGAGATTGACTTATCTCACACTCTAGCAAGTGGGAACCGATAGAAGCTTGGTGTGACTTCACTAGTGATACACAAGTTAGTGTATACATCTTCCAAAGCTCCAATCCGATTTGCACAAAGAAGTTAGCTTCAAGGGTATAACTCTATTTCTTTGTCTCTTTCTTTAGTTGCTTTGACATGTTTAGAGTTTTGGTCCATTTGGTGGGTATTGCGTGGTCAAATTTTGAAATATATTTTCTACTCGTTTTGCTTCCGCTGTGTTTTTGGACCACGAAAACCCAACAGTGGTATCAAAGTCATTCCTAACATGGCTTTGCACTTTTGGAGTTAAACCGGATTTTTCTGTTTTCTGTCAAAAATGGTTTTTCCGGCGACCGGGCACGGCCGTACCTCTAGGGGTATGGGCCGTGCCGGCGGCCGGGGCACGGGCGTACCAGTGGGGGTACGGGCCATGCCGGCAAAATTCGTTAAGTGTTTAAAACTGTTTAAACTGTACATTGACAAAAAGGGCAGGCACGCCCGTACCCTTTGAGGTACGCCCGTGCCTTCTGGTTTTTTGGTCAGAATTTGTTTTTGAAACAATATGTTTAAAAATATTAAAATCCTGGTTTTGGACTAGTCTTGATTCTTATCCCCACTATATTTTGAATCCTAATTCTATATGTTTTGTATGACTTGGCATGAAGTTTATAAAACATATATTTTTAGGTGTATATATGAATATGCAATTTTAAAGGTGTATTAAAATTGCTAATGCATATGTACAAGGATTGCTTGTTGTGTCTTAAATGTTGTTTTGCAATCTTGATCAAAATATATTTGTTTGACATGGTTTTGTGGCACACCATTGTTTCGTTTGGTTGTGTTTGTTGTGGTAGCCCGGTAACTTGGTATGCCCATAGCCTTTGTGATGTTTGTGATTGGTTTTGGGTTTGGCCTATGTGCCGTATTATTGTAATATTTATATTTTGGTGCAACTTGCATGTCGTTTATTTAAATCTTTGTACTAGTAATAGCTTATTAGGATCGGGACTTGCATGTCGTTTTCTTATTATTGTGTACTCGTACTTAGACTATTTTTAAATATATGTATATTGCATCAAACCAATCGGGAGACACGGTGTTGACGTCTTGACGAACCAAATCCGGGAGATTCGCCGGTGTGGAGATCGTGACGGAGCATTCTTTGTTGTCCCTAGAATGACTATGTTTTCCCGTTTTGGCTCACGGGGAAAACACTTAGTATTTGGGCATGTTACCGGGTCTTTGATTATCTTTTATGCGTGGTTGTTTTATATTTAATTCTTTAGAATTTGCATGCTAGAGAATTTTTGGAAAATATATAAAACAAAAAGATTTATAAATGAGTTTATATTTCTACGTGCATAAGAATTGACAATATTAATATAAAAGGTGATTATATTAAATGGTGATTGAAAGGTTTTTTTATCACTTAAATTGTTAAAATATTCTTTTAACCGGAAAACAAAAACCCGTTTTTCAAAAGTAAGTCACGCGCCATCCGTAAGACGACACCACCCAAATCTAATGAAACTTGGATAATTGTCGAGCATTAGCACGAGTCATGCCTTGTGGAGTTGTGTGGAAGGTGAGTGTGGCAACTCGCAATATTGGTAGTCGAGCTTAAGCACGAACCAATGATTGGGCTAGAGTGCCAACGTGTGTCTTGACGGACGACTTACAAATTTTTTTATAACGCTTAAATGATGTCGATCTCTAGCCGAGTCATTTAAGAATAATAAAAGGATTGGTGTAAGAAGGGATCAAACATGCCTTAGACAGTTGATGTCGAACGGATCCCGCAAGGATCTAAGAGTTGCAATGGTTGCAATCGGTAAATTGGTTACCGGCCTAAATAACTTATTTTCGTGATCCGCAGTAAACCCGTCACGGGATAGAGTGAAATACGGTTCTTAGCCTTGTTCAAATAATTGATTTTATAACTATTGGGTAATTATTTCTACAAGGATTTGACAACTAAAATTGGTACTCTAATTTTGTAGATGGCATCCAACAACGCTTCTACATCATCGTACTCTATTTCCTTGAAATTGTTCCTCGAAAAGGCCAAACTCGATGGCCAAAACTTCATGGATTGGTTCATGCAACTAAGGATAGCCCTTAGGTATGAGCAAAAGATGTGGGCCAGCGAGGAACCTTTGCCGGAAGCGCCTGCGGCCAATGCGACTAGGGCGTTCCGAGACGTGTATGAAAAGCGCGTCAAGGAAACGAACGAAGTGACTTGTATTATGCTCTCGTCAATGATTCATGAGCTTCAAAAGCAAATGGAACATTTAGGGGCATATGATATGCTTAACCAGCTGAAGGAAATGTTCCAACAGCAGGCTAAGCTAGAGCGCTTCGAATGCCTAAAGTCCCTTTTCGATTGCCACATGCAGGAGGGCGGAAATGTTAGCGTTCACGTGCTTAAGATGAAAGCATTGGTTGATCGCTTGGAGAGGTTAGGATTCCCATTAGGGAGGGAGTTAGCGGTGGATGTGATCCTCCGTTCTCTGCCTAGTTCCTTTTCACAATTTGTGTGGAACTATCATGTCCATGGCATGGACGAGTCCCTAATAGAGCTTCACGGAATGTTGAAGACCGCCGGGTCTGATATGTCCAAGAAGCCCTCCTCGTCCAAATCCGTCCTAGCTATCCAGGGAGGCGGAACCAAAAGGAAAGGCGCCCCCCTCTAAGGGAAAGGGTAAGGGGAAGGTTGCAAAACCTAACCCGAGTCCGGCCCCAAAGGGCAAGGGGAAAGCTGTAATGGTTCCACCGGCCGAGGACCCTTGCGGAAGCCGAGTGCTTCCACTGCAAGGAAAAGAGGCATTGGCGGCGTTCTTGCCCGAAGTACCTCGAGGAGCTCAAGCGGGTAAAACCGAATGGAGCTGGTAACTCAGGTACGTTTATGATTGAACTCCACAATACCGCTACTTCTAACGGCTAGGTACTTGATACCGGTTGTGGCACTCATATTTGTAATAATGTGTAGGTGCTAAAAAGAAGTAGGGCTCTGGGTGCTGGAGAGCTTGACCTGATCATGGGAAACAAGGATGTGGTTCCTGTGAAGCGGATATGGAGTGTTGATCTCGCCTTTCCTTAAGGCCTTGCTATTACCTTGCTTAATGTTTGTTTTTCGCCCTGCGTGGCATGCAACATTATTTCTTTTCATGCATTGTTTGACGATGGTTTTAAGTTTAATTTTTATAATGGAATTATTTCTTGTTTAAGATATGGTGTTTATTATTTTAAAGCTTATCCATGTTGTGGAATTTATGAAACAAGTGTATGTTTGGATGGTAATGAATCAATCATGAACATTGATTCTAAGTCCAAAGGTGTATTGGACAAGTTGGCTTTGTGGCATAGTCGTCTTGGCCATATAAACAAGAAACGTATCGCCAAACTCCAAGTGGATGGGATTTTGGAATCGTTTGACCACAGGTCAAGTGAAGTATGCGATTCTTGCTTATTAGGCAAAATGACTAAAGCACCCTTCACCGGCGTTAGTGAGAGGGGCAAAGACTTGTTGGACATCGTTCACACGGATGTGTGTGGTCCGTTCAGGTCTGCTACAAGAAACAACTGTAGGTACTTCGTTACTTTTACTGATGATTTCAGTAGGTATGGTTATGTTTATTTGATTAAGCATAAGTCTGAAACCTTTGAGGTGTTTAAGACATATCAAAACGAAGTACAGAATCAATTGGGTAAGCGGATTAAGATTCTCAGATCCGATAGGGGTGGTGAGTATCTTAGTACTGAGTTTCTTGATCATCTTAGGGGTTGTGGAATTATTTCACAACTTACTCTACCCAAGACACCACAATTAAATGGGGTCGCTGAAAGGAGGAACCGAACTTTATTGGATATGGTTCGGCCCATGATGAGTCGTACAAAGCTACCCGCAAGTTTTTGGGGTTATGCTTTGGAAACTGCTGCTAGGACCTTAAACCTTGTACCAACAAAGAAGGTTGCAAGTACACCGTTCGAGATGTGGCATGGAAGGGTTCCTTCGCTAGCCTATCTCAAGGTCTGGGGTTGTGAAGCTTACGTGAGATGTGAAGCTCAAGACAAACTTGAACCCAGAGCCGAGAAGTGTATTTTCATTGGTTACCCAGCTAGCTCTATGGGATATTTGTTTTAAAAACCTTCAGAGAACAAGGTGTTTGTTGCTCGAAGGGTGGTCTTCCTTGAAAGGGAGCTGATATCCGCAAAGGCCAGTGGGAGGCAAGTCGATCTTGAAGAATTTCAAGATGACACCAATGATCAACCTGATGTTGGCACTAGTACCGCTTCTGAGGTCGGCGTACCAGAAGAAGTGGAACCTCAACCAATGGAGGATGAGGTACCTGACACACATCCATTAGAGATCCGTAGATCTAGTAGAGTTCGTAATGAGCCGGAAAGATATGGGTTCCTCATATCCGATGGCGACGAACTATTGGTGGACCATAGTGAACCGACCAACTACCGGGAAGCTATAGCGGGCCCCGAGTTCGGTAGGTGGAAGGAGGCAATGGATAGTGAGATGCAATCCATGGCGGATAATCAAGTCTGGGACTTGGTTGATCCAGTACCCGGCCACAAGCAAGTAGGGTGCAAGTGGGTCTTCAGGAAGAAGACTAACATGGATGGAAAGGTTGACACTTTCAAAGCCCGACTGGTAGCAAAGGGTTTCACTCAAACTCATGGTGTAGACTATGATGAAACTTTTTCTCCAGTGGCTATGTTAAAGTCTATTAGGATATTAATGGCTATCGCTGCATATTACGATTACGAAATATGGCAAATGGATGTCAAGACTGCCTTCCTTAACAGGAAGTTGGCAGAGGAGGTGTACATGGCACAACCTGATGGTTACGTAAACCCCAAATATCCTAATAAAGCCTGCAAGCTTAAGAGGTCCATTTATGGACTTAAGCAAGCATCTCGGAGTTGGAACATTTGATTTGATGAAAAGGTCAAAGAGTTTAGCTTTTCTAAAAGCAAGGATGAACCTTGTGTATATGTCAGGGCTAGTGGGAGTGCTGTAGTTTTCCTAGTCTTGTATGTAGATTACATACTACTCATAGGAAGTGACGTGACTACCTTGCAGGAAGTGAAAACCTGGCTTGGGAGTTGCTTCTCTATGAAAGATATGGGAGAAGCAACATATATTTTGGGGATAAAGATCTATAGAGATAGATCTAAAAGACTCATTGGTTTGAGCCAGAGTACGTACATAGATAAAGTCTTGAAGAGGTTCAAGATGCAAGATTCCAAGAAAGGGAATTTGCCTATGTTGCATGGTATGGCATTGAGCAAGTCTCAATGTGCTAGTTCTCAAAAGGAACTAGAGGAAATGAGTCGAGTCCCGTATGTTTCGGCAGTGGGATCGATCATGTATGCTATGCTATGTACTCGGCCTGACATGTCGTATGCCTTGAGCATGACGAGCCGATATCAGGCTAACCCTGGTCAAAATCATTGGGTTGCGGTTAAAAACATCCTTAAATATCTCCGGAGAACTAAGGAAATGTTTTTAGTGTTCGGTGGATCGGAGGAGCTCAGAGTTACTGGATATTCTGATGCTAGCTTCCAAACGGACAAGGATGATTGCCGGTATCATTCGGGATTTGTATTCTTGTTAAATGGTGGAGCAATAAGTTGGAGAAGTTCCAAGCAAGATACCGTGTCCAATTCAACCACGGAGTCAGAGTATATTGCTGCAAGCGACGCTGCTAAGGAAGCCGTATGGGTGAAGAAATTCATTCAAGACCTTGGAGTTGTTCCTAGCATCGCTAACCCTATTGAGATCTTCTTTGACAATGAGGGTGCAGTAGCTCTAGCTAAGGAACCAAGAGCGCATCGACGTACGAGACACATTGCTCGGAAATATCATTTTATCCGTGATATCATCGAGAATGGAGACATTGTGGTTAGTAGAGTACCGACTGAGGGTAACTTGGCAGATCCACTCACCAAACCTTTGTCACAAGTTAAACATGATTCTCATGCTAAGTCTATTAGTATTAGATTTACTAGTGACTTGGTTTAATTATTTTAGTTGTATTTGTTATTGAGATCATTAAAGCAATAATGTATTTCTTATTGTAATGACTATTAAATGGGGATTTAATATACGCGTGATGCGATTACCTTATGAAACATTATTGTGTTCTATCTTTGCAGGTTTAATACTTCCTTGAATAAATTTATTTATTCTAAATACTCTACGATCGGTTGTTCTTCATTGGAAGGAAGAAGTGAATTAAGATCGAGGTGAGTGGTTGGTAAAGTATTCATTTTGGATTGAATACATGTCTATGCAACACTTGCCAATATTTAATGGTGATTATGTAATTGGAGGACCCGTACCTGAGTTTACTTCATGAATATGACCACGAGTAAATCAGGATGATAATATTATTTATCCTTTTACTGGAGATGCATGTGTTGCTTGACTATTAACATGGACTTGTTTAGATTGATTTCTAACGCAGTTCGTAACTGGCTGTTATAAGGGAAGTTTTCAGGCAAGAACTTGTTATTATGATAGGGCGATGTAGTCAAAGGTATTCGTTCCTCTTTAGAGAGATATCCTTGGGCCCCTCTGTAACATCCTGAGATTGGGCCTAGTAGAAACGTAGGCTTTGGGGTATGTTACACGTGAATTATTATGTTATTATGTTAGTTGTTTGTTAATTAGTGTTTGATTTAATTGATTAATTATTAATTTAATTACTATTGGTTCTATATATATATATACACGGATTTGAAAGTGTGTGTGTGTGCATGTGATTAAGAATTCTTAATGTGCCACCTCCTGCTTATGAATTTGTGAGTAATTAATACGTGGGTTTCACTTTCATTTCTTCACTTTGAAGCAATTTGCATGTGTGTGTATTGTGTGAAACCAAGAGCTAAAGAAGAAGCAAGAAACAATCGGAGTTCAAGTGTTTGAATTGTGAATTCAAGTTAGAAGGTTTGTATGTTTATTGTTTTCTTCTTGAAACATGAATCTTGTTATGAACCTGATTTGGTTAGTGTTAACATGTTACGGTTTTAAATGGGTTTTGATATGAACATCATATGAAGTTATCGGATTTGGTATTCTTGGGTGTTAAAAGGTGTTTTGATGCATGTTTTCATGATTATGTATGTTTATATATGTTTTTATAAACTTGTATATGATTTGTGTATTCTGGATAGATGAATTATACAAGGTTTGAAGTGATCGGATTATGGGACTGATGAAGGTGGCGGATTTTTGGTGATGATGGTGAAATCCGGAACTTAGAATCCGGAGCATGGTAAATCCGATAATTAGAATCCGATACTCTCGAAATCCGGATGTATGAAATCCTAGTATTGAAATCCGATGGTATGAATCCGATGGTGGATTTCAATTGTGAAATCCGATTGTGGATGCTAAGTTATGATGCAAGTGTGGAAATCCGAATGAGTTGCGGATTCCTTCAAATCCGATGGAAGTATCGGATTCCTTGAAATCCGATGGTTGTTGCAGATTCCGATAGTAGTGTCGGATTTCTTAGGAAATCTGACAGTTTTGGCTTGTTGTTTTGCATTGTTTAATGCTATGTGTTATATGTACATGCATATGTGAATCTTACATGTTTATGTTTGATTAAATGGATATAAATATATGAGTGATATATATTTATGAATTGGATACTGATTTCAGTTTGTTGTGTTCTCAGGAACAAACAAGGCTCAGTAATATAAGATCACTGAGTGGAGTAACTGAAAGCTTGAGGTGAGTGGACGTTTACTCACAGATGTTATTAGTTGTAACTGGATTGGGTTGCAACTGTTATTGGTTTGACGCATGGATAGATTGTGCATCTGATAATTGATTAACTGTTGATTGTTAATTAATTGTGCGTTAGTGATATGTATACATGATGGTTGGGAAGTCAGCTTCGGCTGGGCATATGGGTTGGGTTTGTTTGCTATCGGCTAATCAGTATTGGGATCTTTTGATGCATTTGTTGCAACTTAAGGTAATACTGTGTGAGAATAGCAAATGAACTATCGGTAAACCTTTGATTTGGCCGGCATTGGTTGAAGGTTCCTGTAGAACCGCCGGTCTTCCTGGGGCACGATTATCTGTCATGTGTTGTTTATATTGATGTGGTTATTTGCTGATATATCTGTTGTGGTTTTGCTCAAGTCACTTAGCTTTGTGCTAATCCCCCACCTCTCACTCTTTTACAGGTTTTGGTAAGTCAGCGGCTCGGCTGAGAGTGGTTAGCTTGGGGAGTAATCACCTAGGACTCTGATAGTTTAATTGTGACGAGCCGTGTTTTGTAATACTGATATGTTTACAGTTGTAAACACTTTGGTTATTTAATTCGCTTCCGCAATGATTATCAAAATGAAAAAATTTTATGGGTGAAAATACGGTGTTACACCCTCGTTGACTAAGCTGATGACAATCAAAATGCATGGCCATGCTCAAGTTGAATTGATGATGGATCAATTGTGCAACTTGTGTTGTTAGTCATAGTTAGTATATATCGAGAAACATAAACGTGAATGATTTGGGGTTGACCATGTTCCATGACCTGCATTCATAACGGATATCGTGAACGAAGGGGTAAGTAATCACTTATCTGTAGGACCTTTCCTTTTGGTTAGGTATTTGTTGTGGGAAGACAAACCCTATGCTGACTTGGGGGCATAGATGCCTTGCTAGAGGCCGCTCTATGTCGGTGACGCCTTTCGTGAGTTTGTCATGTGCAGGTGGGAGTCTGTTGGATTATGCCCACTAACACACACACGAGTTGGTATCATAGCTGACGAAGCAAGGGCCTATTGGGTCACACGCCAAGTATCAATTCCGACATCACAGATGGTCAAATGAGAGAGGAAACCAGAAATAGGTTCTGGTGGGCCAAGGCACGCCCGTGCCTCTATGAGGTACAGCCGTGCCCTACGGGCAGGAAAGAGCCCAAGTCGGGCGTGACTTGGGCGTGGCCTGTGGCTAGGTACGCCCGTGCCTCGTGTAGGCACGCCCATGCCCTTTGCCCAATGGATAGGCACGAGCCCAAGTCGGGCGTGACTTGGGCGTGGCCTTTTGAGGCACGGTCGTGCCCTGTGAAGTAACAGTCTTCTTAAACAGCTTTCGAGGATGTTTATGAAGGAGATTATGGTGTTTAATGTTGTAACTGATGTAGAATCAATGTATGCACATTTTTAACTCACTTGTGGGGTCTATATAAGGTGCTACATGTTTACATTGTCATGTTCCAACTTCTTGAAATACACACTAATACATATTGCATATACAATTCTCTCAAATACACAAAGGAGTACTCAAGGCTTTGATACTCTTGTGTTTGACATTTTGGTGGTGTAGAGATTGACTTATCTCACACTCTAGCAAGTGGGAACCGATAGAAGCTTGGTGTGGACTTCACTAGTGATACACAAGTTAGTGTATACATCTTCCAAAGCTCCAACCGGATTTGCACAAAGAAGTTAGCTTCAAGGGTATAACTCTATTTCTTTGTCTCTTTCTTTAGTTGCTTTGACATGTTTAGAGTTTTGGTCCATTTGGTGGGTACTGCGTGGTCAAATTTTGAAATATATTTTCTACTCGTTTTGCTTCCGCTGTGTTTTTGGACCACGAAAACCCAACAACATATTCATTCCCTTTACCAGTGCTTTGATTGTTCAAGTTCTACTTTTCATTATCTCATAATCATTCCTCCTTTCCCTTTTTGGTATGTAATACTATTTAGTACTACACTTAATCTTTTCTTTTATCATAATTCTCATTTGTATTATCTTCTTTTATTCTCTAATTTCTTTGTGAAATCCTTTGAAAACTTTCATTCCAAAATCCCGCGTATTACCCCTTACTTAATTCACAAGGTACTATTATGATTATTTTAAGTACAGCTGCATACCGTATGTTTGTCACAGACACTGATCAGATGTGGTTATAGACATACTATACACATTTATGCTTAATTAAGTCACTAAACACACCTTGATTCACAAGCTTAGGTCACACGTTTTTCTTATGCTCACTTTTTTACTCTACTCTAGTGGATGTCTCTACCTATGGTTTAAGTCAAGGTAGCACCTCTGTGTACCCAGATCCCTTAAACCTAGGCTCTCAATACTTAATTATCATTTGCAGTCAACATATTAGTTATGAAACTAATTCCAAAACTAGCTCCGATGAAATAGGGATAACTACGGTAACCGGAATCAAGAACAATTCATATTCTTCTTGCATGATAGAACACATACAATTCAACAAATATTGATATATTTACATATAAGCATTTTGTTTTTGAACAATTGATGGTTTTACGATGAACGCGGTATAAGATTCGTCTTGAGAAGGCTCGAAAGGTAGGCAGCATGTCTAAGATTAGGGCAATGTAAACCCTATTAGACAACAAAAGTATATCTGGACAAAATCTATGTGTTTTATTAACTTAAAGACTAGGCATCTAGTGGGTATATTTTGGTGGCGAAAACCGATTTCGGGACTTCAACATGAACACAGGTGAGTTGTTATAGTCGTACCAGTCTTTGCATTTGTAGTTGCAAACATCTTGTTATCTATTCTAATCCATAGTTATTAACATTATTGTGTTATTGTTAATATATATCTAAATGTTTGCAGGAGGACTAATATGGATGCTTTAATACATCATTTTGCTTGTTGTACATGTACAACTTTTGATGTGTTGCATATGTGCACCTAGGAAGAAAATGTAATGCATGTGTATAACATTCCTACATAATTTTGATGTGTTTCATGTATGCAACTACGAAGAAATTAGTTGACTTGATGAATGGCTACTAACAACATGGACTACGATGTATTTCACATGTGCAACATGAAGACGTGTATGGGAAACGGTTGCATTTGGACTAATCCGGATACTATAAAGTAGAAATGTGTTTGTATTTAAGGATTTTGTTTAGAAAAAAATAACACAAAAACAAATTGCTATATTTCAAGAATAACCTATCCTACAAAAATATAAACAGAACTTGATGAAGAAAGTAATAATTAATAAGGTTGCATATGAGCAACATTGAGCAAAAAGAAATTAGGAAACATAACATGCATGTTCATGATAACGTACTATTTGCGCAAAACAAGAATAAATGAGTGTGTGAAGTATGTTTAGACATATATTTGTATTTAAAAATTATTACTAGCTCATAAAATATATATAGTAAATAAGAATTATCGTGAACTGATTTGATTTTGGAAATAAATATCCTATAAATTAGGAAAGTAATTGTGAGAATCGTTAATGAAATCTACTTGCCTAACTATTGATGATAAAAAGACATTGGTACCCTTCTATAGTTAATTAAAAAATAAATAAAAAAACTAAGATGGACGGCTTAGATTGGTTCTCGCAGTTCTCGTAATTTTTTTGGTTCTCAAAGGAACCGCCCCCTATAGAAATATACATATATATATATATATATACACACACTTCAATCATGACATAAAGTCAGCCTCGAAGATGTATATATATATATACACATACATATACATTTCCATTAACCCCATCAATAAATTGTGATTTTTCTTTTATAAATACACTTTGAGTTATTAATTGATTTCAACATATTTGATTTCTTCTCAACCCAGATCCATTTTATCGGCCCTGCACCTCATTTCAACAGCCCACCCCTAGCTTGAATACTCGCCATCAATCATTATAAAAATGGAGTTATGGTTCTAGGATATGAAGAAATAGTTATACCATGACCCCATATTCAATCCTTGAATTTAAGAACACACAGAATCAAAGACACGCGCCTGCTGTTGGTTCTTCAAGTCCCATTTCATTCTCAAAACTTGTTTAACAATCATGTTATTACTCCCATTAGATCCCGAATAAGTAGACCACAGTCCTCTAAAATTTAATCAGGTTTCCATTTAGATTCGAGGGTTCGAAATCTCGACCCCTGGTTCGGTCCCAATACAAACGAATGGCTGTCAACAGCCAGGCCCTCGACAGAAAACGCAGTGGTGTTAACTAGGAGTATTACCTGCTCGAAATTCTCTCCAACGTTACTTGAGTAAATCGAGAATGCTTGTTCTTCCTCCAAGTTTCCCGTTGCACACACACAAGCTCACGTTTCTGTTTCTCGACCGATACTCACATACGAACAGCAACATAAAGTCTTACAATGATTATACAATTCGTGGAGCTTAAGTTGATCGACAACTGAAACCTACACATCGAACTCCCCTGGTGCCTTCCCTGCCTTCGATGTACACAGATTACACATACACAAGCCACCGAATGGAAGAAAGGTGGAGTCGGCTAAGGCTTTATCTTGGACTTGTGCCCTAATAGTCTTTCTTAGTGGCCCATCTTCAATATAACACTAGAATCCCAACAATGTGTTTTATTTAGCACCATTGATCCAATCACTAAATCTAAGTTATCAACCATTTATAGGTTAAACATTTGGGCCTATAACATCCTTATAAGTACTACAATTATATAAGTAGTCATAAAGAATCCCAATAATTCATAGTGTCCATTTTATTTATTTAAAATAAATAATAAAAAAACGGGTATTACAACTCTCCCCCACTTAGATACGACTTCGTCCTCGAAGTCACTTTTCGAACAATTCGAGGTAGTATTTTCTCTTCCGTTTCCGGTTTCCAAGTCTACTATGAACCCTTGCGATGATCCCCACTCGATTCGCTTGTCTCGTAGAACCTTCGCCTCCCTGTCTGAGATAGCATCAAGTCTATCTATGTTGTTTAGGTTCTCGTCAACCTCGTTGTCTTCTAGCGGTACGAAAGTAGTCTTGTCGGTTAAACACTCACGTAGATATGACAAATGGAACATGTCGTGAATTCTAGATAGTTTCCTCCGGTAATTATAATCGATACGCTACTTTCCCAACCCTTGCAATAACCTCGAAAGGTCCAATGGATCTCGGATTCACTTCCCTTGCTATTGAAAACAAATTACTCCCTTCCATGGCAATGCTTTCAATAGCACAAAATCTCCCACATGAAAGTCGAGTAGCGACTGCCTCCTATTCACATAATTTTTCTGTCGACCTTGCACGGCTTACAAGTCTTCACGATTTTTTTTTCATAATTCCTGAGATCTTGTGTACTATCTTAGTGTTTGCAAGCTCTCGTTGATCCACTTCTCCCCTACCACTAGGGGTCTAGCACTTTCTCCCATATGAAATTCCGTATGGCGGCATCCCTATATTCACGTGATAGCTATTATTGTACAAAACTCTGCTAGCAACATGTATGAATCCCAGTTTCCCGCCGAAGTCAGTCACACGTGCGTGTAACATATCCTCTTCTGTCTGTATCGTTCTCTGGCTTTGACCGTAGGTTTGAGGATGATAGTCCGTGTTACGATTCACCCGTATACCCAAATCCTCATGAAATTTCTGCTAGAACCTAGAAGTAAACCATATGTCTCGATCTGACACAATAGAAACCGGCACCCCGTGCCGT
Source organism: Dittrichia graveolens (assembly GCA_038502395.1). Lineage (NCBI taxonomy): Eukaryota > Viridiplantae > Streptophyta > Magnoliopsida > Asterales > Asteraceae > Dittrichia > Dittrichia graveolens. The sequence continues at coordinate 18,752,545 of JARJIL010000009.1, forward strand.
GATATCACCTCCCTAACATACACACCTGCCATCTTATCTGCTGAAACGGTTTCCTTTATTGGAATAAGTGTGCGCTCTTTGTCAAACCATCCACTATTACCCACATTGCATCAAAATTCCTCGGAGTTCTTGGTAGTTTCGTGATTAAATCCATCGTTATGTGCTCTCCCTTCCATACTGGTATCTCTAATGGTTGTGACTTCCCATGAAGTCACCACATCTCGTTTCATCCTCAACCACCAATAATCCGTCTTCAGGTCTCGGTACATCTTGGTCGGGCCAGGGTGTATCGAAAACTTGGACTTATGTGCTCCGCCGAGTAATACTGTGCGAACATCCGTCGTCTTCGACACCCAGATACGTCCATACCGTGTCAACAATCCGCGGCTATCTCTAGTCACCAACGCCTTCTGACCCTTAATTCACTCCTGTTTCTGATCCCCTTCCTTCAAAGCTTCTTGTCGAACGACTCGGATTGAGTTTAATAGGGTTGTAATTATCGTCAATCTCATGCACTGTCCTTCAATAACAGAAAATTGATCTTCCTGCTTAAAGCATCCGCCACTACGGTAGCCTTTCCCAGGTGACGTAATATCTCGTGGTCGTGGCCCCTTTATCTGATCAACCCACTTTCTCCGTCTCATATTCAAATTTTCTTGATCCATGAAGTGTTTTAAACTCTTATGAACCGTGTGAATGGTACACTTGACGTCATACAAATAGCGTCTCCATATCTTTAATGCGAATACTACCGCTGCTAACTCCAAATCATGGGTCGGATAATTACACTCATGTGGTTTAAGTTGTCGGGAGGCATAAGCAATTACTTTACTTCGTTGCAGTAATACACATCCAAGCCCTACCTGTGACGCGTCGCACTAAACCACCATATCGTCCATTCCCTCATGTAGGGTTAATATCGATGCTTCACATAATTTCCCCGTAGTCTCTCAAACGCCTGTTGTTGATGGTTTCCCCAATCAAACCGTACACTTTTCTTAGTCGTCCTTGTTAAAGGTACTGCGATCTTAGAGAAGTCTTGTATGAATCTACGATAATACCCGGCCAATCCCACAACTTCGAATTTCGGTAGGACTCCTCGGTACTTCCCACTTCATCACTGCTTCGATCTTACCAGGATCCACTTTAATACCTTCCTATTTCACTATATGCCCTAGAAACTGCACTTCCCGTAACCAAAACTCGGAATTGGAAAACTTGGCATAAAGCTTTTCCCTCAGTAGGTGATCTTCATCCTCTTTCTCTGTCTTGGAGTAGATCAAGATTTCGTCTATGAATACAATTACCGACTTATCCAACATGGGTCGGCAGATTCTATTCATCAAATCCATAAACGCATCTGGTGCATTTGTTAGTCCGAAGGGCATCATCACAAACTCGAAATGACCGTATCTCGTCCTAAATGCCGTTCTTTGAGACCCACGCTACTCCTTGCTGTTGATCAATTAAATCGTCAATCCTGGGTAATGTATATCCGTTCTCAACCGTCACTTTGTCCAATTCGCGGTAGTCTATACACATACGGAATGTGCCATTCTCCTTCGTAATGAATAAAATTGGTGCTCCTCTTAACAGGTTCGATACGAACCATACTTTACTCTCTTCTGCACAGTGGTAAGAGCGGAAAGCTTCTCCCACCTCGGAGGTCCACTGAGCGCTCCGAATGGGGTCCGGAGTCCCCTCAAAAGTAGGTGGCTGACACGCCGAAAAATCTCTGTAGGTGCAACCCCTCTACGCCTAATTTGTTGTTGGTGTTGTCAGTGTAGTAACAGCAGCAGCTTCCTTTACAGCCCACAAAGCGCTGAGTTTTTCGATCAATCATCCTTCCCATATCTTCTTTTATCTCTCTTCTTATCTGGGGTAGCATCTCCCTTAGTTCTTTCATCACATCGGCTGCTACTTTAGTAGCTATAACAGCGTCCCTTTCCGTTTTCCTCTCCCTCTTCCTTATTAACGAGGATAACGTTTTCTGGTGTTACATTCTCATGGTTTTCCTTCTTGTATACCTCTTTGTTTAGTATGAATTGTTGGCGAGGACCAGCCTCATTAGTGACACTAGTCTCAATCCCATCATAGCTGGTTCTAGTTCTAGTGTTAATCAGACTACGGTTCTGCCTCGTGTTCACTGCAGATTAGAATTTCTCCCCCACCTGGGGTGCCAACCCGCATGGTTCCTTGTTGAATAATATATTGGCTCGGTGACGACCAAGTCAGTCCATTCCCACCACTACCTGAAACTCCCGCATGTAAATCGAAATAAAATCTATAGGGAGGTTGACATCACCTTCCTCTATTACATTGTTTCTAGTCTCACCGATACATTATCGACGCCCGCAATAACGTCTCGTTCTACTCTTGCCTCCTCCATCATCATTTGGAAGTATAGATAACGCACTCCTCAACAGGTGGCGTTATCATACTATTCTAAACATATCGTAGTTCATATACATATTTTATACATTTATTTAGCATGCCCTTCACACATCCAAGGTAGCCCTACACGTACTAAGGCACACCTACTCTACAGGCATACTACTGTCCTACAAGTACCCCTCACTTGATTCACAAGATTTCTTACGATTCCGGCAAGTTCGGACATGTACATGTGCTTGTAATAATATGTCCCGTGTATTATTCTAAACACATTACACATACCGAGTCTTGCCTTTACCACTCAAAATCCCGATTCACGGGCTTAGGCCATGCATCGCATAACATTCCACATACATATACACATTGCATCTTCATATCATCATAAAATCATGCAAACATATAAAGTTCAACACACCACCATCATATCCTAGTCTATCCATATCACGAATACATCCACGTATAATGCTAAGTCATACAAGTCTTTGAGCGTCTGATCCTACCCTACCCCAACATCAAACGAGAACATGAAATAAGGCCAAATCATTCGTTCCAAGCCTATATGGTTACCATTATACATGGTGTACAGTATTCACGATATGTATAAACACTGATACGGTTAGGAACTACTTTAGCATATATCATGGATTCTACTACACAGTATATTTCACCAGCTATATAAATATATATACTATGCTTCACTTCACTTCGTGCTCACCAGGACCAAGCTCTAGCTGACATCTCATCGTTCGGTTTTAAAAATGAATTTTGTTGATTTAAAAAAAATGTTTTAGAACTAGGGTTTAAGTCCAAACACACCTCTTGCATGCTTGAATCCCTTAAACCAAGGCTCTGATACCAAGTTGTAACATCCCGATTTTTTTTTAAAAACAAATGAATTTAGAAATATAAATGCATTCAACAAAAGGTCCTACGAGGTCCCGCACCCGGAACTACCCGTAGAAAAATGTATTTAAGTAATATTACAGACATTGTTCCAACAAAGTGTTTACGTAATTAAAACAGCGGAAACGATTAATTAAATGATGAGCCATCTTCACATTGCTGGAGCCTCCCCACGATCAGGTCCTGAAAAGAATAAGTTCAACAACACTAAGCATAAAGCTTAGCGAGCACTCTAACTTACACACCACACTAGGCATGTACATGTCACATCATAACACAAATCCATGATCACATATCATAACACATACTACCGTCGTCAGTGCACTGCGTCTCCACTTGGATCTCTCATCACCTCTTATGATTATATTCCTAATCTCCACTTGTTTTCGATTAATATTGGTCAATTGACGGGAATTCGTATACTTTATTTACTTTCAATATTTGAGTTTATAACTCCATATATCTCTCATATATGTATATATATATATATACACACACACGTATACTTGTAACTTTGACTACTTCTTTAATTCTCAGCTTGAGACATTCAATCTTTAGATTACCTCGATATCATATGGTATCCACAATACATGATTAAGTATTCATCTTCATTACATAATTGATATAAACAAACACTTTGTCGTCCCTTGAAGTATTTATACTTCTACTAATATCTTTTTACTTAATCATATCCTCTTCTCAATGGGTTATATATATATATACATACATACATATATTACCTTCTACGCATAATACCTTCTATTATTATATTTAATAATATATACACATTGTAGTATTGCACTACTCATTTGATATTATTTACTCTTTAAAATTATATACTCAATGTTTCCTTCCTTCTGGGCATCATCATTGTTTATTTTTGTAATTCATAATGCTAGAATATCATAAATCACATGTCATACTCAAATATTCCGACTTCCTATTCCATAGCCTTCTCAACTAATAACAATACACTCTTCGGTAAATTTCAATGTATTTAAAAATGTAATCATTTAGCTTACACCTACAAGTATCAGATTCGAGGTACTCACCTAATGTCCAAAAAAGTGAAATTGTGCTCTAACAATGTCCATCATCCGTATTTTAACCTATAATTATAACACATACATCAATGCATGGAAAAATCAAACAAGACTATTGTCTGCCAGTTGGTTGCTCACGATCAATAACGCGTCGCATCGCAACACGGGTACAGTCCGATCACATCTCGTTTTTCATCTAAAAATCACCAAATTTCTTCATTTAAGCTCAAAATAATGACATGCAATCACTTCTAAGTGTTCTACTAAGTGTCTAAACTTCAGATTAATATAAAAATATAACATGCAACTCAAAACCAAACTTAAATCAAAATTTCTCTCTCTAGAAACATAAGAACACAAGTGATTAAGAGTTTCTAACCTTTAATCCAGTAGATTAACACTTGTTAGCTTGAAATAACACTTGGTATAAGCTTCTTGATCATTTCTCCCAACATGCAAGGCTTAAATCTTGATAAATCTCTTGATTTGGTTCTTTCTCTCTCTAGATTCTCTCACACCAAGAATATCTATTAAGTATGTGTTTCTATATCTTCAAGATGATGAATAACAGCCACAAATCTTGATTATAAACTTGACATGAACTTGATCATGCTTTAAACTTGTTTAATCTCACTTTCTCTCTCTAGAAATGTAGAGTTTCTATCTCTACTCTCTCTCTCTCCAAAATACACACACAAAAGTAAATGATATATCTCTCTCCTCGGTATAATCGACATTCACTAGCCGAATGAAATTCGAAATCCTCGGTACCGAAACCACGGGGGTGGTGTTCACATGCGATACCGAGTGCCACATACGCATGTCGAGACTATACCGATCCCACACCCCATGCTCTTAGTCTTAGAGAGTCTTAGGTGACGACTTCATAAGCCTTTTTGTGATTTTTTACCTTTTTTATTTTATTATTATTATTCTTTTTGTTGTAGTGAGAATCACTTAATTTAAAGTAGGTTATATAATCCCACTTTAAGCGCTAGCCTAACAATACCACTTTGGTTTGTTGTATAGTCATAACGAGGTATCCTTGTCCTACACATTACGGCGGGAAGCAAAAAGTAAAACTAAATAATATAAAAATGAACGTTTAAACATAGAAAGTTTAGAACCAGATAGGTGGCGAACTTTTAAGTTGAAGAATCCATACTGTGTTCACACTTCACACCCATCTGGTTTGAATTAAATATATTCCGGTTTAATTATCTCTTACTACGTTTAGCATAAATTTAACATCATTTAACTTTATAATTAAAACTTAATTATCAATTGTAAGGTACACCCATTATAACAGGTTATTTATAATAAATATCGGGAAATGAAAAAGTCTATTAAATACGTATTTGTAACCAACCCATTTCAAATCTACGTTTCGATATATGCTTTAACGTAATATGATATTTATCGAACAAATTGTATTTCTTTTTAATATTACTATTTTGAAAAATACATTATAGATAAGTTTCGTATTACAAAAAAATTTATATCAGAACATAGAGTAAAATGAGATGATAAAGATATATTATTTTTACATTAAACTTTATATGTTAAAATAAGAGAAATACAAATAGAATTAATTAATTTAATATAATAATAATAATAAAAAAAGCTTCCATATAAAAAACAATAAGCCATGTTTGAATACAAATGTTGTATCATTCATTCTTTCTGATATTTGTTATTATATATAATTTATCCATTAATAAATCTGAATCATATTAAATGGATGTGAATATAAAAATTCTTTAAAAGTAGGTTTATGTTAAACTAATGTATGATTTTGTTAAGGAAAATGATTTTCGATAACACTTATTTACCATACGTAACATAAAATGTTTTTTTGGATCCTAATGTCTTTAACATATGACTAAGAAAAATAGATATTGAGCTTGAAAGGACATAAAAATCATTATTTTTTGTGTATAGGAAAATAACATCGCTTACAAACTACTTCCTTTTTATTACACTAAAGAAAGCCAAAGCTTGGTATAAAATACACATTGAACGCTAATGCTCAAATGGATATGGAAGAGGTGGTCCTTAAAAGTATCTTATTATGAGCTAAATATTATATTCCGTAATTATTTTGGCCCTACCTTGCTCTTAGGCTTTAACCTATCCATAATCAACCCTTCCGACTTTCTTACAACATTATCATTTCCTTTCATCTGTTTTTCCAACCCCCTAACTCTAGGATCAACCCTCTCATTCCCTCCAATTTTACCGACTTTTTTATTTTCTTTTTAGAACTAATTATTATTTTAAATACTTTAATAAATAAGTTATAATTTAATACAAGACTAAATATAAAATATTATATTTCATTAAAACTAGTATTTTAACCTTACATAATAAAATTAAAAACATAAAAATTACATAGTTTCAAATAAAAAAAGATACCACTCGTCATCGTTTTGGTGATGTCGAATCTGTAAAAATATGTTCGACTAAATCCGTCCAAAGGTTATGATGTGTATCTCGATTACAGATTTCTCGAATGTTCTTGTTCTTTTTTAATTTCTTTGTCATCAATTTGAATGTCAATTCTATTGAAACGACAAATCTTGTTATCTTCATCTTATAATGATAATACCGTGTAATATCATGCAAGTGTAGTTTGTGTTTCATATTTCCCCGGGTGCCATGCTCTTGCCAAGTTGTGCATTATGTGCCTGTGTTGTTTTAACACATTAAAATCCCACTCTACATCTTCCTTGTCGATTTTTGCGCGGACTTAAACTCTAATCATCTTGCATATTGAGGCATGCAAATGTTTTGACAAAAGTAAACCAATTTGGCTATATCCTATCTGCAAGATAATATTCATTAATTATGCCATCTCTGTTGACCTCAAATAGGCACTCTTGTGCTTCCCATCACATATGTTGTTCAATAACGGGGATTGGCTAAGTACATTGATGTTGTTGTTGGAACCACTAACACCGAAGAATGTATATCAAATCCAATGATTATGACATCATAGTCGGATGCTCATAATCACATCTCATATAACGTCCATGTCATGCAAACGGGCAATATGTCCATTATCAAGAAATACAATATAGGCTTCTTAGCATGCTGGAAAAGTCGTGCCCGGATGCTTGTGCTTCGAATGACGCTAAATATCATCGTAAAAATGTTTCATAAGTATCCTTTACTATACATCCTAATTATACCCCTTTTGAAGCATTGTATGCAATCTCGTGCAGTTGATTCCTCCATCTTCAATTACTAGCCGAGAGGGTTGGGGGCTGCCTACCTAGTATGTCATTTGCTAAATTATCGAAGTGCACTTTGCAAACAAGAGAAACCTTTTTTCCCTCGAGCATCCTAGGTCTATCTAATGAATATAAATTCTCATTTGAATCCCCGACTATTCGTAGGAATAGTCGTTTTCTTATCCAAAAGCATCGCCTAAAAGACTCATCATTATAAGTAAAATTATCTGCAAAGTAATCTAGAAGAAGTCACTCGTGTGCAAGTTTACGGTCTTTGTCTGTATTTGCTTATCTCGTTTTTGGAGCCATGATTTCTTCTTCTTCATCATTATAAAGGATAGATACCGCTTTGGTTATTAGTGTATGAAATATTACCTATATCGTGTTCCTCCACTCGCCAATTGAGATGAAAAAGATGAAGACGACGAAGATGACATATTTTTCAACACAAATTGTTTGAAGATATTTTTGTAGTTTATGGAAGAGAGTTTGAGGATGGGAAAGAAAGAATAGTTGTTGAGCCATGGTTTTTTCTAAAAAAATTAGATGTAAAAGATATTTAATTTGAAATTCAAGTTAAGAGAACTCTAGAAAATATCAACATTGTAGATATAAATAAATATTTACATTATTGCATAAATGTGTCAAAATATGATTTCCAAAATGTATTATCATTCTCCTTTGACATCACCACACAGAAGATTTTACAAAAGGGGCCTTCGCGAAAGCTCAACTGTCAACTCAACTATGCTTTTTCTTACCAAGATGGCGATTAAAGAACTCAACCTTTTTAACAATACTCACTTTAATTCAAATTTAAAACTAGTTAAAGCTCAAGACTACTCAAGAACCCTTCCATTTGCTTGAAATTTGATTAAAGATGAAATCTTCTTGTTTCTTTCTTACTTCATGATTTCTTTGGAAGACACCAACACAATTTTGACTTTTTAATTCAAAAATCCCCTTTATTTACTTAGTCTTAGACTCTTAGTATAAGAGTGAATGGAGTAGTTACACCTGTCATTCACTACTTTATTGTCATATTAGTGTCACACTCTTACCACAAAACCCATAACTCATTCTATGATGCGGTCACTTTTCACCGCACTAAATTTCAAGATTCATCTACGACACAATCCATCAATCAAATTGTAAGAAACAAAAAAGAGTTTAGTCTATCACGCCAGCCTTCTTCATGTGACGAGCACCACACCATCCCGCCACTACGTTATGACAGTGTAATCCTCCCTCCCTCCCTCACCACAACGTTCTCGCCCACTACACCGTCTCTTCTAAGTTCTTGTTATTTATTTTTTTTATCAATCAAATTGTTAACTCCGATCATATACTTGCCACACATTAATAGATATTAGAAGTTAAATAAGGTTTGTCCAACTTTGCTTTTGTATCTATGTATGCATGTATATTCCCCTTATATAAGCCTAGATTCACATATATGTCCTTTTCAAATAAATTTTCACTAAAGGGACCAAATATGTATTAAACAATAGTTGAGGGACTGTTTTTGTAAACTAAACTTCTAAACCTATCTAGAGTTCTAGACTGTTCTGAGTCACCTGGTTGTAAATAAGAATTTGACTTCAAAAGGTTTATCTCTTCCAGCCCACCAAAACCCTTTTCCTCAATATTTACTATTATTTATTTATTTTTATTTATTTATTGATATTTACAAGGCATCTTCAAATCAGCGAAGCTTGTTCTTGTAATCGTTGAAGACGATACGAAGGTATCTTTACACTGTTAGTTTCGCTAATCGACATTTGATTTGCTGATAAAATCTAATAATTTAAGATCTTATCTTTGAAATTTTGATTAAAATATTCAATTGCGATGATCAACTTTGAAAAACACGTGAAACTTAAACAATTATTATATGTTTCCTGTTGTTTTCTTTATGGAATTTTTTATTATCAGTTTTTTAATTGTGGCATCCTGTTTATGATTCAGGCCGGCTCATAGATTTGTTGTTTTGAGTCTATTAATTGATTTTTTCTTTGATTGTCTTTGATTTCAAGTTAGGTTTTTGAAGTTATGGCGGAAGGAAAGAGTTCGATCGCTAAGGATGTTACTGAAGTAAGTTTGTGTTTGTTTATGGATTGTATGAATTCTGCTATTGGTTTTGTGAAATTATGTATTGATGGGAAGATGATTGTTTATATCTGCAGTTGATTGGTAACACCCCTTTGGTTTATCTCAACAATGTTGTGGATGGTTGTGTTGGGCGTGTTGCAGCCAAGCTGGAAATGATGGAACCTTGTTCTAGTGTCAAAGACAGGTGTTTTGTTTACCCATAATTTCAATTAGTTCTGTTAGAGCACTTCGATTTTGGCTTTAAAAGTTTCCTCTATTGATCGCTTTTCGAATTGTTTATGCATATTATAAAGTTAAAAGTGAATTTATGTTCTGAAAAGTTATAAACTAATCTATGGAGCAATAGCAGAGAGATGTGTGAAAAGGAGGCTTGCTTTCTAATTCTGGATTTAAAGTCAGATTTAACCCTTTATGTGTGTTGTGCATCTAAGGGGTGATATGTTTTAGGACTGTTTTAAATATGTATTATGGTTACTTGTGTATTAGTCTGATTTTATTCTGGTTGTGTTTGCTTATGGTGTGCAGGATTGGTTATAGCATGATCACAGATGCTGAGGCAAAGGGGCTCATAACACCTGGAGAGGTTTGTTATAATCATTGATAGAATCTTCAAGGGCGTTGTGCATTTTTATTATACTAACTCTCAGAATTCGACTTCATCTGACATGGTTTGTTGTTTTTTGTTTTGTATTATTCGTAAAGAGTGTCCTTATCGAACCAACTAGTGGCAACACGGGCATTGGACTAGCCTTCATGGCTGCAGCAAAGGGTTATAAGCTCATCATCACCATGCCTGCATCCATGAGTCTTGAAAGACGAATTATTCTCCGTGCTTTTGGTGCTGAGTTGGTTCTTACTGATCCTGCTAAAGGAATGAAAGGTGCTGTTCAGAAGGCTGAGGAGATATTGGCCAAAACACCAAATGCTTACATTCTTCAGCAGTTTGAGAATCCCGCTAATCCGAAGGTAAGCTTCTTTTAACTTATTTTTATAATTGTATTCATGAGTTTATGTTACGACACTAATTGCTTATCATACTTCCTAGATTCATTACGAAACAACAGGACCAGAAATCTGGAAAGGTTCAGACGGGAAAATTGATGCTTTTGTTTCTGGGATTGGTACTGGCGGTACGATTACAGGTGCAGGGAAATATCTTAAAGAGCAAAACCCTAACATAAAGGTTCGATTTTTTTTACTTCTTCAGACCTGATTTGATAAGTTCAGTCTTGGCATTGATTCTACTTCATCGGATCTAATTCGGTAATTAATTTTATTTACTTTGATCAGCTTTATGGCATCGAGCCTACTGAAAGTCCTATTTTATCTGGAGGAAAGCCTGGTAAGCTACACTGTTTGTTCATTTTTCTTAGTTTGTTCCTTAAAAACACGTGGCAGCATGCCAGCATCTAGATCATACTGAATGAAATGATATACTTGTGACAATTGGAATTTATTAATGAGAAATTATGTATTATTGCTCGTGTTTATCATGCCTAAGGTCCACATAAGATCCAAGGGATTGGTGCTGGCTTTATTCCTGGTGTTTTGGAAGTTGATCTTCTTGATGAAGTTGTTCAAGTAAGAACCACCCTATCTTTCTTTCTCCAGTCTGATAATCTTTGATTTCTTGGGTATATCATTTTCACAACTAAAAGTTTGGACTATGCCATCTATCATTGATTGTTTTAAGTAAAGTGATGTTTTTATGCATATGTATTAAGGTTTCAAGTGAAGAAGCCATCGAAACTGCAAAGCTTCTCGCCCTTAAAGAAGGATTACTTGTAAGTTAGAGTTACTCATCATATCATTTCTATTCTGTCACATCTTCGAATTGAGATTCTGATGTCGATTGCCATTGTTGCAGGTGGGGATATCATCTGGTGCTGCAGCTGCAGCTGCAATCAAGATTGCAAAGAGGCCAGAAAGTGCTGGAAAGTTGATTGTGGTAAGCGTCTCTTTTTAATAATTACTATTCAACTTATGATCATCTTATATGCGGTCTTGATTGGAGACGAGTTTAACTATTTGTAGAAGCCATAATTAGGTAAAAATGTCACGGTACTTTCACATGAGAAATCGTTGGTTACATACTTATACTCTGTGATTATAACCTTCGTTAGAATTAGATCATTTTTGTCCCTTATTAATAGAATTAATTAATGGTCCATTCTGGAGTAAGAGGATGAAGGGAATACAAAATTAATCAAGAAAATGTTAATAGTCTCGATTGTTATTGAAGATTTATGTTATGTTATTTGATTAAAAAAATGGGACATGTTGATATAGTTGATATGGTTATGAGAGGGTAACTTGGCAAGGACATAAAACAGATAATAAACAACAAAGAGTGAAAGACAAGTTCTTTTGTTTCTTTCCTCGTTTTGGAAACTGGTTAAGTTGATTTCGAGAATTTGCTAAAAGACATGAACATTAAAATTCTCTTGGAAATTTCAAAATGGAAATTCTTGTAACTAAGGGTAATCTAAATGTTTATACTGATTGTATAAAAACAAACATTATAATATGCATGAAAGCGACCTATTTGGTAGTTTGTCATTGTGTGTTTCCTCTTTAGTTGTATTTTTGTAACATGGAAAATTGTTGTTATATTCAATTGCTAACAGAATCAGATCAATTTTGATGAGAGGATATTATCAAAAATTAAGAGGACTTGTAAATCATGTATTACAGTTGTGCTTTATCTGATTTAATCTCATTCTCTTTGAAGTTAAGTGGTCAGCGAATATTCTTTTCTGTGAGATGCTGTATAATCAAATTTACTGTTTTTTTGTCTGCGTGATTATGTAAAATGGTGATATGAGTCTCGAATGAGGAAACAGAAAACAAGATTATTGTTAGAAGATCATAGAGAGCAATTTTGAGCTGTATACTTTTGAATGGGTCGTTTTGGATCTCTAATGAGTCAAAAGGGTAAATTTTCAAATAAATTAGTTAGAAAGGAAACGGGTCGAAGGACACCAAAGTGTGTATTCTAAATGCATACAATCTCTTCAATCACTTTATTAGGTGTGTAACGTGTTCCTCCCTCCTCGTGGTTGAGGGCTTAAATCTTGTATTGGTTTCAAACACTAACAATTTTTAAACTTTTGGACAAGTTTTTGGTTCAAACCAACGTTACCCTACCTGTTTTGGCCATTACAAAAGTTACTTATTTTGACACGTGGAACATAGATGTAAGGCCTTGGATGTCGTGTTTTCATCTTAGTTTTGTGGTGTGCATTAGCTAACAGCTGATGAGATTTAATGTGCCAACTTAACTAAATGCAGGCTGTTTTCCCAAGCTTCGGGGAGCGATACCTGTCTTCTGTACTGTTTGAGTCTGTGCGAAAAGAAGCAGAGAATTTGACATTTGAGCCTTGAGTGCCAAGGAGAACGGTTAGTATCATGGTTTTGTGTTACCCTATGAGGAGGAACCGTGTCAAGTTATTTGAAGTTAATTTGTAAGTTTTTCATGGGGCGCGTGTTCTATTTTCCGTCCCAAAATGTTGCAAAATGATTCATAAAAAGTGTTCATGTCGAGGATATCTTTTCCCTTCAGCTTGTGTATGCTGCTTTTGATAATTATGAGTTGTGTTTATGGAAGAGTATTGCCAAATTCAAATGATATAGTCTCAGCAAGACAGGTTACAAGCGTAATTTTCTTGAATATTTTTCGTGTTTTTCTGTAAACCATCGTAAGGATGCTATCGCGAAAACTGAAAGTTGAAAATATGTAATAAAAGATGTTATTTATGAACGCAAATGGTGTTTGTGGAATGGTTTCCTCTTGCAAGATACTCGAATTTGTTAGGGTTTCGGTTTCACTTCGCTTTCTTGTAAACGTATCAACTTATGTCATTTTATCTTTTTCAAATCGAAAGAAAAAATTAGTCAAGAAAACGGGTCAAATGAGCTGAAAAACGTCGATTTCAATAGGTTTTGTTCAAAGATTTAAATTATTGTTGTACCAAGATTGTTTACTTAAATCACAAAAACATGAAATATTTGGTAAAAAAACACAAGTGGGTTGGTTGCTGGTTAAAAAAAGAAAAAAGTAAAACCAAATTTCTGTTGTGATGGTCAAAGGAGAGAGAAGAACTCTAGTTAAGAAGCTTGTAGTGGTTGGTTTTGGTGGTCAAGATCCCACATCGAGCGAAGGAGAAAGTGTGGGTGGGTAATGTGAAGAATAAATAAGGAAGGTGGGGGTGAAGTGATAGATTAACCCGTCCTGTCAGGGTGAGAGGCGACTCATTAATGATCGTATAGAGACGGTGGGTCGTGCCGACACCTAAGACGAACGAACACATTATCTAACGGCGAGTGAGTCTGCTCTACTTTAGGTGGATTTGCTCGTCAATTTTTGGAAGCCTATCGCAATAATAGGCTCTCTAACTATTATATCATTCTCTAACAATTATTTTATCTTTTCTTTATATCAAAAGTTTTTTATATCTTCTTTTTTTCCTTCCATCTCACATTTAATATATATATTTTTTATTAGTATTTAATGTAGAATTGGATATGAGGTAAGTTGAGTTAAAAGTGAAAAATGATGTGAATGTTAACGTGACTCCTCACCTTCCTTATTTATCCTTCACATTACCCACCCACACTTTCTCCTTCGCCCGATGTGGGATCTTGATCGGATGCCACAATTAAAAAACTGATAATAAAGAAAAGATAAAATAATTGTTTAAGTGTCACGTGTTTTTCAAAGTTGATCATCGCAATTGAAAATTTTAATCAAAATTTCAAGGATATGATCTTAAATTAGTAGATTTTATTAGCAAATCAAATGTCGATTAGCACGAGTAATTAAATGGTTAATTTTCATCGCGAAATATCCGTTAAAGTAAAACCGTGGTTTTTCACTACGATGATTGTCACCGTTAAGATTTTACCACGAGTTTAGAAAACGGTTATATTAAATTATACAACATTATCGAATACAAAGATATATGAACCGAAATTAAAATGTTAAAGAATCTAAATATATTCAAAATATCAAAACCAAATAATTCAAATAATAAACAATTAAAATTAGGTTGTATAAAGAGTTGTATATTTTCTATTTAAAATTAATTTTATACATATATATAATTAATATTAAATTATAACCGGGTAGCAGGTATCAAGTAATCGACTAAATAATCGACTTTTTAATCATCAAACCAGTCCCCATCCCCGTTTAAATAATCGACTTTTTTCCGTCTCCGCTCCATTTATGTCGGTTTTTTATATTTTTTATAGATTGGTTTGAATTTCTAGAGGATTAAATTTATGATCAACTTACTGGATTGTATTTTTAAATTCTTTAAAATTCTTATTTGGTGAGAAATAAGAATGTATGAATTGGGAATTCAAATCTTATGAGTGTGGATTTCAAAATTCTTGGAAGATGGATGATATTTTTAAATCCCTGAAAAAGGTTAGGATTTTAAAACGGAATCTGTCAACCAAGCGTCAGTCACCTCCTTCACCATTGGTGTCCTAATTGACCTGCATCTTTGTAACGCCACAAGAAAAAATTTAAAACGGTTCAAAACCCTCACCCTATTTTAAAAACCTATTTGACCCATATTTTTCAAATCTGTTTGAAACCCTTTGCATATTCAAAAACCTAATCAAATTAAGTTGATTGGGTTGAGAAGGCGAATGTAGTGGTTGCCACATTTTGCAGATCTGTTTGCTAAAAGATTATCGGAGAAGATGAATTTGGGAGTCATCGATCTGTCATTAAACATTGCAGTGACGAAACCTTTTGACTGGGAGCTACAAAACAAACTTGTACCATTGATCGTAGTTGCCATCTACACCCTTGGCATGGATCGTTGTTAGCACTTCCTCTTACAAACATTACATGACTAAGCTATTTACACTCATCAAGAGTATGAATAGGAACACCCTTATTGAAAATGTATTTCAATAAGGGTGTTTAGTCCGCCCTTCGCCACGAGTTATATAAGTGCCTAGATCTTTAAAATAAAAAACAACCTTTCTAAAAAACGACTATATTAATGATACTAACAATAATTATGTATACATGCCCATAGTTATTAAAATATAAATGTTGTAATAGAACTTTAGTGTTAGTAAAGGCTCAAAGAAATTTCTCATTGATGCGACTATTTATAACAATAACACTATCTATATATATTTTTCAAATATAAAGGAATATATATATATATATAGAGAGAGAGAGAGAGGGGGAGAGTAAGGGGGGGAGGTTCATGCGAAAAGAAGTTTATTTGCGAAAAACGATCTTGATCATTAAATTGTTAAATCAATAATTATAAGTGATAGTGGTATTTTTGTAAATAATTAAACTTTAAATGGTTTTAAATAATAATAAAAAGGGTAATTTTGTCAACTAACAAATCTCCCTCCTCTACCCACTCATATATCATGACCCTTCTTCTTCTTTCATTATAAAAAAAATAAAACCCTACGATCCACCACCCCCAGCCCAGCCGCCTCCCTCTGCCGCACCACCACCGACTAGCTCTCCACAACCTCCATTTTCTTGCTTCGCCGACTGGCCTCTCGAACCGCTGCCGCCAACTTCATCTTGCAACAAAAACTGCCTCCATCTTCTTTCTTTATTTAACCACCGTTGCCTCCCTACGTCTCCGTCGCCGGTGATCATCTACAGATCCACGCAGACCACCGTTGAACACACTGTCTACGACCGCCTTCACCATCCACAGATCCACGTCGCGAAGGTTGGCCGGCAACTTTTTTACACCCCAGAGGTTGGCCCGCAACTTTGAGTTCCCAACCACCATCACCGGCAACTTTTGTTATAGCCGACTGCCGCTGGAGAGACTCGCCGACCACCGGTAGACGGCAAACACCACGAGCATTTGTCCGTTCTTCTCCATCGCCGGCAACATAAAGACCGCCCCTTCTCGTCCTTCTTTGCCCTATGCTGGCCGCCGACTCCTCCCCTTGACGAACCACCGTCCATCACGATTAGAACCGGTGAAAAACAGTAACCTTTCATCTTTTTTTTCTCTAGTTTTATCTTGTATTAAAAAATGTATAATTTATTTTTTCTAGAATTTTTTCTTGTATGCAACTAATTTTTTTTATAAGGTTTCTATACTCCATAGCTTTTTTTATTGATATTAGAAGTTATTTTTTAATTTAAAGCAGGTATTCTGTAGCAAAAGTCTTTGAATCTATTGTTCTATATTCACTAACCATTGAACATGTATAGTAATTTACAATCTTTGATTATAATTTTTTAATATTTGTTAATCATAAAATTGTATTATATTGTTACGATGAGGTGTTTATTAGTGAATACAGAGTTTAATTTGTTGTTCAACAGTATACTGGGTATAAAAAGATTATTAATGATTTTGATAACAATTGGAGTATTGAACATGGTTGTGTTCACCGCACTATTGAACACAGTATACATGCACTATTGAACTCTGTATACATAATGAAAAGAGTTAATGATAAGAGAATTTAGGATTTTCTTACATATGATTTTCTCTTTTTTGTTGTTCATTGAATTTTTTTTATTGTTCACAATTGAACACTAATTAATTATAAGAATTTGTTAAAATTGTTCATGATGTTTAAAAAATGTGTTTTAGGTTCACAAAAGTCTTTATTTTTTTAGTTTAGTATTGTTGTTCATCATTGAATAGTATGAGATTTTCCGTAAAAAAGAGTTAAATTTGTTCATCACTGGAGAGACTAGATTTTTAGAAAGTTCATTGTTTTACGACAATAGTTTGTTCATCCGTAAAAAAATAGTTATTTCATTTGTTCATTAGTGATTTTTGTTTAAATACTGACAAAATAAAATTTATAAAAAAATTCACTAGAAAAAAGTCACAAAGAAAACAAATGTGAAAGAGAGATAAAAATCTGGAAAATATTAATGGGAGAAAGAAAAAATTAATTAAAGAGAAGAGAGAGAAAAATTTGTTTACTAATTTACCCTTTAGAATTAAATAAAAATATTAATTATGATTAATGTGAACCATACGATCAAAAACTAATCAATGGTTGAAATTGCTTCTTGCATTTTTCGCAAATAAGACATTTTTCGCATGAACCCTCCTCTCTCTCTATATATATATATATATATATATATAGGGTAGAGATCAAGTAAAAAGAAAATTAAAGTAAAAAGAGTAAAAGGGATGATTATTTGATCATTTTTCGGTATATATATCAACTGATAATCTTTAGTTCATCATCTTTATTGATTAAAACTAGTTCTTTATCAATTTCTTTTTGATGAATCCAGCATATTCATCACTTTTTAGATGAAAGCATTTTGTTCATCAACAAATTATTCTAAAATTTTGTTTTCAAAATCTGTATTTGAAATCAAAAAGAAATTGATGAAGAACTAGTTTTAATCAATAAAGATGATGAACTAACGATTATCAGTTGATATATATACCGAAAAATGATTAAATAATCATCCCTTTTACACTTTTTACTTTAATTTTCTTTTTATTTGATCTCATCCCTATAAATATATATATATATATATATATATATATATATATATATATATATATATATATATATATAGCATAAGCATTCTCTACAAATCCATCTTGAATTATCTTAAGTTCTTAACTAAACTATGTTTTTTAAACATGTCTTATAATATTGAAATTAAGAAATGAAACATCTTCATCAATTAAATGTTGTCCAAAAAACTATAAAATGAAAGATACTTGGGTTAAAAGTGTGTTATTTTTATAAAAACATAAAAAATGTAGTACTTAGTTTTTCAAAAGAAAATTAGAATGAAAAACTTGATTTAATGGATAAAAAATAAATTAGTTTGAAAACACATGAAAAATAAAATATTAATTTATTTTGTAACTTAAAATAAAAGATGCATTGTTTTGTAACACATGGATGGTAATAAAAGTAAATAGATTTCTAAAACATTTAGTTAATAATAATTTTTATTTATTACACTTTATAAAATGTTATTATTGATAAGTTGTTATACATGAATTTTTGAGAAAAAATAAAAGTAAAAGAAAAGGACAAAAAAGAAGAAAACCACATAACGACTTTTTATTAATGTTTAAAGAGGTTATAATTGCAAATAAGTCGGATGAAAATTAGATTAAATAAATATTTAATTAATATAATTAACTAAAGTTACATTTTAGTAATAGGAATCAAATAAATAATAATAATAAAGAAAACAATAGATTAATATTATTGAAAAGCAACCAAAGAAAGCGGGAGTTGGAAAAAAGAAAGAAAGAAACATTTTCTAAGAAGTTGAATTCATAACCTTATAGATAGAGGTGGGGATGTTTACCATGTAAGCTGAAGTGTATTTTATTTAAGATCATTAAAGATCAAGTATATTAATAGAAAGAGAACACGGGTTAGTAAAACCCATTTATGAACAGTAAATGACACATTATAAGGTAGCTGTAAATGTATATGTTGTTAAGTTGGGAACAAAAAAGCAAAAGTGAAAGAACAAATATACAATCGACCTAGTTCTTGAAATCGATGAAAGTGGAAGCTCATAATTGAAGAACAAAAGAAAACATGATCGACCGAACCAAATCCTCAATCGATTTTGTTCAAATAATCGAACATCTATGAGAGAACACACACATGGATCCAAATGATTTTAACACACACACACACACACGCACACCCTCTCTCTCTCTCTCTCTCTCTCTCTTCTCACCTTTGAATTTTGTTTTTTATGGAGAAAAATCAAAATAGAGGAGTAGATGAACGAATGCAACGTAAAGGCCAGTTGTAGTTTTGGTGACTATAGGATGGAGGAAGATAGGGGTAGTTTCAGTAGTGGAGGCGAGGTCTAGCAAAGACATAGGTGACGTTTGACGATGCTCGGCAAATGCAGCAATGATGCAATGTGAAGAAATATCAATAAAGGCAGCGATAACGTTAAACTGAAGGGACCAAATCCATAACTTGGCCCAAATCATATGGAATTAAAGTTTAATGTACTCTTTTTTTAATTCGTAGTTATGTAATAGAGTTAATTACATTTTTTATTCCATTGTTTGGTTAAAATTACGGATATGATCGTTGAGTTGTAATTTTTATGAGTTTAGTACGACCCGACCAGATTTTCTTAAACAGTCCTTAGCCAACCTAAAAAGGCCAAATTAGCCTGGCTTCTTGCATTTAATCATTTATTTTTATTTTTGTTCAATTTAAATGATATTTAATGTTTAATATTTAATTATGATTAATTGAATAGTTCATCTTCAACCTTAGATAACCCTTTTCTATGGTAACCACCACCATCTTTTGCCGCCATCATCTTCAACCATTAGAAAATCAAAACCTAAGAAGTCTGAATCTATATCTCAAGAGCCTTAATCTTTCATCTCTATCATACCTGTATAGCTAGTCTATTGAATTCTTATACCTTGCAGTATACTCCCAAAGATCTTTTATGAACTACCGCTATTATTTGAAAGAAAAAATGTTTGAAACGAAAGAAAAAGAATATTAAATTATGTCTTTGTTAGTTTTTTTTAAAGGAAAGAACAAATTTAAGAGGAAAATTCTAATAAATATGGTTTAACCCTTCAAATTTTACAACCTAATTTAAATTTAACTTTTTTAGAACGACTTAATTCTATAGTTAAAAAATTATTATCTTTTCTTTAACATGTTAGTTTTTAATTAACCTTCTCCAAATGCATCAATCGCTTTTTCTCTTTTTGTGTACCATCGTCTATCACACTCTTCCTTTCTCTTTTCATTTCCTACCATCTTTGTAAGCAAAGATATTATTAATTGGGTTATTAATAAAGAGTGGAATTATCCCTTATTGTTATATTTAAATTAGCTTAATTAACTTTGAGATAAGGGTTGTTTAGACAATAGGGATAGCTAGGAAGGGTATAAATACCCAAATTAAGGCACAATACCCTAAACACTATTATTGTAGCCGCTTTTAGCAGTGTGTGTAAAGTGTGTTTGTGCGTGTGAGCTCAACCCAAAAGGACATCGAGAATCAAACCGTTCATCATCATTTCTCTTCAAAACTGTTGGAAATTGATCAGGTAATGATCCTTGACTCATTGCAACCAATTAAATATAGTTTATGTAATGATTTATTGTGTTTCCGGTAAATTTTGTTGGGTTTTGGACACTATCGAACCGTAATCAGAACCGAGAAGATATAGGGCATTTAATCAATGATATTATGATGGAAATGGAATTAAATTTGTTAGGGTCAATTATTTAGTGTTTAGAACACATAGGGATTTAAATTTCATGAAATGGTTAATAATGGAATAAGATTGAATCTTAAAAACAGTTGACTATGTTTTGAATCGCAAATGTTCGTATAATGTAAACATTAACTGGACAGCAATCGTAAACCATTAGGTTATGGGTGAATCGTAAATGGTCAAGGGAGGGAAAGCATGAATCGAAAAGTAGCAATGTGGGTTGAGTCCTTTAAGGGATTCCCCGAACAGCAACCAAAAACCAGTGCTACAAGATGAATCATAAACCAATCATGTGAGATGAATCGAAGATCGGCTATATAAAGATGATTCGTACCCAATCTTGTGAGATGAATCGTAAATCAACTATACAAGATAAATCGTAAATCAACTATGTAAGATGGATCGTAAATCAGTGTCACGAATTGAATTGAAAAGCAATTTTGCTAGATGAATCATAAATCATGATCATAAATCGTGTGTGTTACTGTAATCACAAATTACGATCTAAAGACTAATGTGAACGGAATCGTAAAAACTGGATTGTAAACTAAGGAATCAAAAAGTGGACTGAAGGCCGATCGCAAACCAAATTGGAAACTATGTATATGTTGTGTCCCGAATCAAAAACCCTAATCTAAACAATTGAATCGAAAAGTATGAACTAGGTGTATATAATTACACATGTGCTAACAAGTTTCAAAAGATGTGTTAAAAGTTTGTGTTAGAACCTAGAGGGGGGGGGGTGAATAGGTTATATGCCCACTTTTTGAAGTTTTTAACAATATTTGCAAGTAATTAAAGAGTTTAAGGAAGAAAGATATCACCAATGAAGTAGTTTGGACACAATGATTTATAGTGGTTCAAGCAAGGGTTAACAACCTTGCTCTACATCCACTCCTTGGCCTCACCCACCAAGAGTTGCTCCACTAACTTCTCTCTTTGAAGGTAGAGATAAACCTTTTACAACTTCTCTCTAATTCTAAGGCTTGAGATGATCCTCACTTCTCTCTAATTCTATAGGCTAGAGATGATCCTCACTTCTCTCTAATTCTAAGGCTAGAGATGATCCTCACACAATTACAAATATACAAGAAGGTAATGTAGTGTTTGAACTTTGAAGGCTTTCACTCTTGCTTCATTCTTGATCTTGAGATGTTGAATTTGTATCAAGAATATGAGCTCACAAGTTTTTGTATATGTTCTGTGTTTTTCAGATTGCAAGAGAGTAATAAAACACAAGACTTGAGTTGCCTTAAATAAGGAAAAAGATGCAAGCTCAAAAAGTGTCCAAACTGTCCACGGTCGATCCACGGTCGACCGTGGCATCGACCGTCGGCCTGCTGGAACTTTTTGAGACTTGTCAATATAGACGTTGGCCTTTTACCAAAACCACACACAACCCATTTTTACCATAAAAATGCACTGAAAAGAAGCTTTAGAAAAGTTGGGTTAGTGCCATACTTCTTAAGTTTGAATTTAATCATAAAAATGGTAGTTTAGAAACCAAATGCACAAAGCATGTTGGAAGTTTACCTCGGGAGATTCTTTTTGCTAAATATGGTTTTGGCTTATTTCAATAGAAGATTGTATTTAGTATTTGCCAAAATGAGAATTTATTTGCTTTGACTTCCAAGCTTGTGATTTTTATAAAAATTGTCTCAATTTTTATAAAAGTTTTTATAAAAATTATTTTATAAAAACTTAAACTCATTTAATTATTTTTTTTTGTAAGCTCATAAACTTTGAACGTTTATTTGTTGGAATCTTCAACATCGGCTTCTACTTGAACTCGGATCTTGACGATTGGAGCTTGGCCATTTGATGAAGCTTATTTTGTAGATCATAGATGAGAATATATTTGATTGAATATATATATGTATATGTGCACATATGTTAATGTTAGTACATACAATTATATAAACAAGTTATAAATTTTTGTGTCAACAAAAGAGGATATATTTGTAAGCCTATTTTTCCCAACAGTTTGCTTTCCAAAAACACCCGGAGCTATCCACTGATCACCAAGCTGGTCCTTACCCTTACTGAACCTGAGCCACCTGCAAAATACAACACTGGAACGTAAGCTTTCGCTTAGTGAGCATACTAACTAAACATAAAATAATCTTATAATAGGAGTAAAGTCTTCCCGAGATATCTTGTATCCAAGCTGTAACACCTGCAAAACTATTCAAATTGTCAATGTTCTGGAGTATAGCTACAGCACTTGTGTAGCCATATCCTCTAATATTGTTTTGGTATACAGCTACACCACCTGCGTAGCTGTACACCCTGTCACTATTCTGGTACACAACTACACCACCTGCGTAGCTATGTACCCTGATACTGTTCTGGTGTATAGCTATACACCATTGTTGTTCAATGAACATCCTAACAAAGTTGTCATATAGCATAGATGCTTACATACTGATCCAAATATATTTAACGTATATACTTACATACTATTCATACAAAAGAAATAGTACACCCACCTGGTAACTGAGTAATATGCTAACAAGTATTGTGTTATTAAGTATCCAGATAACTTCCTACACCAGTGAGTTAAACTAGGCATTAAAAACTATTCAAACTGCTCTAAAAACTGATTTGGAAACTGGACCGTGCATAGGCACGCCCATGCCTTACCAAGAAGGTATAGTCTCGACCTTCTTAGACATGGGCGTACATTAACTCAGACATGCCTATGCCTTGGTCATGTACGCCCGTGCCTCAACCCCAGAGCATGGGAGTACCTCAAGAACTAGGGTTTGGCACGGGGCAATAGGCACGCCCGTATCCTCCTCGGGCACGCCCGTGCCTCCCCTTGTATCAGCAACCGACAGTCGATTGTTTTGCCATTTTCATCTACTTCTCATTACCAATTGATCAAACACAGAAAAAGGGTGTTTTCCTACACCCCTAGCAGCTACTAACATCAAAACCACAAGAAGAAACATAATCAACTCAATCTAATATATGATTCAACCATTGAATCACTAAAACTCTTATAAACTCAAAACCAATCAAAGAGATCATACCTTGAGCTAGTTAAGGAGGTTAAACTGATTAAATGATGTTCTTGATCAAAACCAAAGAGAGGAAAAGGAGCTGTTATGCTATATGTGAATATGTATGTATGAACTAGTGTATGCGTATTTAGAAGTAACAAGAACATGGATTTCATGTAAATCCATAACTTTCACATTTTGACAACTTAAGTCCCTACAGTTATTGTCTTTTATTTTATCACTTATAGCCCCTCTAGTTTGATAAATACCTATAATCTCAAAAGGATGACTTAAAATATTCTAAAAATTATTTATTAAAAATATTTCAAACCTTGGGGCGTTATAGTGTATGTTTGAGATGGAGTTTTCCTAGTGCCATATGTATAGTGAACTTATACCCAGTGTTTAACTTAGTGGAACCGTGTTTGTAGGTTCCTACAAATAGACTTGCCTAATTGGATGTAGGTTTGAGATGGAGTTTTCTTAGTGCCATATGTATAGTGAACCTATACCCAACGTTTAACTTAGTGGAACGGTGTTTGTAGGTTCCTGCAGATAGGCTTGCCTAATTTTTAGACTTTTGCTGATATATATATATATATATATATATATATATATATATATATATATATATATATATATATATATTGCAACCACATTGTATTGCTGATCAAGTGAGTTTCACTAACTTATATCTTATATTGTGATATATGTTCTTGTGTGATTATGTGATGTTACACGAGCACATAGCTTATTGGAAGATGACCACCCTGCCTGTGTGACACTTAGAGCAGAGGGCTCAATTAGCAGATGGCCTCCCCACCTGTGTGGAGTACCTGATGATATGTGCATTCTTATGCTTGAATGTGATATCTGGTGTAATATATGAGTGTAGTATGCTCACTAAGCTCATGCTTAACTTATGTTTGTCGATTATTTTTAGGAGCATCTCGTATGAACAAATGAAAGGCCCAACGTGACAACTACTCTTCCACAAATGATTTTTCATTAACTCTGATCATTCTCTAAAAGTCTATTTATAAACAAATTGATATTTGAATTATACCGTAAGTCTAGTGTCTACAGCACGTGCACATGAAGTTTGGATTAGAAACCTATTTGATTATTTATGGGAAAAGTTTTTTTTAAAAAAAAATTGGCTAGAAAAGTAGGTGTATGCGATTGAATATGTTTTATCTAATGGTGTGTGTACAATGATCTCAAACTAGTTTCAAATATTTATTCATGTTTATATTAATAGATCTCTATACGTTCATGGTTGACGTGTCTGTCTTATCTCTAACTGTGTGGGTGATCGAAGATGTTTTGATTTAGGTGTTTTAAGGTTGTTCAATTTAGCTGTTAAAAATTGGTTTAAAGGTGATCCAATTTGAATGTTGTTTAAGGTTTAAGAAAAATGTTCAACATAGTCCATAATTAATTCATAGTACGTCCTAAGGGACTAATTTTAGCCTTTGGATCAATGGTCCAGATTAAATTTTAAAAATTTGTGAAGAGTGGTATTTTCGTAATTTTTCGTAATTCATATGTGATGCTTTTACAAATCATATGTGATTGTATACTGAATCACATGTGATTGAATATTAAAATTTTTGAACTATGTTTTTTTAAATAGACTTTATTAAACACAACTCTAAGATTTAAAAGTTGTTTTCTTTAGAGGGAGTTGACAGATTTTGTTGTTTTGGGTTAGACGTGATGGTGGTGATGTTTTGATGAATGATGGTTTAAATATTCATAATGACAGAAAATTAAACATAATTAAGTATATAATAATATTTTAAGTATTATTAATTAAGTATATAACAATATAAGCTTTTAAAAAATGATTTTAACCTAAAAATATATCTTAAATATTATGTTATGAGTTAAAAAATAACACTCAAATATTTCTCGTTAAATCTACTAGACATGAGTGTTTAGATCTTTTTTTATAACAATATAAACTTTTAAAAAATGACTTTAACCTAAAATATATCTCAAATATTATGTTATGAGTTAAAAAATAACACTCAAATATTTCCCGTTAAGTCTACTAGACATGAGTGTTTAGATCTTTTTACTTATTTTTAATTTTTAATTATTTTTTAATGTTAGATAATATTTATTCCTTTTAAAAATTAAATAAGAATCAAAAATTATATTTACACTTATATGAATTAAACCAACAGTTTAATATGATTAAATCTGTAACCACCACTGACCTTGAAACCATCAACCACCTAACACCACCACCTAAAGCCACCAATGACCATGACCGTCTACCACCAGATTAAATAAACACCATCCACCACCGTATATAACCACGAACATCAAAACCACCAACCGTTGCCTACCACTCTACTAGCACAAAGAAAGTCGAAAATCACCATGAACACAATGAAAAATCAAAACCCATACACCTAAATCACACATGAAGATCAAGAGAAATACCCTAAATCACACATGAAGATGAAAAGAAACACCCTAAATCGCACACAAAGGTGAAGAGAGCTATAAAGATCGATGATGGAAATTAAGTTTGAATCTAGATTACACACTCAATGATCAACAAATATGTTACCTTTAATTTCACACTCAACTCATAATAGATGAAGATGAACCAAAACCCATCACCACCAACGTATTCCTCATCGTCATCTGTTATATTCAATTCCTCATATTCATCTCAACACCCAATACCACCATATAGTCCTCATCTTCATCATAATCTACTCAATTAACAAATATGTGTGTTTAGGTGGGGTGAGAGGGAAGGGGGAGCACGATGGTGGTGGTGATGTGAGGCACCGATCACTAGTAGTATACAAGGTTGGGGTGATTGTATATGAGGAGATGAAGTAACTTGAGGTTTTATATATAAGATTATTTTTAGTTTTTTTTAAATATTTTATATTACAAAAGCATTTTAGTCTTTTTAGTTGTAATAGGAATGGTAAAAATGTTATTTTGATATGGTTAAAACAGATGGTCACTAGAACCTGTTAAGAAGAACTATTTATGCAAAAAAGGGTAGATAAGGGACCGATTTTATAACTTTTTTGAAAGAAAGACCAAACTTGTAATTAATGGTTAGTTAAAGGAGTAATAGAGATTAACTCTTATATTACGCCTTTTTGTTCCCTCCGCAATGCAAATTTCCATAATTCCATCCACGATATCGCACGTTACGTTAAGGCGTAAACCCTAGTTCTTCATCGTTCTGGATCTCCATCGTCGTCAGACGAGGTAATGAACCCATTATCCCTAATTCCCTACGTACCTTGAATCCCTTTTTCAAGTTTCTCATCGGTGTTTATGTGTTCCGTGTTTGTATAAATTCATAGAAGTTGCATTGATGTGGTTTTCTTTAGTTGCACTGATTGGATTACTCAACTCCTTTCTTTATTGGTTTTGTTGATGGATTATATATATAGTAGGATTCTTTATTGGTCATTTCCAAAACCAATCCAGATTGGCTTTCCTGTTTTCCAATCGATCCGCAGGTATGTAAAAGATCAGTGGATACGCGTATTCTCATCTTGGGAAGCAGTCTATCTACTCAGGTGTAAGATATGACTGTTGTGTTACATTGCTTAGGCGGAATTGAGTAATGTTGACATTGATGTACTATTCTCATAACCATGAATGCTATGCTTTTTAATGTTGTTTTTATATATTTGTAAAGATTTTGATTGGGTGATATTTGTGTTGAATAAGCTTAAACAAAGGAATTTCTTGATAAAGTAAATTATGCTAATTTATTGATCAAAACATTTGGGAATCTTTGTTAGTTGAACAATTTCTATGTGTATTGCAACAAATGAAAGAGAACAAGCTGTGTGTGTTTAGTTTATTAATGAACAGACTGGTTAATTTGATGTTTATCGAGTCCGGTAATGTGTTGATGAAACTTGCCCAACTAAACAGAGATTACTTATTTTTCTTTCATTCACATATATACAGGTTTTCTAGTTATGGAAACTGGGTTTGTTATCATAGAGTATTTCACAGAAAATTCTTATTTTCCTTTCTTTCACTTTCTTTTTCTCTCCAGCTCAGGAACTTGAAACAGCTGGTTCATTATCATTGTATTCAGATCCACTGTTTACTCACCATGAAGTAAGTAATCATCCATGCATGATCTTTACATCAGTTTCCATTTATGCACCACCATATATGTGAATGACTTGTACCGTTTTTTGCATCTACAACTTTATTTGATAGAATTACAAATATTTCATTCTGCAAGTAGTTCATTCTTTGATCATGATCACCATGTATAGTGCTTAGCTTTCAACCCAATCGATTTACAGTTTGTTAGTATGAAAACAAATTAACATATCTTTCTTATAACCCTCAAACTCACCATCTCATGAACAATTATAAGTATTAGCAACTATTTCTGTTCATTCAGTTCATGGATAGGATGCTGTCTATCCTTCCACAATTTCATCATTGAACTGATCTTGCAATACATTGTATGGCAGTGCCATATGGTATTAGTTTGTAAAAAATAAAATATAAATATAAAAATCACATGATATCTCTGTTTAGAATCAAACATAAATAGATATATACTCATCATGATTGTTTGGAATTGGAATTTTTTTAGGCTCAAACCACGCGGTACTGAAGTAGATCTGCCAGATGCAGAAACAGGAAACGTTTGCTTGAGATTTGCACCTGAACCAAGCGGTTATCTTCACATTGGTCATGCTAAGGCTGCCTTAATGAATCAGTATTTTGCTCAGAAATACAACGGGAAACTAATTCTCCGTTTTGATGATACAAATCCTCAAAAAGAGAAAGATGAATTCGTGGATAGCATTCTAAAAGATACCAAGATGTTGGGTATTAATTATGAGAAGGTTACATATACTTCTGATTACTTCCCACAGCTCATGGAAATGGCGGAAAATTTGATTAAACAAGGAAAGGCGTATGTTGATGACACCCCACGTGATCAAATGAAGAAAGAACGCATGGTTGGGATTTTTTCCAAATGCAGGAATAACACTGTTGATGAAAACATTAAGCTATGGGACGGGATGATTAGCGGATCTGATAGAGGAATAACATGCTATTTGAGAGGGAAGTTGGACATGCTAAACACTAATAAGTCACTAAGGGATCCTGTATATTACCGTTGCAATATTACAACCCCACATCATAGAATTGGGTCAAAATACAAAATATATCCAACATATGATTTTTCTTGTCCGTTTGTTGATGCTATTGAAGGTGTTACACATGCACTTAGATCTAGTGAATATCATGACCGAAATGCTCAATATCACAGGATTCAAGATGATATGGGCCTTCAAAAGGTTCATATATTTGAATTTAGTAGGTTGAATATGGTTTATACACTTCTTAGCAAAAGGAAGCTTACAATGTTTGTTGACAATAAAATGGTTGATGGTTGGGATGATGCTCGTTTTCCCACTGTCCAAGGAATTGTGCGCAGAGGTCTACAAATTGAGGCGTTGATACGATTCATACTTGATCAAGTAAGTTTTATACACTCAAGTATATTAAACAATATGTGATAACTAACCTGATAGCAATTTCGGTTATATTGTGTGCATTGTTGAGTTTAGAAGTTGAAGAGAAGGTGGTGAATATGGAAAGAAAGAATTCATTTTGGATGTTATTGAGGTTTTAGTCATTTTGAGGTTTTTCATGTTTTGTGCAGAAAAGAAAGAACCAAAGGGAAAATTTTTGGCTAATTTTCTCTCAAAATCTTTCCTTCCAACTTATGGAGATTTGGAGAGAAATAAGATGTCTAATTCTTAACTGTTTTTAGTCAACATTTAGTTTGTAAAAATTGATTACAAATTTGAAGTTATTTTGTTAATAATCTAACTTTTTGGATCAAATGATTTAAAAGGTTCTATGCCTTTAAAACACTTCGTGCCACTTTTGACCAGTTTGCTTTTTAAGCTATTTTTCATTTTTTACTCTTTGACTCCTTAGAGGCTAAGCATAACCTGATAAGTACATTTATAAATTAACTCATCGAAATGCTACCTATAATTATTTGCTATTTTTGGCTGCTAGAGAGCTAACTTGTTTGCATTTCCTGTTTCACAGGGTGCATCAAAGAATCTAAACCTTATGGAATGGGATAAGCTCTGGAACATCAATAAGAAAATAATTGATCCAATCTGTCCTAGACATACCGCAGTTGTCGAAAAAGGTCAAGTCTTGTTGACTTTGTTGAACGGGCCTGATGACCCGTTTGTGCATGTTCTACCAAAACATAAGAAATACAGGGATGCTGGGGAGAAGGCTACCACTTTTTCAAAGAAGATATGGATAGAGCAAGCTGATGCTAAAGTAATATCAGCTAATGAGGAAATTACATTAATGGATTGGGGAAATGTAATTGTTAAAGAAATACAGAAGGATCCACATGGAACTGTGACTGAGTTAATTGGGATTCTTCATCTTGAAGGATCTGTCAAGAACACAAAATTGAAACTTACGTGATTACCCGTGGTTAACGAACTTGTTCCACTAACTCTTGTTGAGTTTGGTTACCTGATCAAGAAAAAGAAGGTATGTTTGGCTCTTTCTTTCTCTCCAGAATCAGGTAGTAACACTTATAACTGCATCTGTTGGATAACACATATAAGCCGGAGGTCTTTTGGGATATGTTTGGTAAAAAGGTTGCAACAAAAGGAAGGTCAAATGGGTAGAAAACTGCATAAAGTGTGTATTTTTAACGCTTAAAACCTCTTATTTATGTCAATAAAAAATTAAATTATTATTATTGCAATAATACCATACTTTTTTTACCTACTTGACACATTGATTGATTAATTATAATATAAGATAGAATTTAAAGGAGGTTGTAATTGTTTCATGATACAGCTGGATGAAGATAAGGACTTCACAGGTCCAAAGAAGGAGGAGATTTGTGATGATGTGGTCAACAGAGATTCTAAGAAGGAGATTGCAGCAGTCGGGGACTCGAATATGAGAAACTTAAAGAGTGGAGACATATTGCAGCTGGAAAGAAAAGGATACTTCAGATGTGATGTTCCTTTCATTAGACCTTCAAAAGGTATTGTACTTTACTCTATTCCAGATGGAAGGCAAACTGCAACTTAGTAAATCCTGTTTCCTTGTAATCTATGATTTCAAAAGTTCTTTGCTTCATTTTGTTTGGTGGATCTTGTTTGATACATCTATCGGGATAAAAAGCTTTTCGAACTAGTTATGATTGTCCTTTTGTTTCTGTTAATATTCAGTTTTTATACAAGCAGATTTATTCTGATATGTATATTAGTTGGAATCTACGCTTCTTTTGTCGATCCTGTTTATAAACTTATGTAATGGTCAACATGTTCCTACAAGGTTATGCAACCATTATGCTATTATATAATATTACTAAGAGATGTTATACTATCTTTGAGTAAATCTTCGTCGCTATTACACCCAGTAGGTTGTAATAGGTCATAACGGGTCGTTATAACCCATTATGGTTCAATATTGGTCATAATATGTCATTTGGGGTTAGAACGAGTCATAATGTGTTATACGGGTCACTAAAACCATGAGTATTAGTTAGGTCATATCTGGCTTACAATATGGTACCTCTCAAAAAGGTTATTCTTGTCCGGGCTAATCTTAGGCCAGGATCCTTTTGGTATCTCGCGAAAGTCATAATATGGTATGTAAAAGTCTAAAAGACAATGCGTGACATAGTTGGTCTTTTTGGGCCATGATTGATCTTACTGTCCTTATGACCCTTTATCAATCATTTAGTTGTGTATTAGGACCTATTTTAAGATTTCGAACAAAAAACGACACTAAAAACGAGCAAACAAACACTAAGATATGATATGTCCATTGTACATGTACATATAGAGAAAATGATCAATAATGAATCAAATCAAAACTATGCTAGTAGAGGGTGTTCATCATACAAAGTTGTGTATATCTGTTGATGCTACTTAATTAAGCAAATACAATATTATTGCTGTTACCAGCTGGCTTTCTATAAATAGAAACATTAGGGTTTCTGCACTTGGAAGAACTAGGATGATGAGAAAGCACAGGAAGTCCCCATTGACAAGAGAAAACAATGGCAGGATACGAACCATCTGCCTTCATCCTCTCGAGCGTGTCAAAACATACCCTCAGCGTCCTTCTGATTGGCATCATTACTATCCAAAAGCTCCTCCACTTCAGTTTTCGAGTAATCATCAACCTAAAACCCTTAAATTTTCTCTTTGCTCTCTTCAACATTCCACGCCTTTTAGGCGTACCCATCGGCTTCTTATCCATAATTAGCTTCTTGTAGCTCGAGTTGTAACGTTTTTCGATCAGTTCTTGGAAGCTCATCTTCATCAACTGTGAATATCTGTGATAGTGTGATAGGAATAGCAGCATACATGAAACATGCCTATTTATATATATATATATATATATATATATATATATAGAGAGAGAGAGAGAGAGAGAGAGAGAGAGAGAGAGAGAGGCAGTGAAGGGAGTTTAGTTAAGTAGTGCATGGGGTATAGTCCTATAATTAATTTAAATTTGTTTGAAAATGATTCCTTAAGCACATGGTTAGCTAGCATCTTAATTGTTGTAGTTAACAGCTGCTCATTGTAGAATTAGTTCAATTAATACAAAGGATGATTATGACTTTGAAATTTGTAATTTAGAATCTGTACATATAAGTTTTGGAGTGTATAGAAAGTATCACCTAATGCTTCTGGTTCACTTGTCTTTTTGTAATTAGTTTATGAGTGGAATTAAATATGAATTAATAAGTGGAAATGATTGGAAGGCATGTTATGTTATGATCAAATGGGAAAAGAGGAAGAATGTTGACTGGGTTTGCAACTTGGTCAAGCCACAAGAATCTCAATTCAATGAAGATTTGCATGAATCATATCCAACATATATATTTACAAGTGAACAACTAGATATAGGTTTGCAAATGTATATATATATATATATATATATATATATATATATATATATATATATATATATATATATATATATAGGGGAGGGTTCAAATGAGAACTGTTTTTCGTACGAGAACTGCGAGAACCAATCTTAGCCGCCCAATTCCCCCTCCTTCAATTGGATTACCCACCCATGAATTCCTTACATGCACCTTGCCACACCTAATTCCCCCACGCTCTTCATCCATGAGTTCCGTTATCCAAAATGAATGAGCAAGATTGGTTCTCACAATTCTCGTATGAAAAACAGTTCCCGTTTGAACCCTCCCCTATATATATACACACACACACACACACATACACATACACATACAGGGGAAGGTTCACTTGAGAACCGTTTTTATTGCGAGAACCAATCTTAGTCGTTCATTTTGGATAATAGAATTCATGGATAAAGAGCGTGGGGGGATTAAGTGTGGTAGGGTGCATGTAAGAAATTCATGGGTGGACAATCCAATTGAACAAGGGGGAATTGGACGGCATTGATTCTCGCGGTTCTCACAATAAAAATGGTTATCAAATGAACCTTCTTCTATACATGTATATCTTGTAATATTTGGTCTACATACTTTTTCATCATTTTTTATAATGTTGCATCTAT
Source organism: Dittrichia graveolens (assembly GCA_038502395.1). Lineage (NCBI taxonomy): Eukaryota > Viridiplantae > Streptophyta > Magnoliopsida > Asterales > Asteraceae > Dittrichia > Dittrichia graveolens. The sequence goes on from JARJIL010000009.1 coordinate 18,786,057, forward strand.
TAATTTTAACCTAGTTATTAACTTATTACAAATATGAATAAATTAGTTAAACTGCAGGGATCAAAAATATAATTTACTATAACTATAAATTTAACAAATCTATAAAATGCACATGAAATATAAGAAACAAACCAACTAAAATGGGTAACAAAAATGTATCGAGGTCCTTTCAGGTTATAATCAAATATGATTAATCATATTCTCTCATAAAATGGAATGAGACCTTTACTTTATAACAAGATTGAGTTTCTTTGTAAGTCTTACTCTCATGTTTATAAGAAAAAATGGCAGGTTATGTTTAACAACACCGCGAAAGGATCAAATTTATATATATATATATATATATATATATATATATATATAGGGAAATGTTCATTTAAGAACCGTTTTTATTGCGAGAATCGCGAGAACCAATCTTAGTCGTTCCTTTTGGATAATGGAATTCATGGACGAAGATTGAATGTGGCAAGGTGCATGTAAGGAATTCATGTGTGGACAATCTAGTTAAAAAAGAAGGAATTAGACGGCTAAGATTAGTTCTTGCGATTCTCGCAATAAAAACGATTTTTAAATTAACTTGTTTTTTAAAGTTTGTTGAGAAGAATACAAGGGCACCTAGTTGGTCCAAATCAAAATTTTGTCTTCTTTTCTTCATTTGTGTTTTTTTAATCCCAAATTCCATATTCTTCCACTTTTTTGGAGTTTATATTTTATTTATTTTATATTTTAAAATACTGCAATGATGGGAAAGGTTTAATTAATAATTTCTCCAGCATTCATGCATCACAACCTTTTCTCTTTGAATATTATATCTTTTTATTTTTATTACTTTTTATTTTTTAATTTTTTACATTATTAATGAGTTTATCGTTAGTCTATTTTGGATTTTTTTAAATATTATATATATTTTTTTTGCTTGTTAATACACATATATAAATCACCTCATATTAATATCTCTACATTTTTATTTTTATTATCAGCCTTTTGTAAGAGTAATTCATTCAACAAAAAGATTGTTAAAATAATATTTTTATCACATATTTTTGTAATTATATAGTTGATATTCAAAATACTATAAAAACTTTAAAGTTATCTATATAGAGTTGTGTTCAATAAAGTCCACTTAAAAAACAGTCTTAAAATTTTTATATTCAATCACAGGTAATTCACTATACAATCACATGTGATTTGTAAAAGCATCACATGTAAATTACGAAAATACTACCCCGCCCAAAATTTTAAAATTTAATATGAATCATTGATGTTATTATCCAAAAGTGAAAATTAGTCCCTTAAGACTATGAATTAAATATGGACTATATTGAACATTTTTCTACAATAACATAATACCAGGAAGACACGTATCGTCCTCCGATAAACATAGTTATTGATGTTCAAAATTATTATATACAACTCGCAACCAATACGAGGGATTATGAAATGTTGATTGTTATACTTATCATTGTATACAATAAACTTTGTCATAATCCTCATTATATACAACAACTCGCAACCAATACGAGGGATTATGAAATGTTGATTGTATTGTTTTTTAACTGAAAAGTTTATTTTATACTATGTAAGTAAGATAAAAGTTATTGTATTTTTATATAATTTATCCTAAAATAAACAATAAAATATCACCCAGTGTACAAAACACGGGTAATAAACCAGTTCCTACAATATACTAGTTTCTAATATAGTATACACATCTATTAAAAAAATAAAAAAAATAGTATACATACATAGAGTTATGTTTAATAAAGTCCATATAAAAAACATAATTCTAAAATTTTAATATTCAATCGCATGTGATTTGTAAAAGCATCACATGTGAATTACAAAAATGTCACTCCGCCTAAACTTTTAAAATGCAATATGTACCATTGATGTCATTGATCCAAAGGCTAAAATCAGTCCTTTAAAGCAATGAATTAAGTATGAACTATATTGAACATTCTTCTACATACACAAACACAAAGACAAACACGCACACACATATGAATCATTAGATTTATTTGATAATTTAAAAAATTTAATTAATAATTAATTATAATTAGGGGTATAATGGACTTTTATGCATTCCTAATTATAATCACGTCAGATTCTTTTTTTCAAGCCTCTTTCAATTTCTGCCAGCAAAAAGTCAAATCTTCGACAAACATAATTGAGGCAGAACCAATTTCTAACAAGCTGGTCATGGTTTTCGCATGGTTCAATTAATATGCGAGTAGGGGTGAGCATGCGACCCGATAGACCGAAAAAACTGACGAACCGGACCGAACCAGACCGAGACCGGTCCGGACCGGGACTGGTCGGTCCGGTCTTCGATCCTTGTTTTTTATAGATTTCGGGTTTCGGTCCGGTTTTGTTTAATATAGTGTATAAAACAAACAATAGACCAAAAAACCGACGAACCGGTCTGGACCGGGATTGGTCGGTCCGGTCTTCGGTCCTAGTTTTTTATAGATTTCGGGTTTCGGTCCGGTCCGGTCTTTTTCGGTCCGGTCCGGTTTTTGAACCGTGCTCACCCCTATACGCGAGGCTTGATTCCGTGCTGTTATAAGGTTGGACGTAAGACTTAGTATAAGCTAAAGCCTCATTTTTAGTCACGTTAAGGATATTGAGTTTTAACTTATAGTTGGATACACTGAAAACGAATTAAAATTAACGATGAATTATAACTACGTGTGTGCATTTATAATTTATATGCAAAACTCTTGTCTGAACTCATGCTTTATATATCACTATGGTCTTACTCTTGTAACTTAAGGCTTGACCATACCGTCATAACATATCTTACGTTATTTAGAAACTTGCATAAAAGACACTTCATACCCGAAGAAAAACTAATGCACAATACTTAGGGTTTAGATGCACAAGGATGAAACTTGGAACAACATATATTAAACAATTGTTTTCGAATAACATCTTGTATTAACAACAAAAAAAAGGTAAAATATGCAAAGAAGCTAATCAAACATATAATCTTTTTGCACACCATAACCATATTAAAATATGAAATGTTTATGGCTTGCAACTAAAACTATGTTGTAGGATGTGGCTTTTCATGTGTTTGACCAATAAGTTCATAGTATCTGAATAAATGATGATTCTGTCTACGACTTCTATGTGATAACTTGTGTCACGTTGTGAACGCAGATTTTGTCAAGGATCTTGATGTCTCACTCTATAAGACCGACCACATTGAACCAGCGCAACCAGTTGGAGAGCGCTGGTTGAAGCAGGTCTCACATCAACACCATCGCCCCCTCCTTCTACTAACCGGCTGGAGAGGCTAGCGTGAACCTTAACCAGCAGCCTCTCCCCTCTCTTTATCTCTCTCATCTCTCCTTTATTTATTTATTTATTTTTAAATAGAAAAGGTTGTGTAAGATGGATTTGAGGGATTGTAGGATAAAATGAGATAGAAGGAAAATTGAAATGACACTAATACAACAACAAAAATGATTAAATAAGAGGGATAGATACTCAAGTCTTAGGTGATATAGCCTACCAGCTCCTAATATAAAATTGAATTAAAGATGGGAGTCCGAAATTGTTCACTTTGGTCAAAAAAATTTCTGATGTGACCAAAGAAATTAACAAGAAAAAATAGCTATTGAATTCTTATGGAATTCAGTGGAATCGGTTGACCCGTTGACCATTGAACCCACATCAAATTCAGTCATTTTGCATTCATTTTGCTTGATCATCAAACACAATCCTTTCTCATCAATTAAGGGGGCTTGATTAAATAGAGATAAAAAATGGTAATGATAAAGAGTAAGGGAATATAAAGGAATATAATGAGTATTCCCTAGTATTATTATTACCACTGATATTGCTTAGTTAATATAATGTAATCATTACACACACACATATATATAGTAGGTCGATGGTAGTGGTAGTAGTCGGTAACGATAGTGGTGGTGGTCGATGGTGGCAGCTGTGGGAGTTGGTGACAATAGTAAGTTGTGGTGGTTGATGATGGCGGTAGCAATAGTTAGGGTGATGATTTGTGATGGCTAAAATGATGGTTGAGGCAGCAATTAACGGCAATTCTTGGCGGCGAGTGGTGGTTGTAGTAGTTGGTAGAGGTGGCGACAAGAAGTGGAGGTGGTGGTAGTGGCGATGACCGGCAATGTGAAGGTTGCTTGTGGTGGTGGTGGTGGCGGCGAGGGTTTATAACAGGGGTAGAGTGTAGTGGTGGTGGTCAGTAGACCAATACACACTTGAATCAATGACGACGGTGGTGATTGTGGTCGATGATGGTGGCGGTGGTGAAGATGGTGTCGATGGCAAATATGATGTTGGTGAAGGCGATGATAATGGCAATTGATGGTTGATGTGACAACGAATGTGACGGGTGGTGGTGATGGGGGTGGAGGTGGCGTTAGAGATGGTGATTGTGCAACGAGTTACGAGGTGTGGTGGTTTCAGACGGTGGCGACAGCGGCAGTCGGTGGTGGTGTCGGAGCATGGTGATAACAATATTGGTGGCGGTTGGTGATGCCGATGGTGATTGGTAAGGACAAACACATATCTAAATCCATTACCCTAAATTCATTACCCTCATTTTACTCGGGAATGGTTCATTACCTATTAATGAGTAATGATTGATTATATTCCACATAACCAACCAATGTTAATCATTCCTACTTCCATTCCCTCCCCCTTAAAATCCCCAACCAAGCACACCCTAAGTTGTAATCAAACATTTTAAGCACACAATTTATTTTATGAACTTAATAGAAGGTATATGAACAAATATACTAAAGCCAATTGGTAAGCTACTGGATATGGGATCATTAGGTTGAACACTATATAACCTCTTAATCATTGCATTTAAGCAAGTTTATGAAATAAATCCTTCTTTCAACAAAATCTAAAAGAATAATAATTACCATCAATCTTTTCATGATGAGGGAGATTTAGTGGAACAAGGTCTAATAAACATTTGGTGAACAAAGTTATCATCTCAGTAAGTCAACTGACTATTAACACATTCTTGATTTAGAACATTTAGATTTTACCTGATAAAACCGGATCGAAAAAATGAGGTAAGAAATGCATATAAACTGTTTAGTCCACTAAAATGTATCCAACTTCTCACGTTTTGAAATTGTAAGTATTGAACTTTAAAACTTTCTATTTTGTGTATCAAACTTTTAATTTGTTGTTATTGTATGTATTTTGATTATATAAAAAAGGAAAAATGTATAAGTTTAGTATATAAATAGAAAATTGAGTGAATTACATTGTTGGTCCTTTTAGAATTAGGGTTATTTTACATTTAGCCATTTAAATCAAAAACTTGCAAACCTGGTCTTTTATTTTGAAAAATCACACACTATTAGTCCTTTGATGGTTAAAATAAAGGACTAATAGTGTGTGATTTAACAAAACAAAGGATTAATAGTGTGCAATTAAAAGACTAATAGTGCACAATGTACTAAAATAAAGGACTAAGTTTGCAATATTTTGGTTTAAAGAACCAAATGTGAAATAACCATAATTCTAAAAGTACCAACCGTGTAACTCACTCTAGAAAGTTTAACACACACGATAGAAACAGATTAAATGTTCAATACACACAATAACAAAACGTGACAAGTTGGATACATTTTTTGTAAACTAAACCCTTTGTTATAAGATGATCGGTTTATTATTTACTAACAAATCAATAAGATTATGAACACATAAGGCGATCCATAACCAATTTAACCACTGCAGGAGCATCCACAGTAACTGCCACCTTCACTGTTGGTTTGTTGCACCATTCAGTCTCTTCATGAAACCTTGAATAGTAAGGATAGCAAATACACAAGTCAAAAACCGACCCATTTCGGAAAATATCACCATCTAATAACCCTAAGTTTTGCTTATAAAACCGAAAAATGGTAACAATAAAAAGTGGTAATCTTGAGTCATTTATTTGTGAGCACGTCGGATTTGTTGATAATGTTCGTCTCAAACATTTCAAAGAGGCATAATAAAAGAAAGAAAAACATGTCTAACCTTTTCTGTTTGTTGAAGAACAATGTTAAGCCTCTTGTAATGCCAGTTGTCTGGACTCTAACAACACCTTCCGTGTATGTCATTAGTGAAGGATTAACAGCAGCAATGATCGTTGTTGGATCATGAAGGTAAACACCTGTATGAAGTCATGAACGCATTTTTTTCATTAAAATCAGGATTACACTAAGTTAATGAAATGAGAAGCTGATAAGAATTCGGTTGTCTCAAAAAACATACCTTTCATGCTGTATGCATCACGATGATAAGAAAAGTAAAATTCCAGGATTTTGGTCAAATACTTGGCAAATAATCCATCCGACTCTGCCAAGATGTCACGCTCATGATCTACAAACGTATTATTTCAACTGTAAATAGTAGTATAACGAAGAATTGCAACTCTAAAGCCCTGTTTATACATTCTAAATCTTTGACAATATTTATAAATTTCGTAATCCTAATCCTAAGATATAATATATGAAACTACTTATTACTAAGATTACTTATCTAATAAATAAAAACGTTGCTTCATGGCATGTGATAGCCTCAGTTTCACCAAGTGAGAAAAATGGGCCATCACAGAGAATTCTTTGGCAAGGTAGAATGCCACTTTGGATGTTTGTTGGAAACAGTAAAGGATGTAGGCTCAATGGTTGGAGAGGAGATGTTGACATGAATAGGGGATGGATCACAAGGAATATGCTGGTCGGGGTTGGATAGTTTAGGTGGTGAAAGGAAAGAATGTTTTGTTAAAAGGAACGTGATGTGTAATGTGAAGGCGATTGTCAGAAATCTAAGCACACGTATCCATGATGAGATGGCATGTCCAAGAAAGATAAATGGAATGGATTAAATCCATTTTTGTGAGGATTCAGGATTGTATGGGTATAGGTGTGGAAACCATTGGCAACCGGAAGAAAGGAGTAACCAAGAGGGCAATGTCCAATGGAAAAGATGTTTAAAAGGAGATTTGTTGTTAGAGATTCAAGATTGTATACGATTGTGGCAGTAGACCATCGTGCCAACTGTGTAATCCTAGAAGCTTTGAGGAACCTTACCTTGAGCAAGTAAAGTAAGACAATTCCAACAACAAGCTTGTTTCCCATTCAACAAACCATTTTGTTCACAAGTGTAGGACACGGAAATGAAGGGTGGTGGATAAATCAAGTTGAGGAGGAAAACAATGCCAAGAACTAAAGAGAGCTTAATTAATTTTCGTAGTTGATAGGCATTACAAAAGGTAGTACATAAAGAAATAGGAATTGAAAATTTTGAAGACTATGATGATAAAGTCGGTGATTATGCCTAAGCCATTGATGCCAGATCGTGTGCAATCAGCTGAAAAATGGACTTGAGATGTGGAAGCAAGCACAGGAAGGCGGATGGAGTGGAGGATCTAAGTGGCAGTAGGACTCTAAAGATGAGTGCGAGTTATAGCAGAGTGCTGATCATGAGTCATGACTGTTGCAGGCAGAGGTATGCTCATTATGGTTAAGGCATTAGGAAGTACTATAGCGTATGCCACATTATGAACAAGACCAAAAACCATATTATTGGGTTGATGCCAAGCGCCTAACGCAGGGAAGGCGAGTGTCACCCCAACAGTGATTGTAGTTGCCATCAAGTCTTGTTCCTTGGTGGGAACTTTTTGTTGATAGCTATAAAATGTCTGTTGGTTATTTTGAGACCAGTATAATATTATATAGATCATAAAGAGCAACTATTGTAAGCTTAACAAGATCTTTGTCTTTGACTTGTTCATCTATGTATGTTAGGGCATCATCATATTGTCGGGCATGGTTGAGCGCCAAATCTGCATATTGATCTTTAGTAGCCGTATCTTCCATGTATGTTCCCAATACGATGTATGCAGTGCATAAGCTCTTTCAAGAGCATGGCAGAGATCCCTTCACCTTAAGATGAGTAATGTAAGAGCACGGGCATCATTGGATACACAGTTTAGATAACTAGAGTTTTCATTAGAAACATCTGCACCAGCGAAGGTGCTGGTTTTGGTGGCGGCTGCTTGTTCTAAGAACTGAACTGAACATAAGACTGAGCCATCAAGACACCCCATGAGTCCGTAAGTTATAAGGAATGGTTGAAGCATCATCTTTCATAGTTGGTAGGAGTAACATGAAAACTTAAGCAAGGAGAGTTGTGAGCAGCTTTGTTGGTGGTGGAGAAGACAGAGATAGGACATAGTGGTACAATGGGAGCCATAAGGAGACGGCTTAGGTCAGAGGTTAGAATTAGACCGATGAAAACGGCAGTCTTTGGCTGTTGAAAGGAATCAATGGCGAGAATAAGAAGAAACCTAGGGTTTCAGCCATGAATGATCTGATGACAAGGGTTCCGAAGGGATCGGCTCTTATGGAAATGGTGATGACATGTGATCAAATCTGATGATAGTTGTGCAGTGGTGCACAGCAGCAGTTTAGTGGCTAGACCTGCATTGGTGTAAGGCAGCAGTGGTACTTGCATTAGTTTACAGCTGATTTGAGGCGGTTTAAGGCTTCTAGGTCAGTGGCAGCCATGAGAACCACTGATATTAAGGCACCGAAGTTGGCTGCGATCAGTCAAAAAAGCATCCATTAAGAATGTTGAAGAAAAATGGATGTTGAATCAAGTCACTAGTCAAATTTCCTCCCGTTTTACTTGTTTTAATCGATTGACTTATCTTAACAAGTAGGAACTTTCCAATCATTTCCAAGTAAATATACTGATGAAACAATAAAGGAGTCACTTAAATAAGCCGACCATCAATATAGCATAGTATCATAGAATTTTATACATCCACGGAGCAGATGCAATAGTGAAAATCATCAGTATCAAGTACATATGTGATGTAAAATATTGGCTAAAAAGCAGATCATAAAAATCACTGAGCAGGATTTGCCTCTTCAACACATGCTTTCTTATGTAAGTTTGTTACTTTAATTTTGGAATAATTTCTTTTCACATGCCTGTCAATGTCATGCTTAAAAACCCCAAGATTAGCGTTTAAAGTTTATGAAGTTACAGGTAGTGCCATGTAAGACATCCATATAAGAAAAACTCCTGATGAAATTATTAGACATGATTATGCTTCTAATCCTAACTTAATAGATCCATTTGTTCATCTGGATTAATTAGATAAGATTTTTGTTTTGGTTAAACTACCAAGGATCTTTTCCCCAAATCTCCCATTAGTAGTTACAGACATTAACATTAATAGTATCCAATCCTGCCGGGGTGGGGTATGGGGTCATTAGTAGTTACATAACAGAATTAAAACTACTAACAGTCAGCAAATTACAGCATAAAGTCAGAGTCTTCTGAAAGGGTTTTGTCAGAATGATACTAAAAGGTATTTGGTAAAAGCATGGCTTACGTCATGACACGATAAAAGACAAAAAACGATTCATGGCTATATGAATTCGATACTATTGAAAAAAAATATGATGTTAGCAGTCTGTATGAGAGTAGTGTCCACCTAAAAAAAAGCAGCGTCCAGTCGAGTTTATATCACCTGACCCTAGTTTCTTCACAAACTAATGTGTTTTGACTTCTTTGCTTCCAATTTATAGCACATAAAATAGGTATTTTTATATATCTTATTGTTAATTTCTTCCGAAATATACCTTTATGATATGCAATATATACACAAACACATATAATTTCAGTAAAAATTTTGTGCATAACAGTAGGTAAGGGGATATGAATGTGAGTAAAATTTATATTAGCAGTGAAATTGGGGACATGGACTACAAAAAGGATTACCGTGCAGAATAACTTGATGAGTAACATTGAGCCCAACAGCCAAAATATCAGCTCCACAAGTAAAAACAATATCAGCAGCTTCTGGGTCACCAAAAATCTGCATGTCCAGTATAACCGAGAATTGAAATGTAATTTAATTACAATATAGAGTAAATAAATGTTCCTGAAAAGGACTTGTCCCAAATTTGTGGCCAGGATAAAAAAGGAGAAAAAGACTTCTGTTCTGAGGTTTGGGCCTTTGGCTACTAAAACTATACCTCCATTTTCTTTCACTTTGGCTCAAAAAAAAATTAGTAATTTGAATTTTGACATGCAAAATATGAAACCCTCACTTATCAAACGTGATACATCTAACTACAGCACATCTTATATTGTTTAATTTTCTTAGAAGTTGAAATAATCACAGTGGAAAGGAGACTAGTTGACTTTTAGAAAATAAGGTAAATCTTTTCATTTATCTTGAACTTACATTAGCCTCAGCAGCTGGATTCACATTCCCGTTTACTGCAAAAGCACCACCAAGAAGAACAATTTGTCCAATATTTTTGGTAAATGCAGGGTCCAGTCGAATGGCCTGCATTAATTAATAGGCAATTTAAAGGCGTTTCAACAAAGTAGTACTTGCTTATACCAAAAATAAATAAATAAAGGTTAGGAATTAACAAGACCAAGGCAATGTTGGTAAGGGGACCCAATGCAACCACAGTGATTTCTCCTGGATGAAGTTTCGCCTGCTCAACCAAATACTCTGCAGCTGACTTTTCTATTGGTTTTGACTTTGGCTGAGGGAAATTCTGGTTTCCAAGCCCGTCCACCCCATGAACAAAGTCTGCAACTCGAAGCTTTGTTGCTTTCTTAGCACAAAAAAAAGGAAAAAAACGAAACATTCAGAGAAACCATTTTTGTTTAGAACTTTCTTGATAAATGTGTATGAAACAGAATGTAAATAGTAGTACCATATAGCTAACATGAGATCCTTCTGCAACCGGGATATCTGTTCTTCCAGCAACCTCCAACTAAGTACAAATAACAAAACATGAATAAGCTTAGTTGGTATAGAGACAATTACGAAAAAGTTACCACAGTTAACCACCACCATGTTATATATGAATTTAATCACAAGAAAATTAGAGAATAAGTTAAAGCTAGTTCTTTTCTTTTTCATGGAAAAAAGATTAAAAGAGCTTACCAAATGCAATGCATTTCTAGTGGCAAGTGTGGTATATACATTGCCATAAATTGTTGTAAGCCCAATCACCTTGATTTCTGGTGACCTTAATGCCAGAAATATTGCCATGGCATCATCTGATTACAAAAACAGTTGCACACAACATGGATTAAAAGATCAGCAATTCTTCCCCCAAAATGTATTTGTTTATCTAGTTGTGATGAACATTCCAAAAAGAGACTGAACAGAAAGAGAAATACAAAATTTAAAAAAAGTTCTGCAGGTAGTGCATTGTATGGTGGTCTTACTTCCTAGTCTCCTAGGCAAACTTCATACACTTAAAAGATACAAAAGGATAAGCGAAATAAGCTTTAAAAAAGCGATGAAGATGGAGGAAAAACGAGTTTACCGATGCCAGGGTCAGTGTCTATGATTATCTTCTTTGGTTCCGCCATGGAAGAATCAAAGTCGGTGAATTAATCAATGAATCCGGGATACCTATAATCGATTAAAACCTCTGCTTCTCCTTGTTCCAAAGTCGCAAATCGCCGATTGTTCAAACTTTCATGAACACATCTACTGCATAAGTTAATGATCAAAGCGATATTAGCATTTACCGATCAGATATTCAAAGTATGGCATCCATTGAACTAAGATTTAACGAAAATGCAAAGGATTGAAGGATAAGGAGTTGGATTGTGAACAACATAAACACAAAATTCTTCAAAATTTCACTATGGTGAGGGTTTTGATGCGAGAGAAACAGAATCAAAATCAAAATCAAAGAATTACTTACGAGGGACGAAGGAACTAAGGGGAACTTGAGTAGATCGAAATTGATGAACCCTGAATAGGGAATTCTTGATGTTATTAGCCATTAAATCCCATTTTTTAATTCTTGTTATATAACTCTCCTCGCTGGACCACGTTCAAGGCGTTATTAATTATTAAAGTAGTTAATTAATTTATTAAACTTTATCCTTAAACTATCATTTTGTTACATGTATTGTTCTTTCTAACGTTTTCTATTAACTTGGACAGTTAACTTTTTCAAATTAACTATTCTACCCTTATATTTATTTTTATATATTTTATTAATAATAAAGTACGTATTATTACAATTATTATTAATCCCCTTTTTTCTACCACACAACCTCCCCCTCCTACCCCCTTTTATCTGTCATTCCTCCCCAAAAGTACCACCGCTAAACCTCATCCTTGCCGGAGAAAACCACTGGCACACCTCCCCCTGGCCGAACAAGACCGCCGCCGCCAACTACCATCTTCCCGTCGCTGCGTCACCAACACCTGCGACCCTCTCAGGCTCTCACTTCTTCAATCTCTCTCTCTCTCTCTCTGCTCTAACCACCGCCACCCACTACCTCGTCGGAGAAGACACCGCAACAAACGTGTCTCTCTCATCTCCACCACCATCGTGCACCACGCTTTACACCATCTCCACCTCCATCGTGCACACCACAGTTGTGGATCTAAGATATGTTTAGCATCATCATCGTGATGGGTGTTGATAGCCCAAACGAATACGAGGAGTCTGGAATCGATGTAACAAGGTTATGATTTAGGGTTTTTCTCTTCATGTTCATCATCGATCTTTGCAGATTTCTTCATCTTCATGTGCAATTTAGAGTTTTACTCTTTATCTTCATATGAGATTTAGGTCTTTTCTCTTCATCTTCATGTGCGATTTGGGTGTATGGGTTTTGTTTTTTCTTTGTGTTCTTGGTGATTTTCGACTTCTTTTGGTGTTAGTAGAGTGGTAGACGGCGGTTGATGATTTCTGGTGGGTGTATACGATGTTGGATGATGGTTCTTTTATTTGCTTTTGTTTCTCGACTTTGGGTGGTGGTAGACGGTCTTAGTGGTATAAATTGATGGTTTCAGGAGGCGACGATGGTGGTTGGTGTTGGTGGTGGTTGGTGGTTTCAAGGGCGGTACACATATTTCATCTTATCAAATTGTTGGTTTAATTCAATTTAATTGTGTAAATATAATTTTTGATTTTTTAATGCTTAAAAAGAACATTGGAAATCAATTAAAATTAAAAAATAAAGTAAAAGACCTAAATACCCTTGTATGTACTAGACTTAACTGTATAAGTTAACAGAAAACGTGATAAAGGACAATAGATGCAACAAAATGGTAATTTAAGGATGAAGTTTGCAACTTTTTAAAAAAAGGACTAAACTTGCAATCTGTGGTTAATTAAAGGACCATTTATGAAATTAACTCAATAAATTTTAAACAATTATTGTTTAAAATCTTATCTTAAACATATAATAAATTCATATATCGTTATCAATAAATAAGGATGATTATTGGGAAAATTCTAAGAATAATTTGAAGTCATTTTGAAATAATGAATTTTTATTGATGATTAATATTTATTATTTTTTAAACTAACCCGTGTAAATTAAAACATAGATGCATAAGAGATGTGATCATCGGCATTTCTTTCTTCTTCAAAAATACAATAAAATAATAATAATAATAATAAAACAAAATAAAATATGAGGGCATACAAAATCCTTTTTAAGGGGATGTTCGGTACGCAGCTTTTTGGAGCTAGTATCTTTTTGTTTTGAAATAAAATGCTACAAGTTTTGTTTGGATTAAAAAGCTGTAAGCTTTTTTTAAACAAAAAGCTCCAAAATAAAAAACTTCTTGAAGTAGCTTTTAAAACTAGCTGACAGCTACCAGCTATTTTGCTAAATACCCTCTTTAATTGTTTTGCAATTCCTTCTATTTTTATTATTTGTCCTTTTTTGTTATTTTACACCATTAAGCTCCAGCTACCAGCTATTTTGCTAAACACATATACATATAAAAGATACAGCTTCCAGCTATCAGCTACCAGCTACCAGCTACTTTCGCCAAACATACCCTAAAAAGGATATTACCACGTGTAAATTTTTTAATAATATCCTTTATGAATAAGAAATATAACTTAAATAAAAATTGAATATAAGTATAATACTAATCCTTTGATTAATTAATTAACCTAGTATATATCCAAATTCATAGTTTAATAATACTACATAATCTTTTAAGAACAATAAATGGAAACTAAATAAAATTGAATATTTGTATACAAAATTTGATTATAAAAAATTTTAAAATAGAATGATGACATCATTATCCTATTCTTTTAATATATATACTTAAGATTATTTTTGTTTTACGCCTTGATCTCAAGTTTAAGTAGAAAATGAAAGGAAAGAACATCATTTTCTTACAAATCATTCCAATTTTGAGAGAATAGATTCAATATCAAAATAAACCTACATTCCCCCTTCGAACCCCTCTATTTCATTTTCTTTCCTTTCATTTCCTAAATAAAACTCAATTTAAATATTTCCTTCCTAATCATTTCCTTTCTTTCCTTAAGGTTTGAGTGTCGTTTAAAATATGCAACTTTGTGATTTTAACACTTACGCAATGTTTCCGAGTTTAATTTTGAAGAAAAATAAAGAGATATGAAAGGAAATTAAAAAAATTATGTGTTTCCAAGTTATTTTAAGGAGAGAAAGAAAATGATGTGTAAGCAAAGTTTGGTAAACTTTCTATTCTAAATTTTCAAAATTTAGCTTTTCGTTATTTAGTTTTCAAAATACATTAATAGTCACTATAATTTACATTTCGTTACCAGTTTGGTTCTTTATGATAGCTACGGTTGCATTTACCCTCATTTTGATCATTTTATCCATCATGCTTGTCACCAAACAAGATTTGTGTTTAGCCATTCACATATATTTAACCTTTATCTTTGACTCCAAGGATTGCGGAAGGTTTAATATGTACCCAAGATTGGCTCCGTACAAGTGACAACCCGAATGTTGAAGAAGATTGGGAAGGAATACTTCAACTTGATGAAGGTATTTCTTTAATTATATGTTCTTACTTATATAATTTTCGTAAAGTTGCATTATTTAATGATAACATTGTGTGTTTATTGTAGAGTTACGAAAAATTAACTTGTGATTTGATTATGTGATTATTGGATGAAGGTGCATTGCAAGAAGGTAACAAAACATCTTTTACATAAACTTCTTTCTTTCAAGTGTTAATAATTTTTTGTTTATATGATATAATCTCTAAATTTATAGTTTTTTTTGTAGGTTTTGAAGAATGAAGTTGAAGAATGTCTAACTTTTTGAAGAAAGCTGTTTATATATATATATATATATATATATATATATATGATCTTTGAAACTTTGGAATGTTTTTTTGTTAGTTCATCCGTTCATATATATGCCAAGTTTCTTACATTGCACCATATTTTTGTTAGTAATATTTAACATTTAAGTAGATAGCTATGGAAAAATATTTTGTGAAGCTTTAATTAGATTGTATTTTGTTGGTTCTACACTTCCAGTAATATATCATATAATATCTTTGTATGTTATTATTTTTGTTATGGTCCTTATGGACCCATCACCGATGGTTTGATGGTTGTGTAAAAATGGTAAAATAGCAAGTAGTCAATTAAGGTTTATATGAATATGTCAAATTAATGGTGTATCGTACTATCATGATTTATTTATGCCTAGTTTAATAAAAAAAAGTTAAGAGACAAAATGAAAAAAACACATAGCTAAAATATAATAAAATACGATGTTAATAACCTTTACTATGAAGTTAATAACACAAGTAACAAAATAAAATATTTCTATTGTCTAATAAAAACAAATTAAATATCATGATTTATATATTTCCAGTTTAACAAAAATAACTTAAGAGACAAGATAAAAACACACAAGTAACAAAATAAAATAACCATATTGTCTAATTTCGGAATGATTGAAACATAAAAGGCCAAATAACAAATACTTAATCGGTTCAACCCAAATAACCCGAAAATCAAACCGACCTGAATTAACCGAAAACCGATTAACCCGATCCTTATTCGGATCGGTTATCGGTTTATATATAATAACCCGAAAACCCGACCGAAGAACACCCCTACATATATGTAATTTAGCCGAATCAGAAAAAGAAATCATTGAACCCAAACCAGAAGGAAGAAAACAAGAACAAAAACACATTAATTGAAATCAAAAGTTTAATCACAATAAACATCTCTAGTTTGACCCTTTCACAGTAATCACACATACAAAACCTTCGTTGAACTCAAAACCTTTATGGAATAGTGAAGAACTCAGAACCTTCCTTAAACAAATCATCGGCTAGGGGTTTTAATTATATGGAGGAAGGTGGTGGTGTCTTTTATTATTCACTTAATTGAATGTTAAGAACAATATTTGTAATACAATTACTTAAAATGAGAAATAAAAGGTTTTTTACTATCGTCTATTTTATATTCACACCTTAATATATATATATATATATATATATATATATATGTATTTGTATTTTATCACCGGTGACTATTTTTACTTTTTCTACTTTCTATATAATTATAAAAATAACACCCTTTCTAGAATAAATCTTGGCCGATTGGGAAGAAATTTTTGAATCACCGAATAAAAGCACACTCAAAACATCAAGTTTTCGTTAAACAGCACATAAGATCATTTCATTCGTTATAAATTAATTACTAACATATTATATTTACGGATAAGATATCAGGGAGAAGGTCATTCTCGTGTATCACATGGAGAACGTTAACAAAATCAGAAAAATTAATAAAATTATTTTTATTTTTTATTCACAATAAGATAAAAATAATAAACTTTTAGATTATAGGTTTATAAATACCAACTAATTGATAACTATTCATTACACAATAAGGGTTAGCTCAGACAAATTTATTACAGAAAAGTAGAAAACATATATATACATATCACTTTTCAATATAGATTTTAGTATAGATAGTCAATATATAGTGTTTAAGAGTGAATTAGGTTAATAAATCAATTACTTACTACTATTAAATTAGTTGAACCTAATTTTAGTCGCGCCTTTGAAATAATTTTTTACCATAATTTATAGGGCAAATTACCGAGAAAGGTAACACAAATATTGAAATTTGCCAATAAAAATAATGCTAATTTTTTTGGGCAAAGAAATGATATTTTTCGATTCAAACTTTAGAATTCAATACTCATTTTGATTTGATTCGAACTTTAAATTTGGTTATCGTTTCAATTTGATTCGAATTCTAAACTTAAAATTTTCTTTACGTTCATTTAATACAATTATAAAGCCAATATAAGATATTAAAGTACCAAAATACTAACGGCAAATAGTCAAATGTCAAAGTACCAACATAATACATTCCAAATATTATATACGAAAATGATGTAATATTGTGTTAATTTTGAATATTTTATTATTATATAAAGGAAGGAGAAAACGCACACATGAACACGAACACGAACACGAACCTAGATCCAAACATGATGTTTTGTATTGGAACTCGTCATCCTTTATTGGTCTAGAAAAAATGAACATTACCTTTATTGACAAATTTTGATATTTATGTTACCTTTTTCGTCAATTTGTGTAATATAAAAATTAGTCACGTCATCAATTTAACCTGTTACCTGCTATGCTAGTAACCGGTTACCTTTAATATTAGAAATTGAAATTTAGAATCCTTTCTTGGCCTAAAAAATTAAACATTACCTTTATTTGTAAATATTAATATTTATGTTACCTTTCTCGATAATATACTCTAATTTATATGTGTAGTTGATAAATAATTAATTCACACAATTCATAATGTTTTCTTTTCCATTCAAAATTTCAAATCTTGTTAAGTCAGTGATATTAAATTCAAAAAGTTCTTTGCTTAAAAATATATTTAATAATTAGAAAATTAAGGGTTTTTTGGTTCACAGAAAAACCGTTTAATTATAGGTTAACTGGTTTTTTCAGTTTATATTTAAATTCAAGAAATTGACAAACCTATATTTCGGTTAACCGAATGTTCGGTTAACCATCCATAATCACCCAGAGTATTTACAATGTCACTTAAATGATTGAAATATCTTTTATGAAAGGGTATTATAAGTGTAACAATAACTAAAATAGATTATGCCGACGGTGTTGATAATTTCTTGTAAGAAAAATTCAATCTTAGACTCATTTGAAACGCATTAAGGAGATGTGAGGCATGTAATTACTCAAAACAAATATTTTTATTTTGTATTTATTTTATCAAAAACATAATAGCACAATTCAAAAATATATGACATCGTCAATTTTAATTGGCATAAAGGGTTTTGTTAATGGGCAATGATTTACGTATAACGAAGATTAGCTACATGTGTTGATATCATGATATGATGTTTTTGCCCTCAAGTCTGTACTTTCACTTACATCGATGTTTCCACTTCTGGTTAGAGTGTTGATGACGTACGTCGTCATTTTTTAAATTCTCGTTTAATTCGCGTTTTATTATTATTTACGTTTTTATTAATGTTTAATATTTGTTATCATTTAAACCAACCCGTGTATCACACGAGCATTTAGTCTAGTATTCATGATTTTTTTGGTCTTAAAAAGTGGTGAACTATTTCTCTGATGCATATTTATAAGGGTATTATTGTCTAAACACATATACTTTGTTATGTATAGCAAATCTTTGTGGTGTACAAATCATTCCCCCTTGTTAATTACACCATATGTCTCTCTGGCTCTCACACATGTCATATGATCAATCAATTCATTCACATATATCATAAAGTCTATCTTATAAAAATAGGTATAATGATCTAAACCCTGAAATAATTAATGGGTAG
Source organism: Dittrichia graveolens (assembly GCA_038502395.1). Lineage (NCBI taxonomy): Eukaryota > Viridiplantae > Streptophyta > Magnoliopsida > Asterales > Asteraceae > Dittrichia > Dittrichia graveolens. The sequence goes on from JARJIL010000009.1 coordinate 18,804,729, forward strand.
TTAACTAATGTTATGGTCATCATGATTCTTGGGTGTTAATATATAACACCCAAAAAGTTATTGTATTCAACTAGGGATAAAGGTATAAAGCAAACCCAAATCAACCAACTTAAACATAAATATATCAAACTTATCACTTTTGCTTCGTAGTACTTGTGGGGTATTTAAACCTTTTCTTAGATTCTTAACTTTTACAAATCAGTGTCACGTCAACTTTTTTTTATCTTGTACACTTCAAAAACATATTAACTAAATCCACTCTCAATCATGAACCATGCAAGATTTAAACAAAAAATATTTTATTAAAATTTTAAATTATCTAATGTTTATTTTTAAATAATTTAATACTTAATCATTTTATTAAAACTGAAGATTAAGTTATGTTAATCTCTTAAATTTTAAACTAGAAATTAAAAATGATATTAATTATAAACTTCTTAGAATAAAATCACAAACTATAATAAACTAACTATATAAATTTAAGATTTTACAATCATGTCTTGATTTATAATGGAAAATAAAAAGAAATGGCTTTTTCTCCTTTTTAAAGGTTGAACCGGTCCTAAAATTAGAACCCTAAATGAGCCTTGTTTGCAAAGGTGTGGCTTTTATTCGTAGTTATCCTCATACAACAAGTGAATTACAAAACACCAAAACCCATCAAGTGAAAGACCATGATTATGAACTACGGGTGAGATCGGTTTAATAACCGGACCAAATAAAAAAAACCGGACCGAACCTAAACTCGAAATCTATAAAAGACATGGACTGAAGACGGACCAACCGGTCTTGGTCTAGACCCATCCCGGTCCGGTTTGGTTCGGTTTAGTTCGTCGGTTTTTTCGGTTTGTATGTTATAGATTTTAGATCTATCGGACCACATGTTCATCCCTATTATGAACTGTGATAATGTACCCAAATATGATGTTCTAATTAGCCAAAAACTTATAGTGTTAACTTACTTCAGGTTCTAACATCACACATATAGTTTCTGCCTTTGGTTTTAGCTTTTCTTATTTGTTTGTTGTGGTTATGAAAACAGTCGATGATGGATTCAGAAAAATTTCTCAAACCTAACAAAAATATAAAAAAAACGATTAGGAGGTGTGTGCGCGTGCACACACACATATATATGCTACTATATAAATTATTTTATATTCTCTCTGCTTTTTAAATTTAAGAGTTCTTAAAATTCAATTAAACCAGCTTGATCTTTCATTCTATTTAAATTAATCTCGTTCATTCAATCTTTAACCATTACACACACTTTCTCTGTCCTAATTTATTGTAAGTTTTTATTTATTTAAAATACACCCTCTCACAAACACAATTTCCTCACCCATATCAACTTCTCTCTTTTTATTTCATAAGTATAAATCTTTTTCTTATTTTAATGTCATTTAGAATTTATTTTTAAAATTAATAAAATAGTGGATGCAAATAAAAGAAAAATTGAAAAAACCAGATATGTTGTTGAAGAAAACTTTTTTGTGACATTCAATCGCATGAATAACATATCATTACATTCTTTAAAGCGACATGTTGCAATTCGCCGTCGTCGCATTGTACGAATACGATGCTAGTATACATATATAGGTAACTCGTGCTACAAATTAAATCCTACCCATGAAACTAATACTATTACATGATTATATTAACTTATGCAGTTTAAAACCCCATGATTTCAGAAATCAAACAAGTAAAAGTGATTAATTACTACATCTAAACAATATGTTTGTTAATTAAGCATAATGACAAAATAATAATAATAATAAAAAGAAGAGTATTAAAGTGATTATCATAGACAAAAATTTGATTTCAAAGGATGTTTGTAGAGTTGACAGTGTGTTTAGTCAAAGACAACACCATCACATGGACTTCACATGCAACATGTCATTAGGGCATGTGAAGTTGATATGTGGGACTGGATTGATATATTTAAGCAACAATATCTCAAGTAAACAAAGAGCATCATTTGAGGAGACTGATGGATCATTTGAAGAGATTGAAGATTGTTTGTTTTAGGTGTATAAAGAGTTACTAAATCTGTCTTGAAGTTCATTTGCTCTTGGTGGAATACTGTGATTTTGAGGTTCTTTTATAGAGTTTTATCTGGTCAAAGCTTCTTAAATTTTAGGGTGAAAATGCTGACAGTCATTTACAACACTCATCAAGCACTTGCTAATTTGCTATTAGCCCATGCGTATGGCCTCTCCTTCATCTCTCGTATCCAAATGTTATATCAGCGTAACATCACTTTATTCTTCTTTTTCCCAATCTTACCCAAATACCTAGTATAGCGTCATAATACAAACTAACTCATTTTTTTCTTCACTTTTTATTATTATTTTAATATACATATGTAAGAGAGAGAAAGAGAAGGGGAAGAGAGAGGAAAGAGGTAGAAGAGAAGGGGGAATTAGCATTCGGAAGTGAGGAGCTGATTGCTCACCCACCAGGTACCACAAAAGGGGGTGTATCGGTGTGCCGTCTTGAACCTGAAGTAGCCAAAGCCTATCCGAAAGGTTTCGGGTGAGTTGCTACGCATGAACTTAGGAATACTTGGTCGAACGAATTGAAAAGGCCTCCTGTCATAATTTGTTGATTTACATAGTACCTAGTCATTTCATAGTATGGGTCATTCCCAAGAAAATAAGTTAGAAACTGTTGGATTTGGTCATTTGTTGCTGACATATGATTATAGGTATAAAACTTTGTTTGAAGAGTAACTATACATATATATATATATATATATATACATCTATTGAGGTGAAGATGGAGAAGGTGTCATTTTGATACTTGCGTTAAAATTCTCTTATGTTGAGTCAAATATAATTTATCATATTCTCTTATAAATATGAAAGTGGGTCCCTTATTTTAAGTCAAGAATTTGTCCCTTTATATGTCTCACTCTTATACTCGTGAGAGAACATGATAGATAAAGTTTGACTAAACATGAGAAGATCTTAACACTTGATGCTTTTGGCGCAGTTAGATCTAAGAATTTGGACACATCAATATTAAAATTACCAAGGAAAATGCTTTTTTGTATATTGAAAATTAAGGTTGCGTTGGACCGGATTTGAGCGGTTACATCAACGAGGAAAAGGAAAAGGGCAACCTGTTCGAATACCTTATACCTGATTCATCTTTCTGTCTCTCTCGATACTCAACATGCATTGCAACTGATTGGTGATTGATACTCAGTACGTAGCCACTACAATCGTCAACTCTTTTGCTTCTCGAAATCTTGGTAGGCGATTGATTAGTGATTTGAACACGACCCCTCACGTGTGACGTTCTTTTTTCTGCTCAACACGTGGATACTAATGGGTTACGTGGAGTTCGTGTGGCCTTCGACCAACCATGGGTAAACCTTGCTTTGGTACCATGTAAGTTTGTGGGGTTCCAACTCAAAACTAATTGGTTATGAGAGGAGTAGTTCATGACCCTTCACATTTCGTTCGATATGGAACATTACTCAACACATTCAATGCCCGATTGATACTAACGATATTCCAAGCAAGAAGTATGCTTAAAGTGTTTATCATTAAGTATTTTTTGCAAGGTTCTAAAAAACGTAAGGCGTGGCGTGGCAGCGAGGTCAAGCCTCAAGCTTTAGGAGACATGGCGAGCCATGGCGTTTTTTAAAGCAGCACTTAAGGCGGCAATTTTGTGTATATTTTATAAATATTTATATCCAATTTATTATTATTAATATACAAATTACACAAAGTTGCACAAATTAGGAGCAAAGTGACATATACAAATTACAAAATACAAATTTATAGAAGTTCAATACACGTGATCGTAAAATGTATATAAAAAAGTCAATTTTTTTAAAAAAATATTTTTTGCATCACGCCTTAAAAAACTCGTCATTTGGTGTGTAAAGGCGCGCCTTATACCGCCTTATCTTACGTCACGCCTAACCCCACTGCCAAGGGCTATTTCTTAACGTCGGAGCCGCCATGACGCATCTTTTAGAAGCATGATTTTTTGGCACATCCTTAATAATTTTAATCAAAAACAAACACAATGATTTTTTTGTCATCTCAATAGTATGTATTTGACAATATGAATTACCTATAATACACTTATATATACTCGTTAATGAAATTTTGTTATATCAAAGTTTAAAAGTAAAACCAGAAGTATGCTTACAGTGTTTATCATTAAGCATTTTTTGGGCATAAACCACAAATCCATATAATATTGACTTGAATGATTTTTATAAAGTTTACTACTTGGTTGTAGGTATTCGCATAAAAGATGGTTCCAAAAAACATAATATATGGTAAGACTATTTAGACCCTCTTAATAGTCTAATTTGATTATACGGTGTTAAATTCACAGTATAGTAACGAAATTTGAGAACTATTTTATCAAGATAACTCACCACTTTATTCACATTGTGAAATTTCTCATGAAAAACATTAGTAGAACACTTTTTAAAACTAGTTACTTGAACCTACTATGTGATGTTATAGAGCTTCTTGGAGATAGAGTAACTATGATGGATCTAGAAATATGTTTTAAGTGGCGTATAATGTATCAAAGCTTGCATATATACGAGAAGGTTCATTTAATAATCGTTTTAATACAACTATTGCGAGAATTAATTTTGACACTTGATTAAATTAGGTCTCATTAATGAGCCATGATTAATGCTTGTTAATGAGTCCTCATTGATGAGAACTATATTGAAAAAACTGAGTCAATCTAATAACTACTCATTCATCCGGACGTAATTCACGGTTATGTTAATATATGCATATATATAAATGACCAAATACCCCTATTAATGAGTCATTAATGAACGTTAATAGTGGTTACAGATGATACTCACAATAAGAACGATTCTCAAATAACTTTTATAAATATATATAGGCATGATCGAATGCGAACATCTTTTAACGTGAGAACTTGGAGAACAGTTTATGGCCTTTGGATAATCTTTGTTTAATGGCATATACTAAACTTGATTAAGGTATTTTGAATTTTAATTATTTAGTTTAATTAAGGTATGTTGTGTGTGTGTGTGTATAAATCAACAAAGAACAACCCTTATTTGTAGAACTTGAAGAAGCAATATAAATCGAATATGCATAGTAGATTAATACAAAACAAACCTTATATACTAACCTACAGAACCAATATTAGTCTTTAGATTTAGATTTGAGTGATCAATAGTTGAGGTTACAATCTTGGCCCTTGATTATCTCATAATTGGGAAAATATATAAAAAACCAAAATACTCATATTAATGAGTTATTAATTAGCATTAATGATTACAAATAGTACTCGTATTAAGAATGTTTCTTAAATAACTTTCTTTATATATATATATATATATATATATAAGGAAAAGCTCATTTGAGAACCATTCTTATTGTGAGTATAGCGAACATCATTCTTAAAGTATTTTTAAGATTGCGTTTAAGCATTGATTATCTGATTATTATGATTCAAAATCGCAGATAATTAGTTTAAAGTGTTTGTGGTTGTGTTTTCAGAAATCAATTATTTGCGTTTTGCATACTACAAAACGTAGTTTTGAGAATCTACTTTTGAGTTGCTTTTTCAAACTGATTATTTGATTATTGTGATTTTACCCTTTAAAAATCAATTAATCTAGTTTGTTAAGCACTAAAAAAACTGATAATCTGATTATTGCGATTTGAAACAGCATAATTAAATCCAAACACTATTATTCAGTAGCACGTTCTCTTACAGCTGATTATCTAATTCTGATTATTAAAAACGCATAATCTATTTTTAAATTGCAATCCCAAACACCTCCTAATGCTCATTAATAACTCATTAATAGGGGTATTTTTGTTTTTTATATACTTTCTCAACCATGAATTGCGTCTGGGTGGATCGTCATTAAAGAGTGAGACTTAAGTTTTCCAAATTACTTTCACTAATGCGTTATTATTGAGGCATTAATGACCTAATCCTTAGCCATTAATGAGTTATCATTTTTATTGGTCATTGATTTATTTTAATCAAAGGTCAAGATTAGTTCTCGTGATACTCGCAATAAAAATGATTCTCAAATAAACTTATTCATTTATATAGGGAGAAGTTTAATTGAGAACTGTTTTTGTATGAGAACTGTTTGTAACACTGATGGGTGTCTTTTGTGTATACTCTTCACATGCATAATTTGATGATAATGAACCTATTTTGTCTAGAATAGTTGTGCTTTGATTAGCTTTTGTGTTTGTGATAAGTGTGCAAGAATTGGAGCTTAAATGAAGTATTTGACGTTTAAAATGAAGATAAAGAAAGCTTACAAGAAATGGAGATGAATATGTTATGATATAAGAGTTTAAGAAGGAAGAACAAAGAAAACAAGCCAAAAGTAGAGTTAATGAGGAGTAGAGACAGATTGCACTAGAGTAATGCTGGTGCCATCCTTCTTTCCTTCTATAAATTAGCTCTTTCCTTTTCTCCACCACCATCTTCCCTACCACGATTTGACGGCCCTAAAACCCTAATTTTCTCTCCCAAAACTCATCTCCTTCATCCTAAAACACATCCCTTTCAACCCATAATCATAATCCTTTCATAATACCATAATAATTAATAGGGGTATTTTGGTCTTTTATATATTTACCCAACTGTGAATAGCGTCCAGTTGAGCCGTCATTAATTTACGAGACTTGATTTTTCAAAAAAATCCCTCACTAATAAACATAAAATCCTCTTCAAATATTACATCTTGGCTGAGAGATTCAATTATTTCTCATTCAAAAAACCACTACATCTAGTATAAAACCATTGCATCTAATCTAAACAACTATATTTTATTTAAAAATACTACATCTTGATCATCTCCACCCTTTATTTATATGTAACTATATATATATATATATATATATATCTAAATACACACACGTATATATGTGTGTGTGTTGCATGGTGTAGAGTTGGTCTCCACAACATGGAAAATGCAATGTTGCACGTCGTGGGGTGTTAGTCCACGGCGTGGAGCAATGTTTTGGTTGTTCGCATCTAATCTTTGTTATATATATATAGGCAAAAGTTCAAACGAGAACTGTTTTTCGTACGAGAATCGCGAGAACCAATCTTAGTTGTCCAATTCCTCCTCCTTTAATTAGATTGCCTAACCATGAATTCCTTACATGCACCCTGCCACACTCAATCCCTCCAAGCTCTTCATCCATGAATTCCATTATCCAAAATGAACGGCTAAGATTGGTTCTCGCAATAAAAACGGTTCTCAAATGAACATTCCCCTATATATATATATATATATATATATATATATATATATATAGGAGAGGGTTCAAACGAGAATTGTTTTTCGTACAAAAACTGCGAGAACTAATCTTAGCCCTAAAATTAAGGGTTATTTCGGAAAAATCAAGCCTCACAAATTAAAGACGGCTCACCTGGACGTAATTCACGGTTAGGTAAATATATAAATTACCAAAATACCCCTATCAACGAGTCATTAATGGTGTTAAAAACAATTCTCCAGTTCTCATACGAAAAACTGTTCTCGTTTAAACTTTTACTTATATATATGTATATATATATATATAACAGAAGAATGTTCAATATAGTCTATACTTAATTCATAGTCCTAAGGGACTATGTTAGCCTTTGGATCAATGGCATCAATAGTCCACATTGCATTTTAAAAATTTGGACGGAGTGACATCAATAGTCCACATATGTATATACCAAATCACCTTGATTAAATATTAAAATTTTAGAATCATATTTTTTACATACACTTTATTGAACACAACTCGTATATAACTAACAAATCTTGATAATAAATAACTCTACGTATGAAAACTTGAGAAATTATCCGGTTACGTACTAGAACTGTCTAACATAGTATTCCATATTTGCATGCAAACATCAATCAAATTATTATTATTATTATTATTATTATTATTATTATTATTATTATTATTATTATTATTATTATTATTATTATTATTATATTTCTTAAATGATAACACAATTTTAATCACGAATATTGATTACACCTTTATTAAGCTTTAGACCATGGAATTTGATAGCATCAAATAGTGTTCAAAAGCTAAGTTTTTGTACTATTATACATATTTGGATGGATTTGGATGGAGGCTACACGTTGACATGTAGAACAACATGATTTGTTCACTTTTGGGGGTGTGATTAGAGGGTATCTACATGTGACATCCACGTGCTATTGTTAAATGTATTCCAACATGAACCCCATCCATAAGGACCCCATTTAAGTGGAAACATTCAATCAGAAGTTTGGTGATTCATGCACCACGCGGTGATGATTTGTACGTAATATTATTTTAAAAAATACAGTAAAAAGTAGTTGTTTGAATCATTATGTTCTTGAGTTTATAGACAAAAATAATGAAAAGTAGATCTTGGATTTTGATATAAGGGGATTTTACGTTATCATAACACAATAATAATAAACATACTATATGAACGAACATAGAAATTTTCCACAATTTATTATGAAATAAATAGTTAATAAAATTGATAGAAAATTAAAAAAAACTTATTTGTTAAAATAATATTTAAGTTTTGACCAAACAATCTTCAAACATGTCAAAAGAGAGATTTTATTGTTGAGTGATGTTTTGTATTACACGAAAAGTGACTTCGTAATGTGCTTAATAAGGGTTTTAGGCTACTCCTCTTATAACCAATTGGTTTTGAGTTGAATCTCCATAAACTTATATGTAACACCCGCAAACCCGGGCTAGTTGATTAGCGGGTTAGCGGTACGTGATTTCGTGTTATTTGCATTTAATTGATTATGTGGCTATTTAGAGTTAATTAAATTAACTAATGAATTGAAAAATATATATATGTATATATATATATATATATATATTTGTGTTACTAAAAGTGGAAATAAAAGAAAGAAGGTATGTATGTATGTATGTATGTATGTATGTATGTATGCATGCATGTAAGTTTATGGATGAGTATGCTTATAACACCTCCTACTTTGGGTTTGAGAAATATATGGGTACGTGTTTTTGTGTACGTGTAAAATCATCTGCTCATATTTCTGCTGGTTAGTGTGTAAGTGTGTGTTTTCTTTGAGAAAAAGTAAAGAAGAACAAGAAATCCTTCAAAACTTGAGAATTTGGAAAGCAAGGAATAGGTTATTTGAAGCTTGGTATGTGTTTCTTATTACTTATGAGCATGATTCATGTTGGTTTTACTAAATATAGCTGGGTTTATATGAAATAAAGTCTTGAACACCATTGATGGTGATATGAAGCTCTTAGAAGCTTAACTTGACATGTGGGTTTTGTTGGATGATGAATTTTAATTGAATTTGATGAGTTCTACATGTTTGTTGTTGTAATATATGAAGTTTAAACATGTTTTAGAAGTGTTTTGGTAAGATTTACATGTTAAATTTGAGGTTGAATATGTCTTATGTTGGCTGGGTTTTTAGAGAAGAAGATGAAAATGTTGCAGAGATGGTTGCGACGCGACGCGTGCAGTGAAATCCGACAAAATGAATTCCGATGACCCCGAATCCGGTACTTTTGAACCGACATGTTGAAATCCGACATTTGAGAATCCGAGACCTCAATCCGACACTTGAAATCCGGGATTTTGGTTGAAATCCGATACCCGAAATCCGATGGCCAAAATCCGATATTTTGGGGCGACGCGACGCGTCGGTGCACCGGACGTGACGCGTCCGAGCGATTTTCAGAATTTGAAGAGTTTTTCATTGGTTCAATTATGTAGCATATCATATGTTTATTTATGTGTGATCTTAACATAGTTATTGTGGTTATGATTGATATAAATATATGTGGATATATATTTATGAATCGAGATTGATTTCAGTTTGTTGTATTCTTAGGAACTACGAAGACTCAGTGATATTAGATAACTGAGTAAACGCGATTGAGGACTAAGGTGAGTAGAAGTTTACTCACGGGTGGTAATGGTGGTAATGTTATGAATTGGTTGATTTAAAGAATGTTGGATATGCGATGATGGATTGTCGTTTTTGATATACGATTATAGACTGTTGAGTCTGATATGAGAAGATAGATTGTTTTGTTTTGATATGCCATGATAGACTATTAGTCTGTTAAGAGTTGATCAAGAATTGTATGATTGTGTATGTGTTATTATGTGATAGAGTTATGCTTTGCGTTCCTGGTTGATTGTGTAGCTGGGATTGTTTGAGAACCAACTACTGTTGTAACGGGTTGGTGTGATCAATGTAAAACCCGTATTTTTGTAAAATTATAAAAATATATATAAAATGTCAATTTACTTGAAAAATAATAAAGTTATGTGTTTTGTTGGTATTTATGTGTTATTAGTAGTGTATTTGTGTTTTTATAAACTAAAATGGTATATATATGTAAAGAGAGTGAAAGATGGAGGGCCTTTAAGGTAAATATGTATATATATATATATATCTCTATTGACTCAATAATTGAAGTCAAAGAAAGAAAGAAGGAAAGAAAAATCTGGAAAGAAAGAGAGAGAGACGTGGGAAAGAAAGAGAAGAGAGGGTTCTAGGGTTCTTGAGGGAAAACAAGAAGAATCAAGAAGGAAATTGAGGATTCAAGTGCTAAAACTCCAAGAATTGGTGGTGGTTCTTCATACCCTTCATCTTTGGCTGAATTTGGAGCAAAGAAAGTAGATCATTCAAGTGGGTTTTGTGAATCAAGTAAGCATAATCTTAAATTTGTGTTTGATTTTAAGTATTGGTTGATGATTATAGTGATCTTTGACTTTTATGTTGAAAAACCATGTTAAATGGGTCAATTTTGGAGAAATAGTGAAAGTTAGGGTTTGGTATGATCAAATGTGTTTAAGGTGTTGATAATTGAGTTTGATGGTAGTTTTACATGTTAGTGTTGGTGATTTATGGTTGAAATTGTGTTGGTTTGGTTAAATGGACCAAAACTTGAAAATGGAAGAAATAAGTGTAATTGATGATTAAATTGTGGCTAAATGTGGTTGAAAATGGTTATAATGTAGTTTTGAAGTAGTTTTGTATTGGTTTTAAGGCTTATGATGAAAGATATGGGTTTTGGTTTGGAAAATTGGTGAAAAATCGGAGCTTGCAGCAACAAGGAATGCCCAGAGTTACTGTTCACGGGGCGTCGTGACGCGAGGAGCCTTTTTGGCGAGGGTCAAGTTTCCAGAGAATTTTGCGCGGCACAAGCCACCCTGTCTCGCGGCGCGAGACCCCATGAAATGTCCAAAAAGTTGTTTTTGACCCCATTTGACCTTGTAATTGGTTTGGGATTGTTTCTGATGGTTTTAGGGAGTTCATGGGGGGTCCGAAAGACCCGAAATGAGTGTTTAAGTCGTGTTTTGAGGCTATACTTGTGTGTGTAACTTCAATGTATGGTTAACTTAACTAAGTTAACCTTGTATATTGTGATCATAGGTTTATGATCAAGTGCGTGAGCTTTGGTTTGGATGGGGTTGTGATCCTCATCACACCCTCAGGTGAGTACACCCTGCGGATACCCAACTGTTGTTAAAATTACAAGTCATCATGTTGTGTTTTGATTGTTTGGCAAATGTTGATGAAACTTGATGAATCAAAGATTGTGGAACTATTGAATTGTTTCATAATGCGGGTTATATGATTTGCAAGTGTTTCTAAAGTTTTTGACTTAAAGAATGTGGAAACCATGGATTGTTTTATAATATGGTTTACGTGAATTACAAATGCTTTATGAAACTCTTGGGTTCCAAGAATGTGGAAATTGTGAATTCAATTTAAGATGTGTTTTAATGATGATTTTCAAAATAAGACCATTGCTCCATGTTGGAGACGGTCTATGTTTAAATTGTGCGTTAATTAATGATTTTGAAACATGAACTCCATGATGGAGTGGACTTTGGTTTTGAAATAACAAACATGATTTTGAGTAAAGAAAGATATGTTTTACTAATGATATTTTGGGCATTGAGATGCCAAATGTGGTTTTGATGGTTGAGCATTTATGCTCAAGTGATATGAACCGTGCACGTATGTATTTCGTGATAAGCTTGTATGCTTGGATTACTTGGCCTTTATGGCATGTGATTTGTGGCCTTTATGGCATGTGATAGTTGGCCTTGTTGGCATATGATTTATGTGACCCTTCGGGGTATGTGATTATATGACCCTTTAGGGTATGTGATTATGTGACCCTTCGGGGTATGTGCTTATGTGACACTTTGGGGTATGTGATTTGGTCCGGACCACTGTGTGATATGAACTCTGTACCATAGGGTTCCTAGCCATTGAGACGTGCACATGTTTATGTGGCTTCGGCCTTTGAGGAACTTCGATATACGGGTGGTTGAGGGATCGGTGCAGAGAGTGGAGGGGTATGTCAGTAGCCATCATGACCGTGTGGGTTCACTGGGCTGACGAGCAACCGAACCCGGGGTAACACGAGTGGATTTGGTGAACAGGGCTTACACTCCAGATAACCGTTGTATGGTGGACTGCTTTGTGCATCCCCCACCTTGACGAGGTGATGTGGTTATCCCCCATGTGGGCACGTGTTGACCGTGGCTAGCTACCACGTGGATACATTGTGGCCCAATGGACAGACCCGCATCCTTATGTGCTTATGTGTATACTTGGAAAGTATATTGTTTGCCAAACTCGTGTTTTCAAAAAGAGAAAAAGATGATGACTTGGTTTTGAAAAGACAAATGATTTTGGTTGTACTCACTAGCTATGTTATAGCTAATATTGTGTATGAAAATGTTTTGTATCCGCAGGTTGTATTGTGGCCTTGGAGAGGCGGGTAGATGCCTTGGACATAGTCTAGATTTGGTTGCAATTTCGGTAATCTTGGATTTCCTACTCGGTTGTATATGGTCGTGAGATTGACTATGGTAACACCAAAGGCTTTGGACTGTTTTGTATGATACAGTTTAATGTTTAAAATAGTATGGTATTTTTTCCGAAATTCTTTAAAAAATCATGATGAATCCGCAATAAGTTATAGAGATTTGTATAAGGTATGTTTTAAATTGAGTTTTGAAAAGTTTAAATTTGGACTGAAAATCTGGGTGTTACAATCAACTTCTGTGAAAGGGCTGGTTATGGTCAGCTACTGTTGAAAGAGCCGGGATCGTCTGCGGTTGGTTAAACAGTGGTAGTCCTCCTGATGCATGCGTTGTATTAGAGGGGAATTTCATTGTGCCGATAGGTAGAGGGCTATCGGTAAACCTTTGCTTTGGCCCGCACTGGATGTAGGTTCGGCAGAACCACCGGTCCCCAGGCTTTGAGAGATTGTTGAATTGACGGATTGTTGGTGATTGTTGCTCAAAAGTTCAGTTGTGAACTGTTGTTGTTGATAGCTTGTTTGTTGCTTCCATTCACTTAGCTTTGTGCTAATTCCCCACGGTTGATTGCTTTTTGCAGGATTGTTGTGATTTGCTGTTTAGCTGTGTTTGTGGGAAGGAGAATTTGACCAACGCTCTGATATTGTATTTTCAGAAGAGACTGGCCATGTTTTATAAATCTTTTGTAACACAACTTGTTGTAGTATTTTATAAATTGTACTTTGTACTTTGTGGGTGTTTATTTAAATGCAATTAGAAAACGCTTCCGCAGCGATTTAAAAAAAATTGACTTGAGATTTCGGTATTACATTATATCTATATCCTCCTGCACATTCCTCTTAACCTATCTTTCTACTCACTAGATCGTGATATGTGTCATAATCAAGAGGAGATTAGGAAAAATACTTACTAAATTACACATTAAAATATAGTCGTTAGGAAGATCAAGTAGGAGGATTTAGTATCGATGAATAGAATTTTCATGTCAAAAAAAAATCTACAAGCACATGACAGTAAGTAAGATGGAAGTTAGACCCGGGGGGGGGGGGGGGGTAGCACGCTTTAGCAATTCATCCACCCTCTATCTCCGCCCCTAAAAATAATATATAGTGATTTAGTAGGGACATATATGTCTTTTTGTGTCGTATCTTTAGAATGTGACTTTTGATCAAGGTTTGCATTTTGTTTAAAAATTCCTGGAGTGTACCATCTTTATATCGAGATTGAAACCCTATGAAACCAGGAATTTCACATAATCTTTGTTAGAGCAAAGAGCCAAAAGTATGTCAAGTTAGGAATCTTCTTCTCCAGGCAATGCGGTAGAATATCAAACACTCACAATGGAGCAAAAATTACAATAAAAGAAAAATAAAATACAGAAGAGATTAAAAAAAGAATATACACAAGCGTGCGCACACACACAAACACACTATATATATAATGAAATTTTCAAATGAGAATTGTTTTTCATGTAAGAACTGTTTGTAAAATCATTAATGACTCATATATATCTTACTCCTATATAATGCATTTACCACCTAAAAAACTCTTAATTTTAAGAAGAGTAAATTTACTAAAATACCCCTCCTTTATACCTCTCCTTTAAGTCCACAATTAATGAATTTAAACAAATAAATATTGAAAACGTAACCGACAATTAATGAATTTAAACCAATACTTATAATTGAATTATTTCTAACCATATATTTTTAATATTAACTTTTGATTCATGAGATCACCATACTTATAACTGAATTAAGTATAATCATATATTTTTAATATTAACTTTTGATTCTTAAGTTCACCCAAATTTCTGTTTTCAATAAATCAAGTTCAAGAATTTCACAAACACCAGACAAATGAAAGAGTCAAAGAGTTAAAATTTATAAACATTGCATTCTAACTCAATTACATAATAATTGGAACTATGAAACATTACACACACATATACATACATATATATAATCAGCAACTTTATGATTCAGCCTGCGACAAAACTCTTCCAACAAACTGAAAGACAAATAACTCAGAGTTAGAAATTTAATTTTTAATTTCAAAGTGGCTCTCGCAAAGAATCTTCACAAACTCATATTAGCTCTTTGTGATTATTCTGCACAAAACTCATCACAACCTCCTTTTTACTCGCCGCCGTCGTATTACACGGGTACCCCACTAGTATATATATATATATATATGTGTGTGTGTGTGTGTGTGTGTGTGGTATGTATGTATGTATATGGTGGTAATGCAAGGACAAATTAGCGGCCTATTCGGTAACAAGAAGTGTTGTGGTGCCGGTAAGAACTACAACTACATCAGCAACAAGAGGCATGATGACGGTGGCAAAGAAAAAACATAATTTATTTGTATTTACAAGGTGTTCTCGGGGCAGGACGAGAGAGTAAAGAAGAAAAAGAAATTCGTCACTCAAGGGGAAGGACATGGAGATGAAACGATACGACGGCCGACCGTAGTTTGGTGGCGGCAACGGCCAGAGAGACACAGGAAGTTGGAGAAAGAGAAGATATAGCTAGAACCATAATTAAGGGTCTGATATCATATAGAATAATGAAAATCTCATAAGTATATAGTATTACGTTGATTGCTATTTATAGAGTACAATGTGTACAATAGAACCCCCAATGAGAAACTCTTATGGGCCTTGACCCATCTATACAATCAGGTTGGCTTATCCAATGCTAGATCTTAATATCATTTATCTAACATCTAGATAAATAGTATTAGAGTTTAGTACAAGATGACTCGACCCAATTGTATAGATAAGGCAGATGCATTAATATTTCTCATTGAGGTAACTATTGTATCCCTTGTATTGTATAAATAGTGATTAGTGTAATACTTAATAACAACAACGTTTTCATTATTCTACATTATATAGTATTTACTCTACTGTTAGAGAATAAGGATGAAAAACAATTAGGAGTGTAATCGTGCCAAGTCGAATCAACATAATGCCAAGCTCAAGCTTGACTCGAAGCCCGAAACTCGACTCGATCTCTGTCAAGTCTTTATTTTCAAACTCGAGCTCGATGAGCTAACCGATACTATTGAGTTCGGCTCGACTCGAATTGATTGGCAAAATTAATATATTAAATAATAATGTTAATTACTTTAGTGTTAATTAATCGACTCGGCTCGATACTTTTGAGTTTGGATTGACTCGGCTCAAGTAGAGTATATAATAATTTTGTAAATATACATATACTTTTGATTTTGGATCGACTCGATAAGACTTGTGAGCTTTACGATCCGAGTATTTTATTACTTGAGTTCGACTCGATAGCCTACTCGAGTAGCTCGAGCTTTAGCTCGATTCCACTTTAACCAAGTCGATTTCAAGTAGCTATCAAGTTGTCTCGACATTGTTACACCATAAGAAGAATTCTGGATTATTCTATTTTTCTAATTGAGTTCTAGCGAGTATGTTAAATTTGATAATTGGAGTATTCATTCTTGGGAACTAGAACAGTGTTTGAAGAAGTTCAAATTATGTGTTTTTTTATGCCAAATTGAATGTATGTTCCAGATTCCAAAATACTTGATAATTTTGGCAATTCATGTCGCTATTGAAATATATTATTCGAAAAGAATATCAGAATTTTCACCAAAGATGTGAAATATATAATTCAAGTGTAAAATAGGGTGTTACTATATGGACCTCCTTCTTACATATCAGACGTATCATATTAATCAGTTACAGTTTTTAATACATGTTATATACTATGCATACATTAAATCACATAGTCCAATTAAACTAGCAAATGTTCCAAATATTTACACTCATAAAATATATACTAGCAAGGTACCCGCATAATGCTGCGACGACAAATAATTTTTATTTTACATCATGTTGCTTTTAAAAATGTTATAATATGTTATTCGCGCAATTTAATATCACAAAAAAGTATTGTACAATGTCAGTTTTTTTTATTTGCATCAACTATTTTATTAATTTTAAAAAAAATTCTAAAAGACATTAAAATAAGAAAAAGATTTATATTTATGAAATAAAGAGGGGGAAGTTAATAAGATTCTGAAAATTATATTAATGTGGGTGGATAATTGTGTTTGTGTGAAAGAGTGTTTTAGTGTAAGAGATATATTTTAAATAGATAAAAAGTTAAAGTAAATTAGAAGAGATAATGAAATTGTTAAAAGGGGTTTTTAAAAGTTAAAGTAAATTAGAAGAGAGAATGAAATGGTTAAGAAGGGATATTTTAGTACATTTAAGCTACTTAAAATTAAGAGTTTTTAAGGTTGTAAATGTATTATAAATAAGTAAGATTAGAAGACGAAGAGTTGACGTGTCAAATTGGATTTTAGTAATTTTTTTGTACAAAGTTAAACAAATTCAACAATATAAAGAGAATGATTATGATAATGGGTGGTAAGGTTATAAAAGTGATTGTTTGGACAATTATACCCTTAATTTGTGAACTAGATTTAAGATAATGGGTGGTAAGGTTATAAAAGTTCTAATTATTATGTATGACAAAAAGTTGTTGCTCGTGAATCATCTTAAAGAAAAGATTGAAGTGTAGAGTAGCAATTTTACGCTTGTAATTATGGGCTTATGGTCATGGCCTTATTGTAGAGGTCCACAAGTTCAATTCGGTCATGGACTTTTTCGGGGTTGGTCCCGTCTTCATTTAAGACCATTCGGTTTTTGGGTGGTCCGGTAATTTTTCGGACCAATAATTGTCTGGGTTGGTCCGACTTCGGTTCAGACCCATTCGGTTTTCATTCGGATATTTTTCAATTCGGCTTAGACATTTCTGGTTTTATATTTTATTATTTAGTTTAGACCTTTCCGGTTTTCGGTAAAAAATTTTGACGATGAAATTTTAAAAAATCGCAAGTTATAAACATATATAATTATTGAAAAGATATGTTCATCTTATTGAAAATCAACAACTCGATTTGTTTTTGGAACTTCTTCAAATGGGGGATTTGGATCAAAACCACTTCGACTTGGGTTAATAGTGCTACTACTTTCTCCGGCCATATTTTTTCAAACTTACAACAGAGAATAATAGAAACATATAACCAAAACCGTTTGTAATTTATCAAGCGTATAATCGAAATTTGAGAAGTAGAGAGAATAATATAGAGAGAATGTAGAAATAAGCGTGTTGTAACGAAAAATGAAACAAGTGGTAAGGTAAGTATTTGTAGAAGATTTGTAAAAAAACTAACAGTTTGGACCGTTCTGGACCGACTCATTTTTTGATCGGTTTAGACTTTTGAACCGGCTAAGTTCAGACCAACTTTTGGACCATTACGGATTAGTTCGTGGCGGTCATATGATCCGAACCGGGACCGGCATGGTGGTCTTAGACCGGTTCAGGATCGGTCCGGTCGTGACGGTCTTCGTGGGACCGATCCGACCGGTTCAGGATGTTCATCTCTACTTTATTGTTTAGTTGAAAACCTTTGATGGCTGCTGAATTTTATATGATAAGCAATAAGCAGTAATATGAACTGAATTCTCCAAATATGTATCTTAATAATCTTTTTAGTATCTTTACAATTGATTAATTGAAAAGTAAATTTGTCTCAAAACTTCAAATGATATTTCAATCATGCTTATATTTCTAAGCTTGAGTAATATATAATTTATGTCTTTTTTATTTGGTCGTTTTGCTTGATCTGTTGATAATTTAGACTGGTTCGCATGCAGATATCGTTTTAGATAGTTTGTAAATTTTTATACGTAAAAAAATGTTTTGCATTTTTGCTTTATAAGTTCATGTTACATATCTCGTTGGTGTATTGCACATTTGACACATGGAACATTATTAGCTCGTTTTGTCACCGGCAACAAAATCTATGCACGGGCCTTGGAAACAATATTTTCCTAGAATACAAGACAAAAAAAACTCATTTTTTTTGAAAGAAGACAAAGATGGCGATGATTTGACTTTATAAAAACTCTTCTTCAAGGGTACGTTCAGTATGAAGCTTTTTGAAGCTAGTATCGTTTTGTTTTGAAAGAAAAAGCTACAAGTAATGTTCGGATGAAAAGGCTGAAAGCTTTTTTTAAACAAAAAAGCTCTGAAACAAAAAGTTTATTAAAGTAGCTTTTAAAACTAGCTAGAAGCTTTTTATATATCAAATTACTTAAATATTCTCTTTAATTGTTTTGTAATTCCTCTAATTTTTATAATTTGTTATTTTTTTGTCATTTTACACTATTAAGCTCAAGCTAACAGCTTATTTGCTGAACACATATATAACTAATAAACAACTTTCAGCTTCAGCTATTAGCTACCAGCTAATTCTACAAAATAGAAGAGTGTTTTAGTTAAATATGATGATTTGACTTTATAATTATTATCTACGACTAAATAGAAAATATTATTGTGTGTATCAAATTTTTAAAAAGTGTGTTATTGTGTGTATTAAACTTCCTATTGTATATACTAAACTTATATATATTTTTTATTTTTTTATGTAATCAAAATACATACAATAACAATAAATTATAAGTTTAATACACACAATAATATTTTTGAATGGTGGATACACATATTAACATTTGGGGTATAGTTAAATATATTTTGAAGAAGTAAACCCTATACAAAAATATTGTCTGATAAGGTTCCAAATAGTGAAAGAAAACAAAAGCAAATAAACGTTTAAAAGTAGGGTGAATAATGTTTAACTATCAAAGTTTTCAATCAATTTCGGTTTAACCATCAAAGTTTTTTAAA
Organism: Dittrichia graveolens; assembly: GCA_038502395.1. Classification (NCBI taxonomy): domain Eukaryota; kingdom Viridiplantae; phylum Streptophyta; class Magnoliopsida; order Asterales; family Asteraceae; genus Dittrichia; species Dittrichia graveolens. Next base: position 18,824,309 of record JARJIL010000009.1, read on the forward strand.
CAATTTTACCATAAGTTTTGTATGGTTTCCGGTTTTACCCTCTCTACTTGATTATGCATTTTAGTTTTATTAAAAACTTAACAAAACTTAGAGGGTTAAAATATTTTTTAACAAAAATTCAAATGTTAAATCATCTGGAAATAAAGATTTAAGGTTTACAAAAAAAGGTGTAATTTTAAAGATTAAATTATAATAAATTCAAACTTTATGGTAAAATTGTTTTAAAAAAACTTTAATGATTAAACCGAAACTGAACTAAAACTTTGATTATTAAATCATTATTGAACCTTAAAAGTAAATAACTTCTTATTTTAAAATTTTTGAACCATTTTTAAATTTTTAACTAATTTAAAAGTAGCTGCTTTAAATCATATTAAACATTTTTAGATCAAAACTATAGCAACATTTTATAAAGCACTATAATTTAAGTCCATTTTGTGACAATTAAAACAATGTTTTAAGAGGTCGAACCGTAATCCGGTGAGAAAACCGAGTCAACTAAAAAATCGATTTTTAAAACATTGATTACAAGTCATTTAAATTTCATCTTCGTAATCTTCTCCAAAATATGAACCGACACAAAATCAGGAAAACACAAATGTAACACCGTGATTTTGAGAACCAAATTTTTCTTTTTAAAATACAATTTGAGATTTCAAACTGCGTGGGTTTGACTGTAAATAGAACAATCAAACCTGTCTTATAATTTAAAAATGCAGCGGAAGTAAAAACACGTGGCAAACTATATAAACATTCAAAATGATGCCACAAACGACAGTTGGTGTTACGGAATACATAACCGGCTGACCATTATCTTAAACATACATAAACATAGTTTAAACATATAAGCAGTGTTCCTCCCAAAGCAATAACTACCCGCAGGCTCCCGAGCTCACTGAGGATTACCTGCACATGTGGAGTGTAGCAACTGTTAGCTATAATAGCTAGTGAGTACCAAATAGCATGCAATCAATATAAGTACATCACATATCATCAATCATGCTCAGATAGTTCTATCCTAGCATCTCGCGATGAGTTGGCGTAGTCAGGAGGTAACATATCTTGCAGGGGAGCTAACGCGGCTCAATGCACCAAACTGGGGTACCAAACACATCAACCGCCCCGATGGGGGAGCTATACAGCGTCCACCGTTGCGTTTTGGAATCCGCAGATTCCTCTGTTGTACAGCCGCAGCTATACCCAAAGAGGACAGCTTTGTCCTTAAATAGAACAGCTTTGTTCTCGCAGGACAGCTTTGTCTAGGACAGCTTTGTCCATAGGATCCGGATCAGCCACAAACAAACAATTGATTCAATCGAATCATCAGTTAATGCGCGCATATATATTCAATACTCATCATAGCATACACCTAATCAAGTGCATACTATACTATGTCAACATGGTATATTCTAGCATCATCATGCAATCCTACACTTGAACAAGTGCGTGTACAAATCATGGTTTACAATTCTGTAATCATTGTTAATATGTGTTATAGGTATATCAATTGTTATGTCATTCGACACTCACCTGATAGGCTAGAATAATCAAAGACCTTGCTTTGGCACACACGGATTGGTAATTCAACCTATAATACCAAGACTTACGCATCAATCATTTGAACTTGTGAGAAACGTCTAGGATACTTGAAACAATACCCTAATGATGTTATTTTACCATTTATTAACTAACTATAGCAGCCCAAGCAACAACACGCGAACACGTAGCACAAAACAGCAAAGAAAGTTGTGTGTAGGGGTGTCGCGCCGCGACACAGCCTTGTCGCGCCGCGACCAGTGTGCAGCAGCTGCAGCTGGTGTTGTTTTGTGCATAGCAGGCTCATTTTTGCTCATTTCAATTCCAAATAAATTTTGGTAAAATTCTAGTGTTTCATAGGACCATTTGACACTTGTGGAAGCTTTCTAACATCAAAAACTCCTATCCAATTAATTCATACGAAAATCATAATTAAATGGGCAAAAACGTGCGCATAATGGCCAAAACTTGGTGTAGACCAATTCCAACACTTTCAACACACCATATACACTTAATATGATGTATTGAAGGTGTTGCAACTGACCAAAACCTTTAAACTCTTTGTTTGGTATTATTTTCCAATTTCTTGCCTATTTATGACCTATTTTTCACTATTTTAGCCAATTCAAGCAAACCAACCATTCCAATTCAAAACCAATGTTCTAATAAATTCATACAATTCATATAAACCTATTAGAATCTTAAAAATCAGTTCTTGATGTGTAAAAACAGATTTAGGCCATTTTGGCCCATTTAGGCTAAATATGGGATTTGTGCATAAACACCACTTCTAATGCACCAATTGAGTTCTAATCAATCCTAACAAGTTATAAGATCAATTAGAACACTAAATTTCAGTTCTTGAAGGTCAAATTCAGTTTGACCCGTATTTGACCAATTTGAGCCAAAATTCAAAACTCATCAAGAACACTACTTTAATTAATGGAATTGGTTCCTATACACTTATAAATGATATTAGAACCTATTTCAATCATCAATTTCAGTTCTTGATTGAAAAATCACCATAACCCACTTGAAACCTAGAATTTCAAGTCTTGAAAGGCATAATCAAGAACAAGGATGAATTGACACTTACAATGATCAAAAGATGATTAGAAACAACTTGTGGGATGATTTTGATCCTTATTTAGCTGCTGGAACAAGAGTTTATGAGTTTTCTTCAAAAATCCAAAATTCAAGAATGAAGAGAAAGCCATGGATGAAGCTTACTAGATGATGGAGATGATGAAGATGATGTTCTAGGATGGATTTGACCTTCTATTTGCTACTGGAAATTGTTGTTTGCTAAGTTCTCTTTGATCTTCTTCTTCAACCTTTGCAAGAACAGAAGAAAGCTTGAGTGTGTGTGTGTGTGTGTGTGTAGAGAAGTCTGTGTATTCAAAAGGGTTGGACCGACTTGTGGGTATTATTATCCACAAGTGGGTATTTTGTTCCCCTTTTCAACTTACGACTCATCTCTCGTTTACCCGTTTCAACTAACGAGGATATTTTTGGAATCCTCGTTTGAAACCGTTCGATATTTTATAATCTTTATCTATATTTATTAATATTTTTAATAACCCTTTTTATTTATTATTTTTCATATTTTATATCACTTCCTAGAATATATATATATATATATATTATTTAATTAAATTAAATAATTGACGTACTATATTCGGACACGTCTAAGCCTGTTTTAAGGATGTTACAACAAATCAAATATCGATTATCTAACAAATAAGCTTTCACAAAACACGACCAGAACAAAATACGAAAATAAATTATTAAAATAAACCCATTAAATTACAAAATTAGGTCTTGAAAATATGTAAGAATAATTTATGATTATGATAGGAGATAAGAAAGGGCCCACCCAATCGTAGCACATCCAATTCTTGTCGAGAACCGGGTCCACGTGGCAATAGGCCATGACTAATTATGGGAGAGTGGGCCCCAACCAAATCAATCAATTCGAATCATATTTGGGGTCTGGAAAAAAAGAGGATGTTAGAGTGCATCATGACCAAGCAAAGTGACACGTGTATTCATCTCGTCGACCAAATAAAATATGATGTTGAGTATGGGTTTAAAATTAAAAAATAAAATAAAATAATAAAAATAAGATAATAAGTATTTGTCATGCATAATAACGTTGAATTTTATGCTTCTATAATTTTATTATATTTTATTTTTATTTATATATTTAAGGATATAATAAGTAGAATTACTACTAATTATTATGTATGATAAAAAATTATTATATATAAATAATGTCCCCACTTTCTTTATTTAAGTTTATTACTATGGTATGCCAACTATCCATTTTTGGTAATATGTTCCATTCCAACACATATTTCCATTATTAAAAACATGGACGTAACTTTTAAAATATTGTAAAATTTGATTTAATTTATGAAATGACATCTTAACAATACTAATTTGTCATACATGACTTTTATATTAAATTCATAATTTTTGTTCTTACATTTAATAGGGGTTACGATTCTTTCATTTTTGTCAAACAATAATTCATTATGTTTTCTAATAAATATGAGAGCGGAACCTAGAAAGTTACATTCTTGAATTGAAATAGTAGACTCACTTTCATGTTTATCTGAAAACATGTCGCGATATATTTGACCATAACATAAGAGGATCCTAATTCGTTTAAGAGTATTATAGTCCAAACATGTATTAATTTATGTATGACAAATTAATATTGCGCACAAATTATCTTTCTTAAATTTTCTCCTAATAAAATGCTATAACTTTTATATAGAATAAGTTAAATTTCTTTTGTCTCTTTGATTTGTATAAACATTTTAACTTTTTAAGTTTAATTCTTTGAGATTATGCCGACTGATTCATGTTTTTAAAGCTGACACATAAGCACTTTTAAGAACAAGTGTCTTCCTATTTTATTCTTCTACTTTATTCTCTTATTCATTAAAAGATAACATACGTTATCCATCGTGTTGGTGAATTGTGATCTTGTACAATCGTGTTGGGTGAGCAACAGCCGCTTCGTCACAGTACTTATTAATTCTTTTTTCTTACGTCCTTTATTGATTTTAACACTTGGTTTGATCTTATGAGTACGAAGATAAGTAGAATATTTTATAAAAACATTTAAAACCTCTCTTTAAAATACAATGTTATAGCTTTCTAGATAATCATTTTACCTTTTTTTTTATAGTTATTGAATATACTTACAATCAAACACTCATTCAAACACCCAACACATCTCATGATACACACACATACAAGAACATGGTATAACACACCCCAACACATAACAAACACGTGTACACCAAACATGGTATAAACACATTCCAACACATAACATATATAATTACATCAAAGAAAAAATGATATATTCTTCTACTATTTCTTCCTACTTTATGTATCTACTTATCATAAGATATCATGTAGAATTCATCAATTATCTTTCTCATCTCCTTCATTGATTTTAACACTTGTGTTAATCTTATGAATATGAGAAAATAGTAGGACTATAGGAGAATATATCACACCTCTTACATCAAAACCACCGGTGATCGTCACCTTTGCCGGTCATTGCAACCACCAATTCCTAGAGTCTCACACCTCTTTTCTTGATATATGTGTAGAAAGATGTTCTTTTATATGTGTATTCTTAAAATGCCAGTTTGATTTAATTTTGATTTCGAGTTGTATTATTTGTGATTGTTTTTTGTGTATTTTCTTGACTGCGGATAGAGTTTGTTTACGTATTTTGTACGTAGAGATTAATGAAAATCTTGTAGGTATTTTGTATTGCATTGATAACTATTTATAGAGTAGATGACACAAAGAAAACCATAATGAATCCTAGTCTATCTATACAATTGGGCTGAGACTATAATCTTATCTCTAACACTCCTACACAGTGAGAGTGGTATATGGTATGGACGCTCACATCATGGGAGTGAAAGATATAATAAAAGATTAAAAGAATATAAAAGAAAAAAAGAAAGGAACAAAGTTATATAAAAAAGAAAACTCTATGGCGGCAAGGCAGTGAAGGATTGGCAACCAAACGGGCGGCAAAAACAAAGGCAGCAGAAACTACAACTACAGATGCAGAAGCTACAATTACGACGCAAGGTAGGAGTTACGACTGCAAGGGCGGTAGCTACAATTGTGGTGGCGACAAGAGGCATGACGGAAGCAAGAGGCGTTGCGGCAACAAAAAGAGGTGCAGTGGTGGCAAGAGAAAGAAAACTAATCTAATTTTATTACAATGTGTATTCGGGACAGTACGAGGGTAAAGAAAATAAAGAAAGTCGTCATTCAGGGGACGATGAGGACTAATATAGTTGGCGTAAGAATATATTAATCAAAAGGTAATCTAATAAGATTATGAGGGGTCCTAGATCCCTATCTTCCATTTTTTAAATTCCACATCAACGTTAAATCACTCACAAGCTCAATTCTTTTATTTTATTTACCCATCTTTCACATTCTTTATATACTTTTAAGCTTTATCCGATTTTTTTGTAATATCTAAATTATGAACTGTGTGAGAGATAAAGAGAGAATGCGAGTGAGAGAGAAGCTACCGAAGTACCTTACCGATCAAAGCTTGGTCTCTACGAGGGATTGATTTGCATGACGAGAGTTCTCCTTAGTGGTGAAAGGCTTTCCACATGCTCTCCTGCGTAACTGCATATCACTCCCACTACCCTAAATAGCTTGTTCACGAATCCTAGAGTCCAAAGATGATGTAGTTGTTTTGTTTCACAATTATAGCACAAGAAGTATTAAGTTTTTTTTTAACAACTCATAAATCTACTCTAATTTGTCCTCAACAAGATTTGAACCCATGACCTTTGATTAATGGGCAAACACCAATTTATCCTCAATTAGAAGTATTAAGTGATATGACTTGATAGCTAACACCCTCTAGTTATGACTTTCATTACTTGATCTACTTTTTTTTAATTTTAATTTTTCCTTAAGGCTATATAAAATTTTAATTAAAAGCATTACACCAAATTTTTTTAAAAAAAAATTAAAAGTAATTAAAACAATGCCTTAAGTTCATGACTATAAACTTTTGTTTGGCTTGAGATTACCACCGGTCCGGCGGTCCCCCACCACCACCACCACCACCACCCCTCGGCGGTGCCAATTGGCTTCTTTAATATCACGTCGTTGGCAGTAATACCAAAAAAACCCATATTTTTTATTCTCCAAAAGGTTTTGTAAATGATAGGGTGAATCTATAGGGATACGTTCTACCGCAAGTTGTTCGACAATTTGCTCCAATGAGTTTTTCTTAAAAGACATAAAATATTAATTAATTAAATTAAATTAAATGAAATAATACATCTCGTGTTTGATATCTTTTGTTATCAGACCCCACATCATAAGTCAAACTCATACCAAAGGATTTGTAGTCTAGCGGGTAACTGGTATTTTGGAATGGTGTTCTCTCTTAAGTGGTTATGGGTTTAAGTCTCGGTGGGAATAATGAAATAGATTTATGGGTGTTTAGTTTGTGTATTTTTCGTTTAAAAGAAAAAAAATCAAACTCATCAATTAAACGATACCATTCAACGATTTGCAATAGAAAATAAAAATAAACAAAAAGACTTGCAACGAAGATAATGTCGTTGCTGAAAATCAGTGTAAAATAAACTGGTGGGATTTTTACCAAGTAAAATAGTTTTTTCGGTGGAAAAAAATAAAATTAAGCTACGGCAACGACAATGTCGTCGCCAAAAGTGGAGGTGGATTTTTCAACAGTTTCCAAGTCAAAAAGGTAGTATTTAATGGGCTTTTTGCGAGGACACTTGTAATCGCAGAAAGTAGTGGTGGTTTTTTTTAAACATATAGTTTCACATACTATATTATTTAACATTAATAACTTTTTTTGAAATTTAGAATCTTAGATGTTCACACCTTTTTATAAAGGGGATGATTTTTACACAACAAGTTTTTGTTATGCATAACAATTGTGACTTTATGCTTCTAATCTTACTATTTTTTATTTTTATCTACATATTGAAGAGTATTGATGGTCATAACTACCACTAATTGTTGTGTATGATAAAAATTTATTGTGTACAAATCATTTCTCATTTATATTATATTTATAACTATTTACAGAGTATGGTACACAAGAAATCTAATATGAAACCCCTAATTTACCCTAGCCCATCTATATGATTAAGCTGGATAAGCCTAGGGGTGTCAATGGATCGGATCTTGATCTAGATCCGATCCGCTCCATTTATATGATCCAACGGGTCAAAAAACTAGATCCATTGACCCAATAAGTGATCCAATAGGTCGACCCATTTAATTGGATCAATACGTGGGTCGATCCAATATCTGTCTGGGTCGATTCATTTAATATTAAATTACAATTTTATTTTAACAACCACTAACTATCATCAATTTATTATTCACCTCCCACTATTGACCGTCATCGCCACCGCCACCGCTCGTTACTTCCCTCATCACCCGTCGCCGCCACCACCGTCACAGCCGCCATCGTTACCACCTCCACCCATCGTTACCGACCCTACCACACGCCGCCACCACCACCATTACGGACGCCGCCGCCCGTTATTGCCTTCACCACCCGCCTCCGCCACCACCGTCACCGCTGTCGCCGCCTCCTCCGTCACCGTCACCGTCCGTTACCTCCCTCACCACCCTTCGCCGCCACCACTGTCACGGCCGCCGTCATCACCACCTTCGCCCACCGTTACCGCCCCTACCACCCGTCGCCACCACCACCATTATGGCCCCCGCCCCCGCCCATTATATATGAAAATTAACGAATTCATAATTCGTCAATTTAATTACGTACGTACATTATGTTAATTAATTGTCATGATGGAAACATAGTTGATTGTAGATTTTGATTTGTTGAACGTCATTATTTGTACTAAATCAATTTTCAGTTTTAATTTACACAGATCGGCATGCCGATAATGTTTACGGTTTAATTCTTGTGTAATTATGGGTTTGTTAGCGTGTCGGAATAGTTTGGTTCGAATCGGGTAATTTATTTATATATATAACTCGTCATCACCACCACCGTCATCACCGCAGCCACGCCAACGCCTCCGCCACCGCTACCGCCGCCATCACCGTCACCACCGCCGCCACTCGTGTGGGTAGGGTAGGGGTCAGGGTGGGTAGGGTGGGGTGGGGGAAATATTTGATTTATTTGTTATATAAATAATAATAAATAAAATTAATATTAAATGGGTCGATCCGGGTCAAGATCCAATAGTAATTGATCCGATCCAAATCCAATTAATTGGATCTCCATGTTATTGGATCTGATCCAAATCCAATTAAATGGGTCGACGGGTCAGGTCAGATCTTTAAAATATCCGATCCGATCTGCTCCATTAACAACCCTAGATAAGCCTACACAAAACCCTAATATACATTATCTCTAATAATATGACCAACCTCTCATTATCCATGTAACTAATTCTAGGTACTTCTTGAAAGGCATCAAGAGTTTTTATATCGTTAAAGACTTATAACCAACTCGATAATATTTTTCTGTAAGCAACAGAAAAAAGTCGAAAGAAGAACCTAATTTACTTTATATTTTTTAGTCGCATAGCGATGGTAATTTTACAAATTTATTGTATAATTGATATGAGACTCTTTAATATCATGCGAATATTCTAATAGTCTTTAAAAAACTAGGGATATAAACAAACCGAACGAACATAAACGAAACTGAACGAACACGAATGAGGCTTGTTCGTGTTCGTTCTTTTAGGAGCATATAAACGAACACGAACAGATAAACAAACAATTATCTTATTCGTGTTTATTCGTTTAATTTTAGTCAAACAAATAAACAAACATGAACTTATTTTTGTGTTCGCTCATTTAGAAGATTGACTTGTTCATTGAATCGTGTGTCATGTAGGCTGGTTGCAAAAAGTGTTATGGTTTCTAATTTGTTGTCTTCATTTATTTAAAGTGTAAACATCAGGGATCACAATAGTACTAGTAAGTAACTATAACTTTCTGTTTAAATGATTTCACAAATGGTTTATAAATGTTCGATTTATTTACAGCCATATTTAAAACTCCCAAACACTAAAAAAATTTCAAGTCCTCATTTTTATATTGACACTTAGATTTTTGTATTTTTATTGTTAGAAATTATCATACTTAGAAGAAAAAGAAAAAATATCGAAGGCATAATTTTTTTAAAAAAAAGATTATTCTTTAAATATCCATTTGATAAAAAAAACAAATTAATAAAATAAAAAAATTGTGATAAAATTATTGAAAATTTAAATGAGAAATACAAATTTGGTAGGGAAGTAACAGTTGTGTTGCAACTTAAAGGTGATTCTTCTCTTGATTACCTCCATTTTCCGCAAGCCTTTCGCCGTCTTCTACTACTCCTCACTTCAATTCTCCCTTTTCTCTATATGCTTTTACCATTTTCAAGAAATTGACACTCAATCCAATCTGTAAAACAACTGGGTCTTCTTCAAGATTATTGTTTAATGCACTTCGATTATCGACCTCCAGAAATTCGGAAGAAAGATATCTGTCAGATGAACTGATCTTGATCTTTCGCTTGCTGTCTCTAATTGGGGGTTTTTTTAATTGAATTTTATTTACACAGAGGTTGGTTTCTTTATTCATTAATTGTTTAATTGTGCCTTTTGTTTAGCTGATTAGAATAATCAATGTTTAAGGAATTATGGGTTGTTGTTAATTGTTAATAAATAATTCAATAGTTCATCGTCAAATTCGTTTGTGGGTTTGTTTACTTATGTTTGACTGATGATTAGAGTATATTTGTTTGTACTTTAGTACATAGAATAAGCTTAATTAGATTGAGTTTCAGGTTTGCTTTATCTTTTAGGGCACCATTAAAGAATAGGTTTGACTGATAATTATAATAATAATAATTAATTTTTTAGTAATTCATTTATTGCTGCTAAGGATAATATTGTCAGATTAAGACATTACTATAAAGGAAAACATATAAAAATGTTCATACAGACATGTACAGAAATAGATAAAATTAAAAAAAAAAATTTGTCAGTAAATATATACCTAAAATAACATAAAACCTTTACCATCTGATGTCATGATTTTTTGTAGGTGTTTGATCAAGTGGGTTGGAGGTCTACATAATAAAGTCAAGGTTTGAAGGCTGTGAATGAATTTTGAGAGAAATCTTGTAGAGATGCCACTTTCAGAGTTCTATAGATCTATTAATGGAAAGAATGAATCATCTCAGCAAAAGTCAACAGATATTTCATATATGTAAGTTTCTTGAATCTTGATTGCTTATTTTCTCAATTCTGTTGTTACTTTTATTGAATTGATTCTTGCGGGTTGTGATAATTGCAGACCGAACGATGAGTTTGTGGAGTTAATATGGGAAAAGGGTCAGATTATGATGCAGGGTCAGTCTAGTAAAGCTAAAAAGGCACCAGTTTCAAGTAATTTTCAGTATCAAACACCAAGAGTTCAAGAAAAAAGTGGTCTTTTGGATGTACCTATACCCGAAATCGGATTAGATCAAGATGATGATATGGTACCTTGGTTGAATTATCCGCTTGATGATTACTATTCTGATTTCTTACCCGAGATATCTGGTGTAACGGTTCATGAACCCCCTGTGTGTAATGGTCTTAATGTTATTGAAAAGAGAGTTAACAAAGATCCAAATTTGATTACCGTTTTAGACCAATCAAACATATCTAAGGGTTCAAGAAATAGCAATTTGTTTTCATTTTCAGATCCAACTGTCAGATCAGGAGTTTTAGACAAAGGTAATAGTAGTTGTAGAAGTAAACCGCAGAATGTAATTCATAGAGATCCGATAGGCAGGAACGAAAAAACAGTGCAGAAACAAGATTCGTTACCGCCTCACTCCACCACTACTGTGTTGAATTTTTCTCATTTCTCAAGACCGGCTGCTATGGCTAAAGCTAATGCTAATGCTAATGCTAATGCTAACGTCCCCAAACATGATCAACATGCTGCTGTTAATGTTGTAAATCATGGGCCACAGAAAGAAATTGGGTTCGTTGGTCAACCTAGTTTGGATTCAGTCAAAGCAGGTTCGAACCCTTTAATGAATAAGCCACTCGAAGAGCCACATTGTGTTGAGAAGTCTTCCAATGATGCAAATGGAGGTAAAGTTGGTCCAGAAACAGTAAAGAGCAACGAGCCAGTTGGTGCATCTTCTTCCGTTTGCTCAGGGAATAGTGCTGAGAGAGCTTCCAATGATTTGACTAGAAATTCCAAGAGAAAATCTCATGATGTGGAAGACTTTGAGTGCGAGAGTCAAGTATGTTTTGCTTCTTTTATAGTAAACTTAGTTATGTTATGTTCCGTCTAGTGATTGTCATTAGTGTTTTGATTAGGATGTTGAAGAAGAATCATTGAGCACTAAAAAAGCAGGTGGTTCTAGAAGTGGTTCAGGTTCCAAGAGAAGCCGGGCTGCTGAAGTTCACAATTTATCCGAAAGGGTGAGCGCTATCATTTTTCTTTAAATAATTAAAATGCTAATTACGAAGACAAAAACAAGATTTTTCTACAATACTAATTTTAATCTTTGAATAAAAAGTCTAAACATTAGCAATAGTTTGTGTGACTTTCAATCCATTGATCCATTCCCCCTTTTAGCTAAAATTTTGTTTAACCCGTTTGAGATAAAACACAACACAAGTCAACTCATTCATTAGTAAATGGCCCGAAATTGCCGTTTCTTCTTAAGCCCAATTAGTCTATAGAGTTCATGAAGCCCCTTGAGTTGAGATGGTTGTTTGTATTAATGTAATAATGGTCATCTTAAGAAGCAAATTAATTCTTTTTTTTAACGTTGAAACAGAGACGAAGGGATAGGATAAATGAAAAAATGCGTGCTTTACAAGAACTCATACCAAATTGCAACAAGGTACACAATGTAATTCCCTCTTCCATGAATCTCTTTCTGTGTATTTTCCTTGTATTTGAAACTTATATGGAATCTTTGTTGTTAAAGCACTTTTCTATATCTTATTTTCCTCATATTTGAATATTCGATGAATCCAATTCTTGAAACTCTTGGCTATATCCAAACTTAAATGTGGATTCTGCAAACTGACATTTTAGTTTTTGATTTACAAGGTGGATAAAGCATCAATGCTTGATGAGGCAATTGAGTATTTGAAGACACTTCAACTTCAAGTACAGGTACAACCTTTCATCATTTTTTTCTACTTCATATTGATCTTCTCACTTTTTCCATTTCCCTTCGTTTGTTCTTGAATTTCATGCATATCATGATTTATAACCGTTACAGATTATGTCAATGGGAACTGGATTATATATGCCACCAATGATGTTCCCCGGTGGAATGCAACATATGCATCCTGCTCACTTCTCCCCCATGGGAATGAGTTATGGAATGGGAATGGGAATGGAGATGAATGGCGGACAACATATGTTTTCATTTTCTCCTACTACACAAGGGTCAAGACACCCTCTTTCTTCCCCACCTGTTTATGGGCATCCTAGTCAAGGAATGCCAATGTTATTACCTCAACAACCTATGCCCGGGATTCCTATGAATCCTGCTGTTCGGCAAACAGGCCCACAAGTCGAAGTTCCAGATGTGGGTCCAAGCTCCAAGGACCCGATGCAAAATAAGAACCCTAATGCAATGACGCCGACATCTAATCAGGTACCAACTATTTGTTTTAACTAAAATAGTCTTTTCATTTGAGTTCGGGAAGTGAGTATTTCATAACTGCAACTTAAAGGCTTAATAATCAAATTTTCGTGTCTGGACAAGACCTTGCTATTCTTCAAAAAAGAAAGAAAAATCGAAACGGAATTTGTCAAAAACTCAACATCTATTATATTACAACTTCAAACAGCTGAAAAATTCAAAAATCCATCGGACATTACTTCCTAGTTCTGTATTATACATTACAGCTGATTATCTGATTCTCACAATTTCTATGAATTAACACACTCCATGTATCGTTTTATAGCGTGCAAACTATTATTTGTGAGATTAACCAAAGTCTTTATGTGATGCAGTCCCAAGTTGCAAACAAGAGCATTAACCAGTCTACATCAGCTGACCAAAAAGATTAAGTTTTTAGAAGCTGAAATGCTGGATGTAGTACAGCCGGTTAGTTGATCTATGCAAGATTTGTGCTTTCGACTTCAATTCATTATTTAAAGTCGATTAATTTGTGATTATTTTGGTGTAGGTGTTGATTAAATATTTCAATTGAAGATACTATGACTGCATAAAGAATTGGAAAGTGAAGGTTGCGTTGACTTTTTCCATTGAATTTCTTGCATTAACTGTTTTGGAAGAATCAACATCAGTATTTTGATCTGGGCGCTGATTTTAGTTTTCTGGGTCGTTTTCGGTTTGAGTTGTCCCATGATAGTGATTTTAGTACAGTTGAAAGTGTTGATTACAAGTTATTACCTGATAACAACATCAATATTAATGAAACAATAATTGTGTTCTTCATGTTTGGACTTGGTGTGTCTTCCTGTGCTCATTGCAGTCTGCTCATGAATTCAGATGAGGCTGATGAGATGATTTTCTTGATGCTATTACATGATAAATATTACTTCCAATAGATGAAATCAAGGATAAAACTTACATAATGTCATACAACTCTACAAAACTCTAATTGGGTGATTTGTGAAATCCTTGAATCTTGAAAAACAGCAGAAAAAGATCTAAATTGTGGAAGGAGTGAAAGGAGGTAGCTGTATTGATGTGGCTTTGAAGATAAAGAGATGATTTTTACCCTTACAAAATTGTAAACTTTTAGTTTTTAGTATGTATGACAAACCCCTGATATGTATAAATCATCTCCTTTTGAAGACGAGGGATGATTTTTGCACAACCTTTTGTTATACACAACAATCTGGACCTTTTTGCCCCTATCAATCCACTACCTATTAATTTCATCCACAAATTCATAGGTATAATGGTACAAGCAACAACTTTTTGTTGTGTATGACAAAAAGTTTTAAACAAATTATCACACTTTGAAGATAGGCTGACATAACTGAGTAAGAACCGTCTAACCAGCGATGTCACTGACAGAATAGTTTTTCTTTCCAAATGCATGAGAGTTTAGTGCATATAAATAATATTACAAAAATTAAAAAGCAAAGGATTGGAGGTGTTGCAAGCTTTGAGTGGTAATGATGGAAAGTGATATGGTAATGATGAAGGAACAAAAGTGAGAATGACTTGGGATTTGGGAGTGAATAAGAAAGCTAATTAATTGCTATACATAGCTTCATTTTTGTACTTCTAAGCTCATTCTTATCAAGAGATGATATATCTTTTCACTTCATCCTCCTACTTATCCTATTATTTATAAGATCAATACACGTGTCAAAATCAATGGATGAGGTGAAGAAAGAGAATTAGTGGACTTCACATGTCATCTTATTGTGAGTAGAAAGATGAAGTAAGAGGAAAAAGTAAGAGGATATATTATTTTTCTTCTCAAAATCAAACACCTTCATGAAATCATTCATCATCACTTTATGTTGTTATTTTTTATATTCATCTATCACAACAACTCTTTGTAACTTTGATTTGGGAGCTATGGATGAAGAAAACCACAATAATTGCATTTCCTATTCTTGCAGCTTACAAATCTTCTATATACTTGAGGTATGTTTGGTCTAGGAGGTTTCACATACATTCAATCACCACAAACACAGTACATATCTCCATTTCTTCTTATCATTTATGTTGCAGGTGAAGAAGGTGTCATGGTTCACCTCCTTTGATTGGTTACAGTGGCATTTGAATTTATAAAAATGGTAAACGATCAACCCTAAAAGTTATCGGTTTAGATCTTGTTTAATTTAGTGTGTAATCATACTACAAATGGATCTAGAATAAAATACATTGCATCTATGTTTATATTTAGAATTAAAATTAGAAAATTATTACATGCTATGATAAAAAAGGAACTTGGAATATGTTTTACGTCTTGTTGATGATGTTACATTAAAATGTCTTGTTTTCTTTTTTTTAAGGATATCGACAAGATGGATGTGAAAAAGTTATTTGCCAAATATGAATTCGTAAATAATTCAATTAGAGAATTTTAAGTTCGCTGTAGGCACCAAGTAGTTTGAGACGTACACCCATGTCGGGTAAATTAATGTCCTTTTGCGTCTTATTTGTATTATGTGTGTTACAGGTAGGGGCAGACTTGCCCTCTGGGTGGTGGTGGCATGAGACAATAGCCAAATTTGTCATCGTAGTAAAAAATTTGAACATTTTTAAGCCGGTGCAACCAGTCAAATTTTTGGGTGCCACCAGTGAATTTTTAATGCCACCAAAATCTAATAAAAAATGACAAGATATAGTTCAATCTTCGGTTTATACCTTTAAAATAACACTTTAGTTAACAAGACTTCATATAAACTGTGTTTTATTTTAAGTTTTGGCTCTAAAATACCAGAACAACAACCGAAACTTCGTTAATCCGACCCGATTAACTGGAAACCCGGAAAAACCCGAACAACACCTTCAATTTTAATTAATTTTATTTTTGTTATTATATGTTATCACCGGTCAATAGAAATCCGCCGCACCTTATTACAAGTACTTGTTTGAACTATATGTGGCTATAATATAATGTTTGCATGTTAATTAATGGTTACACATGCATACCTTATGACTTGTTATGTGTGGGGTAGACCAAATACTATATGGGTGGGCTTTTTGATGATAGCTCAAGAATTTATCACCACTTTATGTTGGTACGTGTTACATGCTATATGTTTTATTAACAAGTTAATTATATTTTTAGTTCACGTGGTTTGATAGTTTTTACGATTTTGCTTTATAATTTTTTATTTTTGTAGATTTGGTCCCTAAATGAGTAAATCTCTTACGAATTTGGTTCCTAGTAAAACTAAATAAGACAAACTACCCTACCCTCGTTTTTTATATAATTTTTAAATGTTTAGTTAATTCCTAAATTATTTTTAAAATAAAAATAAAAATAAAAAAGAGATCTCTCTATTCTCAACCTCTCACTCTCCCCTTCTGTGCTAGGAAACCACCACCACCTCCTCGTCTCAATCTCTCCATATCTATCCTCTCTCTCAACTTCTCTGCGAGTCTGCCTACCACCATCACTCACTGTCACGGAAAACAACCCGTTGGCAACCCGTCTCTGTCTACCTCCCTTCTCTCTCTACCTCGTCGGAGACCCATTTGCATACAAAATCGCACGTGGCATAAAACCCATCTCCATACAAATCGCATATCTCAATTTTGTAAATTGCAAAATATGAACCGATGAGAAACCCTATCGCATAAAACCCTAGACACTATCGCAAATCAAGAGCATATTGAAAGGACTCAAATTGAAAAACCCTAAACTCGATTTTCTAGTTACAATACGTTATAGTTGTTGTGGTGGTGTTTAAAAATTAGGGCGTGTCGTTAAAGATGAAGGACACGTGTGGTTGAGATGCAAGGTTGTAGGTGGTTTGTCGTAGTTTACGGTAGTGGTGGCTGTAGGTTAGGATGGTGGTGTGGTGTTTAAAAATAAAGGCATGTAGTTTAAAGTGAATGAGGTATGTCATTGAAGATGAAGTGAAGGTGGTTGGGCGTAGGTTGCCGTGGTTGTGATGATGTTGTTTAAGTTACCGGTACGAAGAGAGAGAGAGAGAGAAAGAAAGAGAAAGAGACCGAAAGAGAGAGGGAGAAGGGGAAAAAGAGACATTTTTTAAAGAGAGGTGGTGGTTGTGGCTGTTGGTGAGGGTGATTATGATTGCGGAAATGGTGACCGGAGGTGGTGGTTGTGGTGGTGGGTGGAGGTGATGGTGGCGGTGATAGGTGGCAATGGTGCATAACATAGAGAGAGGAGAGAGTAGAGAGAGATATAAGAGCGACTAGAGAGGGGTAATTTTTTTAATTTTTAATTTTTTAAAAGCATTTTAAAAATTAAGAAAAGAAAAAAAAATAGAAGAAGATAGGGGTAATTTTGTCATTTTAGTTTGACCAACGACTAAAAGCGTAGGAGGTTTAACTATTTAGGGACAAAATTTGTAAAAATAAAAAGCTAGGAATCAAAACTGTAAAAAACTGACAAACTATAAGGGAAAGACCCAGGTGTTGTGAAAGCTCATTAAGCTTTATACTTACCCCTTGATGTCGTTTTCTTTTTCAAAAACTTTAGGTGTGGATAAGGGAAAGGCCCAGGTATGACCGTAGATTGTTATTTTAATATTTGAAGTACATTTGTTTCCGTTGTTTTTAACAATATTTTAATACTCTAATTTTCTTATGGTTGTAAACTCTATTTTTGTGGTTGGAATCTTATATCTATGAATCAATGTTTGAAATGCAAAAGAAAAAAACCGGGCTGTTACAATAACACAAATACTTTTCTAGTTAAGTTTAATTGACTAGTTATTCCAATTGCTTAAATTATTCGTCGTTTTGAAATGATTGGTATTAGATGTCTGAATTAATAATCTTTTTGTAAGGGTTATTTTTCAAAATTCCTGTTGTTAATTATCCACTTTATATTCTTTTATTGGGTTCTTCATGTTCTTTCTGAATTAAAACCAGCAATAACATTGTTGCTTGATGTTCACAAGGTTTTAAAATTAACGACTAGGATTTGTTCTTTGATTAAATTCTGTAATTCTATTGATTTTAATTATATTTGAATTTAATATAAAAAATTAAAAAAGAGATAATATATTTTCCAAAGTACCCTAGTAGTCCTCAATAACATTAGTTGGCTTAAATCCATTAGATTTTAAAAGAGCCAAATTTCTTACACTACCATGAGTTTATGTCAAGTGGTATTAATTGGAAATAAGGGAGGTTTTTGTAGTATTTAAATCTCAAAGGTAGATTCGATAATTAAACTAAACATTAGGGGTGGTTTTTGTAATTACCCCATTGTTTCAAAAACTATATATATGTTCATCGTCGGCCATTGTATATGCACGTTCCATTCTAAATTCCCAACTCCACTCGTCTTCTATTTTCCTTCCGGTGGCAAATCATCGAATTACAGGTGAGTTCATGGTCTTGAACATAATCGCAGTATAATAATTTCGATTTTATGCGTTTCTATGTGAATTAAGTTTCTGTGTTGTTAGTGTTTGATGGGTTGATTGATAGTATTGTTTGAAGATTATCGGAGGTTTCCTTTTGCGAACAAACCCTAGAATTTTGCTATACGAACTTTAGGAAATCGACCCAGTTGCCTGTACGTGTGATGGAATTCAAAAAACGTATTTACTATATTATTGAAATGGTTCTTGTTTTCTTTTGAATTTCTGTGGTTTAGGTTTAATTAATGGATTTACGTTTGAGATTAGGAATTTTGCTTTCGAAATTTTGGTATGAGTGTTAGGGTTCTTGTGGTGCCAAATAACTTTAATTACACATGCAGGAAAGAAAGTTTAACTTGTTAAAAAATACGATTTTCAGATTAGCAATAAATATAAATAAGCTGATATGAACAAACGTATTATATCAAATATAATATTAACAACAACCCGTTTGTTCGTATCTCAATAATAAGTCCGATTTTATTTAATAGTTACCAAATGATTGCCAACTACTGATTGATCCTACTCGATCAAAGCAGTAAAAGAAAGGTAGAAGGAGAGTGTCCCGTTATCGGACTATTTAAAGCAATACACAGAAATTAACACCAATCTGATTCGTAGAACAAGAAGAAATCGAAACCTCAAAAACTGCACGGAAGAAACTCCTGTCCTTAAAGGTCTTTACGTTGCCCTTCTCGCTGTAAGCCTCAAACGTAAATAAACCCAGGATTTATGCAGCCTCAAACAAGAACTCGACAGCCCGGGATCTTGTTTCTTCAGAAGAACGATGGCAGAAAGAAGCAAAAAACGCAGAGAGAGGGAGGAGCAGCCTTCGTTTTTTCGCAGGGCACAACTGAGGAGACTGCAGGCAGCTTAAATAGCCAACCTGCAGTCAATCTGGTTGAGGAGAACGTGGAGGGTGGGCTGCGATTTCGGGGGAGCAGCTCCACATTTCGTGGGGCTGACTCAATCCCACGAATTTGAATAACCCGTCCTGTAAAAATGAAAGCTCCTAGCGACGATGCGTACGTGCGAAGTGCGCCTACACGCGCCACTCGCGGGCACGCGGCTCACGGCTAGGCGAGCGTGTGGGGAGTCCCCTTCTAGACCCCCACCATTTAGTTTGAATGATAAGGAAGTGAAACCCCTTATAAACACACCCAAATCCTTTCCCTCCTATGTGGGACACTAAACTTGACAACATTCAAGTTAAGTAATTTGCTATCAAATTCCAACAATCCTCCACCATGTTGGAAAGTTTTCTGTCATTCACATATATGATATCACATAGGTGTCACGAAGATTAAATCCAGTTTGATGCATGTGAACAAAGAGAAATTGATTCAATGGTATCGTATGGATTTAAACCAAGAACCTGATGATATCTCCAGCTCACATGCACATATCACATATTACCTTCCTGTTTTCACTGAGCGCTATTATGGCCATGCGCTATAAATCCTTTTCATGACCCTCTAGAAGATAAACCACTAATCTTCATTCAAGGCGGCACCACCTTTAGGTCATATAGGCAAAGTTTTACAACACCTTCGTTGCTTAGATGCCTCCAAAATTTTGTTAAGAGATTGAACTCAACCTAATTCACGGCAACGACGTACTATCTTTACCACACATGAGTCTATCGAAATAATAGTACCTTCTATCGGTTAATTGACTCGTTGTTACCCTTTAAACTTGAAAGATAGGAGCACTAAATTCAAGTTGGGTTTCCATCACTAACCGATTCTACTGTGGTTTTAGACCCATGTCTCTCGTGGTAGTTCCAACCAAATCTCTCGTCAGAGGTTTGGTGAGGGGATCTGCCAAGTTCTTACTCGACTTGACAAAGACAACTTTGATGGTACCATTATCAAGAAGTTGTCTCACAAAATTGTGCCGGAGACCTACGTGTCTCGACTTCCCATTATACACAGCATTGTATACTTTAGACAGTGTGGCCTCACTGTCACAGAACATGGGAATATAAGGCATTGGAACATCCCACAGACGGATGTCCAAAAGTAGATCTCTAATCCACTCTGCCTCTTTGCTAGCTGCAGCTAAAGCAATTAACTCGGCTTCCATAGTCGAGTGAGCTATACACGTCTGTTTCTTCCATAGTCGGAATACCCTTCTAGTATACCCGAAGATGACGTGTATGTTAGTTCCAGAGCACAGGTCCTTTTCAGGTACCCCAACACTCTGCTCACTGCTTTCCAGTGTTCTACACCAGGGTTGACAGTATACTGACTTAATTTGCTTATAGCAAATGCAATGTCAGGTCGAGTGCAATGCATAACATACATCATGCTACCAATTGCACTCGCATATTCCAGCTGAGCCACCGCTCTACCAGAGTTCACATTAAGTTTCACACTTGAGTCAAAAGGAGTGTTAAATTCCTTTATATTCAGATGCTGAAACTTTGCCAGAATTTTCTCTATGTAGTGAGACTGACTTAGAGAAATCTGATTGACTGTTCGTTTCACCTTAATACCAAGAATGGTATCCACTTATCCAAGATCTTTCATCTTAAAGTTCGAGGATAGATATTTCTTCGTCTCAGAAATACCTTCTAGGTGATTGCTAATGATCAACATATCATCAACATATAGGCAAATGACGACTGTGTAGTCAGATGTGCACTTAGTATAAATGCATCTATCAGCACCGTTGTGCTGAAATCCGAAAACAGTCACAGTGGTATCAAATCTCTCATGCCACTGTTTAGGAGCTTGCTTAAGCCCGTACAAGGATTTAATAAGTCTACACACTTTATTTTCCTGTCCGGGAATCACAAACCCTTCGGGTTGCTCCAAATAAATCTCCTCATTTAAGTATCCGTTAAGAAAGGCTGTCTTCACATCCATTTGATGAATGTACAATCCTTTCAAAGCAGAAATTGCTATAAGAGTTCTAATAGAACTGATCCTAGCAACTGGAGCATAGGTATCAAAATAATCGATACCTTCTCTCTGCCTATATCCCTTAGCAACTAATCTTGCTTTATAAGCAGATATGGATCCATCTGGGTGGTATTTATTCTTAAATATCCACTTGGATCCAATAGGTTTCTTTCTCTTGGGAAGATCAACTAACTCCCAAGTTCCATTACCTAAGATTGAATCCATCTCATCATTGACTGCTTCCTTCCATAAAGGAGCATCTCTAGATGACATGGCTTTAGTAAAGGTCTTAGGGTCATCTTCCAAATTAATGGCGAAAATGACCTGTCTCGTCACTTTCTTTTGTGTCCCTTCAACCAGATAAGACAAGAAATCATCTCCAAGATTTCTTTCTTTTCTAACTCTAGTACTCCTCCTTGGCTCTTCTACATATCTAGAAGATTCGGGAATATCTCGAGAAGTACTTGGAGTTAAAGCGGGGTTCGAGTTTTCATCATCTCTTGAAAACTTGTCTTCGAAGAATTCCACATCTCTGGATTCCACTACGACACCTGATTCTTTATCCAAAAGTCTGTAGGCTTTGCTATTAATTGCATAACCAACAAATATGCTCTTAATAGCTCTGTCTCCCAGTTTGGATCTCTTAGGATCAGGAGTTCTGTAGTAAGCCAAACACCCCCAGACTCTCATGTAGTCGATGTTTGGTTTTCTTCCTTTCCACAACTCATATGGACTCGTAGGAATCACACGACTAGTGATCCTATTGTGGACATGGCATGTCGTTAGAAGTGCCTCACCCCACAGATTAGTTGCAAACCCGATTGGTTCAACATACAGTTGACCATCTCAACAAGGGTTCTATTCTTTCTTTCAGCCAAACCATTCTGTTGGGGGAGTGAATGGTGAGGTTCGTTCATGTTTAATGCCATTCTCTTCGTAGAAAGCATCAAATTCTCTCGTGAAGTATTCTCCACCTCTATCTGAACGAAGAATTTTAATTCGTTTCTCCTTTTGATTCTCGACTTCTGCCTTATATATTTTAAATGCATCAAAAGCCTCATCTTTTGATCTCAGCAAATAAACATATAAATATCGGCTCGAGTCGTCACAAAATGTGATGAAATATCTTCTTCCTCCTCGAGTAAGTATTCCATTAAGTTCACATATGTCTGTATGAATCAATTCAAGTAATGATGTATTTCTTTTAACAGAAGGAAATGGTTTCTTTCACATTTCCCAAAATCCTCTTTGTCAAATTTTAACAATCCTTTAGTTTGCATTTTTTCAATATTTTTGATATTTGTGTGTGCTAAATGTTTATGCCATAAAGAAATAGAACAAACAATATAACCAGAATAATCAACTTCATTAGCAAACGGGAAAGTTACATCATTGCTTCCAACACTGGAAGTTACATCATTACTACCAACACCAGAAACGATTACATTATTAACCTCACTATCACTAGCTAGACTCAAACGATACATGCCCCCCACAGACACTGCCTTCCCAACATACATTCCACTCTTGCTGATCTCAATGCGGCCATTTTCAAGCACCATCTTGAAACCGCCCTGGTCAAACTTGTGTGCAGAAACAAGCCCTTTGGGGATAGTAGGAACATGAAGAACCTTGCTGAGAGTAACCGTGCGACCCCTTTTAAACCTCATCGTTATGTCGCCGAAACCCAACACCTCAGCCCGATGACCATCCGTGCAAACCACGTGGGTTCCCGGAGGTGCCGGAGTGTAGGTGTGGAAGTCACCCCTCTGTCCGCTAACATGAATTGTGGCCCCAGAGTCCACGAACCAACCCCGAGCCGCTCTTGCCCGGGTCGTTGAGGAAATCATGAAGATTTCTCCAAAGTTCACATTAGCTACCAGATTTTCCCCACCATCAACCGATTTCGCAGCAGGCCCGGACTTTCGATCTTTGCACTCCCTTGCATAGTGGCCAGTCTCTCCACAGACATGACACGGTCCAGTCTTCTTCGGTTGTTTGGCGAAGTTGGTCTTGTTCTGCTGATTGGCCGGTTTCTTGAAGTTAGGCTTGTTAGGCCCAAGATTCTTTCCCTTATTCTGTCCCCACGGTTGCTTGTTCTTAGCCCCAGACCCTCCAGCAACATGATGCACACTCGAACTAGCCTTATTACGCTTGTCCCTGTTGCGCGTTTCCTCCTCAATACGGAGGTGCTTTAACAGGTCATCCAAGCTGTAATCCTCAGACTTGTGCATCATGCGTTTGGAAAAATCTTTCCAAGAAGGTGGCAATTTCGCAATGATTGCTCCAACTTGGAAGAGCTCTGGGAGGGCAATTGAAAGCGCATTCATCTTGTTGACTAGAACTTGGAGCTCATGCACTTGCTCCAAGATTGGTTTGTCGTCAACCATACAAAAGTCTAGGTATTTGGACACAAGATACTTGTTAGTACCTTCTTCATGTGCCTTATACTTCAACTCTAGCGCTTTCCACAAGTCCCTCGGATCTGTAACTTGCGCGTACAGATCGAACAAGCGGTCAGAGAGTGAGTTCTTGATGTGCCCCAGGCACAGATCCTCATCCTCCTCATCCTCTGCTTTTCCAGATCAGAAATTACTTTCTGATCTGGTTCACTCCCCTGCGCGGGAGTGGGATTCCCAGGAATGGGAGGCAGAGTTGGGTCCAGAATGTAGTAAAGTTTCAAGACCATCAGCAAGAACTTGACCTTCTCCACCCAACGGGTGTAATTTTGCCCATCAAAGCGGTCAAGTTTGACGAATTCTTGATTCATCAAGCGGAAGTTGGCAGACGGCAATTCAGAGTCCATTTGTGGTTGTTAATCTGATTCAACAAAGAAAAAATAGTTTTACTAATAAAACTATTGAAATAAACACCTTTAAGATTGTTAAAAAATACGATTTTCAGATTAACAATAAATATAAATAAGCTGATATGAACAAACGTATTATATCAAATATAATATTAACAACAACCCGTTTGTTCGTATCTCAATAATAAGTCCGATTTTATTTCATAGTTACCAAATGATTGCCAACTACTTATTGATCCTACTCGATCAAAGCAGTAAAAGAAAGGTAGAAGGAGAGTGTCCCGTTATCGGACTATTTAAAGCAATACACAGAAATTAACACCAACCTGATTCGTAGAACAAGAAGAAATCGAAACCTCAAAAACTGCACGGAAGAAACTCCTGTCCTTAAAGGTCTTTACGTTGCCCTTCTCGCTGTAAGCCTCAAACGTAAATAAACCCAGGATTTATGCAGCCTCAAACAAGAACTCGACAGCCCGGGATCTTGTTTCTTCAGAAGAACGATGGCAGAAAGAAGCAAAAAACGCAGAGAGAGGGAGGAGCAGCCTTCGTTTTTTCGCAGGGCACAATTGAGGAGACTGCAGGCAGCTTAAATAGCCAACCTGCAGTCAATCTGGTTGAGGAGAACGTGGAGGGTGGGCTGCAATTTCGGGGGAGCAGCTCCACATTTCGTGGGGCTGACTCAATCCCACGAATTTGAATTCCGGTCGGGTCAAACCCGAACAAACTGACCCGTCTCACACGGATCAAGTAACCGCAACCGAACCACGAACCCGTTCTGTAAAAATGAAAGCTCCTAGCGACGATGCGTACGTGCGAAGTGCGCCTACATGCGCCACTCGCGGGCACGCGGCTCACGGCTAGGCGCGCGTGTGGGGAGTCCCCTTCTATACCCCCACCATTTAGTTTGAATGATAAGGAAGTGAAACCCCTTATAAACACACTCAAATCCTTTCCCTCCTCCTATGTGGGACACTAAACTTGACAACATTCAAGTTAAGTAATTTGCTATCAAATTCCAACATAACTTCCCTGTTCTGTTAATCTATCTTCTTGAATGGGAGAATTGCTTTTAAACATCTTGTTCCTAAACTACATAACATGGCAATCCCTTAGACCATCAGAGTTTACCTGGAACCCACCCACGGCAAACGGCTCATGTGAACAGCTCTCTGATTATCTGCAAGGGATAGCACCCTAGGTTAAGACCACAACACCAGCTTTGACGATCTCACAATTCCTCTCTTCACAAACTTATCGGCCTCTTTGATGCGATCATGAGGTACTCTGCATCACCTTAATGATTCGCCTTCGCCCAATAGCATCTTTACTTATCTGAATGTATAAACAGTTCTCCATAAAGTATCTTTATTTCCATTTTTTTCATCAACTAACAACTTGGAATCACTCCTAAACAAAATCTGACCCAGTTCCAATTCCTTCTCCTGTTTAATTAAGAATACTGCAACTGTTTAGCCTTTGCTTCCTCTACAGATCCTGACCCAAGTGACCGCTGGTTTACATTTTCTCTGTATTTGCTTAGTTTCAATAGAAGATTCGGGATGGCTTAACTTGTTTGGTTGTTGCTCAGAGAATATGAGTTTGTTTCAGTTTTTGTTAATGAGAAACAACTTTGTATAGAGAAACATAACTAACTATTCAAATACTTAATCGTATATAGAAAAATGATTAAGTTCTCTTACCATAGTTTGGGCATCTAAATTCAATTGATGCATTGTTGTAGGGTTCTGGACAGCAGTCTTGTAATGGCAGAAAAACGGAAACAAGATGCCATTCTTGCTGGTTATAAAACTGCGACGGTTAATAGTCGAAATACTATTAGAACTTCTAATGATGTTACGAGTGTTCCTAGAAGAATGATGATTCAAATTGACCAGTAGAATGAAGTCATACTTCTTCCAATACATGGAGACATGGTCCGTTTTCATATCACAACTGTGAAAAGTGTCTTCAGCAAGTCAGATGCAAATAATAACTGCTATATTCACATAATCTTTAATGTTTCTGGGGTACCTATATCTCTTAATAACATGCGTGATGTTTTCCTGAAAAACTTATCATATCGTTCAACGGACCCTAGGCACGCCAGTGGAGTAGTGGAAATGATCAAAAAACTTAGAAATAATGTTGTGGATAGAGCTAAGAGGTCAACATTAGTCAACCAAGAAAAGCTTGTACTTTCAGGGAACAAATTCAAGCCAATAAGATTGACTCAACTTTGGATCCGACCTCCTTTTGGTGGGCATGGAAGGAAGCTTTCGGGTACTCTAGAGTCCCATCAAAATGGTTTTAGATACTCCACATCAAGACCGGATGAACGTGTAGATGTTTTATTTAGTAATATAAAACATGCTTTCTTTCAGCCAGCAGAGAAGGAAATGATCACATTGGTCCACTTTCATCTCCACAATGACATTATGGTTGGAAACAAGAAAACTAAAGATGTTCAATTCTACGTCGAGGTGATGGATGCAGTGCAAACCGTTGGATGTAGAAAACGATCCGCCTTTGACCCAGATGAGATTGAAGAAGAACATAGAGAAAGAAATCGTCGAAACAAGATTAACATCGACTTCAAGAATTTTGTGAATGGGGTCAATAACCTAGAGTTTGACCAGCCTTTGAGACAACTTGGTTTCCATGGGGTTCCAAATAAAGCATCTGTTTTCATTGTCCCTACACCAAATTGCCTAATTGAGTTGATAGAGACACCATTTTTTGTGGTTTCTGTAAGTGAGATTGAGATTGTGAACCTGGAGAGAGTCAGGCAGGCACAGAAGAATTTTGACATGGCCATTGTGTTCAAGGACTTCAAACGTGAAGTGCTACGCATTGACTCGATTCCCTCAAGCTCACTCAATGGCATAAAAAGATTGCTAGAAACTTCAGACATCAAGTATTATGAGAGCAAGTTGAATATGAACTGGAGGGCCATATTGAAAACCATTAGGGATGACCCAAAACAATTTATAGATGAAGGAAGATGGGAGTTCTTGAATCTGAAAGTTAGTGACTCGGATTCTGAAGGTTCACATGAATTGGACCAGGTCTATGAACCTTCTGATATGGAAACCGAGTAAGACTCAGAAGATGATGACTCGGGAAGTGAGTCCGGGTCAGACTCGGACTTGGACTCGGACGATGATGATGAATCCCATGGAGGTCATAGCAGCACTGCTCCCAAGCGTCCGAAATTCGGGTAGATTGATTATCAATTGGAAGAATTCTGTTTGATGTTGATAATTTTGGTTTTGTTGGCTGAAATTATTGATTAATCTTGGAAGTTTTTAGATTTATTGTTTCTTCCACTTTTATTTCTTTCTATCCTTTGTTACATGCAGTTGGTAGTTTGAAGTTCTTTTTGGAATTCTAGGGCTTTTGCATCTCGTGATCTCTCAAGATCTGTTATATTGGTTAATTTATGAGTCATGAATATGTATATTTCGAATCGTTAACTTATGAGTCAATTCATGTTGGTTTCGTTAGCTAATTGTGTTGTGTTGTCCTTTAAGTTTCGCTACTAGAGACTCTACTATTTTATCGTTCGTTTAAGAGCATACAGAGTGAATACGGGATACGGAATCATCTTGATGCTATCTTAGTGCTACATCACAGACACTTGTTCACACCACTGCCACAAGTTCACAATAAAAATACCCTTGTAGTGGTTTATTGTGACCATTTATCCTTCAATTTTTTAACTCTTATTAAATTCAAAATATAATACCCTAAGGCCCCGTTTGGTTCGCAGAATGGAATTGATGGAATTGGAATTCGTTTAAGGAATTGGAATTGGAAGGAATTGGAATTAAAAGGATTCCAATGGAATTGGTTGCTTGCGAGTGTTTGGTTCGCGGAATGGAATGGAATTTCAAATCCCAAGTTTTGTTTGGTTTACAAAGTAATTGGAATTGAATTTACCAAAATGAAAATAATTACCAATTTTTATTATTTTTTAATTTCTATTTACTATTTTATATATCATTAACCTTAATTTAATAATCAATAAATATAAAAATATGAAAAAATTAACTAATCTCATGACAATGTTGATTTTCTAATATATTCAAGATACGTAAATTATAACGAAATTATACTAGCCTTTAAACAATTACTTCAAAGTTTAAACATACGATTACATCTACCATTACTTAAAACATACCTTACATATTCTAAAACTTTAAAATAAATTGTGCATACTTGACTAAACTCATGATTTAACATACCATCACTCATACATCATGAATTTCACCCAATCCACCCTCTCACGTTCTTCCAAATCCCAAAAAGTCATTACATTATTAGGGTCACTTTTGATTTTTTTATTGCTCGAAACCTTTCCAATTGAGTTAAGGATGTCATTTTGGAAAGTTCAGAAGTGATCATTGAAGTTTTTTTTTCAAATCTATTTCATGTTTGATCCCTTCACTCAACTGCGTGGATGATTCCTTAATACAGTCACCAAATACTGTAACCGCTTTATGGAAAGATTCGAGCAAAGTAGTGATTTGATTCGAGGTTTTTCTTTTCTTTGTTTGAGAGCTTGACATTTCTTCCACATTCGTGTTGCTATGATGGGGTGCACTATAGCTACCTTCTAGCTCCTCGTTATCATCATCCTTTAGCTGTTGATCTTGTTCCTCCATATTCACATCATCTTCCATTTAAGAAGGTACCCTAGCTCTATTTCCTTGAGCCAGATCTTTTCCGAAAATCACACATAGCTCTTCATAGTGAGGAAACATTTTGTCTTTCCATTTGCCCGCCGCTTTATGAGACTGTTTCAAATAATAAAAAATTAATAATTTACTAAACATATAAAACAATATAAAAAGGAGTTGGAATATAAAACATATTAGCTAAACATATACCATAATGTAATCATCCCATACACCTGGAGAAGTAACGATGATCGTGTTAAGATCCTTATCGTATCCGAATCCACTACTGTTCAACATATCAAACACGGTTACCCAATCTTTTCTTAATGTTTTCATTCTCGACTTAATGTGGGGTTTCGCCTTAATACCCGAATTCGGAAGCGATTCTTTCAACATATCCAGGTTTGAAACCGTTATCAGCTCTATATGCTCCGGTGTTCACCATGTTTAGTAAAGCCTCAACAAGCTTGTCATCTTCAATTGTTAACCAAGATTTATAATTTCTATTGTTGGTATCCTATATCTCTTGTTCCCTCATCCGTAACCTGCTCGGTCTCAAATGGATCATCTGGCATTTCTCTTCTTATAAAATTATGTAGAAGACAACATGCCATGCCATAATATGAGTTATCCCTCAAAATTCCCCACCGTGCCTTCAAAATTCCAAAACATCTTTCGATAACATTTCTTGCAGATGAATGCCTCATGTTAAATAATTCTTTTGGTGTGGTGGGTTGGTGTCCATAACGCCAGTCATTCAAATGATATCTTTGACCTCTATACGGGGCAAGAAATCCTTCTCCATTTGTATATCCGGCATCTACTAAATAGTAACCTATATATACACACAAGTCAATAAACATTTAACAAGTCCTTAAGTCTAAAAAATAGTTATATATGTATTAATATACCCGGTCTTGAAACTCTTAACCCATGTGGCCTATCAAGAGCATCTCGAAGCACTCTACCATCGGCTGCTGAACCCTCCCAACCCGGTAACACAAAGATAAATTGCATATCTTGTAAACACACCCCTAAAACGTTTGTGGCAATGTCACCCTTTCTCGTCTTGTATCTAGGCTTCTCTTCACGTAGAACTAAGCACTTTATATATGTCCCATCTAATGCTCCTAGACAGTTCTAAAACAAATTATATATAAAAAATAGTTAATAACAATAGCATAAGGGGGTTACTATTTAAGTAGACCAAAAATATTATAATACCTACCTTAAACCATTTCCATCTTTGATCGGTAGAATCCTCAGGCACGGGTTCTGGTTTTTTAAGTAAATGAGAATGCAATCTTATCACAGTATTACAAACTCGAGAAAAGCATTTACTAATAGTTTCTCCCGAACGATAGAAACGACATACCATTACCCGATTCTTGACATTATGGGCTATAATATGAAGAAAAACGGCTACTTGTTCATCAATATCCATGTTCCTACTTGCTTTTAATCCTCCTAATGTTTTAAGCATTTCACATAACTTTGTGAAACACATTCGACTCATCCTAATTTGGGATATAGACATAGTGTCGCTCTCATATACATATCGATACATTATTGAATATCGATCTACTTTTGAAGACGAATAACGAATGCGTGGTTTCTCTATCACATATTTAACTATCATCATGAAAAGTGAAATAACAAACCATGTGACTAGTGTAATAACTTGGTTCCACCACAACATAACCAATGTTTGTCTCCTTTGCTTACGTTTACGGGTCATTAAACTAAGTCGGGACATTTCCTGTATATACAAATTGTAAACATACAACAACAATTACAAAAACATAATGCTAATAGAAAAGATAACGGGTCACGGGTCACCAAAGATTAAAGCTAATAACAAAAACAGATTGCAAAAACAAAAACTAGAACGATAATCCCGTGTAATGTTTACTAAAGAAATCGACGACGTAGAACCCCTATCGAATCAACTTGCTAAATATGCAAACATGGTTTTAGTTAGTGAAACACTTCTAAACAGTAAACTACACAAATTTGGACATATAGTGTTGGAAATAAATAGCTAAACAGTAAATAGTGTTGGAAATAAATAGTGTTGTATGATTGATGGCATAATTCCCTTAAAACACTCATAAAAGTATATTACTATTTACCAAGCAAACATAGTCCAGAGGTCCAAGCTAAAGCATGCTAGAAGTGAGCAGTAGGAACTTGCATTTTATGGTGCCATTCTATTAGTTGGGATTGCTTAATTTAAAGTGCTTGTTTGCTTATAAACAAGAAGCAACTGGCTCATCTTTAAGTGTTGAGTTTCTAAAAAATAAACTAAAAAATAAGGAGATGCACAAGTATAAATGAAGTGTTAGGGGTTGCTTATGTGCTTTAATAAAATGCAATAATCTGATAAGTAAATAAGCAATGGGTAGCCTAAAACATGCCAATAATTGCCAACTAGTGCTATACCCGGCCGTTGGCCGGGTCAGTTTTGCTAATATATACACATGCGTGTATACGTGTGCTAGTTTTGTTAATACATATCATGTACTTGCATAAATTTGTCGTACAGATTTTTTAGATTTAAAAAATGAGTAAAAATGTCATTAGGCTTAAAATAAGTTGTCAAACATGAAAAATTTTAAGTTTACATATCACAGAACGATACATAAAGAATATAAAACCAAGAATTTAATTATCCAAATACATAAAAGTAAACTAACATAACATCCTATATTTTACTTTGGCTCCTCCAACATCCTTGGCTCAAATACGATTTCGGTTAATTCCGTTGCAATCAAAATGTTCACTGAAAAAAATGATAAATACAGTTGTAATGAATTATCTTATGGCATTGCAAATGTATACAACATAAAAAAATCAAGTTCAAACTTGAATTCTGATGAATAAGTTTAACCCGAGATGCAAATATAATTGATTTATCTCTAATTGCAACGGCAAACCTAACTGGACGCATATTAAGAGTATCATATACAATCAACTTAATCAGACCACCCATTTTAATAAGTAAAGTATTAATAGAATATAACTACCAACCATAGAACAACAAAATTCGTAATTTATAAACATTACAAAACATATAACACGAGTATTAACTTACTTCTCATATTTCATAAATAACTCACAACCACCACCATAAGGTAGTCGGCCTCCCCCGGTAATTTTGCCAACATCTATAATAATATTATTCATAATAAGACATTCAATATAAAACTATTATGTTATTTATATAAGACTATTAGTATAATCATCGAACGTATACATACCAATCATCATTTTGCGTATAGTTTTGTCACACACTTTGGAGGAATCAATGGGTAAATAGGAAAGTTGTTATCCGGCTCTGCCTCGAGATTTGTTTTGTTACTAATCACTATCTCCCACTCATTGTGGACAAAACTATAACCTTTATATCTCAGATGCCGGTCAAAAATTGGTTGCACTTGAAAATGGCGCAAAAGAAAAACTTTTCCAACCATATCTCAGCTTTCGTATGAAGGAATCAAGTCACGGTGGATTAGTGCTGCCATTTTGTTTCTCTAATACATTAGAAATGGTAATAAGTATGATAACATAGAAACCTAGATATTTAAATAATTTACCTTCTTATCGAGTAAAAATAAATAAATCATATTTTTTTCATTCTTCCAAACGAATTCCACGAAAACCTTTCCGAAGTTCCACCATACATACGGTACTCTGAGCTCTGAGAACACTTCTGCCGAGAGACCACCGTCCATTTTCCTACAAATTTATTCCATTTGCAAAATATACGATTGTTTTTCAATGTGTATTGTAATATTATTACAACTCATTATCATAGCTTTATAATTCATTATTAATGGATTTTACGTATATTAAAGTATTGTTTATAATAAGTAGGTTTTATCTTATACTTCTTGTCATAATGTTACTGGGCTTTAATTATCTCTTACGCTTAAATATAAACTTTTAAATATTTTACAACATCAAGTTACTAAACCGTGTCATGTCAATATAATATATTCTTAATAACATTTTGAGTGCATCAAATATTTAACATATACATTAGTTCACTATATCTTATCTGTTTTTATATAAATTTTATCATAATAAAATAAAATTTTAAAATATAATATATTTTTAACCCTTTTATCGAAAAACCAAGAAATTGGTTATTATATCAACTATGATACGTAAAGGGATTGAATATAAAAACCATATAATTTGTTTTGAGAATTATATACCCATTGCTATTAACATAAATAAAAATAAGACGGTTGTAAATATATAATTATTTTTTCTCTAAACAAATGTATCACAAGTTATTTAACATAATTTATAAACAACATATAATTAATTACATTAATATACAATTTTTATAAAACTCGCTCACATTTTTATATTCATTTAACTCTTTCTCCACTTTTGTATCACATTTTACCAATCAAAACACATGATTTGTCCATGTCTATCACATTCTACCAATCAAAACCAATCATTTGTCCATGTTATAATTTCCAGTAAGCATTTACTTGGATAGAAAAATAATAATTACATACTCACTGCTATTGATGGATAAGAAATTAAGAATATATTAATTAAAAATAATAATTACATACCCGTTGCTCTCGATGCATAAAACAATTAAAATATACTCATTTTTATCTACATTTTGATAAAATTTATATCAAAATGTAGATAAAAATGAGACGGTCTCAAATATATAATTATTTTTTTCTCTAAACAAAAAATATCACAAGTTATTAAACATTATTTATAAACAACTTATAATTAATTACATTTATATAAATTTTTTTATAAAACCCCCTCGTATTTACATACAAACCCATCAAATATTTCATAAAACACTCTCAAAATTTTCATCTAACCCCCTATCAATTAATTTGAAATGTACCGTTTATTCATTTCTCCCCCACATTCTACCAATCAAAACCTTTCGATTGTCCATGTCATCATTTCCGGTGAGCATTTACGTGGCATTTTTGTTGATAGATCAGACTTTCTCTCTGCTCTGTCAACAATATATATATTAATTTTATGCAGATTTCGATGCTACTTGAAAGGATGTAAACTATCGATATCAGAATTTGATGCTTCTTCTTTGAAATTTGTATAAAAACTTGATTATCACATTAACTTACGGATACATCAATAATTTACTGAATCAAGAAAGTTGCATAAACCCAAAATACACATATTCTGATTGTGGTTACTTGGAGTTTTACTATAAAGAAAGCTAAAAATGTATTTACTAAAACAAGTTTAGTCCACATATTCAAACACATATAAAAAAATCCCATATTCAAACAAAGATTCAAACACAATCAATAGGACAAAGCCCAAATCAAATAGAGATTCAAACACAATCAATCTAAAGCTGCTATATACACAGATTCAAACAACTGATCAAAAAATCCCAAATCAAAGATAAACCCTAGTCAAATCGATGAGGACAAAACTCAAATTAAATATAGATTTAAACACAATCGTGAAAAGTTTTTAAAAGAATAGAACATACCTTCGAGGTAACTGTGGATCGATTGAAGGATGTGGTCGAAGTCGAAGCTCGATCGAAGGTTGTTGAAGCTCGATCGAAGGCTTGTAGTCTGTGGATGGAGAAGGTCGACGGTCAACTGTGAACACAAGATCAAAAATCAATCAATGGCTGAAATTGCTTCTCGCACTTCTCGCAAAAAAAACATTTCTCGCATGAACCCTCCCACATATATATATATATATATATATATATATATATACCTTTACAAATTTGTGCAATATAATTATATATTAATTGATTTATAGAAATACCATCTTATTTATCCATGAAAGATGAACTAAACTTGACATTTTTAGATGAATTATACGTTGTTAAGAGAAATTTAGGGGAAGATAACTAATATAGAAAATGCGAGTTTGGATAAGTAAATATAAAAGTGACTAATTCCTGGAATATAAGTTATCGGGTTATTTCGTGCGTTTGGAAGTATAGAAGAAAAGACATTAAGCCCTCTCGGATTGACATTAGCTCGTTGCCACACGAAACAACCACTCCGACCTTGCCATGGAGTGGCCCACTGCCACTAGGAATGTAAACGAGCCGATCGAGCTGAGCCGAGCCAGACACTTATCGAGCTGGGCTCGTTTAACTTTTTTTAAGCTCAAGCTCAAGCTCGGCTCGTTTAGAGCTCATGATGTTGAGCTCAAGCTCGGCTCGTTTAATATTTATGAAGCTCGGGCTCAGCTTATTTAAGATCGTTTAAGCTAGGTTCGTTTAGAGTTGGGTATTATTTTGATATTTTTATTAAAATTATATATATATACTAGCATCATATCCGCGCAATGCTACGGCGGTAAATAGATTTTGGTTTACAATATGTCGCTTTCAAGAATGTAATGATATTTTATTCGCGCGATTCAATATCACGGAAAAGTTTTCTACACCAACATATCCGGTTTTTTTCAAATTTTCTTTTATTTACATTTAACTATTTTATTAATTTTTATCACGGAAAAGTTTTCTACAGCAACATATCCGGTTTTTTTCAAATTTTCTTTTATTTACATTTAACTATTTTATTAATTTTAGAAATAAATTCTAAAAGACAACAAAATAAGAAAAATGATTTATATTGATGAAATAAAGAGAAGAGTTAATAATATTTTAAAAATTATGTTGATGTGGGTGGATAATTGTGTTAGTATGAGAGAATATATTTTGAATAAAGTTAAAGTAAATTAGGAGAGAATAAAATAGTTAAAGATTGAGTGGATGAGATTAATTTAGATTAAATGAAGGGTCAAGATTATATATTGATTGAATTTTAATAAGTCTTAAAATTTAAGAGGAGAGAGAATGTTAAATGCTTTATATAGTAGTGTATATATATATATAAATATTAAAAAACAAACATATAAAATATAATGTATATTATATATGAGCTTAAACGAGCCCACTCTTTGAAGCTCGAGCTTGGCTCATTTATTAAATAAGCTTTAATCTAGGCTCGAGCCCGAACTCGTTAAGGCTTGACTCGTTTCGAGCTTTTAATAAATGAGCTTTAATTTAGGCTCGAGCCCGAACTCGTTAAGGCTTGACTTGTTTCGAGCTTTTAATGATCCGAGCTCGAATAATTCGCAAATAGCTTGACTCGTTTACATATCTAACTATCACCGCACCAACCCCGGAAAATAACTCCGGACCCACACCATTCATGATGGTGAGTTTAGTTGTACTTCTTAGTCTAAATTTAATAAAGGCTTGCTTTTTTATAGAAGTATTTAAAGACAATAAATAATAGTTTATATATGTTTTATTTAGTTTAAAAATTTATTATGTTCGATTAAAAAATGTACTAAATGATAGCAATGTCGAAGCTTTCTTCTAGGGTATTCTTTTGTCGTTACAAAAAATTTGTAATTGTATATATATATATATATATATATATATATGCAAAAGTTCAAACGACAACTGTTTTTCATACAAGAACCGCGAGAACCAATCTTAGCCATCCAATTCCCTCTCCAATTGGATTGCCCACCCATAAATTCCTTACATGCACCCTGTCACACTCAATCCCCCCACGCTCTTCATCCATGAATTCCATTATCTAAAATGAACGGCCAAGATTGGTTCTCGCAGTTCTCGTATGAAAAACAGTTCTTGTTTGAACCCTTCTATATATATATATATATATATATATATAACTCACGCCGAGTGATAGATAAACTATTCTTAACCATTGGATCAAACGCGGAGTGATAGATAAACTATTCTTAACCATTGGATCAAATCAAAATTCAATCTCATCCACATTAAATACAAGATGAATTAGTCAATGCCAACTTTGATTATAATTGACACGTTTAAAAACAATTCACACGTTCCAATACAATTCAACATGCTTACACTTCGTTTCAAACTAATCCTGCTATTATTTTGCAGCCAGATTACAATATCAACTAATCGGCTATATTTCCACATATTTTCAAAATCAGAATAAAACTAAATAACTAGTCGACAACTATTTCTACAATTGCACTGCAAGAATACATTTATTTCTTTGTTTGTTCTAATTTTTATTGAAGTTTGAATGATGTTTTACTTATAGAGATAATAATAGGTTTTTTAATCACCTTACTTTTCAGATATGAACCGCAAGTGCGAGCTATTGATGTCCCCCATTAAGGAAAGTCAAGTAATTAAGTTTTTTTTTGAACGGCGAGTTAGTTGTTAGTGGGTTGGGTCCGCAGTGATATCCATAAAGGGCAGTATGCGAATCCCAAACCACGCTCCTGAAGGGATAAACCCTACTCCTCCACCATAGAAGGAAAACCCCCACGACGAGACCTGAACCCAAGACCTCCCCATATGGTAACAACCTCTTGACCATCAAGGCAGAGCCACATTAATAAGTCAAGTAATTAAGTACCATCATTTTGCTGAATCTATGCATTCATCCCTAATTCCCATTTCATTTCATGAAAGTAAACATATTCCTATTACAAACATAAATTAATAAAAAACGAATATTACATAATATATATATATATATATATATATATATATATATAGGGTTAGGATCCATATAGTCCCACTCTTATATAAAGTCCATAAGGGCTCAATATTGACTATTTGATCTTATAATGGATGGACATGATTAATTAAAGAAAATAAAAAAATTAACCCTTAAATAACTCCTTTTTATATAATAAAAAGGGTAAATATGTCAAAAAAAAAAAACAAACAAAAATTCATTTTCCGTATATAAATCCTAAATATATGGAAAGAAAACTTTCCCACGTTCAAAAATTCAAACTTCCGTCCCTTTCTTCGGAGTTCATTAACCACCACAGAACAATATGAAAATGATAATAATATAACAGAACATTATGAAAATGATAACTCCAAAACAATATTTTTTTGACAATCCGTTGATAGTATAATTACATTAATTTATGATAATCCATGCATAGAACATTCATCATTTTGATACAAATAACATAACTTTGATGTTCAAAAAAGCTGCATCAAACTTAATCATCATTTTGAGTACATTTACAGTTTAGTATAAGCTGTACAAAACCTTGATCATCATTTTCAGTCTAATTATATCATTTTGGCTGTTTAAACCTTAATTCATCATGCTCAAAAGATTTTTAATAAAACATATTTATCATTTTAAGTGAACTTACATGTTTGTGTAATGCTATTATAATAATCAAAACTGCTTGAACATCCATAGTTTAGTTAAGACTATACAAACCTGGTTTACATTTTCATCATTTTCGGACTATTTTCATCATTTTGGCTGCAATATCAATATTTATGTTAGTTGTATATAAATGATTATAAGTGACATGATTTTGATGTTCAATATTGACTGCATCAAAATTAATCATCATTTTGAGTACAGTTACGGTGTAATATGAGCTGTACAAAACCTTATTTATCATTTTCATCATTTTCAGACTGTTTATGTCATTTTGTCTGTTTAAACCTTAATTTCATCATACTCAAATTTCTAACATAAAATATTTATCATTTTGAGTGAACTTACATGCTTGTGTAATGCTATTATAATAATCAAAACTACTTGAACATCCACGATTTAATATAGGCTGTACAATTAAACCTTGTTTATCATCTTTATCATTTTCAGACTATTTATATCATTTTGACTGTATTGTCATTTGTATATAAATGATTATTAAGTGACATCATTTTGATGTTCAATAAAGGTTGCATCAAACTTAATCATCATTTTGAGTATATTTATAGTTTAGTATGGGCTGTACAAAACCTTGTTTATCATTTTCATCATGTTCAGACATTTTTATGTCAGTTTGGCTGTTTAAACCTTAATTTTATCAAACTCAAAGATTTCTAAGATAAAGTATTTATCATTTTGAGTGAACTTATATACTTGTGTAGTGCAATTATAATAACCAAACTGATTAATACAATGTTACTGGATGATAATGAATTTCATCATTTTCGGAAAACTCTGCATAAACGATGACTTCTGAAAATGATGAATTGAATGATAAACTGCATGAAAATGATGAATTGAATGATTAATATCAAAATAATAAGTATCGAAAATGATGTGTTATAAAAACTGATTAATAAGTACGTCGAATACATTATGGAAGATACGAAAATGATGATTTTGTAAACATAATGAATGATAACTTCTGAAAATGATGAATTGAATGATTAATATCAAAATTATAAGTATCAAAATGATGTGCTATCAAAACTGATTAATAAGTACGTCAAATACATTATAGAAGATACGGAAATGATGATTTTGTAAACATAATGAATTGAATATACTTGATGTTTAATAGAGATCATTTGCATATGAATTTCATCATTTTCAAAAACCTCTGCAAAAATTGAAACTAATAAAAACTAAGATACATCACAAAAAAAAACATAACAAACAGAGGATGTATAAGGTCAAACATCAAATGCGAATAAATACTGTGCACAACGAAGTATGTATCATTGAAAAAACAAAACTGAAGAAAAACAACATACAAAAAGAGAATCGAAAAAAACATACAATCGTATATATCATTTTCATCGCTGATCATAGATGAAGAACAAGAAGCCATCGCAAAAAACAAAAAAAAAGTGACTGAAACAAAACTGAATGACGGCTGAAACGTTAAACGAACGTGGAGAAGAAGTCGAATGTTGACATACTAGAAAATGGAAAACAAACGTGGAATAAGGAAACTGTTACATGAATGGTAACTGCCATATGAAACAAATCTTGAAAAGTTGATCCTGCCCTTAGTCGATCTAACTAAATCAATGGCTGAAAATTGGACTTCAAGTACTATGGATAAGGAGGGGGACTATATTGATCCATATTATATATATATATATATATATATATATATATATATATATATATATATAACCTATTTTTTTCTATTATCCAGGCAAGCAAGGAGGCTGTTGATTTACCTGTTTGTGACAAACAAAAAGTACTTGGCCATTACATTTTTTAAATCTTATGATTTGAAATTAATGTTAAACAAAACTTTAACCTATTACAGAAGCACATAATGACTCCTCTTCATCCTTGGAAATTACTAAAGAGGTAAATTCTAAAATAAAATTGGCAATTTTAAAGAAAAATCAAAACTACCGAAACTGTTAATTATAGATAGGGTTTACTACTTAAA
Organism: Dittrichia graveolens; assembly: GCA_038502395.1. NCBI lineage: Eukaryota > Viridiplantae > Streptophyta > Magnoliopsida > Asterales > Asteraceae > Dittrichia > Dittrichia graveolens. The sequence continues at coordinate 18,864,550 of JARJIL010000009.1, forward strand.
AGTGTATCGAACTTGTCACTTTTTGCTATTGTGTATACCCTACTTTCAAAACTACCATTCAATGTATCAAACTTATTATAAATACCATTTTATGTACCAGGTGACTTGTTACCTGCTAGGTGCTTATGTGTAACAAGTAAAGATGATGTGGCTAGTGATTTGTCATCAATTCTACTTACGTGGTGGCTTAGGTGGCAAGGACTTGTAATAATAATAATAATAATAACACCAACAACGGGATACATGGCAGCCCTCATCGATCCGACTTCATCATCTAGACCTCATCATCGACTACACCATCATCTCCAATCTCTATTTCACCATCTATTGCAGATTTTGAAAAGGAACTATCACGGTACCATGACTGATCGAAGCTCCAATCAGATCGAAGCTTAAGAACTCCATGGCAGCCCTCATCTTAACGATTTAGGGTTCATCGATCTATGCTTCTGCTTCCACTAATTGATTTACGCGAGTAAGCTGCTTTTGCTAATCGATTTAGGGTTCATCGATTTTGGGGTTCTTGTTCGATGAGATAAGTTTAGGTTTTTTTACATCTATTTTGTGTTTCTTTACAACATTCGGATGATTAGGGTTTTTGTTCTAATCGATTTCGTGCTTCTTCATGGTGTCCTTCGTGATGTTCTTCATGGCGTTCCTCATGGTTGTGCTTTGAAAATCATATTTCAGATCTGAAATTTTTGTTGTGCTAGGAAGATCAGAGTTTAGATTAGAGTTCATAACATTTTTTTTGTTTCAGTTCAGATCTTCAATTTAATGTTTCAGCTCACAAATCTTCATCTATTGTTTTGATTTGTTTTGTTGAAAGATTATTGCTTAGGGTTCAAATGTTCTTCATTCCTAAAGGAAGAACAACTTGAATGTTCTTCATGTGTATTGATGTGGCATAGATTTATCTACATGGAAATAAATTTAATATTTAAAATAAATAAAATCAATAGAATTACCGGTTAACTATTCAATAGGTAACCGGATACATTATTTGGTAGTTTTTGGATGTTCAATGCATTAAATGGTAGTTTTTGAAGTTGTGTATATACAATAGCAAAAAGTGACAACTTCAATACACTTTTAGATACTAAACCCTTTTAGATAATCAAATACTACATTAACTAGACTAAATGCCCGTGTGATACACGAGTTGGTTTAAATGATAATAAATATTAAACATTAATAAAAACATATAAAATAATAATAAAACACGAATTAAATGAGAATTTAAAAAATAATGACGTACGACATCAACACTCTAACCAGAAGTAGAAACATCGATGCGAGTGTGTGTGCAAACTTGACGGCAGAAAAGTGGTATAATGATATGAAGAGATGTGATTGTATTTCTTATATAAGTCATTAATCATTATTGTTACAAGTAAGGGTAATAAAGTTAAACTTTATTTGGTTATAATTAAAATTGAATATTTAAAATGATAATAAAATATTTTAGAATGATAAAACTAAGAATTTGGTTAATTATGATATTTTGAAATATTATAAAGGGTAAATATGATATTTGTAAATTAAGGTGGACAAATACGATTTTATATGATTTAATAAGGGCATATATGAAATTATCTCTAATAGTTTTGACTCTAAAAAGTCAAAATTGATTTTTTGATTTTAAGTAAATGAATAATTAAGATTAAATAGTTTTTTAAATGAATGGTTCGGATCGTCTAATAAATTTTATCAAATTAATCTTTTATTTATATTAGAAGATATCTGATTTGATATTATAATCAAAATATTAATAAATTAATATTTATTAAAGGTACATAAAAATATAAACAAATCAAATATGCTTACAATTTTCTAATCTCCTGATGTTGAGGTAATCGTGGTGGTGGTGACTTATATTTTTAATTATTATATTATTAGAATAATAATTCTGAGTAAAAAATATAATTCAAAGATATATTTTTAATAAAAAGTACATTGTGAACTTATTGATAAAACTACTCGTTAATATATTAAAAAAAATACAATTTCATATTAGTTAAAATATTTATTTATTTAGAGGCGGACCTAGGACTTTTAGTAACCGGTGACACCATATTATCACAAAACTAAAATTAATTAAGATTAGGGTGTTGTTCGGGGGTTTTTTTTTTCGAGTTTTCAGTTAGTTAAGAGCTAGCTTTGTTAACTAAACTGTTATTTCTAAGGTAATAAAGTATTTGAAGATATAAATCGAATATTAAACTAAATCTTATTATTTTTTTTAATTTTTTAATTTTCATTAGATTTTAGTAACATCAAAAAATCACTGGTGACATCCAAAGTTTTGACAGGTGACACCGGCTCGAAAAAATTAAAATTTTTCACTTCGCCTGTAAAATTAACCGGTGACCCATCAGACAAAACATAGCTCGGTCTATGTATATACTTATAATCATCATGTGTTAGTATGGATATACTATTACTGTATTAAGGTTAAATACAAATAATATATAAATTATTATATTATTACTTTTAATATTAATAATATGAATGGTCTATCAAGTTTCCTAAATAACGGAATTAAGTGTTTTTATTAGTTATCATTATTTAAACAATGGTTATAGCATAAACTTTGAACATTTTATTTATTTTTTAAAAAATTTGTATAAAAGTAAAATTTTAAATATATTGAGCGAGTATTATATTAGTTATGTTTTCATTGTGTGTAATAGGGGTGTTCAAAATAATCCTAATTCAAGTATCCAATTTTAATATCCGAAAATCCGATCCGAAGTTATCCAAAAATTCGGATATCCGAAATTTCGGATAGGGGGACTTTAGATATTATAAATTATATTCGGATATCGCTCGCTTGCCTTGCTTGCTGCACTCCGTAACGAGGAAAGGCTTATGGTGGATACCTAGGCACCCAAAAGACTTGGTTGGATGCGGGATCTACTCCACGAGGAGCGGTACGGAATGGATGAACCTCGACTGGGCCAGTATTGATGAAAAATGACGACACGCCCCAGGAGAGCTACTTTTGCTAAAACTCGAGCAGTTATCCGAAATTCGGATATTCGAATTTTCGGATAATGATTTTATAATGCTTCGGATATCCGATATCCGAAATTTATTTTTTATTTTTATATTTCTTATTTATTTGATTTTCTTTTAACATATATACTTTTATATATAATATTTTTTATTTTGAACTATATTATAGCTATTTTTGGTTTAAAATATGAATATGCTTGATTAGTTGAATTTTTGTCTGTCACTTTTGTTTTTTTATGTTTGTAGTTTCGTCGCTAAAATTAAACAAAAAGCATCGCCCAATCAGTGACTTCCATGGATGAACATGAACCTAACCAACCGCATGGTATAAAAACAAATTAGCACGCATTCATTGACTTCGATCACTACATAATCTCAAGTATAATTCATCCACCATGTTGAATCCACAGTCGATTGGTGATACTATATCGATACATGCACTCACATTTTGACTGTGGATTTTACTCATGGAAGGTACTAATGACGTTTCCGACGGTGGCGACAGTTACCGGCCGATCATTATGGTCACCAACGATGACGGAATTGACGCTGCTGGTTTGCAGGCTCTAGTTCGTGTCCTCGTCTCTACTAATCGTTACCATGTTTGGGTTTGTGCCCCTGATTCGTACGTTCTTCATGCCCAAATTATTACATTCATTCAGTATACAAAAATCTTCATCTTCTCCGTTGAAAATCTGTAAAAATAAGATCAAGTGTAAATCGTGATTAGCAAATGTAATTAAGTGGGAATTAGTTAGCAATTCAAAAGTTAGTTGAGAAACAATTAGTCTACTAAGTTACTAACGACAGATGTATAAATAAGCATCAGTAGGGAAGAAGATCTAGACTTTTCAGTTGTATTTCATTCTTGTAATATCTCTCAATCATAGGATTGAGTAACCCACTGATTGCTTACCATTTCTCTTTCTTAAATTCATGAGAATTATGAGTAATTAGTAGAATTCCTCAAATCACATAAGCAGATGCTGCTAACATGGAGTTAACTTTGGATTAATGAAATCATATATGCTGCTAACAACTAAACTACATGCTGTTGTGTTCACGAATCACTTGAACGAGGGGTATTTATGTCATTTGACTCTTTTCGGTGCTTAACGGTTCAAGTGACATGTGAGTTAACAGCACATATGATTTTTCTGTAAAATTAAGGGATGCATGTATTTCATAGATATTTCTGTGATTGACCAAAGACTTAATAGCTACTTTTTCCATTTCACTTTGGATTAATGAAATTAAAACTCAGAAGAAGAGGGTGTCTCGAGTTTTGTGATAATTTGTCATGATGGTCATTAAAAGGCTATAGAATAGCTGTTGTGCCTGTTGAACAAAGATCTATATGCTAATTAAACCAACTACATATGTTTGTAGTTTTATGCAAATCATTTATCTTGGTTGGATATTTCCAGGGAAAGTTCAGCTGCCAGTCATGCAGTTACTGTGCGCCGCCCTCTCTCTGCAAAGCGAACTGAAATTAGTGGAGCAACCGCGTTTGCTATTTCGGGTCAGTTTCTTAGTTCTCACAACTGATTGACATATTGCCACAAGGACAAGATCAGTTCTTTAAGTATAGAGGAAGGCTGTTGTTAGTTATCATTCTTATGATTTGTACTGCAGATATTTTCTTGATAATATTTTTGTTGTTTTATTTTGCAGGAACTCCAGCTGACTGTACTTCCTTGGGAATCTCCAAGGCACTCTTTTCTTCAGTGCCTGATCTGGTATATTGTTTAGTTTCTATAGTTGTTAAACAAGTTACATTTACATACAATTGGTGCCATTGTGCCAATATTGGTATATTGTGTGATAAAATAAAAGATGGATATATGTTAGTTTTTCTAGTGTTCATTAATATTTATATTTAACTTACTGACTTTTACCAATTACTGTCAACAGGTAATAAGTGGGATAAATATAGGCAGCAACTGCAGTTATCACATGTTAGTACCAATTCTCTTGTTAGTTTCAGATTTCATCTGAGGTTCTATATCTTGGATAATTTTATTTCTTAAAGCTTATAATATATATATATATATATATATATATATATATATATATATATATATATATATATATATATATAGGGGAGGTTCAAACGCGAACTGTTTTTCGTAAGAGAACTGCGAGAACCAATCTTGGCCTTTCAAGTGGTAAGTGGAATTTATGGATGAAGAGCGTGGGGGATTGAGTGTGGCAAGGTGCATGTAAGGAATTCACGGGTGGGCAATCCAATTGAAGGAGGGGGAATTGGACGGCTAAGATTGGTTCTCGCAGTTCTCGTACGAAAAACAGTTATTGTTTGAACTTCTCCCTATATACATACATACATACATACATACATACATACATATATATATATATATGTATGTATGTATGTATATAGGGAGAAGTTCAAACAAGAACTGTTTTTCGTACGAGAACCAATCTTAGTCATTCATTTTGGATAATGGAATTCATGGATGAAGAGTGTGGAGGGATTGAGTGTGGCAGGGTGCATGTAAGGAATTCATGGTTAGGCAATCTAATTAAAGGAGGAGGAATTGGACAACTAAGGTTGGTTCTCGCGGTTCTCGTACGAAAAACAGTTCTCGTTTGAACTTTTGCCTATATATATATATATATATATATATATATATATATAAGGGAGGGTTCAAACGAAAACTGTTTTTCGTACGAGAATTGCGAGAACCAATCTTAGCTGTTCATTTTGGATAATGGAATTCATGGATACTTTTGCCTATATATATATATATATATATATATATATATATATATATATAAGGGAGGGTTCAAACGAAAACTGTTTTTCGTACGAGAATTGCGAGAACCAATCTTAGCTGTTCATTTTGGATAATGGAATTCATGGATGAAGAGCGTGGGGGGATTGAGTGTGGCAGGGTGCATGTAAGGAATTCATGAGTAGGCAATCCAATTGAAGGAGGGAGAATTGGTCGGCTAAGATTGGTTCTTGCGGTTCTCGTACGAAAAACAGTTCTCGTTTGAACCCTCCGCTATATATTTTATATATATATATATATATATTTGTTGTTTGTATATGGCTTGATGAGATAGCTTGATATTTATGTTACCTTTCTCAGCAATTTACCATTTATTTATTTGTTGTTTGCATGTGGCTTGATGAGATAGTGCACACTCTTTGTCTGTTACTTTTCTAATTTGAGGTTGCTTCAATGCAGTGTCTACTCAGGGACTGTGGCGGGTGCCCGAGAGGCCTTCATTCATGGTGTACCATCTGTTGCCATATCATATGATTGCCACTGGTATGTAAACTTCTTCTGTTCTTATTTCATATGCTTGGCATGTAAATAGTTTAGCTTTTCATTTTCTTTTCCTTTCTTTTGTTCTCATTTCGTTTCTTGTCTACAAAAATGTAATTGCATGGATGGTTAAACATGAAACTAGTTACAATGTTCATTGTTTACTTGGGCTATTGACAGGGTTAGTGGTTCAGGAAATATAAATGACCTTACACTCGCTGCTGAGGCTTGCTTACCCATAATTAGTGCCATTTTTGTGGAGATCAAGAATAAAACCTATTCGCAAAAGTGTTTTTTGAATGTGAATTTGCCCACAGATATTCTGAATCACAAGGTGAGTCGCGCTCGCACACAGACATACAAACAATCTTTTCTAGGCTTGCCTAAATCTAATTGTGCATTTCTAACTATATTATCAGAGTTTAATCTTATACATGTAGTCTTCTGCTTACCTTCTTTCACTTACTTTAGAGCTTGATTTGAATATACTTCCATTCGTTATGTACGACGGTTATTAACATCAGATTATTATCAAATTTCCAAAAAATTTCTAATGGGAAGTATGACTTTCAAAAATCAAACAAGTTATTGAGTAGGGGTAAACATGTTATTCTGTATTTTTGTGAAAGAGCTTTATAGTCGAAGTTGCGCCTAATGCTTAATCTAACTATTAGGTACTATATTAGAGAAAGACTCGATCCGCAATATATAATAAGTAATCATGTAAGTTAAAAGATATGTTTATTCATGAAACTGTGCCATACGTCCTAAAGAATTTGAATCGCCTTTTTTTCCTTTGTTTTCTGTTTATAGGGTTATAAGCTGACTATACAAGGAAACAGCAGCATCATAATGTTGGGTTGGAAACATGTTTCTTCAGATTCCCAAGGTGGGAATATGTTATCAACATTGACAATGGAACCAAATTCAGTATCATCAAACACTGATGGCAAAACTGATTCACAAGAACCGCTTTTATTCATGAGAGAGGTATGTGATCCTTACGTATAACTAAATATTTTGAATATTGATTTTGTCAAAATAGGAAAACGTTGATGATCAAAATAAATCTGGTGTCTAAAAGTTCATTTTGGATGTATGAATTATGTCTATGTTAGTGAAGATATTTTATAATCAACTTTTGTCAAGATTCTTAAGTTGGCATCAAGTCCTCCCTCCGAACTTTTGTACGGGTGTTCTTTAGCGCACTATATAAACTATGTTAATAAAAGTATTATACTTCTTTCAGCTGAAGGGAGGCCAGGAGGAAAATGGTGGAACTGACTACTCTTTCCTCAAGGAAGGATATGTGCGTACTTTTCGCTACTTTACAAACATTATTTCGCAGCATCCTCGGTCATCCATTATTAATATCCGATTGTGTTGTGTTTCAGATAACCGTGACTCCTCTTGGGGCCTTAACTAATGCTGATGTTGAGTGCCAGACATTTTACAAAAAATGGTTATCAGGAGTGGCCAAGTGTACTTCTTCAACCTTGTGATTAATTATTTGGAAGTATAATCTTGAAAATGCATATCTTTCTGTAGTTAATAAATGATTGTGGACAACAGTGTTACTAAATTCAAGCTCAATCTAATCAGTTAATTTGCTCTTAACTCTTTGCAGGATGTATGTGCCACCTGAATTTTGGTGCTGCTCGTTAGGCACTGATCGATTCTATTGATATAGCATAACTCCAAATTACGCAATCCGTTTACTTGGTAAACAAAATCAGTTAAATCAAATGTTAATTTAAAAACGCTATGGTAGTCTTGTTTGCCCCTTAAGAGGCTTAAATAAAGAACTCACCTTCTGTATCCTTCTTACAGATATTCAATTATACTACTCTTCAATAGATTTTGTGTTCTTTATTACTAATTTTTTGCTAGATGCTATGTTGAAGTATAAGCTAGAGTTAGGATTACTTGGTTAAGTCTGAATGTTAGTTATAATTTAGCAGTTATGTTGGTTTGGAAGTTATCCTCGGCCAACAGACCATGAAAAGTTTCCAAGGTTGTATATTATATGTAAATATTCGAATCCGCTACGTACAACAAATTGGTATCAGAACCAATTTCAATGGCATCAAACACTAACAATGGCCGGGTTACAATCACAACTTCCGAAAGTGATTGGTAGGAATTACATATCATCATTGGAGTATTCAAATGAACTTTTTCTATGGATTGCAAGATCTCTGGGTGTAGTCGAAAATGGTTTTTCAGGACCAGGTAACTTGACAGCACAGCAGATTACGGAATAGACGGTGAACGAGTAAAGGGTGTCGGACTAGGAACATTAAGATGTTAATCTGATAATACATGAATGAAGGATTCCCATCGATTGAAGAATACTACAATCGTGTGATCGTATTACTTGTAGAGTATTATAAATTTTACCACACTTGTGTATTATCATTCATTCACTAATCACTATAAAAATACAAAGAAAATATAAAAACGAGGAAAGGATTACAACAATATCCTATATATATACCGGGAAACACAATATCACAATAACTAACTAGGAGATATATCCTTAATACCCCCTCAAGCGAGACGGCGGAGGACCAACACGTAATTGGGTATGAAAATGCTCAAAAAGTGGTATAGGAAGACCCTTCGTAAAAATATCCACTAGTTGAAGCTTGGTGTAGGAACATAGCGAGTATAAAGCTTGGCGGTAGATAATAGCTCACAAACAAAGTGATAATCCAGGTGAATGTACTTGGGTCGTTTATGCGAGATTGGATTCTGGCCAAGGAAAATAGCACTCCGGTTATCACAGAGGATAGTAAGACATGAGGAGGCAAAACATGTAGCTCCTGAAGAAGATAAGTAACCCATACTATTTTTGCAGCAATGTTGGCTATTGTCCGATATGGCAATATGCAGATTCACAACTCGAAAGAGATACCATGGGTTGTTTCTTGGCACTCTATGAAACAAGATTACCGTTAGAAAAACTGAATAACCATATGACGAATGCCGAGTCTCAAGACAACAACCTCAATCGGTGTTTGATCAACAGTGACAATTTAGACGAGTGCTGAAAAGAGAGTGCATACAAAATTGTGCCTTTCACATACCACAAAATCCGCTTGATCACTAGAAAGTGATCATTTGTAAGGCATGAAGAAATTGACCGACTTGATTAACCGCATATGACAGATTTATTAAGTAATAATTAGATATTTCAAGGACCCAAGAGTATGATATGTAGTAAGATCTAGAAAAGGTTCCATCTTTACTAGCAAGAGCATTAGAAGTAGATAAAGGTATAGGCACACATGTTCATGAACAAAGTAACTTTTTGTGGTGTATTATAAATAGTTCATGCAGATTTTTTTAAGAATGTTAAAACCCTCAGTCATACTTAAAAATGAACTAGTCTTTTGACAACTATCGGAGAACCAAGGAAACTATTAATCTAAATGGTGGTAAAATATTTTTTTTGGGTTATTAGAGTCCAAAAGAAATAAAATTATAAATGAAAAAACATAAAGAAACATGTAAATTAAGATTAACATAAATAAACCAATAAAAAAATCAATAGAATAGTTCACATGAAGAAAAAGAAAAAATCAAGATATTCTAAATCTTTTGGGCACATTAATACCCTTTTTTATGTTTAAAGATTAGCTTTAAAGGCTTCTCCCTTTTTAATGCAATTCCAAATTTGTCATCCATATTGAGCTTTGAAGGGTCATCACCATTTGGAAGAGCCCAATCAAAATCACGAATCAAGGAGGCCAATATATACTCAACACTCTTGATACCCGATGGTATTCCTGGACATATCCTCCTTCCTGAACCAAATGGTAACAACTCGAAGTCATGGCCCTTAAAATCCAACTTTGAGTCGATAAATCTTTCCGGATTGAATGATAAAGGATCGTCCCAAAGGTTAGGGTCACGACCCATTGCCCAAACATTGACGAAGATTTTGGTATTTTTAGGAATCGTGTAATTCATAACCTTACAAGTTTCTGCCGCCTTATGAGGTAGAAGAAGAGGCACGGAGGGATGTAATCTGAAACTTTCTTTGATGCAAGCTTGAAAATATGTTAATTTAGATAGTTGGAAGTTGGTGATTTGATCTGAATCGATTTCTGTTTTCATCTCTTCTTGTAATTTGGACATGACTTCTTGATGTCGAACGAGTTCGCTCATAGCCCACATCACCGTAGACGTTGTAGTATTTGTTCCTGCAACAAATAGTTCCTGGAGAAAAAGAAAAACATAGCACGTTAGACTAAATTAACACGATTTTAAAGAAAATAATATGGGATATGTATGTATCTCATGAAAATATAGTGTTTATATATCATGGTTCATAACAAAGAAATTGAACAAGTATGAAATGTTTACCGTAACCAGTTGATTGATTTGGTTGTTTGAGAATCCACCTTCAAGCATCCTGTCCAAGAAAGATTGAGCTTGATCGGTTGACCATGATGGAGAGTTGACTTGAGCTCTTCTTTCCTCTATTATATCCTCCCAATATGCAAATGCCTTGTCAAACTGTTTCATCGTTCCCTTCCTTATTCCATGAAGATCAAATCTCTCAAGCAAAGGGAAAAAAGAACCTAAATCTTTAATACGGCCTCCATACTCGATAATAGAATGGAATAACTCTTTCAACCCATCACGAGTCTCGTGTTGGTCTTGGAAGTCAAGCAAATCTTTGCCAAAGATTATGGAGCTCAAAGTGTTAAACTGTGTTGTAAAGACTACATCCTCGACATCAATCACCTGTCCTTGTTTTTTGCGTAAGAAATCCAATAACGTGGCCAACTTCTGCTGTCGTAATCTAGAGTGGGCTTCTAATGATTTAGCGGAGAACAATTCAACTCGACAAAGGGTTCTTAAGGATTTCCATGTCTGGTTACAATCGGACCAAATGAAGGAGTGAGGTATTAGGGAAGGCTGCTGAAACGCTGTAGGCACAACACGAGAGGACAGAAGACGATCTTGTGTCTTGAGAATACCCATGGCTGCCTCTGGTGAAGAGGCAACCACAACCAGTTGCTTGCCAAATGAAAGAGATATGAGAGGGCCATATTTCTTGGCAATGTTGGCGGTGGAGACATGAGGTCTGTCACCCACTTGATGCAAGTTTCCGATGATCGGCAACTTTGTTGGACCTGGTGGGAGATTTTTAGGGGAAAACAGTTTTGTTTGTTTAAGGATGAGTAGAAGGAAGAAGATTGTTGATATAAGGAAGAGAGGCAATGAAAGACTGTTATCTCTGAGAAAACTTGTTACATCCATTGATATTAATGGAGGGTGATGATGGATTAGGAGAGGCAATGAGAGATTGTTGTTGATGATGGGAGATTTTTGTGAAGGGGAGCTGCAGTTTGTGATTGATTGGGTGGAGATTGATAGGTGGAATCTATTTATAAGCATGCATACGTACATAATTGCTGTATGTCGATTAGGAAACTTCCAATATATATATATAATAAATTCTAATGTAGTAATGACCACTTAATTTGACTTGCATGCCATCATCATATATATCTCTCTCGATCAGGACCAAATGGATTATATATTTGACTTGGCTACGTAGTTTTTAGTTGAATAACGAATTCAAATTAAATATATATATATAGAGAGAGTGTGTGTTATGATCAAATGAAACACCTTTAAAATGCACGATAGTGAGAATACTTTTGGGCCTTTAATTTCATTGATCGGATGGTTTAAAAATTGTTACATTTCTTTTGAACCTTTGATTTCATTGACCGAATGGTTTAAAAATTGTCACATTTCTTTTGTATGCATCAATGCATACAAATCTTTAAATTGTTAATATTATAGAAATAATTTTGATTTTATAATTTAGAATGTAAACTTGACTTTTGGTTAGTTATGAGTGAACATGAATGTAAAGGAGAAATGCTAAATTACAAGTTTACCTTGCGAGAACTAATCTTCGCCATGCAAGTGGTAAGTGGAATTCATAGATGAAGAGCGTGAGTGATAGAGTGTGGCAAGGTGTATGTAAATAATTTATGAGTGGGCAATTGAATTAAAAGATGGGGAGTTGGACGGCTATGATTGGTTCTCGTAGTTCTCGTACGAAAAATAGTTCTCGTTTGTACTTTTCCCTATATATTATATATTTTATATATATATATATATGAAAAATGTTCAATATAGTCCATAATTAATTCATAGTCCTAAAGGACTAATTTTAGCATTTGGATTAATGACATCAATGGTATAGATTAAATTTTAAAAATTTAGGTAGAGTGGCATTTTCGTAATTCACATGTGATGCTTTTACAAATCACATGTGATTGTATACTGAATCGTCTGTGATTGAATATTAAAATTTTAGGACTATGTTTTTTAAATAGACTTTATTGAACACAACTCTCTCTCTCTCTCTCTCTCTCACACACACACACACATATATATATATATATATATAGACACACACACATACTAGCATAGTACCCGTGCAATGCAACGGCTAGAAATAATTCCTACTCGATAACATGTCCGTTTTTAATAAAATAAGACTATTATAACATGTTCGCAATGTATCTATTTTCTTTCTCATGTTTCCATTTTCTTCTTTTAACCTTTTGTTTTAATTACACAAGTCGTTTAAAAAGTCCAAAAATGTCTATAAATTTAGGTTACATGTTATTAAGTTTATAAGTTCTAGCTATACGTATTTTCTAATACTTAAATTAAAATATGTGTTATATGATAAAATATTTAAACTATTATTTTTATGAAGATCCTTTTTATTTAATTTTTAATTTGTATTTAATGTCATATAAGTTGAAAAATAACTTGCGTTGAGTTGACTTTTTAAACATTATTTATTATGAAAGATTTAGTTATAAAAATGGTATTTAAGAATTTAATTAACTTTATATAATAGTTTCCTTATAGGTTTAAATAAAGGGTAAATTCGTCATTTCAAATTACTTAAAATTAAGATATTACAATAATCTAAATGCTTTATAATATGGTAGAAGAATGTTCAATAAAGTCCATAATTAATTTATAGTCCTAAGAGACTAATTTTAGCCTTTGTATCACTGTCATCAATGGTCCAGATTAAATTTTAAAAATTTGAGTGGAGTGGCATTTTCGTAATTCACATGTGATGATTTTACAAATCACATGTGATTGTATACTGAATCACATGTAATTGAATATTAAAATTTCAGGAGGGTTCATTTGAGAACTATTATTAGTGTGATAACCGTGAGAACCAATCTTAGACCATCAACATCCAACCCATAGTTACCCTATCAAATCCACTGTCACATCACCATCCACATCATCACCCACCTCTAACCTACAAACCCCTACATCCAATTCTCTTCTACTCAAGAGAGAAAGAGTGAAGAAAAGGAAAAAAGGAACCCACAACGGGTTTGGGAACCAGCTTGGTCTGGAACTCGCTTGGACCCACACCATGGCGATGGTGTTCTTGGAGGGTAGGGAAGCCAGCCAGCGCTAGTCTCCCTACCGATGCGGGTGGTCTTAGCTGTTCAATTGGTAAATGAAATTCATGGATGAATAACGTGGGTGATTGGGTGTTGCAAGGTGTATGTAAGGAATTCATGGGTGGGCAATCCAATTGAAGGAGGGGGAATTGGATGGCTAAGATTGGTTCTCGCGGTTCTCGCAATAAAAACGGTTCTCAAATGAACTTTTCACTACAAACACACATATAGGTTAATGTGAAAAGTGTTTTATTTGCAAAAGGTACGAGAATTATACCGTTGCATAACTACGTATATGTGATCATGATGTATTCTACTATATATCCAGAGTTGCTTTTAGGCATGTATTAGAAGTATTAATTAATCATTTATATGATGTATATTTTATGATACAATTGTAAGTTTGTGGGGTTCAAACTCAAAACTAATTGGTTATGAGAGGGGTAGCTCATGACTCTTATTAAGCGATTACAAAGTCACTTTCCGTCCGATGTGGGACATTACTCAGCACGCCCCTCACGCAATTTTTAAACATCCGATCAATAAAATCAAAGATCCAAAAGAAATGTGACAATTTTTAAACCATCCGGTCAATAAAATCAAGGGTTCAAACTGTCGTGCATTTTAAAGGTGTTGTCATTTGATCCTAACTCTATATGTATATATATATATATGTGTGTGTGTGTGTATATGTATATATACGTATATATATGTATATATATATATATGTGTGTGTGTGTATAGGGGAAGGTTTATTTGAGAACCGTTTTTATTGCGAGAACCATGATAACCAATCTTAGCCATTCATTTTGGATAATGGAATTCATAGATGAAGAGCATGTCGGGGTTTGCTAGGCATGCAACGGAAGCAAAAGAACAAGATAACAAGAAACATATTGTCAAGAAACCCCAAACCATGGACCAAACACTACATGCAAGACATGCAACATGAAAAAGAGCAAGGAGAAATTTATACCACTCTAGATTCGGAGCTGGAGTTGAACTTTTAGTTGGATGAACGAGAAAGCCAAGTCAAGCCTTCCTCTATTGCTAGTCTACACCAAGCTTTGTGTAATCTCCTTGTACTAGCAAGTCTTGATGATCTTCAATGACTTGAAATCACTAAAGAAACAATAACCAGAAGATCTCCCTTGCACTCCTCTGGAAATACTCACAAGAACACTCAATGTATGCACCTCACAAGAAGTCTCTAAGTGTTTGAGTGTTTGTAGTTGCAAGAGTATGATAGGAGTTTATGCATGGCTCTTTTATAGGCCTTAACATGACCCTCTAGTGCCCCAAGGCTAGCCATAAGGTCATCATTGAGCTCTACATGCATTGATGGAGAGTGGAGGCAAAAGCAAAAAGCAACCTACAGTTCTGACAGGAGTTCACGCCGTGAAGTCCACCTGGCCAGGTTCTTTTTGTAACTTAAACAATTTAATTCCCTTTTGCCCCTTTCACTTTGGTTGTTGTCGAGATTAACCCTTGGTGTGTGATCCAATAGGCCTATGCATCATCGGTAGTGATATTGGCGTACGTAGGTCAGTGGCCATACTCCAACAGACTCTCACTTGCACATGACATACCGTACCCATGGTACCACAGACAAAGAGTGGCCTCTAGCAAGGCATCTTTGCCCCCAAGTCATCATAGGTTTTGTCATCTTGGACAAATGCCAAATCTCAAATATAGATAAGAAATGGTCCTATAGATAAGTGATCAAACATCCTTTGTTCGCGATATCCGTGTGAACAAGAGACATGGTTAGATGTCAATCTCCAGATAGTTCACGATTATGTTTCTCGATCAAGATTGATGGTGACCAAAATTCTAGTTGCAACCGATCAAACATTATTGCAACTTGTGCACGGCCATGCATTTTGATGTCAGCTCTCAATCATCGAGGGGCCCATGGATATCTCTCTAAAACTAGAGGAACAAATTCTTTTGACTACATTGTTCCGCCACATATACCATACTTTACCTAAAAACTCCCTTTATAACAGCCAGTTACGAACTGCGTTTGAAAGTAATCAAAGCAAAGCAGGTACATGCTTTGAAACACATGTATCTCCGGTCTAAGTATGAATTGATATTATCATCCTGAGTTACTTGTGACAATAACCATGAAGTAACTTCAGGTGTGGGTTGTCCAATTACTTGAATAATTTAAGTATAGGCGAAGTGTTGCGTCTCTTGTATTTAATCCACTATTGAATACGCGACCAACCATTTCCCTCAATCTTAATTCAAACTTCCTCCCCTAGAAGAGTGACTGATTGTGGACATTTAGAATGATAAATCATTCTGGGAAGTGATTAAACATGCTAAGATGGAACACAGTAAGGATTCAAGAAAATACCCGCCCAAGACGTATCATTAATCTCCATTTAATAATCGATATAATATGAAATACAATACTGCTTAATGTTCCCAAGAATAAATACGTATCAAACATAAACCAAAAATACTCAAGCCAAGTCACTAGCGAATCTAACACCTATAGATCTAGTGTGAGAATCATGAACGGCTTGTAACAACGGCTTTGTGAACGGATCAGCCAAGTTGCTCTCCGATGTTACTCTGTTGATGACAATATCACCGCTCTCTATTACATCTCTGATGAAATGATATTTTTGAGGAATGTGTCTCGTCCGCTTGTGAGCTCTTGGTTCCTTTGCCAATGCAACCGCACCCTCATTATCGCAGAAAAGCTCTATGGGGTCGGTAATGCTAGGAACCACTCCAAGATCTTGGATGAACTTCCTCATCCATACAGCTTCCTTTGCTGCTTCACTTGCCGCAATGTATTCGGATTCGGTAGTTGAATCAGCAACCGTGTCTTGCTTGGAGCTTCTCCAGCTGATAACACCACCATTTAAAAGGAACACGAACCCCGATTGTGATCGGCAGTCGTCCTTGTTCGTCTGGAAGCTTGCATCAGAGTACCCACATACTCCTAGCTCTTCCTCACCACAATATACCAAGAACATCTCCTTTGTTCTTCGAAGATACTTGAGAATGTTCTTGACTGCGATCCAATGGGCTTGCCCGGGAATTGCCTGATATCTACTCGTCATGCTCAATGCACACGATACATCAGGACGAGTGCATAACACGGCGTACATGATTGATCCTACCGCCGAAGCATAAGGAATCCTCTTCATTACGTCTAGTTCCTCGTTGGAACAAGGACATTGAGCTTGATCAATGCCATTCCATGCATCATAGGGGTGTTACCCCTCTTAGAGTCCTCCATCTTGAATCGCTTCAAGACTTTGTCCACATATGCACTTTGGCTTAGCCCAATAAGCCTTTTGGATCTATCTCTATAGATCTTTATGCCCAAGATATAAGCTGCCTCTCCTAAGTCCTTCATAGAGACACAATTCCCAAGAAAAGATTTAACGTCTTGTAAGGTTGGGACATCGTTTCCAATAAGTAGAATATCATCTACATATAGGATTAGGAATACTACAACACTCCCACTAGCCCTGACATATATGCATGGTTCATCCTTGCTTTTCGAAAATCCAAATTCCTTGATTTTCTCATCAAAGCATAGGTTCCAGCTGCGAGATGCTTGTTTAAGTCCATAAATGGACTTCTTGAGTTTGCAGACTCTATTAGGATACTCAGGATGTACAAAACCCTCGGGTTGTGTTATAAACACCTCTTCATTTAGCTTCCCATTAAGGAAGGCGGTTTTTACATCCATTTGCCAAATTTCATAATTATAAAATGCAGCAATGGCCATGAGTATTCTTATAGATTTCAACATAGCCACTGGAGAAAAGGTTTCCTCATAATCAATACCATGAGTTTGTTTGAAACCCTTAGCCACCAGTCGGGCTTTGAAAGTATCTACAGTTCCATCCACGCCGGTCTTCTTCTTGAAGACCCATTTACACCCTACTGACATGGACTCCATCTCGCTTTCCATAGCCTCCTTCCACCTAGTAGAGTCAATGCTTGCTACGGCATCCTGGTGACGGGATATGAGAAACCCATATCTCTCTGGCTCGTGACGGGATCTACGAGATCTACGATGAGGTAATGGATTGTTGTCAGGTACCGACACATCATCATGTTCGGTTTCAACCACTTTGGGTTGAGTGCTAGTGCCGACACTAGTCCCTTCATTTGTGGGTTCTTGAATTTCTTCAAGATCAATCTTCTTTCCACCAGATTGCATGGATATCAGTTCTCTTTCAAGGAAAACTGCCCTCCTTGCAATAAAAACTTTGTTTTCTGAGGGTTTGTAAAAAATATCCCATGGCTCCGGTAGGATACCCAATGAAGTAACACTTCTCTGATCGGGGTTCAAGTTTGTCCTCTACCTCACGTCTAACGTAGGCAGGACATCCCCATACTTTGAGATATGCAATTTTAGGAACTACTCCATGCCATATCTCATAAGGTGTTTTCTGGACTTTCTTTGTCGGTACGAGGTTGAGGATTCTAGCCGCCGACTCAAGAGCATACCCCCAAAAACTGATGGGTACTTTCATGTGACTCATCATTGATCGGATCATATCCAACAATGTCCGATTTCTCCGCTCGGCTACACCATTCAATTGTGGTGTCCTAGGAGGTGTTAATTGTGATATAATCCCACAATTTTTAAGATGATCAATGAACTCTGAGCTAAGATATTCGCCTCCCCTATCGGATCGAAGTATCTTTATAGATTTGCCCAATTGATTCTGAACTTCGTTTTGGAATGTCTTGAAAACCTCAAAGGTTTCAGACTTATGCCTAATCAGGTAGGCATATCCATATCTACTATAGTCATCGGTAAATGTAACGAAGTATCTTGAGTTGTTTCTTGTGACATGCTTGAATGGACCGCATACATCAGTATGCATAGTGTCCAACAAGTCCTTGCCCCTTTCACTCACACCGGTAAAGGGAGATTTTGTTATCTTGCCCAATAAACAAGATTCGCATACTTCACTAGACCCGAGGTCAAATGATTCCAAGATCCCATCCGCTTAAAGCTTGGTGATGCACCTTGTTTATATGGCCAAGGCGACTATGCCATAAAGAAAACTTGTCCAAAGTATTTCTGGATTCAGAATCGATATTCATGAGTGTTCTATCATTTGAGATATATGCACCGGCTTCGTATATACCACGACATGGATATGCTTTAAAATAACAAACATCATCTTTAAGACAAGAGATAATTCCATTATCAAAATTAAAGTAATATCCATCATCATACAAAGCAAATAGAGAAATAATGTTTCGCGCCACACTTGGAGAATAGCATACATTTTTCAAAATAATAGAGTAACCGGATCTAAAAGTTAGCTCCACACTCCCTTTCTTCAAAACGGGGACGACCTCCTTGTTCCCCATTATAAGATCCAGCTCTCCATCTCTCAGCCTTCTACTTTCCTTTAGCACCTGCACAATGTTACAAATGTGAGTGCCACAGCCGGTATCTAATATCCAACCATTTGAATTAGAAGTATGATGAAGTTCAATCATGAACGTACTTGAAGTAGAAGCACCCACTCCCGAAGCTCTAAGCTTCTTAAGGCCTTATAGGTACTTTGGGCAGCTCTGGCACATGTGCCCTTTCGCCCCACAGAAGAAGCAAACCGCCTCCTCCGGAGTCTTTGCCTGGGGAATAAGACCCTTTGGCTTAGGCTCCTGGGTAAGGTTAGGCTTGGGAGCCCCAACCTTTCCCTTACCTTTACCCTTAGGGGTAGAGGCCGGTTTCTTCCTTTTCTTGGTTCCTCCTTCCGTGATAGCCAGGACGGGAGCTGGAGAGGTGGGCTTTTGTTTGGTCATGTTGGACTCAGCGGTCCTCAACATACCATGTAGCTCCATTAGGGTTTTGTCCATTCCATGCATATGATAACTCAAAGTGAATTGATCATAAGATGGAGGAAGGGATCACAGGATAATATCCACCGCCATCTCCCTTCCTATGGTAAACCCTAGTCTCTCCAAGCGCTCCACGAGTGCCTTCATCTTGAGCATGTGGAGACTTACGTTCCCGCCACTCTGCAACCGGCAACCAAGTAGGTCGTTCAAGCACCCATACCGTTCTTGCCTTGCTTGTTGTTGTAACATGTCCTTCAACTCAAGCATCATTTCATAAGCATTTAGATGCTCCATTTGCTTTTGCAAATCGTGGCTCATCGTGCTTAGCATGAGGCAAGTAACCTTGTTGGTGTCTTTGACGCGTTTTTCATACGCATCACGAATGGACCTACTTGCGTTTGGAGCAGGGGTTTCCGGGGGGTTCCTTAATGGTAACCAATTTATCCTCATCTCGTAGGACAATACGTAATTGCCTAGACCAATCCATAAAGTTTGTTCCATCAAGTTTCTCCTTCTCTAGAAAAATTCTCAAAGAGAAGTGGGTGGTGTTGTTGGTGCTTGAAGATGACATCTATTAAAGCAAAGTAGTTTAGTTAGTTTGATAAACCTTGTTAAAAATAATTACCCCATGTGTTAAATAAAACTATCATTTTAACAAGGGCTAAGAACCATATTTCAATTTAAACCTTGTTACAAATACATGTTTAAAGATAGAAATGACATGCAAGCCACAAGATCCTATCTTCTAGTACTTTACATAAATTTGGAATTTAAATGGCATGCAAGCCACAGGAACAAATTTACATACCAAACAATTACACAAATAACTTATTACAAACCATGTCACTAGAAGTCACCAAATGAATAAATAAATATAAATATAACCAAACATCACAACCAAAGGTCTAGGGCATATTGGTTACCAACAAAGCTATCTAATCAACTTAAGAAAGCAAACAAGCATGGTGTGTCACAAGAAACCCATGCAACATATGTATCTTGGTTAAGATTATTTATAATACTCAAGGCATAAGAAATAATCTCATGTACATATGCATTAGTAACACCAAACCAATTTTGATGAAACATATTCATATATACATAATATAAGTACATGCAATTATATATTTCATGCCAAATAATAATCCACATGTAAATATATCAACCAAGACACAAGGCAACTAGCTACTGGAAAAACTAGAAACAAACAACAACAAGGCCAAAACCAAAAAATCAAAACAGATTTGAAATTTAAAAACTGAAAAAAGATTTCTATTAAGGACTTCACGGCGTGAACTCAAGAGAGTGCACGGCGTGAAGTTCACCCGACCAGTTTTCAAAAAATTTGTTTTTCGGTTTTAGGCCACCATGTGCAAATCTGATGTAGAGGTGGCTCTGATGCCACTGTTGGGGTTTGCTAGGCACGCAACGGAAGTAAAAGAACAACATAACAAGAAACATATTGCCAAGAAACCCCAAACCATGGACCAAACACTACATGCAAGACATGCAACATGAAAAAGAGCAAGGAGAAAGTTATACCACTCTAGATTCGGAGCTGGAGTTGAACTTCTAGTTGGATGAACGAGAAAGCCAAGTCAAGCCTTCCTCTATTGCTAGTCCACACCAAGCTTTGTGTAATATCCTTGTACTAGAAAGTCTTGATAATTTTCAATGAGTTGAAATCACCAAAGAAACAATAACCAGAAGATCTCCCTTGCACTCCTCTAGAAATACTCATAAGAACATTAAGAACACTCAATGTATGCACCTCACAAGAAGTCTCTAAGTGTTTAAGTGTTTGTAGTTGCAAGAGTATGATAGGAGTTTATGCATGGCTCTTTTATAGACCTTAATATGACCCTCTAGTGCCCAAAGGCCGGCCATAAGGTCATCATTGAGCTCTACATGCATTAATGGAGAGTGGAGGCAAAAGCAAAAAACAACCTCCAGTTCTGACAGGAGTTCACGCCGTGAACTCCAAGGAGTTCACGCCATGAAGTCCACCTGGCCGGGTTCTTTTTGTAACTTAAACAATTTAATTCCCTTTTGCCCCTTTCACTTTGGTTGTTGTCGAGATTAACCCTTGGTGTGTGACCCAATAGGCCTATGTATCATCGGTAGTGATATTGGCGTACGTATGTCAATGGGCATACTCTAACAGAGCGTGGGGGGATTGAGTGTGGCAAGGTGCATGTAAGGAATTCATGGGTGGACAGTCCAATTGAAAGAGGGGGGATTGGATTACTAGGATTGGTTCTCACGGTTCTCGCAATAAAACGGTTCTCAAATGAACTTTTTACTATATGTATGTATATATATGTACACTTCGCTTCAAATAAAAAGTGTATTAAGGTAATAAGTGAAAGAGGTAATCACAATTTGACACGTGACAAATATGTTTAAGAAGTACTTTAGACATTTTATCTACTTTTTTAAATGAACCCTAAATCTCCTAATTGTCCCCTAATATCCCAGGTTTCATTTTAAAACTACTTTTATTACAAATACCGCGAGAACCAATCTTGACCCTTAGGTAAAATAAATCAATGGCTATAAAAATGACGGCTCATTAAGAGTCATTGATGACGCATTAATGAGTGGTATTTTGGGAAATCAAGTCTTGCTTTTTAATGACGGTTCACCCGAACGTAATTCACGGTTGAAATATATATAAAAGATCAAAATACCCCTATTAACGAGCATTAATGATGATTACAAAGGGTACTCATGATACTTCCAATAAGAACGGTTCTCAAATCAACTTATATATATATATATATATATAGTTAATTACAAAAATGGTCCCTGTGGTTGTCACTGATTTTCAGTTTTAGTCTTTTAACTTCAAAAATTACGAAAATAGTCACTATGGTTATCATTTTGTTTCACTTTTGGTCCTTTAGGCTAACTCCAGTTAAATTTGACCGTTAGTCAAAGGGTATTTTGGTCTTTTTCCATCTTATTCTTGTATCCAAACAAGTTTTCCCTATTATAATAATTTCCAAACACTTTCATTTAAAGGTTATCTTTACCCAAACACTATTTATTAATTTTCTTTTTAATTAAACAAGATATTTAATGGTCTGTTTTGGAATCTGTTCAAGACCCCCCCTCTCTCTCTCTCTCTCCTTCTCTCTCTATAATACGGCCACCACCACTGTTCCCCTCCCACCGTGATAGCTCCGGTCAAACCTCCATTCTCGACCACCACCGCTATGGACCAACCTCTATCGCCGCCCTAGCACCACCACTCCACCATATATCCCTTGATCTACCAACATCATCATCACCATCGCTGCCACTTCCATCGAAGCTTACCACCTGCGATGCTACCCCATCCCTACCACCTACGATGCTACCACCGCATCATCGCGGTCGAATAATCACCTCCGCCACATCACCACCGCCTTCTCTCTCATGTGATTAGGGTTCTTGGTCAGCGATTGTGTTTTTCAAGTTTCTAGATCTCTGTTGATCATCGACCAGTGAGTTTTTTATATGGACTAACAGTGAGTTCAAATGATTTCAGATTTGCTTTTTTAGCGTCGATTTACTTCAAATTGTTCCAGATCTGTTTATCATCCCCAAAGTTGTTTCTTCGATTAGGATTTCTTATTGGTACTTGATTTGGATTTGTTTCTCTCTAAATAGAAATAGTTTCTCTCTCAAATTCGAGATTTGTGTGATCGTCGAATAATCTCCTTTTTCTTGTATGTGTTTTGAATCTTTTTTTTTCTTTCTTGTTTGTTTGTTTCGGTTTATAATCCATTAGGTTCTTTTAGTTTCCAGATTTGTGTTAATTAATGACTAGATTTCTTTATCATCTGTTAGGGTTTGTGGTTTTTAAATAGATATGAAGGAGGAGACCGATTTCTACTTGTAAGTCTAGATAAATATCACGAACACCAAATACACCGAAGAATATTTACAAGGTATAATTAAAATTAAAAATTATTTTTTAAAGATAATCAATAATTAATATGTATGAAAATAGTAATTAACTTTATTAATAATTAATTAATTATTAGTTAATCTTGACAAAAGGTTAATTAATAATTAATTGACAAAGGGATAGAAAGAGGTTAGAGGATGTTTGGATACAAGAATAAAATGGAAAAGATCAAAATACCCTTTGACTAACAGTTAAACTTAACTGGAGTTAGTTTAAAGGACCAAAAGTGAAACAAAATGACAACCATAGTGACTATTTTCGTAATTTTTGAAGTTAAAGGACTAAAACGGAAAATCAGTGACAACCACAGGGACCATTTTGTAATTAACTCATATATATATATATATATATATATATAGTTCAATTGAGAACTATTTTTCGTATAAGAACTACGAGACCTGTTTGTAACAACTTTAATAACTCATTAATAGTGGTATTTTGGTTATTTACATATTTACCCAACCATAAATTACGTACGAGTGAGCCGTCATTAATTTGCAAGGCTTGATATTCCCAAAATACTACTCATTAATGAGTCATTAACAAATCATTAATGAGCCACTAACAAGTCATTAATGAGCCATTAATGAATC
Organism: Dittrichia graveolens; assembly: GCA_038502395.1. Taxonomy (NCBI): domain Eukaryota; kingdom Viridiplantae; phylum Streptophyta; class Magnoliopsida; order Asterales; family Asteraceae; genus Dittrichia; species Dittrichia graveolens. The sequence continues at coordinate 18,888,731 of JARJIL010000009.1, forward strand.
AGTAATGAGATGCAAAAAATTCTTAGCGATTGATTAATTTTAATCGATGGCTAAGATTAATTCTCGTACAAAAAATAAGTCTAATTTGAGAATGAATATTTAGGTGAGAACGTGGGAGCAAATCCTATCAATCAATTAGATTTTGATATATTAGATCTAACTGTCTAAATTCACCCTTTGCAATTATTGGCCGTTGCAATTAATGGTTAGGTAATGAATAAAATGAAGAGCCATATGTAGAACGTCAAATCAAATTAAATAGAGGGTCAGGATTAACTCTCGCATTCCCACTATACACACACAGGGAAAAGTTCATTTGAGAACATTTTTTATTACGAGTACCGTGAATATCAATCTAAGTCATCCAATTCCCCCTCCTTCAATGTCTTTACCCACCCATGAATTCATTATGCACCTTACCATACTCTCTCTCTCTCTCTATATATATATATATGTATTTATACATAGGAAAATTTTCAATCAAGAATTGTTTTTCATGCGACAATTGCAGGAATTGTTTGTACCACTATTAATGACTCATTCATAGGGGTATTTTGGTCCTTTACATATTTACCTAACAATGAATTGTGTTTAGGTTAGCCGTCATCAATTTACGAGACTTGATTTTCTTAAAATACCACTCATTAATGCTTCATAAATGAGGACGTTAATGACTCATTAAGGCTATGTGAATCCAACCCATAAATTCTCACATATTCCCATTGCCACATCAGCGCCACATTACTTTTCTCTTCCATCCCCTTGCATCTCACTCCTATCACTCTAACTCATACATCTACACTCTCCAACCACCCCCAAAAAAGAAAAGGAATATATATAGACTAAGTCGTCTTGGTATTGGATCCACTCTTCTCTTAGCATAACGGGGAGAAAGGAAAAGAAAAAAACAAAAAAACTTAGCGTGAGTTGGAACCAGCGGATGGACTCACTTTCAATTCAAGGGGGATAGGGCGATGGTGTGGGATGGATTCACACTAACCTCGTGGTCCGTCGCTGGATGATTGCAAGGGCTAATGAGTCACTACCATTAATAATCATCATTGATTTATTTTAAATCAAGGGGTTAAGATTGGTTCTCAAAGTTATCGTACGAAAAACAGTTCTCATTTGAACCCTCCCCTATCTATATGTGTATGTATGAATATATATATATATATATATATATATATATATGGGATGGTTCATTTGAAAATCGTTTTTATTGCATGTACCGTGAGAACCAATCTTGGCCATTGATTAAAATATCAATGACCAATAAAAATGACGGCTCATTAATGATGCATTAATGAAGGATATTTCAAGAAAATCAAGGCTCGATCTTTAGTGACTACTCACCTTGATGTAATTCATGGTTGGAATTTATATAAAAGACCAAAATACCCCTATTAATAAGCATTAATGACAGTTACAAATGGTACTCGCAATAAAAACGATTCTCAAATGATCTTTTCATTATATATATATATATAGGAGGGATCCGGTAAGAAAACTTGTAGACCAATCATTTATTTATCTAAAATATGGCTATAAACTCAACATACCTTAATCAAACCAAATAATTAAATATTCAATATACCTTAATTAAACCAAGTTTAATATCAGCTATTAAATAAAGATCATCCAAGGGTTACAAACTATTTTCCAAGTTCTCATCTTAAAAGGTGTTCTCATTTGATCCTGCCTTTATATATATATATATATATATATAAATTACTAATTTACCCCTTATTTAACCCTATAAGAAAACCATTATATGGAGTTAATTATATTCTTAAATACCCTTTTTATAACTAAACATTTCATAATAAATAATGTTTAAAAAAGTCAAGTCAATAAAAATTAATTTCCAACTTATAAATACAAGTTAAAAATTAAATAAAAATGATCTTTATAAAAATAATTATTCTAAATAGTTTATCACATAACACATATTTTAATTTAGGTATTAGAAAATATGTATAGCTAGAACTCATAAACCTATAACATGTAACCTAAATTTATAGACATTTTTGGATTTTTTAAAATTAGTTGTGTACTCAAAACAAAAGAGTTTAATTTATAGTATATTTAATATTCTTTTTGTTTTATATTTTATTGTTTTTAGAAATTTATTTTAAAAATTAATAAGAGAGTTATAAAGAAAATATAAATATAAGAAATGGAAAAGGAGAAAGAAATTAGATATATTGCGAATGAAATTGTTCGATGTCATTATAATGTATGAATATAATAGCCTTACGTTATTAAAAACAGACATGTTATCGAGCATTAATTATTTCTAACCGTCGTATAGCATGGGTACTATGCTCAGCGGCGAATTTAGGATCTAAAACCATGTGGTTCCTTAACATACTTATATGACAAAATAAAAGATTAGGCGTATGGGTCATGTCATTAATACGGAACATTGAACTAAAAACATTTATAGTTTTAAGTCATTTCAACTGTTTCCTAGAAAGTTGGCCTTTGAAATCTCTTTATTTAAATAAACCAGAACTTACCTGCTAAATATTTTTTTATAAAAGATTGATTTCTAAGTTGGTTCTTAAAAAAAGCTTGTTAAAGTAAACTCGAACTTTTTAATTTTAGCTCTAACCTCAACAAGTTTTGTCGAACACATCCTAAGGTTGGTTAATAGATTTAAAATCTTAAATTAATGCTTACAACATTGTTTGTAAGTTTAAATGTAAGGTGGTTCTTAATACACTTTAAGATAGTTTATATGAAAAATTATTACCTTTTCTCTAACTAAATTTCAAATCGAGAACTGTTTTTCGTAAAAGAACCGCCAGAACCAATCTTAGCCGTCTAATTCCCCCTCATTCAATTGGATTGTCTACCCATGAATTTCTTATATGCACTCTGCCACACCCAATCCCCTCACGCTCTTCATCAATGAATTTCATTATCCAAAATGAACGGCCAAGATTGATTCTCGTATGAAAAACAGTTATCATTTGACTCTCCCTTATATATATATATATATGGTGTAGGACACATACCTTTCATGACCAATATATATGAAGTCAACCCAAATTCACCAAGAGGTATATATAGCAATTACAAACTTCTTTCGACCTTCTTATTCTACGTAGGTACATTGATCATATTATATAAAAGAGAAAAAGGTCGCTATTGTTGTTCTTGGACTATCCATTCCTTCCTTCCCCTTCTCCGGTTGTATAAGTTTTGTTTTAAAATATAAACACAAATAAGACGGTTACAAATACCCGAATATTATATTTCAAAAGTTATAATAAGTTTTTATATCGAAATATAGATACAAACAAGATGCTTATAAATACATATTCATTTTTATACTGAACATTAAGTTTCAGAAATTATAGAAGCATAAAAATAAACTTTTTAAGTATATATTATATTATAATAAAATTTATATTGAAATGTTGATAAAAGTGTGACACATGCAAATATGTATTTGTATTTATATTATTCTTATTCCATAAGCACTTGTATCTTCATTTCTTACACCATTCCAAGATACACCCTAACCCTTAGACTATATAATATATACCGGTGTGAAAGAACTATATCAAAGAGACTAACCGAGTTAACGGCGCGAATTAATTTGCAAATTACTCATGTAGCTTGCGTTATAATAGAACTAATATTTGTGACCGTTATTTGTTCCGTCGCGAATTTGCAACAAAAAACATCAATCACTAAAAGTTAATTTGCTGCTAATCGTGGCGGATTACCGACAAATTTTGGATTCTTGCAACAAAAATTAGGGTTGTTGTATCACCGTGCTTTCGAGAACCAAATTTTTCTTTTTAAAATACTAATTCATAATTTTCATATAAAATACGCAGCGGAATATAAAACAAGTGGCTAATATTTTACATTCAAAAATTGCCACATACAAGGTTTGGTGTTACTGTTACTGAACTGTTCGACCATTATTTGTTTACAAACAACATATCAGAGTTTAACAAAAGATAGTGTTCCTCCTAAAACATGTAACTACCCCCAGGCACCCGAGCTCACAGCCTAAGGATCACCTGCACATGAGAGAGTAGTATATGTTAACTATAATAGCTAGTGAGTACCAAATAGCATGCAATCAATATAAACATATCACATATCATCAATCATGCTCAGATAGTTCTATCCTAGCATCTCGCAACGAGCTGGCGTAATCAGAAGGTAACATATCTCGCAGGGGAGCTAACCCGGCTCAATGCACCAAACTGGGGTACCAGACACATCAACCACTCCGGTGGGTGAGCTGTAAAGCGGTCCACCATTGCGTTTTGGAATCAACCGATTCCTCTTTGTACAACCATAAGCTATACTCAAAGAAGACAGCTTTGTCCTTAAAGTAGAACAACTTTGTTCTTGTTGTAGGACAGCTTTGTCCTTGTTGTAGGACAGCATTGTCCTTGGGATCCGGACCATTCACAAACAAATAATCTGATCCAATCGAATCTTCAATGCGCGCATATAATCATATATATCATCATAGCATACACCTAATCAAGTGCATATTACATTGTGTTAACATGTTAAATCTAGCATCATCATGCAACCTACACTTAATCAAGTGCGTGTACAAGTCATGGTATACAATTCTGTATTCATTGTTAATATATGTTATAGATATATTAATCGGTATGTTATCAGGCACTCACCTGACGAGCTAGAATATTATACTCTACGACACAGAAGCTTCTGGACCAACTGGAATACCTAAACAGGGTTTCCAGATATTAAAACCTTGCAAAATAGAATTTGCCAGAGGCAGGGCACGCCCGTGCCTGGCAAAGCACGCCCCGGGTTTGGATGGGTACGCCCCGTACCTAATACCCAGGTACACCCCGTGACTACAGGGCACCCCCGGGCTTGCTAGGGTTAGGCACACCCCGTACCTTTGGGAGGTACGGTCATGCCTCCCAGGTACGCCCTGAGGTACGGTCTATTCTTGAGAGGCACGCTCGTGCTTTTCTATTTACAGTAGCAGGTTCGACCAGAACCTGTTGTTTCCAAACAGAATTTACCAAAACCATTTTCCAGCTCAATTCTTTCATTCACATATGAAATTACCCTTCAAAACTAAGCCAAAACAACAACTTTGACACATCTAAACATCCAAATCAGGGTTTGGGACCAAAATCATCATTTTGACCCATTTACCATTTCTTACTAGAATTCAATCAAGAACTTCATTTTATTTACAGATTTTGGTTGCTATTAACTTAGAAACCAGTTAGGAACAGATTGGAATCAACAAACTTAATTATTGGTATCAATTTCAATTAAACCCAATTGAACCTAAACTTCAAGATGATGAAGAACTTGAAGAATTTACTTACAACAAAGTGGAGATTAGGACTTGGTGATTTGCAGCAGATTAGAGACTTGGATTTAACACTTGAATTCAGCAAGAATCAGATTGCTTGATGATTTCCTCTTGATACTCTTCTTCAATGCCAACACACAAGAACACAATGAGAGAAAACAACCAAAGTCTTTGTTTGTGAAATGGGTGTACACGTAAGTGTACACTAAGATGCCTACTTGTGGTTTGTTAATATCCACAAGTGGGTATCTTCTTCCCCTTTTCAACATACAACTTAACGCACGAGTACCCGTTTTAACTAACGGGGATATTTTTAGAAACCTCGTTCTAAACCATTTAATATTTTATTATTCTTATCTATTTCCAATGATATTTTTATTTTATCATTTCTTTATTATTTTCTTCTATTTTCCAAATAATTAATTATATATATTTATATATTTATTTTATTCAATATTAAATAGAATTTTAGACGTACCAGATTCGAACACGACTAGGCCCAATCCGAGGTTGTTATAGTTGCTAAGATTGTCCCAAACATCGATGGATTTGTCACGAAAAATTTAACAATGAAGTTGCCACATAAGATTTAGTGATGGATTTGTCACGGATATTAAGTGATAGATTTACTATGGATATCTCGACATATTTGGCATGGTTTTTAGCGATGAATTTTTAACGGATATTAACTGGTATGGTGTGGTTTGATGATTTTTACGGTTTTCGTTTCTAAACTTAATTTTATTTTTGCAGATTTATTCCCTATATTCCTAATGCTCTTACGACTTTGGTCCAAGGACAAACTAAAAATATAAAAAAAAAAACCCTTATCTTATTATCTTATTAATTTCTTCATTATTTATTTATTTAAATACATTTATTTAATGCATAGTCGTTAGTCATGTAGTCGAAGATATTGATACATAATAAAAAAGTAGTAACATCACATTGTTTATTACATTTATTTATATAAGTTGAATTATAAAATAAAATATTAAAATTAAAATTAAATTAAAATAAACACCAAATACAAAGTTCGAATCGAAACGAAGATTGATTTTAAAAGTTTGAATCAAACCGAAAATCTTACCTAAAGTTCATATCAAAACAAATAATGAATTCAGAAAACGAAAACCGTATTCAGTTATATTCACAAACTGGAAAAATACTCGTAGAACACATTTGACCGAATTGGTCTCCGTCACAAATTTCCGTATTTGTAGCACTGTACCATTTTTTTTCTTTATGTACCCATTTTCATGTAGAATAAGAAGATTCAAAGGAGTCTGTGAAGGAATTTTGGTTGACTTCTGCATGGTCATGAAAGGTACCCTATATATCGAGGTCGTTGACTCGTTGCATGTCTGCAATTTATATATATTACTATGTTTTCTCACAAATAAATCGAATAATCCATTTGGTATTAAACTTGAAAGTTGCCAAGTCAAATAATCCATAAATTTAATGGTATATATATACGATGGCAGGTCAACTTTAGTGGTCATTAGAATATAGAATTTGACCACTATCAGACGAAGTTTCCTGACATGCATGTATACTGTCACTGTATGAATATATATGTGCTTATAAATAGAGCCATCAATGTTCAGAATTAATCACAAACAACCTACACAAAACTAACGATCATATCTATCATCATACTCCATTAATAATGGATATAACAAGTTTTCTCAGAGATAACAGTCTCTCATTGCCTCTCTTCCTTGTATCAACAATCTTCTTCCTTTTACTCATCCTTAAACAAACAAAACTGGTTTCTTTTAAAAATCTCCCACCAGGTCCACCAAAGTTGCCGATCATCGGAAACTTGCATCAAGTGGGTGACAGACCTCATGTCTCCACTGCCAACATTGCCAAGAAATATGGCCCTCTCATATCTCTTTCATTTGGCAAGCAACTGGTTGTGGTTGCCTCTTCGCCAGAGGCAGCCATGGGTATTCTCAAGACACAAGATCGTCTCCTGTCCTCTCGTGTTGTGCCTACTGCGTTTCAGCAGGCTTCCTTGATACCACACTCCTTCATTTGGTCCGACTGTAACCAGACATGGAAATCCTTAAGAACCCTTTGTCGAGTTGAATTGTTTTCCGCTAAAGCTTTAGAAACCCACTCTAGATTACGACAGGAGAAGCTGGCCACGTTAGTAGATTTCTTGCGCAAAACACAAGGACAAGTGATTGACGTCGAGGACGTAGTTTTTACTACACTGTTTAACACTTTGAGTTCCATAATCTTTGGCAAAGATTTGCTTGACTTCAAAGACCAACACGAGACTCGTGATGGGTTGAAAGAGTTATTCCATTCTATTATCGAGTATGGAGGCCGTATTAAAGATTTAGGTTCTTTTTTCCCTATGCTTGAGAGATTTGATCTTCATGGAATAAGGAAGGGAACAATGAAACAGTTTGACAAGGCATTTGCATATTGGGAGGATATAATACAGGAAAGAAGAGCTCAAGTCAATTCTCCAACATGGTCACCCGATCAAGCTCAATCTTTCTTGGACCGGATGCTTGAGGGTGGATTCTCAAACAACCAAATCAATCAACTGGTCACGGTAAACATTAATTTCTTACCTGTTCAATTTATTTGTTATGAACCATATATATAAACAGTATTTGTTTCCACATAATTTTATTTAAAATCGTGTTCATTTCGTCTAACGTGCTATGTTTTTCGATTTCTCTAGGAATTATTTGTTGCGGGAACAAATACCACAACGTCTACGGTTATGTGGGCTATGAGCGAGCTTGTTCGACATAAAGAAGTCATGTCCAAAATACAAGAAGAGATGATAAAGGAAATCAATTCCGATCAAATCACAAACTCCCAACTATCTAAATTAACGTATCTTCAAGCTTGCGTCAAAGAAAATTTCAGATTACATCCACCCGTGCCTCTTCTTCTTCCTCATATGGCGGTAGAAACTTGTGAGGTTATGAATTACACGATTCCTAAGAATACCAAAATCTTCGTCAATGTTTGGGCTATGGGTCGTGACCCTAACCTTTGGGCTGATCCTTTATCATTCAATCCGGAAAGATTTATTGACACAAAGTTGGATTTTAAGGGCCAAGACTTCGAGTTGTTACCATTTGGTTCAGGGAGGAGGATATGTCCTGGAATGCCATCTGGTATCAAAAGTGTTGAATATATATTGGCCTCTTTGATTCGTGAGTTTGATTGGGCTCTTCCAAACAGTGATGATCCTTCAAAGCTCGATATGGATGACAAATTCGGTATTGCATTAAAAAGGGAGAAGCCATTAGAGCTAATCTTTAATCATAAATGATCTATTCTTTTATCTTAATGTGAATTATTGTATACATTATTTAATTTATTGGTTTATTTATTTTAATTTTGTATAAATGTATCAAATTGATATACTTATAACATGTGTCTTTATCTTTTTTCATTTATTAACTTATTACTTTCGAAGTCTAATAATCCAGAATATTATTTTGACTAGCATTTAGATTAATAGTTACACGTACTCCTCTAATAGTCGTTCAAAAACAAGTACGTTCATTAATCATCTCCACAAAAAGCAGCCAAGTCAAATTTCTGTAAGTAACCTCCTCAAGTGTTTGATCAAATGTTTTACATCACTCTAGTGCTTTGCCTTCTAACATTCTTATAGCGTAATTGTCGGCTAGTTTATATGTTTATTGTCTGACATACTCACTAAGCTATTGTAGCTTATCAGATACTATTTTCATGTTTATATAGGGCGCAACAAAGGCAAGGATAAGACTCCTGTTTAACCACAAGTCTTATAATACTTTTGGAAAATTAAACGCCTCTTTTGTATAACCTATCGTACATTAGTTATACATATGTAAATATCTTTTTTTCGAACATGTTTTTTAATTAATGTATGCTTCCGCTTGCTTTTCAAAAATATATGAACTATTTAAATGATATTTTATATATAAATACTAGTTTTAGAATTTTGGGGCGTTACAATACTACTACTGATTTACGTGGTTAAATTTTAAAAAGCGACAATTAGAAAACCCAATGTGGATTGGGTTAGAAAGATTCGCGTGTTATGTAAATGGATTAAAAGATCCAAGTAAATCCTAAAAATCGGATCATTCGAATGTAAACAAGGAAGCTTGTATTTCATCCTTCACCATAGAGTACGAAAATCGTTTCCCATTAAAGACCAAGTTGTTGCTTGATTTCCGGACAAACTGTAATGACCGTTCTCAAATTAATAGGTGACTATTATTAATGACAACGAATTCATTATTGTTACATGTAATAATAATAATAATATTATTATTATTATGGTTGTAGAACTTGGGCTTATTACTTTTAGTGTTGGTAACCAATTGGGCCTAGGGTGAACACATATCATTATTTATATATATATAGACAAAGGATCAAATACGAACCAAAGTACGTTGCGAACGGGCAATATACGAAAATTTTGAACGGTGGAATTTGAGAATTGGGTCAACAAGTGCGGCGTATTTAATATGCAAGCATGCAAACACCTTTAAATTAATTGAAAGCTTGATGAGCAGATATCAATAACAAAACAAAACAAATATATATTAAATATATAAAACAATCTTTAACCATTGAGATGTAATATTTATAGATAAGATGCCCCATAAAACGCTCACTTGGGGACTTCTTACTCCAGCCGGTGATTATTTTAAGTAAGAATTATTGAGTACTTCAACTAAGATGAAATAGTTTTAATAGAACTATGTTTTTAGATAAGATATAATGATTTTAAGCTAGATGCAGTTATTTTGTAGACAAGATGTATAAATTATTATATAAAAAAACTCATGCACATGAATTTGAAGAAAGATGCAATGATTTTATGCTAGATGCAGTGTTTTTAGATAAGATGCAGTAGTTTTATGCTAGATGCAGTGTTCTTAAACAAGATGCAGTGATTTTATGCTAGATGCAGTGGTTTTTAAAACAAGATGTATTGGTTCTTAAATAAGAATCCACCGATTAATTCGTGCATAATGGACTAATTTTAAGAGAACTCCATATTTTTTAGATATTATGTAATGATTTTACGTTGGATGCAATGATTTTATAGACTAGATGCAGTGGTTCCTAGAGTTCTCATTTTAAGGGGTGTTCTCATTGGATCCTCACCCTATATATATATATATATATATATATATATATATATATATATATATATATATATATATATATATCTTACTCCTATATAATACATTTACCATCTAAAAAACTCTTAATTTTAAGAAGAGTAAATTTACTAAAATACCCCTCATTTATACCTCTCATTTACCCCTCCTTTAAGTCCACAATTAATGAATTTAAACAAATAAATATTGAAAACATAACCGACAATTAATGAATTTAAACCAATACTTATAACTGAATTATTTCTAACCACAAATTTTTAATATTAACTTTTGATTCATCATATCACCATACTTATAACTGAATTAAGTTTAATCATATATTTTTAATATTAACTTTTGATTCATAAGATCATCTAAAATTCTGTTTTCAATAAATCAAGTTTAATAGAGTTCACAAACACCAAACAAATGAAAGAGTCAAAGAGTTGAAATTTATAAACATTGCATTCTAACTCAATTACATAATAACTGGAACTATGAAACATTACACACACATATATACATACATATAACCAAAGGGGCTTGCCCTGGTGGTAAGAGAGTTTTCCCAGTGAAGGAGAGGTCTTGGGTTCAAGTCTCTCTGGAGGGTTTCTTCCTAGGAGTAGTTGAGGGTCACTCCCTCATTGGTGAAAGCAGCCCTACCGAATTAATTAGGGGGTGTAGTTGGAGTGGTTCGAAACCGGGCCCGGATTAGATCAACCGGTTTCGATCCTGTGCCACTACCGCTGAGGTGAAGCTGTTCAAAAAATATATACATACATATATATAATCAGCAACTTTATGATTCAGCCATGCGACAAAACTCTTCCAACAGACTGAAAGACAAATAACTCAGAGTTAGCAATTTAATTCTTAATTTCAAAGTGGCTCTCGCAAAGAATCTTCACAAACTCATATTATCTTCATCTCGAAAAGAATCTTTACAAACTCATATTAGTTCTTTGTGATTATTTTACACAAAACTCATCACAACCTCCTCTTTATTCGCCGCCGTCACATTGCGCGGGTACTCCACTAGTGTATATATATATACTAGCATTGTACCCGCGCAATGCAGCGGGTTACGCATATTTTTTCTCGATACCTTGTCCGTTTTTAAAACAATGGTGATTTGTTTCTTTTCTAAATTATAATGTGTCAATGATATTTTACATGGATGGTAAAATTCAACAAGAATGTTGACCTTATAACTCTATTCTATTTTAAATAGCATACCCGCGCAATACAGCGACAAGAAATAATTTATACTCGATAACATGTCCATTTTTAATAACGTAAGACTATTATATCACACATTGTAATAATATCGAACAATTTTCGTTCTTAATATATCTATTTTCTTTCTTATGTTTCCATTTCTCTTTTTTATAACTCTTTTATTAATTTTAAAAAACAATAAAATGAGAAACAAAAATAATATTAAATATATTATAAATTAAATTACACGAGTCATGTAAAAAATCTAGAAATGTCTATAAATTTAAGTTACATGTTATTAGGTTTATAAGTTATAGCTATACGTATTTTTAATACTTAAATTAAAATATGTGTTATATGATAAAATATTTAAACTACTATTTTTATGAAAATTCTTTTTATTTAATTTTTAAATTTTTTTTAATATCATATAGGTTGAAAATTAATTTTTATTGACTTAACTTTTTAAAACATTATTAATTGATTTAGGTTACATGTTACTAGGTTTATAAGTTATAGCTATACGTATTTTTTAATACTTAAATTAAAATATGTGTTATATGATAAAATATTTAAACTATTATTTTTATGAAAATTCTTTTTATTTAATTTTTAATTTGTATTTAATATCATATAGGTTGAAAATTAATTTGTATTGATTTAAATTTTTAAAATGATAATTATTATGGAAGGTTTAGTAGAAATGGTATTTAAGAATCTAATTAACTCTATATAATAGTTTTCTTATATGGTTAAATAAGGGGTAAATTAGTAATTTCAAATTACTTAAACTTAAATGCTTTATAATATAGTATAGATATATATATATATACATATATGTGATCGATGCATATTATATCTATATTATTGTGCTTTATTTGATTAATTTAGACACCGATATATGATAAAATATACTACTTTGGTTAGTTTTATTGTTTTGTAGGTCGAAGAGTAAAAGGAGTTAATATGATACAATTATTTAATGAGTTGGCCAAGTTGATCGGAGTAGGAAAACAATGGAAAAGAAGTTTTTAGTCATCAACAACTGAAGTGGTTAAAAGAGATTTTAAAGAATTAAATGAGATAGCATATATTTTATAATTTATATAGTATATATATCTTAACTAATAGATATTATATATTGTATATTATATATATCTAGAGGAGGGTTCATGCGAAAAATGTTTTATTTGTGAAAAGTGTGAAAAACAATTTCAGCCATTGATTGATTTTTGATCTTGTGGTTCACATTAATCATAATTAATAATTTTATTTAATTCAAAAGGATAAATTAGTAAACACAAATATTTTCTCTTTCCTCTCACTAATTAATTTTTTTCTCTTTCCAATCTATTAATTTGATTTTGTAGTTTTTTATCTTGTTCAGTATTCTGATTTTTCTCTATTAAATTTTTAAATAAAAAACCAAATTTTACTTTTACGTTATTTTTAATACGGTGTTCACTACTAAACACAACCTACGATTTACAAATTTTTTGTTATGTATACATTCTTCATTAGTGAACACGTTCATGCCCAACGATTATCAAAACTAATAATAGATTTTTCAAACTATATAATTCCGATGTTCACTAGTGAGCATGTTAAAAATATAATACCATATGACATATTTTTAGAAGTTTTTTTTGTGTCTTCATTAACGAACAATAGATAAATTTAAAAACTTGATATTATGAATAAAAAAAGTAACAACTAATAATTATGTTCAATCATAAACAAAAAATTAACAAATTATACTTACGTTCAACAATGAATAACCTAAAAACAATAAAAAAAACAAGGTTAAAAAATTCTAAGTTCACTAGTAAACAAACAAAATAAAATAGTATTTCCCCAAAAATTTAATAATTACCCAGTTATACATCTAAATTGTTTAATAATTAACATACATCAAAAAGGAAAAAAAACAAAAGCAAAAAAAGAAAAAAAACTCAATTGTTTGTTTTAGAAACTTACAACGTGGAGCATAAGCAAATAAAAAAAATTAATCAGAACACAAAATGAAATGAAAACCTGTAAAACCCGAAATTTTATAAAATTATAAAATTTATGGAAATGCGAGTTTTGGTAAGAATTAGTAAATTATGTGGTTATGACGTTATATATATATATATATATATATATATATATTCATGTTGTGCAATTGGTGTTATATATATATTGGTAACAAATGTAAGGATGAAGAAAGATGGAGGACCTATGATGTAAATAAGTATATAAATATGTAATTGACTCATTAAGTGAGTCAAAGTAGAAGAAAAATAAGAAGAAAAATTTGGAAGAAAGGGAGCCATCGTGAGAGAGTCTAGAGAGAGAAACAAAGAAATCAAGAAGAAATCAAAGGGAAATTAGTGGTTTTGGTGATCAAACTCAAGATTTGGTGATATCTCTTCTTCTTCTTCAACCTTGGTGTGATTTTGGAGCAAAAGAGTGAAGAAACCAAGTTGGGTTTTGTAAATCAAGTAAGTCAAATCTTTGATTTGTGTTTGGTTTGAGTAATACATGAAGTATTTGGTGATTCTTGGTTTGATTTTGGGTTTAATGTGTTTAATGAGTCAAAAGTTGGGTTATTGCCAAAATTAGGGCTTGAAATGAGTCAATGTGCCTAAAGTGTGGGAAAATTGAGTGGGATGGTGATTTTATATGTGGTATTGATGAATGATACTAAAATATTGGTTGATTGTAGTGATTGTTGATTATTTATGTTGAAAATTGGTTTAATGGGTCAAAAATGGGAAAATTATGGTGTGTAGAGTTTTAATGATCAAAATTATGTTTGATGTTGTTAAAGTGATGTATTGAAGTGTTCTTGAAGTGCTTATGTTGATACAAGTAAGGTTTGTTGGAAGAAATAAGTGTTGATGGAGTATTGGTGTAAAAGTCGGGGCTGCAGCAAGAAGATCAGGCCCAGAATCACTATTCACGCTGCGTCGCAGCGCGACTAAGAAGGGTCGCGGCGCGAGGGTACTGTTTGGCCAAGGTCACTTTTTCCAGAGATTTTCTCCCGGCGCGAGGCACCCTGTCTCGCGGCGCGAGACCCCCTGGAAGGTCCAAAAACTTTGTTGGGAAAAATAGGCTTACAAAATATCCTTTTTTGTTGACACAAAAATATATAACTTGTTTATATAATTGTATGTACTAACATTAACATATGTGCACATATACATATATATATATTCAATCAAATATATTCTCTTCTATGATCTACAAAATAAGCTTCATCAAAGGGCACTAACCCAACTTTTCTAAAGCTTCTTTTCAGTGCATTTTTATGGTAAAAATGGGTTGTGTGTGGTTTTGGTAAAAGGCCAACGTCTATATTGACAAGTCTCAAAAAATTCCAGCAGGCCGACGGTCGATGCCACGGTCGGCCGTGGATCGACCGTGGACAGTCTGGACACTTTTTGAGCTTGCATCTTTTTCCTTATTTAAGGTAACTCAAGTCTTGTGTTTTAATAATCTCTTGCAATCTGAAAAAACACAGAATACATAAAAAATCTTGTGAGCTCATATTCCTTGATAATTCAATCTTTCAAGATCAAGAATCAAGCAAGAGTGAAAGTCTTCAAGTTCATATACTTCATTACATCCATATACATTTGTAATAGTGTGAGGATAATCTCTAGCCTATAAAATTAGAGAGAAGTGAGGATCAACTCTAGCCTTTCCAATTAGAGTGAAGTGAGGTTTATCTTAACCTTGTTTGCAAGAGTGAAGTGTAATTCTTGTAAGCTAAAGAGAGAAGTTGTAAAAGGTTTATCTCTACCTTCAAAGAGAGAAGATAGTGGAGCAACTCTTGGTGGGTGAGGCCAAGGAGTGGATGTAGAGCAAGGTTGTTAACCCTTGCTTGAACCACTATAAATCATTGTGTCCAAACTACTTCATTGGTGATATCTTCCTTCCCTAAACTCTTTAATTAATTGCAAATATTGTTAAAAACTTCAAAAAGTGGGCATATAACCTATTCACCCCCCCCCCCTCTAGGTTCTAACAAACTTGTTTTTGACCCCATTTGACCTTGTAATTGAGTGGGGTTTGTTTCTTATGGTTTTAGGGAGTCCGAAAGATCCGAAATGAGCGTTTAAGTCATGTATTGAGTCCAATCTTGTGTGTAACATCTATGTGTGGTTAACTTAACTAAGTTAACCTTGTGTTTTGGTGATCATAGGTTTATGATCAAGTATTAAGCCTTGGTTTGAATGGGGTTGTGATCCTCATCACACCCTCAGGTGAGTACACCCTGCGGATACCCAACTGTTTGATAAGATTACAAGTCATCATGTTGTGTTTTGACTGTTTGGCAATTGTTTGATGAATCTTGATGATTCAAATGATGTGGATTATGAAACTGTTCTATAAATGCGGGTTATATGATTTGAAACTGTTTAAGAGTTTTGAACTTACAGAATATGTAAACCATGTATTGTTTTATACTATGGTCGTTGTGAAGTATAAATGCTTTATGAAACCCTTGGGGTTTAAGAATGTGGAATTGTGAATTCAAGTTAAGAGGTGTTTTAAATGGTGGTTTTCTAAATAAGACCATTGCTCCATGTTGGAGATGGTCTATGCTTATATTGTGATTAAACTAATGGTTTTGAAACACGATGCTCCATGTTGGAGTGAACTTTGATTTTGAAACAAAAGACATGGTCTTGACTTAATGAAACTTACGTTTTCACTAAAGATGTTTTAGGCATTGATATGCCAAATATGGTTTCGATTGTTGAGCATTTATGCTCAAGTGATTTAAATTGTGAAACTTGCTCGTTTTATTGATGAACTGATATGCTTGGATTAATTGGCCTTTACGGCAAGATGATTTGTGGCCTTAATGGCAACTGATTTTATGACCCTTCGGGGTATATGTGCTTCGGTCCGGACCACTGTGTGATATAACTCTGTACCATAGGGTTCTTAGTCATTGAGACGTACACAACGGTTCCTGTGGCTTCGGCAATTGGGGGGACCCCGAGGTACGGGTGGCTGAGGGATCGGTGCAGAGAGTGGAGGGGTATGTCAGTAGCCATCATGACCGTGTGGGTTCACTAGGCTGACGAGCCACCGAACCCGTGGCAACACGAGTGGATTTGGTGAACAGGGCTTACACTCCAGATAACCGTTGTATGGTGGACTGCTTCGTGCATCCCCCACCTTGACGGGGTGATGTGGTTATCCCCCATGTGGGCACGTGTTGACCGTGGCTAGCTACCACGTGGATACATGGTGGCCCAATGGACAGACCCGCATCCTTATGTGCTATTATTGTGATTTTAAAAGGATATTGATTGCCAAACTTATGTTTTCAAAAGTGAAAAAGTATGACTTTGTTTTGATAAAACAAGTGTTTTGGTTATAATCACTAGCTATGTTGATAGCTAACTGGTGTATAAAAATGTTTTGTATCCGCAGGTTGTATAGATGCCTTGGTGAGGCGGGTAGTTGCTTTGGGTTTGGGTTTGGCTTGGTTACAATTCCGGTAATTCTGGATTTCCTACTCTATGTTTATGGTCGTGAGTTTGACTGCGGTAACACCCAAGGCTATGGATTATAAATGCTGTAAATGTTTATTGTTGAGATATTTACAGGAAATGAAAATGCTTCTGCGATAAATTTTAAGGGTTTTGTATAAATATGGGTTTCAAATGATTTTTGAAAAATTTAAATTTGGACTGAAAATCAGGGTGTTACAAAACCCACATTGGGGTGGAGATGGTGGCCGGCTATTGGGGTGTAGGGGGTAGACGATAGTGAAGGAGGTCGACTGTCGGTGGTGTATTTTCGGTAGATCTCCGAGCGGCGACATTGAACCAGAAAGGCGGCAGCAAAAGCAGATTCCGACAACGACCAACGACAAATGAAGTTCTCCGAGCAACAACGTCGGAAGCAGAAGGGCAACGGCAACTAGTGGCGGCGACCGGTGAGGGGTTGTAATTGAGTGGCAGCGGGTTGCTGCGTGAGAGAGAACGTCGGGAGGATCAGCTTTCGCTCAACAATTGAGTGGTAGCGGGCTAATGTATTTTGTTGCGTAAGAAAGAACGTCGGGAGGATCGTCTCGTCGCCGGCGGCTGGAATTAGAGAAATATGGGCGGCCAAAACTAGAGAAAAATGAAAGACTTGTAGGGTTTTTTTCTAAGAAAGATGGAAGAAGTGGGTGAAGGTAAGGGGTGAGGAGAGACTATACGGGTGATTAGGGTAAGGAGAGGGGAGAGAGGTATGTTTATTGACAAAAGTACCCTTTTTTATTATTAAGTAATACCATTTAATCTCTAAATATTTACAATATTGCCACAATTACTTGTAACCATTGATTAAACAATCTAATGGTCATGATCTCTTCTCGTATTTTTCGTAAATAAAGCACTTTTCGCATGAACCTCCCTCTGTGTGTGTGTGTGTATATATATATATATATATATATGCATTTAATTTAATAAAAAGGAAAGAATCATGGATGCAATTAAAAGGAAAAGAGAGATAAGCACAATTTTAAAAGGAGATATAGATGACATTAGAATTAAAAGGGGGATATACGGCAGATTAAATGGAAGTTGGTTTTGTTGCGAGTACGCACAACAACAAAAACAAGAATTCACGAACAGCAAAGGCAGAACGTACCCAACCTTCATTCGATCAAAGTTTCTTTTAAGTTCTAATCTTTCAACCACTATTCAAGATCAAAGCTTTTAAAGAAGATATTTATGGATTTTGAAGGCATGAGGGGCTAAAGCTTTTAAAAATCACGAGTAGGCAAGGTGGCGTACCGTTTAGAGCTGCCCGAGGAACTGTCCATGATCCATAACACCTTTCACGTGTCGCATTTGAGGAAGTGTTTGGCGGATGAATCTACCTTTGTACCCTTGGAAGACATTGAGGTTGACGGGAAGCTAAACTATGTAGAAAGACCTGTTGCTATCTTAGATCGGGAGACCAAAGTGTTAAGAAATAAACAAGTCGGGATGATAAAAGTTCAATGGGAACATCGAAAGGGTTTCGAGTGGACGTGGGAACCCGAGGCGGAGATGAGGAAGTTCTACCCGGGATTATTTGAGTAGTGACTTCGAGGACGAAGTCGTATCTAAGTGAGGAAGAGTTGTAATACCCGATTTTCGTATGTGATTATTAAGACTATGTAATTTGAGTTATGAACATTATTTTCATTACTAATCGATTTCGAGAGTTGTGAATTTATTTGTCTTATGGAGTTGTTTTAGTTATTTGACCGGTTATATATATATGTATATATATATATATATATGTATATATAAAATTCAATTTGGACTCTCATGGATAGCCTAGCAAAGAATGAAATTAGGTTTAAGCTTAAAAGAGTGGGGTTGGATGTGCAAACCTTCAAGGAACCATCAGATATGAGATTTAAATTCTTTATATCTTCATCCATGTGGAATTCTTAGTGTGTAGAGGGAGATTGAGAGGGTTTCTATAAGGGTTTTTACCCCTGTTCTTTTTTCTTGCGTCGGCTATGGGTTAAAGGCCGAAACCCACACCCAAACTCCTTCCAATCAATGTGGAAACCAAACTAATTGAACCTAAGAGTATTGGAATACTATTATATGACATCAAACGGATCAAAGATAGGTGGTTGTAGTCGATTTCAAGCTCATGCCTCTGTTTTTACGTAAGCACCAAACCGAGAACAAAAAGGGATTTTAACCCACTAAATCTTGATGTTAATCGAATTAATTTGGAAGATGTGTTTATTAGTTATTAGGAATCCTTATAAATGAAAATGGTGTGGATTGGTTAAGTTTTGAAGGATTTCAGATTTGTAAGTGTTGACTGTGTGTACCAGTGATTGGTCCAACTTTTAGTTGGTCCGACCTTCGTGTGGGTCCGACCTTCGTGTTGGTCCGACTGTCTTTTGGTCCGAACTTCGTGTTGGTCTGACTTTCAGTTGGTATGACCTTCGTGTTGGTCCGACTTTTAGTGTGATCCGACTTTCCATCGTTGTTCACTTGGACTATGGTTGGACCTTAGGACTTGGGGTGTGTGTGAGTAGGTCATGTGACTTAAGTACATGTATCCGGTATTGATTCGATAAGATGTGTTGTAGGTTCTTGCTGTCGATTCGTTAACTGTTCAATCCACATGTACAACTATTACTGTGTTTTATTGTTGTTAATCAGGTGAGATTCACTAACTCTTATATTATGTTGTGATACGTGCTCTATGTGATACTGTGATGATGTTCCGCCTGTGTGGCATATACGATGTGATACCTGTGTGGTGTCGTGAGCAGCTGGGCTCGTTTGGTATATGGCCACCCCGCCTGTGTGGCATATATGATGTGATACCTGTGTGGTGTCGTGAGCAGTTGGGCTCATTTGGTATATGGCCACCCCGCCTCTATGGCATATATGATGTGATACCTGTGTGGTGTCGTGAGCAGTTGGGCTCATTTAGTAGATGGTTACTTCGCTTGTGTGGCATAACCGATGTGATAAATACTATCTACGGATGTGTGTCTTAATATAATGTATGAATGTTGTGTGCTTACTAAGCTTTATGCTTAACCTGTTGATGTTTATTCATTTCAGGACCGTCGCAAGCTGACAAGGGGAAGGCTCCTGCATGGCAGCTGCATCTACAATTAGTTTTCTATAAACTCTGATACATGAACGTTACTTTAAAACCTATTTCTACGCCGTAAGTCCCATGTGTTTGTAACAACCTCAAAATGGGCCTAGTCGTGTTCGAATCTGGTACGTCTAGAATTCCTATTAAATATTGAATAAAAAGGGATTAAATATATATAATTGATTAATGGAGGAAAATACAAGAAAATAATAAAGAAATGATAATATTAAAATATTATGATAAATATATAAGAATAATAAATTATTAAATGATTTAGAACGAGGTTTCCAAAAATATCCCCGTTGGTTAAAAACGGGTACTCGTGCGTTAAGTTGTAAGTTGGAAAGGGGAACAAGATACCCACTTGTGTATAATAATAACCCACAAGTGAGCATATGGCAGCTAATCACGTGAACCACCTCCTTTTTGACAAAACACAGACTTTGAAGTTCTATCTCTCATTTTGTGTTCTTGGGCAAAGCTTTGAAGAAGAAAATTCAAGAGAGGATCATCTAGCCATCTGATTTGTGAAGAATTCAAGCCTTTATCTGCTGCAAATCATCTTCACCATGTCCACTTTGTTCAAGTAAGCTCCATGTCCATGTTCTTGGGTTTTTGACCATTTAGGTCAAATGGGTCAAATTTGCAATTGACCTCTATAATTTGTTTTAGTGATTTCAATATGTTCCTATATCATTTCTAAGTTATAATCAATCAAATTCTTGAATTAAAACAGAGTTTTTGATTGTGTTCTTGAATTAAAGTGTAAATGGGTCAAAATGGAGATTTTGATCCCAATCTTTGAATTTGGTGTTAAAGTGTGAATTGATACTTGTTTCTAACTTAGTTTAAGTGCCAAAGTTGTTTGTGATCACTGGAAATTGGATTGGAATCAATTGGTAATGTTTTGGGGATGAAATGGCCAAAAGCAGGGGGCTGGAAATCGCACTGTCTGTGCAGACATGCTTGCGGGCGCAAGGATCACCCTTGCGGCCGCAAGGGCATGGCTTACGGGCGCAAGGGATTGCCTTGCGGCCGCAAGAACCTTCTTGCGGGCGCAAGCAATTCCAAGCCCTTGTTGGCGCAAGCAGACATGCTTGTGGCCGTAAAGGACCCTGTTCCAGCATACAGTTTGCTGTTTCGGGTTGTACTGATATACGGGATGTTTGTTTAGGTACTTCCGTTGATCCAGGAGCTTCTGTAAAGAAGTGTTTAGTATTCTAACTCGACAGGTGAGTGCCTGATAACATAACGATTAATATATCTATAACATATATTAACAATGATCACGGAATTGTAAACCATGAATTGTACACGCACTTGTTTAAGTGTAGGATTGCATGATGATGCTAGAATATACCATGTTGACACAGAGTAGTATGCACTTGATTAGGTGTATGCTATGATGAGTATTGAATATATATGCGCGCATTGATTGATGATTCGATCGAATCAAATTGTTTGTTTGTGATTGATCCGGATCTCATGGACAAAGCTGTCCTGGACAAAGTTGTCCTACAAGAACAAAGCTGTTCTACTTAAGGACAAAGCTGTCCTCTTCGGGTATAGCTGCGGCTGTACAACAGAGGAATCTGTTGATTCCAAAACGCAACGGTGGACGCTGTATAGCTCCCCCACCGGATCGGTTGATGTGTTTGGTACCCCAGTTTGGTGCATTGAGCCGGGTTAGCTCCCCTGCAAGATATGTTACCACCTGACTACGCCAACTCATCGCGAGATGCTAGGATAGAACTATCTGAGCATGATTGATGATATGTGATGTATTTATGTTGATCGCATGCTGTTTGAGTACTCATTAGCTATTATAGCTAACAGATGCTACACCCTACATGTGCAGGTAATTCTTAGTGAGCTCGGTACCCTGCGGGTAGTTTGATTTCATAGGAGGAATACTTTGTCTGTAATAATTCTGATATAATGTTGTTTGTATTTTATAAGGGTCGACCGGATAAGTAATAGTAACACCGAACTTGTATGTGGCATCTTTTGTTTGTAATATATTTGTCACGTGTTTTCTATTTCCGCTGCAAGTTTTTAATTGAAAAAAGATAAACAAATGTTTTAAAAAGAAAAATTTGGTTCTCGAAACGGTGGTGTTACAAGCTGGTATCAGAGCCTAAGTTTGAGTGAATTGGATACTTGGAAGAGTATTCAGTCTCAAATTCAGGTTCTCGACCATTATTTAAAGTGTTCCTCGGGAGGTATTGGGGTGTGAGAGAGATTGATATGATTCACATGACTAACACAATTGTTGATTTTTTGTTTATTTGATTAACATGATTAATCAAGTATGGAAAAGTATACTAAGTATGTTTGACTTTAATTATCTAACAGAACTTAGAGATTGACTATGTCTGGAAGTGATGATCGGGAGGCGTATATTCGCGACTTGGAGGCTCGTCTTAAAGCATCTGAGGAACGTGTTCCCGAAAATAAGATGACCATGGGATTAAAGGCCTTCATGATGTGTTCACCACCGACTTTTGAAGGTAACATGGATATGGTGGTCGCGGAGCGGTGGATCCGTGATACTGAATTGGCATTCGAGACATGTGAGGCTGATGAATCCAAGAAGGTGGCATATGCACGAAAGATGCTGCGAGGTAGAGCGGTGTCCTGGTATGATACGGTGATAGCTTCTACACCTGCTGCAGTCCTCAACTCTATGACATGGTCTGATTTTCTGAGGATCATGAGGGCTAAATATTATTCAGCCCAGGCGGTAGAAGCAGTGGATAATGAGTTCTAAACCTTGTCTAAAGGCAATCGATCGATTGAGGAACTCATCACCAGGTATACCGAATTGGTTCGTTTCGTGTAGGGTTCTTTACTGGACGAGGATGCAAAGATTAACCGCTTTGCACTTGCTCTGCCACCAGAGTATCGATCATCCGTCCGGTTTGCCACTACTCTGGATAGGGCATTTGATATTGCACGCCGGTATAAGACTCATCATGCTTCACAAGCTGGGGGGAACTTCCAAAAGGAAGTTTGAACAGTCTTCGGGGTCGAAGGCTACAGGTGGAGGATCATGGCAGAGACAGCCTCAGCAACACCAGCAGCAACAAGGGGGTTCCAGGTATAATCCTTCTGATGATCTATGGTGTGCTTCGTGTCGATCTAGGCATACCGGGCATTGTACCAAGGATACTGCAAGGTGTCCTAAATGTGGTCAAAAGGGGCATACAGCTGAAAGCTGTAAACATAAAGACAATGTGTCTATAAGTGTTTCAAGCTGGGACACCGATCGGCTGATTGTAGGTTGGGTTCCAACACCGGATCAGGAGGGGCTGGTGGATCTTCCTCGGGTCGGGGAAAGAATGTTGCTCCGGGTGTTTCAAATGACAGCCGATGAGGCTAAGGCTGCAGGTGATGTTATCACGGGCACCTTTCTTATTAATAATTCTCCTGCCTGTGTTTTATTTGATTCAGGAGCAACATATTCGTTCATCTCTGCATTCTTATGTGCTAAACTGCAATTGCCTATCTGTTCACTGACTGATCCATTAAGTATTGAAGTTGCTAGTGGTAGGATAGTCTTTGTTGTTCATAGATTTCCTATTGCACTGATTGATATTGACGGGACTAGTTTCCCTGTTTCTTTTCTGGTTATGCCGATTGTTGGGTTTGATGTAGTAATCGGGATGGATTGGCTCAGCAAACAAAATGCTGAGATTATTTGCTCGAAGAAGATTATTAAAATTCCTTTCTCTGACGGGTCATATGCGGTGGCTCGTGGTGAAGGAAGAACTTCTGAAACTCCATTGATTTCTTTGATGGAAGCTCGCAAGTTTGTAGCCAAGGGATGTGAGTCCTATTTGGCTTATGTTATTGATACACACATGGAGAAGAAAGCTGTAAATGACATTCGGTTAGTTTCTGAATATCCGGGTGTTTTCCTTGATGAATTACCGGGTTTGCCACCGGTAAGAGATGTTGAATATCAGATAGATCTTGTACCAGGTGCTACGCCTGTAGCAAGATCTCCTTATCGTCTTGCACCATCTGAGGTCCGCGAGATGATGACTCGGATACAGGAACTTCTTGATAGAGGTTTCATTCGTCCCAACTCTTCGCCTTGGGGAGCTCCAGTATTGTTTGTTAAAAAGAAAGACGGGATGATGCGGATGTGCATTGACTACAGGGAGCTGAATAAGCGAACTGTAAAGAACAAGTACCCTCTTCCTCGTATTGATGATCTGTTTGATCAACTTAAGGGTGCTACTTGCTTTTCAAAGATAGATCTTCGTTCTGGTTATCATCAAGTCCGTGTACGCGATGAAGATATTCCAAAGACGGCTTTCAGGACGAGATATGGGCATTATGAGTTTCTTGTAATGCCTTTCAGATTAACGAATGCTCCATCCATATTTATGGATCTTATGAACCGTGTCTGTCGTGCCTTTCTTGAAAAATTTGTCATTGTATTCATTGATGACATTCTTATTTATTCCAGATCTGAAGTAGAACACGAGACACATCTTCGCATAGTTCTTGACACGTTGATGCGAGAACAATTATATGCTAAATTCTCAAAATGCGAGTTCTGGCTCGAAAAGATACACTTCCTTGGGCATGTGATAAGCAAGGATGGTGTAATGGTTGATCCAGCCAAAGTTGAGGCGGTGATGAATTGGGGAATTCCTAAAACCCCATCTGATATTCGTAGCTTCTTAGGACTTGTCGGGTATTATCGGCGATTCATTCAGAATTTCTCTAAGATTGCAGGTCCTTTGAAGAAACTTACACGAAAGGATGTTCCCTATTCGTGGTCTGATGAATAGGATAAGGCATTTCAAACTTTGAAACAACTTTTATGTCAAGCTCCAATTCTGACTCTGCCTGATGGGTCAGAAGATTTTATTGTTTACTGTGATGCTTCTTACGTAGGTTTGGGAAGTGTCCTTATGCAGAAGGACAAGGTTATATCTTATGCTTCCCGCCAACTGAAGCCACATGAGAAGAGCTATCCGACTCATGATCTGGAGTTGGAAGCTGTTGTCTTTGCTCTGAAACTATGGCACCACTACTTGTATGGTACCAAATGTGTGGTATTCACTGATCATAAGAGTCTCCAGTATGTTTCTACACAGAAGGAGCTCAATATGAGGCAACGCATGTGGATGGAATTAATTAAGGATTATGACTGTGAAATCAAATACCACCCGGGCAAGGCTAACGTGGTGGCTGATGCTTTAAGCCGAAAGGGCTCCACAGAAACCGTTAAATTCATGAAAATTACTATTGTTTCTGATCTTATCACTCGTTTGAAGGAGGCTCAGCAAGAAGCCTTAACAGAAGCTAATCTGAAGGCTGAGGTTATGACAAAGATGAAGGAGCAGCTGCAAGATGACAGCAGGGGTTTGAAGACATATAGGTCCCGAATCTGGGTACCTAGCATCAGAGGGAACCGGGATATTATCTTGAAGGAGGCATACAGTTCTCGTTTATCTGTTCATCCTGGATGCACTAAAATGTATCATGATCTTAAGACACTTTATTGGTGGCCTACTCTGAAACGTGACATTGCCTCTTATGTGGAGAAATGTCAGATTTGTGCACAGGTGAAGACCGAGCACCAAAGACCCTATGGTAATTTGCAACAATTACCAATTCCTGAATGGAAATGGGACAACATCACTATGGATTTTGTTACTAAATTGCCCAGGACTTCTAAAGGGCATGACATGATCTGGGTGATTGTTGACAGACTCACCAAGTGTGCACATTTCTTAGTTGTGAATGAATCTTCTTCTATGCCCAGACTTGCTCAGATCTATATAAATGAAATTGTTGCTCGACACGGTGTTCCTCTATCTATTGTCTCTGATAGGGATACACGATTTGTTTCACACTTCTGGAGCAGTCTTCAACGGGAGCTTGGTACTCGTGTTCATTTGAGTACCGCATACCATCCGCAGACAGACGGACAGTCCGAAAGGACTATCCAAACTCTTAAAGACATGCTACGTGCATGTGTACTTGAATACGGTGGCTCGTGGGATTCTCATTTGCCTTTGATTGAGTTTGCTTATAATAACTCATATCATTCCAGTATTGGTATGCCACCGTATGAGATGCTTTATGGTAGGCGTTGTCGCACACCTACCTGTTGGCTTGAACCAGGGGAGAAGCAATATGCTGGACCTGATCTGGTCTAGATTGCAGCGGATAAAGTTAAGCTTGCACGTGAGAAGCTTAAGGCAGCCAGGGATGGGCAAAAGATGTATGTTGATCCTAAATGCAGGCCGGTTACCTTTGAAATTGGTGATCGGGTATTCTTGAAGGTTTCTCCCTGGAAGGGTGTTATAAGATTCGGTAAAAGGGGAAAGCTGAGTCCGAGATATATTGGTCCTTTCAGAATTATCCAGAAAGTTAATGAGCAGACAGTATCTTTGGAGTTACCTCCAGAGCTATCAGGTATTCATAATACATTCAATGTTTGCTATCTTCGTAAGTGCAAGGTGGATGAAGATCATATTCTACCTTTGCATGATCTGAAAGATGATTCTTCTACACGGCTCGTGGAAGAACCCGTCGAGATTCTGAACACGAAGACTAAGCGGCTGAGAAAGAAGACTATTCAGCTGGTTTTGGTCAAATGGAAGCATAACCTCGGATCAAACATGACATGGGAGACTGAGGAGGATATGAGGGCCCGCTATCCCCACCTGTTCACTTAAAGTAGATTACGAGGACGGAATCTTTTTAAGGGGGGTAGATTTGTAACAACCTCAAAATGGGCCTAGTTGTGTTCGAATCTGGTACGTCTAGAATTTCTATTAAATATTGAATAAAAAGGGATTAAATATATATAATTGATTAATGGGGAAAATACAAGAAAATAATAAAGAAATGATAATATTAAAATATTATGATAGATAGATAAGAATAATAAATTATTAAATAATTTAGAACGAGGTTTCCAAAAATATCCCCGTTGGTTAAAAACGGGTACTCATGCGTTAAGTTGTAAGTTGGAAAGGGGAACAAGATACCCACTTGTGTATAATAATAACCCACAAGTGAGCATATGGCAGCTAAATCACGTGAGCCACCTCCTTTTTGACAAAACACAGACTTTGAAGTTCTATCTCTCATTTTGTGTTCTTGGGCAAAGCTTTGAAGAAGAAAATTCAAGAGAGAATCATCTAGCCATCTGATTTGTGAAGAATTCAAGCCTTTATCTGCTGCAAATCATCTTCACCATCTCCACTTTGTTCAAGTAAGCTCCATGTCCATGTTCTTGGGTTTTTGACCATTTAGGTCAAATGGGTCAAATTTGCAATTGACCTCTATAATTTGTTTTAGTGATTCCAATCTGTTCCTATATCATTTCTAAGTTATAATCAATCAAATTCTTGAATTAAAACAGAGTTTTTCATTGTGTTCTTGAATTAAAGTGTAAATGGGTCACAATGGAGATTTTGATCCCAATCTTTGAATTTGGTGTTAAAGTGTGAATTGATACTTGTTTCTAGCTTAGTTTAAGTGCCAAAGTTGTTTGTGATCACTGGAAATTGGATTGGAATCGATTGGTAATGTTTTGGGGATGAAATGGCCAAAAGAAGGGGGCTGGAAATCGCACTGTCTGTGCAAACATGCTTGCGGTGCGGGCGCAAGGATCACCCTTGCGGCCGCAAGGGCATGGCTTACGGGCGCAAGGGATTGCCTTGCGGCCGCAAGCAATTCCAAGCCCTTGTGGGCGCAAGCAGACATGCTAGTGGCCGTAAAGGACCTTGTTCCAGCATACAGTTTGCTGTTTCGGGTTGTATAGATATACGGGATGTTTGTTTAGGTACTTCCGTTGATCCAGGAGCTTCTGTAAAGAAGTGTTTAGTATTCTAACTCGATAGGTGAGTGCCTGATAACATAACGATTAATATATCTATAACATATATTAACAATGATTACGGAATTGTAAACCATGAATTGTACACGCACTTGTTTAAGTGTAGGATTGCATGATGATGCTAGAATATACCATGTTGACACAGAGTAATATGCACTTGATTAGGTGTATGCTATGATGAGTATTGAATATATATGTGCGTGTTGATTGATGATTCGATTGAATCAAATTGTTTGTTTGTGATTGATCCGGATCTTATGGACAAAGCTGTTCTACTTAAGGACAAAGCTGTCCTCTTCGGGTATAGCTGCGGCTGTACAACAGAGGAATTTGTTGATTCCAAAACGCAACGGTGGACACTGTATAGCCCCCTCACCGGAGCGGTTGATGTGTTTGGTACCCCAGTTTGGTGCATTGAGCCGGGCTAGCTCCCCTGCAAGATATGTTACCACCTGACTACGCCAACTCATCGCGAGATGCTATGATAGAACTATCTGAGCATGATTGATGATATGTGATGTATTTATGTTGATCGCATGCTATTTGAGTACTCACTAGCTATTATAGCTAACAGATGCTACACCCTACATGTGCAGGTAATCCTTAGTGAGCTCGGGACCCTACGGGTAGTTTGATTTCATAGGAGGAACACTTTGTCAGTAATAACTCTGATATAATGTTGTTTGTATTTTATAATGGTCGACCGGATAAGTAACAGTAACACCGAACTTGTATGTGGCATCTTTTGTTTGTAATATATTTGTCACGTGTTTTCTATTTCCGCTGCAAGTTTTTAATTGAAAAAAGATAAACAAATGTTTTAAAAAGAAAAATCTGGTTCTCGAAACGGCGGTGTTACAGTGTTGGGACGGTTGTTAATTAATGATGTAGTCGAATATTTTACTTAACGATCTTACGATTATAAGAATTTTAAAAATAAAAAAAATTTAGGACGTTACATTTTAATTTTATGCATTTGTTGTATGTATAAGTAGTCGTACATGTGTATAACTTTTCTTCTAAAGCTGGGAAAAGGAATCCATATTTCTTCATTCTGTTATTTCAACTTCAACTGCATATGAGTAATTGCCAAAATGTAAGTTTTGTATCCTGATGTGCACCAAATGATATACGCTCAGTTTTTGAGTTTTTTTAAGAAAGGAAAGAGGAGGGAAAGAAAGTGAAGTATATGAGTGAGATTGCTATCATGATAAGGATTATGTGTCTTGAGGTAATCAAAAGTTTATAAGATGAATAGAAAGTAGGCGAAATTTAGTTTGGAGATATTCTATATCCTTCTACTAAATCTTTATAATTATCATCCTACTCACTAGATCAAGACAAGTATGAAGATTAATTGAGAAGATGAGGAGTAAGAATTAGTGTATTGAATGCAAGGTTGTAAAACTCGCTAGGCGATACTCGAGCGGTCGACTGGGTGTAGAGAGTAATCGGCCTAGGCGAGAAGTACTCGAGGAGTATTCGGATTGAAACTTTTATATATAAATTTCAAAAATAAATTTACAAAATAAATATTCAAACAAGCTGATAACTCATGACACGAGGAAACTTGTTATGTATTAATGACTGGGTTTTGTTCAATATAGTTCTTATTAAAATCATAGTCCTGAGGGACAATTTTTAGCCATTAGATTTCAAAATCAATAGTCTATATTTAATCTTAGATAATAATTAAAATTGATATAAGGAAGGACAATTTTGACTTTTTGCATATTGGTCCCCACTTTCTCTTTCCTCTAATTTATTTAAAATTAATTATCTCACAAACCGTTAATCGGTAGACGAAACCAATTATACCGTTGCGATCCTCGTGTTCCCCTCTTTTATTAGAGAGGTCACTTGATATACTTTTGAGAAACTTTTTTTTCATTTTGTTAGCTTGGACTTAAATTTTATTAATGTATACTCACATGTGATTCATATCAATATTACATGTGTTGTTTTATTAATTTTTTATCTTCTTAAATTGCATATCATTTAACTTTTATTAATTTTGAATGTTTGTTTAAAACCGTTTATACATGTATGTACATATTCAATTTTACCCAATCCAATTGCATTGTCTACCAATGAATGCATATATTGTGTACTAGCAACACTCTATCCCCTCTATCAAAGGTCCAGACGTGTTCTCCTTCGAATTCGATATCTTTTATATTGGTTCTCGTAATAAGAATGGTTCTCGTTTGAACAATCCCCTATGCAATCATATATGATTGAATACCAAATCTTATGTTTTTTGGTATTCAATCACATGTGAATCTGTACAAACTCTCGTGTGATTCTGTACAAAATCACATGTGATTAAATATGTAATCATATGTGATTGAATACCAAATCTTATGTTTTTGGTATTCAATCACATGTGATTCTGTACAAAATCACATGTGATTGAATACGCAATCATATGTGATTGAATACGCCATCACATGTGATTGAATACGCAATCACATGTGATTGAATACGTAATCACATGTGATTGATTCTGTCAAATATGTGACATAAAAATGTTACATTTAATCAAATCACCTGTAATTATGTGCATGTATAAGAGATAGATAATCACATGTGTTATGAAACAACTAATAACTTAGAATCACATTCGATTGTTGATTTTTTGTTACTAAACCATAGAACTTCGCCGGATTATCAAACACCAAACTATCATTTTATAAAGACTATATTGATCACACCTCTAGGAATCACATGTGATTATACTTTAATAAAATTTAAGTCCAATCTAACAAAATGAGAAATTTTTTTTTGTCGAAAATATATCAAGTGACCTCTCTAATAAAAGAGGGGAACACGAGGATCACAACGGTATAATTCGTTTCGTTTAACAATTAACGGTTTGTGAGATAATTAATTTTAAATAAATTAGAGCAGAGAGAAAGTGAGGATCAATAGTTAAAAAGTTATAAATGTCCTCTTTCATACAAATATATAAATTTTGATTATAATTTAAGATTGAATCTGGACCATTGAATCTTAAAATCTAATGGCTATAATTGTCCATCAGGACTATAAATTAAATTAGGACTGTATTGAACATTTCTCATTAATGGCTTTAATTATGGGAACCAAGGAGACTATGTATTTATAAAAAAATTTAGGACCTAGTTAATCTAAGTTTGACGGAATTAGAGTCGAGTTTCGCATTACTCGAATTCATCTCAACTCGGTAAGGTCACCAACCTTGTCACGAGTACTCGGCCTTGAAAAAGAAGTTTTACAACACTGATTAAATGTAAAATTATTTATACCTCTTTTTTTTTTCTTTTTCCTTCTTTGTTTTTCCTCTATTAAGCAAGCTAAATGAAACCACATCACGAGCACCTTAACTAATTATCACCATAGCATCTGGTTCGTGAGGGGCTTGTTTTCTACTATTTCATCATAGTATTAACCGAGTTTGCTTCCATAAATTAAGATTAATTGGGTTTTGTGACGACAACGATGTATATTATTACGGTAAGATATTTGTATATTATTACGGCTTATCCCGATCCCCGCCCCGTTCTTTGTTTTTGCTCCGAAATTTGTACATCCATTCACAAAAATACAAAATGCAAACACGAAAATATAGTTAAAAAACAAATATTTCGGCTGTAAAACCGTCCATAAAATACAATACAAATTATCTATGTATATATATACATATTAAATAATAAAAATATAAATAAAATACATAAAAGTATAAAAATAATATATAGTCAGGACGGGGAAAGACATCCCAAGTCACTACCCTAAAACCCGAAAAAAACCCGTTAATGCCCCGATCCCAGCCCCGTTCCCGGTAACGTCTGCCACGCCCCGTTTAATTCGGGTATAGGGTTTTTGTTTTGCCATCCGCAATAACTCCAGCATAAAAGTACTCGTTACTAAAAAAATACAAAACCGGATCACATTCGATTCCAACTGCAAAATTCCAAATTCGGCTACATCCCTGAAATTGGTTAAACCAGCTGCCTTTTACAAACACAAATTCTTCTGCACAATCGAGATTGGGGATTTTAGTTATGGAAGATAGTAATGACGTCGTTGATGGTGACCGACCGACGATCATGGTTACAAACGACGATGGAATCGACGCACCTGGTTTGCAGGCCCTGGTTCGTGTCCTCGTTTCTACCAATCGTTACCGTGTTTGGGTCTGTGCCCCTGATTCGTACGTTCTTCCTCTCTTTCCTTATTTATCACATTCAATCTTTAGTGATCATTGTTTTTTATTCTCGTAATCTTTAGTGAACTCGTAAACGAACACAAACTGCTGTGATTTGTGATTTGGGATGTCCAAAGTAGTAACTGCTGATGCCATTTTGAAATTCAAACTGCTGTTATACCTTTTATTCCGCTGTAGTGATGTGAATTTAGAAAATGGATAGGGTTTTACACTTTTGATACACCTGTTTCATTACACCCCAAAGCAGAGATGGTGTTACTAGGAAACTGTCATCTGTGTTCCTTGATTATGTTTTCTTAGCATAGATAGGCTGCAGACAAAAGCTTACAATTGCATATATCTGTTTCCCTTGATTATTATTGTGTTACTTTCATAGTTTCATTGATCTGGTATACATTTACAATAATAGTGAAGTAAAGTCTTTTGTGCTAGATTTCCCTCATAATTTGAACTATAACGCCTACCATTAAACGCTTGTTGGAAATTTCCAGTGAAAAGTCAGCTGTCAGTCATTCGATCACTTGGCGGCATGCTCTCTCTGCAAAACGAGCCGAAATTAATGGAGCAACTGCTTTTGCTGTTTCAGGTTCAGTTTCATATTGACTTGAGCTATCTCATTAAAAACTACCCTTGTTTATGTTTTGATAGGGAGAGCTCTTATGAACGTTTTGTTTTAATTATGATTTATCATTATCTTGGCCTATTGTCCATTTACTCTATATATACTCTACTCATCACTTACTCCTTTGAGTATTCTCTTTCCATTGGTGCTACTTTTGTTAGTATTTCTTGTTGATTTGTCGGGTCTAAATCTTAACAGTGATACATTTTATCATTCGAAAAAATGTAAATGACATGAGATGAAATACACTTCTGTGTCTATCCTTCATCATCGAAATTGTCAATTTAAACTGCTTATATAAGGAAAGTGAGAGGGGGGAGGGGATAATTATCTGCTACATACCTTCTAGTATGTGTGTGTGCTCCCACATGTTATATATATCTTGTATCTGTTTGATATATATTTCCCACATGCTATATATCTTGTATCTGTTTGATATATATTTTTAATAATGCATTGCAGGAACTCCAGCTGACTGTACTTCATTGGGAATCTCAAAGGCTCTATTTTCTTCTGTGCCTGATCTGGTAGATTATTGAGCTTATTCTAGTAATGCGAAAGTGATATTCAAATTTTTTGTCTAATTTTACTATAAATTTAACATTTTGTAGTATTCATGCCGTTTTATAGAAATTCCATAAAGGATCTACTGTATTTTTGATATTCTTATTGATGATAGTACTAGCTCTTGTTATTGTTAGTCTATGTAACTATTTTGGTTGATCTAATCATATATACTTACTAAATTTTTATTTTTTTTATGTAATCCCAAATTCTTAATAGCTTGCTTCGCAGTATTCTGCTAAACTTGATGCATATTATATTAGATATAATTTCTGACTTTTTCCAGTTACTTTCAACAGGTATTAAGTGGCATAAATATGGGCAGCAACTGTGGTTATCACATGTTAGTACCAAATTTCCTTGCTATATGATTTTCTTGTCTTATTGCATTCAGTAGAGTTTTTAAAGTCCTTTTTTTTTGCTATGGTAAATAGGAAAGGGAACAATTTATGTCAAACACAAGTGTATTAATTTTGTAGATAGCAGTTTGAGAAGTTGATTTTGTTGTTTTCACAGTTTACAGTAGAAACTAGCTTGCATTGACAAGCTGACATGATGTGGTTGAGGTTTCAAATTCCGTTAGATCACAGTGTCGGTTTTTTATCAATCTTATTTATGTGGGGAATATAAATATAATCTTGCTTAATGCAATTTGATTTTGTTGATAAACAGAAATTTACAACTCTGTTTGCATTCAAAAAAGTATAAGCCCATTTAATGTTGAAGTGAAAGTGTCCACCTTATGTGCATATACGATCTTAGGCTTCTATTTTTGTCTTAGGCTTCTATTTTTGTCTGTTAAATTAATTTTACTATCTTTTCCTTTGTTTTTTATATATTTATTTATTTGTTCATTCATCCATTGTATACATGTGAATTGATGAGATATTACATACTCTTTGCTTTTCACTTCTTTTAACTAGAGCTTGTTGAAATGCAGTGTCTACTCAGGGACAGTAGCAGGTGCTCGAGAGGCTTTTTTTAACGGTTTACCATCTGTCTCGATATCATATAATTGGTATGTAAAATTTTTCACTTTAATATTATCCTGGTAAAGCTCTTTTTTTTTTACCATGTTTATATGTGGTAGGTTTTTTATAGCGTTTTATGTTTTATGGCCGTCTATGTATTCTAGTTATTCACATTCCGCCGTAAAAGACATTCAAAATTATATATTTATATGAATTTCAAGTCAATGTTGTAGATTGTTAATAAATTACTTGAAGTCTTGAATCCAAGTTTAGCTTAGAAGGGTAGTTTTGTCCATTCACTTTCTACTTTCTAGTTTATAGTTACTTTTAGTTAGTGGCTACTATCATTAGTATAAATTAAAGTCAACTTGTTACTGTTAATTGAGCCAAAACATTGAGATCATTTTGAAAGCTACATGTTAAGTTCTTGTATTTCCTGTTCAAAAAATAAATAAATAAAGATAGGTTTGGAAGAACACGTATATCCCCACTGAGTTAGGTAATGACAAAATTTTGCAAATTGACTATAAATAAAGTTATTCAGTAAAAAAACAGATTTTGATCATCATTGTGATATGATCAATATTCTATAGATCTTTTAATTATAGATAATCTTTTATCTTAGGAAGGAAGTTATTTATTTAGTATAAATAGAAGTTTAGGGGTATCATTTGGAGAAGAGAGAGTTTAGAGTTATTTTGATATTTTCTTTGTTTAGGAGAGCTCTTACCTCTAGAAAGAAGGTTAAGGAGAGAGGGGTGCCTCTCGAAAACACGCTGACTATTGTATTCATTCCAATTTTTCAATATATCAATTTGGTTCATATCAAATTGGTATAAGAGCCATATCGATCCGGAGCAAAGAAAAAAAATCCCGAATTTACTGTTCACACCGAGACACTG
Organism: Dittrichia graveolens; assembly: GCA_038502395.1. Taxonomy (NCBI): domain Eukaryota; kingdom Viridiplantae; phylum Streptophyta; class Magnoliopsida; order Asterales; family Asteraceae; genus Dittrichia; species Dittrichia graveolens. The sequence goes on from JARJIL010000009.1 coordinate 18,924,192, forward strand.
TTCGCGCAGAAACACTGTTTACGCCTAAAGTTACTGTTCATGCCGGAAGTTACTGTTCACAAAAGCGAAATCATTTTTCGCACGTCCACTGTTCATCAGAGTACCTGTTACGGCGTTACTGTTCATCCGGCCAAAAAATAATATTTTTTTTCTTTTCCGGTATGAACGGTTTTGAGAGACTCCAGAGAATGAGTGAAGAATACAGGGCGCAAAGTGCAAGACAAGACGAAGAGCTGATAACTTTAATAAAGGAGACGAAGCGCTGCTGCAGCCCGCGCAGGCCTCCAGGCCGCCGCCTCCCAGTCACACCACCCAACCGCTGTTGCCGTTCACTTACCCCCTCTCATAGCCGTTGCCGCCTTACTACCCTCCCTCCCAGACACCGCCTTTCAATCAATCCTCCCAGATAAACCCTACACCATCATTGCCCATCAACCCTCCCTCTCAACCGCCGCCGCCGGTAAACCCGTCACTACAACTGCCGCCAACCCTCATTCCTCCCACACAACCGCCGCAGTCACCACCACCAGCATTCAAACCTAATCACCCCTTACCTGTTTCGCATCCTCTGGCAATTTTTTGGTCAAACAATGGGGCTTCCCAAGGTCAGTCGTCAAGATTACAGTCTGTTGCCCAAACATTCCTCCTTCCGATTAGCAATATTAGCGGGTTCTCGCAGCCTATGTTACGAAAGTTAAAGATGCCCTTTTTTGAGGGAGAGGATGCATGGCAGGAAGACCTAGCAGGACAGCTACGAAGAACTTTGTATAGGCTAGAAGACAGATCTCGGAAAGGGCTACAAGGCAAAGATCACTACAGTTGAGATCCAGGAATAAATCTACTCAAGTTTATAAAGCCACACCTTGAGGACAAGGTGTGTTTTGGGGGGAAAGTAATGATATGATCAATATTCTATAGATCTTTTAGTTATAGTAATTATTATATTTTAATTATAGATAATCTTTTATCTTAGGTTAGTAATCTTTTATCTTAGGAAGGATGTTATTTAAATAGTATAAATAGAAATTTAGGGGTATCATTTGGAGTGGAGAGAGTTCAGAGTTATTTTGATATTTTCTTTGTTGAGGAGAGCTCCTACCTCTCAAAAGTAGGTTAAGGAGAGACGGGTGCCTCTTGAAATCATGCCGACTATTGTATCCGTTCCGATTTATCAATATATCAATTTGGTTATATCACATTGTTTAAATGGATTTTTTTACAGGGTTGCAGGTACTAGCAGTATGAACGACTTCACACTGGCTGCTGAAGCTTGCTTACCCATAATAAGTGCTATTCTTGTTGAGATCAAGAATCAAACCTATCCTCAGAAATGCTTTCTGAATGTAGATTTGCCCACAAATATTTTAAATCATAAGGCAAGTTGCATTATATTCTTGTAAAAACTTGTTCTCAATGAACTTGAAAATAATAAAAAAGAATATGGACTCTTTATCCTTTTCCATTAATAGGGTTATAAGCTTACTAAACAAGGAAAAAGTATTGTCAAAATGGGTTGGAAACAAGTTTCTTGTGATACCCAAGGTGCCCATATGTTATCAACAATGACAATGGAACCAAATTCAGCATCTTCAAACACTGTTGCAGAGACTGGTTCACAAGAACAGCTTCTATTTAATAGAGAGGTATGTGGTAATCACAGAATATTGTTTTGACATTGATTTTATAATCAATGTCTAATACTTCATTCTGGTATGCTTATTTCTATATTGATTTTTGAATTAAAATTAGTTTTTACTAATATTTTGTTTCTGTTTCAGGTGAAGGGAGGTGTTGTGGAAGATGGTGAAACAGACTATAGTTACCTTAAAGAAGGATATGTACATACTTACCCTTTTGTGTTGTGTTTTTTTTTTTTTTTTTTTTTTTGGGAAGTGATTTTGCGAGAGAACTTGTTATTAATATTACAAGTTTGTTATATTTCAGATAACTGTAACTCCCCTTGGGGCCTTATCTCATGCGGATATTGGCAGCGAGACATTTTTTAAAGAATGGTTACCTCAAGTTACTGAGCATACTTCTTCAGCTTTGTGATCACTTTTCTGTAAGTATAATTTGAAAAATACACACTCACATCACTTTTCTGAAGTTTCAATCTTGAACTCTGTTAAGTATTCGCAGGATGTATGTGATATCTGTATGTTGGCTATGCTGAAGATCTAAAATAAGTTCTACTCGTAATCTCATATATCGATATATAAAGTATGTACTTGTTTTAAGTGGTAAGCAGAATTCACTTAAAACATGGCTTGACAATGCATGTGGTGGTGGGGGTGTTCATCCTTGTAATTCTTTGGGGAAATAGGTTAAATATGAATTTAACCCCATATTATAAGTTCTGGTTCTGAATTTGCCAATTCTGATTTACTGTTAAATATGTTTAACCAAGAAAGTTGCTGCTTTTGGTTAAGCATTTTGTTTATATGTCGGTGTAATCAAGCCAGGACAACAAACAAGCTACTCAAAATCCACTCGGAAAATACTTGGCTTGTAAAGCTCATGAGTCTCATCGAGCTTGTGCCATTTTACATATCTACTTTTTTCTAGTATATGTTTATATACTTATCTTAAACTCTAATTGCGTTTGTTCAAGCTGAGCTCAAAGGTATCGCATCAAGTAATACTAAAACTGATTAATATTATTTAATATACTAATTCTTACAATCGAGTCAAGTTGAACTGAACTCGGTAGTATCGGTTAGCTCATTGAGCTCGAACTTGAGCCTGAAATTAAATGGGTTGGTTGAGCTCGAGTTTATTTTCGAGCTTCAAGTTTTCTAATTGAGTTAGCTCGAGCTTGATATGTGTCGATTGTTCACCCCTAGTCATCAAGGTATATGTTATTTCCATGCGAATTTATGCTTCAATTTTCGACCAATTCATATTTCCATGTTTGATCTTGTGAACTAAAATTATTAATGATCTATAGTTTAATTATTATTTTTTGAATGAACAATTCATTCATTTAATCAAGGAAACATCACTCCCGGTTCTTTTATTATTCATTTATTTATTTATTGGTAGGGGATATTAGGTGGGTTCAAGAATTTGATGTGTTGTAGAGTGACCACTACACACTTAAATAGACACACACATACACACATCCTATGAAAACCCACCACCACCGTCAAATTCCACGCCAACAAAAACAACGGGCGAAGGAGTGAGGTTTTCAGAGGCATCAATGGTGGTGGTGGTGAATAGAGGTTAATATAGGCATCGATCGTGGTGGTAGAATCGAGGTTATCAGAGGCGTCGAGATCTTGAATCGCAATGGAGTGAAACCCTTGCAGGAAGGAGGTTGGCAGAGGCGTTGATGGTGGTGGTTGGGTTTTCTACGGTGGTGGTGGCTAGGGTTTTCTTCGACGGGGGCTAGGGTTTTCTATGGTGGTGGTGGGTTTCAATTTGGTGTTGTAGATGGTGGTGTTGGTAAATGGTGAGGTGGAGGTGTCGGTGGCGGAGTGCAGTGGTGGTGGTGGTTAGGGTATTTTGTGGTGACAGAGTGTCGTGGTGGGGCGATGGTCTTGGGAGTACGCGAGAGAGAGGAGAGAATTAGTGAGCGGGTGGTGTTGGTGGCGGTGGCGGTGCTTGAAAAGTTATGGTGGGGGCGGTGGTTATTAAGAGTAAAGGGGAGGGTGAGAGAACGAGAGAGTGAGAAGGGGGGGGGGGGGGGAGGAGAGTGTGTGTGTATGTATAGAGAGGGAGAGAGTATATATATTTTTATTTAAAAAAGAGTAAATGTTATTTTAAATAATAAAAAAAATTATAAAAGACGATAATAAGACCAAACTATCCTTATTTAACACAGTTGCCTAACGGCCAACGTTAGAAAGGACTTTTCTTGCAACAGAATGGATCTTAAAGGACGATTCTTACCACTTTTAAAGTTAAAGGACTAAAGTGACCAAAATGACACAGTTAAACGACCATTTGAATAATTATCTCTAGATTTTATAAAGATGGAAGAAGATAAAGCTTGCTTATATACCACCTTTAACCATCTACTAACCAATCATCCCTCGGATACCACCACCTATACGAGTGTATCCCATTAAATAATGAAATTTAGAAATTATTTTCACACTCTTCCGGGTTTTTTTTTGTACCATCAATTGCTAAAAGATTCCCTTAAAACTCTGGCATTTGACCCTTACATGATACCCTTATCCTACTTTTATCATTCTTTATTATTTTTAATTATCTCCTACTCTCCGGTGAAACAATCCTCACCATTTCTTTAATCTCATTCTTGTTTACAAAGAATTGACCAATGTAAAAACAGTGTTTGCTACTTTTCTTATAAGCCTCTTTCTTATTTTTCTTACTTATTGCATTTACTATTGCCTTCTATAACTCTCTAATTGCTCATCTTCATCACTATCACTTTCAGACTCTACATCATCCCCTACATCAATATCATCTTCATCATTAATGGTTGAATAAAATCTTTTGTCATTCTCAACATCTAAATCAGTATATAAGTGGAAATGAGACATGTCAACCTCAATATCATCATCCATATTGTCCGTAACCACTATATAATCTACATCCTCATTTTTTCATCACTGAACTGTTTTCATCACTGTTCTCATGTGCATACATCAAATCATTAGTGTGAATGCTATCCTCTACAGACTCAAATTGATTCTCATGTTCTACACTAAAAGTACTATCTATGAAAGAATCAAAGTTAAATATGTCATTAAAATCTAGAGACATACTTTGTTGAGTTGGGAAACTAGTATCAACATGGGGTTCAATAGTTGGAATTGTGGTTTCAACATGGGCTTCAACCGGTGGAATTGTGGTTTCAACATGAGTTTTAACTTCAAGATTGGTTTCAACATTTGGAATTGTAGTTTCATCAATGGTTTCAACTGTTGGAAATGTGCTCTGATGATAGGTTTCAATACTTGGGGCAGAAGTGAAATTGGGGTTATAAATGGGTTGCAAGACTTGCTTATTTTGAGATGATTCTTCTTTATTATTTATCCATTCTAAGTTTCTAATATTAGCCTCCTACCAGGTTGGACTTGAGTCTCAGTGGATTCAATTTCTTTATGATTTACCTTAGATGATGATGTGAAATATGTATGCAACTTAGTTTTCCCAATTTAGTGTACACTATCATCAATTTATGATCACATACAAACTTTGCCATGTTTAAAACATCTCTATCATTATCTAAAGCTTATAACCTAAAGTCTAAATCACATCCAGAAGTTAGGAAATGGTAATATCTTTGTACATTGTAATCGTATTCTAACTCCTCTAAAATTGCATCTAACTCATACACAGAAAATCTATCTATATTCATATTATCAATATAGTTAATTTTACCTTTCAAATACCTTCTTTCTGGAAAATTCTTGAAGAAACCATCATGATGAAGTTCAATAGAGAACATATCAAGAAGACCACTTACAAAACTAAACTTCAAATTCAAGCCTTGTTCTTCGTAAGTCAAATTAGGTTCAAGCAAACAAAACCAAAATCACATACCATATGATTTCTCCAAGTCAAAATCGTATTCATAATGCTTGCGAATGTGAGTCATGATCTTCAAATGAAATTGTCGATTACGGGAGTGTTAATGTAAACGGTTGAGTTTGGGGATGACGTTAAGAAGTTCACGAGTCTAACTGTTTTAATTAAAAGAGACTTGATATGGTAAAAGGACTAAAAAGCCCTCATGTGAGTCTTGAGTGGGGTAACTTAGCTTTGCTTTCTAACGTCCAACGTCATATTAGACCACTTGGGTGACAAATTTGATGTTTCCGTTAAGGTCACTTTTGAAGGGGCAGAATTTCGTATATACCCTTGCAAAAGCTGGTAATTACGTTTATATCCTTATAAAACCTAATATTACTTCAATATCCTTATAAAACCTTAAACTCTCAAATATACTCAAATTATTATTTAAAATCAATTGATTTTAATATAAAATTTAATTAATTGATTTTAAATAATAATTTGGGTATATGAGAGTTTTAAGGTTTTATAAGGATATTGAATTTTTTTAACAGCGAATTTAGTGAGTTGGGTTCATAAGGACATTTATATAGGGCAGTATGCGAGCTCCAAGCCACGTACCATGAGGCAGTAATACCCTCCACAATTTAATAGAAAAACCCCATTGTTCAGACTCGAACCCAAGACGTAAGATATGGATAAAACCGTTATACCACTGGGCTACACCACAATAGTGGATATTGAGGTAATATTAGGCTTTATAATGATATATATATATATACACGTAATTATCAACTTTTATAAGAATGTATACGAAATTTTGTCTTGAAGTTAGAAAACCAAATTAGAATAAATAACAAATTTAAATGACCAAATTCACAATTAACTCTATTAAAAATTCAAAACAAAGACTCCAACACACTACAATGGAAGCTGCTTTGTTGGGTGAGCAAAACCAGCTTCGAGATTGGGGATTTTAGTTATGGAAGATTGTAATAACGTCGCTGATGGTGACCGACCGACGATCATGGTTACTAACGACGATGGAATCGACGCACCTGGTTTTCAGGCCCTGGTTCGTGTCCTCGTTTCTACCAATCGATACTGTGTTTGGGTCTGTGCCCCTGATTCGTACGTTCTTCCTCTCCTTCCATAATTATCACATTCAATCTTTAATGATCATTGTTTTTATTCTCGTAATCTTTAGTGAACTAATAAACCTACACAAACTGCTGTGAATTGTGATTTGGGATCTCCAAAGTAGTAGCTGCTGCTGCCATTTTGAAATTCAAACTGATGTTATACCTTTTATTCTGCTGTGGTGATGTGAATTTCGAAAATGGATAGGTTTTTACACTTTTGATACACCTGTTTTATTACCCCAAAACAGGGATGATGTTACTAGGAAACCGCCATCTGTGTCCCTTGATTATGTTTTCTTAGCATAGATAGGCTGCACACCAGAAGCTTACAATGGCATACATCTGTTTCCCTTGATTATGATGGAACTTTTGTGTTACTTTCATAGTTTCATTGATCTGGTATACATTTACAATAATAGTATAGTCTTTTGTGCAAAATATCCCTCATAATTGAACTATAATGCCTACCATTAAACGCTTGTTGGAAATTTCTAGTGAAAAGTCAGTTGTCAGTCATTCGATCACTTGGTGCCATGCTCTCTCTGCAAAACGAGCCGAAATTAGTGGAGCAACGGCTTTTGCTGTTTCAGGTTCAGTTTCAAATTGACTTGAGTTATCTCATAGAAACTTCCCTTGTTTATGTTTTGATAGGGAGAGCTCTTATGAACGTTTTGTTTTATATGTGATTTATCATATCTTGGCCTATTGTCCTTTTACTCTGTATATACTCTACTCATCACTTATGAAATTATTACTCCTTTGAGTATGCTCTTCCTTGGTGCTACTTTTGTTAGTATTTCTTGTTGATTTGTCGGGTCTAAATCTTAACATTGTCTATCCTTCATCATCGAAATTGTCAATTTAAACTGCTTATGTAAGGAAAGTGAGAGAGGGGAGGGATAATTATCCGCTACATACCTTCTAGTATGTGTGTGCGCTCCTACATGTTATATATCTTGAATCTCTTTGATATATTTTTAATAATGCATTGCAGGAACTCCAGCTGACTGTACTTCATTGAGAATCTCAAAGGCTTTATTTTCTTCTGTGCCTGATCTGGTAGATTATTGAACTTATTCTAGTAATGCGAAAGTGATATTCTAAAGTTTTGTCTAATTTTACTATCAATTTAACATTTTGTAGTATTCCATAAAGGATCTACTGTATTTCTGATATTCTTATTAGTGATAGTACTAGCTAGCTCTTGTTATTGGTAGTCTAAGTATTTTGGTTGATATTCTTACTAAATTTTTATTTTTTTTATGTAATCCCAAATTCTTAATAGCTTGCTTTGCAGTATTCTGCTAAACTTGATGCATATTATATTAGATATAATTTCTGACTTTTTCCAGTTACTTTCAACAGGTATTAAGTGGCATAAATATGGGCAGCAACTGTGGTTATCACATGTTAGTACCAAATTTCCTTGCTATATGATTTTCTTGTCTTATTGCATTCAGTAGAGTTTTTAAAGTCCTTTTTTTTTTTGCTATGGTAAATAGGAAAGGGAACAATTTATGTCAAACACAAGTGTATTAATTTTGTACATAGCAGTTTGAGAAGTTGATTTTGTTGTTTTCACAGTTTACAGTAGAAACTAGCTTGCATTGACAAGTGGACGTGATGTGGTTGAGGTTTCAAATTCCGTTTCACAATGTCTGTTTTTGATCAGTCTTATTTATGTGGGGAATAAAAATATAATCTTGCTTAATGCAATTTGATTTTGTTGATAAACAGAAATTTGCAACTCTGTTTGCATTCAAAAAAGTATAAGCCCATTTAATGTTGAAGTAAAAGTGTCCACCTTATGTTCATATACGATCTTAGGCTTCTATTTTTGTCTTTAGATATTTATTGTTAAATTAATTTTACTATCTTCTCCTTTCTTTTTTACATATTTATTTATTTGTTCATTTATCCATTGTATACATGTGAATTGATGAGATATTACATGCTCTTTGCTTTTCACTTCTTTTTACTAGAGCTTGTTTAAATGCAGTGTCTACTCAGGGACAGTGGCAGGTGCTCGAGAGGCGTTTTTTAATGGTTTACCATCTGTCTCAATATCATATAATTGGTATGTAAAAAATTTCACTTTAATATTATCCTGGTAAAACTCTTTTCTTTCTTTTTTATATGTTGTTTATATATGGTAGGTTTTTTATAGCGTTTTATGTTTTATGGCCGTCTATGTATTCTAGCTATTCACATTATGTCGTAAAAGAGATTCACAATTATAAATTTTTATGAATTTCAAGTCAATTTTGTAGATTGTTAATAAATGACTTGAAGTCTTGAATCCAAGTTAGCTTAGAACGGTAGTTTTGTCCATTGACTTTCTAGTTTCTAGTTTCTAGTTTATAGTTACTTTTAGTTATAAGCTAGTGGCTACTATTGAGCCAAAGCATAGAGATCATTTTGAAAGCTACATGTTAAGTTCTTGTATTTCCTGTTCAAGAAATAAATAATTTTTGAAATTTTCCAAATTGACTATTAATAACATTATTCAGCAAAAAAACAGATTTTGATCATTATTTGAATGGATTATTTACAGGGTTAGGGGTACTAGCAGTATGAACAATTTCACACTGGCTGCTGAAGCTTGCTTACCCATAATAAGTGCTATTCTTGTTGAGATCAAGAATCAAACCTATCCTCAGAAATGTTTTCTGAATGTAGTTTTGCCCACAAATATTTTAAATCATAAGGTGAGTTGCATTATATTCTTGTAAAAACTTGCTCCCAATGAACTTGAAAATAATCAAAAAGAATATGGACTCTTTATCCTTTTTCATTAATAGGGTTATAAGCTGACTAAACAAGGAAAAAGTATTGTCAAAATTGGTTGGAAACAAGTTTCTTGTGATACCCAAGGTGCCCATATGTTATCAACAATGACAATGGAACCAAATTCAGCATCTTCAAACACTGTTGCCGAGACTGGTTCACAAGAACAGCTTCTATTTAGTAGAGAGGTGTGTGGTAATCACAGAATATTGTTTCGACATTGATTTTTTTAATTGAAGTTATGTCTAATACTTCATTCTGGTATGCTTATTTCTGTTCCAGGTGAAGGGAGGTGGTGTGGAAGACGGTGAAACAGACTATAGTTACCTTAAAGAAGGATATGTACATACATACCCTTTTATTTTTTTGTTTTTTTTTTTGGAAGTGATTTTGCAAGAGAACTTGTTATTAATATTACAAGTTTGTTATATTTCAGATAACTGTAACTCCCCTTGGGGCCTTATCTCATGCGGATATTGGCAGCGAGACATTTTTTAAAGAATGGTTACCTCAAGTTACTGAGCATACTTCTTCAGCTTTGTGATCACTTTTCTGTAAGTATAATTTGAAAAATTCACTCACATTACACACACATTATCTTTAGGTGAACTTTAGGATTAAACTTTGAAGTTCCAATCTTGAACTTTAGATTAAACTTTGAAGTTTCAATCTTGAACTCTGTTAAGTATTCGCAGGATGTATGTGATATCTGTATGTTGGCGATGCTGAAGATCTAAAATAAGTTCTACTCGTAATCTCATATATCGATATATAAAGTATGTACTTGTTTTAATTGGTAAGCAGAATTCACTTAAAACATGGCTTGACAATGCATGTGGTGGTGGGGGTGTTCATCCTTGTAATTCTTTGGGGAAATAGGTAAAATATGAATTTAACCCCATATTATAAGTTCTGGTTCTGAATTTGCCAATTCTGATTTACTGGTTAAGGATTTTAACTAAGTTGGATGTTTTCAGTTTATTTTATTGTTAATATGTTTAACCAAGAAAGTTGCTGCTTTTGGTTAAGCATGTTAGTGTAATCAAGCCGGGACAACAAACGAGCTACTCAAAATTCACACGGAAAATACTCCAAATCTGCTCTTTGTAAGTTGAGTTGTGTTCAAGCGCGAGTAAGCCGTCAAGTCGAGCTTTATTAAAATACTTGGCTCGTAAAGCTCGCGAGTCTCGTCGAGCTTGTTCAAGCTGAGCTCAAAGGTATTGCATCAAGTAATACTAAAACTGATTAATATTATTATTTAATATACTAATTCTTACAATCGAGTCAAGCTGAACTGAACTTGATAGTATCGGTTAGCTCATCGAGCTCGAACTTGAGCCTGAAATTAAATGGTTGGCTGAGCTCGAGTTTATTTTCGAGCTTTGAGTTTTCTAATCGAGTTGGCTCGAGCTTGATATTGTGTCGAGTGTTGACCCCTAGTCATCAAGGTATATGTTATTTCCATGCGAATTTATGCTTCGATTTTCGACCAATTCATATTTCAATGTTTGATCTTGTGAACTAAAATTATTAATTATCTATAGTTTAATTTTTTTAAGTGTAAATAATGGTTTAACCATCAAAGTTTTAATTCGGTTTCGGTTTAACGATAAGTTTTTTTTATCAAATGGTTTTAGCATAAAGTTTGAATTTGTTATGATTTAATCCCCAAAGTTGCGCCTTCTTTTTGGTTTAAACCTTAAAATTTTTTTCCAATCGATTTAACCTTTAAATTTTTGTTAAAAAATTGTTTAACCCTCTAAGTTTAGTTAGATTTTTAATAAAACTAAAATGCATAATAAATAGAGAGGGTAAAATCGAAAAACATATAAAACTTAAGTGATTACTTAGTTTTTTTAACAAAACTTTAAGGTTTAAATCATTTGAAAACAACTTTGAAGTTTAAATCATAACAAATTCAAAATTTATGGTAAAATTGTTTTAAAAAAAACTTTGATTGTTAAACCGAAATTACATAAAAACTTTAATGGTTAAACTATTATTAACCATTTTTTTAAATGACAATTCATTCATTTAATCAAGGAAACATCACTCTCAGTTCTTTTACATTTTACATTGCACAAGGTACAAGTAAAATAAGCAAGTGTTTGGAAATTTTGTACAGCAAACACATTGTAGATTGCTATCCTCACAATCCACATCAAATTGTTTTGACTGAGGAGTTTGTACTTTTGTTATTCCCTCCAACCACTCTAAGACCATGTGCATCGGACTCCTAATCAGCGGTTAGGGGTTGAACCTCACTAGAACACCATAAAAGTGCTTAGGGTTGGCAAGGGTTCCATGGTTGGCTGATTGAAGAACCTGTGCGGGTAATTTTTTTTTCTTTTTCTTCTCTTTTTCTCTCTCTTATTTAATATATTTAATATATATTTTTTATTAATATTTGATGTGAAGTTGAAGAGGGTTGAATGTGGGGGTTTGATAGGGTTGAAGGTGAGAGATGATATGGATGCTGATGTGACAGTGGGGTTAGTAAGGTAAGTCTGGGTTGGAAGCTGATGGTCTAAAGTGATAAAAACTATAAATTTAAAACATTTCATTTATGTCTAACATTTTACTTGATACAATATCACTCAAAAGTCTAATGGTGATGTCCTTTTAAAAGTACAGCTTGTACCATATAAGATAACAAAAGACCAAAGCTCATTTTGTATCAAGTGGGTGCCTAAAAAGATAAAGTTAACAAATAATTCCATCCACAAGAAAAATATCATACCAAAAAAGATATTAAAAGTTATGCAAAATGACCCATAATTAGCAATGCAAAGGGGTCATATGGTATGTTTAGGATATCTACAAAAAGACCCATATCCAACAAAAGTATACACAAAGTAACATTTAAGGGCTTCTTCCTCCAATAGGCTCATTTATTGTTGGTGGTTGATTTTCTTTTTTGCAAGTTTGTTAAGTGTGCCCTAATTGATTACAAATTCCATATTTCAACACTCGTCCCTATAGAATGTTGTTTTGGACACATATCACTTCCTTTGACTGGCTTAAGGGTGTTCTTGAAGGTTGCACAAAATATGGGTTTCTTATACCAATTAAAAACATATGCATCTTGATCTAAGTTTAAAAAGTATAAAGCTGTCACGGCGTGTTTACATGAAATTTCTAAGAGTTTCCATAACCTACAAGTGCATGTCTTGTTAGGTTTACTAACTAAAAATGCTTGGAGCCCACACTTAACTTCAAATCATTACCCATGTAGATTAATTTAAAATGCTTTTTAAAAAAGTACTTCTTTCCATCAAATGAATTCTTATCTCCTCAAACAAGGCTATCATAGGTTCCCCATGGCATCAACTATAAGTAAATTAAAACACTCACTTATACCATTCTCTACTGCATCACATGCCATCTTGGTTCTAAAATATGCCCTGCTCCATGACTTGGGATCTTTTTTCATCAAATAATAATAGGCATAAGGATCGCCTTAGTTTGATTTCTTCCATTACCTTTACAAACTTTTCATGGTATGTAACTTTTGAGGCCTTCCAAAACAAGTTCTTGAATAGCACATGATGTTTTCTTCAGTTTTGATAAATGTGCCTAGCACAATGTCTATGCTCAGCTAAGGGTAACATGTGTATAGAAAGTAAAATTACATATTCTTAACTAACGAATCTCAATTTTATATAATGTCATACAAAAAGTTAAACGAATGTCTTATATGTACCTTGTGTTGATCAGATATGATTATAAGGCCACGTCCATCACTCAAAAACAAAGCATGAAATGTATGATTGAGTTATCAGCTTAATAAAAAACAAAGTTGTAATACCCGTTTTTCAAAATGTAATATTAAAAGTTATCTAATATAATAATTTGGTTATTTATGTATGGTGTTATGGTTACAATTTATTAAGTTCAAGGGGCTAAAATGACTTATGGGATAATATGATAAAGTTTATAAGCCAAATTAGGGCTCAAGGCCCAAGGTCCTATTACTCTACCCACCAAACAATCAATATGGGAGTTGTGTGTGTGTGTTGCGTGTGTGAACTGAGAGGAAGAAGGAGAAGAGATTCATCAAATTTTCATCAAGTCAACCGGAACTTGTTGGAAATCATTGTGATCAATTACATACAGATTTCATGTTAAATGGTTAAAGATTTCTAGGGTTTCAATCTATTGTTGGACTGTTCGAACCGTATGTATGAACCGAGAGCAATAGTGTGACTTTAGCAATGTGATCGAGGTAGCCAAGAAATAGGTGATATATCTTGGACTTCGAGCTAAGAAGAGAATGCTCAGCATGCGGCAACTGGCAACTGTCAAGAAGATGAAAATCGAAAGCTTAAAGCATACTAGAAAGAGGGAAGGGTGAGGTTCCCCAAATGAGGTAAAGGACATGCTGATGAATGCCCTCCAAGTTTGATGAGCTACTTCAAGTGAGGGAAGCCTGGGCATATGAGTAAAGAGTGTTGAGCCAACTTGAGTGTGCTTCAAATACAATCAACCCGGCCATTAGAGTGCCAAGAGGTGACTATGGGTGGTGGGAGGCGTATGCAACAACCACCACTAATGATTACCAACGGGGAGAAAGGCAAAGCACCTAAGGCCGTGGAGAGAGCCTTTCAACTGACATTGCAAGAGGCAAAGGCAGAGGCAGATGTGATCGTAGTTACCGTCATTGTTAACTCTTGACCTGCGTTAGTATTTTTTGATTGTGGTGCTTGCAAGTTGTTTGTTTCTTTCTCATTCTATAAAAGTTTTGTTTTTTGTTTGATGTGTTTTGATATAGTACGTAGAAATCAAGTTTCCCACTCCCCCCGGGGGTCCCTTCTTCCGTCATAGTTGTTTCCCTGCATAACATCCACCACATCGTCACATTAGCTAATTTTTTTCCGCTTGTCTGCCACGTAATCGTCACTTTCCATCACACAAATTTATAGACACGCCTAATACCCCACTAAACAATTAAAAAATAAAAAAAGATAGAGGATGTGAGCTTATCATGCATGGCCCCACCTCCTTTTAGTTTTCTACTTTCTAAAGCACAAAGGTTCTTTTATTTGGTAACCACAATATACTTACCTCCACCACACCATGATGGTGTGGAGAAAGAGATAACAATTTAAGTGGTGGCCACCACATACTCCTAAATTCCCCTCTGCCTACACTTATGTGTGTTTTCATGTGTTTGGTAATTCTAACCTCTTCTCTCTCTTTTTTTTGTCATTTTGCTAACATTTTTGCACAAAATATATGGGACAATTTAATCTTTCATTTGAAAGCAAGAATATCAATGAAATCAAATTAACTATAGCTTTTCAATTTCACATTTTTAATATTCAGTTTTGAACTTTGTGAGCAACTATGTTTCTTTGACGATTTCACATTCATTTCTTGGTCGTTTTTTACATAGTAATTTTGAAACATATTAATATTTCATGTGGGATAAGAATCAATGAATGTCACTAAACATAACTACTTAATTACACACTTAAACTTCGGTTTTTAACTTCATAAGCAACTAGGATTCGGTTTTTAACTTCATAAGCAACTAGGATCTTAACGATTTCTAGCTTATTTCGCCCATAGAAAATGGTACCTAAGGATGCATCTTTTTTTGGTAGCTTTGATCCACTCAATAGAGTATGGATTACAAGTTTTCTATTAGTAGTTGAAATGCCTTTACTACATGTTGTTATGTATTGTCTTCTTGTTTAGGAGCCAACATCAACTTCCTAAGGCTTAGCGTGAGAACATCGTCTGCTACCTAAAATGCATCATTACGTTTCACAAACGGAAAACATGATGCTTATCGTGAGAACACTGACATGTCGGGCATGGATTTTTATGTGTAAGGAAGTGTTTTCTTATATTTGTAAGTGTAGTACCTCTTAGTACTTGTAGTCACGAGGATAGGTTGTTCTATTCAAAGATCGAAGACCCCAACACGATTACGTGCTATTGTGCAATCCTAAGGATCACAACTTAGAAGACTGTGTTCACGAGACTCAACTCAATTAAGAGAAACTTCAAGATATCTTATTTCATTTGAGGACTAAAGGCTTTTATTAATACAATAACGTCACACAAGAAGACACTTGACATGATGACACATTTTCATCAAGAACCTAACTTACTATTTATGTTATTACAAGCTTGTCAAGTAAACATTGGAGACACGCCTAAACCTACATTATCGTATCTACTACATTATTACACATTTATGGCACCATTATTACATCAAGTACATTATTACTTTACTTTTACCGTAGTACTTTTACTTACCAACGGTAAAGATTCTTTTGATTATTATAACTTTAATTATTGCATTCTCTCCTCATCCAGAAAGTGTTTTGATATAGTACGTAGAAATCAAATTTCCCAATTGGTTCCCCGTCCTTTACTTCTTCTCTTAGAGTGGTTATCTTTCACCACAACCATCATATCGTCACATCAATTTTTTCTCCAACACTCAGCTGCATAGTGATCACTTTAATCACACAAATAAATTAAAAATTAAAAATGGAAAATTAAAAAATAAGGAGAGGGAATATGAGTTTCTCATGCATGCCCACTTATTTGTACTTTTTTGTCCCATTTTTCTCAAACACAAATCTCATACTTCCCTCCAACACACTATAGAAAGAGATGACCACTCAAGTGGTGGCTACCACACTCTTGAACCCCTCCCCTTGCCTACTCTTATGTGGTCTTTTTATGTTTTTAGTGATTGTAAGTGCTTTTATTTTTATTTTTTTTATTTTTACTAATTTTTTTGCCTATTCTAACTTTTAACCTAGTTCATTCTCTCTCTTCTGCTATTTCTCAGGAGTACGAAGCATCTGTATTCAAAGTGTGCGATGCATCAATCTACCGTCTCTCTTTCACCTTTTTCTCACCAAGTGTCGGACGCAATTTGAAGTTTAAATAATTATGTTTGTGTTTTTAAACATATTTATGCGGTCCTATAAACAATTATATTTATATGAGTATTCAATAACATGTGGTATATATAATTTTGAAACTTATATATAAGAAGTTCCAATCCGAGTACTTCCCGCCTAGACCAAGTACTCGTTACTCCCTGCCGTCAATCACTCAACTACCGCCTAGCGAGTCTTACAACATTGATCGTCTTCTTGTTTATGGGCAAACATCAACTTCCTAAAACATAGTCATATTCTAAGGAAAACTTCGTCCTTAGCTTCCCATTCTAATGCCATGTTTCTTTGCTCTTTTAGAATTCACAAGACCCATGCTCCAATCTTATGTCTAATTTGAGGTTTATTATTTTTAATTCCTGACAAGAATTTTTTTTTCTAGATTTGAGACTATCAACTTTGTTGTTTGGTTTCAAAAAAAGGATTTTTGGACAGCAGGTGAATCCTTCTCGGTCGACCTCATCGTTTGGAGACTCCGACGACGACGAACTCAAACCCCTAATCTTCCAATTCCTCAAATCAACCATAGACCATCACCTAATCGACCTCAAACAGAAACAACGATTACTGAAGCATCGTCAGCCACACATGACGGTGTAATCGACGTCTAAAGCATCATCATAGATGGTGTTGGTAGTGGTGGTCTTTAGTCGGAGTTCAAGGAGTCGCTGAAGAAAAGTTATAACCGGTGAAGTGACCAGAATACCTGCAAAAAAGGTTATTTCAAACAGAAAACAAAGTTTAATACCTTAGGCAAAAGTTCAAACGAGAACTGTTTTTCGTACGAGAACCGCGAGAACCAATCTTAGCCGTCCAATTCCCCCTCCTTCAATTGGATTTCCCACCCATGAATTCCTTACATGCACCCTGCCACACTCAATCCCCCCACGTTTTTCATCCATGATCCATTATCCAAAATGAACGGCCAAGATTGGTTCTTACAGTTCTCGTACGAAAAACAGTTCTCGTTTGAACCCTCCCCTAATGCCTTAAATCCAGAACATAGTCATGTAAGATGTCCATAAAGAAATCAAGAATTAGGCTTACAAAGCCTAATGAGCATAGACTGATGTAAGATTTTTATGAGCTCACTAGAGAAGTAAAGTCTCACAAATTATAGCACAAAAGTCAGCATTTTTGGGTATTCTAGAGAAAGAAAATGATAATACATAATTACTATTTGAATCAAAATCAAGATTTCAAATTTCACATACAATTTGGGAGTATAAATTTAATAAAAAGCTGTAACTAAAAGATTGAATAATCCCTCAATTAAGCTTTTAGAGAAGTAAACAACTGTTAGCAACTCAAAAAACAAATCAATGTTTGAATGAATCTATTCAATCTTCCAAGCATAAAGTGTCAAGCAAAAACTAGAACTCTGTCTAGACTGATCACCAAATGTGCCACTTTTCTCAGCACCCGAAAACGTTTGAAACATGAAAACCGCGCTTCCTGTTGTTGATCCAAACAACCAGTTATGCACATCCCAGTATACTTCCACAGGAATTCCCTCAATCGAAATCGAATAATTCCCTCGAAATTTCCATACCAAATTCTTCACTTGCATCACTATCTTCGCGTCCAAACGCACCACAAGCCGAGCCTCATCGACCTCACATGTATCACATTCAATTCTAAGATCATGGATCTGACCATTATCTTTGAATTGAGCTTTGGTAGCATACACTTTCTTCCCAAATATATGTTCCCTTTTCATTACACGAAATGAAGTCGATAAAGTTTTGGTTTTTTTCAAGATTTCTTTCTTGAGATCCCCAATCAACAAAACCATTTCACCTTTAAATCCAAGACCCACATAAAAACCCTCAACGGGTTCTGGGCTAGATCCGAATTTAGCATTTGTAAGGTCCCAATAAACATCAATTCTAAGGAAATCAACTTCAAGAAACTTGGACCCTTTTCTCTTCAAGAACAGAGCAGGTTTAACATCAACTCTAGACAAACATTTATGCGATAGATCTTCAATTTCAACACTAAAACAATGACCCACAAGATTCTTGCTCCAAGTGACAATAATTAAACGAGATTTACCAAGCAATTTGCATTGGTAAACACAAGTCACCAAGTTTTGAGAAGCTTTAGCTTTACTTACAGTCGTTGAAGCTGCATTTGTACATGAAGCATCTGCAACTTGAACTCCATTTTCGCCAAAACAAGATGGGAAATCTTTCATTTTTATGAGAAATTGGTAGGAAATCTAAGAACCCATTTAAATAATCAGTGATAAAGATAAAGAATTGAAGTGAATTTGGTTGAGATTTGGAAGGGAATTAGAAAAAAGAATGAAACAATAATAAAGAAAGGGGGTTTCACAGTAATGTTTTATCAGCTTTTGTCGAAGGAAAAAGAGAAATGGAGAATCGAGTGGGTCGGGTCGGTTTCGTGTATGTCACGTCGATTTTTCATCTTTAAAAATTCGCTGGCCAACCCACAAATTCGCTGGCCGGCCCCAACACTTTTTGCAGGAATTTAAGTGTATACGGTGAACTACACATTATCTAATCATTCTATGTCTTAACTACTCTTCACGAATTCGTTTTCTTGAACCTGAACTACTCTTTAGAAATAAGTTTCGGAATCGGTCATTCCGAAACAGAAACTATTTTCAGAACTCAATATCCAGGAACGTGATACATTCAGTGACGGATACAGGATTTCTGTTGACTGATGACATCATATAATGGCAAAAATAAAATTAATTAAAACTGAGGGTGTTCGGGTTTTAAGTTAATCGGGTCGGATTAACGAGGTTTCGATGATTTTTTCGGTATTTTAGAGCCAAAATTTAAAATAAAACACAATTTATACAAAGTACTGTTAATTAAATTGTTGTTTTTAACGTAAATTAAAGTATTTTAAAGGTATAAATTGAAGATTAAATTATATCTTATCATTTTTTAAGAAACATTTCATTTTTATTAGAATTTGGTGGTACTAAAAAATCACCGGTGGCAATGGCTTGAAAACGTTAAAATTTTTCACTTTATTTGCAAAATTAGTCAGTGGTTCGTACCACTGCTAAACTCTACATAGGTCTGCCCATGGATACATGTATGTTTTAATCATGTGGTGAGTGATGCACTCAGTGACCCATCTAGTTCTCAGGAATCAGTTTCTTGGACCTGAACTACTCTTTATTGACTGGTTGCATCATATAATTACAAAAATAAAATTAATTAAATTGAGGGTGATGTTCTAGTTGATTTTTGAGTTTCTAGTTAATCGGGTTGAATTAACGAGGTTTTAGTTGTTGTTCCGGTATTTGAAGACCAAAATGTAAAACCAAACACGATTTATATGAAGTCATGTTAATTAAATTATTAATTTTAACATAAATTAAAGTATTTTAAAGATATAGTCACCCCCTACTGACAAGCTATCGCAGGGCGCTCGTCCAACGCCCAAATCAAAGATTGAACTCTATCTTATCATTTTTTTTAAATTTTATTTTTCATTATATTTTAATGGCCTCAAAAAATCATAGATGTCATCCCAAAATTTGACTAGTTGTACTGACTCGAAAACGATAAAATTTTTCACTGTATTTACAAAATTAACCTGTAGCCCATGCCACCACTGAATTACACCTAGGTTCACCCTTACCACCACCGGTACTTAAACCCACAACCTTTAAGACCCGCAACTTAAAAGGTTGTGAAGAATTTTTTTTTCTCCAAACTTCTATACCGCTAGTAATACTTAATCTAATCCAATATAGACAAAATTGTTCTTTTAGCTATTTAACATTTTAATTTTATATTTTTATTTAATAACCTAAGAAAGTATGTAGAACCCAATGTCACAGCGGTCTATTGTATTCCAATCATGTGAGCTATTAAATGTGACGATTATCACAATAAAAGAAATATAATTAATTAATGGATTGTTTTGATTTTAATTATTTGTATTTTTTAATAAAACTCTCCCCTTTTAAAAATATTATCTATTTTTGATTTTGAATTTTTAAAATATTTTTTTTAACTTTAATCTTAAATAGTTTTATTTATGTTATAATATTTGATATAAAATATACGAATGAATTGTGATTTAAATATATTTTGATTGGTATAATTTTAACATAAAAGTTGAAAAATAATGATTTTAAAGTAAAAAATAAATAATATTTTAAACGAATAGGTATTTACTAACTATTTTCAGGTGTTTTTTTTCTTTTTTTTTATAGAAAAGCAAAACTAGTAATTTTTTTAATGAAAATGTACCCTACATCTGACCTATCTACAAGTAAAGAATCTAAGCCCGTGTTTGGGATTTAAAGAATTCAAATATCCAAAAGAATTTGAATAAAATTAATCGTCTGTTTATTTAGACTAAAAAAATAACGAAGAAATGAAATAGATAAAATAATAAAATGAAGGAGGTAATGAAATAAGACATTATCATTCATCGACATGTTTGGTTGTTTTATCGGAAAAAAACGAATTAATACTATATGATGTTTGATAGAGAGAAATAGAAATAGGAATGTTATAAAATAAATTTTAATAAAAATTTGAAGGAAAAAATATTAAATTGTAGTAAATTGTTCCATTCCCCGAAGGAATGAAGAAAAAACACCTATCCACTAAGGAATGAAAATCCATTAAAACAAAGGGTATCACATTCCGTACGTAATGACATATTTCATTCTTACATGACTAACAAACATCTTTTGACAATAAAATAAACTGATAGTTTCATTTCCCTTCCCATTTCATTATAACAAACACAACCTAAGGTTAGTAACTCTAATAAAAACGAACCTATTGATACCTACCCTCTTGAGGATACTTTACACTCGTGTTGAGTACTTGAAATCCCAAGAATTTATCGATCTTTAATTAGGGGGTGTTTGGTTTGTGGGATTTCAATATTCATTCATAACATAGTTTGGTTGGAATCCTGTAGAAATTAGAATTTGACCATTCCTTCAAATTCTTTTACTCATAGGATTTCACAATTCATTAACATAAGTGATAGAAGTTAGAACTATAAACAACTTTCTAAAATTTTTAAATGCTATGAAAAAAATAAACTTAATGGTTTAATGGCTATGATATTTCTTCAACCGACTATATATAATACTTCATCACCATCACTCGCCGCCACCCTCACTAACCACCCCCATGACCACTAACACCACCACCGGTCTCGCTTATGCCTCCACTATCCTTCTACCATCAATACCACCACTATCACAACCACCCATCACACCACCGCTACGACCCACAGCCCATAATTACAGCATGACTACCACCTGATCAATCTCAAATCATTAGTTGGGCCATCTGTTCTATCCGTTCAACCCTTTTATTTAATAGAATGGTAAGCTGGAATTACAATCGAGTTCATTCCCTAGTAGACTTGAGACCTATCCTCATAGCATGACTCTCAATCTCTCATGCTTAGCCTATAAAAGAGGCTTAGTTAAGGGATCGACAATGATGTTTAAAAGAGGCTTAGATAACAGATGACAAAGATGCGAGGAACTTTGCCGACCATGGCATCTCCTCTACTAATAATGTCATGTATGAGGTGATACTTCTCTCTGTGTGCTTCGTGTCTAATGGTGTGATTTGCACTCTTTCACATGGCTGATAGTGTTGACATTATCATAGAGTATCTTGATCAGCTCCTATGATCGATGTTCACTATCACCCCAAGCTTAATATGCAATTATGTACTTGATCTCCATGCATTATACTAGAGTCTACTACGTACCTTATCCCGCTTCAAGCTCTTTCTTTCAACATTATTGTTAAGAAAACACATTATCATATGTTTGATTTGCAGTCACTTAAGTGATTTTTATTAGTGTTTTAGCGTCATTAAGCCTTTTAGTTTAACCAAGATTAATATGAGACTAGCCGATTCTAAACTTAGTTATAATTCGGGTTTGGAGGTGCGAAATACACACTTGGATAAGCTAATTGGTATCGGGAATACGGGGTCAGGGGGCGTCGCCCCGAGCCAAAAATTATTTCTATATATATATATATATATATATATATATATATATATATTTCCCGCGAATAACCGCCGCCGCAAAAAGCCGCCGGCCAACCGTGTAACATCCTCGATTTGGGCCTAGTTGTAATTAGTATAATAGACAAATAATTGTTGTATGTATATGTAAGTACTTGTGAAATTAAATGGGTTAATGTGTTAGTGGTGTGTATGTATGTATATATATATGTTAAGTATATATATATATACACACACCAGAGGCGGTTTGCCTCTGGATAAGATTGTATATGTTTGTGCAAGTGTGTTATTTGACTCACAAAAGTCAAATATTGCAAAAGCTTTAAGAACACACACTAATACTCTCGTTCGTGAGGTTCTGGAAAGAGGCAGTTGGAGATTTGAAGCTATAAACCTGAATCTAAGGTTAGTAAGATGTTTGTTGTAGAGATTATACATGTAATATGCTAGAGGTGTGGGTATTATGTGGCTGGAAGTTAAGTTGGAGTGAAGAACTCCATGGATGAACATGAAGCTTACTTTATAAATGGGTTTCTTATGTTTTGATGTTTTAAAGGGTATTAATGTGTTCATGAGGGTCTTATAGATGATATATGAGGTTTAAAAGTATTTTGGAAGTAAAATCAACAAGTTTAAGATTCTGGTTTGTTCTGCAAATGATCAAGAAATGAAACCAGACAAGTTGCACAGTTTCTGTCTGACAGTCGCATGGGAGAGGTGACTATCGCATGAAGCCATGTGAATTTTGCATGGTGCCATGCGACTTTCAGGTTGTTACTTGTTCCATTCCATGTGACATTCTAATAAGCCATGCGACTTTCGTACGAATCGTCCGACCTTTTGGTCCGACAGTTGGATGAAATCTTGGTCCGACTTTCGCATAGATCATGCGACTTGTGATCCAACTTTCACTCGTCGCAGCGCGACGCCTTATATGGTCGCAGCGCGACGGGGCCTTTTCAGCAAGAAGGTGTTTTGTTTACATGTTCTTGTTGAATATATGTAGTGTCGAAGACAAGTTTAATAAATGATTCATGGCTGTTAAAGAGGTCTTGTAAGTGTTCTAGTAATAGAACTTAATGTATGCAAACGCTTAACGTGATTACCGAATGTTTTAGGTGAACGTGTAAGCTGAACCAACCCTAAGTGAACGAACATTGTAAGCTAATCAGGTGAGTGCCTACTTTCATGAGACTCAGTAGAGTAAGTCTTGCAAGCTAAGATGACTGTGTGAATGTGTGAATGTGTATGTATGTATGTCTAACCTGTCTATGCAGGTATGCTTAAGAAGATGAGTGTAAGTTTCTGACTGATGTTATGATTACTTGTAAGTTGTATAATAGGTGCATGCCAGCGGGTCCAGATTGGAACCACTTAGTTAATATCTGATAGTGTGCATGAATGATGGACTGTATGATGATTGCATGTGAAAGTATGAATGAATGATTGAATAATGGATCCCTGTGGGATCCCATGTACGATATATGACTATATGATGATGATGGATCACTGTGGGATCGAATGTACGTATACGTGTATGTGAACTGTCTGCAGACTATCTGACACATGGTTAAGGTCAGCCGGTTAGATGGATCCTAACAGGACTTCGGTCATTTCTGGATTTAACGGTGATTCGGGGTGCATCCCGGATCGAGGTTCTGCAGAACCGCCGTGCCTTAACGTGAGACTGTAATCAGCCAGGATCTGGCCGTGATTACTAAGGAACCTTGGGTTCCGAAAACGATGCTCGGTGGACTGCTTTATGCTCCCCCACCAGCGCGGATGGTCGTGACTGATTCCCCGGTCTGAGTTGTTGTGCAGGATAGACTCCCCTGCAAGACATGACTCTTACTGATCTTGTCAGCACACCGCTATGTGTTAAGCTAGCAATGTGTGCTTATGTACGATGTGTATGATGCATGAATTACTTTATTGATGCTTATGCTAAGTAAGTACTCACTAGCTAAATGTTAGATAATGGTGCTATGATTTCCCTTTTCAGGTAAAGACTAGATGGCCTGGTGAGGCGGGTGACTTTTTGATGTAAATGCCCCTTTTGGGTTGGAACACTTCATATTTGTATGTTGTAGTGTAATATGAAATTATGGTCGGTTCCTGTTTGTTAAGTAACACCAATGAATGTTTTGTAAACAAAAATGATATGATTAACCGTTTGTTAATATTAAAAGAAAAATTTCCGCTGCTAAACCTGAATTATCACTAAAGTAACTGTTTTCAGAAGCGGTGTTACAAACCGCCGCCAACCGCCATTTTATCGCCCTATAAGTAGGTGCTCTTGGTTGGTGCAAGAGATAGAAAAGACTAGAAGGAAAAACGATTTCACTAATCGATATTTTGCTGAAATAGTATCCAAAGAACGAAAATCGAAGCAATGATATTCTATGTTTGGATTTGAATTAAGCCTTTGATTCAAATCGAGTTTCTTGGATTATCTTTTATATGAATTCGTGATACCACAGGGTTGAATTACATATTTCAAAAAGTGTATTAAACACAATCCACGAACTTATTCAAGTATTTATTTTTATTCTAATCCCTATTTCAACAATTTTTTCAAACAATTTTGAATGTACGTAGTAGTTATTTGCTTATATGAAACCTATCTTCTAAACCACCATAGACGAATAAAATATTTGAAGTGTTTCTTAAGTACTTAACAATATTCTTGACCAGACAGTCTTCCAATTACTCGTACATGATTCATTTGAAATCTTGTTTTATTATATAGCAGAACACGTACACACGTTAATCCAACTTAGAGCATCGAAAATGCTAGTATGTGGACATACGTGGCAACAGATTTCAAGATCAAAAGATGAGCTAGTAGGGAGAAGTCCGTAAAGACAGACAAACCACACCAATGGCAGACGAAATTTGTGAGATAAAGTGATGGGACCCACTCATCGTTGAGAGACAAAAGTTGTGTCACCGGAGAGAAAAAATTTCGTCGTTTGTTCAGGATTGCTTATGCTCTTGCAAATTTACACCTTGTCTACTATGAAATTTAAAGACAAGACTTTAGTGTAATGTACCAATTTTTTATTTATATATATAAAAAACATCATGCCAAACATCACAAAATCTTTAATTACAATCATAGTGTTGAAAACAGATCTGAATTTGTATACGTATAAGTGGGTGTCATTCGAATAAGTGTAGAATTATATCGGTAAGAAAAGAGAGTAATTTGTTCATAGTACATACACCTATTTATAGAGAAGGGTGGAGGGCAGTTGGTAGTGGTTTGGCCGGCGGCCATAGTGGTGGTGGCCGTTATTGCCACCAAAATTTCCCTCCAAGTACAATTCACACCCTAAACTATTTTATTTACATAATAATACACTTATAAATGTCTTTAATAATATTTACTAAATGATATTGTTAGTTACAGGTCCAACATTGCCTCCCTTAATTAACAAGTATCATTTTACATCCAGTGATCTTTATTGTCTTCAATGATGATGAAGTCTTCTTCATCAGTCTTGTGGGTATCAGTCCTGAGATGTTCCTCAATGCTGGATCGATCCTTCTTTCATTCGTCATCTTCAAGGTTCCTTGTTGCCTCCCTTTCAATTGCAACATCTTGATGCCTTTGATCAATGCTCTTCCCTGTCGAGCTGGTGTTGCCTTTTGTAGTGTGTAAGATATGGCCAAACCTCTTCAATCCAAAAACATAGAACTCATGTGGTATCAACAAATATTGTTCATACAGTTCTTTGAAGGCTTCTCCATAACATTGAGGGTATCCGAAACTTAATGCAACATCTTCCCATTCCTTTCTTTCTACAATCGTATCATAACCATCCAACTTCATGACAAGTTTATATAAATCAAACAGGGAGATGACTAGCCCTGCAAGACTTGGTGGTAGCGCCAATTGATCACCGGTTTTCATTTCGTGTATCCACTCAATCCCTTCCTCAAACTTCTACACAAACAAATCTATGTTTTGTAGCAGATATGATCATTATTTGTGAATGTCATGATACACATGAAATCATCAAAATTATCTATGATAATTGGTACCAGATGGCCACTTATTTCTAGATACTTTTCGATTGGTTCTTCTTCATTTTGTAAGGATGGGTGTTCTGGTAGTTTTCGATTGATACCCATATGAGAGATAACACATTGTTTACTATCGATTTTGACTTCAAAACCTTATAGAATCAATTACTCCATACTAAGAACATTGATATTTGTAACACCCTGATTTTCAGCCCAAATTTAAATTTTTCAAAAATCAATTTAAAACCATATTCGTACCAAACCCTTAAAATTTATTGCGGAAGCATCATATCATTCTGGACGTATTTCAACGAAATACAATGTAATTTATCAATAAACTTTTCTATATGCAAATCCCAAAACCTCTGGGTGTTACAGCAGTCAATCTCACGACCATAATCAGAAAGGGTAGGAAATCCAAGTTTATCGGAAAGCAGTCAATCCAAAACTATGCCCCAAGGCATCTACCCGCCTCACCAAGGCCTCTGTACAACCTGCGGATACAAAACATTTTTAAACACCAGTTAGCTATGAACATAGCTAGTGAGTACATCCAAAAACATTTGTTTTATCAAAACCAAGTCATCCTTTTACTTCTTTTGAAAACATAAGTTTGGCAATCAATTAAGCTTTTGAGAGCATACACAATAGCACATAAGGATGCGGGTCTGTCCATTGGGCCACAATGTATCCACGTGGTAGCTAGACACGGTCAACACGTGCCCACATGGGGGATAACCACATCACCCCGTCAAGGTGGGGGATGCACGAAGCAGTCCACCATACAGCGGTTATCTAGAGTGCATGCCCCATTCACCAAATCCACTCGTGTTGCCACGGGTTCGGTGGCTCGTTAGCCCAGTGAACCCACACGGTCATGATGGCTACTGACATACCCCTCCACTCTCTGCACCGATCCCTCAGCCACCCATACCTCGCGGTCCCCTAATTGCCGAAGCCACAGGAACCTCTGTGTACGTCCCAATGACTAGTAACCCTATGGTAAAGAGTTATATCACACAGTGGTCCGGACCGAAGCACATATACTCCGAAGGGTCATAATCACTTACCCCGAAGGGTCATAAAATCACTTACCCCGAAGGGTCATAATCACTTACCCCGAAGGGTCATAATCACTTGCCATAAAGGCCACAAATATCTTGCCATAAAGGCCAATTACTCCAAGCACATTAGCTTATCAATAAAACGAGCAAGTTTCACAAACTATATCACTTGAGCATAAATGCTCGACAATCAAAACCGTATTTGGCATCTCAATGCCTAAAAACATCTTTTGTGAAAACATGAGTTTCATTTAGTCAAAACCATGTCTTTTGTTTTAAAATCAAAATCCACTCCAACATGGAGTATCATGTTTCAAAACCATTAATTTAATCACAATGTAAACATAGACCATCTCCAACATGGAGCAATGGTCTTATTTATAAAACCACCATTTAAAACACCTCTTAACTTGAATTCACAATTCCACATTCTTAAACCCCAAAGGTTTCGTAAAACATTTATATTTCACAAAAACCATAGTATGAAACAATACATGGTTTACATATTCTGTAAGTTCAAAACTCATGAACAGTTTCAAATCATATAGCCCGCATTTATAAACAATGCATAGTTTCTACATTCAAAGGTTCAAAAGCTTCAAACCCTTTTCTCATCATATAACTCATGTTAGAAAACAGTTTCATAATCCACATCCTTTGAATCATCAAGACTCATCAAACAATTGCTAAACAATCAAAACACAACATGATGACTTGTAATCTTATCAAACAGTTGGGTATCCGCAGGGTGTACTCACCTGAGGGTGTGATAAGGATCACAACCCTATCCAAACCAAAGCTTAGCACTTGATCATAAACCTATGATCATCAAAACACAATGTTAACTAACATAAGTCAACCAAAAACAAGGTTTCTAGACTCAATTCTAGCCTTTGACACCTTTTCGGGTCCAAAATGACTTCATTTAACCTTTATAAAACCTTAGAATCAATCCCCAAACATAAACATAGTCAAATGGGGTCAAAAACATGAATTTTGGAGATTTCAGGGTGCCTCGCGCCGCGAAGAAGGGAGCTCGCGCCGCGAGAAATTCTCTAGAAAACCATCCCCTTCGACCCATATGTGTCGCGCCGCGACACCATGACAGTCGCGCCGCGACGACCTGCACAGATCAATTCTTCCTTCTTTTTCTTGCTGTAAAAACGACCAAAATCAAAACTTTTCCCCCAAAACTTCAATTACAGCAAACAATAAACTATTTTAGCTTCAAGACAACCACTAGACAACACCAAAACTATAATCCATCCAAAACTTGGGTAATAAAACCCTAATTCAAAGGTTTTGACCCATTAACTTAAAATCTCAACATGAATCCACAATATATCATAAATTACAACTTATGATACCCAAAATCAAACTCAAACACAAGTTAAACTTACTTGATTAGTAAACCCCACTTGTATTTGCTTTCTTGCTTCAAATCCAAGCTCAAATGAAGAGTTTAAAAGCCCCAAACACTAAGTTACTTGAATCCAAGCAACCCATCATCAAGCTTTTCCTTGTTTTCTCCTTCTTCCCTTGACAAAGCTCTCTAGATCTCTCTCTCTCTCTCTCTACATAATGGAAGGCTCCAGAGAAATGGAGCTTTGACTTCAATTATGAAGTCCACACACACACATATATACATTTATTTACATATTTACAATAAAGTCCTCAAACTCTCTTCCCTTTGACACTTATTACCCACATCCATATACATATATAATGGAAATAACATCTTAAACACATCATTTTTACTAATTTCAAGTGAACTTGCCCATATATATATATGTTTTATAATTTTCCAAAATTCCGGGTTTTACAATATTAATTCCTGGTGCATGAGATACATAAGGTACAGTAAAGAAACAATCTTTGTTTTCAATTTCTATCTCACCAACACCATGAATTGCAATTGATTATTGGTGTGCATCTCTATAAACTGTGCAATTTTCTTTATAGAAAATAAACAAGTCACGTTCGGGAGTCATATGAATATCAATCTGTGTATTAACATACCAGAATTTGTTCCAGTCACCCAAGTCTGTTCCTCGCACCAAAAAATCTCCATTAATTTTTATTCGTTCCACGTATCTAGGATACTGAAATCGTTTACGATTCTTCAGTGATTTCGTAAGAGATTTCTAGGCAAAGTGTCCATGCTCATGACACCGATAACAGATTGGTTTCCGTTTCCTCTTTTCTCCTATCTCCCCTTCAATGTGCCAATCCTTTAACAAATTGGCAAGTTCAAGGCTTCCCTTTAATGCTCGGTTTCCTGTTGTCTTCTTGCACTATTCTTGTAAAGCCATCGCGTTTCTATTTGTTGTTCTTGACTTCTGCGAGTTTGAAGTTTCTGCCCAATCCTTTTTGCAAACCGATCTTGAATGATTCTCCTTTCTTGATGGACACTTATTTGCGTAGTGACCAAACATATGGCAATTAAAACACTGAATTGTGTTTTTAAATCCTTCAAGGCATGTATCAACAGTTGTGTTTGCAGGAGTTTTCAAAGTGTTTGGATTGAGCCTTGGGCTTTGAAACCATGTTGAAAACAGATCTGAATTTGTATACGTATAAGTGGGTGCCATTCGAATAAGTGTAGAACAAATGAGAGGGTATAAACACAGAAGTATATAATCTGAACAAATGATCTTGAAATATATATATATATATATAGTAAGAAAAGGGAGTAATTTGTTCATAGTACATACACCTATTTATAGAAAAGGGTGGAGGGCAGTTGGTGGTGGTTTGGCCGGCGGCCACAGTGGTGGTGGCAGTTATTGCCGCCAAAATTTCCCTCCAAGTACGATTCACGCCCTAAACTATTTTATTCACATAATAATACACTTATAAATGTCTTTAATAATATTTACTAAATTATATTGTTAGTTAAAGATCCAACACATAGCATAAAAATTGTTACTTGTCTAGACTAGCATAAACTTTTAGAGTAGTATTGTTTTAAACAAATAATAATTTAAAAGCTATGAACGTTGCTGCCTCTGCTATCATGCTAGAGTCTTGTCCTTGTCAATCCTCGATGGTCCTTGAATATGATAATAAAAGGGGTAAGCCCAAAGCTTAGTGAATTACCACTGTCCTTACCCATCACGCAGATCACATAAAATCTTTACATAATAAGCTTGGGCCTTGCCCACTACTGCATCTTGGGTCTCGCCCAATGATGCCTATCCCGGGTCTAGCCCGCTATGACTCATCACAAGTCTCGCCGTTAGATGGAGTCATATTCCCCGACCAGCCACATATGTAAAAGTATGTAATTCAAATACCGGTAACATTCATGTCACATTACACATTTTTAACAGAAAAGTAAGTTAGGGTAACTCACCTGAACCGTAGTCACAGTATTAGAAATCTCAGGTTGTAAGGCTAATTGATCTTACAAGAGGAACCTGTAGTACATCCTACAAGTCAATACTGAGCACAAGGTTTCCATAATCAAGACTTAAAATTGTATTCTATGGATAAATACACAAACCGGTTGAAATTCGGTTGTAGTTACCAAAGTCGGTCATCAACCGAATTTGGTCGTAAGGCAAATCCAGTCAACACTCAAACCCGGCTAAAACTCGAAGTCGGTTATAAGCGAATTCGGTCATCACTCAATTTGGTTCCTTGGTCACCTACCAAAGTCGGTTATAACCAAATTTGGTCAACACCCCATATTCGATTAACACTTATGAAATCCTGTCATTTCCCTGCTTAACCGAATCAAACGTTGGTCAGAGAAATCCTCCACTAAAAGACGATTCAATCCTCCACTAAAAGACGATTCAAGGATTGCTATAGTTTTCTAATACCCCTTACATAGTTCCTACTGATTAATTTGATAGACACTGAGTATCGAGGTCCTTAGACCTTGTTTTCTTCTCGGCTAGGTATCGACACAAAAACAGGGCAGAGAGCAACTTGATTCATTAAAACTCTAACCATTTTATGAAATTCTAAGTGTTATGGGTTTCTGACATCGCCTAAACACGACTCACTTATTTGATTTGATTAACATCGCTCTTTAGTTGGCCTAAGGTCCATTTTTGTTCTTGGCTCCGACGACTCACAAAGCCCATTCAGCAGTTGGTTAATCCCTCATAAAACCATGAAAATTAGTTATATAATGATTCTAGCACCATTTAGATACATTCTAGATTTCCTTATTTCAATTTATTCTGTAGAAACATCACAATTTATGGTTTCCGACTCCATTATGGCCCCCGGTCCTGATTCCTCACAACCAACCCCAAATCTCTAAGTGTTCTAACATTTAGGTGTATATGAATCACTGGTAGATTTTTTATCATATACCTGTTGATAAACAATCGTTTCTTCAAGTTTGGCGAAGCTCGAATTCAGATCCTTGCTCCCTTCCCTGTCGGTGGCACTCAAACACACACATACACACAGTTCAAATGACCAGCTACAGTGAATGAAAAACGCTTGGGGCTATGCCCTAAAGATGTATTTATACCCTCTCTTAGCCTCAAGCCCAAGTAAATCCCTCTTAAACCCAATAGCAACATGATGTAAAATATATCTCTTCTCACCATCCCTATAGTGTATGAGACAAATGTATGCATTTCGAAGTACAATAAATTCCAAATATAATATTATTATTACACTTAAATATTAATTGAGGAACAAGTATTACATTTAGGAATCATTTTAAACATCAGATACCGCTTAGACAATGGACCTGAAGCTCAAACCACAGGAAAATGGTGCATCTAATGATTTTATAAACCACATATAAATATTACTAATGAGAAATTATCTATTTTGAAAATTTTAGTTTGTTTGTGGAAGATCAGGTTTTCAAAAAATTAATTTTGGAATGTGTCACCATTTTTTTTAGGGAATAAGATGTATGCTTTTAGCAACACCTATGTAAGTGTTTCTATACTCGCAACCATTTTAAATGAGAGGTATGTTGATCGTTTCCATTTACTTATTTAAGTATTTGTGAGTATGGAGGCACCTATCATGGGTGCTTCTAACTGCACACAACCTTTTCCCCGTTTTTTAAAAGCAAAACATATTTATACATATAGCTGAGAACGGCACTAACGTATAACTACTCAATACACTACTTAATTAAGCTATCAAATATGCAACATAAGATTCACATATCTAAGCTTTCACACAAGTTAACTAGTTTCACAAAGTCAACACCCAAACCCTGACGGTGGTAGGTTATCTCGATATACAGCTCTAATCACCGAATTGGTTAACCGTAATGAATAGAAACCATATAATCAACTCTTGAAGCAAAACTATCCATACATAGACACATGGCTACTGGTCTAGCAACATAAACCCTAAAGCTAAAAGATTAAGCCCATATCTACAACCCATAAAAAATGGAAATCACAATCGGATCACAAATCTAAGCCGGATCTTCGATCCATGACCAAGAATTCATAAATAACACTTAAATACATCCTAATGGGTCTGGAAAACATAAATTTAAAACTAATCTAAGAAATCAATAAAGATAGATAGTGATTCGGGTACCGACCGAAATAGAAAACATGTAATGGGATCATCTGAGACGAAAGATTTCGGTTCTCAAAGTTTCTCCATCTCCACGATCTTCAAAACCAGACCTAGGCCCTAGGGTGCTCTTAAAGTAGCCCTAGGTCAGCCTTCAAGTGGTGCCAATGTATCTCCAATGATATAATCAAGAGACCATGCTTCGATTGGGTTAAAACTGTCAATTCATATGCTAAAAGGAAAAGGCTCATGGTTCGTAAGAACCCTAAGAACGATGTATATGAACCCTATGAAGGTCTCTCTCTAGAAAAATGACCAAAAAATGACAATTATATTTCTCGAGGTGCTTGGTGTGCACCCTCCAAAAACTTGCAACCCTAGCAACTTTCGAGTCCCGGGGTTTTTGAAGTTCCTAGTTGGTTGTTATCTTATCTTTGGTATTTTTAGCATGTGAACTATTTTTGGGAAATATGCTCGGTGCGCACCCTCCGAGACTTACATACCGAGCAACCGATGGAATTCTGAAATGTCGTTTGTCAGCTTCGGGGTTTCTTACAACCATACCCTTAGGATCTAGATACATGGAAAACCTCAAAGTATTGTTTAATGCATCACTAGACTTGTAAATTTCTCCAAAAATCTGCAAATCACCTCTACTTCAGACCAAATTCACAAATTACTTCAATTAAACCTTTAAAGTGAAAAAAAGCATTTTTACTAATATTAATCATAAACACCTTCAATCAAGTGGAAAAAGTGCTAATATCATACCATATTGTATGTATAAGATGAGTGATATCAAATAACCTCACACTTAAACATTGGTTACAAAACGCAATATAAAACGGAATTTAATTTCAATTCTCTATTCCTTCGAATTCTGTGAAACAAACGGAATCTTAGAAAAGTTCTATTTCTTCCGGCTATTTCATCCGTTGTCCTTTGATGCTTTTTGATAATCGGTTGATGCCATGTAGTTAGTACTGGTGAAAAGAAGTTGGTGCATGCGAGTTGTTAATGCTGTCGACATAGTTAGTGCTGGTGGAATCAAAGTTAATGCTGAAAAGAGAAAACAACGTTAATGCTGCTTGGATGTTATAAGGATGAATTCCTTAATCCTAGGGATGATAATTATATATAAGATTGATGTATATCTCTCTATAATTTAATGATTCCGTTATCGAAAATAGATGATTTTGTTATGTAATCAGAACAATATAAATATTCTGATGTACGTAGGTTTATATATATTTTATGATTCAGAAAAAGTATTAGCCTCAAGGTCGTTATTGATCTTTACGATAGAGAGGTTTAGTACGTCTATTGATCTATTCTGAATTAATAGATTGGGGCTTTGATTGTTAAACATTGTGTTTTGAATCAATTGATTGAATTTAATCCTTGTTATACAAAGTGATATTCCGTAAACTTCTTTGTTTATTCTTGGATTGTGTTTAGTTCTTCTTGTTTGTTTATTCGTATGTATCCTGACATCCTCCTACTCATCAAAATATGATATGTGATCCAGTAATTCTTTTTTCTCACTCCATACATTAATTTTGACACTTGTCTTAATCTTATGAGTAAGAGGATAATTAGAAAGATTTTGTAATAAACCTTCTCTTAACACTAATTGTCGCAGAGGAAAGCGAAAAGGCTTACCAAGGGGTCCTATGTCACATCGACATCTTAGGCCACATGGAAATCATGAGGAGGGTGTAAAAAAAGCTTTCTTGTTACTTTATTAGATGATAATAATGAGGTTTATAACCCAAGCTTCGTGGCGGGGTTGGAACTTATATCTAAAGGTTAAATTATATTACTAAATGTACGAATTACGTATTTATCGGAGTAAATTAGAGATTTTTAAGATTGCAAAATCGTTTAATTCTATTATTATATATAATATTAAAATTAAAATTAGAATTAGAATTTCCATGACAAATATTGGTTATCGTAGTTCTCGCAATAAAAACGATTTTGCAATCTTAAAAATCTCTAATTGAGGGAGGGGGAATTGGACGGTTAAGATTGGTTCTCGCGGTTCTCGCAATAAAAACGGTTCTGAAATAAACCTTCCCATATATATATATATATATAGGGGAGGGTTCATTTGAGAACCAATTTTATTGCGAGAACCGCGAGAACCGTTTGTGGCCATTGATCATAATTAATCAAAAGTTAATATTAATTATGGCAAACATATAATTAATTAAAAACACAGCCGTCATTTTCACTTTCCAAACATGTTGGAGGGGCATTTTAGGCAAATAGCCTAAATAAATGGGGGACCACTTACCGCCACTTTTTTAAAACTAAAATATCTTTTAAACGCAAAGGTATAAAAATACGAAAATTATACCAAATTAACGAGAAAAATATGCTCTTTAATATGACATCCATATTGCTATACTTTTTCAAAGAAAAAAATTTAGATTTTACCGGGTTTTTTTTGTAGCACATCATTATATGTATGCATATGTGCATATAACACTTGATTTTTTTAAGCACATGTGCATATGTGCACCACCTATCTATATTGCATAGGTGCGTCTGGGTGCATATATGCACCGTGCATGTGTGGCGTCTCATGCATATATGCATATGCACATGTCGATGTACCGCTTGTTTTTTCAATTTTTTTTGTTTTTATTAAGTTTTTTTCCAACACAACATCGTATATTTGCACATGTGCACGAACCACTCGATTTCTTTTCAAGCACAGGTGTGGATAGGTTCACATGTGCATATTAGCACCATGCACGTGTGCATCTCGTGCATATATGCACATGCACACGTATACGGTATACCTAGATGCATATGTGCACGTTAGTCGGTGAACCGTTGGTGAAATGTTTGGTGGAAAGTTTGTTTATGTTCATTTATTTAATAAACAAACGAACATGAACAAAAATATTTATTCGTTTAGTTAAATGAAAGAACATGAACAAAGATACTCGTTTATCCATTTATGTTTGTGAATGTTTCTTTATCCGTTTGTTTATATGTATGTATATATATGTGTGTGTGTGTGTACATAGATAAATATACATTTATATCTATATATATACACACACACACACACTCTCTCTCTCTCTCACACACACACACATATATATATATACACGTAGTTAGTGTCTGTTTATATGTAATAATGTCGGGTTTGTAATATATTTGTATGTGTTCGTTCGTTTGTGTTCATTTATGTTCGGGTAAAGTTAAACGAACGAACACAAACATAAATATTCATTTGTTTATTCATTCGTATTCGTTTTTTTTGTTTGGCTAAAGTTAAAAGAACGAACACGAACAAGCTCTCGTACGTGTTCGTTCAAACAACTCCAGTGCACGTGCAAGTCAAAGTTGGTTTAGTCAAATGCGTTGCCAACTCAAAAAAATCTTACAAAAAGGACGTGTAACGTATGAGTATTTAATATATAACTTAAATTTTTTTAACAAAAATGTAAATGATTGTGATTAATAAATAAAAAAGAAAGTTAAGAAAAAAATAAAAAAGAAATAAGAAATAATAATTTAGCTACATATAAGAATAGAAAAAAGAAATTAAAAAAAAACGGGACGCTAAAGAAAAAAAAGAAAAAAAGAATAAAAAAAAGAAAACTTGATTCTAAAGAAAAAAAAAGAAAAAAGGAATTAAAAAAAGGAAAACTGGGAGCATGTTGGGAACAATTTTTTAATTTCCATTTTTATCCTTTTGATCAAATGAAGGTTAAAAAAGACAAGGTGTAAATTGATTGGCCTATATTAGTTCTCGCGGTTCTCGCAATAAAAACGGTTCTCGAATGAACTTCTCCATATATATATATATATATATCGTGATTCTCTCCTTATATCCCAGTTGTCTATATATATTTTATCATATTTCCACACAAGAGTTGTTCTATATCATGTACAAAAACACCAATAATTGTTACACAAGTTCATTTTTATGTTTGACTTGGTCTGTTTCAATCAACATACTAACCTTGGTAGTTCAAAAAAGATTTAGGTGGCTTCTTTCCAACAGTGAATGGTTACAAGGGTGTAGCTTGCTTTTGTTATTGTCAACAGAAGTTTCATCATGTGTGTCATTTAAAGCTTTTGGAAATTTATGGATTAGGTTGAATAACTAAACTAACTAACGAAAATAACATCGATTAAATGATCAAGAGGTTAGTTAAGGGTTTGTACTGCAATCGAAAAAAATTTGTTGTCCCTAAATTTTTATTTTAATATCATAGGCTCTTAGCCTCATATGTGAAGTCTTACATTTTTTTGGTTTTCTACAAGGGGTTCTTGAGGACAATGTAAGCGGAAAGATGGTCCGTCTAAAACTTGAAAGACTTGAATGATCCTTTAAAACAAAGCACCATTAGCCTCGTCACGAGGGTTTCGTGACCAAGCTCCACCGTGAGAGTCAAAAAACTAGTTTTTGGAGAGTGTAAAATATGGAATAAGTGAAGAGAGTTTTATAAATAAATAAAGAGAAGTTGGATTTTATAGTGTCTCAAATATCAGATGGTGCATCATATTATCAAGTAGTCCATCACATGCACCTTCTCTTTGGTTGACATACACGGCATTTAATATGTAGCTAGGTGGTAAGCTACTGCTTATCGGGTTCCATTAATGTGTACCTTCGGTGTGTAATACCCGAACTTTCAAAAAAATAAATAAAAGAATACTTTATTGAGAAAATAGTTTTAGTATTGGGTTGTAGATTTAATTATGGAATAGTTTGATTTAATTGGGCTTGGATATAGTTGGATAAATGGACTAATGTAGATAATTCATTGGTTAAGTACTATTGGACTTAATCAAGTGAAAGTTGGTCTTAGGCCTTTTTAAAAGAAAGTATATAAAGGGGTTTAGGGCACAGCCCCCAAAACCTTGTTACTGTTTCATTAGTTCAAAAGAAAGTCAATGTGTGTTTGTGTGTGTATTGCTCTCGAGAAGTAGAGAAGAAAAGAAGCAAGGATCACCTTGGAACATAAAGAGTTGCTAAGAGAATCATCAGGTAATGTTTCCTACCTCATTATGATGTTGTCGCTATCGATCTTACCTTGTTTGAATGATGGTAGAATGAGTTATGATCTGGGTTTTAGGGTTTTGGGTTTATGGAAGAACCAGAGAAAAAGAAATTAGATGCGAACCTCTAATACTTGATGAAACATGAATATATCTTGAAGGAAGTGTTTAAATGAATGGATAAATGTTTTGTAATAAAAATAAAATGAATTGGTTAAGTTTTGAAAGAGTTTGATTTTGGCTATGGAGTCTGGATTTTTGAGAAAAATGAACTGACAGGAAAGGCATGTACTCATTTGACTTCCATATGGACGCGTATATATAACCATGCGACTTTCACCCTGGAAACACATAGCTATGCGACTTAGTGTGCATGTGTAGACCCATGCGACTTACATGTAAACGCTTCATGCGACTCTTACTCCATGCGACATATACAGCCCATGCGGCTTATGCATAACTTGAACCATGCAACTTAATCACTTAGACATCCATGCGACTTAGGAGAATGCTCATGCGACTTTCGCATGGGGTGTTGATGCGTAAAATCAGGTTTTAAATTTAAGTCCAAAATTACCTAAGTTTCACCACACATTACCAGCAAGTATAACTAGATGGTGTAGCAGTATAGCCTAAGGAAGTAGGGTATCGTCTCCACAGGAACAGTAATATTCTATTAAATTGGATTCCACTAATTAACCAAAATAAATTTATTGAAAGAGGATTTTTTTTGGATTTTATAAATTAATATAACTAAGAATATAAAAAGATGACTAAATTAAATAAATAAAGAAATGAAAGTTATCTAAATTAAGCAACGAGCAACGAGATCAGAAAAAGGTATTCACTAAGGGTCGAATCCACCTAGTCTTGATAAATTACGAAACATGGATTTAGTAATGATTCTAACGGGTAACCTAACTCATCTCCCGAATTGTCAGATTAAATAACTAATTAAACTAAGGTAAAGAAATCTCTTTCCAAACCCGTCTAACCAATTACATCCTGTTTACAATCCAATAATAGACTAATTTCCCGAATCGCCCTTTAACCCACTAACTCCCGTTTGATAGGTTAACACTAACTTAATGCCTAGGTTATTAAATTCCTAAACATTATCCCTAATGTTTATTTAGTAATCTAACAAGTAATCTAACAAGTAAATCACCAATATGGATTGCATGCATAATCAATTCCCATTAAACACACATAACAACCCATAGAATAATTGATTAAAAGTAAAAGCATCAAAACGAGTGGTTATTTAATCAGATGTAACATATAAAAATCAAAACTTTATTGTGAACAATAATAAAATCAAGACATAGGTTTCATTTCCCCTAAGTGAATACTATAAGTCTAGCCAAGAAACATGATCAAATAAAAGAAAAACAAAGATTTAAAGTAACCCAACATTTTTAAGATTAAACTAGAAAAGCTAACTCAAAGGTTGAAAACTTGTAATCTTGAACATCTACTACCGATGCTTGCACCTTGATTGAACTATATGCCGTTCGTTTGTTCATGATCTGCCGTCGCATGAAAATAATACTGCCGCCGTATGGAATTTTTTGTGTTGGCGTAGGGTTTTTTTTGACGATGAATTAATTCTCCTTCTTTTTTTTCCGTCACATATTTGAAATATATATATATATATATATATATATATATATATATATATATATATATATATATATATATATATCAAATAGTTAAAAATCCTTCTTATTTTTCTTGAATTGCCACGAGATATGGGCTTAGCCCATTTCATTTCTTTTTTGACCTCCTTTTATTTTATTTTATTTTATTTATATAGTGGCCCAACTTTTGACTCAAAGAAGAATGATAACGTTTCTTCTTGTCCACATCTTTTGTCTTGCTCTTAATTCAACTACTTTTGCATGCTTATTTCATATTCGAGCATCTCCAACCTGAAATGGCCAAACTTTGATTAAGTAAAGATTTGAGCACAATTAAGGCTATAATTGACTAGGAAAGTATAGATATTGTCGTGACATAAATATATATTATATGTTCAAATACGACAATATCAGGTGTTCATGCGACTTTATGAAGACTTGTATGCACACTCATGCGACTTACACACCAACAGTCCATGCGACTTATGTGTATGTGTATGGTTCATGTGACTTAAGATATTTACACATGTATATTTATCGAGCCATGCGACTTATAAATGAATAACAGCTAGTCCGACCTTTGGAACCCTTGTGATGGACCAACTTTTAGTTGAGAATGTGAGGTCCGACTTTCGGTCGAGGTATATGGTCTGACCTTGAGTATTGGAATTTGATACGATTCTTTGCACCGTAGGTTGTACTTTGGACTCGTGACCAAGCAATTTTTTATTAGCTGTTAATTGGGAAACTAAGACTACAGACAAGTGAGTACTCTTACTTACAATCTAAACTGATGACATGCTATATGCTATATGCTATGATGTTCTTGTTAAATGATGGGACCATTCACTTCGGTGACGGGATTGATGAGACCGTTCACTTCGGTGACGGGAATGGTGAGACCGATCACTTCGGTGACGGGAATGATGAGACCGTTCACGTCGGTGGCGGGAATTTAACACCACTTCTGAATTCAGTTGCTTTAATGACAAAACATATTTTAGCAGCGGAAAATTTTCTTTTAACATTAACAAACGGTTAATCATATCATCTTTGTTTCCAAAACATTCATTGGTGTTACCTAACATACAGGAACCGACCATAGTATCATATTACATTACAACATATAAGTACAAGTGTTACACCCACAATGGGCAATTCATTTCCCAAAAGTAACCCGCCTCGCAGGCCATCTTGTCTTTACCTGAAAAGGGAAATCATAGCACCATTAGCTACACTAGCTAATGAGTACATACTTAGCGTAAGCATCAATATAGTGAGTCATGAATCAAACACATCATACATATCATATCATACATATCGTACCGTACACATCTTATCGTACATAAGCACACATTGCTAGCTTAACACATAGCGGTGTGCTCACAAGATCAGTAAGAGTCATGTCTTGCAGGAGAGCCAGTCCTGCTCAACAACTCAGACCGGGGGATCAGACACGACCAATCCGCTGGTGGGGGAGGGTAAAGCAGTCCACCAAGCATCATTTACAGAACACAAGGTTCCCTAGTAATCACGGCCAGATCCTGGTTGATTACAGTCTCACGTTAAGGCACGGCGGTTCTGCAGAACCTCGATCCGGGATGCACCCCGTGTCACCGTTAAATCCAGAAATGACCGAAGTCCTGTTAGGATCCAGCTAATCGGCTGACCTTAACCATGCGTCAGATAGTCTGCAGACAGTTCACGTACACATATACGTACATTCGATCCCACAGGGATCCATCATCATCATCATATAGTCATATATCGTTCACAGGATCCCATAGGGATCCAGCATTCATTTATTCATACTTTCACATGCATCATCATACAGTTCATCATTCATGCACATCCTCAGATATTAACTAAGCGGTTCCAATCTGGACCCGCTGGCATGCACCTATTACATATCTTACAAGCAATCATAACATCGTTCAGAAACTTACACTCATCTTCTTAAGCGTACCTGCATAGACAGGTTAGTCATACATACATACACATTCACACATTCACATAGTCATCTTAGCTTGGAAGACTTACTCATACTGAGTCTCATGAAAGCAGGC
This sequence comes from Dittrichia graveolens, assembly GCA_038502395.1. NCBI lineage: Eukaryota > Viridiplantae > Streptophyta > Magnoliopsida > Asterales > Asteraceae > Dittrichia > Dittrichia graveolens. The sequence goes on from JARJIL010000009.1 coordinate 18,965,881, forward strand.
ACTCACCTGTTTCGCTTACAACGTTTGTTCACTCAATTCTGGTTCAGCTGACACGTTCACCTAAGACATCGGCAATCGCGTTAAGCGTTTGCATATATCAGATACTACTATCCGGACCTTACAATATCTTTCTATCGTTCACAATTCATTTATTAAACTTACTTTAAACACTACATAACCTAATCAAGAAGAACATGTAATAAAACACATTCTTGTTGAAAAGGTTGTGTCGAGCCGCGACACCCGAAAGTCGGACCAGAAATCATTTGATGTAATACCCGAACTTCGGAAATAAATAAAAATAAATAAGAGAATATTTCTATTGAGAAAATAGTAATTTGTTGGGTTATGGAGTTAATGGTGGACTAGTTGATTGTGTAGGCTTGATTATATATAAAGAGATGGCTAAATGGACTTATCTGAATAAGACATTGGGTCAAACACTATTGGGTCCAATGAATGGGAAATTGGGCTTAGGCCTTTTAAAAAGCAAGTATGTGTATGGTGGCTAGGGCATAGCCCCCAACACCACCATTTCAATCTTCCATTCAAGAAAACAGTGTGTGTTGTGTGTGCAAAGACCTCACGAAGAACAGAGGAAGGGAGGGCCAAGATCCATCTGTGGACTCAAAGAATTGCTAAAAGGATCACCAGGTAATGATTCTCATATCATCTTGGTATTGTAGATATAAATTTTAGATTGTTTGGATGATTACAAGAAAAGTTAGAATCTGGGTTTTGGGTTTTGGGTTTATAAAGAACAAGGGAAAAGAATTTGAGATTTAAGCTTTAATAGTTGATGAAATGTGTTTAAATCTTGAAGGAAGTGTTTAAATGAGTGGAGAAATGTTTTGAAACAAAAATGAAATTAATTGATTAAGTTTTGAAAGAGTTTGATTCTGGGTATGGAGGCTGGGTTCTTGGAGAAAATGAATTGGCAGGGAAGAGAGAGAGCGATACGACAGTCACATGGCTCATGCGACTTTCGCATGGCCACAAGATCCCTCATGCGACCTTCAGCTAACACAGATATGCATTCATGCGACTTCCAGTTGAGCATGTGTTATTCCATGCGAATTTCAAGTGTGGGCCTGTAGGTGTCCATGCGACTTTCGCATGGGGGCACCATGCGACTGTCGCATGGGGTGCCCAGTTAGTTAATTTATTCGTTTTTCATTTGACTCTCTGATATGCTAGTACACAATCATACGACTTTCACGAGTGCATATGCCCATGCGACTTTCGCATGGGGCATCATGCGACTCTTTGTTAATTTCATGCGGCGTATAGGTATGCCCATACGACTTTCGCATGGTGCGACTGTTGCATGGGGCAGCTCACGGAACACTCGTGTGTCTTATGCATTGGTTTGAGAATCCGATAGTTTCCAAGGGTTAGAAATCCGATCGTTAGGTTGAAATCCAACAGTCAACCCGGATTTTGTGAAATCCGATACTTTTGCACTCGACGCGACGCGTCGGTTTGATATACGCGACGTGTCCCCGACTTAATGGACTTTAATGCATTTCTTATTGTTACATGCCTTGTGAAACCCGAATGTATTATGGGGATAAACGAACGAGGGATTCGTACGCGGTATTGATTTGTTAGACCTATTGTAGGTGACGGTTGATTAGCGAGTAATCACAAGTGAGGTAGTGAGTTAAGATTGAGAAACTGAGGCTGCAAGACAGGTGAGTATTCTTACTTACATTTCTAAATAGACATTAAATACATTTGATACGTGCCTAAGAAAGTGATTAATGATTGTAGAATACGTGAATGCTATGTGTAGACCAACACTTCGGTGTCGGGTATGTTTTAGATAGACTTTGCATGTGACTGATGATGTGTAAGTAGACGATAAGTTATGTGACATGTGAGTTACCCTAACTTACTTTAATTCTTGTAATGTGTAAGTGATATGCAAGATGTTTACTGTTGCAATGTATGTGCTTAATTGCGATTGTCTGTTAAGTGTTATTTGTGATGTTATGATAGTAACCAACCGTGTCTTCGTGGTCAACTGGGGCAGATGACTTCATCTAAAGGTGGGACCTGTGATGAGTCATAGCGGGCGGGGCCCGGATTAGGCATCAAACGGGTGGGACCTGAGATGCGGCAGAGGGTGAGTCCCTAGTTATGTGTTACATGATTGCAGGATGTGATTCCGGTTTAGGCATCAAACGGGTGGGACCCGAGATGCGGCAGAGGGCGAGTCCCTAGTTATGTGTTATTTGATGAGACCATCTAAAAGACGGGTATGTTGAGGCCTTGTACTACGGTAGTGGGTACGGAGAGTGCATTTGATGAACTGTTTGGTTTGTTAGTAAAGTACTCGCTAAGCTTTGTGCTTACGGTTGTTGTTTAACCATCTTTTCAGGTGATGACCACGGTGACCACGGTGGGGCTCCAGCTCGTGTTTGATAACTCATCCCCAGCAAGCTTCCGCAATGTTTTTCACTCTCATGAGTTTTCTAATGTATTCCAAAATGATTGTACTTGAACTTAATATTTTTGTGGGTTTTCACCCGGGATGTAATTGGTATCATACAGTGTTTCAATTATCGTAGACTTTTAAATCGTACGATTTAGTATAAAATTTTTTTTGGGACGTTACAACTTGGTATCAAAGCCTTGGTTTAAGAGATTCGAATACGTTTCCGCGTGTTTGAACTTAAACCTTGGTTCGTAAAGGATTTTAAACAACGGTTTCAAACCTTTTCAAGTGTTAAATGTTACGATGAGCTATCTGCTGGAGCTAGTCCGGGTGGTCACACACGAGTACAAGGTATGAGCTATGATATGATGACTATGTTAACTGAGATTTGATAAGGTACTGTGTAATTGAATCCATGATGCCTGTCGAAAGTGTTAAAGACTATATCCATGTGTAAGTATATTATGAATACTGTGTACTATGTATAACGGTAACCATATAGGTTTAGAATGGATTATTTGGCCCTATCTCATGTTCTCGTCTGATGTTGGGGTAGGGTAGAATCAAACACTCGATCACTTATATGAATTAACGTTATACATAGATGTATACATGATATGCTTAAACTAGGATATGGTGACTTGAATGTGAAATCTTATATGCTAGTTTATGTGACTTTTAATAGTAAACTACTTTAGAAGGGTAGCGAAGAGGCAGTACAACCTTTATATGATTGCTATATGTAAGAACCAGATGTTGTAGAAAGAGATGATACATGGCCCAAGCCAGTGAATCGGGATTTTCAAGGGTAATGTTAGGATCCGGTATGTATAGTGTGTTGGTAATAATAGGGCCCGTATTATTAGTTGCACATGATACTTACGGGAACCTACCAGCATCCAAGAGAATCTTGTGAATCCGGTGAGGGGTACTTGTAGAGATAGAATGCCTATAGCTAGGGTGCCTTAGAAAGTCTAGGGCTGCCTGCTAGCTAAGTTTTGACATGTGATACAGGATATGAACTTAAATAGTAGTGAGGACTGTATGGCAATGCCGCTTATTGATTAGTGCATTGTCTATACATCCAGTGTGGTGAATATAAGGAACGGATCCGTGATCCCAACTGAAACGGGTTTTGGAAACCCACCTATTGAAGTAAATGATAGTGTGACAATAGTGTGCCTGTAGAGTAGAGATGTCTTAGTATGACTAGAGCTGCTCCAGATTATGCGGTAAGCGTGTTGAAAGTCCACACATTATGTGGACGCGATGTACGTTATGATTAAGATATTGAGGAAGCCACCGGTTGAGGGGTGCGCTGCGTATACTTCATTTGACAGTAGAGCGGACAAGAATGAAACATGTTAGTACGCGGTAAAAGTTCTAACGCATCAGTAAAAAAACTAGAGACACCTCTAGAGGTGGATTTAGCAGATGAAAAATCCGTAAACATAATGGATATATTTAGAGTTAATGCGATAGAGGACGGTAATGTCGAGCTTCCTATAGACTTTATTCTGACTCACGCGGGAGTTTCAATTAGCGGTGGGAATGGACTGGCTCCGTCATCACTAAGCTAGTATATTATGTAAACGAGGAACCGTGCAAGTTCAAACCCTAAGTGGGGGAGAAATTCTAATCGACAGGGGACCCGAGGCGAAACCGCAATTCGATTTCTACTAGAAGCTGTTTTAGCTGCTAAAGAAACAGCCTACGGGATGAAGAAACTGAGGGAGGTGATACCACAGATGATGAATGGTATAGAGGAGGATATATGAGAGATAAGTACCATAAGTTGAACAGGTTATGGTTCGTACGAGAGACTGTAGCTGCTACTTCAATTGTTACTCCAGAAGCAAATCAGATACAGAAGGTGTTGGGGAGATAATCACTTCACCCTAATAATCAACTCTGCCTATCCTAAAACATAGGATTTGATGATAACCAAACCCTACATTCAGTATGACTTAGAAAGAATTCAAACATGTGTTGTTTGAATCAGTTTATGTAAAAATATGCTAAGTATGGAACCATCAGCTGAGGAAAATAAGCCATCAGCTGAGCATCAGATCCTACTCAAAGTATCAGTCAAAGGATATCAGCCAAGGAGCATCAGATAAAGAAAACAAGTAAAGAAGACCATCAGCTGAGCAAAATTGTTGATCAGCTGATGAAAATATTCCATCAGCTGAGTAAACAGATTGATCAGCTGAGTGAAGAATTTGATCAGCTGAGTGCTTACTCTATCAGCTGAGTGAACAAAAGGGGGAGAAATTCTCAAGTTCTTCCAGGGAGGATGATCCTGACTCAGAGGATATTGATGCTGCCTATGCTGAAACTGCCTTAAAAATCATGCAGTAGGAAGCACCCAAAGCAACAGCTCCCTCACCTATTAAAAGAAAATCACCTTCTGAGGGGGAGCAAAGGTTTCCCAAAAGGCTGAAAAGGATGGCAAACAGGCCAAAGCCTAAAAGAAAAGTTGCTGATTAATAGCTAATTAATTTGTTTTCCGTTAGATCTTTTGGCAGTATCTAACGATCTCTGGTAACTAATCTTCATAAATATCCCAATTTCTCTCTCATTCACCTTTACCTGTTCAAACTTTCCAAATTCCCTCTCTCTCTCTACAAAGAACTACCCTACCTTCTCTCTCGATACTCACTGTTCATCATCCCTACCAAATGGCCACCTATATTCCAGACCCAGCCGTTAACCCCAGTGAGAATGTTGCACCCAATCAACCGATGAATATAACTCCCAACAACATTCTACTTTGCACCACCATCCCTGCCTCGCGAGAAAACCAAGGTTATGAACCAATGGTTCAGTTCCTTCAAGCCCATCCCCTGTTTGATAGTCTCACCGCTGATCCACACTACATTTACCCTACCATTATCGGTGAACTATGGTACTCCGCAACCTATAACCTAAAAAACAACACCATCAACTACACCCTAGCCCAAGGCAACTATAATCTCCGAATCACCGTTGACACACTTCGTGAAGCCACTTGTATTCCTCACTTCCCACCTTACACAGCTTTTCCATCCGGAGCAGAAGTTCAAACAGTTTTAGACACCATCGGCTACAATGAACCTGTAGTGCATGGTCAAGTCAAAGTCTCTGCTCTCGCTCATCCATGGAAGTATTTGGCCAACGTGGTCATACGTTGCTTCGGTCCTAAATCTGGAAGCCATCATCTCATCAATCAAACCGAGCTCCTTGTGCTTTATGCCCTAGTCTTCGGGGTAAATATCGACTTTGCTCAAGTCATATTTTCGGATTTTATTGACAAAATCACCCAGAGCACAACCAAGAAATCCTCAAGGTCGCAGGTGCCCTACATTAGACTATTGAGCCTGATAGCTATGAGGGAAATTGGAGAGGATGATTATGTGGGCTTAATCGAACATCTTGAGCATATACCTGTCCCTGTCATGGGTGAAAAGATATTCCATTTCTTAAAGGCAAACAGAGGTCCTCAAATCACTGCCCAAATGCAAGAGCTGATAGATGCTGCAAACGACAATGCAAATGCTGATGAAGGTGATGAAAATGATGATGATAATGGTGATGATGATGCTGATGAAAGCCACACTGGCTCTAAGGATGATGATGATGATGCTGGTGATGGTGATGCTGGTGATTTTGCTCCTATCAGTCCAATGGAGTTAAGTCCTCTTGGTGATGATGGTGATGCCCAAGAACAAGAGATCTCTGAGCAACTTCTGGAGCTCATTGACAGAAGTAGGCACATCATGTCCCAAGGTAAGGACAATACTGATTCCACCTCGGAGGATATTCAAATGGTAGTCCCAACCTTTGATAGCCCATCCTCCTCTCCAGTCCATACACCACTTTAACAGCCAAGCTTTAGTGAACCTCCTGTGATCACTCGTTCTACTCCTATCCGTAGCCCCATATATACAAGGTCACCAGAAGTGACTCATTATGAGCACTTTGAGGGAGTGCAATCCACACCTCTGACCTCAACTCCAATTACCCTTCCTCATGTTGAGGGGGAGCAATTGGATGTTGCAACCTTTGAACCAGTTGGTGTATCCTTACAACAAGATACATCTGTAAATAAGGGACTTAAACTGTTAGCTGAGACAACCTCCCAAAAGGTTGATCTCATTGAAAGACAGACCTCAACCCAAGGTCACACTGTGTCTATCCCACAATTGAGTCAGCCAATACCATCCACATTCTCCTAATAGAATGTGGATCTAATAAGGGATTCCTTGTTATTGAGTGCACCCCACACTCAGTCCACTTACCTTGCACCTATTATTAATTCAATTCTTACACTTGCACAGCCTGCCAATGCTAGTGGTACAAACCAACCACTTGCACAGGGCTCAACTCTCTTTCCCAATGAATTTGAGCTATACACCAAGGCTCAAATGAGGGAACACAAACCTTACCCAACTTCTTTGAACCTTTATCCACCCCTTCCACCTCTACCCCATCTATATCTGCCCAAACCCCAAACCTTACCCTTATCCAGACTATTAACCAAAACCTTGATCAACTAGCCCAAAACTTCCAAACCCAAACCTCTGCTCAATTGTCTAAACTTACCAAAGACATTGAGTCTCTAAAAACCCCACCCACACCCTCCCCGGCACCAATTAACCTTACCCCAATCCTTACCAAAATAGACCATCTTTCTACCCTTCTTCCCTCTCAACCACAAATTCCCAGCCTACCTCAATCTACCATATCTACCCTAAACCAAACCATATCCAACCTCCTATCCCAACTCCAAACCCTACGCCCAATAAACCCCAACATTTCTGTACCCATTCTAGAACAACTACTCCCTATGCCTTCTTTTCTCAAAGGCATCCTTGATAACATAGAGACCTTAACAGAACAATCTAGAATGAGTCATCTCTCATTGTGGAAAGCTATCAAAGATCTCAAGGATGACCTCTCCCTTCAGCTCTCTAAAATTACCTCTACCCCTACCTCAACCCATACCCCTGCCCCTGCCCCTACTCCATCCCATAAGCCTGTAGCAGGTGACTCCCCTCCTCCTTTTGATGATGCCAAAAAGGGGGAGAAATTCTCAAGTTCTTCCAAGGAGGATGATCCTGACTCAGAGGATATTGATGCTGCCTATGCTGAAACTGCCTCAAAAATCATGCAGCAGGAAGCACCCAAAGCAACAGCTCCCTCACCTATTAAAAGAAAATCACCTTCTAAGGGGGAGCAAAGGTTTCCCAAAAGGCTGAAAAGGATGGCAAACAGGCCAAAGCCTAAAAGAAAAGTTGCTGAGGGTTGCTCTCCACAAATCAACATAGAGTCTGATTCTGATGATGAGGATGATACTCCACTTTCTGACATCCTCAGAAGAAGAAGACAGAGCCCTAAGCCATCTGCTCCATCAGTCCAATCAACCCCATCAGTCCAAAAGGCTTCAACCTCTACTCCGAAGGATAATGGCAAACAAAAGATGACAGATGAGCAAGTTGAAGCAGATGCTCAAATGAAAAGGGAGCTTGCTCTTAAAGAACAGGAAGAAAGGGAAAATGCTCAAATGGCTCAAGCATTGGGTGTTTCAGCTGAAGAAATCTACCAAGCCAAAGAGCTAGCATATCAGCAAGAGCAAGAACAAAGTCAAAATCAAGCTGCTGCTCAACACAAATTGGCAAAAGAAAAATCTCAGGCTGAACTACTCAAAGCTAGATCCCATGCTGATGCCATCAAAACCCTCTTCAACCTTGATTTATCTGCTCCCATCAACCTAAGTCAACAAAGACTTCAAAGCTTCAGAGAAAGAATTAATATTCTGAGAAACAGAACAGAACCAACTCCAATAACAAGAGCCACTGTCCATAAAGGTGATGGTGAACCCTACCTCAAAGCAATAAGACAGAACAACTTCAACAGCTGTGAAGTTATATCCTATGAGAGGTGTCACATTTATGGGTTCACAGAGTTAGTTGAGATCCTGTACCTTCTCTTCAAATCCAAATCAAAGCTCAAAGTTCAATTCATTCAAAAAATTTAGAATTGGATAGCTCTAGCTGTGTCACAAAGGGCCTTCACTCCAGATGACTATTACAGGCATGTGCACACAGTTGGTAATCTTCATAAGAAAGGCTCCAAGCCCTTCAAACCATTTGAGCTAAGAGAGGTACTACCCCAGCATAAATTCTTATCAGATTTTGAGGGTCTAAACACTTCTCTTCCACTGAACATCACTCCTGAGCTATACAAGTTTATAATTATGCCTGTTGAAGGTATATTCTTTCTGGACAGAGCTGGCACATGGAGGTTCTTTAGACAGTCTGAAATCCTTAAATCTAGCAAGAAGTTTCTATTTGGGCTAAGGATATCTACAAGAGGCAGAACTGGAAATGAAAACTTTGAAGCCCTTGTTCAAGCCCAATGTGAAGTCTTAGCTGAAGCTGATCCCCATGCCAAAGATTTTGAAGTTAAAGAAGAACCATGGTGGGATGATTGAAGACTGATTCTAACTCTGAAGAGTTTGTTGTTATTTAGTTGATTGTACATTATAAAATAGTTAGTTAGTAGTTAATCTATGTAAACACTTACGTACATTTTTTTATTCTGTTATTTCAAGTGATGTTTATGTATATCAGAAAATCAAAAACATATAAAAATGGAAAAATGAAAAGATATCACAAAAACAGAACAAAATGGTACAACACAGAAAAAGATTCCACAAAAACAGAACAAAATGGAACATTAGAAAAGAAACCAAAAACAGAACAAGGTTAAATAAAAAGAGCTACCAAAAACAGATAGCTAGGTAGCCATATGTACTTAAAAGTTTAAATCTTTTGTTATTCGAAGTCAAACTGATTCTTCAAAAAGAAAAAGGTTTTGTCATCATCAAATAGGGGGAGATTGTTGGGGAGATAATCACTTCACCCTAATAATCAACTCTTCCTATCCTAAAACATAGGATTTGATGATAACCAAACCCTACATTCAGTATGACTTAGAAAGAATTCAAACATGTGTTGTTTGAATCAGTTTATGTAAAAATATGCTAAGTATGGAACCATCAGCCGAGGAAAATAAGCCATTAGCTGAGCATCAGATCCTACTCAAAGTATCAGTCAAAGGATATCAGCCAAGGAGCATCAGATGAAGAAAACAAGTAAAGAAGACCATCAGCTGAGGAAAACAGTCTATGAGCTGAGCAAAATTGTTGATCAGCTGATGAAAATATTCCATCAGCTGAGTAAGCAGATTGATCAGTTGAGTGAAGAATTTGATAAGCTGAGTGCCTACTCTATCAGCTGAGTGAACAATTGGATCAGCTGAAGCCCAGAGCATCAGCTAAGTAAGTCTTCCTTTACACAAGTCATCTCTCCTCATAAACTGATGTATTTGATTGATCAGCTGAGCACTCTTGATCAACTAATCATCCAAATACATGAGCTTATGTCCCCCTAAGCTTACTATTGATCAGCTGAGCATCTATATGATCAGCTGAGCAATATGTGTCAACTGAGTCCTAGCAAAAAGTGATCAACTGATATATTTTGTCAACTAAGTAGTGAATATCAGAGTTCCTAGTACAATCTGTTAGCTGAGTCGTGAAAAATGTCAAATCTACTCTATCTTTTCAGATTGTAAGTCATATATAAAAGGCAGAACATGTGTTGTTCTATTATGCCTTAGATCTTTGTTTGTAAAAGTAAAAATGCACTTTTGGATCAAGCATGAGACAAAAAGGTTTGATCTTATCCTCTGGAAAAGGATAATGATACCTCAAACAGACGAAGATCTTGAAGATTTGTTCAAACAACTAAGTATGGCTGGCAATCCCATACTTGGTAAAGTCAAATCAATCAGAAACATGGTGTTGATTAAAGTATAATCATGGAAAGGGAAAGATACTTCTACACGACAGTAGATGTGGACTTTAATATTTTATATTGTGAATGGGTTGCACTTTTGCAGAAAAGCACAATTACTTTTATCAAAACATTTGATTAAGTAACTTTACTTTTCACCCACTACCTTTACAATTAAAATATTATATTTCCACATCCTCTTGGTCTCTTACCTTCATGCAACCGGATCCACCAAGACTTCTATATATTCTCATGCATGGTGGACATGCAAACACATTATTACACAACACAACAAAGTGAAGTCTCTACTACACTAAAAGAAAATCTCATCAGTTGAGAAATATCGTAGAGTATAAGCATTGTGTAGAATCAAACTTGTTCATGTGTTGAACACTCTAAATACATTAGTTGTTCTAAGAGTTAGCTTGTCTATGTGTTAGACAAATTGATTGCCACCTTTTATTGTACTTAGAATTTCCGCTTCTAGTACATGTAATTCTTGATTCATATCAATAAGAATTATATAAAAGTATATAAGTGTGTCTTTAATTTTTAAAAGCTAAAGTTTGTATTCAACCCCCCCTTCTACAAACATTTGTTGTTGCGTACTCAATCTGGGACTAACAGAAGGGTTGCGCCTACATAGATTTTTCTGCAGGTCAACCAACGGCCTTCGAGGGGAATCCAGATTCCAGTAAGAGCACAAAGTAGACCTATGAGGTGGAAGAGCTTTCAACACATATCACTGTGTAGAAGGATGTAAAGTATGGTTTGTATCGAGTTGTTAAGTGGACCACCGACGTGATTCGTTAAGAAGGATGTCATGTCCCTTATGTGTTAGTGAGAGAATTCCAAGTGGTTGTGAGAATGGATTGGCTGGGGCGTCACTAAGCCACCATCTTCTGTAAAAAGGGTATTATACGGATTCAGAATCCAAGTGAGAGAGAGATCTCCATCTAAGGTAGACGGCAAGATGGATTGACGGCATGCTACGACGTGGCTGAGGCGGCGAGGTACCTACGCAAGGGCTGCACGGCCTTCATAGCTCGTGTGGCTGACGCAAGGCTGGAGAAGAAGAAATTGACAGTTTCCAATGTACCAGCGGTATGCGATTATCCAGAGGTGCTTTCGGAGGAACTACCGGGGCTCCCGCCAGACAGACAGGTGGAGTTCAGTATGGACCTAGTGCCGGGAGTGGCACCTATCGCCAAGGCACCATACCGGCTAGCATCACCAGAGATGCAAAAGCTAATGTCACAACTTCAGGAACCGCTTGATGAGGGCTTCATACACCCAAGTAGCTCACCGTGGGGGAGCACCGATCCATTTCGGGAAAAAGAGAGATGGAACCTTCAGAATGTGCATAGACTACCGCGAGCTCAATAAGGTGATAATTAAGAATTGTTATCCGCTACCAAGGATCGATGACTTGTTTGACCAACTGCAAGGAGCGGCATGTTTCTCAAAGATGGACTTGTGGTCGGGATATCATCAACTCGAGGTACGAGAAGAAGATATAGCCAAGACGGCCTTTCGCATGCGCTATGGGCACTTTGAGTTTGTCATTATGCCCTTCGGTCTCACTAACGCGCCAACAGCTTTCATGGGTCTAATGAATCAGGTTTGTAGGCCAGGGCTGGAGAAGCCAGTAATCATATTCATCAATGACATTCTAGTTTAGTCCAAGACCGGGGCGGAGCTTGAGAAACACTTACGGGAGGTGCTGGAGACATTGTTTATGCGTGGTCAAGTGCACCATCTACCCAGGTCACAAGAGCTTGAGGTACTTCGCCGATCAGAAGAATCTGAACGATGCGTCGAGTAGCGAGACGAGCCAGTTGCAAAATTCACGTGAGATGCCTAAGAATGATGGTCACAACTTCACTTTTGAGACGATTTTGACAACTCAAACCGAGGCGGCCAAGGAAGAGAGCCAGAAAACAGAGCGGATTAAGAGGCAACTAGCAATCATAATCAAGGATAGTCGTGGATTGTGGACCCATCACGGGTGGATTTGGGGTACCAAAGGCAACAGAGGTCCGAAATATCACTCTAGACGAAGTTCACAAGTTGAAATTTTGACGCAATTTAGGTTGTGGTGGATCGGTTGACCAAAAGCGCGCATTATACCCATACGAGGAACTAACTCGACAGAGAGATTGGCTGATTTTTTTATGTGAAGGAGATAATCTCGAGACACAGAGGGCCAGTTACCATCATTTTGATAAGGATGTACGATTCACATCCAGGTTTTGGAGCAAGTTTCATGAGGATTTGGGGTACAAGGGTTAACTTGAGTACAATGTATCACCCCCAAACTGATGGACCAAGTAAGCGGACGTTCCAAACGCTAAAAGATATGCTAAGAGCTTGTGGGATTGACTTCGGGGAAGCTGGAATTTGTAGTTACCCCTAGCGGAGTTTTCAAAAACAACAGTAACTACGCGAGTATTGGCAGGCCACTGTACGAGGTGCTGTACGGTAGGAAATTATAGAACCCCGATCTATGGGGGTGAAGTTGGACAGAAGGAACTTGGCAACACAAAAATAGTTCAGAAAACTACGGAGTACGTGCGACAAGTTTGCGAACGATTGAAAGCGTCTCAGAGCCGGCCGAAAAGCCATGCGGATAAGCAAAAATCGTTACTAGAATTCCAAGTGGGTGACCATGTGTTGCTCAAAGTATCTCCATGGAAGGAGCTATACGATTTAGAAACGTGGGAAATGGAACCCCAGGAATTATCTGGCCGTTCAAAATTATCACGAGAATTGGCAAAGTGGCTTACCATTGGGAGCTACCTAAGGAGTTATCAAATATACACAACCCCTTTCAGGTATCTCCTCCAAGAAAGTGTTTAGCCGACGAGTCGGCGTTTGTACCATTGGAGGACACCACCATAGAGGAAAGACTGGACTACATCGAGAGACCGATTGCGATCCTAGAAAGAAGGATCAAACGACTACGCAATAGGCAAGTGGGAATGGTAAAGGTGCAGTGGGAGTACCGCAGGGGTTCACATTGGACGTGGGAGTCCGAGGAAGACATGAGGAAGAACTACCCCGCAGTGTTCGAATGAAGATTTCGAAGACGAAATTGTGTTTAAGTGGGGGAGAGTTGTAATACCCGAACTTCGGAAATAAATAAAAATAAATAAGAGAATATTTTTATTGAGAAAATAGTAATGTGTTGGGTTATGGAGTTAATGGTGGACTAGTTGATTGTGTGGGCTTGATTATATATAAAGAGATGGCTAAATGGACTTATCTGAATAAGACATTGGGTCAAACACTATTGGGTCCAATGAATGGGAAATTGGGCTTAGGCCTTTTAAAAAGGAAGTATGTGTATGGTGGCTAGGGCATAGTCCCCAACACCACCATTTCAATCTTCCATTCAAAATAATAGTGTGTGTTGTGTGTGCAAAGACTTCACGAAGAACAGAGGAAGGGAGGGCCAAGATCCATCGGTGGATTCAAAGAATTGCTAAAAGAATCACCAGGTAATGATTACTATATCATCTTGGTATTGTAGATATCAATTTTAGATTGTTTGGATGATTACAAGAGAAGTTAGAATCTGGGTTTTTGGGTTTTGGGTTTATGAAGAATAAGGGAAAAGAATTTGAGATTTAAGCTTTAGTAGTTGATGAAATGTGTTTAAATCTTGAAGGAAGTGTTTAAATGAGTGGAGAAATGTTTTGAAACAAAAATGAAATGAATTGATTAAGTTTTGAAAGAGTTTGATTCTGGGTATGGAGGCTGGGTTCTTGGAGAAAATGAACTGGCAGGGAAGAGAGAGAGCCATACGACAGTCACATGGCTCATGCGACTTTCGCATGGCCACAAGATCCCTCATGCGACCTTCAGCTAACACAGATATGCATTCATGCGACTTCCAGTTGAGCATGTGTTATTCCATGCGACTTTCAAGTGTGGGCCTGTAGGTGTCCATGCGACTGTCGCATGGGGTGCCCAGTTAGTTAAGTTATTCGTTTTTCATTTGACTCTCTGATATGCTAGTACGCACTCATACGACTTTCACGAGTGCATATGCCCATGCGACTTTCGCATGGGGCATCATAGGACTCTTTGTTAATTTCATGCGGCGAATAGGTATGCCCATGTGACTTTCACATGCTGCGACTGTCGCATGGGGCAGCTCACGGAACACTCGTGTGACTTATGCATTGGTTTGAGAATCCGATAGTTTCCAAGGGTTGGAAATCCGATCGTTAGGTTGAAATCCGATAGTCAGCCCGAATTTTGTGAAATCCGATACTTTTGTACTCGACGCGACGCGTCCCCGACTTAATGGACTTTAATGCATTTCTTATCTGTTACATGCCTTGTGAAACCTGAATGTATTACGAGGATAAACGAACGAGGGATTCGTACACAGTATTGATTTGTTAGAACTATTGTAGGTGACGGTTGACTAGCGAGTAATCACAAGTGAGGTAGTGAGATAAGATTGAGAAACTGAGGCTGCAAGACAGGTGAGTATTCTTACTTACATTTCTAAATCGACATTAAATACATTTGATACGTGCCTAAGAAAGTGATTAATGATTGTAGAATACGTGAATGCTATGTGTAGACCAACACTTCGGTGTCGGGTATGTTTTAGATAGACTTTGCATGTGACTGATGATGTGTAAGCAGACGATAAGTTATGTGACATGTGAGTTACCCTAACTTACTTTAATTCTTGTAATGTGTAAGTGATATGCAAGATGTTTACTATTGCAATGTATGTGCTTAATTGCGATTGTCTGTTAAGTGTTATTGTGATGTTATGATAGTAACCAACCGTGTCTTCGTGGTCGGCTGGGGCAGATGACTTCATCTAAAGGTGGGACCTGTGATGAGTCATAACGCGGATTAGGCATCAAACGGTTGGGACCCGAGATGCGGCAGAGGGCGATTCCCTAGTTATGTGTTACATGATAGCAGGATGTGATTCCGGTTTAGGCATCAAACGGGTGGGACCCGAGATGCGGCAGAGGGCGAGTCCCTAGTTATGTGTTATTAGATGAGACCGTCTAAAAGACGGGTATGTTGAGGCCTCGTACTACGGTAGTGGGTACGGAGAGTGCATTTGATGAACTGTTTGGTTTGTTAGTAAAGTACTCGCTAAGCTTTGTGCTTACGGTTGTTGTTTAACCATCTTTTCAGGTGATGACCACGGTGGGGCTCCAGCTCGTGTTTGATAGCTCATCCCCAGCAAGCTTCCGCAATGTTTTTCACTCTCATGAGTTTTCTAATGTATTCCAAAATGATTGTACTTGAACTTAATATTTTTGTGGGTTTTCACCCAGGATGTAATTGGTATCATACAGTGTTTCAATTATCGTAGACTTTTAAATCGTACGATTTAGTATAAAAAAAATTTGGGACGTTACATTTGACCGATGCGAAGGTCGGACCAATGGTTCCCACGAACTATCCGATTGTCGGATCACTTGGTCGGATGGGCCATCCGGCTGTCGGATCAAAGTCGGACGGGTTCATGCGAAAGTCACATAGTGCAAATTTTACGGGGTCGCGCCGCGACACCAAACCTGTCGCGCCGCGATCTTCGTTTTTCCAGTTTATCATCTTCTTTATTCAACATGCATTCGACTTTCACTATTCAACTCAAAAACCCAGATCTATAAACATGTCATTTTCACTCTTTTAAACACTTCTAAGCTTCATATATCACCTATATGAATCTTATAAACAACTTAACATCTTTTAAAAACATCAAAACATGAGAAACCCACTTAGAAAGTAAGCTTCATGTTTATCCATGGAGTCTTCACTCCAACTTAACTTCCAGCCTCTAAATATCTATGTATCTAACATAATACATAAATATTTCATGCTACAAACATCATACTGACCTTTTTTAGGTTTAGAACCTCAAATCTTCAAATCTTATGAATTCTTCTTCAAGATTCTTACGAGAGCAGTGAGTTGTAGTATGTGTTTGTTTTCTTTGAAATCTTTGCTATCTTTGAATTTAGGAGTCAAAACATCATAACACACATACATATATATCTTATCCAGAGGCAAACCGCCTCTGGATAAAATATCTCCTTTTCCTTTATTTTTTTCTTTTTTTTTCTTTTCTTAATTAATTCAATTAGTATATATATATATATATATTTGTTCAATATATATACATATACATTCTTACATATAACTAACACACACATTAATTCATTTAACTTCACAAATACTTACAACAATTACTCGTCTATCATACTAACTACGTACACTCACGTACTAATTACAACTAGGCCCAAATCGAGGATGTTACAGGAAATGATGAGACCGTTCACCTCGGTGACGGGAATGATGAGACTGTTCACTTCGGTGACGGGAATGATGAGACCGTTCACTTCGGTGACAGGAATGTTGAGACCGTCTACTTCGGTAACGGGATTGATGAGACCGTTCACTTCAGTGACGGGAATGTTGAGACCATCTACTACGGTAGCGGGAATGATTGATGCACTATACGTGAAACAAGTTGTGTTGGAATCTGCCCACTGACACACGTAGGCCGGTATCACTGCCGATGAAGCGCGGGCCTATTGGGTCACACGCCAAGTTTCAATCTCGACAGCCTATTATAAGAGGAAAGAGTCAAAATGGTCAAATTCCACTTGACCTAAGCTTCACGACCGTGAAGGATGCTCCACGGGTCGTGAAGCAGCTCGTGTCCACAAGTCCTGTCTTGGGCCGCATGGTTCTTGAAACCCTAAGCCTTCACGACCCTACATGGCTCTTGAAGGAGGTTGTGAAGGCACAACCCTCACGATTCTTGCACGGCGCAGCACGGCTCGTGGAGGATTAATGGTCGGTCGTGGCGCATTTATCCTTCACGGCCCATGAGAGCCCGTGAAGAAGTCGTGAAGGCAGAATTCCAAGTGACACTTGTATTTTATTGGACCATTTGAGTTGGTCCAATGAGATGGTGCCATTAGGGTCCGACTCTGGCTCTTTTGAACAGAATGGAGGTCTTTAAAAAAGGCTCTCTTGGTTCATTAGCTACTCTTGGTCCATTTTGTGCAATACATATACTTGTGAGTTATTCCATTAAGAGAGAGAGCAAGATCAAGTGTTGGTGGTTTGTGTACAAGTGTTTCTAAGGCTGTTCCAGAAGGAGTTCATCAAGTGTTGGTGCTTCTTTGGTTTGCTAGTACAAAGAGGTTGAAGACATTCTTGGTGTGGACTTGCATTAGGGCTTGGAGCCTTTTGTTTCAAGCTTACATCCCAAATCCGAGTTGATCCAGCCAAGTAACAAAGTCTTCGAGGGTATGATTTGTTTTCTCTCTTCTCTTTGTTCTTGTTTTGGTTGCATGTTTGATCTTACAAGTTTTCACCACCATTGGGACTTCATGGGATCGTTTGTGTGTTTTTGTTGCTTCCGTTGTGTGCTTTGATCCCCATGGAATCCCGGCAGTGGTATCAGAGCCATACTTGTAAGACGCATGCACCTTTGTGGCTTGAAAATCCATATTTTCGATTTTGGACATTCTGTCCAGAAGGTCTTCACGGGCCGTGGAGCTTGCTTCACGGGTCGTGAAGGACACACGACCAGTCTCGTGGGGTGATGGTCGTGAAAGGTTTTTAAACTGTTTCACATGCCAAAGTATTTATTCTTTGTAATTTGTAAATTAGCTTAGAATAGATTATGTGGCTTGCATGTCATTTCTCATTGAATTATGTATGTAATGAAGAAGAGAAGACCGGAGGCACCAACGGGAGTCTTGGGAGACGTCTTGGCTACCTCGGATCCGGAGGCGCGGGATCGAGTGAGAGCACGCCACCAAGTCTTGGATTGTTTGTCCTTAGTAGACTTAGTTCCTCGGTTGGCTCACCGGGGAACACTTAGGTTGGCTCAAATCGGTTTTGTATGCGTGGTTGTGTAGTTTTATTTATTTATTTATTTATTTTCTTGTGTGGTTGTAGGATCTTCGCATTCTAGAAAATCTTTTGAAAATAATAAAACTATATAGTTTTCCTTAATTGGTTAACAAACCTCGCTCGCTCACATGATTAACAAACGAATATAAAGTGTTTATGTTCAAATGGTGAAAAATGCGCTTTGTCACTTATTTGTTAATCAAAACGAAAAGAGGTTTTTAACTGGAAAAACAAAAGTCCCGTTTTTCTTAAAAACGTAAATCACACGCCATCCAAAAGATGACACCACCCGAATCTAATGAAGCATGGGACAATTGTCGAGCTTAGCAAGAGTTGTTCCATGTGGGCTTGTGTGGAAGGTGCGTGTGGCGTCTTGAAATTTTTGGTTGTCGAGCTTAGCACGATCCAATTATTGTCAAGGGCGTCATTGTGTATCTTGTTGGACGATTTGCAATTCCAATTTAATACGCCTTGGTAATTGTCGTGCCTATACCGAGTTAGCAAAGCGGCTTATTGAGGAATCGGTGTGGGAAGGGATCAAACATTCCAAACCGGCACTATGAGTACCGATGGATCTCGCAAGTGCCTAAGAGTTGTAATTACAGATTGCAATTGGTAAAGCGTTTACCGGCCTAAATACCTTCACGAAGTGATCCGCGGTAACCCCGTCATGTAGTGAAGTTATGTTGGGTTCTTAGCCCTTGTTAAATTTAAGTGTTAAACTATTGGGTAATTATTTAACAAGGATAAAAATATGTCGAACTAACCTTTTTGTGTGCTTTGCCTTCTTTTAGATGGCATCTACAAGCAACACCGCGACACACATGTCACTCCGTCCATTTTTGGAAAAAGAGAAACATGTGGGCGTAAACTTTATGGATTGGCATAGGCAATTGAGAATTGTCTTATGCCATGAAAGTAAGTTGTACATCCTAGAGGATCCTCTTCCGGAGGCTCCTGCTACCACAGCTAGCGGGCCGTTAAGGACGCTTATGAGAAGTACCTTAAGGACACCAATGAGGTGACTTGCCTCATGTTGACGATCATGAGTTCCGAGTTGCAAAGGCAATTCGAGGACGTTGGTGTGTTTGACATGATCTCGCAGCTAAAGGAAATGTTCCAACAGCAAGCGAGGCAAGAACTCTACGAGTGTGTCAAGCCCTTCATAGGGTGCCGGATACAGGAAGGCGGGAACGTGAGCTCCCACGTGCTAAGTATGAATCAATACGTGGACCAGCTCGAGAGGTTGAGCTTTCCAATGGGGAAAGAGTTGGCTACGGATATTATCCTCCAATCTTTGCCTCAAGCATATGGCCCGTTCATTGTGAACTACCATATGCATAACATGGATAAGTCCTTGATGGAGTTGCATGGCATGTTGAAGACCGCCGAGTCTAACATGGACAAGGCAAAACCATCGACCTCCGCACCCGTCCTAGCCATCCATGAGGTTGGTGCTAAGAGGAAGCGGCCCGCTTCAAGCTCCAAGGGAAAAGGGAAGGGGTAGGCCAAGGTGGCAACACCTAAGCCCAAACCACTCCCGGCGCAGGAGCCGAAGGGGAAGGAACCCGCTTCTATAGCCCCCTCACTGGAAAAGGCCACCTGCTTCTTCTGCGGGGAGAAGGGACACTACCGGCGTAGTTGCCCCAAGTACACGGAGGAGCTCAAGAGGCTACGCGCCAAGGGACAAGGCGCCTCCGGTATGTATATGATTGAACTCCATAACACTTCTACTTCTAACGCTTGGGTCTTGGACACCGGGTGTGGTACTCACATAGTTAATAATGTGCAGGTACTAAGAAGAAGTAGTGACTTGGTTGATGGGGAGCTGGATCTCATCATGGGAAACAAGGCGGTTGTCCTGGTTGAGAAGATAGGGAGCGTGGACCTCGCCTTTCCATCCGGCTTATTTATTACTTTATTAAATGTATCTTATTCACCCTGCGTGGCAAGAAACATTTTATCATTTTATGCACTCGTTGACGATGGATTTAATTTTAATTTCTCTAATGGAATTATTTCATGCTTTAAGAATGATTTATTTTATTTTAAAGCACATCCATGTCGTGGCATATATGAAACAAGCGTATGCTTGCAAAGTAATAGATCAATCATGAATGTTGGTTCTAAATCCAAATGTGATTTGGATAAGTTATCTTTATGGCATGGTCGTTTGGGCCACATAAACAAGAAACGCATCGCCAAGCTCACAGATGGGATTTTGGAATCATTTGACCACGGGTCGGATGATGTATGCGAATCTTGCTTATTGGTCAAAATGACCAAAGCACCCTTCACCGGCGTTTGTGAGAGGGGACAAGCTTGTTGGATATCGTTCACACGGATGTGTGTGGTCCGTTCAAGCATGTCACTAGGGATAACTCAAGGTACTTCGTAACCTTTACCGATGATTTTAGTAGGTATGGGTATGTCTACTTGGTGAGACAAAAGTCAGAAACCTTTGAGGTTTTTAAGACTTTCAAAAACGAAGTTGAGAACCAATTGGGTAAACGAATTAAGATGCTCAGATCGGATCGTGGTGGTGAGTATCTAAGTTTGGAATTCCGTGACTATCTAAAAGATTGTGGAATTGTTTCGCAATTGACACCTCCAAGGACACCACAATTAAATGGTGTCGCCGAGAGGAGGAACTGGACATTGTTGGATATGGTCTGGTGTATGATGAGTCGTACGGATGTACCCATTAGCTTTTGGGGCTATGCATTGGAAACGGCCGTTAGAATCCTTAACCTCGTACCAACTAAGAAGGTCAAGAAGACACCCTTTGAGATGTGGCATGGAAAGGTTCCATTGCTTTCATATCTAAAGGTTTGGGGTTGTCCTGCCTATGTGAGACGTGAGGTAGAGGACAAATTGAAACCCCGAGCAGAGAGGTGTTTGTTCATTGGATATCCTGCCGGGTCTATGAGATATTTGTTTTACAAATCGTCCGAGAACAAGGTATTTGTTGCTCGGAGGGCCGTCTTCCTTGAAAGGGAGATGCTATCCAAAGACGCTAGTGGGAGAAAGGTTAATCTTGAAGAAATTCAAGAACCTTCCAATGACCAACCTGAAGTTGGCGCTAGTTCACAAGATGATTCTCAGCATGGCGCTACTGGAGAACCTGATACGGATCCTTTACCTCTTAGGAGATCCGGTAGGAGTCGCAATGAGCCAGAGAGATATGTGTTTCTCATGTCTGAGGGCTACGACCTAGTGATGGATCATGATGAACCATCATCTTATCGGGACACCATGGTGGGCCCTGAGTCTGCTAGGTGGAAAGAGGCAATGGAGTCCGAGATGCAATCTATGTCGGATAACCATGTCTGGGATTTGGTAGATCCGATACCCGGGTGTAGACCCATAGGGTGCAAGTGGGTCTTTAAGAAAAAGACTGGCATAGATGGAGAGGTAGACACCTTCAAAGCCCGACTGGTGGCTAAAGGTTTCACGCAAACTCATGGTGTAGACTATGATGAAACCTTTTCCCCGGTAGCTATATTGAAGTCTATCCGGATACTCATGGCAATTGCCGCATTTCATGATTATGAGATTTGGCAAATGGATGTAAAAACCGTGTTCCTTAATGGGACACTAAGCGAGGAGGTCTATAACCCGAGGGTTTTGTACATGCCAAGCATCTGGATAAGGTCTGCAAGCTTAAGAAGTCCATTTATGGACTTAAGCAAGCATCGCGCAGCTGGAACCTGTGCTTTGATGAGAAAGTCAAAGAGTTTGGTTTTTCGAAAAGCAAGGATGAGCCATGCGTATATGTCAGGGCTAGTGGGAACATAGTTGTATTCCTAGTCTTGTATGTCGATGACATACTCCTCATTGGGAACGATGTCCCGACCCTTCAAGGTGTAAAAACTTGGTTAGGGAATTGTTTTTCAATGAAGGATCTAGGAGATGCGACTTATATTCTTGGGATCAAAATCTATAGAGATAGATCCAAGAGGCTAATTTGGCTTAGCCAAAGTACATATGTTGACAAATTCCTAAAACGGTTTAGGATGGAAGACTCCAAGAAGGGGTTCATTCCCATGTCACATGGTTTAGTATTGAGTAAGACTCAATCCCCTAGTTCCCCAGAGGAACGGGAAGTAATGAAGCGAGTGCCATATGCTTCGGCAGTGGGCTCGATCATGTACGCCATGCTATGTACGAGGCCTGATGTATCGTGTGCCTTGAGCATGACGAGTAGATATCAAGCCAACCCTGGCGAAGCTCATTGGACAGTGGTGAAGATTATTCTCAAGTATCTTCGGAGGACTAAGGAGATGTTCTTGGTGTACGGAGGTGAGGAAGAGCTTAGAGTAAAGGTCTGACGCAAGCTTCCAAACCGATAGGGATGACTGCCGATCACAATCGGGGTTCGTGTTCCTATTAAACGACGGTGCTATATCCTGGAGGAGCTCCAAGCAAGACACCGTGGCCGATTCCACTACCGAGTCGGAATATATTGCGGCCAGTGAAGCTGCTAAGGAGGCCGTATGGATGAGGAAATTTCTGCTTGATCTGAGAGTGGTTCCAAGCATCAGCGACCCTGTTGAGATCTTCTGTGACAACGAGGGTGCCGTTGCTTTAGCAAAGGAACCGAGGTCTCATCAACGCACGAGGCGTATTCCGCGGAAATATCATTTTATCTGGGACGTGGTCGAGAACGGAGACATCGTCATCAGCAAAGTACAAACGGATAGCAATTTGGCGGATCCGTTCACTAAACCGTTGTCACAAGCTAAGCACGATGCCCACACACGTGCTATTGGGATTAGATTTGCTAGTAACTTGGTTTGAGTTGTATATTGGTTATTGTATTTGATGTATTTACTATGTTATTGGGAACATTAAGCAATATTGTATTTTTGAATGTATTGATTATTAAATGGAGATTTAATGATACGCGTGTAGCAAATACTTTCTTTAAATCATTATTGTGTTCCAACTTTGCATGTTTTATCTCTTCCGTGAATGTTTTGCATTCTAAATAGTCCACGATCAGTCATTCTTCATGGAAGGAAGTATGAACGAAGATCGAGGGAAATGATTGGTCATAGTGTTCAATGGGATTGAATACAAGGGACGCAATATTTCGCCTATACTTGAAAAGAGTTTCAAGTGATTGGACGACCCACACCTGATCTTACTTCATGGTACATGTCAAGAGTAAATCAAGATGATAATATCTTTTATCCTTAGACCGGAGATGCATGTGTTTCACTATTTTGGTTTGCTTTATTCTGACTGCTTTCAAACATAGTCCATAACTGGCTATTATAAAGGAGGTATTTGGGTAAAGTATTGCCATTGTATTGGAGGCAATGTAGTCAAAGGAATTTGTTCCTCTGTTTAGAGAGATATCCCTGGGCCCCTCGATGATTGGGCGCTGACACCAAAAATGCATGGCCATGCTCGAGCTTGCAATGATTGTTAATCAGTTGCAACTCACCTTTTTGGTCACCACCAATCTTGATCGAGAAACATAATCGTGAACGATCGGAGAATGACTTTGTACCATGTCTCGTGTTCACTTGGATATCGCGAACAATAGGATGATTGATCACTTATCTATAGGACCATGTCAAACTCTTTTAGTTTTGACTTGGTACTTGTCAGGGATGACATACCCCGTGTTTAGTTAGGGGCAGGGATGCCTTGCTAGAGGCCGCTCCCTGTCTGTGGTGCCCATGGATACGGTGTATCATGTGCAAGTAGGAGTTTGTTGGAATCTACCCACTGACACACGTTGGCCGGTATCACTGCCGATGAAGTGCGGGCCTATTGGGTCACACGCCAAGTTTCAATCTCGACAACCTACTATAAGAGGAAAGAGTCAAAATGGTCAAATTCCACTTGACCTAAGCTTCACGACCGTGAAGGATGCTCCACGGGTCGTGAAGTAGCTCATGTCCACGAGTCTTGTCGTGGGCCGCATGGTTCGTGAAACCCTAGGGCTTCACGACCCTATACGGCCCGTGAAGGAGGTCGTGAAGGCACAACCCTCACGATTCTTGCATGGCGCGGCACGGCTCATGGAGGATTAATGGCCGGTCGTGGCGCATTTATCCTTCACAGCCCGTGAGAGCCTGTGAAGAAGTCGTGAAGGCAAAATTCCAAGTGACACTTGTGTTTTATTGGACCATTTCAGTTGGTCCAATGAGATGGTGCCATTGGGGTCCGACTCTGGCTCTTTTGAACAGAATGGAGGTCTTTAAAAAGGGCTCTCTTGGTTCATTAGCTACTCTTGGTCCATTTTGTGCAATACATATACTTGTGAGTTCTTCCATTGAGAGAGAGAGCAAGATCAAGTGTTGGTGGTTTGTGTACAAGTGTTTCTAAGGCTGTTCCAGAAGGAGTTCATCAAGTGTTGGTGCTTCTTTGGTTTGCTAGTATAAAGAGGTTGAAGACATTCTTGGTGCGGACTTGCATTAGGGCTTGGAGCCTTTTGTTTCAAGCTTACATCCCAAATCCGAGTTGATCCAGCCAAGTAACAAAGTCTTCGAGGGTATGATTTGTTTTCTCTCTTCTCTTTGTTCTTGTTTTGGTTGCATGTTTGATCTTACAAGTTTTCACCACCATTGGGACTTCATGGGATCGTTTGTGTGTGTTTTTGTTGCTTCCGTTGCGTGCTTTGATCCCCATGGAATTCCAAAAAGTTGGTGATGTGATGACTGGTTTGTTGTACGTAAAGTACTCGCTAAGCTTTGTGCTTACGGTTGTTGTTTAACTCTCCTTTGAGGTGATGGCCACGAAGGGGCTTTAGAACGCGTTTGATAGCTCATCTCTAACAAGCTTCCGCGATGTTTTAATTACTACGAATTTTCTAATGTACTCTAAAAACTATTGTATTTAAATTTTAAGATGTTATGGGTTCTTACCCCGGATTGTAATTGATATTATATACAGTGTTTTAATTTTGGTAGCCTATTAACCGTATGCTTGGCAAAAAAAAATTGGGATGTTATATTCGGGTGGTAAGGTTGAGCTGAGGAGCTACCTTCAGCTGGTGGTGTCTAGAGTAAGAGTCCCTATCAAATAGGTGTCAAAGCAAAGCATCGGTACTCCTTGAAATAATCTAGTTTTTACTTTGGTAATTTACTAAATTATTCTAGACTCAAAAGTTGTAAAATAAATGTTGTCCCTGCCTTTCCAAGGTTTATTTTTTTTTGTCTTTCTTTAGGATGAAATATAAGGCACTAACCATTGATCGATTTTCCAAGATTTCCTTACGGGTTTTTGCCTTAAGGTTGTATATAGTTTGAGAGACTACTTGAAGATTTTGGTTTCTTTGACGCAAAAAAGAAAGGATGTCTTGGGAGTAAGCCAGAAAGAGTCATGTTTTTGACACTTTGCACTTTATCGGGTGCTAATTGATGGAATGATGGATGCCCAGAAATATCATTAGATGGCTCATGGTTGTGAGTCAAGTTTTTTGCCCTAAGTAACCAAACACCCTCAGTTCCTTTCTTACCTACAATTCGAAAGGGGCATTTGATCAAATGAGATCTGGTGTTCCTCTTTCTTTATCTCCGGTGCACAATCTATCTCGATATGAACCGCCTCGATCACATTGCTAAGTGACATATTTGTCTTTTTTTGAATCTCTAATAGATACCTCATATCCTTTAGCATTATGAAAACCCCGTACATTCTTTAATACTTTATAGTATGATTCAAATTTGAAGTTAGCTGGATAGAGTTCTTCATTTTTTATCATAGTACTTGGTCAATCCATTGTACCCATATGTTGAAAAACGAAACCAAAGATGGTTAAAATTCATGACTATCACGGATTGTTAAAATCCACATCTACATCACACTACCCCAAATCATTAGAAGATTCATGTATACAAAATTCAATGCAAACACAATAATAATGTATCAAAACTCTATGTTCAAACATGTATAAATATTTATAGAATCCAATCTATTAACACATGCAAAAAGATATTTTAATATCAAAAATTTAGTTGACGCAACACAGTTACAATGTATTATAATTCACTAGATACATATATATTTTTCTTATAAACATAAAACAAAGAACAAACACAAAACAAGAACATGTTTTTGCAAGATGCAGAAACACGGCTACAAACAACATCCCCATGCTAACTCAATCATAAAAAGAAGAAATAACCACTTACAGTTTGATGAGCAAACCCATCTATTAATGCATCGTCCATTAATGCAGGAGCGTGAAGGCATCGGGAAACCGAACGGAGAGTAGTGAAACAAAAAGAATCCGATGAAACCGAATGCACCGACTAGTGAAGAACGAATTAACGAACAACTGCATGTGGGTACGTTGTTTCAGGCGTTCAGCAAAAGCACTGTATGAAAATCGGTGATTAACGAACAATGAAGGCTCCGACGTAACCCGACGCAATGACTAGAGAAGACTGGTTGCGGCGTTTGTATGGCGGAGGGGCGGTTGTGGAGTGGGAGAGGAATGTGATGGGCTGGGAAAAATAGGATTGGGAGTGTTAGTAGGTGATGAAGGGAGGGGTGTAACAGGTGGTAGAGATGAGGTAGAGGTAATAGGTGTGGATGGGAAATCAGGTGGTTGAGATAAAAAGGAAGTGGCAGTGGGCAATTGGGAGGGGTGAAATGAGGTAGTAGAGGGAAAATTTGAGTCAAGGAATTGCACATGGCGAGAGTGGTAGAGACGGCGGTTTCCGAGATCATAACATTTGTATGCAGACTTGGAAGTTTAGTAACCAAGAAAGATACAAGGTGATGAGCATGGTTGGAGTTTATATGTGGTGTATGGTCGTAGCCAGAGACATCCAAAGGGTTTGAGTTTGGAGTAGTTAGGAATTTGTTGAAATAAGGTTTCATAATGGAAGGCATGGGACCAGTAATGGAGTGATAGCTTGGCATAGTGAAGTAGAGACAATCCAGTTTCAACGATGTGTCTATGACGCCTTTCTGCAATGCCATTTTGTTCCGGGGTGTAAGGTGGTGTGGTGTAGTGAGAGATGCCATGGGTCTTAAGATATGGGCTTAAACCTTGATATTCACCCCGTTGTCGGTGAATAAGGAGATGAGTGGTGTTTGGAGACATTTTTCCACTAGTGTTTTGAATTGAGGGAAGATATGCGCAACATCGGACTTTCGTTTGAGGGGGTAAAGCCAGACATATTTCGTGTGAAAGTCAACAAAAAGAACATAGTAGGTGAAGTTGTCAACTGATTTTTGAACAAGACCCCAAACATCTGAATACACAAGCTGCAAAGGTTTAGTAGTAACAAAAGAATTTGGGCCAAACGGAAGTTTATGACTTTTATTAATGGAACAAGATGCACAATGAACAGTAGAATCAAAAGTAATTTGAGAACTAAGACCTAACAACTTGGCAATATTTTGAAAACTTTAATTGAAGGATGCCCTAACTTATGATGCCACTCGAGAGGAGAGAGTTTGGTAAGATGATTGATTTGAGTTTTGGAAGGTAGGATAGCATGGTAAATGTCTTCAATGTTCTCCCCCCGCATGAGATGCGCCCCCGTGCGTAGATCCTTCACAAAAAAATGGTGTGGAAAGAATTCCATAGAAACATTGTTAGTTTGACATAATTTTGCAACAGATATAAGATTCCGTTTTAGATCTGGAACACATAAAACATTTGACAAAAGTAAATCTTTTGAGGGTGTGCATAAGTGTGTAGAACCGGTGTGTGAAATTGGTAAACTTTTACCATCACCGAGAATTATCTCATCCGGACCACCATAGTTGGAAACATTTTGAAGATTGGTACTATTAGAGGTGACATGGTTGGAAGCACCACTATCAAATAACCATTGCGGGTTGTTCATTGTTGTAACATTAGCAACTAGAGATGGTGGTGGAGTGTTGGCTATGGAGATGTTGTTGTCGCGTAAGAATCGAGCGAGTTTTCTACATTCCACCGTGTTATGCCCGGGAATGCTGCAATACTGACAGAAGGTGTTGGCGCGATTTGAGCGATTACCACCAGATTGATTGCGTAGGTCTCTACGTGAGTTGTTGTTGTGGTTGGAAAAGCGAGAGGAACGAGAGCCTGGATTGGACCCATCGGAGTGGAGACGGTAAGATGATCGCCCTTGTTGTTTACTTATGTAGTTAACTGTAGCTGGAAACGAGTCCAAAGGCGGTGATGCTTCTTTAAGGGCTTTCTCAAAGTCTAGTAATTTGTCAAACAACTCTGGATAAGAAAGAGGGGTCTCATGAACTTTAATGGCAGCAACAATTGAGCCATACTCTTCACCTAATTGAGAGAGCACATGAACCAGAAGGTCTTCTTCAGATACAGGGCTTTGTGCAAGGGCGAGGTCGTCTGCAATAGATCGCATATGTTGAAGATACTCAGTAATGGTTCGATTACCTTTAGGGTTCTTGACCAATATTGATTTCAGAGGGATAATGCGGGATCGTGAAGCGCTAGCAAAGCTCGAGTTCAGGCGAACCAAGGCATCGTGCGCAGTGACAGCAGAAGAGATGAAGGGCTGGATCGAATTAGAGAGACTTCCAAGAATGGCGCTAATGATGACTTGATCTTGCTTTTACCATGAAAGGTACTCGAGATTCGATGTAGACCCATCTACATCAGAGATCGTTTTCGTTGGTGGTTTTTCTTCAGTAAGAAATTGATCCAATTCAAGACCAATTAGAGTATACTCGATTTGTTTTCTCCAAACAGGGAAATTAGTGGGTGTAAGTTTGATTGGGAAATGGGTAGAGGCAGTGATAGGAACGATTTTGGAGTTGAGAGCCATGTGAATCGAGATCAAGGCTGAAGAAGGAGGATCGAATGCTGGTAAGAGCTTAATCAAGCTCTGATACCATATAAGGATGGTGCTGGAAAGAGTATTTTTTTTTATATATTTACTACATACAACTCAAGGCCTTATACAGCCACTGAAATAGAGTACAAAGAGAAGGAACTATACTAGGAAAATATGTGAGCCTTAATGGGGAAATATTTACAGAATAATATAATCAAAAGAGGATATCTTGTTAAGATATAGTTGGCATAATAGTTTGGCGCTTGGCGTTTCCGTTTCCAAATGAAAGAGAAGAAGCCTTCTCTCTCTACAATCAAAAGGTCGTTGCTATATATATATTACGGCAAATGAATCACAAATGTATGTGCAAAATAAAATGACGAAGGGCATCTATCATCCCCATGCTCATCAAAATATGATATGTGGAATCCACTAATTCTCTTTCCTCATCTCTTCGATTGATTTTGACACTTATCTTGTGAGTAGGAGGATAAGTAGGAGAAAATAATAGGAGGATATATCATTTCTCATAAAAAACTGTGAAAGTATCAGCGGCCAGTTCATTGACCAACGACTCAAAGTGCGTAAATGGCCTAACAAGCCTTACACGACCAATTTAATGCGTCACATGCCAAACAATCTCCACATAAAATTTATTAAGCATTCTGCAACCAAATGACAACATAAATGATCTAAACAATGTATATATAATGACCACCTTTTTGCATCTTAGACCAACACCATCATTAAAACTCAAGAATTTGATGATGTTTCACGTTCCTCTCCATACATCAAGGGTCCGATACTAGTTTGAACTATTTGAGGGAATGTGCGTCGTTCGTATGGTTTCTAACTTCATAGCTACTTCTTTCATAGTTGGCCTATTTTTTCCATTCATATCCAGGCATCGCATTGCAAGGTTAGCTAATTCCAAAAGCTCGTCCTTAGTACCCTCTTTAATCACCATCGCATCAAGAATAGACATAATACGTCCTTCCATAGCTAACATAAAGTGCATAACTAAACTTTGATATTCACCGGAACGGGTTTTGGAAATTGGCTTTTCTCTTGTTAAGAGTTCAACCACAACTACCCCAAAACTATAAACATCACTCTTTTCAGTGAATTGACTAGATCGGTAATACTCTGGATCTAGGTAACCAAATGTACCTTTGACTAAGGTAGTCACGTGAGTGTGATCTAGCGATACAAGCCTTGAAGTTCCAAAGTCTGAAATTTTAGCCCTATATTTATCATCCAAAAGTATATTAGTTGTTTTGATGTCTCTGTGATATATTGGGAGGGAGGTTGATGAATGTAAGTAAGCAAGTGCTCCTGCAACCTGCGTGGCTATGTGTAGTCTCATGTTCAATGAAAACGGGTACTCATCATTCACGTTGAGAATACGATCAAACAATGTACCGTTTGAAATGAATTCTGAAACTAGAAGAGGAACTTCTGTCTCTAAGCAACATCCCAAGAGTTTGACCACATTCCTATGATTGACTTGGGAAAGAATGACCACTTCGTTGATGAACTGCTCTAATTGTGTTTCATCAACTATTTTTGATTTCTTGACCGCCACTATTCTTCCATCCACTAACATTCCTTTATAAAGAGTACCTTGGCCTCCTCGACCAAGGATTCTGTTCTCATTGAAGTTGTTTGTCGCCTTCTCCAATTCACGTGATGTGAAAAGTATGATTTTATCAACTAAAGATGGATCAGCTTCCTCTTGTTGTTTTAGAAGTAAACCACCATTACGTTTAAAGAACTTTTTTCTTCGTATCCTGTCTTTTGTTTTATTGATGAAGCTGTATAATGCATAGCTGGCTGCCACAAGACAAAGCACACCCATGCTTATGCTAACACCTGAAAGTACATCAGTACACAACAGAATCAGAATAATTATATATGTTGCTTAAACTTCTAACAGAAGGGGACGAATCACGGTAAAAAGATAAGTTTCGAATTACTATCGGTAAGCAAGTAACAAGGTAAAAGTACTGATGCTACGAGCCAAAGGTTTTCACCTTCTTCTAATTTAAAAAATAAATCATAAAACTAAATATATAGTTTGCTTAAAATAAATTAATTGATTGTATAAAGATAAAAAGTCATACAATAATGAATAAGTAGAGGCCTGTTTTCAGGCCATGTGGCTGTTTTACAAAAGTAAAGAAGATCCAGTTGAGGATTGTATGTGGTTGTTTTACAAAGTAGTGGTGTTTATCGCTGTTTTACATAGCTCCAAATGCTCTTGCAGGCTAGACAGACCTTCAAATTCATGATATGTGCTCGAGTGTGAAACTAATACTAATTCGAACAGCTTGCGAAGAAGCGGGTGTAACTGTAAATGGTTTATAATTGAGGAGTAGTAGTAGTAGTCATCGTCATAGTATATATATATATATATATATATATATATAGGGGAAGGTTCATTTGAGAACCGTTTTTATTGCGAGAACCATGAGAATCAATCTTAGCCGTTCATTTTGGATAATGGAATTCATGGATGAAGAGCGTGGGGGGATTGGGTGTGGCAGAGTGCATGTAAGAAATTCATGGGTGGGCAATCCAATTTAAGGAGGGGGAATTGGACGGCTAAGATTGGTTCTCGTAATAAAAACGGTTCTCAAATAAATATATATATATATATATATATACACACACATTTGTACCTAATATAATAAACAAGGATGATTTTGATCTGCCGTCACTACGATTGTCACTATTCTGACAAGTGAAGTTCCGACTGTAAACTATGCCATCAACTACATATGTTGTGTCATAATCACAAAGACCTCCATGACCTATGCACCTTGTACACTCATCCGTACCAGTGCGGAAATATATGTCTGTAAGAGAAAGCTGCATGTTAAAATAAAGAAAACACAAAACAAAAAATAAACAAATAAATACAAAATTACATACAATCGCATCCATCTTTGAGATAAGGGTTTCCTTGTCTAGAGGAATAATCTAGATAGCATTTCCAAGAATCCACTTTACTACCGTTACCCAGATCCACTTTAAATGTAATCCTCGTTCCCAGACAACAAGTTGCTTGATTAGGGTTTTTGGGTTCTGGTAGAGTCCACAAAAGTAATATCGGAGCAAAAGAGTTACCTTGATCATATGAATAACTCTTGTCCATCAAGAAGGCATACCCACAACCTCCATTCCACCTGGTGAGATTCATTGTATATGACTTAAGATAACGAGGGATTGGAGTTTGGCAACACATGATGCCAAGGCATCTATTATAGTTTTCTGTGAAAGTTTCATTGTTGCAATATTTGGAACATCCGGTGAGCGCTCTTCCATGGTCCATCATGAAAGCATATCCACACCCCTCAAAAACAAAATTATTTTGTGATTTGGAAAACAGGAAGGGGCTCTCACGAAGATCAATACTCATGATTTGAGTGTTATTGCTGCTGCAATCAGAGATGATTGACGTGTTAACAATGACTATTTGATTTCCCAAGTCAACACCCAAGATTTCGAAGTTGTTGAGTGCAGATAGTTATGGTTTTGAGGAGTTGCAATCAACCATGTACCAATCGTTGATTGCACAATTTGCTCCGATTCCAAATGGGTATGGAATCCTCACACTCCCGCACGTACTGTTGCACTCTGCCTTGGCGTACTTGGGAACTGCCATTGATGTTGATGTTAATGAAAGCAATATGAGTAAATAATAAGGATGACACAACTTCATTTTTCTTAAAATCAGAAATAGGAAGGAGTTTATGTTTATTTAGAAATGTTAAGAAAATAATAAATATGAGTACACAATATATTCAATAACCACACATTTCACCTAGAACTAATAACAACTCAAAGCTAACATTTCCAGCCGCACGAACAAATTTAGAGGACAGAATTAAGACTCAATAAGATCGACGGTGAACTTGAGTCTAATATTCAAGTTATCAGCGTCAAGTCTTTACTTATATACTTAGAACTTTCACTCTGCACCCTTAAGTTTGAAAGTTTTGCTGCTAACTTTAATCACAATTTCACTTTTAACCCTCTAACTTTACTTTTATTCTTTCTAAATCTACTCTACATTGGGTTGTAAAGGAATCGAACGTTCGGTAAACTGTTCGGTGGGAATTTCGTTTATGTTTGTTTATTAATAAACAAACAAACACAAACACAAACAAAAATCTTTTTTCGTTTAGTTAAATGAACAAACACAAACTAAGGCCTCGTTCATTCATTTATGTTCGTGAATATTTGTTTATGTTCGTTTACATATGTGTGTATATATATATAGTGTGTGTGTATATACATAGATATATATACATACATATACATATACACAAATACTCTCTCTCTCTCTCTCTAACACACACACATATATATATATATATATATATATATTATATCTAATAATGTTAGGTTTGTATATTATTTGTATATGTGTTCGTTCGTTTATGTTCGACTAAAATTAAACGAACAAACATGAACACAAAATTCGTTCATTTGACCGTTCGTGTTCGTTCATTTGTTCGGCTAAGTTAAAACGAACAAATACGAACAAGCCCAAGTCATATTAATTCGATTCGTTTACAACCCTAACTTTGCACTTCACTAACAAGAAATATGACGTACAACACTTCTTAACTTTCACAATTATCTAGAATTAACTACTTAACTTTATTATTCTAATAATTAATATTATATTATTAAAAAAACAACTTTACGAATTTCTAGCGTTAATAAATATTTTTTGTATCTTATACATTAGATACCATAGTGCTTTATCACTTTCTAATATCTTCTCTAACTTTTATATAATTTTTAAAATAAAAAAATATAACTATAAACTTTATAAATAATTACATGACCTAAATTGATAGTGTTTCATGTATCGATTATTTGTCAATTTAATTCCAAGTCTTCACTTTTTACAAGGGAATGTTCTTTGTAAATGCTTTAAAAATTGGGCGACTTGGAATTGTTACCAAACCTAATTTTATTATTTTTTTAATAGAGTTGTATTCAATAAAGACTATTTAAAAAACATAGTCCTGAAATTTTAATATTAAATCACAGGTGATTCAGTATATAATCACATGTGATTTGTAAAAGGATCACATGTGAATTATGAAAAATTATGAAAATGCCACTCCACCCAGATTTTTAAAATTTAATCTGGACCATTAATCAATCGATCAAAACGCTAAAATTAATCCCTTAAGACTATGAATTAATTATGAACTATATTGAACATTCTTCTTTTTTTAATTAACTAAACTAAACAAAAGCCCTAAATCGTTGTAATATTTGTTATTTGATGTTTAAACTATTTTTTAGAATTCTAAAAATTATGGTATTTGTTCTATAATCCAAATCACAGCAATTTATAGTTTAAACATCTAAATTCCTACATAGATACAAGGATGGTTAAAATAAATCTTAAATGTTTATGGTGTTGAAGTTTACTAACATATATAGTAAATAGTTACAAAAATATACAGGAAGATATAAAATCTCTTAAAATAGTAGTAAATT
This sequence comes from Dittrichia graveolens, assembly GCA_038502395.1. Classification (NCBI taxonomy): domain Eukaryota; kingdom Viridiplantae; phylum Streptophyta; class Magnoliopsida; order Asterales; family Asteraceae; genus Dittrichia; species Dittrichia graveolens. Next base: position 19,000,374 of record JARJIL010000009.1, read on the forward strand.
TATTAGTAATCAGAATTTCATACTTAATATAATCATAAAAAATTTTGTAGAAACTTTTTGTAATCAAATTTGAAATTTTTTATTTAATCCAATTGATATATATTTTTACATAAATAAGTATTAAAATAAGTACATGTATCTATTAATAATTTGAATAAATATTTTTATTAAGATATTTAAATGTTAATAAACTAAACTAACTAAAAATGATATTTGAGTAAACAAATAGTTCAGAAGTAATTTTAAAAAATATAGAGAGATGATTGTTAAAAGAAAATTTAAAATAGTATAGTGATATTATAATCTTTTTTTAATATATATTATGAATAATTATGGTTATATTTATTGGATACGGATATCATGTGTGTCTAAATTAAAAACATGTTGGAATTTGGCATGTTTGAGTACATATGTTTCATGTGTATCCTGAAAATAAGGAATTTCGATTCCTGTTTGTCTTTTTCTGTGGGCTTTTTTCCCAACTCACTTTATTAAATGAAGAAAAATAATATATTATTTTATTTTTTCTTCCTGTTTCATTCTCATACTAATCACAAGATAATATTTGAAATTCACTAATTCTCTTTTCTTACCTCTTCTATTAAATTTGACACTTTTATTAATTTTGTAAGTAAAAGGATAAAGTAGAAGGATGTATAATCTTTCTTAAATAAATTGTCACTTGCGTTGTAGCTTTGTGATAAGTTCTTTCGTACTTTGATGTTGATGTAACGTTATAGATTTAAAAGCCATGAAAAGGTGTGTCTTATCACATCACCTTACAAAAATGATCTATTCTGCTATTTTTTTCTCGTACTTCATCATACTACTTACTATAAGATAACATGCAAAGTTCACTTATTCTTTTTCTTTATCTGTTCCATTGATTTTAATATTTGTTTTAATATTATAAATACATCATAATAAAAAAGAAAAAGAGTATATCACCTCTCTATCAACTTAATCTTTAAAAACTTCTAGAAATTTTCTTCAGTAATCCATTATCCTTACTAAAAGTCTTTACTTTAGTAAAGGGTCCATCATTCATTCATTAAAATTTTCATAACTTAATTTTTTTTTCGTTATATATTTCTAATAAAATATTTCATTTTGAATTTAAAAGAAAGAGAAGAATCTTTAATCTTTAATTTATATATTAAAAGAATAGATTAATTGTTGGTTTCAAATAGGACGAACAAGCAACCGATACAGTGTAGAAGAGGGGGTTGAATACACTTTAAACAAATAATCAAATTAATCAAACGTATATTCAATAATTAACCAGAACATTAACTATTATCACTCTCTAATCAAATCAACATGATGATTTGATATTACAATGATTATAACCTCAACTCTATCTAAACACTCTTGAATCACAAACTAATTGATGATCGAACTTCTTGTTAAAACTGATTAACAAGAACTCTTGAAAACTCTCTTGAACTTTGAACTCACAAAGTTATCACAACACATGCGTATCAAGTATCACGAACACTCGTACGTTTTGCAACTTATGCAGTCTTGCAACTTATGCAGTCGTCGTTGTGTATTTGTCTCTTTTCACATCTATGTTCGTGTATATTAAACCCATAATAAGGTTTATACTTATACTTGATATATCTACGAACAAATCGCAGTTTAAAGATAGAACTTATCTTTTCTTTAAAACCGTAACAAACTCCTTAATTAGAACATATCTAATTAATTCCGTTTGAGATTTTTATCCAACTAATAGATAGTTTAAATTAGGTTTAGATATCCTAACTTAAATGTCGTAGATATAGAGAGTTTATAACAGAATTTAGAACTTACTTAAATTCTTGAACTGACTTCTGACGCTGAGCTGACTCACTCAGTCTTGACCTTGTCAAGCTGAGTTCTTGAATCTTGGGTTCTTGAATCTTCAAGTCTTCACTCTTAAAACCTATCTCAGCTTAGAAATCATTAGGCTATCTAGTACTTACATAGAAAAGTCTATATCTGTTTATACGCTGACTACTCAGCTTAAGCTGACTACTCAGTCTATAATAGACTTACATAATTCCTAACTCTTAACCTATCATCTATACATAGCTATAGTTTGTCTCATCAAATCTAACTATTCTAAACATGGGACTAAAATTAATAATATTATCATTTTATTTTTAAAATTCTTTTCATTATTCATGTCTTTCTAATTTCTCAAGAATCTTTAGAATTAATTGTTTTTATATTAAAATATTAAACATTAAGATAAGTTTATCTATCTAATTAACGAAGGTTATTAAGTTTTATCAATTTAATTAATTATACATTATATATATAATTCATTTATATATAACATAGTTGAATATATTTATTTAAAGTAAGCCCGATTTATTATATATGTTAAATATAAGTTAATTTTATATATATACTATTAGAAATCTATATATATGTGTGTTTGGAAAGTTTCAAATACAAATGAGAAATTAAATGTATCAACCGTCCGATCTGAAAGTAAATAAAAAAACTGCGGTTGCATTTTTGTAATTAATCACAAATTTATAATCAGCAGTAGTATTTCATTACTGAAATATTAAAAAAGTGAAGCAGTGACTTTTTTATTTTGATATTTCATATATGAATCATGCTTATACTCTGTTGCTTCGCTTTTTTATTTGATATTTCAGTCATGAATGATTGAAATATCAAAGAAAAAAAATGACACAATGACTTTTTTTTATTTTGATAGTTCAGTCATGAAACAGTAGTATTTCATGACTGAAATATCAAAGAAAAAAGCAAAGCGATATCTTTTTTTCTTTGATATTTCAGTCATGAAATAGTACTGCTTTCACTTTTTTCCTTTGATATTTCAGTTATAAAATACTACTGATTCATTACTGAAATATCAAAGAAAAAAAGTATTTGCTTTACTTTTTTTCTTTGGTATTTCAGTTATGAAATCTACTGTTTCATGACTGAAATATCAAAGGAAAAAAGTGAAGCAAATACTTTTTTTCTTTGATATTTCATGACTGAAATATTAAAGGAAAAAAGTAAAGCAAATACTTTTTCAGTTATAAAATTCTATTGTTGTTTATAGTAGTATTTTATAACTGAAATAGTAGTATTTCATGACTGAAATATCAAAGGAAAAAAGTATTTGCTTCACTTTTTCTTTGATATTTCAGTTATGAAATTCTACCATTGTTTATAAAGTTGTGATTAATTAAAAAAATGTCACCACGTTTTCTTTATATTTACGTCCAGATCGACGGCTAAGATTTAGTCTCTCATTCTCATTTAATTTTTTATTATCATTTGAACATTCTCTCTCTCTATATATATATATGTATATATATATATATGTACTCTTTATCATCATAAATATTTAAATTTTACTTAATTTAACGATTTCGTGTTTATACACGAGATATTAAAGTAGTATTTATTATACAAATATAGAGTTAATTACAAAAATGGTCCCTTTGGTTGTCACTGATTTTCACTTTTAGTCCTTTAACTTTAAAAATTACGAAAATAGACTGTGGTTGTCATTTTGTTTCACTTTTGGTCATTTACACTAACTGCTGTTAATATTGACCATTAAATGAAGGGTATTACAGTCATTTTGTAGACTATTCTTGTTACCAAACATGATACCTGTAATTATTGTTTCCAAACATAATTTTTAAAGAATCTTTTTAAGCTTTTCTATCAAACACGCAAACACACTTACTCACCATCTCTCCATCTCACATTCTCTCTCTACCAGATGCAACCACTCTCCGTTGGAAGCCACCACCCTCCGCCAAATGCCACCACCCTTTGCCGTACGCCACCACCCTCCACCAAACTCTACCACCGGTCATTGGTGGTCGTAAGAGACACATACCCATCTCTCTAACCTCTACCTCTCTACATCTCACATGTTCCTCTCCGTTGGATGCCGCCACCACCATGAAGCTCCGGTACGCTTTTGGATCTGCCGACACATACTCAAATTTGTAACGCCTCCACCACTAACACAACCATGAAGCTCCGGTTCGCTTTTGGATCTGTCGGCACATGCCCATATCTGTAACGCCACCACCACCATCTCTCTAACCTCTGCCTACGATTTAGGGTTTTTCGCTAGGGTTCTTCGACGTCCTATGAGTGAGCAGAAAAGGGAGGAGGAAAGAGACCCTGGCGAACCGTCATTGCTAGCAAAATCAACATTCAAGAATTGAAGATGTATCCGATCCAAGGTGCTTCTTCTTTTTCATTTTGAATCTTTTTGTAGAGTATGCGAGAGAGCCTTTCATAGACAAGTGACATACGATCCTAGTGTGTGTTCTTTGACAAGAGGATAGATCTAGGTGGGTGTGTGTATGTGTTTTCTTCAGCAGATCCAAATGTGTGTGTTCTTCGACAGATCCAGATGCGACAAATCCTTGTGTTTTCTTTGGGTTAAGGGTTTTCGAGATTTTGGTTATCTTCCATGTAGTTATAGATCTGTATGTGTATTAAGTGTGATGAAATCTAAATTTAGGTTTCTCTCGGTGTATTTTATCTTTTTGTTATAATCAAGATCTAATATGTGTATGAGTTTTGTGTTTGTGTTGTAAATCAAGATCCATGTGTGTGTATTTGATTGTGTATGAATCCAAATTAGGGTTTTTTGAAATTTGAAGATGTTTTTTTGGATGAACACCATTAAGTACATTATGAAATCAAGAACACTAAAGAATAATACCAAGAACATTATTAAATTTAAAAATAGTTTTTTAAAACTAATCTATACTATTATATAAAGCATTTAAGCTTTTTCCTTAAAACTCTTAAATTTTAAGTCACTTAAGATTACTATTCTACCCTCATCTACCAAAAAATGATTCCATAAAATAAACTTAATGACATTCATTTTTCATAAATTCCAGAATAGTCCCTTTCCATAAATTCCATAGCAAAACTTACGAAATAGAATATTCCATAAACTTAATAACATTCCATAAATTCTAGAAAGGGAAAATATATAATATTCGCTTTTCACCAGCTAAATAAAAATTACAAAATTACATCTAAATTTCATTCCCTTTTTACCTGCTAAATAAAAATTACAAAATTACGTCTTGTGTGTCCTCTTGATTAATACCTACCAAAACAACTCCTTACAAACCATTTTTATTCACCGTCGTAGCATTACGCGGGTACCCCGCTAGTCAGTAATTAATATGTATAAAAGTATTAGTTAACATTATTATATTTAATTAATTATTAGTTAATTTTGATAATAGGTTCATTAATCATTAATGTAACACCAGCGAGTTTAGAAAAATCACGGATAAACCGCCGATAATAGCCAGCTAGACCAAGAAAACTCTTGATCTCTGTAGGAGTTTTGGGAACCTCCCAATTCATCACTGCCTCTACTTTTGCAGGGTCTACTTTAACACCATCCCTGCAGATAACATGGCCAAGAAAATGCACCTCCCGAAGCCAAAACTCACATTTAGAAAGTTTGGCATACAGTTGTTCTCGCTTGAGAGTATCGAGAACTTGACGAAGGTGTGATTCATGTTCAGCTTCAGTTTTTGAAAAGATCAAGATGTCATCAATAAAGACTATCACGAACCTGTCCAGAAATGGACGACAAACTCGGTTCGTGAGATCCGTGAAGATAGCTGGTGCATTGGTTACGCCGAATGGCATAACCAAGAATTCATAATGGCCGTAACGTGTATGAAAGGCAGTCTTCGGTATGTCTTCAGTATGAACCCGTACCTGATGATACCCTGATCGAAGGTCAATCTTGGAAAAGCATGTTGGTCCCTGTAGTTGATCAAACAAGTCATCTATGCGCGGGAGTGGGTATTTGTTCTTTACAGTTCGCTTATTAAGCTCCCTGTAATCTATGCACATTCGCATAGTGCCATCTTTCTTCTTGACGAATAAAACTGGAGCTCCCCAAGGAGAAGAGCTCGGGCGAATGAAGCCCTTGTCAAGTAGTTCTTGTATTTGGTTCATCATCTCGCGGATCTCTGAAGGAGCAAGACGATATAGAGCTTTAGCCACCGGAGTAGCTCCTGGAATAAGATCGATCTTGTATTCAGCATCCCTGACTGGAGGTAGCCCGGGTAATTCATCTAGAAACACCTCAGGATATTCTGACACTACCCTGATGTCTTCAACTGGTTGCTTCTCCATCTTAGCATCAATTACATATGCTAAGTAGGATATACAACCTTTAGCCAATGATTTTGAAGCTTTGATAACCGAGATGATAGGAATGTCGGATTCCCGTCCTTCCCCCCTTGCTATAGCATAAGACCTGTCTGATAGAGGAAACTTAATAATCTTTTTAGAACACAGGATCTCACCATTGCGAGTACTGAGCCAATCCATTCCAATCACAATATCAAACCCAGCAATAGGCATGATAAGTAATGAAATGGGGAAACTAATGCCATCAATGTAGATAACCGCGATAGGAACTTTATCAGCAACAGAAACTATTCTACCATTAGCGGTCTCTACTGTAATCGGATCAGTTAATGCAAATGTAGGCAATTGCAGCTTACGACAAAAAGATACCGAGACAAAAGAATAAGTAGCCCCGGAATCAAACAATACACATGCTGGGGTATAATTAACAAAGAAAGTACCCGTAATCACATCCCCTGCAGTTTTGGCCTCCTCGGCCGTCATCTGGAACGCACGCCCTTTAGCACGTGGGGCGCCGTCTTTCTTTGGCTCTGATGATGATCCTCCAGCTTGTGTGTTAGAACCCTGTGGGCATTTGGCTATTCTGTGCCCAGGCTGGCGACATCTGAAGCAGACATCCTCCTTAAACCTGCAATCCTCCACTGGGTGGCCTTTGATACCACATCTAGGACACCTTCTGGTAGCTTTAGAACAATCACCAGAATGGGTGGAACGGCATTGGTTGCACCACGAGCCTTCAGATTTAGGCTTCTTATAATCACCAGATTTGGTACCTGCAGAAGATTGTCCTTTTAAAGGACTTGGGTTAGAAGAAGACTGGAACTTCCTCTTATTGCTTCCTCCTGCAGATTCACCCCTACACTGAATACGATCACCCTCCATTTGTCGAGCTATCTCAAAAGCTCGATCCAGATCACTTGCCGCTCTAACATGTGCTCGAAACACCAAAGGTAATGTAGCAACAAACTTTCTTATCTTCAGATTCTCGTCAGTTAATAAATGAGGTACAAACCTCATTTTGTCAGAAAAATCACTGATGTGTTGCTCCATAGTCTTATCTCCTTTTTGGAGATTGTTGAACTCACGCTCCAAGCGTTCCATATCATATTCAGTGCAGTACTTCTTCTGCACTTTCTCCGCGAATTGCTCCCAAAGTAAAGAATCAAGTACCTCTTTTCTGATAGAGGCTTTGACCGTGTCCCACCAGTAGATGGCACGGCCCTTCAACATCCGAACATCATACCTGACGCGGTACTCGGATTCACACTCGCAGGATTCAAACGGCTGCTCCATCTCTCTGATCCACCTCATGGTAACTACGGGGTCATCACTCCCCTCAAAGGTAGGTGGGTGGCATGATAAAAACTTCTTATAAGAACATGACTTACCGGTTGGTCTACCCAAAGCCGAATTGAGTAGAAGCTCCTTTGCAGTACGGAGCTCCTCCTCAAGGCGTCTGATGTACGCCTTTTGCACATTCTCAGCTGGTGCACCTTCAGAATGGTGCTCAGACTGCTGATCTGCAGCCTGCTGAGGAGGTATATGGGAGGCTTCGTCCTCCATTTCTTTGAGTGCTTGTTCAGTAGCACCCGGTTGTGCAGACATATTCAACTTTTGCTATATGAAAGAAGGAGCATTCATTATAGCAATCATATTTACACATATACATATAGACTAGCTAAATACAAATACTTATCATATAACTCTCATACTCAAACCCCTTTACCCAATTAGGAACACTTCATAATTTTCGTGCCTGAGTTTGAGATTGAATACTCTTTCAAGTACCCAATTCCCTCAAACTTAGGCTCTGATACCTAACTTGTAACACCGCCTTTAAAACCTTGAAAATCAGTTAAAATTTGAGTTTTCAAACTGCATGGGTCCATTTGTAAATTGAATGTTTACCTGTTAGTTATCCTAACCGAATTTCAAAAACAAAGCAGCGGAATTTTCAAAAACAATAAACAAACCCACGCCTATTAAACTATTACAATTTAAACACGTGTTTGGCGTATATACAAATATACAAAACAAAACTTGCCAAACACGACTACCGGTGTTACTTTAAACTAAACCGACCATTGTATATATTATATACCAAAAAGTAGTGTTCCTCAAAGCCCGTACAAAAGCATAAGGTTCCCGTCTCACCAGGCCTGCCTATACTCTGTCTGAAAAAGGGAAACAACAACAGGATTAGCTATTTAAAATAGCTAGTGAATACAGACAGGTATAAGTGCAATAATAGCAAGTCATGAATCAAATATGAGCATACAATGCTATCCTAACAATTAGCGGTAATGCTGACATGTCCAGCAGTGCTGTATCTTGCCAGATAGCTAGTCCGGCACAATAACAACCACCGGGGGAATCAAACACTGCCAACCGTGCTGGTATCATCACATAAGTGACTCCACCTGCTCGTTACGGAGCCAAAGGCTCATTAGGCTCAGCCAGTTAAGGCAATCACCCCAAATGTTAAAGGAATGGCCTCGAGTACCATTAGTCCCGAACAATTGCCCGAAGGCCCCTGAGACCCAGCCAAAGCTGGCCTTTCATGCACATATGTCCAGACTTTTCACATAGCTCATCATTATCTCATAAAAGAGATCATAGCATGCATGCTTTCACATATGAAATCATATATATCAAAATGTCACCATAAATATACATGTAATTATATACATGTCAAATATATCATTCATCATGTCATTAATGGTTTTCTAAGCATATATACACAAATAAACAAGACTATATGCAAGAATTAGCATACCATGTTCGTTTAAACCAAATAGCATTCAAAACTTCCTTTATTGAATTCATACGAGTCGGTACTCACCTTGGTGCTCAAATATATCTCAAATATGTGTTTGTCCTTCTTTGGTGCTTAATTACCTATCGTTTACATATAATTCCATTTAGATCACCACATATATACACATATACTAAAACTAGTGTTATATTCCTATTTATGTGTTTAAGTTGGCAAAGTGCTCAAACCATCCTAAACACCTCTAAAATGGTCAAAAGTGATTCAACTATAGTCCATATACTCTGAATTATGAAAAACAAGTTTCTGTTTGCTGCACACCCGGTCGCGCCGCGACACCCTTAAGGGTCGCGCCGCGACACTCATCCAGGGCCACGAACAGCAAGCTTCATCTGCTGTGTTTTCCATCCAAACCCAATTTCAACATGTTTTCAGTTAATTCTAAGTTATATACTAAGTTTGGGACATCAAAAGGAGTTCATAAACATCTAAATAAGCAACTCTAACATCATATTCAAGATTAATTCATCAATTCTCCATTTTTGACTCATTTGGTCAAATTCTTGAAACACAATCAAGATTACAACTTTAACACCCAAAATCAGTTCTAAACTACTTGTAAGTGACTTTAGAACATATTACAATAAAAAATTCTAGACTTTATTGGCTAAATTCGTTTTGACCAAATTTGACGTAAATCCTAAAGTCAAGAACAAAAGAAGAAGAACGGCTTACAAGCTGGAAAATGATGATGATGATGATGATGTGTTGAAGCTTAAGAACAGATTGGGAGCTTGATTATAGCTTAATCTTCAACCTTGATTGAGCTTTGAATGAGACTTCTTCAAGAACACAAAAGAGAAGAGAGTAAGAGGTGTGTGTGTGTGTGTGTATTTCGTATGTGTGTGTGTGTAACCAGTGTGTGTGGGTAATCTTAAAACCGACTTTGGTTTTTAAGTTATCCACAAGGGGTATTTTGTTCCCCTTTTCAACATACAACACGACACCCGAATAACCGTTTCAACTAACGAGGATATTTTTGGAAACCTCGTTTGAAACCAGTTATTATTTTATAATTCTTTTCTATTTTTTATTATTATTTTTTATTTCACATTTATCTGGCCAATAACTAATTTCTATTAATTCTTACAAATATATTTAATTTAATTCATTTAAATAAATCTCACGTACCAAATGGAGTACGCGAATAGGCCATATTTGAGGATGTTACAATTAATCTTAAGAAAAAGAGTAAAAAGGCTTTAGAACTTGTTTGGTTACAAGAACAAAAAAGAAATTGATCAAAATTCCTTTTGATTAACGGTCAAAGTTAACATCAGATAGCTTAAAAGACTAAAAGTGAAACAAAATAACAACCACAGTGACTATTTTTATAATTTTTAAAGTTAAAATACTAAAAATAAAAATAAATAACAACCGATCATTTTTATAATTAACTCATTAATATATTATAAAGTAGTGGGAAAAAACGATAATGCTTATGACTGGTAGTGGGAAAAGGGACGCATGCCCTTATATAAATATATTAAAATAAAAATAATTAAATAGATTTTATAATATAGAAACAATTTATAATTTGTAGTGGGGCCCATCATTATTCTTTTTACATCTGCGTCTACACGGAGTCACGGATTTTATTTGTTCGTCAATTCAACGGCAATGGCTACAACTTTTGTTGGAGGTTGGTGCCGGTGTATAATAACTTAATTAGTATTGTACCCGTGTAATTTGCGATCGTAAATATTTTTTATTTTACAAGATGTCGTGTTTAAGAATGTAATAATATATTACTTACGCGATTCAATGTACGAAAAAGTTTTCTATAACAATATATTCGTTTTTCAAATTTTCTTTTATTTAAAGATAATAAGATTTTGAAAATTATATTAATTTTGGTGAATAATTTAATATATATTAGAGGAAATGATGATAGTGCATAAAAATGATGATGTGGACAAATAATAGTATGTGATTGGTTGATGAAAACTCGTTCAAATTGAAATGAATTGGATGGGTTTTAGATGAAAATTATGAGGGGTTTTATGAAAATTATATATTAATGTAATTAATTATATGTTATTTGTAAATTATGTTTAATAACTTGTGATATATTTTGTTTAGAGAAAAAATAATTATATATTTATGATCGTCTCATTTTTATCTACGTTCTGATATAAAATTTATCGTAATATGACATTGTTTCAAAAGTAGTATATTTTGAACTTTTTTTATCCATCATGAGTAGTGAGTACATAATTCATGGACGTTTTATTCTATTTTTTATATTCACTATTTCTATGCATCATAGTCGATACAATCACTGATTTCCTGGTCTTTTGATAAAAGAATTAAATATATATATATATACACTATTTTTTTATCGTATTACGATAATATGTATATCAAAACGTCGATAAGATTTATAATGAACTAAGGTGTATGTTAAATAGTTGATATACTCAAAATATAATTAAGAATATATTATGATGATTTGTCATTGTTTAGTAACTTGGTGTTGAAAAATATATAAGGATTTATCATTAAACGTAATGAATAAACATACATGAACCAATTTAGAATAAAAAATACTTATTATAATAGAATTCAATTCAAATCATGAAACACTAATCAATATAAAACTCCATGAGATAACTTAAAATATTAAACCATTATTGTTAATTATTATTGCTCGCCAAATTTTATTTATTCGTTAGTTATATCAGTCGTTTTTGCGTATAAATTATGGTTTGTCATTTCTTTTTCCATTTATAATAATGAATGTTTTCATTTAATTATTAACAAAAATTTTCATATATTTGACAGTGGAAATATAATCTGCTTTATTCGCACGAAGATGATGATTTCAATGATGACATAGAATTTTGGTAACCATTCTTATACTGTCTGGTAGTCAGTTGTTTTTAATATGTTTGATAACTACTTAATGAGTCTTTTTAAACCGTTGGTTAGTAGATGAGTAAATAACCGTCCAGAAATTGTCACGTAACATATAACCGGGTAGTGAAACAATCGTCATGTTAATGAGTTTTGTAATCACCCTTACAACTTGAAATTTTATATAAAGACTTTATTTATTTAAGTTTTCTTATTTTTAACTAATAACTTCGTACATAAAATTTGGGTTATTAATACATAGATATTTGAATTTAATGTTATATTGTGTTCTAAACTATATTTAATTAAATAATAAAAAACTGCATATAAACAATTTACGTATGTATAAATAAAAATCTATTATATGTTAGGATCTTAATTTTATGTGATGTGATTTACTCAAATTAAGCACGTGATATTACATTAAAACTTTTGAGACAAGAACAATCATAAACACATTAATATTGTACTAAAACTTTTAGACGCAAAAAAAATTTATATTTAATATATATATATATATACATATATATACATATATATATATATACATACATACATATAGAGAGAGAAAGTATCAATATAAAAGTTTTATTTACATATCCGAGCACTACACGAGTATAACACTAGTTATGTTTGTGTGAGAGGGTGTGTTAGCGGGAGAGTATATTTTAAATGAATAAAAAGTTAAAGTAAATTAGAAAAGAGATTGAAATGGTTAAATATTGAATGAATAAGATTAATTTAAATCGAATCAAATGTCAAGATTTTGTGTTGATTAAATTTTAACAAGAGTTAATTGTTAAATTCGTTTTTTAACTATCATATTTCTTCCGATTTGGTCCTTTAACTTCAAAAGTGACCCAGATAGGCCTTAAAGATCGATTTTATGGCGAAAAAGGTCCTTTCGTTAGTTAACCATTAGTCAACTCCATTAAGTTAGGGTAGTTTGGTCTTTTTACCAGCTTTTCTAACTTTTTATTAATTAAAATAATATATATATATATATATATATATATATATATATATCCCACTCTATACACATACACACACACAATCCCTCTCTCACACACTCTCTCTCCCTCTTTCAGCTCACTCGTCTCTCCCTTTCATTCTTGAACCGTCGCCTCCACCACCATCCACCGCCACCGCTACCGCCACCACCTACCAACACACTCATCGCTCTCTTTCTCCTTTCTCTCTCTCTCTCTCTCTCTCCAAGGACCACCGCCCCACCACTGCACTTTCCTTACTACCCTAGAATTGCCGCCACCACCATCGTTCTTTGATTTGAGCACCGCCACCACGAGATCTAAGCATGGAAGAACTAAAGTTGTCGGTTTAAGGTTTTTTTCAGATCTGAGTTGTGTTGATTGTTTTTTCAAATTTAGGGTTTCTACTTAAGGGCTTTTCTAGATTTATTTTGTGATTGTTCTTTATAAAGTTTCAATAAAACCGTGTTTGGTGTGTGGTGGTGGTGGGTATGTGTTCAAACCAAATTTAAGTTTGATTTCAAAGAACCGTAGGTCTGAAAGACAATGGTAGTATTGAACACCTGCTATGTGTTCAAACCAGATTGAGGTTTGATTTTGTTGGTTTGAATGTGTGGGGTGGAGAGAGAGAGAGAGAGAGAGATAAAGGAGATGAGATAGATGATATGGCGTTGGTGCTCAGTCCGGTTATGGTAGTGTCTGGTGGTGATGGTCTCCGGTGGTGGGTGGTCTCGAGTGGTGGTGGTGTCCGATGGTTGTGGTGTCAATGTATAAAAGTGAGAGTGTGAGTAATGGTGGTAGAAAGAGGATATCATTATATTATATAATATTTAATTAATAAATAAAGTATTAAATGAGTAAAAGTTATAAATAAAAGAATAAATTTTTCATAGAAGGATTGTAACATCCTCAAAACGGGCCTAAACATGTTCGAACGTGGTACGTCACTTATTTAATTTAATTAAATAATATATATATATATATATATATATATTAGAAAATGATATAAAATATGAAAAATAATAGATAAATGGGTTATTAAAAATATTAATAAAGATAGATAAAGATTATAAAATATCGAACGGTTTCAAACGAGGATTCCAAAAATATCCTCGTTAGTTGAAACGGTTAAACGAGGGATGAGTTGTAAATTGGAAATGGGAACAAGATACCCACTTGTGTATAATAATAACCCACAAGCAGGTATCTAGCTATACACTTACGTGTACAGCCCTTGAACAAACACAGACACATTTTTTCAAACTCATCTTCTCTTGTTCTTGGCTAGCTGAAGGAGGAATCCAAATTCAATCAAACAAGCTGTGATTTCCAGCCATAAATCAAGATTAAATCAGTCCACAATCATCATCTTTGTTGGGAAAAATAAGCTTATAAATATATCCTCTTTTGTTGACACAAAAATATACAACTTGTTTATATAATTGTATGTATTAACATTAACATATGTGCACATATACATATATATATATATATTCAATCAAATATATTCTTACCTATAATCTACAAAACAAGCTTTATCAAATGTCCAAGCTTCAATCGTCAAGATCCGAGTTCAAGTAGAAGCTGATGTCGAAGATTCCTACAAACAAACGTTTGAAGTTTATGAGATTACAAAATAAATAATCAAATGAGTTTAAGTTTTTATAAAATAATTTTTATAAAAATTGAGACAATTTTTTATAAAATCACAAGCTTGGTAGTCAAAGCAAATGAAATTCCTATTTTGGCAAATACTAAACACAATCTTCTATTGAAATAAGCCAAAACCATATTTAGCAAAAGGAATCTCCCAAAGAGGTAAACTTTCAACATGCTTTGTGCATTTGCTTTCCAAACTACCATTTTCATGATTAAATTCAAACTTAAGAAGTATGGCACTTACCCAACTTTTCTAAAGCTTCTTTTCAGTGCATTTTTATGGTAAAAATGGGTTGTGTGTGGTTTTGGTAAAAGGCCAACGTCTATATTCACAAGGCTCAAAAAGTTCCAGCAGGCTGACGGTCGATGCCACGGTCGACCGTGGATCGACCGTGGACAGTCTGGACACTTTTTGAGCTTGCACCTTTTTCCTTATTTAAGGCAACTCAAGTCTTTTTTTACCAAGCTCTTGCAATCTGAAAAATACAGAACACATACAAAATCTTGTGAGCTCATATTCTTTGATAAATATTCAATCTTTCAAGATCAAGAATGAAGCAAGAGTGAAAGCCTTCAAAGTTCAAACACTACATTACCTTCTTATATATTTGTAATAGAGTGAGGATCATCTCTAGCCTTAGAATTAGAGAGAAGTGAGGATCATCTCTAGCCTATAGAATTAGAGAGAAGTGAGGATCAACTCTAGCCTTTCCAATTAGAGTGAAGTGAGGTTTATCTTAACCTTGTTTGCAAGAGTGAAGTGTAATTCTTGTAAGCTAAAGAGAGAAGTTGTAAGAGGTTTATCTCTACCTTTAAAGAGAGAAGTTAGTGGAGCAACTATTGGTGGGTGAGGCCAAGGAGTGGATGTAGAGCAAGGTTGTTAACCCTTGCTTGAACCACTATAAATCATTGTGTCCTAGCTACTTCATTGGTGATATCTTTCTTTCTTAAACTCTTTAATTACTTGCAAATATTGTTAAAAACTTCAAAAAGTGGGCATATAACCTATTCACCCCCCCTCTAGGTTCTAACAATTGGTATCAGAGCAAGTTGCTCTAGATAATTTTTGAAAAGTTGTTTAAATCTTCTAAAAATATTTTTCAAAAATTTTTGAGTTGATAAAATGGGACAAAATTATATAGAGGGGAATTCTATGGTTAGACCTCCACTTCTTGAAGAAGAAGACTTTTGCTATTGGAAGCAAAGATTCATGACCTATGTATAGGCCAAAGATATTGACCTTTGGGAGATTATTGAAGAAGGAGATCATGTTCCCAAAACCTTTGATTCTAAACAAAATGCTTATGTTCCAACCCCTAAAGAAAAATGGGATTAAGAGGACAAGAAAATGATTTCAAAAAAATTTCTAGCAAAACTTTTTCTATACAATGGTTTACCTAGAAAAGAGTTTGAAAGCGTTTTCATGTGTGAAAGTGCAAATGCTATTTGGAAATCTCTTGTCATCACACATCAAGGAAATGCCCAAGTTCTAGATAACAAAACCGAATTACTTGTTCAACAATATGAACAATTTCAAATATTTGATGATATGAAAATTGATGATGCTTTTACAAGGTTTAATACTATTGTTACTAGTCTCAAGGCACTTGGGACTACTTACACTAACAAAAAGATTGTAAGAAAGTTTCTTAGGGCTCTTTCACCAAAATGGAGAGCAAAAGTGACGGCTATTGAGGAGTCAAAGGACTTGAACATACTACAAATGGATGAGCTAATAGGAAATCTCAAGGTGTATGAAGTAATCATGCAAAAAGATGATGAGATTTCCAAGCTAAAGAAAGACAAGAGCAAATCCATTGCACTTAAAGCGAAACATGTCAAAGAATCCTCAAGTGATGAAGAAGAGGAAAGAAAAGAAGAAAAATGTCTCATGGCTTTTGAGACAAGTGAGGTACATTACGATTCTAGCTACTATAGTGATAATGATGACCATCATTATGATCAATTATGTGATTTTAGCTCTAAAATACTTGCTAAAAATGAGGAGTTAAAAAATGAGAACAAGAGCTTGAAAAAGGAAAATGTCAAGTTAAGAAATGAAAATGATGACTTGAACTTGAAAATAAAAGATCTAGAAAGTAAAATTGCTTCTCATATATCTCCAAGCTTGAAAAATTTAGAAAGTAAGCTAAAGACAAATTTTGACACAACCACCTTGTCAAAATTTAAAGATAGTTCAACCAAGTTAGATGAGATGTTAAATATTCAAAAATCATCAAAAGATAAGGGTGGTCTTGAGTTCTCAAGTTACTCAAAAAACATGTCAACTAGTCACTTAACACCTATCAAATTTGTGAAAGAAAAAGGGGAAGAAAAAATCCAGGAGCCTCACAGTCGACCGACGGTATCGACCGTGCATCGACCGTCAGCTCACTGGAATTTTCCAAAAGTTCAAAATTGCAACATTGTTTCTAGTTCTTCCACTTGTATGCCAAAGGTTGCAAGTAATGAATTAATAAGAAAGTTTTATACTCCAATTACAAGGCATGGACTTGGATTCAAGAAACCTAAATCAAATACAACTCAAAAATCAAGACATTCTCATAAACCTATTAAGTCTATGAACACATGGTATCATAAAGGGTTCAAGATTACACAAAGGTGGATTAGAGTAGGAGTTTTTGATACTAACCATCCTGGACCCATGAAATATTGGGTACCAAAAGCTTGAATGAAAATTACACAAGTGTAGGGGTGCAACAAAAATGAGATTATGTCTCATTAATGGATTCTTGATAGTGGTTGCTCAAAACACATGATCGGTAATAGAGAACTCTTCACTTCATACAAGGAGTATGATGGAGGACATGTGGTGTTTGGAAGCAACCTAAGAAGAAAGGTAGTTTGTCAAGGTAACATTCTTCATAACAATATCAAGTTCTTGAATGTTGAGCATGTTAATGGTTTAACTTACAACTTAATAAGTATTGGTCAACTATGTGATAAAGATCTAAATGTTAAATTCTCTAAACATGAAAGCTTGATATGCAAAGATGATAAAGTTTTAGTAAAAGATGTTTGGAGAAATGGTCTTTATACATATAGACTTGGTGATAATCCTAACACACAAGTATGTCTTGCATCTATAATCGATATAAGACTAGGACATACTAACATGAGATTAGTAGAAACATTGACTATAAATGAGCTTGTTAGAGCCTTACCAAATGTTAAATTCGATAATCATTTTTGTGATGCATGTAAGATAGAAAAACAACTGCACTTATCTCATAAATCTAAAATGCTATAAAAACTAAGAGATGTCTTTGGGCCTTCATCAATTCAAAGTTATGGGGGAAACTTGTACACACTAGTTGTTGTAGATGACTTTTCTAGATATACATGGACATTATTTTTGAAAACAAAAATTGAAGCTTTTGACAAACTCAAAAATCTTGGCAAAAAAAAATTCAAAACCAATTGGGTTGAATGATTATCCCAATTCATACCAACCATGAAAGAGAAATTGTCAATAAAGCGTAATTTGGAGCATTTTGTGATAAACATGGTGTTCCTCATAACTTTTCGGCTCCTTACACTCCCCAATCTAATGAAGTTGTTGAAAGGAAAAATAGGTCTTTACAAGCTTTGATTAGACCAATGTTAAGTAAAACACCATATGAAATCATCAAAGGTAGAAAACGATCCAATAACTCAAGTTATAGGAAACCTAAATCAAAGACTCACTAGATCCCAAGCCCAAAACCTTAATACCTTCTTTGCCTTTGTGTCACACATAGAACCCAAGAATATTAAAGAGGCAATTAAGGATAAAAATTGGGCAATGGCAATGCAAGAAGAGTTTAATCAATTCACTAGAAGCCAAGTTTGGGACTTAGTACCTTTACCTAATGGTCGCACAATAATTGGAACTAAATGAGTATTTAGAAACAAAGCTAGACTAGTAGCCCGATGATATAATCAGCAAGAAGTGATAGACTTTGATGAATCCTTTGCTCCGGTTACTAGATTTGAATCCATTTGGAGTCTACTTGCTTATGGTTGTGCTCAAAATTTTAAATTATATCAAATGGATGTCAAAAGTGCTTTTCTAAATGACTTTATAAATGAGGAAGTTTATGTATGTGAACCTCCCGGTTTTGATTTTTGAAGACCCCATCATATGTATATAATCTTAGAAAAGCATTGTATGACCTTAAATAAGCACCTAGAGCATGGTATGATAAATTAAAATCATTCTTGTTGAAAAATGAATATAGTATAGGTCAAGTTGATAATACATTATTCACAAAGAAAAAGAAAAATGACATCTTGCTAGTGCAAATTTATGTGGATGATATCATATTTGGGTCAACATGTCAAGATTTGTGTGATGAGTTTTCAAATCTTATACATAATGAAATTGAAATGAGAATGATGGATGAGTTGAATTACTTTCTTGGACTTCAAATAAAACAATATGAAGATGGTACATTCAAATTAGGCATCATTTCCTACGTGAAAATATGCAAAAAGGAAATATAAATTTAGAAAAGGTTGCTTCATGTGAAAATATTGTCAACATATTCGCTGAACCGCTAAAAATTGAAATATTACGACTTGGTTTAGGAATGATGGAACATGTTCCTTGAAAATAACACCAAAATGCATGAAAATGGTCAAAATATACATTCCAGAAGTACCACGGTCGACTGACGGTTGATACCGTGGATCGAACGTCAGATCACTGCCTAAATTCAAAATCTAAGCAAAAGGCGCGGTCGATATCACGGTCGACCGTGGATCGACCGTCGTAGGCCTGACGGATTTTTGACCCTATTTGGCCTTCTCTCTCTTTCCTCTCCATTTCATCTCATCTTATCTTCCCCCACAAACCCTAGCCGCCATTTTCAACATTTATCTTTCAAAAAGCTTGAAAATCATCACAAGAAAAAGAAAAAAATACTTTACCTTACGGTTGAAGTTGCGTTCAAAGGCTCAGTTGGATTCACGGTTGAAGATTCTTCGTCTCGTGATTTCTTATCTTCACAAGTTTCTTGATAAAGGTATACTTTTATCTCTTCCTCCTTTTCTTAGAACTCCCTTTGTGCACCAAAGAAACATGTGATCTATAGAATTTGGGAGATTTCTAAGAAAAAAAAGTATATTTGCTTTGAAAATGATTTTTTCGTTGTGTAAAGAAAAATAAGTAGATGATATTGGTGTTGGTTAAGTATGATAAGTATATAAATATCATGTCACAAAGGACAAAAAGTCAAATTTCAAACAGCTCACCTACGGTCGATACACGGTCGACCGTAGCATCGACCATCGTGCACATGAAAATTCCAGGCGAACCACGGTCGATACCGTGCATCGACCGTCAGCCCACTGAAATTTTTGAGATTTTCAATTTATATATTTTGACTTTTGATGCCCAAACTCAATCTATTCATGCTTAATATATCTTAACTAACATTAGCTATCACATGATTAATAAAAGTTTCAAATCATTCTCCACTTTAGGACACATACACATTATGAACATATTGTCAAGGAGTTTGCTATATTCTTTGAACACACTCGCAATTATGTTGAAGTATATTACCTCTTGTCATGCTTTTACAAAGCAAAGGTATTTTACAAATCTAGTGTCATGACAAGATAAATTGTGGTGATTCAAGGGGAAGTAGTTATGGTGATTGTTTGTTGATATGATATTTGCTACTATTTGCTATGATTCTTATGCCATGAATTATGTTACTTGAACCTTGGCTTGTAATAAATGCATATTTAGAATATTGTTTATACTCACATCTCTTTTGCAAGTTCTTGGTAGTATTTCCATATATTATAGATCAAACATCTCAAGAAGTAGAGCTCTACGTTCAAGGGGGAGTCTCCTTTTTGTTAAGACAAAAAAGGGGGAGAAGATAGAAGAGTATATAGAAGATAGAAGAATATATACATATATATATGCACATGTTAACATGTTAAAGTTATATATACAATCCTTAAACAAGTTATAAGTTTTTGTCTTCAACAAAAAGGGGAGATTGTTGGGAAAAATAGGCTTATAAATATATCCTCTTTTGTTGACACAAAAATATACAACTTGTTTATACAATTGTATGTATTAACATTAACATATGTGCACATATACATATATATATATATATATATATATTCAATCAAATATATTCTTATCTATAATCTACAAAACAAACTTTATCAAATGTCCAAGCTCCAATCGTCAAGATCCAAGTTCAAGTAGAAGCTGATGTCGAAGATTCCTACAAACAAATGTTTGAAGTTTATGAGTTTACAAAATAAATAATCAAATGAGTTTAAGTTTTTATAAAATAACTTTTATAAAAACTTTTATAAAAATTGAGACAATTTTTTATAAAATCACAAGCTTGGTAGTCAAAGCAAATGAAATTCCTATTTTGGCAAATACTAAACACAATCTTCTATTGAAATAAGCCAAAACCATATTTAGCAAAAGGAATCTCCCAAAGAGGTAAACTTCCAACATGCTTTGTGCATTTGGTTTCCAAACTACCATTTTCATGATTAAATTCAAACTTAAGAAGTATGGCACTTACCCAACTTTTCTAAACCTTCTTTTCAGTGCATTTTTATGGTAAAAATGGGTTGTGTGTGGTTTTGGTATAAGGCCAACGTCTATATTCACAAGGCTCAAAAAGTTCCAGCAGGCTGACGGTCGATGCCACGGTCAACCGTGGATCGACCGTGGACAGTCTGGACACTTTTTGAGCTTGCACCTTTTTCCTTATTTAAGGCAACTCAAGTCTTGTTTTTTACCAAGCTCTTGCAATCTGAAAAACACAGAACACATACAAAATCTTGTGAGCTCATATTCTTTGATAAATATTCAATCTTTCAAGATCAAGAATGAAGCAAGAGTGAAAGCCTTCAAAGTTCAAACACTACATTACCTTCTTATATATTTGTAATAGAGTGAGGATCATCTCTAGTCTTAGAATTAGAGAGAAGTGAGGATCATCTCTAGCCTATGGAATTAGAGAGAAGTGAGATCAACTCAAGCCTTTCCAATTAGAGTGAAGTGAGGTTTATCTTAACCTTGTTTGCAAGAGTGAAGTGTAATTCTTGTAAGCTAAAGAGAGAAGTTGTAAAAGGTTTATCTCTACCTTTAAAGAGAGAAGTTAGTGGAGCAACTCTTGGTGGGTGAGGCCAAGGAGTGGATGTAGAGCAAGGTTGTTAACCCTTGCTTGAACCATTATAAATCATTGTGTCCTAGCTACTTCAATGGTGATATCTTTCTTCCTTAAACTCTTTAATTACTTGCAAATATTGTTAAAAACTTCAAAAAGTGGGCATATAACCTATTCACCCCCCTCTAGGTTCTAACAATCTTCATCATCTTCACTTCTAGCTTGTAAGTTCCTTCCATGAAAACCACCATGTTCTTGATTTTTGGGTTTTGAAAGAAAACTTACTAAACTTTGTTCCAGCAGTGAATTAAGGCTTAGAATCACTCCAAGATCAGTTCCTAAACATCCTTTGATCATTGTAAGTGCCAATTAATCCTTGTTCTTGATTATGCCTTCCATGTTCTTGAAATTAAAGTAGTGTTCTTGATGAGTTTTGAATTTTGGCTCAAATGGGTCAAAATTGGTCAAATACGGGTCAAACTGATTTTGACATTCAAGAACTGAAATTTAGTGTTATAATTGATCTTATAACTTGTTAGGATTTATTAGAACTCAATTGGTGCATTAGAAGTGGTGTTTTTGCACAAATCCAATATTTAGCCTAAATGGGTCAAAATGGCCTAAATCTGTTTTTACACATCAAGAACTGATTTTTAAGGTTCTAATAGGTTCATATGACTTGTATGAATTGATTAGAACATTGGTTTTGGATTGAAATGGTTGTTTTGCTTGAATGGCTAAAATAGTGAAAAATAGGCCATAAATAGGCAAGAAATTGGAAAATGATACCTAACAATGAGTTTAAAGGTTTTGGTCAGTTGCAACACCTTCAATACATCATATTTGGTGTATATGGTATGTTGCAAGTGTTGGAATTGGTCTACACCAAGTTTTGGCCATTATGCGCACGTCTTTGTCCATTTAATTGTGATTTTCGTATGAATTAATTGGATAGGAGTTTTTTATGTTAGAAAGCTTCCACAAGTGTCAAATGGTCCTATGAAACACTAGAATTTTACTAAAATTGATTTGGAGTTGAATTGAGCAAGAATAGAGATGATGTGCACAAAACAGATTGCTGCTGGTGCACTGCAGGTTGGTCACGGCGCGACCCAAAGGGGTGTCGTGGCGCGATGCCCCTGCACACAGCCTATGGTGTTGTTTTGTGCTACATATTCGCATGTTGTTGCTTGGACTGCTATAGTTAGTTAATAAATGGTTTAATAACACCATTAGGGTATTGTTTCAAGTATCCTAGACGTTCCTCGCGTGTTCAAGTGATTAATGCGTAGATATTGGTATTATAGGTCGAATTGACAATCCGTGAGTGCCAAAGCAAGGTCTTTGCTTATTCTAGCCTATCAGGTGAGTGTCGAATGACATAACAATTAATATACCTATAACATATATTAACAATGACCACGGGATTGTATACCATGATTTGTACACGCACTTGTTTAAGTGTAGGATTGCATGATGATGCTAGAACTTACCATGTTGACACAATGTAGTATGCGCTTGATTAGGTGTATGCTATGATGATAAATGAATATATGTGTGCATTGATTGATGATTCGATTGAATCAGATTATTTGTTAGGGATTGGTCCGGATCTTATGGACAAAGTTGTCCAACATAAGAACAAAGTTGTTCTACTTAAGGACAAAGCTGTCCTCTTCGGGTATAGCGTATGCTATACAATAGAGGAATCGGTTGATTCCAAAATGCAACGGTGGACGCTTAACAGCTCCCCCACCAGCGCGGTTGATGTGTCTGGTACCCCAGTTTGGTGCATTGAGCCGGGTTAGCTCCCCTGCAAGATATGCTACCTCCTGACTACGCCAGCTCATCGCGAGATGCTAGGATAGAACTATCTGAGCATGATTGATGATATGTGATGTACTTATATTGATTGCATGCTATTTGGTACTCACTAGCTATTATTGCTAACAGATGCTACACTCCACATGTGCAGGTAATCCTCAGTGAGCTCGGGAGCCTGCGGGTAGTTTATATGCTTTGGGAGGAATACTGCTTTTATGTTTAAACTCTGTTGAATCATGTTTATGTTTGTTTAAGATAATGGTCAGCCGGTTATGTATTCCGTAACACCAACTGTCGTTTGTGGCATCATTTTGACTGTTTATATAGTTTGCCACGTGTTTTTACTTTCGCTGCATTTCTAAATTTTAAGACAGGTTTGATTGTTCTATTTACAGTCAAACCCACGCAGTTTGAAAACTTAAATGTATTTTAAATAGAAAATTTTGGTTCTCAAAATCACGGTGTTACAAGGATAAAATTGTTATTTTACCTTAACTTAATTGAGTTGACTAATAAGAACCATTCAAACCGAAAAGTGGTTGTTTAAGGCCCATCTTAGTCACTTTGAAGTTAAAGAGCCAAATCAGAAGAAATGAGATAGTTAAAAGACCAATTTGACAATTAAGGAGAAGGAATAATGTTAAATGATTTATACAGTAGTATAGATAAGACCATAAATATAGTATATCTTTTACCTCTTTTTTAGTTTTTTACTTAAATATCGTATTATTATTATTTTCTTATCTCTAACCTAAAAAATTCAATAGTTTTCTTCCCATACTCTCACTTACACAGAAAAAAAGAAAGTCACCCATACGGGTGGCCTAAGCAATCAAACACAAATTTTTTTAAGCGGGATCTAACTTTATTATAAAATAGTAATTATTGTATATACATAATATACGAATATCATAAAAACTTTTATTATTTATAAAGATAAATAAGTAACGAAAGTTGAATTAATTTTAAGAAACTTATTTATTTAAATAACGCTTATTACAACAAGTAATAATTATTCATCAATTCGATTTGTAATATAGGGTTTTATCTTCATTGCTCCAAGATCTCAATTATGAAAAATGTGTAGAATTAAAAATAACACTTGCTTTACATGACTATGAATACTTTTTTGACTTAGCAAATATTCAATGTTGTCCCAGGTATGATATTTCACATTATTATTACAATTTACCATATATTTTCGTGGGGTCATTTGGGATGAAAGCTAGATCCTTTAGCAAGATACCATGTGGTCTATGCATTATTTATTTTCTCATAATAGCTTAGTGCTATCAACAAATAAAGATAGCTTAGTGGTAGGTGACTCAAATATTTTTGCTAGCAAATTGAAGAAGATGGTGAAACATGATCATTGTTTTATTATTGTAAAATATCAATATGTAGTTTTTTAACAAGTTTCTTCCTCTTTGTTTCTAGAGCCCATGTGAATGTAATTCTTTTGTTTGGAGATTTAATTTGAAATAGAAGTCTCTAATAAGAAGTCTCCAATTAGAGAGAGAAACTTGAGAGAACAAGAGTTCTTCTTCCGGATACGGCACTCCTAGAAGAATGTACTTGTTCGAGTTTCAAAGGCCATGAAGTTCATGACTTTCGATGAAACCTATGTAACTAACTTTCTACTCAACCGATCCCAGATCAGACGATCTTAGGTGGTTAGATGTCAAGTACCACTAAGAGTGTACTTGTTCAAGTTTCAAAAGCCACGTAATGACTTCATAAACCTAACTTCTAATGTATCTTTTATTGAATTTATTAGATAAGACATATTAAGCTCACATATGACTCATGAAATGAAACTCAATCTCAACATATTTTTGTTAAGAATTACCTAAGTGTCACTTGGTTGTTTTCAAATTTATTTTGGTATTTTAGAATATCAATCAGCTAAATTAAATTTTCACTTAAAGAATTATTAGCTTTAAACATGTAAAACTTTTATAATTTCAAATCATCGAATATAAGTTATAGATTTCTTTAAAAAGAGTGAAAAGTCATAAGGATTATAATACAAAAACTATATAAAATCTCACATCTGACCAAAAATCACGCAAAAATAAAATCGTTAAAGAACATATAAAATCTCACATCTGACCAAAAATCACGCAAAAATAAAATGGTTAAAGAACACAGCTGGCCTGAATACCACAGCAAATGTAAACTGATGTTTGGAACACATTTTGAACACATAAACAGACACGAACCGACTCGAAACTTATACCGGACCTAAACACACATACTAAAAACTTTCACACAAAAATCTAGACAAAAACTTAACCGTTTAGTACCCGAAAAGCTGAAACAGCCTTCAAAATAGAAAGATATATTGCTATCGACAAAGTCGAACAATAAATAATCCAATTTCTAAGATAATTTCAAGCAACAAAACGAATATGAAATAAAGTACTGGTTTTTATTAAATTTGAAGATTTCTAAGATGGACGACTAAAATATACTAAATTAATAAAATACTAACTAAACAAAACGATTAATTACTAAACTAAGATTAAAGCTAAAATCTTTTTGGGTTTTTATATTTATGAAAGCTAAAACCTAATTAAAAAATTAAACTTTAACTAATAAAAACTTGAACTTTGATATTAGAAAATAATAATGACCAAAAAAAATCATCCTTTCAACTACTCACCAAGGTATGTAAACAATTTAAAATTTCATTAATCAAAAACTGTTTTCATAATGCGCGTGATACTAATTCAACTATTAATAGTAAATTCAACTCCTTCACATAATCCATGTATATCAAAACCGTCTCCTCACCTACACTAACTAATCTAATTGTGATTGGCACGGTCGGAGGATATCGATGGAATATCTTCAGTATTGCCGATAAACTATTCAATGAAGAAAGAATAACACATATGAAAAACATGCAAATATTCATTCAAACCAATTGTGTGTCACTTACAATAATCTGATATTCATCATATACTTACACAAAGAAAAAGATAAAAGATAATAAAAAACTAAACGAATAGAACCTTGACTTTCGTCAAAGGAATATCTCCAAAAGCTTAGCCCCTCATAATTTCAAGATCCATAAAAATCATCTTTGAAAGCAATGATCTTGAGTAGAAACTGAAAGATTAACACTTGGATGGATTTTTCTTGATCGAATGATTTTTATTTGTTGCCGCCTTCATAGCTTTTTTTTATGTTTCTGCCGAGATTATATATCTGTTGCAGCCGTTCGTAACCTCCCTATTTAAGGGGTCGTTTGTTTTTCTGAAAATATCTTAATACATCTTAATCTGAATCAATAAGAGGTATTAAGATGTAAGGGTTGTTTGTTTTTTCTTTTCATTAAGATCTGAAAACCTCTTAAAACCCCTTAATGAATCAGAGATAAAATTACCTCTTATAACATCTTAACAGAATTTATGTTTCATTATGCTATAACAATCAGACTTCTATCTTCACTAATTCACGTCAACATCTACTCCTTCAATACTCTACATACATGGACACTTTTCACGGTCACCGTCGGCCGTCGTACGCCGCCGCGCATCTCTCTTATATATTTTTTTATTTTACTTCCCTATACTATATAACTATTATGGTTTGATATTTGTTATTAAAATATTTTAATTACTTTATAATTAGAAAAGTTTAAATTTAGTTAAATATGTAACAATTAAATATAAACTATTATAAAACAGATAATTACAACCATTCAGATATTTTAAAAAACAAACAGTAAAATATGAATAAACATTCAGACGTCAGAATCATCTCTTAATATTCAGACATGGTATTCAGATTCAGACTCAGAACCTCTTAATAAACAAACGATACCTAAGTGTCATCCATCTTGATAATTACCTTTAAATTGTAACACCGGAAAACTCAAGCCAATTTTTTTTAAATACGCTGCGGAAGCTTTTAATAAACAAACTTAATTACATACAAACCAATATTAACAAACGTACAAACATTGTTCACAAACAAAAGTATCATTGTGTGTTACAAAAACTACAGGCTCGTTTCATTTCAAAAATAATATCAGAGTCAGGTCAACTTTTCCTTCAGCTAATCTCACAAACACGAACCTGCAAAAGCAACAACTGAGAGGAATTAGCACAAAGCTAAGTAAGTAGAGGCTAAACACAAAAGCAAACATCCACAGTCAATATCAAAGCATGTAATCACATATCCCGAGAAGACCGGCGGTTCGGCGCAAAACCTACAACCAATGCCGGCCAAAGCAAAGGTTTGCGATAGCCCTCCACTGAATTGGCACAAGAAAATCCCCCTCTGGTACAACATATGCACCAGTAAGGCTAACACTGTTCAACCAATCAGTGAACGAGCCCAGCCCAATCCTACGTATAGCTGACTTCCCAACGCAACTCAAATTCATACTAAGAGTGCGTATCGACCAAATAGTCATGCAGCAAATATCAATCAACAATAATCACAATCAACAGTTCAATCAATCCAATTCAAACTCAATCACAATCATGCATCACACCAATAACATTAACCGAAATCTTTACCATCCGCGATTAACGTCCACTCACCTCAAAACTTGCACGAGCTCAAAAATCTAATTTTACTAAATCTTTTGATTGCCTGAAAACACAGCAACAATCAAATTAGTCGCGAATATATAAATATATCTTCTCATATATATTTATATCTCAAATCTATAAAAACAACTCAACTAATTTACATAATAAAACATACTAACTCAAACCAAGCAAAACATAAAAGAAATAAACAATTAATTGGATTTGGGTCTGTCGCGCCGCGACATAACCCTCTTCGCGCCGCGACCGAGGTCGGATTTCAAATCCGGGAACAAGTTGCAGATTTTGGCGTCGGATTTTCAAACTCTCGGATTTTGGGTGTCGGATTTGCCAAGGTTCCGGATTTCCAATGTCGGTTTTGTAACATTCTCGGATTTCTAAAATCCGAATCTCAAGTCCCGGTTTTTTGCATGTCGCGCCGCGACACTATAGCGTAGCGCCGCTACGAGCGTTTTTCCAGATCTTCTTCTTCATTAAAGTGTCGGATTTCCAGCCAAGATCTTATATAATCATTTCTAACTTCATATTTCTTCTAACAAAACATGTATCTAACATATAACATGTATATAGATCATCAAAAACACCTTTTTACTCATTAAAAACAACAAAATCTACAAACCCATTTACCAAGCTTTCTTCCAAACTTATCAATGGTGTAACAATATAAACTCATGCTTTTTAACATCTAAACATACCAATATGAACTATAACATACTATAAACACTATCTTACCCTCCTTTAGAATTAAAGAACACAAATTCTTGACTTTAAGATTTCAAGTTTGTAGCTTTTGAAGGTTTCTTCACTTAGAGGTTTTGCTTTCCAAATACACACACAAACACCTTGCACACTTTCAAGATAATGAGCAGATTATTGCCTTACCACGTACACATATGTTTGTTTAAAGCAAGCAGGAGGTGGCAAGTTTTAAAATCCTATTCTTTTTGTTTAACTCATGCACACATACATACATATCAACATACATGCACATCAAGACTTGTACTTTCTTTTCTTTTCTAATGAATCCACCAGTAACACACACACACATATATATATATATATAATTTTCAAATTAACCAATTAACTTAACAACACACAACTAATTAATTTAATTAGTCAAGTTTAACCATTTACATAATTAATTAAAGCAAACCAATCCCATACCGCTAACCCGCTAATCTCCTAGCCCAGGGTTGCGGGTGTTACATAAATTTTCAATTTTCAATTCATCTTTTATCTCATTTAATTTAAAATCATCTAGGTCACGTTTTTAAAATAAAATACTAATATCTTACTCCTTTATAATATATTTATAACCTTAAAAACTCTTAATTTTAAGTAACTTGAATGTACTAAAATACTCTTTTTAACTATTTCATTCTCTCTCCTAATTTATTATAACTTATCTATTTAAAATATATCTCTAACACTAAAATACCCTCTCACACAAACACAATTATCCACCCACATCAACATAATTTTTAAAATCTTATTAACTTCTCTCTCCTTATTTCATAAATATAAATCTTTTTCTTATTTTAATGTCTTTTGGAATTTATTTTTAAAATTAATAAAATAGTTGATACAAATAAAAATAAATAAAAAAACTGACATTGTACGATACTTTTTCGTGACATTGAATTGCGCGAATAACATATTATTACATTTTTAAAAGCAACATGATGTAAAATAGAAATTATTGCCGTTGCAGCATTGTGCGGGTACCTTGCTAGTAATATATAACATATTACATATATAATTTATAATATTTATTAATCAATATATATATACTATATACATATATAAAATGTATATTATCTCATTTATAAATAATTTCTTTTTTGCCCACTTTAGTTGTTGACAACTAAAAACGTCTTTTCTCTTGCTCTCTTGCTTTAATCAACTTGGCCAACTCATTAAATAATTGTATCATGTTAGCTCTTAATTTTTGCTCTCCAACCTACAAAACAATAAAACGAATCAAAGTAATATATTTTATCATAGATCGGTACATAAAGTAATCAAATAATACACAATAAAATAGATATAAAATGCACCTACAAAAGTTTTCATCAAAGTTTATTTTGTATATTATATGACATAAAATTATGACTAGGTGACGAATTCCTTTTATTTAGCTGTATTTCATTTAGGATACGTTTTCAAAGTGATTTATATTATTAAATTTTCAACAATAAATAATCTATTTACTTCTTTAAAGTGTTTTGTAAAAAATAATTAAAAATTAATTGTTTAGGTAAAGGAGATAATTTAAACACAACATTTTTTATCACACATAATAATTATGATTTTTTTACTCCTATAAATCCATTAACTATTTTTCTCAACCATATATTTAAGGATATTCTGATCCAAACATATATTTTTATATATGATAAAAAAATATTATGTCCAAATCATCTCGAAAAAAATTTTTAACAACGCGTGAATAATGAATTTCTCTCTCGCCTACTACTGTAGGAAAACATAATTTTCTGAAGGGAGATGATACTTCCACTTACAAAATTGATTCATCTAAGGAAATATATGTTTTACGAACTTGTAATATAGCTTCAAATGTATTGTACATTACGTGGATGAATCAATTTTGTAAGTAAAAGTATCATTCCCCTTTCCTGAAACCAATTTAGGGTATGTCAAATTACATCAATGCCCCTACATCTCACCTTTGTTATATAGTCTCAATAGATTCTATAATTTTATTCAACATATTGCATCATCAACGTAGTTAGGATGTTATTCTTTATATCCTATCCTAATCTATTAATATTTTATTATAATTTATTCAATTAAGTTTAGTTAATAGATAAGAAACAAAAAAAGTCAGAGTTGTCATTTAATAATACTTTTCACATGCATAGATTAAGATGTGTATACAAAGTAGACTAAAGTGCATGACTCTTAATTCAATAATAGTTTAACCATTAAAGTTTAGTTTACTTTCTGTTTAACTATCAAAAAAAATTTAAATGCCTTTACTATAAAATTTGAATTTGTTATAATTTAACCATTAAAATTACACATTTTTTTAATTTTAAACTATAGAATTATTTTCCAAATGATTTAAGTCTTATATCTTTGTTATGTGTTTTATAGAACTAACTCACATAATCAAGTAGAGAAGGTAACATAAAAAACCATACAAAATTAAAGCCATTAATTAGTTTTCTTTAAATAAAATTTCAAGGTTTAAACAATTTTCTAAAAAGTGAATAATGATTTAACTATGAAGGTTTTAGTTTAGTTTTGGTTTAATTATCAAAGTTTTTTTCAAATAGTTTTACCCTAAAGTTTGAATTTGTTTTAATTTAATCCTCTAAGTTACATCTTTTTTTTAACCTTAAAGTTTTTTTTTCAAATAATTTACCTTGTATATTTTTGTTCAAAAATGGTTTTCACCTTATAAGATTTATTAAGTTTTTAACAAACTAACATGCATAAACACGTAAAGAGTGTAAAATCAAAAATAATACAAAACATATGGGATTTAATCAGGTTTTTTAACAAAACTTTAAAGTTTAAACTATTTGAAAAAAACTTTGAAGTTTAAAACATAACAAATTTAAAACGTTATAATAAAATTGTTTAGAAAGAAACTATGATAGTTAAACCAAAACTCAACTATAACTTTAATGATTAAACCATTATTAACCCTTTTTCAAATTAAATACATAAATAACCTCCAAAACAACTTATTTATTCACCATCTCAAAGACAATATTATGTTCATTATCCAACCCTATTTAAATTGATTGCAAAAATAACCAACATAAAGTCGGTTATTAACTTTTTTTAGTCGGTTAATCTTGTCTTATTATATCAATCTGTAGAAGAACCCAATTTGATTACCGAAAATTTCATAGCGTCTAAAACACGAACATCGCAATTCGATCCTTAAATCCCCGTTTTCAAGTTGTTTGAACTTGACACGTTCCTCTTCACCTTCGGCGAGTTGTTTGAACCCGCCACGCTCCTCTCTAGCTCCATCTTGATCCACTGCTACCTATGAAATTAATTAAGAGAATTTTATTAACTTAAAAACAAAAGTAACATAAACTAGAACTTTTAATCACTTAAACACCCAATACCGCTAGACTATAAGTCGTTTGGTATATATCCCCGGTAAATAAAACAAGATTAAAAAACTTAGATAAATTTAATTTAAAAGATAAAAGTTAATTTACCTCCGAGGGTTCATTATTACGAAACACAATCAATAGAACCAAGAATCAATTAATCAAACAAAAAAATCCATACATAGACATATGGCTACTGGTCTAACAACATAAACCCTAAAGCCAAAAGATTAAACCCATATTTACAACTCGTAAAAATGAAAATCGCAACCGGATCACAAAACATGTATATTATATAACCTTTAAAGTTAAACTTTTTAACCTTTTAAATAAGCACTTTTATTAGGAAAAGAAAAGGCAAAACTTGTTTTTCCTTTTCTTATTATTTTTTATAAAAGCAAAAAGAAGAGAAGATAGTAATAATTAAACCTTATAATTAGAATGAATTAAATTAAAGATTTTAAGATTAAACGTGGTGATACCACTATTGGATTTAATGGCCAAAACAATTATATAAACACAAACTGATTTATACGAGTTTCAACAAAAACAAAATCTTTATTTAGTAAAATGATAAAAATCGAAACTTTATTTATTAGAAAGAGTGGAAAACAAAGATTGAAACTTTAAACCCGTAACCAATATCTAGTTGAATCTGAAAACTTTAATGCATAAACTTAACTAACAAGAAATATGAAATCATTACCTCAGAAGCTCAAGTTAAGTCCACTCGTGATGATGCAAAATAAGCTCCTTATAGTCGGTACAAGCAATCTCCGAACAATCTCGAAACTTGGATTGTACATGTGTGTGCGTCAAATTTTACTAAAACCAGAAAACCTTTTTGGTTTTTGTTCCTTGGCCAATGACGAAAGCGAGAGAGAGAGAGAGAGAGAGAGAGAGAGAGAGAGAGAGTTTATTAGAGTAAAACTTAACCTTTAAATGTATCTCTTAATCCTTTATTTTTGCTAGGAATAATTGGATTAGGAAACTAAATTCTTAAATAAAGGATAAGATAAATTATCTAAAGTAGTTTAAAACCCAAATATTTATTATTATTATTTAAATATGATTTTATTCATATATATAATCGGCATTTAATATAATAATAAATCATATTACGATATGGAACCTCCATAAATCCTCCCCTCAACGCCTATCATATCCAAAATGATACTCGCTAACTTGAGCGTCAAAGTGGTTTACAATGCCTCACCATTGTAAACCCTATAACGTAGTATCTTCATTTGTACTTGCATATCATTACTGTGAAGATTGATCATCTGCCCTATGTAATCAACCACAACCTTTAGAGATTCACACTTGTTCATATTACGAACAAACAAATATAAAACCTCTTATTAAAAAATGTGATTGAAAGAGAGATGAGAGAGACAACGTGTTAATTAATCCGTGAGGATTCTTTCTATCGAGGAATTGAAGAGAGGATGGTGTTTTTTGTAGGGTTAGGGGGTCCACATCACACCCGCAGTGTATATCAACCTTAAGACACCAAGAGATATATTAAAGAAGGTTTTTTACTTGACTATATGAAAAGCACTTACATGCTTAAGAGACAAATTCATTGTCATCGTCTATCTAGATTTAGATTCAAACTTAGCTCTAGATTTGGACCTATATAGTAAACAAGAAGGTTCATCAAAGGCACAAACTAAAAAATGTAACAAATTAGGAGTAATCACAGGCTCTAATCTAGATCATAACAAAATCATCCAAGTAACCCTAGGCTTCAGCAGGGGCGGACCTATGTGGAGACCTGTGGTGATACGGGACATCAACCAATTTTGTTCCCGTAGTGTAAATTTTGATTTTTTTCCGAGACGGTGTTACCACCCATTTCAATGGTACCACCACTCATTTCAAATCCAGAGTCCGTCACTGGGCTTCAGACAATAAAAACTACCACTAGATCAACCATAAACTCCAAAAATTGTTACTAAGATCATGCAACTAGGATAATATTCACTAGTAAAACTATAATAACCTCTAGAAGGTTATGAGTCAAAGGGGGAGTTTTTACTTTTTTCTAATTTAGTAAGGAGAGATTTTATAACTTTTTTTACTTAAAAAATTAATAAAAAATATAAGAAAAAATTTATTAGAATTACCCACATATCGACTGCCATTCAAGTTTCAACGCAATTCAGTGAAAATTGGTCCTTTCGGTATACCCCATATTTCACTTTTAGTCATTTTTTCCCAAAAAGTTGCAGATTAAGTCCTTTAAATGAGAATTTTGCACACGTTTAGTTCTTTCCCTAAACGGACGTTTGTTCCTAACGTTAGTTCAGGGGTATTTTAGTCAAATCCATGGTATGTCTGTGTTGCACCCTCTAAATGAATACCATAAGTCAGTTTAAACACTTTTTCACTATGCATCTTCCTCAATCCTCATACTCCACCGGCGACAGGGCTCCACCGACATCAGAGCCACCACCGGAGATAGGGCTCCACCGATGTCAGAGCCACCACCGGCGTGCACCACCTCCACAATCCTTACACCTTCCACCATATGTTCCATCTCTTTGTCATCAAACACCATCGGCCACACCATCGAACACCCACGTCGGGCACACCATCGACTACACCCGTCAACCTACAGATCTACCATTGGCGCCTCTAACTTAACCATTGACGCTGTCTCCACTGTCGGTTTGTCTCCTATTGAAAACCTATTCTCCTTTTTCTCTCTCATCTCTTTCTCCCTTCGGCGTCTCTCAAATTGAGTGGTTTTGTTCTCAAATTGAAGATGGTAAGGGGTGTCCGGTGGTGGTGGTGGTGGTTTCAGTGGGAGGTCTCGGATATTGGTGGTGGTTTCAGGTGGTGAAGTGGCGGCGATTAGGGTTTTTAGGGTGGCGGCGATTAGGGTTTTTAGGGTGGCGGCGATTAGGGTTTTCAGGGTGGCAGCGATTAGTGTGTTCAGGGTGGCGACGATTAGGGTTTTCAGGGTGACGATTAGGGTTTTCAGTGCCACTTGAAGATGGTAAGGTGTGTCCGGTGGTGGTGGTTTCGGTGGGAGGAGTGATAAAGAGATAGAGATGAAAGTGAGAGAGAATATCATCGGGTGGGTTTCCGATAGTGGTGGTGGTTTCGGGTGGTGAAGTGGCGGTGGTGGAGGAAAGTGCTGGCGGTGGAGGTATGGCGGTGGCAGTGGTAAAACTCATTTGGTGGGCTTCATCTTCTTCGTACCATGGATGTTTCATCTTCTTCGTACCATGAAAAATCAGAACTGCATAATTGCAAAATGACATTTGTATTCATTTAGAGGGTGCAACACAGACATACCATGGATTTGACTAAAATAACCCTGAACTAACGTTAGGAACAAACGTCCGTTTAGGGAAAGGACTAAAAGTGTGCAAAATTCTCATTTAAAGGACTTAATCTGCAACTTTTTGGGAAAAAGGACTAAAAGTGAAATATGGGGTATACCAAAAGGACCAATTTTGTAATTAACTCTTAAAATGAGCAACGATCAAGATCCACGTGGCTTCTTGCTACCAACTACCAACAGCTTTTCCGATGAACTCCACCCCCAACCACCCTCACCCACCACAACTCCTACCGGAAACAAGCTTCATCACCTCCCTGGATTCACCGCATTACCTCTTCCCCAAATATCTCCGGCGATACCCACAACCACTTCCTCCCTCTCATATTCCACCCTGGAGTCACAGCTCGCCACCGCTGTTGGCTGTGCAATCTTCAACATTCGTGATGCCGTAACCGCCGGCACTGCCGTCAATACCCAGAACCCAATTCGCCGAACAAAATCAGACATCACTCAAATATCAACAACCACCGCAAGAAGAAACCCACTTCACGGGACGGTGCCTGATACCACCATTCCGCCGCCGCCCGAAGCAAGAACAGTTTCTCCATTCCCAAATTCAAGAAATGTGGTTTCAGAATCTTTAAATCGAGAAGAGAGCCACAAGATCAAGGTTTGTTACCAAATTCTTGAATACTGATTTTCATTTTCAAACTCAGTTGCAATTTCATGTTTGAAAATGAGTAATTTTCTTCTTTGTTTAAAACAGAGATTGAGGAAAGTGAAAGAAATGGTTACGGAAATCGAACATAAGTGTTTGGAATTTAGGCGTGAATTTGAATCAGAATCTAAATTAACACAAAAAAATGTTGAAGATGATGAACCCTCGGAGGTAAATTAACTTTTACCTGCGGTTTTTAATAATCTTATTTTTTAGCTTATTTTTTAATTTTGCGTGCTCTCTATGATTTATAAATAAAAAAATAAACCGAGTTTATAAAAAATAGTCAAAAAAATGAGTATATGAAAATAAGCCGGATAAATAAACTCATAATAAGCTAAAACAAATACCCCTATATTAAGTGGTTGAAAGTTCTAGCTATTATACTTTTGTTTTAAAGTTAATAAAATTCTGTTAATTAATTTCATAGGTAACAACGGATCAAGACGTAGCTACAGAGGAGCTTGGCAGGTTCAAACAACTCGACGAAGGTCAAGAGGAATGTGTCGAGTTCAAACGACTTGAAAATGGGGATTTAAGGATCCAAATGCGTTGTTCGTGTTGTAAACGTTAAGAAATTTTGCGTAATCAAATTGGGTTCTTCTACGGACTAACATAATAAGACGAGATTAACCGACTAAAAAAAGTTAATAAGTTGTTCAAATATTTTGATAGATGAAGTTTGCAATGTAAGCTATATACTTGTTTTTGCATTCAATTTAAATCTGGTTGAATAACGAACATAATGTTGTCTTTGAGATGGTGAATAAATAAGTTGTTTTTGAGAGGTTAATAAATAAGTTGTTTTTGAGATGGTTAATAAACATGGGGAGGGTTTATTTAAAAACCCTTATTACTATGAGTGCCGTAAGAATCATTCTTGACATATTTGATTTAAATAAATTAATAGCCGATAAAAATGACAGCTCATTAATGATGCATTAACCGAGTGTATTTTAGGAAAAATCAGCATTAGTCTTTAATAACGATCCACCCGAAGGTATTCACGGTTGAATAAATATATAAAAGACCCTTATTACTATGTTGTCTTTGAGATGGTGAATAAATAAGTTGTTTTGAGATGGTTAATAAACGGGGGGAGGGTTCATTTAAAAACCCTTATTACTATGAGTGCCGTAAGAATCATTCTTGACATATTTGATTTAAATAAATTAATAGCCGATAAAAATGACGGCTCATTAATGATGCATTAACCGAGTGTATTTTAGGAAAAATCAGCATTAGTCTTTAATAACGATCAACCCGAAGGTATTCACGGTTTAATAAATATATAAAAGACCAAAATACCTATATTGATAAGTCATTAATGAACATTAACAGTTATAACAAACTATAGTCACAATACTCGCATTAAAAATGATTTTTAAATGAAATTCTCATAATGTAAGTTGTTTTTGAGATGATTTCATGTATTAAACAAGTAACACAATATTGAGCAAATGAAATAAATACAAGATAAGAAAATATTGACCAATGATTGTTAATTCTAGATCCTAAGGAGACAATATTGTTTTTAAGATGGTGAATAAATAAGTTGTTTTTGAGATGATTTTGTTTGTTGGACAGGGACATAAAGTGAAATAAACACTAAGATAAGGAAATATTAACCAATGACTATTAAATTTAGATTTTTAAGGATACGTTTAGTTCGCTGGAATGTTGATAAATAAAATTGGAAATCTTAAAGTAATTAAAATTTTGAAGGAATTAGAATGTAAATTCATTTTTTAAATAAGTCTATTTGGTTACCACTTAAGGAATTGGAATGTAACCGTCCAGCTAACCCGACCCGCCCCAACTCGAATTAGCTTAATTGAGTCGGGTTTTATTAGGATTTAAAATTATTAATCGGGGTGACCTATCAAACCCAAACTATATGTAGGATCAGCTTCCGGGTTAGTTTCCATGTTCATGTTCGGGTTCGAGTTAACCCGTTGACCTGACCATTCAAGACTTGCATACAAGTTGACATTAAGACGACCATAGTGTCACCATGTTAATTAAACCGGATTAACCCGACCCTCACTTTCACCTTATTAATAAACCTGATTAACCTAACCTTATAACCATGGAACCCAATTAACCCGAAGCTTAATAAGGGGTTGCGGGCTGAAGTTAGTTTTTAAAACCTAAAAAATACGACCCGATTAACTCGAAACCCGATGGTGTTGATCCGATTAACACCTACTAGTGATATACTTGAAGCTAATGAAATCTGAATTCCTTAGGGAGTGAAATAAAATCCAAATTTCTTCATTTAAGAAAAAGTTTAAAGGATAAAGATTCCAATTTTGAAAGTTACAGAAGATTCTAGTGAACCAAACACCTTCAAAAGTTTTAATCAAAGTTTATTTTGTATTGTATATGACATAATATTATGACAAGATGGCGAATTCCTTTTATTTAACTGTATTTCATTTAGGATACGTTTTCAAAGTGATTTATATTTTCAACAATAAATAATCTATTTACTTCTTTAAAGTGTTTTATAAAAAATAATTAAAAACTAACTATTTATGTAAAGAAGATGATTTAAATACAACATTTTTTTATCATAAATAATAATTATGACTTTTTTTACTCCTTTAAATCAATCAACTATTTTTCTCAATCATATATTTAAAGGTATTTTAATTCAAACACATATTTTTTTATATATGATAAAAAATATTATGTACAAATCATCTCGAAAAAATAGTTAACAACACGTGAATAATGAATTTCTCTCCCGCCTACTGCTGTAGGAAAACATCGGAGATGATACTTTCACTTACAAAATTTATTTATCCAAGGAAATATATGTTTCACTAGCTTGTAATATAGCTTCAAGGATGTTGTACATTATATGAATGAATCAATTTTGTAAGTAAAAATATCATCTCCCGCTTCTAAAACCAATTTAGGGTATGAAAAATTACATCAATGCCCCTACATCTCACCTTTGTTATATAGTCTCGATAGATTCTACAATTTTATTCAACATATTTCATCATCAAAGTAATTAAAAGAAGTTATTCTCTACGTCCCAATCTATTAATATTTTATTATAAGTCATTCAATTAGCTTTAGTTAATATATAAAAATTAGAAAAAGTTAGAGTTATCATCCAATAATATTTTTTACATACATAGATTAAGGTGTGTATACAAAATAGACTAGAGTACATGACTCATGACTCAAATAGGTATTACATTGTGACACAAGCAAATGAGTTTCTAGGGTCAATTATGGTTTAACCATTAAAGTTTTAGTATAAAATTTGACCTTGTTATGATTTAAACCTTGAAGTTACACATTCTTTTTAATTTAAACTATAGAAGTTTTTTCCAAATGATTTAACTCTTATATTTTTGTTACGTTTTGTTATGTTTTCAATAGAACTAACACACATAATCAAGTAAAAAAGGTAAAATCAAAAACCATACAAAATTTAAGCCATTAATTAATTTTTTTAAAATAAAACTTCAAGGTTTAAACAATTTTTTAAAGAGTGAATAATGATTTAACTATCAAGATTTTAGTTTAGTTTCTCGATTTAATCATCAAAGTTTTTTCAAATAGGTTCATCCTAAAGTTTGAATTTGTTATAATTTAATCATCAAAGTTACATCTTTTTTTAACCTTAAAGTTTTTTTTCAAATGATTTACCTTGTATATTTTTGTTAAAAAATGGTTTTCACCCTATAAGTTTTGTTAAGTTTTTAACAAAACTAACATGCATAATCACGTAGAGAGTGTAAAATCAAAAATAATACAAAACATAAGAGATTAATCAGGTTTTTTTAACAAAACTTTAAAGTTTAAAGTATTTGAAAAAAAATAAAGTTTAAAACATAACAAATTTAAATATTATAATAAAATTGTGTAAAGAAAATTATGATAGTTAAACCGAAACTCAACAAAAACTTTAATAATTAAACGATTATTAACCCTTTTTTCAAATTAAATACATAAATCACCCCCAAAACAACTTATTTATTTATTCACCATCTCAAAAACAATATTATGTTCCTTATCCAACCCCATTTAAATTGAATGCAAAAATAACCCGTATATAGCTTACATTGTAAACTTCATCTATCAAAATATTTGAACAACTTATTAACTTTTTTTAGTCGGTTAATCTTGTCTTATTATATCAATCTGTAGAAGAACCCAATCTGATTACCGAAAATTTCATAGCGTCTAAAACACGAACATCGCAATTGGATCCTTAAATCCCCGTTTTCAAGTTGTTTGAACTTGACACATTCCTCTTCACCTTCAGCGAGTTGTTTGAACCCGCCACACTCCTCTCTAGGTTCGTCTTGATCCGCTTCTATCTATGAAATTAATTAACAGAATTTTATTAACTTAAAAACAAAAATATCATAAACTAGAACTTTTAACCACTCTAAACACTTGATACCGCTAGACTATAAGCCGTTTGGTATATATTTCCGGCAAAATAAAACAAGATTTAAAAACTTAGATAAATTTAATTTAAAAGATAAAAGTTAATTTACCTCAGAGGGTTCATCATCTTCAACATTTTCTTGCGTTAATTCAGATTCAGAATCAAATTCACGCCTAAATTCCCAACACTTTTGTTCGATCTCAGTAACCATTTCTTTCACTTTCCTCAATCTCTGTTTAAAAAAGAAGAAGAAAATTACTCATTTTCAAACATGAAATTGCAATTGAGTTTGAAAAAGAAAGATTAGTATTCAAGAATTTGGCAACGAACCTTGATCTTGGGGCTCTCTTCTTGATTTAAAGATTCTGAAACCACATTTCTTGAATTTGGATATGGATAAACTGTTCTTGATCCGGACAGCGGCGGCAGTGGAATGATTGTATCAGAAGCAGTCCGGCGAAGTGGGATTTTTCTTGCGATGGTTGTTGGTC
Source organism: Dittrichia graveolens (assembly GCA_038502395.1). NCBI lineage: Eukaryota > Viridiplantae > Streptophyta > Magnoliopsida > Asterales > Asteraceae > Dittrichia > Dittrichia graveolens. Next base: position 19,041,452 of record JARJIL010000009.1, read on the forward strand.
TTGGAGTGATGTCTGATTTTGTTCGGCGAATTGGGTTCTGGGTATCGACGGCGGTGGCGGCGGTTACGGCATCACGAATGTTGTAGATTGTACGGCCAATGGCGGTGGCAAGCTGTGATTCCAGGGTGGAATATGAGAGGGAAGAAGTGGTTGTGGGTGTCGTCGGAGATATTTGGGGAAGAGGTAATGCGGTGAATCCAGGGAGGTGATGAAGGTTGTTTGCGGTAGGAGTTGTGGTGGGTGAGGGTGGTTGGGGGTGCAGTTCGCCGGAAAGGCCGGTGGTGGGTGGTGGTAAGAAGCCACGAGGATCTTGATCGCTGCTCATTTTTCGGTGAATTGGGTTGAAACTGGAATGGCAGACGATACGTGTAAAAGCTTTAACAATAACTATTTATAATAAGTAAGTTAAGGGTAAATTAGTAAAAACTACCCTTTGACTTATAGACTAGTGACAAATGCAGTCCTTTGTGAAGTTTATTTTCAAGTAATAGTCCTTATATTAAAGTCTATTGGTTTAAAACTTTAAACTTACATTATAGTTAATTACATTTTTTGTCCTTCATTGTTTTACGGGTTTGGTATCTAACTTTAAATTTTACGGTTTTGGTCAAACTAAAATGACCGAATTGTCCTGCCTTCATTTTTTATTCACTTTTTCCGTTTTAAATTCATTTTCTAGTTAAATAAAAAGAAAAATAAGATCTTTTTCTTAAAAACTATATATATCTCACTCTTTTATCCACCTCTCTCTCTCTCTCTCTCTTTGCTAGCCATCACCTCACCATCGCAACCATCACCTCCGCCACTGTTACCCACCGGCCACCACCGCCACTAGAATATGAAATCTCCATGTCTTGTGCTCCACCCACCTCAATACGATCATGATTAGCATATCTAATCATTGATCTATGTTCCCAAGTGGTAATCGACACACAATATTTTGCCAACAGAGAAGATGTGTTTGAAAATTCTTGAACTAGAGTCGAAACTTATAATCTCCCTCACCACCATCCAAATCGAGCGTAGAGGGAGGCGCACACATGGGTCGAAAACTACATCTTATCAACATCCATACAATACTTAGTTGCCGCTAGGGATGTAAACGAGCCGAGCTACTCGCGAGCTATTCGAACTCGGATCGTTAAAAGCTCGAAATGAGCCTAGCCTTAATGAGCTCGGGCTCGAGCCTAGATTAAAGCTCATTTAATAAACGAGCTGAGCTCGAGCTCGAGCTCAAAAGTGTGGGCTCGCGAGCTTAAACGAGCCTAAACGAGCTCCATATATAATATAAATTATATTTTATATGTTTAATTTTTAATAATTATATATATATATATATATATATCATTTTAATAAACAATCAAAATAATACCTGATCCTAAACGAGCCTAGATGAGCCAAGCCCGAGCTTCATAAATACGAACTGAGCTCGAGCTTAACATCATAAGTTCTAAACGAGCCGAGCTCGAGCTTAACATCATAAGCTCTAAACGAGCCGAGCTCGAGCTTAAAAAAGCCTAAACGAGTCCGGCTCGATAAGGGTCTGACTCGGATCGTTTACATCCCTAGTTGCCGCCACAGAAAACCTTAGTCTTGTGTTTTGAGAATGATCACAAAATGCTTGCAACTATTATTTTTTCAACACTCTTGAGTCCCAAAGTATCCTTCGATTCCATTTCCAACCTATTTTTTCGGCCGTTAGACACCAAGGAGCACTAAGGCTTTTAAGAACCCTAAATCTACTAACGTCAATTTCTCTAGATCTATAACGGTGGGTTATGGTAGGTTTCGATCTTGTGGGTTTCGATTTGGGTTCTGACTTTAGGTTTTGATTTTTGAGTTCGTTCGAGATCTAGGTTTTTGGTTTTTGAACAGATGAAACCCTCGCCGATAAACATGGATTTAGTGGTGGTGGTGGTGGGTGATAGAGTCGATGGTGATAGCAATGGTGGCAAGTCTTCGATAGAGAGGGGGTGAGTATACATGCATACATATATATATATATATATATAGAGAGAGAGAGAGAGATGACAATGATGGTGGTGCAAAGTCTCTAACGGCGGACATGATGATAGTAGTGGTGTAGACGGAGGGGGTAGAGAGAAAACTGTAGGTGAATTTCAAAATTAAAAATGAATAATAAATATGAGAGATGAGAGAGATATATATTTTGATTTTTTTAACATTTTTATTTTAAAAATGTGGGCATGGGCAATATGGTCTTTTTAGTTTGATCATGGACTAAAAGCATAAAAGGTTTGGTCATTTTAGGGTTAACTCCGTAAAAATGAAAAGTTAAGGATCAAAAATGTAAAAACCACCAAGCTATAACGACAAAAAATGAGTTAATTAACTCTCTAATATAAGTACGGTTAGCATAATAAATATATAGTAATATGACTTAATGATATTTGAGATAAGTGGGAAAAAAGTAAAGAATTGCATAACTTTTAAAAAGTGCATACAAGATGTGCATTTTCATATTTACATTAAACTAGCATTTATAGTACAAGAGATTTAAAAAATGCATCTATTATTAATCTAACTATATATAACATTCACCACTTAAAAGGTTGTTGACGCGTTTTGTCATTTTTTAAAATTCTAATTTTTCACATTTTATAATTTTATAATTAATGTTTAATATTTATTTATTTTTAAACCAATCCGTGTATCACACGAGCCACTCTAGTGTATTTATATTTAACTATCCATAAAAGACGAAGTTAGAATTTAAAAAAGAAGAACATAGTGTTGCAACGCAACTCCGGCATGGTCTTATGAATATTCAAAATAGAAGTGTTGGTTAGCGAGCTTTAGAGAAGATAACTCACCGGCTACAATTACAACTTAATTTGGATTATTCTCGAAGTGGGAGGATATCAAATACAATAAAAATGTGGGATGTTAAATAACTTTTTTCTGTGTCTAATATTTAGCTACCATTGTATACAATAAACTTTTTCATAATTTTTTATAGTATACAACAACTTGCATATAATATGAGGATTATAAAAATAGATTGTATTGTTTTTAAAAAATTAAAGTTGATTGTATATAATGATAACTAAGACAAAGTTAATTGTATTTTCATGTAATTTACCCCTTTTTTTACATGCTTAAATGCTTTTTCCGGTCGACCTAACAGAAAGCAACAATAAAGAAATGTTGTTAGAAGCATTTATTATCAATTGATATATAAGTGGACTCACAAATCGTCGTTTATATTCTTACACAAGCGATTTTGTCAAGAACGAATATTCTACAGTTGATTATACTCGCGGTTCTCGAACTTAGCTCTCACCGACTCGTTTAGTGTGCATGTACACAAAAAATAGCACATACTAACTCTTGATCTTTGTTTGTCGAGTTGTGTTTAGATCATAGTTTGTCATTTGAGTAGAAGTGTGCTACAAATGTAATCTTTCCGTTTGTATTCCGCGGAGCACTTTTGTAATTCTTTGCTCAAGTAATAAGAATTAAATCTTGAAAAGTTTGAACAATCATTGGTAAATATAATCAACCCCTCTTCTATATTAAACTAAACTTTGTTGTGTTTATAGTGCTAGCCCTCCTCCATACACTTACCACTTGCACATGTTAAATATATTATCCCGTTGAAGTTTAGGGGTGAAAAATTCCAAGTTTTGAAGGAATGTATGCTTCTACACATCAAATTTGTTAAGTTTTACTTGATAAAGATTCTAGAAGATGATCTATACAAACTCATGAAAACGGGTGTCAAACTCGGGTTAATTGTGTTTCAGGTGTCTAGTTCGTGTAACACCTTGTTTTCGGAGGCTACTCATGAAACACAAACAAAACAAAAATCTAAGAATTAATACTTCAAACAACTCGTTCTTTGCTCTAGATCTCTTTACCCTTCAATTCTCGTGTAAACTTGTCGCATGGAAAGAATATGCGGTTGAGCCAAATGGCTAGTGTGTGGATACAAAACAAATACGAAAAACAATACGAACACCACATAGCAGATAGTAAGACTAACAATAATAAAACAAACAAAAATGAAAGCATACAATAACTAGCAAATCAATGGAGTATGACAATCCCAACCCAATAATACCGACACTTGTATAACCTGCACCGACCAATATACAATGGGTACATGGAACTGCGGATCCATAGTACCAAACAATGATGGATAAGATATTGGGCACTACGCCTCTGTCCACAAACAATAACAATGCAATAACTATACTTAACCAATACGCCTCCTAAAACCATTATCACACTACAAAGAGGAGACGCCATAACAAATCACACCGCTACGGAAGTGACATTCGTGATGCCGTAACCGCCGCCACCGCCGTTAATACCAAGAACCGAGTTCACCGAACAAAATCAGACATCACTCCAAGATCAATAACCACCGCAACAAGAAACCCACTTCGCCGGATGATGTCTAATACCACCATTCTACTGCCGCCGCCCGAAGCAAGAACAGTTTCTCCATACCCAAATTCAAGAAATGTGGTTTCAGAATCTTTAAATCGAGAAGAGAGCCACAAGATCAAGGTTTGTCACCAAATTCTTGAATACTGATCTTCATTTTCAAACTCAATTGCAATTTCATGTTTGAAAATGAGTAATTTTCTTCTTTGTTTCAAACAAAGATTGAGGAAATTGAAAGAAATGGTTACGGAGATCGAACAGAAGTGTTGGGAATTTAGGCTTGAATTTGAAATCAAATCTGAATTAACACAAGAAAATGTTGAAGATGATGAACCCTCGGAGGTAAATTAACTTTTATCTATGTTTTTTAATAATCTTATTTTTTTCGGTTTTTTTCTGAATTTACAAGCTTATTATGACTTATAAATAAGAAAATAACCAAGTTTATAAAAAATAAGTTAGAAAAATGGATTTACAAAAAATAAGCTGGAAAAATAAACCCATAATAAGCTAAAACAAACACCCCTTAATTAAGTGGTTGAAAGTTAATAAAATTATGTTAACTAATTTCATAGGTTGTAGCGGATCAAGACGAAGCTAGAGAGGAGCGTGGTGGGTTCAAACAGCTAGAAGGTCAAGAGGAATGTGTCAAGTTCATACGACTTGAAAATGACGATTTAAGGTTCCAAATGCGGTGTTCGTGGTTGTAAACGCTATGAAATTTTGCGTAATCAAATCGGGTTCTTTTACAGATTGATATAATAAGACGAGATTAACCGACTGAAAAAAGTTAATAAGTTGTTCAAATATATTGATAGATGAAGTTTACAATGTAAGCTATACACCGGTTGTTTTTGCATTCAATTTAAATAGGGTTGGATATAGAACATAATATTGTCTTTGAGATGGTTAATAAATAAGTTGTTTTTTAGATGGTTAATAAAGAGGGGGAGGGTTTATTTGGAAACCTCTTTTACTAAGAGTACTGTATAAAAATAACGGCTTATTAATGAAGTATTAACGGGTGTATTTTTAAAAAACTAAGCATCACTTTTTAATAACAATCCACCTGGAGGTAATCACGGTTGAAGAGATATATAAAAGACAAAAGTACTCCTATTGGTGAGTCATTACTGAATATTAATAATGATTACAAATTATAGTCACAGTACTCACATTAAAAATGGGTTTTAAATAAAGTTGTCATAATATAAGTTGTTTTTTAGATGATTTCATTGATTAGACAGGGAACATAATATTGAGCAAAGGAAATATATACAAGATAAGGAAATATTGATCAATGATTGTTAATTCTAGATCATAAGGGGACAATATTGTTTCTAAGATGGTGAAAATAAACACAAAATGAAGAAATATTAACCAATGATTGTGAGTTTTATATCTAGGGAATGTTTAGTTTGCTAGAATGTTGATAAATTGAATTGGAAATTTCAAATAATTAAAATTTTGAAAGAAATGGAATGTAAATTCAATTTCTTTACAAGTCTATTCGATTATCACTCAAGGAATTGGAATATGACCATCCGGTCTAACCTGACCCTACCCGAAGTAGCTTATTCCAGTCAGGTGTATTAGGATCTAAAATAATTAATTGGGGTGACCTATTATATAGGGTCGGCTTCTAAGTTAGGTTCCATGTCCTTATTCGGGTTCGAGTTAACCCGTTGACCCGACCAAATTCAAGCCTTGCATATAAGTTTACATTAAGACGAAGCCACTGTCACCTTATTAATAAACCGGATTAACCTGACCCAGCCATCACCTTATTAATAAAACCCGATTAACCTAACCTTATAACCATGGAACCCAATTAACCCAAACCTTAATAAGGGGTTGCGGGGGGAAGTTTGGTTTTTAAAACCTAACAAATACGACCCGATTAACTCGAAACACGATGGGGTTCACCCGATTAACTCCTACTAGTGATGTACTTGAAGCTAATGAAATCTGAATACCTTAGAGGGTTAGAAGAAACCCGAAATTCTTCATTTGAGAAAAAATTTAAAAGGTAAAGATTCCAATTTCTTTTTTCGAAGAATTTTAGCGAACCAAACACTCACAAAAGTTTTCATCAAAATTTATATTGTATTGTATATGACATAATATTATGACAAGGTGGCGAATTCCTTTTATTTAACTGTATTTCATTTAGGATACGTTTTCAAAGTGATTTACATTATTAAATTTTCAACAATAAATAATCTATTTACTTCTTTAAAGTGTTTTTTAAAAAATAATTAAAAATTAACTATTTATGTAAAGAAGATGATTTATACACAATATTTTTTATCACATATAATATTTATAACTTTTTTTACTCTTATAAATTCACCAACTATTTTTCTAAACCAAATATTTAAGGATATTTTAATTCAAACATATATTTTTTATATAATAATAAAAAATATTATGTATAAATCATATCTTTAATAACGCATAAATAAAGAATTTCTCCTCCACCTACTGACGCAAGAAAACATCATTTTCTGAAACCAATTTAGGGTATGTTAAATTACATCAATGCCCCTACAGCAGTACATCTCACCTTTGTTATACAATCTCAATAGATTCTACAATTTTATTCAACATATTGCATCATCAAAGCAGTTAAAAGATAGTATTCTCTACGCTCTAATTTATTAATATTTTATTATAAGTTATTTAATTAGGTTTAGTTAATATATAATCAGAAAAAGTCAGAATTATCATCTAATAATAACTTTCACATATATAAATTAAGGTGTGTCAGAATTATCATCCAATAATAACTTTCACATGTATAAAGTAAGGTGTGTATACAAGCAAATGAGTTCTAGGATCAATAATGATTTAACCATTAAGGTGAAACAAACCATCAAAAAAAATTTACACGGTTTTACTATAAATTTGACCTTTTATGATTTAAATCTTAAAGTTACATATTCTTTTTTATTTAAACTAAAAAATTTCCAAATGATTTAACTCTTATTTTTTTGTTATGTTTTCAATAGAAATAACACACATAATCAAGTAGAAAAAGTAAAATAAAAAATCATACAAAATTAAAGCGACTAATTAGTTTTTTTAATAAAACTTCAATGTTTAAACAATTTTTTAAAGGGTTTAGTTTCCGTTTAAAGGGTTTAACTATCAAGGTTTAGTTTCCGTTTAATCATCAGAGTTTTTTTAAATAGTTCAACCTAAAGTTTGAATTTGTTATAATTTAATCCTAACAGTTACACTTTTTTTTAAAACTCAAAGTTTTTTTCAAATGATTTAAACTTTATATTTTTGTTAAAATGATTTTCACCCTATAAGTTTTTAACAAAACTAACATTCATAATCATGTACAGAGTGTAAAATCAAAAATAGTACAACACATAAGGGATTATTCAGTTTTTTTAACATAACTTTAAGGTTTAAACTATTTAAAAAAAACTTTGAGGTTTAAAACATAACAAATTTAAAACTTTACAATAAAATTGTGTAAAAAAACTATGATAGTTAAATCGAAACTCAACAAAACTTTAATAGTTAGACAATTATTGACTCTTTTTCAAATTAAATACACAAATAACCTCCGAAACAACTTATTTATTCCCATCTCAAAGACAATATTATGTTCATTATCCAACCCTATTTAAATTGAATGCAAAAATAACCAACATAAAGCTTACATTGTAAACTTCATCTATCAAAATATTTGAACAACTTATTAACTTTTTTTAGTCGGTTAATCTCGTCTTATTATATCAATCTATTGAAGAACCCAATTTGATTACCGAAAATTTCATAGCGTCTACAACACGAACATTGCAATTGGATCCTTAAATCCCTGTTTTCAAGTTGTTTGAACTTGACACGTTCTTCTTCACCTTCGGCGAGTTGTTTGAACCCGCCACGCTCCTCTCTAGCTTCGTCTTGATCCGCTTCTACCTATGAAATTAATTAAAAGAATTTTATTAACTTAAAAACAAAAGTATCCTAAGCTAGAACTTTTAACCACTTTAAACACCTAATATTGTTAGACTACAACCGATTTGGTATATATTTCCAATAAATAAAACAAGATTAAAAAACTTAGATAAATTTAATTTAAAAGATAAAAGTTAATTTACCTCAGAGGGTTCATCATCTTCAACATTTTCTTGCGTTAATTCAGATTCAGATTCAAATTCACGCCTAAATTCCCAACACTTCTGTTCGATCTCCGTAACCATTTCTTTCACATTCTTTAATCTCTGTTTGAGAAAAAAGAAGAAAATTACTCAATTTCAAACATGAAATTGCAATTGAGTTTGAAAAAGAAATATTAGTATTCAAGAATTTGGGGACGAACCTTGATCTTGGGGCTCTCTTCTTGATTTAAAGATTCTGAAACCACATTTCTTGAATTTGGGTATGGATAAACTGTTCTTGATCCGGACAGCGGCGGCGGTGGAATGATTGTATCAGAAGCAGTCCGGCGAAGTGGGATTTTTCTTGCGGTGGTTGTTGGTTCTGATTTTGTTCGGCGAATTGGGTTCTGGGTATCGACGGCGGTGGCGGCGGTTACGGCATCACGAATGTTGTAGATTGTACGGCCGATGGCGGTGGCAAGCTGTGATTCCAGCGTGGAATATGAGAGGGAAGAAGTGGTTGTGGGTGTCGTCGGAGATATTTGGGGAAGAGGTAATGCGGTGAATCCAGGGAGGTGATGAAGGTTGTTTGCGGTAGGAGTGGTGGTGGGTGAGGGCGGTTGGGGGTGGAGTTCGCCGGAAAGGCCGGTGGTGGGTGGTGGTAAGAAGCCACGAGGATCTTGATCGCTGCTCATTTTTCGGTGAATTGGGTTGAAACTGGAATGGCAGACGATACGTGTAAAAGCTTTAACAATAACCATATATAATAAGTAAGTTAAGGGTGAATTAGTAAAAACTCCCCTTTGACTTGTAGACTAGTGACAAATGCAGTCCTTTAATAAACGACCGCAATACGATCATGATTAGCATATCTAATCATCAATCTATGTTCCCAAGTGGTAATCGACACACAAGATTTTGCCACAAGAGAATATGGGTTTGAAAATTCTTGAACTAAAGCCGAAGCTACAATATCTTAGTTGCCGCTAGGGATGTAAACGAGCCGAGCTACTCACGGCTATTCGAGCTCGGATCGTTAAAAGCTCGAAACGAACTCGAGCTCGAGCCTAGATTAAATCTCATTTAATAAACGAGCCGAGCTCGAGTTCCAAAGTGTGGGCTTGCGAGCTTAAACGAGCCTAAACGAGCTCTATATATAATATAATTTATATTTTATATGTTTAATTTTTAATAATTATATATATCATTTTAATAAAAATATCAAAATAATACCCGAGCCTAAACGAGCCTAGACGAGCCGAGCCTGAGCTTCATAAATATTAAATGAGCCAAGCTTGAGCTCAACATCATAAGCTCTAAACGAGCCGGGCTTGTGCTTAAAAAAGCCCAAACGAGTCCGGCTCGATAAGGGTCTAGCTCGACTCGACTCGGATCGATTACATCCCTAGTTGCCGCCACAGAAAACCCTAGTTTTGTGTTTTGAGAATGATCACAAAATGCTTGCAACTATTAGTTTTTCAACACTTTCGAGTCCCAAAGTGTCCTTCGATTCCATTTCCAACCTATTTTTTCGGCCACTAGACACCAAGGAGCACTAAGGCTTTCAAGAACTCTAAATCTACTAACATCAATTTCTCTAGATCTATAACGGTGGCTTATGGTAGGTTTCGATCTTGTAGGTTTCGATTTGGGTTCTGATTTTAGGTTTTGGTTTTTTGATTTTGATCGAGATCTAGGTTTTGGGTTTTTGAACAGATGAAACCCTCACCGATAAACATGGATTTAGTGGTGGTGGTAGTGGGTGATAGAGTTGATGGTGATAGCAATGGTGCCAAGTCTTCGATAGAGAGGGGGAGGTGAGAGAGATATATCTATAGAGAGAAAGATGGCAATGATGGTGGTGCAAAGTCTCTAACGGCGGAGGTGATGATAGTGGTTGTGTAGACACAGGGGATAGAGAGAAAGGTGTAGGTGAATTTCAAAATTAAAAATGAATAATAAATGTGAGAGAGGAGAGAGAGATATATACATTTTGATTTTTGTAACATTTTTCTTTTAAAAATGTGGGCATGGGCAATATGGTCTTTTTAGTTTGATCATGGACTAAAAGCGTAAAGGGTTTGGTCATTTTAGGGTCAACTCCGTAAAAATGAAAAGTTAAGGACCAAAATATAAAAACCACCAAGCTATAACCACAAAAAATGTAATTAACTCTCTATTATAAGTACTATTAGCATAATATATATAGTAATATGACTTAATGATATTTGAGATAAGTGGGAAAAAAAGTAAAGAATTACATAACTTATACAAGATGTGAATTTTCATATTTACATTAAACTAGCATTACAAGAGGTTTAAAAAATGCATCTATTATTAATCTAACTATATATAACACACCACTTAAAGGTTGTTGACGCGTTTTGTCATTTTTTAAAATTCTAATTTTTCACATTTTATAATTAATGTTTAATATTTATTTATTTTTAAACCAATCCGTGTATCACACGAGCCACTCTAGTGTATTTATATGTAACTATCCACGAAACACGAAGTAAGAATTTAAAAAAGAAGAATATAGTGTTGCAACGCAACTCCAGCATACACTTATCACGTGCACATGTTAAATATATTGTCCTGTTGAAGTTTAGTGGTGAAAAATTCCAAGTTTTGAAGGAATGTATGTTTCTATACATCAAATTCGTTAAGTTTTACTTGATAAAGATTCTAGAAGATGTTTTATACAAACTCATGATTAGAGGTGTCGAAAAAGCTGAACTCGAATACCCGACCATCCCGAATCAAACTCGGATTAATTGGGTTTCAGGTGTCTAGTCCGTGTAACACCCTGTGTCTGAAGACTACTCACGATATGCAAACAGATCAAAAATCTAAGAATTAATACCTCAAACAATTCATGATTTGCTCTCGATCTCTTTACCCTTCAATTCCCGTGTAAACCTGCCACGTGGAAAGAATATGCAGTTGAGCCAGAGCCCGGTGCACAAATACAAAACAAAAATAAGAAACAATACGAACACGACATATATAGATATCAAGACTAACAATAAAAAGCAAACAAAAATGAAAACAAAACAATAAGAAAATGAATCAATGGGGTATGACAATCCAAACCCAATAATACCGACACTTGTATAAACAATCACGGCCAATATACAAGCGTCGGCCAATAATACCGACACTTGTGTCGGGCACTACGCGTCTATCCACAAACAATAATAATGCAATAACTATCGTTAATCAATACGCCTTCTAAAACCCTTATCACACCACAAAGAGGAGATGTCGGAACAAATCACATCGCTACGAAAGTGACACACCACCGGTGCCACAATGACACGCCTATGGTACCCCCATAGGTGGTTAATAGCCCGCATACCAAGAGTAAAAAGGATTGCTAATAAAAAAACGTAGTTACAATATGAAGATAACAATGATGCTAAACGATGAGACAAAGACAATAACAATGAATCTCTATCAATAGGCAACTACGACAATTCTATATCAATAACACTATAACAGCGAGACACCACAAGTAATTACAGAGTCAATAAACTAACGTATTGAGTCCAATAAACCTAAACGAAACGATATAGGAACTCAAAGTAACCAAGTAAGTAACGACGACGAAACCGAAAACTAAACACGATGTCTACGAACTAAGGAATTTAGTTATGTTTGAGAGATTTAGTTGTCTACTAGTTACCATTATGTTTGGTGAAGTATATTGGCGGAAAAACGTGAGGAATTTAGCAGCAATGTCACATAGATTAATTTGCATAGTTAATAGTATTAATCTTTAACCACAAACTCATTAGTTGAAACTCAATTTGGAACATATTGTTACATATATACTTTCAAGTAGTAGTGATACAAACCGAAAAATCGAAACCTCAGTACTGGCATGATCAACTCAGGTTGCTCTCGTATGACTCGTAGAAGAAAAAGAATCGAGGCTAACCTTTGTTTGGTGTTGGAATCTATTCCTCGGTCATGCTTAATGCTTAATTAAACCTCACTCGGCTAACCTTTGTTTGGTGTTGGAATCTATTCCTCGGTCATGCTTAATGCTTAATTAAACCTCCCTCGGCTAACCTTTGTTTGGTGTTGGAATCTATTCCTCGGTCATGCTTAATGCTTAATTAAACCTCCCTCGTTGGAATCTATTCCTCGGTCATGCTTAATGCTTAATGCTACGATCATCACCTCCCTTTTAATTGATAATTTAGGGGTTCGTTGAAGAGTATCGGCATCGGGAAAAGGAGGTTGAGTTACGGGGAATTGAGGTGCGGTGATCTATATAATCTGGCGGATCCAACTCATTAGGTAGATGGAAAGGACCCCAACAATCAAAAAAATTTCTTAGACCATGAGTACCACCTATTTGTCATTTTTCTCAACCTAAATGCTACATAAGCGTCACGCTGCCATATCACATTTCCTTCCTTTCTTCTTCTTTCCTAAAACCCAAGTATAGCTTATCCAAACTTAACCTAATCTTTTTTTCACTTTTTTAAATTTATTTTATTATACATTGAACTATTAAACAAACTAAAATATTTATAAACCGTATAAAAATTAAAATATAACAAATAATATAAATAAAAATTTCAATATACAATTAACTATAAAATAAAATAAAATATTTATAAACTGTATAAATATTTATAATAACAAGTCTTGTTGCGGGATATACGCTTGTTGGGAAAATTGTTAGAACCTGGGTTGAAAACCGGAGAACGTTGGTGTGTTTGAATCTGTTTTGATCTCGGTTGCGACGTTAAATAGGTGTGTTTATGATGAAAAAAAGTGGAAAGAATGAAGTTGGAAGAAAGTATATAAAATTTTGTATTGTAGAATGAAGTTGGGTGAAAAATTTTAAAGTGTAAAGTGATGTATTTATAGTCAGTTTCTCCGGGAAAAGTGACTTCGTGTCAGCGTATAAATGCGACAATGATATGTTGTTGCATATTTGACCATGAATCAACTGTATTAAAATAACCTTTGAGGGTGAAAAAAATGATGGAATCTAGGCGACTAAAGTTGCTTAGAATCATGATTTCTAATATATGAACAAGGGAAATTGGTAATTGACACTTGAAAGGTTATATAGTATGATGTAGACACTAATTTGTTAATTACTTAATGTTATATTGTTATGTAACTAAGGATTTCTTCGGTTTACTTATAGGTGTGATTACAATAACAATTAACAGACAAACTACAAGTCAAGTCTTGTTCGTGTCTATTTATTAGCAGAATCTTGTTTTTGATTAAACATAGGATCACCGTTAACACACAAACTACCATTAATGATAATATTAATTTTTTTATTAATGGTTTAAGTAGTAGTGTGTTACGCCTAACATTTGTTTGATCATAGTAAAAAAATGTAATACTAAAGCCATTAACATAGAGATGTAATCTAGCTATCAACATATATTTGTCAACTCTTATTTTCTTTCCTTGTATACCAAAGATGTAAACTCTCTCTCTCTCTCTCTCTCTCTCTCTCTCTCTCTCTCTCTCTCTCTCTCTCTCTCTCTCTCTCTCTCTCTCTCTCTCTCTCTCTCTCTCTCTGCATGAATACCTATTTACTATGAAGCAAGCAAAACATATTGGCATGGATCCTAGTTTTTTATGAAGCTCATCTCAGGTCCTTAGTTTACATATTCTACGATCCACATCTTATGCACTAAATAACTGGCCTTGGGATTATTATAAGACGTTTTTATTTACCATGATTTGATCATTGTCTGAAAACAAGCTTTTTGCCCAACCTTTACTTTGGATGGCCTCCATTTTCTATTTTTCCACTTAGTTTAGCCAAAGTATGTGATCAGAAAGGGCCAATATAGTCCTACTCCGACTATGAGAGGGTTGCTCCATCCATGCCGAATTTGCTAGTTTCAACATGCAAATCACTCTGTATTAAGAAGATCAATTATATATTTTGGTTCTAGCATTTTGCCAAACACTTGGTGTGCATAACCTATAATGTTTTACTTTATAGCCTTGCAAGTTAGCTAAACAAAAACCCAGGAACAAGTAATTGACCATATCAAAATTGCAAGTTATCTCCTTCTCTCCGTTGCCGGCGCCTGCCTCCATTTGCCTCCTTCACCTGCCGCCTTCCTTCTACGTCGCTGCCGGTCTTCGTCCTTCCCTCTACTTCGCTGCCACCATCCTTCTCTGTCGCCGGTCACCTGCCACCTTCCTTCTCCGTTGCCGGTAATTTTCGTTTGATTTTGCCTCCATTACAACAACTCGTTTCTGTTCGTTTGATTTTGCCTCCATTACAACAACTCATTTCTGTTCATTTGATTTCAAATTCGCACACCCGGTAATTTTACGTATTTCATTCTTATTAGTTTTAACTTGTTGCATAAATTACAGATTCTTTAGATTAATTTGATTTCATTGGTTGTATAGCATTTTCTTTAATTTTAGGGGTTAATTTGATGATCAAATGAGTCTCATCACAAGTTTGTATGAAATGCACACCAGGTGTTCGATATAATGCTTCATTGAGTTGTTAAATCTTCATTGAGTTGTAAATATATTTCAACTATTACTTTTATGGTGTATTGGTTTACAGGGGCTGGTTCAAACGAGAATTGTTTTTTGTACGAGAACCGCGAGAACTAATTTTAGCCGTTCATTTTGGATAATGGAATTCATGGATGAAGAGCGTGGGGGGATTGAGTGTGGCAGGATACATGTAAGGAATTCATAGGTAGGCAATCCAATTGAAGGAGGGGTAATTGGACGGTTAAGATTGGTTATCGCGGTTCTCGTACGAAAAACAGTTCTCGTTTAAACTTTTGTCTTGGTTTATATTGTTGTTTACAATTTGTTTGGTTTTGTATCTTAAAACATTATAATTGATTGTGGTGTTCATTTAAGATCATTAGAGTGTATTGTTTACTTGTTTATAATGATTTGGTATGTAAGTGATTGTGATGTTAATTTAAGATTGATAGAATGTTTTGTTTATAATGATGTGGTATTATTTATGTAAAAATACTAGAAATTAACAAAACAAAAGCCGGAAGTTGGAAAGAAATAAGAGTTAATTTCAGATTGCAAGTTTAGTCCCTTTTTAAAAAAAGTTGTATTATTCATCCTTTAACTATCATTTTATAACATTTAAAGTCCTTTTTTAACGGTTTCTGTTAAGTAGCTCAGTTAAATATGTTAAATTGACCATTTTACCCTCATCCTCATTTTTTTATTTTCTTAATTAATAAATCATCATAATAATAATAATAATAATTATTATTATTATTATTAAAACCAACCCATTTTTTTCTCAACAGTTGCCTCTCCCCTTTTCTTTATCTCCTTCCCTCTCTCAACACTACCATCACCTCCTCCATTACCGTACAACACCATCACCTCACCCCTTCCTTGCCGGAAAATACCGTCACCGTCTTTAACAATGAGAAAACTCTTCAATTTGAAAAACTGCTCAAAGCAAAAAGGGTCAAGAAATAGCAGCGAAAGTTGTCTATGACAATAAAAATGGAGTTCAAGTTTCAATCAAACCCAATTAATTAAAGTGGGCATCAACCGCAACAAAAGAAGCCCCAAATCTCCATGGCCTTCTTTGACTAGCAATTAAAGCAACCACCTCCAAGAATTAATTGAATCAGGCACCCAAGCATCTCCAAGAACTTAACGCAATAGCGATTTTGAAACAAAGCACCTCCAAGAAACAAGATGTGGACTGCCAAGAAATTAATAACCATTTCTCCACCAAAATAAAAAAAATACCTCCATGTACGAACGCAAATGAGGATTTCTAGTTTCTTGTCGGTGGTTGAGCTTTCAAAGAATGATTGTAGAGATCATCGACGGCGAGAGGCGGTAACAACCCTCAGAAACACTTATCCCTAATTTTGTTTCTATTCTCTCAAATTTGATGGTGGTTGGCGGTTGGTGGGTTTAAGTGGTGGGTCTTGATTTGTGTGATGGATTTTATTTTGGTTTTATGGATTTTGATTGTTCTTGGTTTTGTGGATTTCAGGTGTTGGTGATATACGGTGGTGATGTTTCAGGTGGTGGTAGGCTGAGAGTGTTCTAGTGGTGGTGTTGATGTTTAGGGGGAGGAGGGTGGTGGCCGGAAATGGGAAATAATAAAGGGTGGAATCTTATGTCGACTGTGCAACCCTTCTGAAAACCCTAACAAGTTTGGTCGTTCTAGTGAGCGGAAGAGAAGACCGAGAGAATGTGTGTTTAAGATTATTTAACAAAAGAATAAATATTATTTAAAACTAGTTAAAATTTAAAAAAAGGTAAAAAAGACCTTAATACCCCCCGACTTAACGGACTTGACAAACGGAATCTGTTAAAAAGGACCAAACTTGCAAAAAAATAGTAGTTAAAGGACAAAAAATATAACTTTTTTTGAAAAAGGACTAAACCTGCAATCTGGAGATAGTTAAAGGATCATTTATAAAATTAACTCAAGAAATAATCAAGCAAAAAATGGAAATTAAAAGAAAAACTACATAAATTAAATCGAAATTAGGCTATATACTTTTAAAAGTATGCTAGTTTGGTAAATATTTTTGTTACTATACTAGAATGGTAAATATTTTTGAAACTATACCAGTTTAGTAAATAATTTTTTTAAACATACCATTTTGGCAAAAAACCTAAACTTCTTGGTTAGTTGAATTGTTATTTATAGCGGTGGAATTATTCATTTCTTGTAACCGGCTTTGAAACCAAGGCCCCTTAAGACCATGCGTAAAGCCCCTCCCGAAGCCTTTCGGGTTTATTTGGGTTTATGCGGGTTCAACGGGAACACCGCTACGTGTATGCTTCGGGTTCACCTCTTGGACTCCGTAGACTCAAGCGCAACCGAACGATTTCTATTTTTTTTTGTAGAGAGTATGAAAAATGTTTGTGTTGATTTGGAAAGAAAAAAACAAAAAAAAAACTGATATAATGACCTAACATTTGAGTTGATTTGGGTTGAGGGATTGTTAAACTCCACCCTAAACAATAAATGGCAAAACACATAGAACAAGAGCAGGAATCGAGACTTTAGGGTTCGTTTCTTCGTTTTATTGAGTCGTGATTTTCCTCTCGATAACGCTTCTTCTCGGAAAATTCAATCACTGTTCAGTAGCTTAATTTCAGATACGACTCCATCTTCATCTCCTCCCGCAACACTATCTGCTTTGCTCCCAAGGTACGTATAAGAATCTTGTGTGAAATTGTGGCCTTGGTTTACTCAATCTTTTATTAAGTTTCAATTTTTTGGATTTTTCGTTGCCGACTTATTCCGCAATATGAACTTGACCTAGATTACATTTTTGCTTTTCGTATTCGATATTGGGTCTTTTTATGTGATTCCTCTGTTTGTTGCTAGCGTTCGGTTTAAGTCCTTATAATATTAGTAGAGTAGTACCGTAGTGGTTGTGTGTTAATCGAGTGTGAAATTCAGGTTAGTAGTATACGTTTTGATTTAGGTTGGGAATTATTACTTGTTATTTGGGTATATTATGAAATTTAGACTGGTAGAAAACATGGATGAAGTTATAACTTGATAAAATTGTGAATTTCAGATTGGTGGGGTGTATCATGTATGATTTTGAATAGTTGCAGTGTTCTTTTTGAGTTGCTGTTAAATTGGTGACTTGTATAAAAAAATGTAGTTAACATTTGAAGTTCTAGTTCTCCTTTATTGTTTAAAATTAAGTAAACATTATGTTATATGTCAATGTGGAAAGGTTTAGTTCTTCTTTGGTAGGTCAAACCAACCCAAATTCCCAATATCCAAGGATTCACTTTACTTAAGGTAGTTTGTGCCCCCATGACTCAAATTCCTGGATCCATCACTGTTTATAACCCATCGACATCGCCTAATCTGTACACATCTTTATCCGAAGAAGCTCAAGGGTACAAAACAAAGCTTATTAGTTAATAAGCTATAAGGTAATTCGAACACTTTAGAGTGATAATCAGCTTGATAATTAACCCAAACACCCCCTTGGACTACTCTGCTCCAGATATGTGAGTCTCAATCAGATAATTTATTATGTTCTCTGTCATTCATATTCTTAATTTATAATGTTATTTGGCAGTATTGAATAAACTACTGAAAATGCCTCTATGTTATTTGTAATTCATATTCTTAGCATTATAGCAGATTAGCAGCATTGAGCTACAGAAATACAACCTTAAGGGGGCTATAATATGGGAATAAATATCAAATTATTATCGGACCATTACCATTCCAACAATGCATCAATTGCAATGATTATCTGGAAAGTAAAACATGTCTTTGAGTAGTTATTTATTTGAAATTTTCAGTGGTTTGGTTTATGTACAAAAAAGATTTAATATACGGCTGGTTAGAAGTTAGAACCATGTTTGTATCAAATTTGATATTAATTATGCTTGTTGCTTATGGCTAAACTATCAAAATAGGTCTTTTTGTAATAAAAGGAGATAACTATACATTGTGGTGATCCTTTCTACTGTATAAAATTTATCTTATCTAACTTTTTCTAATGTTGTGATTTCTTATTGTGGATAGAGTCACAGTGAATCTGGAGTAGCTAAGATCTTGGCTTTGACGCTGATATCCTGGTCGCACCTCTCTGGTGAATAATGGTATTTATTCCTGAAGGCCTGAAACCCTCTTTTTATAGTAGTTTTAGTGTGATGAACAATTGAAGACGTTTGCTTTCGCTGAATACAACTTGCATAAAGATCACAAAAACTCTTCTTATATACCTCAACTTTGCTTTCTATATCATTTTCTTGATTACAATCTCTTTGTAATAACTGAAGTATGTTCTTTTTAAGGCAAATCTTGAAGATTCTTTTCTGGCAGACCTTGAGGATCTCTCGGACAATGACAATGAGAACTTGGTGAGTTTAGTGGGTCGTAATATAAGCACATATTTCCTGTATATATTTATGGCTTACAATGGTGAGTATCACAGAACTTGTTGACCAATGATTTTCCATCTATGTTTTCCAGGATGAAGATAATGGGGATACAGAGCACATGGAAGAGGATCTAAATGGAGACTTGGCTGATATAGAAGCCCTCAATTACGATGACCTGGACAATGTTTCAAAGTTACAGAGAACACAAAGATATACAGATATTATGAAGGTCGGTAAAATTTATTCGACTTGGTTGTCATGACTCATGATAGATGGTGAATACTATTTTCTGATAGGATATGGCTTGATGCATCAGTCATATTTTGTCATATAATTGGTCTTCCTTTTTGCTGTTTTCTTTTGTGTTGTGAGTGTAACATTTACATGGGTGTTTTTTGTACATGGTACGAAACTGCGTTCTTTGCTTTTCCAAGATGAGTAAAATTTATTTGATTTACTTTTTGTACTTACAAAGACTACATGTTAATGCCCTTTTTTTTAAATTTCTCTGGACCAGAAGTGACGGTTCGACCTATATTAACAGGTAGATTCATGTTGTGTTTTATCTCAAACGGGTCGAATAAAGAATTTAGGTAAAGGGGGAGTGGGTTAAATGGGGGGTGAAAGTCGCCCCAAGTCTAACTTCAATCTCGTAAATTCTTATTCAAAGATATAGATTTTTATTTTCTAACACTGTTTTGTAATCATAGTTAACTTGGTCTGTCTGTTTCGAACTGCACTAAAGGATTACTTGTTACAAGGTGAACCCGTTTTGACCTGTTATCCAACTCGCCCATCTTGCTATGTCTACTCTAGATGCCAATCTGGTCTAGTGTGTTTTTTGAAATTATCACCCTCTTTTCTTTTTCCAACATCTAGAATTAATAAGTTCCATGTACTTCTGTTTGTATGGACAATATGAATAACATTTTCTTGTGGCAGAAAGTTGAGGATGCTCTTGAGAAGGGATCAGAAGATATTTCAAATCAAAGCATGGTTTTAGAAGATGATCCAGAATACCAACTGATTGTGGAGTGTAACTCTTTGTCGGTTGATATAGAAAACGAGATTGTTATTATCCACAACTTCATTCGCGATAAATACCGGCTCAAATTTCCCGAGCTCGAGTCTCTTGTCCACCACCCAATCGATTATGCACGTGTGGTGAAGAAGATAGGAAATGAAGTTGACCTAACCCTTGTGGATTTAGAAGGGCTGCTGCCATCTGCTATCATCATGGTTGTTTCAGTTACGGCATCGACCACCAGTGGCAAACCGCTTCCCGAGGATGTTCTTCAAAAGACCATCGAGGCATGTGATAGAGCCCTCACACTTGATGCAGCAAAAAAGAAAGTTCTTGATTTTGTTGAAAGTAGAATGGGTTACATTGCACCTAACCTTTCTGCCATTGTTGGGAGTGCAGTCGCTGCAAAACTGATGGGTACTGCTGGAGGTCTCACAGCTCTAGCAAAGATGCCAGCTTGTAATGTTCAACTTTTAGGTGCCAAGAAGAAGAATCTTGCTGGTTTTTCAACTGCAACGTCTCAATTTCGTGTCGGTTACATTGAACAAACTGAGGTTTTCCAGACTACACCTCCTGCTCTAAAGATGCGTGCATGCCGGCTTTTGGCTGCAAAATCGACACTTGCAGCACGTGTAGACTCTATAAGAGGTGATCCATCTGGAAAACAAGGAAGAACATATCGTGAAGAAATTCGTAAGAAGATAGAGAAATGGCAAGAACCACCTCCAGCAAAGCAACCAAAACCACTCCCGGTCCCTGATTCTGAACCCAAGAAGAAAAGAGGTGGCCGCCGCCTTAGGAAAATGAAGGAGAGGTGTGTATCATAATTTTGACAATTTAAAATAGTGAGGGTTATAGTAGAAAGTTACATTCTTTCTGGTTTTGCTAATTAATTCACTTTATTTGTTGATTAGATATGCTATTACCGACATGCGGAAGCTGGCAAACAGAATGCAATTTGGAATCCCTGAAGAAAGCTCATTGGGTAAGTAATTTTCATCTTATGGCTCATTGTTCATTGTTGCATATGGTCGTCTCTATTTACTGTTTAAAATTAACCGACTGTTGTACTTATTAATTTATTATAACCAGTATCAGCTTGTCGTAAAATATACATCTGCTTTCTTCATTACTCATAATAGGGATCCTTTTGAACTTTTGATTATAGGGGATGGACTAGGAGAAGGATATGGTATGCTTGGTCAGGCTGGAAATGGGAAGTTGCGTGTATCAGTTGGTCAAAGCAAGCTTGCTGCCAAAGTTGCCAAGAAGTATGCTTTTTGTATACTTTGTTTATTTTTTATTTTTTTTCTTGAAATTGTTTTTATCCAAGTTCTTATTGAATATGCTTGATTTTTTATCCTTCAGGTTCAAGGATAAACAGTATAGCAGTGGCGGGGCCACCTCTGGACTGACTTCAAGTTTGGCTTTCACTCCTGTGCAGGTTTGTTATATTTTTTGCAAGTTTAGACAGTCTTTCTTCTCCATTTTGCAAAGAGGGTTTATGCATGAGTTGATGTAAATCACTAAAGAGTAAAGATGAGTGCCGAGACTGAAATATATTAAGAAATTTTCACCTTTAAAATCAGTAACCAAATGTTCTTTATGCAGGGGATTGATCTTATAGATCCACAGGCAGATGCTAATAGACTTGGGAGTGGAACTCAGAGCACATACTTCTCGGAAACAGGAACGTTTTCCAAGATCAAGAGGACCTGAGCCCCAATGCATCCAGTAATACTAACTTTGAGATGGTTTTGTGTTAAGGTGTGCAAGTGAATAGCAACATATTATCTCAACCTGATCTCTATGGAGAAAGAGGTTGGGAATTTAAAGTTTTTTCTCATCTGTTTTATGGTTAAAGTGAGCTTCAATCAATTTCCCTTTAGGCAAACCTTGTTTATGAAATAAGAATCTTGTGATATTAAGTTGGTAACAGGTTTAGGTCAGAACCGGTCCAGACTGAATGGTCAGTTTTATAAACGGGTCATGTGTTTAGCTGGTATATCAGTTGGGTCAACACTTCTGGTTTACCGCCGCTGGTTCTAAAGTTTTAGTGTTTAAAAAGGTTGATAAATATCAATGTCTTGTTTAAGGTTAACTTGAGAAATTAACCTTAGGGTTAGTATGCTTGAACTCTAGATGAATTTAAAGCAGAGATCTAGAACCTAATTACATTTAGCAAATAATAAATGTGGGAATGTTGGTTCAATCATTCAGCCTAGAGCTTCAAGAGGAGAGTGAGATCAAAACTTAAAAGCCCTACTTTTCCTTCCTCTCCATGTAAGCCACGATTTTCGCGTGTTTCGGGGACTGATTGACGGCAACTACAAGTAGAAAAGTTGAGATTTGTTGATGTCGTGAGCCTGATTCGATGGTAGAAAAATGCAACTCCAATTCTTTTGATTTGGGCAGCCTTAGGTGGCCAAAATTTCATTCATATATGTTCCAAGTATGAGTTGATTATGGTGTTTAAGGATGGTTTAGATAGTGTTTTAGTCATGAATGTAAAGCTATTGTATTAGGCAGCAAACATGGGCTGTCTTGTTAAATTTATATAAAATCACTCGGGTTAAATGGGTCAAAACCTGAAGTTGTTACAACTCGTCAGATTAAATTCAGAAGATAAACAACTGTTTTCATAAAATCATAATAAATCACTCGCAAAGAGTTAAAAGATAAATTATATGATGTTAGAAAGCTTAAAGGGTATACTTTAACGTAACTTTAGATTTCAGAGGCTAAATCAATTGTTAATTGGGGCAATAGATTGAGAAAATACAACCAATCTGCAGGCCAGAAATAAGGATACTTGGTATCAAGTTTTATTTTGTAATTTGTGACTCATTTGCATGTTTAAATCATGTAAATAGTATTGAGTGGTATATAATGTATATATAGAATTAGAATGATAATGATAGATGTTAATGTTGAGTAAATGATAAGTAATAAAAAGGACAGCGTCTCTCCTAAATTTAGAATGATTCTTCAAAATGAGAAAAAGAAAGAAGAGGGTAAATTACTTGTAACCAATTAAATAATGTTTAAAATGATAGTTTAAGTTATATTTGAGATAATGTTGGGCATGTATAGTTCCACGTGGAGGTTCTTTTTTCTCACGTGGTGACCATCCACGGCGCTGTTCACTCTAACGCGTCGTCGTCTATTTTTGGCGTGGAGATCACACTGCGCGGTGATTTTGTTTGTTTTTTTATTGGTATTGGGTATTAGGTGGGTCTCAAAATTTGGTTTGGTGGGAGTGATCACTACGAAACTAAGTGCTGGGTTAAGTGGTAGAAAAAAAAAGCTAATGTGACGATGTGGTGGGTGTGATAGGGAGTAACCACTCCCTCCACTCTTAAGGTAAATAAGAACGTAAATTTTTTTAATACGGTTTTGACTCTATCCAAAGTTTCAACTATTTGATCACCACCAAAGCTTGGTGATGTGATCAGAATTCCTTCCTGGTGGTTGGTGGTGATGGTGGGTTAGATCGGCCGTCATCATTGGATTTAGTACCTACTTAGTCACGCTAAGTCCAGCAACAACAGCCGACTAGGCGGCCGATTGGACCCCACAATCACCACCAAGAAGGAACTTTACCGAGGTTATCAAATTTTGGTGATCCAATGGAAAGAAAACTTTAACAATTGTATATCCAGATTGCAATCTTTCGCGAATAGTGAACATCCTTTGACTCGTTGACCCACGCTTTGTTGACCCAACCTGCTTCAAACTCGCAACAAAAACCATGCAATAATCGACAATTATCCACATCATAACAAAATCAACTTGTTAACACGATGCCGAAGCCTCTATATTGCGTACACCGTCATCAAGAACGAAAACGTCATAATTGTGAGATTCAACATGATATCAGACACCTATTTGATATGTGTACACAACAAAAATGATTCTGAATGATCATTAACTGCTAATTGATAACTAAATTATAAACAAAAAAACTAATTTAATATTTAAATTTCCACTACTTATTTAGCTGCTAATTGATAACTATCATGTTTAAATTTATGAATATTATTAAAGGAAAAGAATCTGTAGCTAGCAACAGCCATGATAGATGCTACAATACTCGATAGGTGTTGCTAGCTGCTCACATCGTAAAAATCAAACGCGAACCAAGCCCTTGTCAAGGCTCCAAGACTATCATAAACAATTACACATATCAAAACAAATGGTCAAATAAGTAGTAATTGCTGCTGTTTCTCATGTTGTAATTATAAATTTAATACTAGTCAAATAAATTATAGTAAGATCTTTATTTTGTGTTTCCGAGTTGAAAGGAAATAAAGAAAATGAATAACTCCACAACAATACCCTTATTTTAATTACCATTTGTGGGTAAGGGTAATTTAGTCACCAATGAAAATTACTCAAATTTTCCGTCCAAATCTTCTCCTATCCTTAAAAGAACTCGGGAACAGAAAATTTTTAATTCCTTTTTATTTCCTTCTACCTGGTTTCTTTTCTCCGATATAAAACTTGGGAACACGGTGGTAAAAATACTGTAGTCCAAGTCAGAAACCGGAAGCAGAAATGTTGCTAGTCTCTGCTCCCATTCCATAGCTATGGTTATTTAACAACGTTTCGAGGTGGTTGATTTCTTTTGGTAACGATCCGGTAAGAACCTGTTTAGCCACAAAAAAAAAAAAAAAAAAAAAATCAGATGTCTAAAAGGTCCTACAATCATGAATTTCAACAAGAGAAGATTAAAATTCGAAGCTTGACAGGGACTAAAACGTCGACTAGAATACGATATATTTATACCTCGTAACCTGATTCTGTAATTAGGACTTCATCCTCAATCCTGATTCCAATCCCTTGGTATCTGCATTAAACAGTTCTAACAAGTCATATGCGCTTTAATAATATTTCAATCGAGCGGGAAAAATTCGATCACAAAATCACTAGTTACCTCTCTGCACAGTCAAAATTGGTTGGGATATAAATTCCAGGTTCAATTGTTATCACCTGCTCATAAAAGTAAATACAGACTTATTCAATAATAATCTTGACTTGCATGCAGATAAAAAAAGGGTTTGACCTTTCAGAAAGTCAAAAGGTTCATCTGGCAAAGAAAGAACTTACAACACCTGGCTTTAAAGAGCGGTCATAGCCGATCTTAGAACAATCATGCACATCCATTCCGAGGTAGTGGCCTGTTTAAATACATAGAATAAATCATATTTGACGTAAGAAGAAGAATCGTGTATACGACTAAGTTTTATTTTTAAAGTATGATCATGAAATATATTTGACCTATGCAAGTTGGATTCAGCTGGTGATAGCTATAAATCCGATTATCGTTCAAAATTCCCATTCGCTTCAATCCTCGTAAGAGTTTGTCTTCCTACGCAATATAAATAAACAAATAAATAAAATACCATTTCCTAGCCAAATTTTGATCCAATAAACATTTTAAAGAAACCAAAAAAACACAAATGCAAACGAAATAATTGATACCGAGTAGCGGTGGAGACGTTGGATGCTGGTACCAGGTTTGCATAGTTCTATACATTCTTTATTGGTCTCTAAAATCAAATCATATAGTTCTTTCTGAAATTAAAGGATTATGCTTTAAGCAACACTATGAAAAATTAATGCTGATTAAATAAAGATCCAACATACATGAACATCAGAAAACCTGCCACACGGGGGCCAAGTACGTGTGAGGTCACTAACATAACCATGCAATTCACACCCGATATCCATCAAAACAAGGTCTCCATCTTTCACCTGTGCATTAAAAATATCAGACAATAACAAAACGTCGAAAATTTATTGTTTTAAACAGGCAACAGATCTAATAAAATCAACTTAAAGAAAAACTCACTTTTTGGTCATTTCGAGAATAATGAATAACGCTACCATTAGCACCGCCACCAACTACGGGGTTAAACCTGTGAAACAGAAATTAATACATTATAAATGCATGTAAAACGAAAAATCTACAAACAAATTTGATTTTTCATATTTATGTAAATAAATTTAGAAAAAACACTTTGGATTAATGAACTTATAAACTTACGCCATTCTCTGGGCACCTCTCATTCTGCACTCGTATTCAACTTTGGCTGATAAAATATTCTCGTAAGGAGATATCTTAGAATGAAGCATAGTTTGTAAAAGAGCCTATCCAAACCAAGTAGACAACTATTTTATTTAACGATATTTGTAACTATCTAAAAAAGATGTAAACAAGTACGGTGTATATTACACATGCCTGGCAACCAATAGAAGCAGATTCTCTCATCAAATTAAGTTCAGCTGATGATTTTTGCCATCGTGCTTCATGGGTGTACAAGGAGAGATCATCTACTCTACCATTATAGGCAGCTTTCTGGAATGCCTCCAATTTTGTATAGGTTGGGATGGCTGTCTTCACATTATGATACAATTTCGAACAATTTTTTATCATGTTTGGGAGGACCTTCAATGAAATAAAAGAAAAGTGAATAAATTATATTGGGCAGTAACCAACCAGTGAATGTTACGTGTCAGAGTAAGTGGTTTTGTTGTTTGTTTTATCGTGTGAATGTTACGGCAAATGATTACCAACATATGAAGAAATTTTTAATGACAAAAGATTGCCAACATATGAACTCTTTTCCTCAAAATATTATGAATAACACGAATTATATTCAATAGTAGCTAGTACAAATTAACCATCTCAACATGATCTAGTGGTAGGATGTTGGAAAGTCTAGGGTTCAATCCTCACTAGGCAAAACATCTTGGATGGTCAGGGAGAGTATAGGAACCAACATAAATGGTTAGGTAACTTGACTTCAACAGGGAACATGCTCAAGCAAGAAATCCCCTTTACAAAAAAAAAAGTAGGAGCTAGTACAACTTTACAACCTGTTCGAATATCCTACATATAACTAGTAAAATGCAAAAATAATTAAATAAATAAATACTAAGATCCATAAAACTCGATACATTTAATAAAAAAATCATGACTTTAAAAATAAATAAATACTAAGATCCATAAAACTCGAATATCCTACATATAACTAGTAAAATGCAAAAATCAAACAACACCTAGTAAATAGAATTCAGATACCAACTTATTTAGATACGACGACAGTTTTATATGACCAGTTCCATTGTTCATTTGTTCCATCTAGAAAATTACTTGGACAAGACCAGAAAGATTATCTACAAGTTGAGAAAGCCAATTTAAAAAGTTCGTTAATTCCTGCTCAATCTTCTTAGTAGTTTACATCGACACTTATTTAGGTAATCAGATTAAAATCCGAAAACTATTTATTGAATGTTAAGAGGTAATGTTTCAACTTTGAATTAACAATCATTAAATTGTTTGAGAAGTAACCTAATATAAATGATGGAATGTGTGTAATTGTTCGAATAGCTAAATAAAAAATGAAATTATCACTTCAATAATAATCTTTAAATCCCTAAGTTTAACATAGTCGAACCACTTATAAATTATGTCACAGAACAACATGCAACGATAACATTTCTTTGTATAACAAAGAGAAAGGGGCCAATTTCTTCAAAGATTTGGAAAGGTGCTTTAAGACACCAAAAGTACGCAACGGTAACATTTCTTTGTATAACACAGAGAAAGGGGCCAATTTCTTCAAAGATTTGGAAAGGTGCCAAAAGCATTTTCAAAGAAGTTTTTTGTTTTTCATGAACGTGGTTGAATATTCCTTTCCTGTTCATTTGCACGTCTATACCCACAATCTGCAAGCCGATATCTAACACTGCCATATATTATGAAGCCATAATCATCATGTGTGTGTGTGTAAAAATGCATCATCACAAATATAAGACTTATCCGGAAAAAGTAACCAATGGCCAAACTATGTGCTATTCAATAATCTTTTACCTTGAAAACTTGCCATAGCCTCCTCCTAGCTTGAAAAATGTTTGGATTAAGATTAACCGATGTTGACAGTATTACCTCTATCGCAAACTTCGTTTTATCCAATACCCCATATCTCTGAGTAATACATGTTCGCTACCCTTTAACCAGCCTTTTACTCTAAAGTATATTAATGTCCAATGTTGATGTATTATCCCACTATCATCACATGTCCCTTAATTGAATGGGAGAAATATATAAATAGATAATAACAATGTGTAGAATGATGAAATTATCCGTAGATATTATGTATTACATTCAGCACTATTTATGAAGTACAAGGGTACAAAGTAAACCCCAATGGACCATGGCTCATCTCTACAATCGGGCCGGTCTATCCTACACTAAACCTAATATACATATCTGATATCTCTAACGTATTAGGGTTTTCATTAGGGTTTCCCATTAGGGTTTACTTTGTACCCTTGTACTCTACAAATAGTGCTCTATGTAATACATTATACATAATACCCAATGGAATTTTCATCATTCTACATGGTATTAAAGCTTTAGAATTCTGGCCATATCTTCTCTTTCTCTCCCTTCCGCACCACTTTCCGGCCGAACCTCTTGTTGTCACCCTACTTACCACCACTGTAGTTGTAGTTCCTACCATCGCCGCATCTCTTGCCACCGCCTTCGCAGTTGTAGCTCCTTCCACTACAATCGTACCTCCTAATGCCACCACCATAATTCTTGTTGACACTTTGGCCGCTAATCCCTCGCCGCCGCATACATCAAGTTCTTTTCTATATATCTTTTTTCTTTTTCCTTATTTATTTATTTCGTTTTCATTGTATTTTTTTATCTAGTATGAGCATCCAAACTTCTACCTTTCTCCCTGCACGGGATTATTAGAGATATGTATGTTAGGGTTTAGTGTAGGATAGACCCTACTTTCCCCGCTGGTACTCTATAAATACTGCTTAAATGTAATACATAATATCTACGGGGATTTTCGTCATTCTACAAAATGAAGAGGGGTGGGGGAGCCAAAAAAAAGCCAAGCGGGGAAAGTGGGGTCTTCACCGGCTTCAGTTTTTAATTCTCCGAGTTTTTTTAGTTAACTCTTTTTCCCCAGGTCAACCAAAAGTGAATCTCACTGAGTTCTAATCGACCTAAATGGAACCTAAAAACAAATTTGAATTTGGTTCCAACCCATAAATTTGAATCCCAGTTATGTAACTAAACTTTAGAAAAAGGGAAAAGAAGTTCAACAAGTTTCCTTCTCATAGTATAAATTTTTATTCGATTAGAGTAGAGAGCAAAAATAAATAAAGAAAATAAAAAAGAGAAATAATGATAAAGAAAAATAATTGAATAGGAAGAAAGAGAATTAGATACCACATGACTCAAACAATCTAGGTCACTAAAAGCCAATGCCTTAAATATTTCATCATTCCACAACCTATGTTTACCTTTAACTCCGGTTCTAAAAAGAAGACCACTAAAAAAATATGATCAATAAAAGGAAAGGAAACCTTCAAATAGGTGGAGGAATTATAATATACGTCAAACATTTCCGTGAACACTTTTTTAACTAAAGCTCCTTTTTTGGATGTTTAAGGAGGGCATTGTCTTTCTTGGATAGATATAGACACCATAGACTACTCTTTTGTAAATACTTTGCTTTTGTTTGTTGCAACATCCACAGTGGAGAATGCATTATCAACAATGAAGTTGATAAAGAATTATAAACGCAACAAAGTGAAAGTTCAACTAATTTACAACTGTCTAGTGTCATATACTAAAAAAGATGTGCTAAGTTGTATTAGCAATGATACCCTTAATTAGATATTTCATAATATCAAAAATCGTCATGAACAATTGTAAACACTTTATTAGTATTTTCGATTCGATGTAGATATTTGAGGTTTCATAACCATCTAACCCAACTTGACCCGTTACCCAACCAACCTTACTTGTGAATATCCTAGCTAAGAGATATTGACTGGAATATAACATAAAATGTATTGAGTTGATACACATTCATCTTATGCATTTGTCTAACTATGTGCAACTGTGCAAGAGTAAAAGGTTGGCTAAAGGAAAGCAAACATGTATGGTTCATCGACAAAATAGTTATCTTCAATACTTCAATAATGTGATGAACAAAGTAAAGCAGTATACTAAAAGATACTTTTGCCAAAATCATTCACGCCTAATTAATTGATTCTAAAACCAATGGAAGGATACTTACTAACTTCTACATAGGGAGAAGTTGGTGTCTTGATGGAACTTTTATACATTGCTATTGCTAGGAGTTAGCAACCGATTGTGTATAAGGGAGGAGAAAATAGTCAACGGTATCACAATGTTTTGGTAATTTGCGATTTCAACATGATCTTTACCATTATTGTAGTTAGAAGGGAACAAGTAGCACGCGATTCTAAAATGTTGCTTAAAGCTATAGCAGGTCCAAATATTGGATCTCCATTTCCTCCTTCGTATATAGTTACGATTCACAAGTAACTTTATTCATAATTTAGCATTGATTATTATATAACTTTTCATTATCTAGGTAATGATACTTGTACATACTACCGAGGATATATGGCACCATATTGCAATGTTAGGTATTCACTTAAAGATTTATTTCAAGTGTCTGTGTATGCGTGAAGTGCGCTTTTTTTGCACCCCGGCGATTCTGTGCTTTGTGAATGTTCCTCACTTCATAGACGGAAAAACCTACGCTAGTGCACTTTTGTGCCTTAAGTATACTTTTTACAACTATGGCCAAGGGAGAATATTAGGACAACATTATAAAATAAAAAAACGAGGTTTCTAAGGCTTTACACCAAAAGAAACCAAGGATCTCTAACCTTTGCACCTAAGAAAAGCACACAATTTCACAACAAAAGAGAAAGCACACGGCCTTTTAGGCTTTTACTCAATAATATAAATATCAATCTTGAACATTAGTACGAATATAATTAACTAAACTTAGCTTATAAGCAAAGCTATAAATGTAAAAATAGTAATAACTAATAAGGTAATAAATGATAAGCAATGGGTTACATTCTAATGTAATTTTCTTTTAACCTAATAACTACTGCTTGTTAGTTATGATATACAGGAATTTGGCCAACAAACTATCAATATCTCATGATCTTCCAAATACTTATATTATCTAAACTGCAACTCTTAAAAAAAACCAAGTATTTAGAATCTGAAGCTTAGAATCTCTTATGTTTTAGTTGTATTACAAAATTCTATCATCCAATTTTTTCATTACTTGTCAAAAATTCTAGTCCCCAATATACTTAACACAAGGTACAGCTCCTAAACGATATCAATATCAAAAGAAAAAAAAAAGAGTACTCATAAGAATTTCATCTTACAGTTGTTATGACTTCCACATGATATGAAAATAGAAGGCTCCAACAGCCTTGAATAAAAGATGCAACAGACAAAATCCCCAAGCCGACATATCATTGCTTGCTCGAAAACTACAAAAGAAATTAGACATCCTATCTTGTGTCATTTTTGGGACCTAATTTCTCTTATCATTTCTTATTCTTAGTTTGTTCAATTCACATTCCTGGTCAATTCATGTGTATCCTAAAGTCTAAATATCCCCTATATATTAGTCAGGAAAAGGAACTAACACAACATTATCGCATCTCTTATGATAAATGCACTTTAAGTATAAAATGCAACCAAGTATAATCTAAGGAGAATATATGCATAAATAACAATAATTACATATAAACAAGGTTGTAAAACTCGCTAGGCGGTACTCGAGTGGTCGACTGGGGTGTAGGGAGTAATCGGCCTAGATGGGGAGTATTCGGATTGAAACTTTTATATATAAATTTCAAAATTATAGGGTATGGCACATTCATAGGACTATAAAATTACAAAATAAATACTCAAACAAGCTGTTAACTCACACGAGGAAACTGGTTATGTATTAATGGCTTTAATTATGGGAACCAAGGAGACTAAGTATTTATAAAAAAATTTAGGACCTAATTATCCTAAGTTTGACCGAACTGGGGTCGAGTTTTGCATTACTCAGATTCACCTCAACTCGGCAAGGTCACCAACCTTGTCACGAGTACTCGAGGAGTACTCGGCCTTGGAAAAGGAGTTTTACAATTCTGCATATAAACATAGAAAGTTGTTGAACAATACTGACCTTTTGTAATTTGCTGATAGGGTATGACTCATTCGCCTTGAAAACTTCTGTAGCAACATCAACGCCAGCAATCTGGCCTTGCCAAGTAATGTCCTAGAATCCATTTCATATTCTATTAAACCACTAGATATTTACTTTCTGATTTCAAAAAAAGTTAATTTATTTGCAGAAAACTTTTTGACATCACAAGAATTCAAGCATACATGAGGGGAAGGTTCAGGCATAAACATGCACAAACCAAAGTCATGACCCAATACAGCAATCCCACCAGGCTGTTGGCATCCAGTAATATAAAGATAATCAGCATCTTGGCGAAAAGTGTAAGGAACAACATCAGTCATCATCTTTAGAGGAGCAGATGCAACAATAGCCACACTCTGTTCTGGAAGAAGTTGCAATATTTTTTCCCTCCTTGATATATATTCATCACAAGTGATTCCTGGTGTAATCTCACCTTCTTTTAGTAACTATCCATATCATCACACAGAAAGCCATTTTAATTATAGAAATTACTTATTACTAGCAAAACCAAATATTCCAGTAAAGATGTGATAGTAAAACAAAACAAGAAATTCTACTCAATCTAGATACCTGAGGATGAGTATGTGGGGTTGGCTGCCCAGCATCAATGCACTTGTCTGTTGTATATAAATGTCGCAGTAGAACCTAAAATATACTTTAAAATAATCAATACTAGAAGAGTTAACTAGTTTTAAACAAGCAACACATGTTTATCTATAAGCTAAGAACATGTGCAATCTTCAGAACTGCTTGATTTACAGCTAATGCAGCATGTTTATGAGCAGATTTTTTAAGCATAGCCAATCCCAATATCACTAAAAATGTAGAACCAGCATCAAAATGACTTCTTATTAGGTATTCCAGCCTATAATTTATATGTAAAATAAAATCAATAGACAAAAGGTCAAGCAGTAGCTAAAGATGAAATTATTGAGCAACCATGAATTGTTAAGAAGAAGAAATATCGATTTGAATGAAGACCTATTAGTGCTTAATTTTCTGTTTTTAAACAAGCAACACCTGTTTATCTATAAGCTAAGAACATGTGCAGACTGCTTGATTTACAGCTAATGCAGCATGTTTATGAGCAGATTTTAAGCATAACCAATCCCATATACCACTAAAAATGTAGAATCAGCATAAAAATGACTTCTTTTTAGGTATTCCAGCATAGAATTTATACGTAAAAATAAAATCAATAGACAAAAAGTCAAGCAGCAGCTAAAGATGAAACTTTTTAGCAGCCATGAATTGTTAAGAAAAGAAATATCGAAGAATTTAGAAAAGAGAACGAACTTGATTGACTAATTTGAATGAAGACCTATTAGTGCTTAATTTTCTGTGAAGAAATTGCATTCTGTGACTTCCTGCCCTTCCCGTCTGTTCTTCACCAGATACAAAGGTAGCTCTTAAGCAGTACGTAACCAAATTGTATCGAAAGTCACAGAGTGATTCGTCGTCGTCGCCGGCGCCTGAAAATTTTCAGATTTCAATTTAGGGTTTTAGGTATAATGGTGGAGGGGGGAAATGGAAGTCTGGAAGACACTTCGCCCATGTTTCATTGTTTCGTCGGGGAAGTTTTACTACAGGCCCTCGAACTTTTAATTTACGTCAAATATGCCCAAAGTTTTAATTAAATAAACTTCGGCTTTATCGGGTTTAAGATTTAGGGATAATTTCGTATATGTCGTTAAAACATAAAATATTAAATTTGTCTGGTGTATTTTACAAATTTCACTTATACCCGGTGACGGGTCCATGAATTCTGCGTATTAGGGGGCATACTTTTTAAGTAGCTAATCCGAAAAATATTAAACGTATAAAAGGAAATCACATGACTAGAAAGTCTCTCTTAGTTTGTTTCAACCATTGAAACATTCCGTCACAAACACATCGTTCCCACATTGATGTGCAAAATGATTTCTAAACAAGCAATTAATAGTCCTCGCATTTGCGAGGGAAAGAAATAAAAATTAAGAAATTTATTATCCTAAGTAAAATATAATTATATAATTACCAAAATGCCTAATCGATATTGTTTCTACATGACACCCGCATCTAATTATCAAAAGAAAAATGATATATCCTTCTACTTTTTCCTTCTACTTCATCCTCCTACTCATCACAAAATGACATGTAGAGTCCACTAATTCTCTTCCCCCACCTCATCCATTGATTTTGACACTTGTGTTGATCTTGTGAGTTGAAGGATAAGTAGAATGATATATCATCTCTCTTACCAAAATGCTAAGGCATCCCACCCTTGGTAAAATATCATGAGATAATGAAATTCTCATGATATTACATCAAATTACCAAAATACCCTCCAAATTATCATGATAAATTGCAATCTTACTTTCCCAATTGATATATAGGATAATATGTAATTAAACTTTTAACTCAAATTAAATCTTAAATTATGCCCAAAAAACTATTTGGGCCGAAACCCATAGCTAAGCTAACATAATAGAACTTGGGCCAAGAGCCCATTTTGAGTCCAGCCCAGAAAACCCTTGGGCTACTGCTTTCCTTTTCCGCATCAACCTTATGGTCCAAGACCCCTTTGTGGCTATTTCTCACGACCAAAAATCTGCTGTACACCAAAAAACTTGGCTTAAGATAAGACCACCCGCATTGAGGGTTACCAGCGACCACTGGTTCCCCATCTAGAGCTAGAACACCATCACCCCTCATAGGGTTGATAGTGGTGGGGTTCCTTAACTGGTTCCTAAACCCGCCACTGGTTTCTCCTTTTTCTTTTTTTTTCTTTTCATTTTTTCTCTTTTTCTCTCTCTTAATTAGTATATATTT
Organism: Dittrichia graveolens; assembly: GCA_038502395.1. Classification (NCBI taxonomy): domain Eukaryota; kingdom Viridiplantae; phylum Streptophyta; class Magnoliopsida; order Asterales; family Asteraceae; genus Dittrichia; species Dittrichia graveolens. Next base: position 19,076,788 of record JARJIL010000009.1, read on the forward strand.
TTTATTAATATTTAATGTGGGTTGAAGAGGGTTGGACGTAGGGGTTTGTAGGGTAGAGAGGTTTAGAGGTGTGAGATGATGTGGAGCTGATGTGGCAGTGGATTTGATAGGGTAACTATGGGTTGGATGCTGATGGTCTAAGTGTGTGTTAGTTTGGGTGTATTCGGCAACGGGTTTATGAGAGACTGTGGGAGCTTGAGCTTTTAGTTTTTATAATCTCCAATCCTCTAGCCTCATTCGGGTGTTAAAATCTTTAGGGAATTATTAAAAGCATAATCCCTCAAAATAAAAAAAATTCCAGATAGCTTATGGATTGGGCTTGGGATTATCAATTAACCAGGACCAGCTCCAGCCCCAGCTAGTTTCGTCAAACAAATACAAAATATATAAAAACTAAAGGTTATGGTAAATACAAAAGATATATAACTTAAAATCATACAAGCATTACAATAACTTCCTAAACTTCTTATTAAAATAAAATTAAAGTATATTATAGTTATAGAACTCTTACTAATAAAATTAGAGTTATGTAAAAAGAGACTTCAACTTTTAGACTTAGATGGATATGTTATGGTATCTTTCTATGTAAATTATCATGTAATTTAATTAGGTTGAAATGTGTAACTTTAATTTTTTTTAACAGCAAACACATACCCACTAAAGATACTCCTAAATCTACTTCATTATCTATAACGGGACTTGAACCCACAACCTTTTGAAATGGGACATCACTCCACAATACTAAATATCGATAGGCTACAAGCCCTTTGATTAATATGTAACTTTAATTAGTTACTGGATTTAATAAGCTCTTTTGGCTGATGTTTGACCTATTCGCATTAATAAAATATATTTATAACATTTTTCACAGTTTCATCTTAAATCACCTGTATTTCATTACTTTGATCTGTTTTTGTTTCTTTCACTATGATATCGAAATTTTTACTCGGTGATTTGCAATCAACTTGTCTCGTCCCTTCGATCAATTTAAGTTTAACTCGATACATATTAATCTTGACCAATTTAAATTTATTTCAATACATTTTAAACTCATTTGACCCGTTTGAATCATTTGACCAACTAACTTTAGTTCACTATGTTCATCGCTCATTTAACATACAATAAGTATCGAAACATCTCATTTGTAATCCATATTCCCAACCAACACCAACTATCACATAAGATTTTTACAATAAATTAATAAAAAAATAAATTTAAAACATTTGCAAGCATAACAATAGTTAAATATATAGAAACGTCTCCTATTGTTAGGTTAGTTTAATCATTTACAAGTTTTTTTGCAAGTTAGTTTAATCAAAAGTTGATTATGCAACTTGGTTTAAACAAATGTTCATTAAACAGTTAGAAATATAATGAATAAAATTTAAATAGGTGAAATGGATTAAAAATAAAGGTAAATAAGTCAAACATAATAACACACCCTCTTGACCCGTTAGAGATAAAAGAAACCCAGTTCACGTATTATACAAACTTAAATATGAGACACGCTTATTTGATCCGTTTGAGATGAAGCTAGTGAATCGTACAAATACATACAAGAGTATAGGGTCCATTGCATGTAAGTTAAATCTTTATAACAACAACAACAAGTCCTAATCTCAGCAAAGTGAGGTATAAAAGAGGTAAGATATAGATAGTCATACCTCTACACAAACGTAGAGAGAATACTTCCAGAAAGATCTCCGACAAAGAAAGAAAAACGATAAGAAAGTCAAGAAAGAAAAATAAAAACAAATAATATAAATATAAATAAAATAAGAAAGAAAAATAGAATAAAATCAAGTCAAATCAGCTTCGAAAAAATAAAACAAGTCCAAGAGCATAAAACTATATATATGAAAATAAAGAAAAATAAAAGGCAGATAAGTATTTAGTAAATAAAAGTATTAAGTTTTTAATGTATTTAATAAATAAGTATTTAGCAAATAAGTTTATTACTGATAATTATAATCTCATTTATTATAGTTATATTTGTTTGTTTGTATTACTATTAATAATTATTAATAGTACTTCTATTACTATTACCTTGTTATAATTGGTATTGTTGTTATAACTATTGTAAGTTTGTAACTATAATATTATTAAATGAGTTAATCTATATCATTATCATATTCATTGTTATTATATTAAAAGTATTAAAAAATTCTGCTTTACTCATTATTATTATTATTATTATTATTATTATTATTATTATTATTATTATTATTATTATTACTACTACTACTACTACTCCTTAGACTAATTCTCGCTAGAAATAGCAAATTTATTATTACATTCTATAGAAATACATATAGATATACTCTACACCCTAAACTAGACTACAACCCTACTCTTCAATTATAATTTTTCTTCTCTAAGAGATCATATCTGAGACCATTGCTTCGAAGAGAGAAAGATCTTGAAAATCAATTCTCACTCTATCCTCCCACTTCAGAGGTGGACATCCTGGCCTCCTCTTGTTATCGACTAAAATATACTCCCCTCTCCTAATTGGTGTTGTTGGATGCCTCCTCTTAACATGCTTAAACCAACGTAGTCTACCCTATTTTAGCTTGTCAACTATAGACGCCACTCCTAATTCATATCTTGAAACTCCAACTAGACTTCTACCTATCAGAGTCTTCCCACATGTCCACCTCGACATTCTCATTTCAGCGATTTTCATCTTCTCTGTTTGCGCCTTTGCAGCGGCCAAATACAATTGGTTTGGCCAAATACAAGAGCCATTTTAATACAATTGAATGTGTAGATTTATACACAATATTAATCATAAGTTTAGATTTACTTGATTTTGATCTACTTACATTAAGCCATAATAAAGAGCACGGGGAGTACAAGGGTTTAAGCATTGGATGCTTAAAGTCACATCATCACCACATTAGCAAAACACCCTCTATGCTTAAAGCATGTTTAAACCCAGAAAATACCACGTTCCACATGCTTCAAATGTTTTTAAAAAAATAATAATTTCTCGTTTATCTCTCATATCTCCTCCCTCTTCTCTTCTTTTTCTCTCTTTCCCTCTCCTATCTCCTCTCTCTTTCCTTCGGCATTTGATTATCACTCCACTCCACTTTGATGTTTTTGGGTACCAAAACTATGGGGATGGTGTTCCATTGGGTACCGATTTCCAAGTAGGCAATACTGAATCCACACTTCAAGTACTCCCAATATTCTAAAAGAAATGAACAACTTGCACATTTCTTTTTCTATATCCATCATAAATTTTGCATCACAAAGGGTACTATATATATATATATATCAACAAAAAAGTTTGAAAATTATGAATTGTTTAATTTTGACCATGTACACCTGGTAATATTCAGGTGTCCCACAGCACTGTGATTAATTCAAGAATCAAGTACTTGCACAACATCAAAATCAGCATGATGCATATATATGTAGCTAGTTGTACCATTATATATATAAATCATAATCAAAAGTCAGATCACTATCAGCATAAGAACAAAAAACATTCTGCAACCCAATGAATTCAAGGGTTATAAATGGATTTATCACAACTTACCATGGACTTCATAATCACAAACACTAGTACTGATTATCACTGACAACATTTTTCTTATTTTATTCCATTCAAACTTGTTTATTTGTATCAGCTGGCATCTTTTGTAAGCACATATGCAGTTGTTAATTTGTCAAACTAATCTGAAACAACTAACTTTACTTCCTTAATTGACCAATAATTAATCTTCATCATTTCAAAGATAACAAATTAGAATTTGGTGTTTTGTGTGTGTGTGTGTTTCTATGTTTTGTAAGCATATATGCAATGGTTTTTATTAGAGAGTTTCATATTAGATATGAGTTTTTTGAGGAATTTCATTTTGAATCATATTAGAATTAGGGTTACATTTTTCCTTATAAATAGATGTTAGGGTATTCATAATTTAAGAGTGAGTAGAGAGCAAAACTCGTGAGAGTATTCAAGCTAGAGTGTTAAGAGTTAAACGTCTCTATCTTGTAATGCAAGTTCTTAGTGAAGTGTTTCGTTTGGGGAGTAGTCTCAAGGAACCGAACACGTAAAACGTTGTGTTTACGTTTGATTTTTTATTTACATTTTTATTGGCCGTAATTATTTTGATTGCACTTTGTGGTAATTGATCCTAACAAAGTGGTATCAAAGCTAGGTTCATAAAGAAGAAATCACACCATTCGGAGGAGGCAATACAAAAGAAATAGAAAATCGTTTTTCAGTTCATCATATTCTACACAGCTGCGGATGATTTGATGCTACGAGTTTTACATGCCCAAAAAAATAATTATCAACTCGATCTATACTATAAACTAATTAAGTTGTGTTTAGGAATACATAAACAATTATAAGCTACATATTACACACCAAGTTGATCGATTCGTTATTAGATTAAGTATATGTGTAAGAATAAGAATATAAGTATCCATCTAGATGATATTTACATGAGCTTTACAAGAAAAAAAGAGGAAAATATGATGTGCAAGCTTAAGTCGTTTCAATAAAATCTAGGACAAATTGCATTAAAACACAATAAACACATAAAAAAGTTGTATACAATGAGAGGATTATGAAAGTTGACTGTATTATTTTTAAAAAATTAAAGTTGATTGTATACAATAGTAACTAAGACAAAGTTCATTGTATTTTTATACAATTTGCTCTAAAATCTATCCATGTGCCTAATTTTCGAAAAAAATAATTATATATTGCTTACTTGAGTCAATATTTTATATTTTTTGTTTACAAAATATGCTTCATTTGTCCATCGATATTTTGTACTTTTGGAGAGCTTATTACTAACTTAGTTAAAATAGGACAATAATAAAAAATCAAATCTTTTAAGAAATAAAAAAAAGATTAATAATAACTTAGCTAAAATAGGTCAATAATAAAAATTAAATCTTTTAATTAAAAAAAGAAAAAAAAGTGATTAGATATGAAAGAAAATAAATAACTACAAAACTTGTTGATATAGAAAAGAGAGAGAAATAAGTGATAACCATTCCATAACTTGGAATTATCCTTGATATTTGGTATATAATATTAAGCGGTGTATTTTAGAAAAACCCTTCCATGAACGATAAAAATTGCGCATAATATGTATGTGACAATTGTATATAATAGAAATTAATAAAAGTAACATTGACATTGAAAATCTTTTATATGTTGATTAATTTGATTTTACATGTTAATCCAAATAATTTGTCCAAAGTAATGATTAATTAGTTATTTTTGCTTGTGTGTAATTTATAATGGTTGTTTAGATATTCTTAAGGAAATAACTTGTTAAACTTTTTTATCAAAATCATTGCAAATCAATAAAATAACTACTTTAGGAAATTAAATTTTAGTATATAAAAGATAGCCTCCCCAAGTGTTTAGTACTTGATGCATGCTTAAACTATGTTATTCATGATCAATTCACTATCAATGAGTGAGTTAGTCTTAGCTTTAGCTTTTTTGTACAACAAACTTACATACCAATTAAAGTCTACTTATAAACATACATTTTGTCTATTGCAATTCAATATCTTGAAGATCACCTTAAACACTAGATATCGTTAGACCAAATACTCTTTGGATAGTCTTAGCTTTAGTAAGAATCTTCTTTTAAAACTTTCATTTAATCCAAATGTTCAATCAACAAGAGGTTTTTTTTATGAAGAGTAAACAAAAGGTACACTAGATATAAAGTTTCCATATGACCCATCACTCTAAACAAAAGCCCTAAATATAAATTATAAAATAAAAACACTTAGAGCTAGAAGAAAACAAATACATAAAGAAAAATTGTAAGTTCCAAATTGTATGAAGTATCAATGGTATTGAAGCAAATCTACAATGATGAAGATGAACTTAGTATTAACGTGTGAGCAAACACCAAGAGCACACCCAAGAATGATAATATTGAAATGCTTAAAAGAATTAGGGTTGATTACATTGTTTATATACCTATCGGTATTTTCACAATATAACATATACTTCTAAGAAGGATGACTAGAAGCAAAATTATTCTAAAATGATAAAATGAACATAACTTGGGTCTAACAAAAACAAATAAAAGACATACAACACCAATTGATCCACTTCAAATTAACAAGAGATTTTGGCTAAGTTTTTTAAATAGTGATTTGGAATTGGGTTGCATCATGTTTTTTTTTCTCATTCATCAATCTTGGATATAAGTGAGGCATGACACTTAATATCATCATACACACTCACTAAACCTACCCTTAAATCTACTCTATTGTCCATAACGAGACTTGAACCCACAACGATCTTAGGAGGGTGCACCACTTCACAACACTAGATACCGCTAGGCTACAAGTCCTTTAGTACCTAACAAACACTTAATCTAATACAGACGTACTATCATATATGATCCTGACAAATTTGTTTAGTTATATATCAGATTTAAGACTATATATATTCCATGTATCAACCAGCTTTGAAAATACAGTTGTTAAGATTGATTTAGAACTAATCATGAATATTTAATAGGGTTTAGTTTTCGAAAAATATATACAAATTGTCACGTTTTACTATTGTATGTATCCAGCTTTCAAATTTACCTTTTAATGTACTGAACTATCAAAACTTACTATTTAATGTATAGGGTTACCTCTTGGATAGGTAACGGGTAATTTTTTTAATTTTCCATTTATTTATATTTTTTGTACGAATGTCCAACTTCATCACTCCGTCTTGAAGAACATTCATCTTACACAAAGATTTAAGAACACACATGCATACCTGGAATTACAACAAAGAATCAATATTAATTAATGAAGTAGACCTGGAACAAACTAAACCCTATAGAGAACCAAAATTAATTAATGAAGTAGACCTAGAACAAGTAGCATACTTGGAATAATACTAGTCATTGAAGAAGAAAACCCTAACTCACATCAAATCATAACAAATCACGAACCCAAATATGGAATCGATTCAAGGAATTTTCGATTGAAGAATAGGTCGTAACTTCAAACATCGCATACCTTAAATTTGGTCGACAAGAAGTCTCATGGTTTTTTGAGGTCTTGTGCGTAAAGAAAAAATGGATCACATAAATACATACACATTTTAGGAAATAAAGTTATGACTCAACTTTTCGTAATCAATACTCTCCAAGATATCGTTCTCACAATACTTATCATTACCAATCAATTAAGTTTTTTATGACATTCTTGACCAAAAGTAAATATATAATTTTTTTCTTGATTCTCAAATGATAAATTAATTTTCCTAATATGTATTTTTGGGGCTTATAGAATAATTATGTTAAATATGAGCTTCCTAGTATTTTATTTTATTTAATGAGCTTTGAAAAATTATAATATTATATATATAATATGTATATAAAAATTGGGCTCATTTTGAAATGTGAGTCATGTACAATCATACCTTCTGTACTATCTTAAAGACAATGGTCGATAAAGATGAACGTTGCAGGTTCTGAACATAGAAGAATACGAAAGATTAGAAACACAAGTGTTCAATTTGGAGAACCAAACATTGAACCCCATACCCCATACCCTATAACATGTAAAGATTCCTTTAAATATTATTATTATCACCATCATTATTATTATCATCGTCATCATCATTAATTGTTTTTTAAAAAAAGAAAATACATGTCATACATCATATCATCTTCATGTCACTTGCATGTTAGCCTAACCTATGCCACATCACATAATAACTTATTATACTAGGTACAATACATTAACAGATAAGTTTGGTAAGATCAATTTGGTAAATTTGATATATTAAATGTTAAAATTTTAAAGCGCGGTACATACAATAACAAGACATGATAAGTTATACATTTTCAAGAGCTAAACCTTATTTAATAATGTATATTCAAAGTTCAACTTATATTTACATGAAAAACTATAAGGGTCCGTTTGGTTCGTGGAATGAACATGAAGGAATTGGAAATTGACCAAGTAATTGGAATTCATAAGAATTGGAATTTGTGAAAAACTATATCTTGTTTGGTTAATAAAGACCGGAATTGAAATCTAACCAAAAATAAATTAATTCAATATGTATAAACAAAAATAAATTATACAATCAACAGCCCACCACCCCTACCCCCTCCACCACCCTACCCCCAGCTCACCCCTACCCCCACTCTACCACCCTACCCTACCCCTATATCCACCTTACTTACTCCGTCTTACACACCCTACACTGCTCCCACCCTACGTACCCCACCCTACCCATCCCATCCCATCCCTACCCCCACCCTACCCTACCTTACCCCCACCCCACCCTACCCCTACCCCACCCTACAGTCTATCTAGGGTGGCAGTGGCAACGGCCGACGGCAGGTGGGGGTGGCTGTGAGCGATGGTCGGTGGTGTTGATAGCAGCGGCGATGACGGTGGTGGTGGTGGCAGCGGTGACGGTGGTGACGGCGGGTGGTGATAATGGTGGTGGCGGCGGCAGGTGGCGGGGGCAGTAACGGGCGGCAGCGGCCGTAATGGTGATAGTGGTGGCGGGTGGTAGGAGCGGTAACGGTGGGCGGAGGTGGTGACGACAGCGTCCGTGAGGGTGGTGGCGGCGACGGGTGCTGAGGGAGGTAACAGGCGGTGGCGGCAGTTGGGAGGCGGCGGTGGCAGTGGCGGTCGATGGTAGGGGTATGGTGGGGGTTGGAGACAACAATTATGTTTTGAGATTCCTTATGAATTTGAAGAATTCCATCAATTTGAAGAAGGAATTCCCAATTTCATGATTTAAGGAATTCATTGAAATGGTCAAATTTCATTTCATAAATTCCGCGAATCAAACACAAACAAGATTTATGAATGCTCAATTCAAATTCCATCCAATTTCAGCGAACCAAACATTCCCTAAGTAGTTAGGTTTTCCGATAGATTAGAAAATTTAATAATTAAATTTAGAAAGTTCTTACGGTTAATTAACGGTATAAAAATACCCTTCTAAAAATCTACAATAATTTATATGAACATATCTAACGTTGGGAAGATTACCAAGTTTTTGAAAAAAAAAATGAAGCATTGATAAATAAAAATATTCAATTGATATTATAGAAGATTACTTATAAGTTGATTTGTAGATTTTACTAGGGTATTTCTTGAGTAATGTCTCATATTAAACGAAGAGTGATTATGTAAAATGCTTATTAAGGGTTTTGGGCTACTTCACTTATAGCTAATTGGTGTTGAGCCGGAACCCTTACAAACTTACATGGTATCAGAGCAAGGTTCACCCGTGGTTTGTCAAAGACCACACAGACTCCACGTAACCCATAATATCCACGTGTTTGACGCAAGAAAAATAACGCTACACGTAAGGAGACGTGTTAAGTAATGTCCTATATCGAACGAATAATGACTTTGTAATAGTCTTGAGCTACTTTACTTATAACAAATTGTCTTCGAGTTAGAACCCTATAAACTTACAGTATTACATATTTGCATGTTAATAGTAGCCAAGACCCATCGGTCATCACTTTTCTTACAGAATACAATTCTCAAAACATATCATATTACGTTAAACAGATAACATCAAACATGTGAGTAAAAGGAGTTCAATTATATTCCCCATTCTTTTGACATAAAAATTTACCAAATGTAGTATTATTAACTTATCATGATTTGATTTGAAAAGAAATGATAAGTGAAAAGAAAGGTTGACTTTTACTTTTGGAAGAAAAACAGAAATTGAAGTTTGAATAGAAGTTTTGGACACAAGTTATTGTAGCATTATGCTAACCAAGAATAAGTAATGGATTGAGCCAAATAATTGACTGATTTTTAAAAAAATATATATAATCTGCAGTTTATATGTTTGGGTAGTTTAAGAGTAATTCATGGTCAAAGAATTATTGGTAAAATGTTTTCCTCAATTTATGGTAGAATATTAAAACTTATTTTCATTTAAATAGTCTTCAATAATAAAGATTTCTTACTTATCATTAATTAGGGTTATAAATCTTTGTATATTTATACGTTTATATATAATCTTTAATGGCAACAAGCCAACAATATGTTTACAAATATCATATTACTAAATATATCTCTCTTTGTGTAGGATATTGTAATACTGTGTTATGCGATGATGGTAAATAAATAGAAACAATGGTGAGTTTTAATGGTGGTCGGTGTGGGTAGCGAGGAGGGAAGATGCATTAGTAGTTAGCAACGGTGTCCAACAATATTGAATAGTGTTACATGAAATTTGATGTAAACAAGGTATGTTATGCCAGTGTGTTGCACTGGAATGATATTTAAATAATCAGTTTCTTACTAGTTTAATTTAGTTGTATGTCTAATTGTTGACAAACTTTTCACTATGTCTGGTTCGTTTATGGACTACTTAAATTAATTTGACCATGGTAACTAAGAGGGTGTTTGTTTTAGCTTATTATAGACTTATTTTTCATAAACCTGTTTTTCCGGCTTATTTTTCATAAGCTTAGCTTATTTTCTTATTCAAGTCATTATAAGTCCGAATGTTAGGAAATAAGCTGAAAAAAATAAGCTTATAATAAGCTTAGCCAAACACTCTCTAACTTTGCTTTATTCTTTTGCTTATTTTTAATAACCAATAGCACAAATTTCAATAATTAATAAGTTTAAGGTTAAACAAAAAGAGCATAAATTGATATTTTGATGCTTGAAGCTACTATAAAAATTATAGGGTAGGTGAAAAGTTAAAATTTTAGGGATAAAAATTTAAATGAATAGTAGCCTGCTTATTTTTTATAAACTCGGCTTATTTTTTTTTCAAGTCATAAATCCCGAATATTAGAAAATAAGCCGAAGAAAATTAGCTTATTAAAAATAAACCGGAAACATAAGCCTATAATAAACTTAGCCAAACACTCCCTAACTTTGCTTTACTTTTTTGCTTATTTTTAATAACCAATAGCACAATTTTCACTAATTAATAAGTCTAAGGTTAAACAAAAAGAACATAAATTGATATTTTGATGCCTTCAAGCTACTATAAAAATTATAGGGTAAAAGGCGAAAAGTTAAAATTTAAGGGTTAAAAACAAATTTTAAATGAATAGTAGTTTTACTTTGTGAATTGATTAGAAGGTAGAATTAATACTATTTATCACATTTAAATTGTGTAACATCGAGATTGTGTCGGCCGGCAATGAGAAAAGGCATTAGGTGAGTGGAGATGTCGTAACTTATATAGAGACTGATCAAACATCGTTATGGCATTAGGGGAGAAAGTATTAAGCGGATCATGAGAATATACATGATTAGGGTTAGTATATAATTAGTTATTGAATTTAGTGGATTAGTTGAAGAGAAATAATAATGAATGGTTTAAATTTTCATGTTGACTTCAAATTATTAGCCTTAAAACTTAGTAGCAAAGAGAGTTAAACACACAAGCACATACACATACAAATTAACATATATGGGTACAGATTTGAGCATGTATTATCGAGTCTTGTAAAAAGGACATTTATCATAAAATATATAAACAAACACATAGACATTTATAAGATGTCATATGTTCGAATTTGTATTGCTTTGGTTGCAATTAATCACTAGCCACTCCATCAGTTAAATGTCAAGAATGCATTTCTTAATGACATCCTTGAGGAGGAGGTGTATATGGAGCATCACCCTGGATTTATAATTAAGGATGAGGCATATAAAGTATATCGACTGAGATGCTCTTTAGGTGGGGGTAGCAACCCTTCATGCTCGCTTACGGATTAGGGACCTATTAGGTTTTAATGACCTTCTAGGTATAAGTGCTAGCCATATACGGAGTTGCGAGGTTCCTAGATAACCTTTACATCGCATGGTACGAGGGTACGAATGTACGATTGAATGATTAGGTACTGGAGTGATGTATGATAACAGGAGTAGTCATATTGATAGCATCACGTGAGTGTCAGTAGGGGTTGATAGCAGTGTCCCCGTTCGTACTTACACTTGAACGACAAAGCGGTACTTGTACTTGCACCGTCAAAGTAGCGAAAGCATCGTCTAATGTTCACTCATGCAGAGACTGGGAGTAACTACCCAATCAATTCACGGGTTGCTTAGTGTGCGAGTAGTGAACGAGTTACCTAGTTGGCCGGGGCCAACGGCTAGGGAAACTTAGCGGGTAGATATACGGATTACGGTATTCGGTTTATGAATGGATATGACATGATATGCTAAATGATTACGGTTATTTTAACCATATATATGATACATGTTTTGCAGGGGGTATGGGATGGGATAAATACACATAGGGTCGGGTATGCTTATATGATAACAGTATTAATGCTCCATCTCTAATACTTTTACGAATTTTGTTATTCTAACCCCATTGACTCACGAGACGTAAACTGACACTTGTTCTTTTGAAATGTGTCTTGTATTCATGCATGTGGCTTAGAGCTTGGCTTGTGAGATGGGGTGCTTATTAGGTAGATAGTTTATGCTTAGTGATACCATTGAACGATTATTATTTTATTTATGGTTTGGATTTGTAACGGTTTGACGGATTTGATCAAGATGTGACACTGTGGTTTGGTCGGTTTACATTTATCGTACTTATGGTTTTAAGACTTCTGTTGCTTATGGTTAATTAGCAATTAAAAACAAAATTTGTTAAACGATATTTTTGAAAATCACGATGTTACATGTCAGGACTGAACATCAACTTGTAGACATTTTTATGAAGCCTTTTCGTAAACCACAAATAGATTTTATTTTGGGCATGATAAATATTTTTGCTCCAATTTGAGGAGTGTTAAAGATATACAGTTGTATACATATTTGACTAAAGGATATTTTACTTTCTTAGTATAGATTGTACTCTTTCCTAGTTTAGCCACGAACCTCTTGTATATATTTGATGTTCTTCATTGAATACAAACAACATAAAATAATTCACACCTAGATATTATTGCACCATAAAGATCACGAGGAGAGTATCAAGACTCTTCTTGATGTGATATGTGATAAAATGCTTGTTTGTGATTATGTAAATCATGTGGTATGGCAAGTGTAGCATTTATATGGCCGTGTGCTAATTACATGGCTTGGAGGGCATTTTGATAGCAGGTGTGGTGGTTTATTGCCTAAATGGCATCCTTGTGGCCTAAGTGACATTTGTTGAATGTTGATATTCCTTTGCATGCAATCCAATGTGTTTATTGCATGGTATGTTAATTAAGTTGGTTGTTGTGTGTGCACTAAGCAATGTGCTTATTATTGTTGCGTATAACTTTTTAGGTACTCCCAGATTATATAGAAAAGGGAAGGAGAAAGTTTAGTTGAGTTGATAATCAAAGTAGCCGTATGAGCCCATGTTTTGTAGAATCTATTAATGATGATTACAAACAAAAATAAGGTGTTTTGGAAATCACAACTTAATGATTAACGTGTTTATATACATCTTGAATTTCTAAATTTTGTTGATGTAGTCATTAAAGGTGTTTTCTTAACATTAGAAAAAGTTACTCTAGGAAAGTGCTTCGATATGGCCATCACACTACCCTAGAGCAACAAAAATATTATTAAAAAAAGAATCTAGCAAGACACTAGAAACCCAATATTTACAAAGAGTAACAGAACACCAAAAAAACCTCATATACCCATATCAAAAAACTCCAAAACAGTTAGTCAAAACATATGCAAAACCTCAACCATCATTTAAGATTTAAGACAAAAATAAGGAAAATAACACCAATCAATCCATTTGCTTACAAAGATACATCTCCCTAATCGATTCTTGAACCAAATGAATGAGTATACTTGAATTTGACTATTCACCATTATCATCGTCTTCCTCATTGAATCCAAGAAAACCTTTCCATTCCTTAGTTTCCACACACACCACAAATACATATAAATCGTCCCCATGAAAGCTGTATTTCCCCATCAAATTTTAGAGAGCATCCCCATGTAAGAAGATGCGAAATGCTTTGTATATCTGCGTAATTTTAGCCCCACCATCTTCTAATTTCACCAAGGATACACCTAGTTATCGAACATTGAACGAAAAATACGATCTTCTGTATCATCAACATTCCCACAAAAAGGACATAATAAAGAAAGAAGAAGAACACCTCTCTTTTGAAGATTTACTTTAGTAGGCATTCGAACACCTAGGACACCTTATCAATGTGAACCCGGCTGATGTTGCACTTGAACCATCCATCTAGAGGAATACTAACTTTATTGAACGCTTTATGGACTTTTAAGACATTTCTCCAAATTCTTGAAAATTTCCCACGAGAATTTACCCTTCTAAACCACCATTTTCCCCAACTTTCTTCCATAAGACATCATGTTTAGTCCGGAAGCTCTATAACCATTTAGATAAAAGGGCCAAGTTAAAATCTTTAAGGCAACCCACCCCTAGCACACTATTTGTATTATCATTTAAGATTACACTCCAGCTATCCAAGTAATCTTTTTTTCACCTTCTTTAGAACCCCAGAATAACTTAGAATGATAACTTTCAAGTTTATTAATGACTTCATTAGGGGCGTTAAAAGGCGAGAAAGAATATATCCCAAGACTACCCAAAACTGATTTTAGTAGTGTTAGTCTCCCACCGATTGATAAATTCTTTGTTTCCATATTGAAAGTTTTGACATGAACTTGTTTAAAATGGATGCCCAATATTCGCATTTGTTCATGGAGACACCAATGTGCAAGCCGAAGTAATAGGAAACGAGCCAACCTTACACTGATTTTTATTTGCATAATATTCAACATCTACAAACCAATCCCCCAAAACAATTGTGTCATCGGAAAACTTCATGTGAAAGATTGTCCGCCCATTGTTAGGAAGATGAATACCATGAAATACACATTTATCACACGCCGCCTTCATTGCCATTTTAATAGCTTCCGCAACTATAATAAAAAGAAACGGCGCAAGCGGATTCCCTTGCCCCAGATTCCCCATTTGAAATTCGGGTGATGGTGAACCATTTATTAGAGTAGGAATCAAAGCCGACGATAAGCACCCGTAGATCCATCTTCTTCATTTACTCCTAAAATTCATTTGTTGCATTACACCATCCAAAAATCCTAGTTCACCGAGTCAAATGCCTATTCAAAATCAATTTTAAATATCATTGCTTTCCTATTTGGCTTTTTAACCCAAGCTAACACCTCACTGATAATCAAAGGCCCATCTAATATACTCCTGTTTAGAATAAAGGTCGTTTTTTCTTGACCAATTACCGATCCAATCACCCTTGTCAGTCTCTTGGCTAATACTTCTGCCACTATTTTATACAAACAGTTCATAAGAGTTATTGGTCAATAATCATTTAATGAAATAGGCAAACAAATTTTAGTGATAAGTGCTATAAACGAAGAATGGCAACCTTTGTCAAACCATCCAAAATTTCAAAATGCTTAATAGCTATAGGTTTTTCTATATATTAATATGCATCTACCAAGATTTTGATAATTAATTGATTGATTATTTATTTGTAATATCAATTATACCTAACTGTTAAATACAGAAAATATCAAATCTGGATAAATATATAGTGTAGGGTCCCTTTATGTAATTATATACATCTGTAAACTATAAATATTGAGACTATACAACATAAATCCTAACAGGTATTCTACAACTTACACTAACGTTTATATGTGTATGTGCATATTTTGGATAAACATAAGTAGACACAAAACATAGACACTTTTGAAATAAAAAAAATTTATAAACCAAAAAAATTATTATTATTGATGTTGATAATTTATTTATTGAATTTGTTAATAAAGTGTAATAGCAATGGTTCACGGGAAGGATCAAGTGTACAAGTAGTAATCAATTATCAAATAAACCAAAAGAATTATTATTATTTTTTTCTTTTAAGAAAACTAAAGAAAAATTAGTTGCTAACTTGACAAAATTAATTATTTTAGAAATTCTAGCCTTAGATTTGGAGTTTTATTTAGGGCAACGACTTTTATTAACAAAACGAGCGTGAGGAGTTAGGTGGAGCATCAAAACTTATAAAAACTTGTTACTTAACGGTATCTGGTGTTGTGCAGTAACGACTCTTTTTAAAAGGTTGTAGGTTTAAGTCCGTTGTGGACAGTGGAGTAGATTTATGAGTAGGTTTAGTAAGTGTGGGTGCGTGTTTACCATTCAAAAAAAAAAATCAAAACTTACAAGGTGCAAATCTACGATAAAAGTATAAAACATAAGTCTACAAGTTTCCGAATTTATCATTTTTACTTGTATTTTTCTTATAATAGAGAGTGTTGCCTAATAGAAAGATTGTAACGCCTATCCAAACATAAAATTTCCAAGATTCTACGAACTATCGGGTCAATAACTATAAAATTTCCAAACATAAATTCATAAAACCAGTCAAAAGTACAAATATATCAAAAATTATCTGAGCGGGATATTTTCGAAGGTGTTTGGAAATAAACAACAAGCATCAACAGTCAAAACATGGCGCAATATTGCGAAAAACTCTTTCACCAAATTGTCAACCCTTTACCAGAGCTTTTCCTTTGTCCTTGCGAGCTCCACCGGCTATCATCAACAGTAAACATAAACCTTAGCGATTACACACGACACTAGGCATGTACATGTCATACTTATCTACGATCACAATCGCAGTTCATATAATACCATTGTAGTGCACTAACAACAATTAACCCGAATCACAATTTTCGAGATTAATCATGTCTTCCTATATTTGTAAGGTTTCCGACATCTCAATTGGATCCTAGTTGTGTCTCCTCGTATCCATAAAACTTTCATGCTTTACACATAATCACATTAATTACATTTTCACATATATAAGGCATGCGCATGTCACACAAAGGTGTAAATTTGCATGGTGTTTCAAATAAATTGATTCTTGCAGAGAGAGTGAGAGAGAACGTAAAGAGGGTAGTAAGAAACATATATAACATTCAAAAAATTTAAGGAAGAGATAACAGGAGCCTAATCGATTCGCTAAATCACACAAGGGGAATGATTGAGGGAATTAAATGTGAAGGAATTAAAAAGAAAAGAACATGTATTGTCTATATAAAAGTCACAACTGATAAACGAAATTCGTAAATTATAACAATACCACAGCTCTAAAAGTACCAAAATAGAAAAATATAATTAACACTTATTTTGAAAAAACTTCACATACATATATACGTACATACATATATATATATAATATTTTATTATAGATAGAAGTTAAAAGAAACAACAAAATATATATTTATTTACCAAAACCAAGATATGATGTAGTAAGAACAATCCGAAAATAACAAAGAAATAAAATTGACTTTCGTCTTGTTAAATGAATTTTCTATTTGGAATCAAGAAACGATTACCGATGCATGTGTTCACCGTTTCGACCACGCCGTGTACCATGCATTTTGTCATATCATGCATAATTTATATTTATATTATTATATAAAGTATTTAACCTTTTTTCTTATAACTCTTAAATTTTAAGTTATTTAAAATTACTATTCTACCCTTATCTACCAAAAAATGATTCTATAAAATAAACTTAATAACATTCTTTTTTCATAAATTCCATAATATTCCCTTTCCATAGCAAAACTTACGAAACAGAATATTCTATAAACTTAATAGCATTCCATAAATTCCAGAAAGGGAAAATATATAATATTCGCTTTTCACCTGCTAAATAAAAATTACAAAATTACATCTAAATTTCATTCCCTTTTCACCGGCTAAATAAAAATTACAAAATTACGTCTTGTGTATCCTCTTGATCAATACCTACCAAAACAACTCCTTACAAACCATTTTTATTCACCGTCGCCGCATTGCGCGGTTACCCCGCTAATATATATATATATATATATATATATTATATCTTAGCCGTCCAATTCCTCTTTTTGATTGCCCACCCATAGATTTCTTACATGCTCTTTGCCACACTCAATCCCCTCACGCTCTTTATCCATGAATTTCATTATCCAAAAATAAATGGCTAAAATTGGTTCTTGTACTAATAATGATTCTCAAATTAACCCTCTCAATATATATATATATATATATATATATTGGATCAATATAGGTCATATGCTTAAACATATATTTCAAATGGAAAATCTGGATCATTAGATTTTTTAAATCAATGGTCAAAATCTAATAATGACATTATTGTAATTAATTAAACAATAATAAAATGTAATTATAGAAGGAAAAGTATTATGGGAATCCCTCTTCCCATAAATCACGCCCCTTCCTTAAAAATATTGCTCTTTCCTTTTTTCCGCTCTAAGTCTTGTCCAACAGAAAATGATAAAATTTTCCGGTTGAAAATGATTATTTTTTGAGGTGAAAATGATAACAATATACAACATTCAAAGGGATAATATTATCCAGATAAACATGATAAAAATAGACTCATTTTAGCCGAAAATGATAAAAATACACATGTTTATACATGAAAATGATAAAAATTTCATGTTGAAAATAATAATATTTTCCAGATAAAAATGATAACAATATACAACATTCAAAATGATAATATTATCAATATGAAAATGATAAAAATAGACTCATTTTTATCTGAAAACGATATAAATACACATGTTTTTAGTTGAAAATGATATACATACACATGTTGCTAGCCGAAAATGAGATAAATACACTCATTCAGCCAAAAATGATATAAATACACATGTTTACAGCCGAAAATGATAAAAATTAACATGATTCAAAATGATAACATTTGGTATCATTTTTGTTGGGAAAAATAGGCTTACAAATATATCCTCTTTTGTTGACACAAAAATACATAACTTGTTTATATAATTGTATGTACTAACATTAACATATGTGCACATATACATATATATATTCAATCAAATATATTCTCATCTATGATCTACAAAATAAGCTTCATCAAATGGCCAAGCTTCAGTCGTCAAGATCCGAGTTCAAGTAGAAGCCGATGTTGAAGTCTCCTACAAATAAACGTTCAAAGTTTATGAGCTTACAAAATAAATAATTAAATGAGTTTAAGTTTTTATAAAATAATTTTTATAAAAACTTTTATAAAAATTGAGAAATTTTTTATAAAATCACAAGCTTGGTAGTCAAAGCAAATGAATTCCTATTTTGGCAAATACTAAACATAATCTTCTATTGAAATAAGCCAAAACCATATTTAGCAAAAGGAATCTCCCAAAGAGGTAAACTTCCAACATGCTTTGTGCATTTGGTTTCTAAACTACCATTTTTATGATTAAATTCAAACTTAAGAAGTATGACACTAACCCAACTTTTCTTAAGCTTCTTTTCAGTGCATTTTTATGGTAAAAATGGGTTGTGTGTGGTTTTGGTAAAAGCCCAACGTCTATATGCACAAGGCTCAAAAATCTCCAGCAGTGCGACGGTCGATCCCACGGTCTACCGTGGATCGACCGTGGACAGTCTGGACACTTTTTGAGCTTGCACCTTTTGCTTATTTAAGGTAACTCAAGTCTTGTTTTTTACCAACCTCTTGCAATCTGAAAAACACAGAACATATACAAAAACTTGTGAGCTCATATTCTTGATACAAATTCAACATCTCAAGATCAAGAATGAAGCAAGAGTGAAAGCCTTCAAAGTTCAAACACTACATTACCTTCTTGTATACTTGTAATTGTGTGAGGATCATCTCTAGCCTTAGAATTAGAGAGAAGTGAGGATCATCTCTAACCTTAGAATTAGAGAGAAGTGAGGATCATCTCTAGCCTTAGAATTAGAGAGAAGTGAGGATCATCTCTAGCCTTAGAATTAGAGAGAAGTAGTAAAAGATTTATCTCTACCTTCAAAGAGAGAAGTTAGTGAAGCAACTCTTGGTGGGTGAGGCCAAGGAGTGGATGTAGAGCAAGGTTGTTAACCCTTGCTTGAACCACTATAAATCATTGTGTCCAAACTACTCCATTGGTGATATCTTTCTTCCTTAAACTCTTTAATTACTTGCAAACATTGTTAAAAACTTCAAAAAGTGGGCATATAACCTATTCACCCCCCTCTAGGTTCTAACAATTTTTATATGGTTTACATTTTCAAAAATATGAAAAGAGTGGTCTTGTTTGAAAGAGGATTAAAAAAATGAATAGATTTATATAATTTTTTTGCTTAAATTCTTAAAAATGAAATACTTATAGTTATTAAAGATTTAAAGGATAAAAAATTAAAATAAAAAAGAAAGTTTGTGGGTTCCTTGAGGGAGGCGTGCTTTTTGAATTTAGAATTCTCAATTCCTATTTTGTCTTTTTAAATGAATGGTTGGGATTTGGCCTTTGAGATCTATGTTTAAGAGTGAGATTATGTGAAACCTATATATATACATAGGGAAATGATCTGCTAAAAAGAAAATTAAGCTACAAAAAGTAAGAAGAAATCTCAACCATTAGATTCATCAGATTTGATATTTGATAACTAACTTTTCTTTTTAAATTAATAAATTACAATCGGGTTAGTTAAGGGTATATTAGTCTTTTGATTACTTAACCACCTCCTAAAATCATGTAATCATATTTCATACTAAACATATTGATTCAAAAATTCAAAAAGGAGCGATGGATCTACATATTTGATGCACAACACGAATAATCAATTATAGAATTGATGCACTTCTAAAAATCATCAAATTTAAATTGATGCATATCAAGAAATCTAGATGCACAAGAAGTTTTCATTGATTAACGAAGCACAAAAGTAAAATACATGTGAACTAGATTCATAAACTTGAATATGATGAACAATCACCATAAAAAAACTAATGAATAAAAATAAATATTGATTAAAAAAGATGAATAGCGGGCACAAGATCAATCAATTGAGTCAATAGGGTTATTCTCCATTGTCCCACAATCATTAAGCACCAAACCATGACATTTAACTCCCACTATTGAGCGAGAATTCGAAGAAAGAAGTCTCGATGTTGGGACTGTTGACGCAACGCATGGGTTTGACCCTCCAAAATCTTTTCGGCTTATCCAATGTCGAATCAGAGACCATGGTTGTGTTCCTTGGACAATTTCTAGTCGATTCATGTGCATCTCTACCTCCAACACCATCGGCAACAACCTAAATTGAGGGTTGCGGCGGGCGGCCCCTAGGATTCCAAGTTTTGTGTTTTGCATGATTTGGAGTTAATGGAGGATCTAATGGACGATCAGGCTTCCATAATAAGGATAAGGAGGGGATTCCAACCTCCCCCACCAAGAATGGTGGTGATCCAACAGTGGATCTTGCCGGAATTAAAGAAACCGCCGGCCAAAAACCCTAATTCTCGAGAGAGAGTTCTAAAAGAGGGAATATGTTAATTTGCAGAGAGAATGCGTGGGAGAGAGAAAAAAAATTAAAAAGTCTCTATTTACCCTTTTGTTAGTTATGACACGTGTCATCTCCGGATTTCTCCTTACCATTTTTACCTTAAATCTATTTTTATTTGATCCTCGTTATATATATATATATATATATATATATATATATATATATGGCGAAATCAGTCGCTTGAGAGCTTCGGGTCAAGTGTTAGGGTGATTTATGTGGATATGCTTAGTAATCTAAATTGTAATGATTGATAGATGTGACATATTTAAGGGTGATTCTATTTAGACTCTCTTAATAATCTAAATTGACTTATTGATGTGATATATGTGAGTATACGTATAACTTGTATTGGAAATTCTAATTGATTGATGTGACATATGAGAGAACGAGTGTTCAAATAATAGCACCCGAGAGTTATTGTAAGAATGAGTATTTAAGTGAGAATGAGAAAACAAATTTTTACTATCAATTGGTTGTTGATCTATTTTATTTAACGGTCGCAATACCCGCTGCAAATTCTGGCTGTCGTAATTCATGGTTGTGTAATGAATAAAATAAAAGGTCAATCCGATCAGATCAAATGAAGAGTCATAATTAAGTTTCTCATTATCACCTAAATATCTATTATATAGGAAGAGTTCAAACAAGAACTGTTTTTCGTACGAAAACTACGAGAACCAATCTTAGCTCATGATTAAAATTAATCAATGGCTCAGATTTTTTGTCGGCTCATCAATGTTTCGTTAATGACGCATTAATGAGATTTATTTCGGGAAAATTAAGTCTCGCAAATTAATGACGGATCACCCGGATGCAAATTACGGTTAGGCAAATATATAAATTACCAAAATACTAATATTAATGAGTCATTAATGACATTAAAAACAGTTCTCATACGAAAAATAGTTCTCGTTTGAACTTTTGCCTATATATATAAAGAATGTTAATTATAATCCATACTTAATTCATAGTCCTAGCTAAGAGTCTAATATTAGCCTTTTGATCAATGACAGAAATGGTCCAGATTGCATTTTAAAATTGTATGCGGAATATTATTTTTATAATTCATATATAATTATATACTGAATCATCTGTAATTAAAATTATATATATATATATATATTATTATTATTATTATTATATTATTATTATATATTATATTGCACGGCATTTCACAACCCACTTTGCACGTCGTCTATTTCTTTTTACACCCTTTTTTGCATAACATGCATTTCTAACACAATCAATGCACCAGACACATCAAAGCTACATTAATTTGCCTTGTCACATAGGAATTCAAAAATATTAATAACAATAATAATAATAATATTATAAAATTATTACACTTGATCGATATTGTCAATGTCAATGTGATATCTGATATGTACGACTCTTTCTGATGCTATCAAAACCGTTGAGAGACGGACATGTGGCGGCGTCTGATTTGTGGGGATACAATCGAGATGAGTCCTCCGAGTGGTGGCTTCATCTTTGATCTGTAGATCATTTCGTCATATGGTCGTCTATAGAATCTTAAGAACGGAAGAAACGATTCCCGACATTTGTCAGTCTTGCTAAGGTGACACTCCTTTTTAAAGAAAAGAGCCGGGGAGTGTAGGAAAGAGGGTTTAGGGGTTCTCGGGTGGTTGATGGTCGAGTGATCCATCACTTGGGTTTTTTGTGGTAACGGGGTTGATGGGAAGAAACTTTTTCTCATTGTGTTCATGTTCCTAGCGGTTGGTGATGCAAATGAGTATGATCGGGCGTTAACAGGTGAGATCAAGGCAGGCCCTAGTACCGGGGTGGATGTAGGACCCACTTTGAACGACGGCTTGTCAGTCAAGGTTAGATACCAAGGTTTAAGGGAGTCAAAATGTTGGGAAACCGTGAAGGAAAACCGCGACGAAGAGCAAGATCCAACTTTAGCTTTGGTTGGCACAGATGAAGGATTAAAGCGAAGAGATGCAGCGCGTGGGTATGAAGTGAAGTGATTGAAGTCGGGAAACTCATCAAAATCAATCGAAGACACCATTGTCGTGATCGAAGATAACTCGATAAACGCCTTGACACCCTACAATTAAGTTAAACATATAATCATAAATTAGACATAATTAAATGAAAAATGTTAATATTTTTGTTAGAATGAAAAAAAATTAAAATGTGACATGTGAAGTGATATTGTTGTTATTGATATATGTGAAGTGATTACCTTCCAAAGATATGGAAAAAGAGAAGGAGGGTCAATGACAAAAGCCTTGTGTAAGCGACCAGGATAGTGTTCCCCTATGGTCTTCAATGCTGCCACTAGTATGTTCATAAACCCTGATGCTGACCTGAAAAAGCCTGTATTTTTCTCACCATCAGTACTTCATTTTGTTTTTATTATTAAAAAACTTAATTTTTTACATTTATTTATCTTTTTTAATTTCTAAACCCAATACAACTTTCTTAATATTAATATATCTTCATTATCATCAAATTATTTAAAGCTAAATTCTAGAAGGTAACAGTTTTGAAAAATAAGAAATTTGAAATTTTGAAAAAAAAAAGGTTGATGGATTCTGATTCACTAGTGTGAGTGTAGTCCCCTTATTAACGTTGTCATGGGACCAATTATCCATGATGGCTATAGTCAACAATGTTATTATTGGCCATCAAAAAAAAGGTGTTGACTTTAAAATAATTAATTTGCTAGTGAGAATTAAAGTCTCTTGTTTTATCAAATAATGCACTCTTTAGAGGTTGAGTGCTTTTGCTAGTGAGAATCAATCGGACTTTAATCTAGCGATATTAAGATGCGTAATTTTATATGACCCTCCTCAATTATCTACTTAGCCCTCTTGATTTGATATATGTGAGTGAAAAAGATGCATTGAAAATGTAACATTCTTGATTTGACATGTGAGTTTGTGAGGAGAGGGGGGCTAAATAGTAGCACCCTATTAAGATATAACTAAGGTATTCTTCGCTCTTAAAGGTTGAGAATTCAAGTTCTGTTAAGAACATAACGCGTAAATTAAGTGAGCGTATGTTTAACGGTTTAAAAATAATACACTTTATAACACTTATTTGGTTCTGGTTAATGTCAAATCATACATCAAATGAAGACTCAAAGTTACGGACTTACGTCAACGTCAAGAGTAACATCAAATAAATACGGATATATATATATATTTATATATTTTATTGTTTTATTTTGCCAAGAAAAGGAAAAACGAGGAGTAGGATGACCGGAATTAGTCGTGTGAGCAGGAGGACATAATAAGGGCAATTCCGGCAATTTCTGAAACAAGTCTGAGAAAGCTTGCCAGTCTTCCGACACATAAATGGCCATCAAAGTTAGATTTAATAACACATTAATGATGTATTAGGCGTGATTAAGGCAATTAAAGCAACAAGAGAGAGAGAGAGAGAGAGAGAGAGAGAGAGAGAGAGAGAGAGAGAGAGAGTATAAAAATCAGGGAATGAATGGGGCGTGATACTGTGACAAAGGAGCATTTCAGACTGTGAAAAAAAAAGAAAAGAAAAGGGTTTTTGGGAAGGACCACGTTGGAAGAATGTACATTAATTTCCAACATCCCAACTGACGTAAAGCCCCTCTAAATGTTTTGTCCGTAGGATATAATGTTATGAAATTCCATTTTTACCCTTTGGGTTTTCTATTGTTCTTCATTTTCTGCTTCTAAATTTATCTGTGGTGTACGTATACGGTGTAAAAGGTAGGTAATAGTAATTTGAAATTTGTTAAGTATCAAGTTTGACCAATTGAGAAGTATATTGATTAATAATTAAGATGAGATGGGGGGAATCTAGATTTTAAAATTATGTAACAAATGTCAAATGGTAAGTGAAATATTCAAATGTAAAGACTTACTTGCGTCAAATAAGACAACCAACTGTTCCACGGATTTTGCCATTGTTTGAATTGCAACCTCCAAAGTGAAAACCAACAAACGGGTGAACCTATACATTTTCAAAATTAATAATATTAATTATATATATATGTGTGTGTGTGTGTGTGTGTGGGAGAGAATATATGTGTTAAGTAAGTTAAAATTTCTTACACCTTTCCTTTTGTTTTTATACTCATTTTCGTCAACGAATGGTTTACTATATATATAAACCAATAACCACTTTTTTTTTCTGGTTTTAAAAACATTACTTTTGGAATACATATTTCACATCTGTTTATTATTTTTATTATACAAGTGGTTTCTTACAAAGCTTAATATTCAAAACATATATATATATATATATATATATGTATGTATATGTATATGTATGTATATATCATTTAGAGATTTGAATATCTTTTGTGACACTAGCTTCTATTCAAAACAGATGAGAAAATTTTATCTACTAAACAGACCAATTTGTAAATTTGTTACAAAAAACTTTATATACATTAGATACAAATATACAATACATGCATTAAAAATGAGAGGGAAAAGAGAATTGGCATCTGCATATAGTCACCAGTCACCACCACTCACCAACCCAATCCAACACATGCATGGCTAGAATATGTAGAGGACCACATCTAACATGCATGTGTTACACATAATATTTTCTCTAATATGAAAGCTAGCTAGTTTATCATATTTAACTTAATCCCAATGAATTAATATTTAATACGTGATCGAAGAAATAAAACTTACTGTTTCTGTGAGCGAAACTTGAGATAATCTTGCTTGATTCGAAAAATCTGTGACAATATCATGAATGAATCATTACCAGGGTTCAGAAAGAGAATTAATGACCCATTAATTGAAAGGTGATTTGTACCTTGTCAAAAAATAGTACTAATATGCACACCACCAAAAAAAAATTAACATAAAAAGTATGTACTATGCATTGCAAGAATCAATAAAAGAAGAGACGATAAAACTTTATAATTTTAATTAAAAGATTTTAACGTTATACAATTACTTTTACGGTTATGATTTATACATAACAATTTATGTATTATCAATATGCATCATGTTTGTTAAATTTTTGTATCTGTTATGTATGGACCAAATAATTACAAAATGCAAGATTACTAGCTCACAATATTATATCGTTAAAAGGGTAAGAAGTATATACCACAACAGGTCTGGATTGGTCATCATGACCGGCTACATAAGCCATGCCGTCGGCAATCTCGCCGGAAAACTCATCAGCTATGAGATGATCTGTAGTTTAAAAGCCAACATTAGAGACAAAACTAACAAACAACATAGATTAATTAAAAGTAAAAGAGAAAGTGAATTTTATTTACTACAAGCATTTACTTTTTAGATAGATTACTTTAATCATGAGACAGTATTTTGAGTACTTTAATGGTGCAAGTAATTCAAAGCCAAAAAAGCAAGATTCTATGGGTGTATCACAGGCCTGAATTGAACAAATAAAGGAAAACATATGATTTCTAAAGCAGCATGTATAAAAAGGGGAGATTCAAAATTATACTCCCATGGCTAAAAAGAATAATCTTACTTTTACAGAGAAATTAATAATCACAAATCATGTGTAATGATATTATAATCACAAGCACATGATGAACTTTTTTTGCATATTAGATTGTTGTGTTGATTTATTTGGTGTATCTGAATAGTAGCAACAGTAATTTATCAACATCCACTTTTCATAAGTGAAAAAAACATATCAAAACAGCACCTATTTTGAACAAAATATCTTTAGCAAATTTAGTTTTTGCAGAGTTCATAAAACATTTTTTATTTTAATTTATATTTATAATTAAGTAATTACTAAGTGCTAGTATGAATAGCATTAAATTAGAAGAAGTGTTAATGATTTAAAATATCATCAGTATTTAATAACATAACAACTAATAATAAATTAATGATGTAAAATGAAAATTTACATTACCTTCCTATAATTACATAAAAATTAGTAAGAAGAAATAATATATACATATTTTTTTAAACAGAAATAAACAAAAAGTAAAAGGTAGATCAAAGAGAGTATCCACAATTTGTTTCAGAATGATAACAAGCTAACAAGTGTATCTTCTTTACACGATACTCAATTTTCAAATTCAAAACAATCAGCTCATTCTGGAGTAAATCAGCATAAGCTTAACAGATCACGAGTCGAAAATGGAAGCAAACGGAAGAAAATTTACCGACGCCGAGATTTTCTCTCCATGAGAGACAAGCACGCAGCTGCTTCGCAGCTTTCTTCACACTCTCGCCTTTCGCTTTCAAAAACCTCCCAACGCAAGCTTCGTTACAAAATTTCTCCTGCAAATGTTTACGACTTCAGATCGATACACACACACACTTGTGTGTGAAATGTGAATGACGGAGAAGATCGATGAAGATGATAAACAGAGAGATAAATTAAAACAAATTACCTGTTTAACAGTGAGCGGAGAAGGTTTAGCAAGGAGATGAAGAACAGCTTCGATTCTGTGCTTCTCGATCTGCGTTTGGCGTGGAGAAGAAGTAGACGAAGCGTGATCTTTGTTTCCCATTTTGAAGGTAGAATTGAAGCAAGTGTGAGTAGTAATTAATCTCTGAGGAAAAACAAGGAGCAACAGAGATTCTGAAGTGTGACTTCCTTTTCACGCATTCATTTTATACACATTAATCTCGACTTCACTTGTTATTAGACTCTGTGTATGTGTGTGAAATGTGTGTGTGTGTGTGTTTTGGGGGGTGTGAGGAGGACGACGTATTTATAAGCGTAACGGAATCCGTTATGTGAACTGGAGGAGGAGTCAAAATCATGACGGCCGGAAAGCCGATTCCTAACGGAAACTGTTTGGGACCCACTCTTTTAAACTTTCCACTTTTAACCCTTTATTCTTCTTTACCTTCAAACTTCAAATGTCAAAATTAATGAGATTTACAAATATACAACTTGATTTCATTATTATATTGCTTAAACTAGTTTATTCTCCGTATAACTAGCAGAGTAATCGCGTAATATGATACTGACAAATATATAGTTTGTGTTTAATAACATGTTCAGTTTCAAAAATGTAAATGTATGATATTTACGAAATATGATGTCAACAAATAGTTTCTTTTGTTAATTTTCTCTCCTTTCTTAAATTTTCTTTATTTCTCTTTTTCTAATAAGCTCTTTTATTGGTTTTATAATGTAATTTTTTAAAAACAATAAAAAATGTAAAAAGATATATAATTATGTTTAATGAGTAGTTAAATAATATGTACCATAAATTAGTTGAAGTAATTAAGAAGATGACTGAAATGACTTTTGCTTTAAGTATTTGTATTATTCGTATAAAAATATATACTACTTAAAATTTAGCAGTGTTTATAAGTTAGAGGAGAGAGAATGTACCCTTTATATATTACTAGTATCGTATCAACACAATGTTGTAGTGGCGAATAATTTTTGTTTTGCAACATATCGCTTTCAAGAATTTAATGTTACGCTATTCGCTCGATTCAATGTTACAATTTTTTTCTTTAGCAACATATCCGATTTTTTTTCAAATTTTCTTTTATTTGCATCAACTATTTTATTAATTTTAAAAAGTAAATTCTAAAAGACATTAAATAAGAATAAAATTATATTTATGAAATAAGGAGAGTGAAGTTAATAAGATTTTTGAAATTGTTTTGATATATGTGGATAATTGTGTTTGTGAGGAAATATATTTTAAATGAATAATTAGTTAAAGTAAATTAGAAGAAAGAACGAAATGGTTAAAAATTGAGTGGATAAGATTAATTTAAATAGAATGAAAGATGTTGTTTTGATTAAATTTTAAGAAACTCTTAAAGTTAATGAGGTAAGAGAATGTTAAATGATTTATATAGTAGTATAAATTATAGATAAATATAGATTATCATTCTATCTATTTGTTTTTTCAATGACAGAACACACATCTCTTTTTCTTTATGTGGATGACGTTTTTCTTAGTGCATCTTCTCACACTCTACAACATCTTATTCGACTACTTTGTCACGACTTCCTATGATAGACATCAAACCAATCAAATTTTTCTAGACATCTTTATCGA
Organism: Dittrichia graveolens; assembly: GCA_038502395.1. Classification (NCBI taxonomy): domain Eukaryota; kingdom Viridiplantae; phylum Streptophyta; class Magnoliopsida; order Asterales; family Asteraceae; genus Dittrichia; species Dittrichia graveolens. Next base: position 19,106,103 of record JARJIL010000009.1, read on the forward strand.
CCGAACTAAACAAACCGTAGATTGTACCTTCGAAAATGTTAAATGGCAAACCCTTTCTCAAGGCAATAGGCTCAGACAAGACTTGGCCTCAAGAGGTCAACTATATTTGATTCAATTCTCTAGCACAATTAATCTAGCAAGGGCTCTTCAATACTTAACATTTATATGACCGGATCTATGTCTACATGTACAATAGTTTGTCTATATTATAAATGATCTACGCAAGTCGATCTAACGGGGAGGGGGCTTAAGAGTGTTCTATGACACATACGTTGTACTATGTATCTTATAATTTAACTTTTTTCTTCAACTACACATAAATTAACCGTGTACTTAAACCTTGACTAGGAAGAGTGTCCATCTACTAGGTGTTCAACATCCGGATATTGTGTTTTTTTTACATAATCATATTTCTTGGTCTCAAACTAAGACTACAATCTTTGGATCAAGTATTGAAGTCAAGAATCGTCTCATTCCAACGAAGTTGCTCAAATATGTTAGACTCGCAACCTTCTCCACAGGTTGTTATCACTTAGCACGATGGCCATAATCTGATAATCATCTGTACTGATAATGCCAGCGAGATGTATTTGTCCACTAAATTAATTTGGTGCAACATTAATAGACCAAACATATTGAAATCGACATTCACTTTATTCATGATAAAGTTGCCATCGACTCGGTTTGAGTTCTACATGTCCCTTCGATGCTAATATTTTCACCAAAGGACTCCTTACCAACCTTTTCAAGATTCTAGGACCAATTTGCACTTACTATTATCTTCTACTATGCAAATCGCGGGAAAATATTAGTGGATATATGTATTTTTAATATATTCTGCATAGTTGGCTTAGGCCCATAGTCTTTAGTATACAATATCTAGTTCCTATATAGTTTTAACGGAGGTCCGAGTTTTTGTGTGTTAATAAAACGTTGCCTTTCTATAAAAATATATTACTTCAATAATTTCTCATCATCTTTTAGGGGAAGACCTAGTATGTAGCACAAGGTAACACTCACAACCTTTCAATTTTTCGCTTACAATATTGAATTTTGTTGAGTTTTTTGTTTTATACAGATGTAACCCCTAACTATATCAATGCAACTCCTAAATTTTATTTCGGGATCCATCTCTTAATGTTTTGAGGTATTCTAAGAAGATGTTGTTTGATTTTATTCTGATCCTGGTTTGTTTTAGAATTGATTTTCAACAACTCTAGTTGTATGTATGGTGTCATATATCACACAAAAGTTCTAACACATGAAAAAGAACAAAACATATGGCCCATGTACTCATTACTATATCCTTGTACAATGGTTAAATTATTTAACACAATATTATGTCCTGGCAAATGGGGCATAAAAGAAAAAAAATGATTTAATATTATAGATTTTCCTTTAAAGTTGTAAAAATAACAATATTCAATTTTGTCGAAAAAAATATGTAAACAGTCATATATTTATCCGAAAGTAGAAAAACTACTTGTTTAAAGCTAACCTTTAGCCAAAGGAGTTATTAAATATAGATATCGACATATAACCAATTCGATGTCTATGACCATATAGCATAGTTATATATTTGCGAAGGTTAAGTTATATTTAATCACTTCAAAAATAAGATATTTATATCATATCACTTATTTTAAATAAACTGTCTTGTTTAAAAATGTGTGTTTGTCCATAAACGTTTTTAAAGAATAAGATCTTATTCTAAAAAACAAAAAGTATCGAAGTCTTCAGTTGTTAGAAACTTAGAAAATTTAAAAAAAAATCAAGTAATAGATAATAAATTAATAAAAACATTAAAAACCGTTGAAATGTAACTTAGGTTTTATTCTATTCGTAGCTTTGTTGAAATTTTTAACAAGGATTTGTTAATTTTCGTACATAGGGCATTTATTACCTTTTATTTGTTTACGTACGTACTTGCCTACCATACAAACTTGTAAAAGTTGTAATGATTTTTTCCCCACATACGTACTAGAGAAGAAAAATTCACACTATATTATGTAACGAATTTTCTACTTAACCCATCACTCAGAACGTACTTGTGTGCCAGCTCTTACGACATCAAATTTTAGAATTTACATACTACAAAATCAACAAATTCGACAATTTGAAAGTTACTCATATAATGCGTTTAAGTATAAAATCGTAAAATTATAAAATTTTCTTTAAAACTTAAGATTTACATTTTAAAAAAGGGATCTGTAAAAACCTTAAAAATTAAAACTTGAAATTTTAAAACTAAAACAATAAAAGATTTAATTTAAAACAATATTAGATTGTTTTTTTATATTTGATATTGTGATTATATCGTTTTGGTATTTTTTGACATTTTACTACTTTATTGTTGGTACTTTAGTATTTTGAATTGTCTTTATAATCATATTTAATGATGCCATTATTTTAATTTTATTTCAATCGTTTCATGACACGATTTATTGGTATTTGATAGAATTGTAGCGCATCACTTTTTTTAATTTTATTTATATAAGTTGAATAAATAATAAAAATGGAAATTTGAATCAAATTGTAACGAAAAGTCAACATTAGATCGAATTCTAATTTTGATTAAATAGATGGTTAAGATTACCGCCAAGGTTATTAAGATCGAGATCTTACCTAGGATCGTTTTTGTTTTTACAAGATCGGATCGTAAGATCGAGATCGGGATCTTAAGATCCTACCACAAGTCACTAAAGTTTTTTTAGGTTTTTATATGCTATAATTTTTATCAAAAATCAAGTATATAATATTTTTACGAGAGAATAAAATATTAAATTTTAAAATAACAAAACATCAGATCGTCCAAATTTTAAATTTTAAAAGAATAGATAACAACTCATCACAATTCATTGGTTTACATATCATAATAAAATTTAAATTGTGACTTTTAAACACAATCAATAAATCTAGAGCATATTATGCACAACATTAATTCTTTAATTCATAAAAAATCTTATTCTCGTAAACCTCTCTCTAATAACAAAAGAAAAATGAAAAATGTGACTTGTATAAAGTAGAAAATTGTAAACAATTATTTTTAATACAAGGTTGATCACTTAGAAAATAAAAATTAATAAAATAAAATAATAGTAATAACCAAAAAATGTAAAAAATAAAAATGTAAAATAATAGTAATAATTAAAAATTTTAAAAAAATAAAAAAAAATTAGGATCGTAGGATCGTAAGATCGCTATTTATTTATTTTATTAACGTAAGGGTCAAGATCGTCAATAAATTTAATGTAAATTAGTCTTTTATTTATACTAGAAGATTAAAGGTGGGTTTTATGCCCATATTTTAAGTTAGATGAGTTAAGTTTTAAATGTATTAAATTTTAATACCAATGTGTAAGATAGTATGAATAATAAAATTTTGCTTCTGTTAAATATAACCACCACACATGTAAAAACACATCTCAAAACTAAAAATTTGTAAGTTAAGGAATTTTTTTTAATATAATAGGATGACTATAAAGTTGTTTTAATTAATTTATAGTGTTAATAATAAAATCAATCCTATAATGGAATAAGAAAACCTTTACAACTGCATTGAGATGTTACTTTTTTACTTTTTGGGTTGAAAAGAATTTAAAGTCAAACTTGTAAGATATAAATAAATTGACATTTATATATAAACTAGCTTAATACTTCATGTATAAACACAAGTATGATTAAGTTAAATTTTAAATGTTTATGATATTAAAGAGTAGTAACATATATAGTAAAACATACATATAAATATAAAATATGTTAAAAAGAGGTAAATCTATTAAAAATAAGAAATTTATACATAACATCATCAAATTATTTGTAATACCTTTTTATAATCAAATTTGAATTTTTTTTAGTTTGATACAATTTGTATACGTGTTTATATAAATAACCATGAAAAATAGGTATATGTATCTACTAGTTGATTTGATTAAATATTCTTGTTAAAATATCTAAGTATTAACATACAAATTCATCAAAAAATGACATTTGAGGAAACAACCTATTTAAAAAATAAACGTGAATAATTGATAACAAAAATTTTAAAATTGAATGATAATATCATAATCTTTTTTTCTTTTAATATATATTAAATATCGTAGTTAGAGTTCCATTTATTAGAAAGTCCCCCTATTGCTATTGCATAATATACATATATATATATATATGTTTTTATTAGTATTATAAACTTTTATCTTTTGTGTGTGTGTCTCATAAGTCATAATTATGACCATAACAAGATCACATAATTTATTTTGAAATAGGTTTGCAATTTGGGAACACTAATGAGTTGAAAATATATAAAGTAATTAAACAATATCATACACAAAGGCTATAATTATAAGTATGTGGGTGAAGAAGGTAGTTGACAACACCATGCATGCAAGATAAGCATGAGAACCTGTCAAGCTCTTAATCTACATCATGATTGGTGATGATGATGACTTTTGTTGACCCATGAAGGAAGTCAACACAATTCAAACTGCATAAGGCTAATTATGAATCGCATCACATTCTACTCCTTATTTCTAAAGTTCGATTTAAATATATTTCCACTTTTTCCTTACAAGTAAGGTATATTACTCCCATTATATTAAGGTTTACTTCTACAAAATGTATTAAATTATACCTCAAATATTAATGTATGTATCCACCTTCTAAAAATGCTATTGTGTGTATCAAACTTTCAAAAAATATGTTATTGTATGTATTAAACTTTCTATTGTATGTATTAAACTTTCTATTGTATGTACTAAACTTATACCTTTTTTTATTTTTTATGTAATCAAAATACGTACAATAACAACACGTTAAAAGTTCAATACACACAATAACATTTTTTTAAGGTTGATACACACATTAACATTTGGGGCATAGTTTAATACATTTTGAAGAAGTAAACCCTTATATTAATAACTATACATAGATTAGGAACATAAATTTGAAAGTTTTACACTTACGGTTTTTTATATTGAGTTTTATATGCCTTTTTAGTTATATTAAGCATGATACCTACATAGTATTATGTTGGCGAATAGTTCCTGCCCAATAACTTATCGTTTTATAAAATATAGAGGTATGGTATCTGGTGAATTGTTTCTAACCAACTACATGTCGTTTTATTTCTTTCTCTTTATTCCATCAACATTTTTCTTTACTTTCAAAACGACTATTTAACTCATTCTTTGTGGTGGGGAAATATAGTATATGGAATAGTGTATTTATTTGTGAGTGTGTAAAATAGGGGAGAGTGTATGATTAATAATGGTTGAGAAATGAAAATCATTTGAGGGATATATTTATATTTTCTGATTGATGAAAGCTTAAGGGATTAAGTAAAGTATGAAAGAGAATGTTAAATATATTATAACATAGTATAGATAAATTTATTTATTGTTGGCACGGTAGATAAAAATCATAATGTGAACCCTTTTCTACTAATCTACTATCCACCCAAACCTAAAGGATCACGACCATTTAAAATAAGGATGTTGTTGGTTGGGCATTACTAATCTATCCTATTTCATTGTTTTTATACCTTTTTCTACTATCCGTTCAACCCTAAATAAGGGCGGTGTTGGTTATATTTCACTAGTTAAAAATTTCATATCTATCCTAATTTTTTATATTTCACTAGTTAAAATTTTCATCATCATTGTTTAAGCTTAAGCTTAAAAATGATTTGATAAATCGGTTAGATTTTTGTCTTTTTCATGAACTAAGGTGTAAGACACAGTTATATGAGCACTTGAGAATTTGCCTAGTGAGAAAGCCGGGAAAAGACCTAACAGGCATACAAGCTCACTCTCCCGGGGCAGCAGAGGAAGGCAAGATTTATTAGGAGGTGGGGCAACTAGCTAGCTTTAGTAGTAAGGATGGTTCCGGCTCTCCTGGTCTCCACCTACTTGTGGAAGAGGGGGGTGAGTTGAAATTAAGGTGTCAAGGCGCTCTTGGTTCACGCAAGAGTGCACATAGAATACCAAAATGACTTATTCATGTTCAAGCAAGCTTCAACAATACCATTGTGACTGTTACGGATGTAAGGGGTAATAGATTAGAGTATAGAAAAAAATCCATAGATTTATCTTATAAATTTCTAAGAGTTTGTTACCTAGATAAAAAAAGGTTAAAATTGTTGAACACCTATAACATTTCTCTAATGTTTAATTATAGTACATGAAGTTTTGTTATGCACTTGCCTATTAATGTTTACAAAAACGTGTTATTATGATAATTTCTTCATATGCAACTTGTTCAAGAATAGGCGGATTTTGAATCGACTTTCTTGGTCCAAGACATCAAATTCAAGAATTTTCATCAAGTGTAAGCCAAGAAATCACCAATTGAAGTTGATAAGCTATATCTCAAACCAAATCATTCAGCATCATCTCACATTTTTTTATGATCTGACTCATTTGAAACTCGTTTTTAGTCATTCTTTTTGCATTAGTTTATAGACATCTCGATTATCTCAGGAAGCAAATTAATATGATTAGTGGTGATTTGGATTTGGTCACACTGAAATAGCTTCATTTTCAAGGATAAAGAGGAAGTTCGTAGCTAATAGAGCATGGTGGTGGTGGTGGTGATTGTCACGTAGAAATAGCCTCATTTTCAAGGATGAAGAGGAAGTTCAATTATATATCACTAATACAGCTATGTTGTTCGTTTCTATAGGTTTTGGTTGATCATTCTCCTTTCCTATCATTCAATGTCTTGCTGGTTTGAGTTACTCTGTTATAATGAATGTCTCCTCTTACATGTTAGCTAGGGGTGTAAACAAGTCGAATCAAGCTCGAGCTCGGCTTGAAAATTTATCATAAGCTCGAGCTCGGCTCGATAGCTCGACGAGTTTTCATACTTGAAGCTCGAGCTCGGCTCGACAGGGTACATTTAGCTCGAATTCGGCTCGAAAAGCTCGAAATAATATAAAAAAACTTAAATTCAAAAACCAAATTATTCAAAATATAAATAAAATCTGAAATTAAATTTTTTTTGTAACTACTTATTATAAATAATATGTATATAAAGTAGATTTATTTCAATAAACGCTTAGTTTTAATATGTTCTAATATTAGCCAATCATATATACATATCACATATATAAATATACATATACTATACAAAGCTCGAAAAGCTCGATAAGGACTCAAGCCGAACTCTTAGAAGCTTGAGCTCGACTCGTTAAATAATTCGAGCTCATTTTTTGGGCTCGAGCTCGAACTCGAGCTCGATAAAGTTTGACTCGAACGAGCCGAGCTCGAGTTCGAGCTCGAGTTACTCAATAAAAGCTCGACTCGTTTACATTAGCATATGCAATATGGAAAATGCATCCATGAAATTGGAAGGTTGATATGAATATGCAAAAGTATATTTGTTTATCAATAGCCTTATTATTTTAAAAGAATCATAGTGAGTGCATGCATATGTAATTAAAAGTTGCATTCAATTTATATGCATAATAAAAAGAGTGAAAGCTTATTTAATTATCCAAAAATTTAGTTTATCATAGATGCATTTTCATATGAGTCATTTCTCATCAACTCATAACCTATGCTTAATATGTGTTTTCACATACCAAATAACTACAATTTAATATGCATTTTTCATACCATGCACACAAAACTTCAAAAAAAAAGTTAGTAAAAGACATGCATAGTTTTAACATTTTTCTGCCCACGTGTGCATTTTCATATAGGCTTTCCAATGTAACACAATTAAATAATTAAATGCATAAACCATCATTGATCATACCTAATGGCAAAATAGTAATATTTACCAAACCCTAATGTCAAAACTATCAACAAAAACAATAAAAGAAAAAAAGAACCATAGATACTATATATCCTCAAGTGTCACGAATTAAACTACCAAACCATCATCTTGTACAAGTTTTCCTTTTTTTATTATTATATTTGTTTACATATATATATATATATATATAAAATTAAAAATAAGACAACTACTAAAAACAAAGTAATTATTATTTTAATATAATTAATTAATTAATAACTAAACTGAAAAGCTTAATTATTCGATCTAGGTGTACGATATATGTTTATATGTTAGAAAACAACCGTAAATTTTGGGTAGTCAACTAACATGTATCCTGCGACTTGTATCAATAGATATACCTACCTATCTATGCAAAAGTAAAGTTTATCAAATCATTTTTTTAATAAAATAAGATAATTAATGTTATTAATTCCAATTAAGAATTATCTATTGTGTTAAATAATAATAAAAAAATTAGTTTGAGAAAAGATCACAAGTTGATAATAAATGAAGTTAAAGAAACTACGACTTAAAAAAGGTGTGAAGTCATACTTATCGTAAAAAATAAAGTAAATTAGCATCGGGTTAAAGAGACCCAAGTGGGCTTCTTGTCCACTATCTCATCGTCACCATGACGCAGTCTACCCACTACCCTCGCCTCGTCACCCCCTCCTCATTTGTTTCCCTGTCTTGCTCATAACGCCTCAAAACAGTAATACTACCGTTTAACAAAAAAAAACGCATGAGCCAGTGTATTGTTATGTCAGTCGGTCATTAGATGCATCACTACGCATGGGAAGTTAATCATAGAAAAGTCATATTGAAGTAACAGTTGGTTATAACTATAATACAATCACCACCACGATTAACTGTAATGTAAGAAATAACAACCTCTAAATCAGGAAATACATGTGTATATGTGTGATATATATATATATATATATATATATATATATATTATGACCATATATTTTTCTACATTCATCGGTCTTGTACATCACTAAGTTAGGATGCATAACGTACGAATGAGCATAATTTTCAAATACACAACTTTGATATAAAATGTCCATACATTTTACACATGTACAATTCCCCCCTCCCCCCCCCCCCCCCCCCTCCCCCTTTAATTTGATATATACTATATATTTATTCGGAAGAGGAGAGTAAATAACCTCGAGAATAGACGAAAGATGGACAAAAAGGACAATATGTATATATTTTCACACAAATCAGAAACCCCATAAGTCAAAGCTTTGTTAATAGCAGTCCTCTATTAAATGTAAAATATATAAATAATTAAAAAAAAAAACCCTAATTAGTTTCCGTCATGTCTACGGCGGATGCTCACTCTACTCCACACTTACAAAACATTCTTGAGGCGTCAACATCTCACATATTCTAAACTCCAAGTAGAATCAAACAAAAACAAGTTCCACCGACCGTCAACTTCAAGAACTCAAAGTCAAACTTCAAACCATGGTTATTTTATTAGTTTAATATATATATGCTACGTGTTATCTCAAAATATGGGCCTTTCTTGCATATTATATGAGGTTTCTTATTGATTTTTTTAGTTAATTACTTGCTAAGTTGATGAAAGTTTCAAAGTTTGAAAGATGTGCACAAAAGTTAAGGTGCATTAAAGCTTTACAAACGGTAAGTTTTGATGGTACAAAGGTGTGATGTTCATATGAAATTTGACTTTAAATAGTCGAATCTTTTCATTTGTATATTTGGAAAGAAAAACCCTATTTAAGCTTCTTTTGTAATATCCTCCTACCCATTAAGTCGAATAACAATCAAAACACTTTAACTATGCTTTCTTAGTTTTCAAAAACTTGCTCAAAGGATATACTATATCAAAAAAGAACATGTTTTGCTTAAAATGTCATATACAATACACTTAATTTTCTATATTAGTACACCCTATTTGATAAGATGTTACAATGTATATGACATAACCTCCCACAGCATGTTGCCTTCGGAGTTGAGTTTGTAGGTAATCCGAGTTGGCTTTGAAAATCGGTAGAGTTTGGTTTGAGGTTTATGGATGGATAGGTGCCGATGATGAGGTGTTTGGGTTTTGTGGGTGCCTGAAATAGGTGGTGGTTTAATTTTATGAAGGTAATCAAAGTTTTTTTGATGTCATCAAAGTTGGGTTTGAAGATACGTGGATGGGTGAGTAGAGATTGGTGTTGGTTGTAGTTTACAATGGTAATCAGAGTTGAGTTTAAAGGTCATTAGAGATTGGATGTCACTGGAATCTAGGATGTGGCTGGAGAAAGTTGTCACGGTTATGTTACCGGCTAGTAACCTGAAGAAAGTGGTATACCTAAATCTTATTAGTTGTTGCACCTAATTCTTGTTTAAATAATAAGGTTATTCACTACCATCCCTCAGACCCTCCCTTTTTTGTTGTCACATCATCTTTCTCTTTCCTATTTGGTCCAATCTTTTTAAATCTACTACCATCCCTTAAAACCCTCTCTTTCTATCAAATTCCATATGTTTAGATTAAATATGAGAGAAGAGAGAAAGCGGAGAAAAAAAGAGAAGAGGACTGAGACTAAGAGAAAGAGGAGAGAGAAGAACTCGAATTGGCAGAACCTCGAGGAGACAGAGAGAGAAAGCGGAGGAAAAAAAAAGAATAGGACTGAGATTGAGAAAAAGTGTAACACCCCAAAGTTTGTATTTGTAACACCCGCAAACCTGGGCTAGTTGATTAGCGGGTTAGCAGTGCATGCTTATTTGCATTTTAATTAATTATATGATTTTGAGTTAATTAATTAGTTAGTTAATTAATTAATTGAAATTATTATGTATATATGTATAAATGCTGAAACTTTTATGTATGATGATAACATGTATATATGTACATATGTAAGTATGTATGCATGTTAAATGGATAAAGATTGAAAGCCACCTCCTGCTTTGGTTAATATAAGATATGTGTGTACGTGTATGATTTAGAATTTCATCTGCTCATTATTTTCTAAAGAGAAAAAGCGTGTGTGTGTGTGTGAAACTTACCTCCCGTCGAAGAAACCTTCAAAGAAGGAAAACTTGGATTTGCATTAGGTGAAGAATTTGTGATTATTAATTTAAAAGAAGGTTAGTTATTGATTATAGCATGATTAGATCGTTTTGGTATATTTTTATGTTGAAATATATGAATATATGAGATATCACCATTGATGGTCTTTGAAGCTTATTTGAGTAAATAGGTTTTGTATGTTTAGTGATTTATATGATTAAAAGGTGTTTGTGATATGTGAATATATGTTTATAGATGATTGAATATGTTTTGATAAGCTTTGATGAGTTTTGTAAAATCTGGAAATAAGGCCATGAATGTTTGAAGTTGGCGGTTTTTGTATTGAAGAAGAAGATGATAAATCCGATGTTAATGAAATCCGGATACCCCAAAATCCGGTACATCTTAAATCCGATAGTCTTGAAAACCGATATGCTTGAGAAACCGATACACATGAATCCGATAATGTCTGAATCCAGTATTTCCCATAAACCGACACTCCAAATCCGATAACCCAGAATCCGGATATTTGAAATCCAAGAACCAAAATCTGATGTCCCAAATCCGACAGACTTGAAATCCGGCGGATTCTCTAATCCGACATTTTAAGAATCCGACACTTGGGGTCTGATTTGAAGTTGTTTTGATATATATGCTATCTTATGAGAATTTATGTTAGAGTTTATAAGAAATGAGATATAAATATATGTGGACATATATATTTATGAGATTCGAGACTGATTTCGTTGTTACCGTGTTTTCAGGCAATCCAAAGACTCAGCAATATAAGATCTCTGAGTTACACGTTTGGAATCAAGAGGTGAGTGGACGTTAATCGCAGATAGTAAAGATTATGGTTGATGTTATTGATGTGATGTATGCGTATGTGATTGATAGACTGTTGAGTCTGATTGTTGATTGATTATATCTGTTGCATGATTATTTGGCCGATACGCACTCTTTGGAGTTGCATTTGAGAAGTCAGCTATGCGTGGAATTGGGTTGGGCTCGTTTACTAGTTGGTTGAACAGTGGTAGTCTTACTGATGCATGCGTTGCATCAGAGGGGAATTTCACTGTGCCAACTCAGTAGAGGGCTATCGGTAAACCTTTGCTTTGGCCGGCATTGTTTGTAGGTTCTGCGCCGAACCGCCGGTCTTCTTTATTGTGTGATTACATGCTTTGATATTGACTATTGATGTTTACTTTTGTGTTTGGTTTCTGCTCACTTAGCTTTGTGCTAATTTCCCTCAGTTGTTGTTTTTGCAGGTTTGTGGGTTGTTGGTGGTTGTAGAAGGAAAGCTCGACCATGCTCTGATAGTTTTTGATTTAAAAAAAACAAGTCAATATTTTGTAACACCATGACATTTGTTTTGTTGGTTGTAAACAGATATGTGTAGTTTGTAAATGTTTGAGTTGTATGCAAAGTCAATTTGATTAATTAAGCTTTCGCAGCGTATTTAAAAAAATGGCTTTGATTTTCCGGTGTTACAGTAAGTATGTAAATTATTTTAATTGAGTATTGTGTTAATTAGGAATTTCCTAATTAAGATTAGAGGTGTTTGTTAAACTAGAGCGGCTAAAGCTATTATATTGATAGATGTTAAGTTCAGAGGGGTTGTTTTGCAATTCTTGAAAGTGTGTGTGTATGTTTGTATGTATGTATGTATATATATATATATATTATGGTTGTAGTTGACTTGAACCTTCCAAATTACACAGCCACACACCTAGTAGCCCATTTCCATGTACTTTTGGATCAAGATCAGCAAGATTAGAGTGATATAACAATACAAGTAATCCCTAGTAGCAAGGTATGTGTTCTTGATTGAGTTTTGTGTGATTTGGGTCAAGAAAGTGATTTCAATGGAGGAATCATTCATCTTTGCATGATAATATGTTTATAGATGTTGTTTAGTAGTTTTAGTAGTTGTAACATGGTTTACAAGTATTGGAAAACACTTGTTTTGAGTTTGTTTGTAATTTTGGTCGGAAAATAGCAGGGTAGTCGCGAACTGCTGCTACAGTTCATAAGGCATATGCGTGCCTATGGGGGTACGATCGTACCAGGTAATCGTAACCGCCATTGTTCTTCAGGTCCGGGTGTGCCGAGGCTTGGGTGTACCTATGTAAGGTACGAGCGTGTTTGGCCCAGTACGCCCAGGTTTGGATTGGGCTTGAGATGAAAGGCACGGGCGTGCCTTAAAGAAAGAACGGGCGTGCCTTTGCCCTATACAATTATAGTTGTTCAGCAGAGCTGTAAGCTTGATACACTATTCATATATTGCTTGTAGGCAATAGTTGTTGACGTATATGCTGAGGTACTATTGGGTTAGCACTGTTGACATATATCTGAATACTAAGGTAAGTGTACTACCTCTTTGTATGAATAGTACGTACGTGATTATATTTTATATTCAGAACAGTATGCAGGCATCTATGTTATATACGTGTTGTATGATAACTATGTTGTGAGATAGCTATGATATATATTCTTTGTACAGCAGAGGTGCATAGCTATGAAGGTGGTATAGCTATACACCAGAGCAGTGACAGGGTGTACAGCTATGCAGGTGGTATAACTATACACTAGAGTAGTGACAGGGTGTACAGCTACGCAGGTGGTGTAGCTGTATACAAGAGCGGTGACAGGGTATACAACTATGCAGGTGGTGTAGCTGTATACCAGAACGGTGACAGGGGTACAGCTACGCAGGTGGTATAGCTGTATACTAGAACGGTGATAGGGGTACAACTATGTAGGTGGTGTAGCTGTATACCAGAATGGTGTTAGGGGGTATGATTACGCGGGTGGTGTAGTTATACTCCAGGATAGTAACAATATGTGTAGGTTCGCAGGTGTTACAACTCGGAGGCGAGATATCCTGGGGAGACTTTACTCCTGTTATTTCTTATGTTCAATTAGTATGCTCACTAAGCGTTAACTTATGTTCCGGTGTTGCATGTTGCAAGTGGCTCAGGTTCCAGCAAGGGTAAGGCCCCAACTCCGTAATTGGTTGAATAGCTCCTGGTGTTGGAAAGTAAACAATTAACACAATTAACGCAACTTTTGTATCTTGTTAGCATGTATGGAATTATAAACCAGCATTTTGTAAACTCTAATAAACTTTTTAGTGCTAAACAGTTAAAGTATGTATTTGGTTTTAAACTAGAAAAGGCGGTGTTACAGAGTGAGAAGAACTCGAGTTGGCATAACCTTGAGGAGATAGAGAGAGAAAGCGGAGAAAAAAAGAGAAGAGAACTGAGATTGAGAGAAAGAGGAGAGAGAGAGAGAGAATAACTCGAGTTGGCATAACCTTGAGGGGATGGAACCTGCGAGTTGGAGTTGGCGATGCTCTGTGAGCCCAAGAGGACCCACCCTTTACTCTCGGGATGGTAGCCGATAGCCTAAAGTATAACCAATTAAATTTGAAAAATATTCCACCAAAGTCTTGATATCACTCAATAATAGTAACCAATTCTAAAATTTGTTCTACTTTTTAGAAACTTACCCTTTTTACATGTTAGTAAGTCATGTTGTTAATTAATTATTTAAATTATTAATAAAACAAACATAAATAATAAGTTTAAAACCCATTAATAATCTAAAAATATATAATATATCCATTTAATTGATTTATCCTCAACAATTTTAGAGTTAATTGTCTAATTCTTTCTTTAACTTTGCTATATCTTTCGATTTGGTCCTTTAACTTCAAAAGTGACCAGGATAGTCCTTTAAGATCCATTTTGTTGCGAGAATAGTCATTTCTAACATTAGCCGTTAGTCATCTCCGTTAAATTAGGGTAAAATGACAATTTTGCAATTTTACCCTTATTATATTTAATATGTTTTAATTAATTAATTATATATAATAAAAAAATTAAACCCTTTGTCTCTTTATCTCGCTCTCTCTACACATCTATCGACCATCCCTTCAAATCTCTAAAACCACCACCCCCACCGGACACCATCTCTAAAATCACCACCACCATCGGACACCATCTTTGAAACCATCACCGCCACTTTTCTCTCTTTCTCTCTGCTCTATTTTCGGCCACCACCACCAAACAAATCTCTAGTCAACACTATTGCCACTACGTCCCACCATCACCAACCACCATTAGACACACACACACAACAAATCTATCAAAAAAAGACAGCAGTGGAAACATACTTACAGATCTAAAGGAAAAGAAGAAGAATCACGTAGGTGTTTCATCTATTTGTGTTGTTGTTTGTATTCCATTTTTTACTTGATTCAAGCAACTCGCAAGTAGGGTTTTTAGTGCCGCTGTCCATTTTTAGTCTATTCAAGCAACTCATATCGAAATCGAAAGATCTAACAAATTAAAGAACGAATTAAACAATTAACTCATATTAATTATTTAAAAAGTGTTTCAATACACATTTAAATTTTGTTACATAACCCATTTAATTGATCAAAGCTTTAGCATTTTTTAAGACAAAATCGCTACATTTTTTACAATGATTTGACAAAGCACCTGATTTTCTATACCAAGACAGAAATAAACATGCATTAAAAACAGAAATATACATGAATTTAAATAATAATTTAGAAATTAAGTAAATAAAAGACAACCTTTTTACATTTAAAAACTTTTTTTAACAACAAAAGAAAATTAAGACCAAATAAGATACATCTCTTTGTCAATCTCTTGAGTTCTATATATTAAAAATGTAGTCAAATTCCCTATACTATCAATCGAGGAACTAAATAAGTATATTCTCATGAGAAATTCAGGGATATTTTTGTAAATTCAACATTAACTCATGATAATTTATATTCTCATGGGTGAGTTTCTCATGATATTTAGTTGCCACATTTTAAATTATATTTTATCTACTCTCCATCTTCTCTTTCTTCTCTCATTTTTTCATTTATGTAACTTTATCTCTCTAATTTTTCTTCTTCTCTGTCCAAAAGAAAGCTTACTTTCTTCTTATTTGATTTTGATTTCTCTCAACTATTTTATGGTTAAAAAGTTAGGATGCATAAATAAGAGCTTAGTTAATTAAATTATAAATATTGTTAATTAAATAAAAACATTATATATAAATTAAGATTTGAAGAATATATATTTCTATGGTGACGAAGTTGTTAAGTTGTAATCAATTACAAAATTATGTAGTTTTTAATGTTAGAAAATTTTAAATGAATTCTATGTAACAATATTCGAAACTTCGTTTAATTAATATATATTTCGTTAAAACCGGTTCTCAAATGAACTTTTCATTATATAGGGGAAGGTTCTGTTGAGAACCAATATTAGAATGAGAACCGCGAAAACCAATCTTAGCCGTTCATTTTGGATAATGCAATTCATGGATGAAGAGCGTGGGGGATTGAGTGTGACATAGTGCATGTAAGGAATTCATGGGTAAGCAATCCAATTGAAGGAGGGGGAATTAGATGGCTAAGATTGATTCTCGCAGTTCTCGTAATAAAAACGGTTCTCAAATTAACTTTTCACAACTTTTATGTTTCTTTCTTTAAAATATAAAGTAACGAGGTATCATGTATAACACAAATACCTTTTTCTGTATATAAATATTAAAAATGTATTTAAAGGCTAATGATTTTTAATAATATTTTACATATGATAATAAATTTTATGGCTTTTATTTTTTCTCTCGCATTTTGCGAGGGCTATTAATTGCTTGTTAGTATTCAAAAGAGGTAAATTAACTAAATAATAGTTATTTTGATTTATCTCCGTCACGTTTATAGACTCTCTTACATTTAGTACGTCTATTATCTCTTTTACACCTACCTTTTGACCTCGCTTTGTTGTGGGTCTTTTTTTTTCTAAGGAATGACAACAAGATGGGTTGGGGGCGGGGATTGGTCCCCCGTCCCTATCACTGTTTAATAAAATTCGGCGATTTAAACGGAAATTCCTGTCGGAGAACCGGGAAAAATCACGGGAAAACGGGTATAACCGTTTAATATAAACATGTGATTAAACGAGTACTTTTTACCGTGAAGATACCCGTTAAAGTAAAATTGTGATTTTGCACCATGGAGATCATCACCGTTAAGATTTTACCACGAATTCAGAAAACGATTATACTAAATTATACAACATTGTCAAATACAAACATATCTGAACCGAAATTTATGTCTTAAAGAGTCTAATGCATCTAATATAACAAAACCAAACAATCCAATTAAAGACAACGATTAAAATTAGGTTGTGTGAAAGTATATAAAAATTTGTACATTTTCTATTAAGTTTATGTACATTAATATATATATATAATATATAATTAATATTAAATTATAACCGTGTATCTGGTTTTCGGGGCTGGATATCAGGTAATCGGGGTGTGGATCATCAAACCCGTCCCCATTTAAAATAATCAGGTTTTTTCCGTCACCGTCCCGTTTATTGTCTCTAAACCCACCCCGTCGATTTTCAATTTTCCCAAATGATTTTGGTTTTTTCTGCTATCCCTATTATTCTTGCAAGAGTATTGTGCCAATAATTTGTACAAGTCATTTTCCTTCTTATCTTAACCTTTGAATATTTATTCTCATTTTCTCAAACATCTCCTTTCCTTTTTTATTTTTGGCTTAGCATTAACATTTGTATTTCTGTTAGGATTTATAGGCTTAATGTCATGTTTTAGGTCACAATGGTTAAAAATTTTAATGACTTGTTAATGTGATATCCTAAGAAAATTAAGTCAATCAAATAATAACTCATCCATCAGAATATAATTCATAGTTGTGTAAATATATAAATGACTAAAATACCTCTATCAATATATCATTAATGGTGTTACAAATAGTTCTCCCAATTATCGTACGAAAATTATTTCTCGATTGAATTTTTTTCATATATATATATATATATAATTAAATAATAAGTTTAATAATGGGAAAAGTAAACTTAGAACTTGAAATAAAGTTCAAAATTTGAATTGGTGTTATTATTATGTTAATGATGGATTCAAAGTTGGTGAGTGGGCCTGTGACACTAGTTCAAAAAGCATGTTATGGATTTAGATCAAGTGTCTGTGTGGACCTGCCTTTAACCATGTCAAGTTTCTCTCTGTTTTATTATTTTAATAAGCCTTCTAAAGGCCCATTTCACTTTGACTTGTTCAATTAATATTATTTTAATATTAAATTTATAATAATAATAATAATAATAATAAACTATTTGAATTATTGCATCTTCTATCCTAAGTTTGACTTCTAAAGGTCTTGCTACACCTGTTTCTATGGCTGTTTTGGGTTTCAAATCTTGTTTTGTAAAAACCTAGAGGGATCTTAAATAAAAGTTGATAAAGTATCTGATCCGACTACTATCCGAGTATTAATGCTTTGATTAAACGTAAGAGTTTAGGTTGCGAGACATAACTTTAAACTGTTTGATCTAAGAGAGAGAGGGAGAGACAAAATCTTGTCATTTGTAAAGGTGGTGATTCTCACATAATAAAATTAGTCATACATAACAAGTTTATGCGTCATCATGGGTCTCCTCGTGTATTATGCTGAATTTAGGTTATGACTTATGACTAAAAGATCAAGGCCAATGACGCTAAAATTATATTTTAACATATAGCTAAACTTAGTCACATTTGTAAACACTAGCATCATACCCGCGCAATGCTACGGCGGCAAATAGTTTTTGGTTTACAATATGTCGCTTTCATTCGTGCGATTTAATGTCACGAAAAAGTTTTCTATAACAACATGTCTGGTTTTTTTTTTCAAATTTTGTTTTATTTACAACTATTTTATTAATTTTAAAAATAAATTCTAAAAGACAATAAAATAAGAAAAAAGATTTATATTGATGAAATAAAGAGAAAAGTTAATAAGATTTTAAAAATTATGTTGATGTGGGTGGATAATTATGTTAGTATGAGAGAATATATTTTAAATAAAAAGCTAAAGTAAATTAGGAGAGAATATAATAGTTAAAGATTGAGTGGATGAGATTAATTTAGATTAAATGAAGGGTCAAGATTTTATATTGATTGAATTTTAAGAAGTCTTAAAATTTAAGAGCAGAGAGAATGTTAAATGGTTTATATAGTAGTATAGATAAGCTTTATTTATTAAATTAATTTATATGACTTTTGACTAGTTAAAAACATGACATATATACAATGTTTTAAGACCCAGGTAGACCAGTCCAATCGAACCAGTTGACCCTTTTTGACCCGGTTTATTATATATTTTTAATTTTTTTTAACCGTAAATTTCTAACTCACTTTCCAATGTCTCAAAATCTATAATTTAGTTTGATTGTAAACCTATAAGAATTGTTATTTGATGTTTAAATTTCCTTTTTTTTGTATTGTATGCTATGTTAAACTTGATTAATATGTTCGGATTGATGATATTGTATGTTTATGTTTATTTGTTATTGTAAGCAATGTTTTCTTTATTTTTTGCAATTTATATGTATGTTTACACACACACACAAAAACACACACACACACACACACACACACATATATATATATATATATATACTAGCATCATACCCGCGCAATGCTGCGGCGGTAAATAGATTTTGGTTTACAATATGTCGTTTTCAAAAATGTAATGATATGTTATTCGCGTGATTCAATATCACGAAAAAGTTTTCTACAGCAACATATCCGGTTTTTTTTCAAATTTTCTTTTATATACATTTAACTATTTTATTAATTTTAGAAATGAATTCTAAAAGACAATAAAATAAGAAAAAAGATTTATATTGATGAAATAAAGAGAAAATTTAATAAGATTTTAAAAATTATGTTGATGTGGGTGGATAATTGTGTTAGTATGAGAGAATATATTTTGAATAAAATGTTAAAGTAAATTAAGAGAAAATAAAATAGTTAAAGATTGAGTGGATGAGATTAATTTGGATTAAATGAAGAGTCAAGATTATATATTGATTGAATTTTAAGAAGTCTTAAAATTTAAGAGCGGAGAGAATATTAAATGTTTTATATAGTAGTATAGATAATTAGTAGTTTCAAAACTTAGTCACATTACTTTCAAGTTATATGTTATAATGACCAAAGTGCAGCTTTTACAATAATGCAATTCTTATATTTTACTGAAGTTTATGTGGTGCATATTTATGCAAGTGCGGCAATAAAAATGAAAAAAGAATTTATTATTTTAAGAAGAATAAAAGATAATGTTTTACAGAAAACATATTAGATTCTTAAATAAATTGTGTAATTATCATTTAAAATTAGCTGTTTATAAACTTTATTTAAAAATATTCTTTATTTCTGATTTTCTTAACCTATCTAACATTTTTACGAAGTTTAAGTTTATTAGATTTAATATAATTTCAAGAAATTTAAGATTATACATAATTATCATAAGTTTACATTTTAGTTAAATTTATGTGCATTAAATACTTTTATATGAATTTGTATATTATTAAGGGTTTAGTTTATGAAAATGTATTTAAGTTGTCAACTTTTGCTATTGTATATACTGAAAACTTTCAAATTTACCATTTAGTGTACTGGACTTTTAAAAGTTAGCATTTAATGTATTCAATCTGCTATAGGAGGTTACCTGTTGATGTGGCACAGATTTTGCCGACGTGGTTGGTGACATTGCAAGTGACATGCAGTTTCTAATTTAAAATTAATTCAATACAAACCTGATATTTATTTTAAATAATAATAATGATAATGTAATTTTAATGATAATAATATAATAATAATCTCAAGAACATTCTCCCAAGTCCCAAATCGATCTGCAAAGCATTCTTCAATAACTGAAGAACACCATCAAATTTTCATCATCTACCTTTGCTTCCATTAATCATCTACACTTCACTTGGTAGCAAATGGGTTTTACTTAGTTCCATTCATACCCTACTTCCATTCATCTAATCAAATAGTAGATGGGTTGATTCATACATTGATTAAAGATAATCATAGTTGGATGTTCTTGGTGAGGCAAACTGATTCTTCATCTACGTTTGTTCCTTCGATGAGGGTGTCGATTAAGTTCATATCTACCATCGATTATGTTTGGGTTTGCGATTCTTTACATGGGGTTTGGATTTAGGGTTTCGATTAAGTTCACCTCTACCATCGTTCCACAAAAATGAGATTCGAAAACCCTAAACCCAAATTTTGAATGGTACCAACTGGAATCGTTCCCAGATTCATTCAAGTGGAAAATCGATCTTTGTTCAATGATCTGAAAATCCCAAACCAATTGTCAATCGGAGAACCCTAAACTGGAATGGTACCAACCATTTAAGTTGGTTTTAGACCCGATGCATTTTCTTCTTGAAGACGAAGGTATGGGTTTGAGTTTTTAGGGTTCTTGTTTGATTGTTATATTTTAATGTTCAATTTGTGCCCTAAATCTAAGTTCTTTTAGGATTTCAATTTCTTATCGGTTCTTTTGTTAATTCTTTTTTTTTTGTGTTTCCATCTTCATCAATGGTTGTAAGTTTTAATTTTCATCTTCATTGATGAGGGTTCTAAGTTCTTGTTCTTCTTCTTCGTTTAAGGGTTTATGGATCTGTATCTTACCCATCTGCCATCAATGTTCTTGTTTTCGGTTTTCAATGTTCTTGTTTCCGGTCTTCATCTTCTGTTCTTTTCAAGTTCATCATAGACAAAAATAATTATCTTAAAGATTTTTAAATATAATTTTCTATTAACCGACATGGCAACACATGTGGTGTTAAGTGGTATAAAAATAAACAAAAATGATAAAATGACTGGTTACCTGATTGAAAGGTAAAAGACTAAAAGGATACACTAATTGGTATTTTGAGAGTTGAATACACTAAATGATAAGTTTGAAAGTCCAGTAAATACAATAGTCAAAGGTGATAACTTGGATATATTTTCATTAACTAAATATAAAAATTTAAATTTTAGTTGTAATTTATACAAACTTATATTAACTACTTCATTTATACTTTTAAATTTACGTTTAATATTCTCATGTTCTTCATTTGTTCGTAATTAACGAAGTATCCGCAACTCGCAGTGACGAAAAATAAAAAATTAGGATAATAAAATAAAAACTCGCATTTAAACATAAATTCTTGAAATAAAGCAATTAAAAATCTAAACAATTAGAGAAAAATATATGGTGAATCTTTTTTAAATGATTCTTAATGCATACACATTATTTGTGTAACTGGTTTTTTTTATCAACATTTCTATATAACTTTTTAGTAGCATGATGGTTACCCAACAAAATGTACGTTTAAGTATTACAATTTTGAATATATATATTTTTGGATAAAATGTTTTATTACGGTAAATATATAATAAAATATAATTAATAATAAGATTGTTACAATTAGATAATCACATTTATATCAAACATTGTATATTAAATGTCATAAGAGAAAAACAAATAACATATAAAATTATGGGTTAAACTTATGAAATAGTATAATGTTTTTCCAATATTCCATTATGGTACATTAAGTTTTTTTACATATCCACGGTTAAAATTACAAAAAACGTGTCATTATGTCTATTCTGTAAAATTTAATCAGCAATAGCAGATCATCTTTTACTCAACTGACATTTCATCGTTTTCAACTCTAACACTCACTAATCGGAGAAATGGAACTTGAAATTCTCTGTGAATATTTAATGAAAACTAATGCAAAAAGAATTACTAAAAACGTGTTTAAAATGAGCAGAATCATCAAAAAACCGTAAAAGGTGCTGAATGGGTTCGGTTTAGGACATACCCGACTTTAACTATTTACTTCTTGGTCTACACTTGGTGAAAGTTCTTGAACTTTGTGTTCTTTAAAAGGTCAAAAGATTACTTACAATATTCTATAAAAGGAATTAGCTAAAATGAATAAACATTGAGCAAAAACGTTATTTTTTTCTTCCGCCCTGATTTCAAAACAATAGCATTAAGTTTTACGACACTTTGAACTCAATGAAAGGTAATCCAATTCTATAAACTAATGCAAAAAAATATATGACTAAATTTGAATTTAAAATGAGTTGAATCATCAAAAAATAGTTAGACGGTACTGAATAATTCGATTTAGAACATATCAAAACTTTAATTATCAATTTTTAGCCTACACTTAAATGAAAATTATTGAACTTAATGCTTGTTGAAAGATGAAAATATTAATTAGAAGAACCTATAAGAAGAATTATGCAAAATAATAAAAAATGGTGCAAAAAAGTCTATTAAATGACAGTCTTGTTCTTTATTACCTAATGAACAAATTGCAGGTTAAGAATAAACAAAATGACATGTATTTTATAAGTTAAATGATCACATATGTTTAAAAAACTTTATGACCATAATGTCAAATCAATCTTTACTAAATTAATGTAGTTGTATAATATATATTCATTAACAGAAAGATTATTGTCTAGTCCTAAAAAACAATAATATAGTAGACTTGATCACCACAATAACTCAATATGCCACAACCACTATCCAATTGATTCATACAGCTTGAAGCATACATAGGGATATAAACGAGTCGAGCCAGACACTTATCAAGCCGTGCTCTCGTTTAGGACTTTTTAAGCTCGAGCTCGGCTCGTTTAGAGTTTATGATGTTGAGTTCAGGCTCGGATCGTTTAATATTTATGAAGCTCGGGCTCGGCTCGGTTATTATTTTGATATTTTTATTAAAATGATATACATAAGTATTAAAAATTAAAAAATATAAAATATAAAATATAATATATATGGAGCTCGTTTGGGCTCGTTTAAGCTCGCGAGCCCATTCTTTGGAGCTCGAGCTCGGCTCGTTTATTAAATGAGCTTTAACCTAGGCTCGAGCTCGTTAAGACTCGGCTCGTTTCGAGCTTTTAACGATCCGAGCTCGAATAGCTCGCAAGTTGTAACATCCTGAAATTAGGCCTAGAGATTGAATAGGCTTTGGTACGTTAATACGTGAATTAGTATTTAATTATATGTTTAATTAATTACTAGTTAACCTTATGTGAACTAATTGTTAAATTAATTAATTCGTTGAGATATTTCTTCACATGAATATATATATGTACGGATATATGTGCATATACATAAATATATATTACATGTGGAAAGATAGATATTTGTGATGGAAAGAAACACCTCATGCTACACAAAGTTTGAGGAAGACATACGTGGGTTTTAATTGAGATATCTTTAGATTAAGCAACTCATTTGAAAACCTTTAGTGTGTGTGCTTGTGTGTGTTTTTGAGAGCAAAGTCAAGAAAACTAGCTACTTGAAATTTGAAGTTAAGATTTGTTAGGTGATAATTCAAATCAAAGGTATGATGATGTTCATAATAGGATGCTAG
Source organism: Dittrichia graveolens (assembly GCA_038502395.1). NCBI lineage: Eukaryota > Viridiplantae > Streptophyta > Magnoliopsida > Asterales > Asteraceae > Dittrichia > Dittrichia graveolens. The sequence continues at coordinate 19,130,223 of JARJIL010000009.1, forward strand.
TCATTTTGTTATGTGTTTATGTTAAACATATGTTGGTTTCATGAAATCACCATTGATGAGTATGAAGAAAACCTTCATAAGTGGGTTTTGTGTGATTTAATGGTTTTTGATGTTTTAAACATGTTCTTGATAGTTCCTAGCATGTTAAATGATGTTTTTATATGTTTAGAAACATTAGAATTGATTTCCAGAATTGTATGTATAAACTGCATATTTGGTTATGGAGTTTTGGAGCTGGTTCGATAAAGAAGAAAGCAAAAAAATCGATTCTGGAAAATGAGTGTCGCGGCGCGACCATATGTTTCGAATTCGAAGGTTTGTTGGTTCGAAGAAGAGGACTTCAAATTCGAAGGAGAGCCGCTCGAAGGCTTGTCGCGGCGCGACGCGTTGGTTCCGAATTCGAAATGCTGCTCGAAGTGTTCTAGTGCGAAGGGGCTGCTCGAAGGAGCGTCGCGGCGCGACACGTTTGTTGGTCGCGGCGCGACGCGTTCACAGGCTAATGGGTTTTCTTGGTTGCTTGTGTTACTAAAGTCTATGTGTTATTTGATTATACCTATATGAATCATACATGTTCATGTTTGATTAAAAGGATATAAATATATGTGTTTAGTATATATTTATGAATCAATTACTGATTTCGGTTTGTTGTGTTCTCAGGAACAGACAAGGCTTAGTAATATAAGATCACTGAGTGGAGAAGCGGAAAGCTTGAGGTGAGTGGATGTTTACTCACAGATGTTATTAGTTGTAACTGGCTTGGGTTGCAACTGTTATTAGTTTGACGCATGGATAGATTGTGCATCTGATAATTGATTAACTGTTGATTGTTAATTAATTGTGCGTCAGTGATATGTATACATGATGGTTGGGAAGTCAGCTTCGGCTGGGCATATGGGCTGGGTTTGTTTTTTATCGGCTAATCAGTATTGGGATCTTTTGATGCATTTGTTGCAACTTAAGGTAATATTGTGTGAGAATAACAAATGAACTATCGGTAAACCTTTGCTTTGGCCGGCATTGGTTGTAGGTTCCTGCAGAACCGCCGGTCTTCCCGGGGCACGATTATCTGTTATGTGTTGTTGATATCATGCGGTTAATTGGTGATATATCTGTTGTGGTTTTACTCCATTCACTTAGCTTTGTGTTAATCTCCCACCTCTCACTCTTTTTACAGGTTTTGGGTAAGTCAGCGGCTCGGCTGAGAGTGGTTAGCTTGGGGAGTAATCACCTAGGACTCTGATATGTTATTTTGTGACGAGCCGTGTTTTGTAATATTGATATTTAAACAGTTGTGTTTGTACAGTTGTAAACACCTTGGTTATTTAATTTGCTTCCGCAGTGATTATCAAAATGAAAATTTTGGGTTAAAAATACGGTGTTACACAAGTAGCTCGGCTCATTTACATCCCTAAACATACACCAATTCCAAGGTTTATACAATTTGGAAATTATAAAAAAAATTGAAAGACAAAATTGATTCTAAAAACCCTGTGGTTTGTTGAGGAAACATATATTACCTATCATTGGTTCCAAAATTAGAGAAAAATAGATATACACATACACATAATTATATATACTAATTTAAGAGTTTTCAGACCATGTAAACAAATAAAATTCAAAGAGAGATGATTTGTACGTAATAAGTTTTTGTCATTCATAATAAAATATATGTGTTTAGACAGTAATACTCTTAGATATGTGGATGAGAAAAAGATATCATATTTTTATAAAGACAAAAATGTCATGATTATTATGTATGACTAATTCTTAATGTATACAAATCATCTTCCAAATTTAAAACCTTTACAATCAAGCCTTTGAAAATGAGTATTATTTAAATCAAACTCAGATAGAAAACATTAGAACCTATAACTTTTTTTTCTGAAAAGACTAGAATCTACAAAAATGAGAAATTTTGAAACCTTGAAGTCTGAAATGATGGTCAAAAACCTTAAAAATAAATAAAACATCAAAATCTTTAAACTGAAACAAATCGAAATCCAAATCGGCTTCAAGAACCCTATTGGTTGATGCAGAAACATATATCTCCCAACACCAATGGTGATAGGGTCTCAACCATGGTAAATGTGTAGGGTGAAGCTAGGGACGGGGCACGTTAGACGGTTGTCCCCCTCTCAACAATTTTAAATTACAATATATATTTTTTAACAATTTAGTAGTATTTAGGTATTTGTGTTCTTAAAATAGCTAAGTAAAAATCATATATGTTTACACAATGTGTTAGGAGATAACCATTTTAACCCAATATAGGATTTGATGATAACAAAACCAAACATTCAACAAGACTTAGAATGAATTTAAACATGTATTGTTTAGATTTTGACTAGAAATCACTAAGTATAAAATATCAGCCGAAGACTTGGTAAGTACTAAGCACCAGTTGAAGACATCATCTGAAATCAGCTGAACAAAAGACAAGTATAGAAGACCATCAGCTACAGCTAACTCAACCATCAGCTGCAACTAACTCAACCATTAGCTGAGCAATTTCAAGTATCAGCTCAACAATCAGTTAATCAACTGAGGATTCATTTTGATCGGCTGAAAGACATCAGCTAAGTAATCTCTCTTAACAATTAGTCTTATTTTGGTAAGCTCATTACTCTGAATAATCAGTTGAACTATTTTGATCTACTGATCATCTAGGTTGATCAGCTTATGCATTATTTAGCTCTAACAGTTAGATCAGTTGAGCATTTAATGATTAGCTGAGCACTCTCTCATCAACTGAGCAATCAACACATATGCTTTAGAGCTCATTTATATCGGCTTGGTACATTTTGTTTAGTGAGTCATTTTTTCAGTTCTGAAAAGATGTTTAGTGTATTCTAAATTTGTTTAACTTTTCTATGTCAAAGGCAGAACATATGTCTACTATGCCTTAGATCTTTTTGTTGTAAAAGTATTTGCACTTTTTGTAACAACAAGTGGGACAAAATGAATAGAACTTTATCCTCTGAAAAAGGTTAAAGTTACCGACGAACAAAGATCTTGAAAATTTATTAAATGCTAAAGTATGACTGACAACTACATCTTTGGTAAAATCAAATATTGATAAAAGTTCAAGCATGAAAGAAGAAGTTTATAGTTACAAGACATAAAGTAAGAAAAATAATATTATTATATTATTAGTAAGGTGTACTTTTGTAGAAAAGTGCTATTATTTTATTTAATCCTAATTAAAGTAATATTACTTTTTACCAGCTTACTTTACGATTTAAATATTATTTTCTTTTTACCACTTTGTCTCAGCTCATTACATCCCTTCCTTCCGTTGCTGCCAAGACTCTATATATAGACATGCATTATCAACATGCAAAAGACATCAACTACACCACAAGAACATCTCTCTCGAAGAACAAGTTCAAAGCTTTTAAATAAAAACAACTTTTAGAATTAGCAAGTGTAGAAAACTAGTCTATGTATTGGACCTCTTTGAATATTAGTTGTTTTTAAAAAAGCTTATCTATGTGTTAAAAGTATTAGTGTGTGCATTTAAATTTAAAAACTTAAGTTTATATTTAACCCCCACTTCTACAAATATTTGTTTTCGAGTACTTAAGTTTGTATGAAACACTACTCACAGAGTTAGATTTATGATGTTTATTATAAATAAGTGGTAAGTTAAGTTTTAGTACGTGTGCTAGATAACATTTATTGTCAACTAAGAATTATTAATAAGGAATGTATATTTATTAGTCAATAAATATTTATAATATTAATTAAAGTTACTCGAAAATAGTTTAAGTCCTTTCGTTTTTTAATTGATTATTTTATTTATTTGTTTAATAGAACTTTAGAGTATATATATTACCGATATATATATATATATATATATATATATATATACACTACTGTATAAACCATTTAACATTCTCTCTCCTTTTAAATTTTAAGACTTCTTAAAATTCAATCAATATAAAATCTTGATCCTTCATTTAATCTAAATTAACTCATCCACTCAATCTTTAACTATTTTATTTTCTTCTAATTTACTTTAACTTTTTATTCAAAATATATTCTCTCATACTAACATAATTATCCACCCACATCAACATAATTTTTAAAATCTTATTAACTTTTCTCTTTATTTCATCAATATAAATCTTTTTTCTTATTTTATTGTCTTTTAGAATTTATTTTTAAAATTTAAAAGAAATTTTTTAAAAAAACGGACATGTTGTAGAAAACTTTTTCGTGGCATTGACTCGCGCGAATAACATATCATTACATTCTTAAAAGCGACATATTGTAAACCAAAAACTATTTACCGCCGTAGCATTGCGCGGGTATGATGCTAGTATATATATATATATATATATATATATATATATATATATATATATATATATATATGAAGGTGTTTATAAAAAACCAAAATACTCTTATTAATGAGTTATAAATGACATTACAAATAGTTCTCCTACGAAAACAGTAATGCATTTAACACACTCTCTCTCTTAAATGTCTTAATCTCTTAATTTTAACTTTTAAGTAGTATAAATATTTATGCATCTTGTATTGTAACACACTTGAAAATTATAAAAAGTTAAATAGAATATATAAATCATAGTTGGAAAGTTCAAACTATTAAATAAAGTAACTATTAGGTGGAATCAATGATAATCTTATATATCATTTTAATAACTAAACCTTCTATAATAAAAATATATTTTAAAAAATGGGTTTAGTTTACCAAAATGTATTAAACTTGTCATGTTTTGCTATTGTGAGTATCAAACTTTAAAAGTTTCTATTGTATGTATCAAACTTTTAATTTGTTTTTGTTGTATATATTTTGGATACATAAAAAAGGAAAAAAAATGTATAAGTTTAGTACATACAATAAAAAGTTTAATACACACAATAGCAACAAATTAAATGTTCAATACATACAAAAGAAAATTTTAAAGTTCAATACACACAATAGCAAAACGTGATAAGTTAAATAAATTTTGATGAACTAAACCCTAAAAAAATCAAGTAAAGCGCAAATTAAATTAATAATTAAAAATTTTTAATACTTAAAACATTTCATATTAAATATTTTATCGTATAATAAGTATTTTAACTTAACTATTAGAAATTGTATATAATAGAACCAATAAATCTAGATAATATATAGCCTGAATTTATAAACATTCGTGTTTTTATAAATAGGTAATAAGCTAAATAAAATAGTTGTGTTAGATTTTACCAATTAATGTGAAATTTTATTGACCCATGATTATTTAGAAAAGATACACACTACCCTTGTTTTAAAAACAAACAAATTGTCAAGTAAAATATATTCGCCTAAACCGAATTATATCGGCTAAACCAAATTAAAAAAAAGAAGAAATTCCAAATTCCAAATATTAATTGATAATAGGTTATCTTATTTAAGAGTTTGATTTTATACTAAGTTAGATAAAGTTTTCTAATTACTATACATAGGATGTTAAGCTTTATGAATTAAGGTTAGGCTTTTTTATCAAATTTTCTTTCCTCTCCCTCTCTTCCTTGTGATCGTCGACCAAGAACAACCCCAAGGGGTGTTTCGGTTTTAGTTCAACGCACACACACTATCAAGATTTGGATTGTTCAGGGTTTGCTAAACCGACTAGAAGGTGCTTGTGAGTTTCATTGCGGGTGGACTTTTTCTTGAGCTTCCAAGGGAACTTTCTTGATCCTTCTTGTAGGTATATTACTTGTTATTAATGTTTTGAGATTTAACTAAATCATTGGGGATTTTAATGTTTTAATTTAGTTTTGTCTTAATCACTACCGACAATCTAATATAATCAAGTTTCAATTTTTATATATGAATTTGTTGAAACTCACGTGTTCCACTTTGTAAATACGATGTTGTTTTAACCATTAAAACCCAACATATAGTTCTTATGTTAGAATCTCAGTTAGTCGAATATTTAAGACTTCTAAGCATGTTGTGTTCTTGATTTCAATCCGATTAATTCTAGATGTTCAGGTCTTTTTTTCTAAGTTTAAATATTATGTTGACATCTTAGTTAGTCGACTATTAATTATTTTCCCATTTCCAATAATTTCATTACAGAAAGAATCAATTATTATAGAAAATGCCTTTAAAAAATTACTATAGGAAAATTCATTAAACTTTAATTATGCTAATTTACGAGTTTATACATTGTTTATTAGCGATTCGAATGCAATTTTCGAGTTGAAACTGTATTCAAATTCTATTTGAGTATCCATTTGGTTCATTGAAAAATATGTGCTATTCATTTTGGTGTGATTTATTGAGAGAAAAATAAGACCTATGAAACTTGAAGAATTGAAAATCCGAACGCAAAACACTTTTAACTTTGCCCTCGCTTGACAATTGTTTTGGTTCCGTCCCTGTAAACGTGTCCATAATATTTTGGTAAGAGCTTCTTTTGAATATATTGGCTTGTTAAACAATATGGTAAACCTATTATTATTCTCTTCCATCTTTCTGGTGATCACGTTAATATCACATCACTCATTCCGTCTTTCTTCTCATCTTTCTAGCTAGTAAATATCGTCTTTTTATCCCACTTTTTTATATTTTATTTCAATGAACTATTATTTTAAAAAAAGTTTTCGTTTATAAATAATTTTAAAATAATACAGGACTTCAAAAAATACGTAACCATAAACCAAATTATAAAAAAAAATATCTAGTCACTTTCATTTGCGAATAGTTAAATGCATGAAATATGCTTGACCAAATGTGTGCGAAGGTTAGGATGAGTATTCAACTATATTGCCGTGTTTTTGTTGTGCATTGATGTCTTGTTCTTCATTATTTGGTAAAATGTCGTTTTCATTAAAGCTAGAGATCTCTTGTCTTGCATCTTCTAACATCATACTTTGAAATATGATGTAAGCACACATCATGTTTCTTTATTTTGTGAGATACTATGCTCTTTTCCGGTTGTGCATTATATTCCTTTCAAATTCTTACGCGACCTTGACCTTCCTTCGCTTATCATATTGTAAATATGTAAATGATTTGACGAAAGTAGTCCATTCAAATATATCTTATTTGCAAGATAATATTCGTGCTGGTATTGTACTCCATTGCACTTATTATAAGTAGGTTTATGAAAATATTATTTTCGATAAACCTTACTCATACCTTTACAAAAGTGTTGAGAGAAATAGAGTGAAGTTCTGTTTGACATCTTTAGATGCCCTTCAAATGCGCCAGTGGCTATCCCGTATGCTATTTGGTGAATTGCGGAAGTGCACTTTTCTAGTGGGTAAAATGTTTTCTATTTCTCGCATCTCCATTCTGCCTAAAATGTAGAAATTCTCTCTCCAAATCATCCATTATGTGTTGGATATTTGTTCCCTCATATGAAGTCGTGGCCTAAACATGTCATCATCATAAATAGGCTTATTGGAAAAATAGTCTTGTACTAACGGATCCTTTATAGCTAGATGGTTTATATTTGAAGCGGTTCTTCTTCTTTGGCCCGACCTTTCGGCTTCATCTTTAATAAGGAAGAATGCTTCTTCAACGGCCGTTTTAAAAAAAGTTGCTCTACTCTGTCAACCAGTTAGATTCTATGATGAGTGGAGATGACTCTAACGAGGAAGAAGAATCCATAATCAATCTAAAAAACAAAACGATTTTAAGTGGATTGTATAAAAAGAAAGAAGTATTTTTGTGTGAAAAAGTTTTAGGAGAGTAGGAGTGTAAAGCGTGAAAGGAGGACGGTGATTGTGTGCTTTCAAAAAAATATTTTACGGCACAGATTTATAGAGGTGGCAATCTATACCAGTTAGTAATGGTTCAAAATAGGTTTACATCGTAATTTGTCATATTGAATTTGATACTTATTTTTAGGATCCCGTGATTCGAATATTTCAAATATCTAACCAGATCTAAAAACTTATTTAATTGGATCTGTATCTGACCCGTGTGTAATGGATCTTGATCTAACCCAAGATCCGACATATCCGAATAGCTAGATCTTGACTAAGGACGACCCAATTAATATTATTTATGCGATATAGTTATTTAGCATCCTTTCCCACCATGCCAACACCCGCCGGCCACCGTCACCACCTACCACCACCATTATCACCGGCCACGACCACAACCACCCACAAGCGCCACAACGGTCACCGACGACCACCACCTGCCAGCAATGCCTACAAAATGAAGTCACTTGTATCTCTCTTACCTATTTAATTGAGCTTTATAGGTGCGAGCACTGAAATGGATGACACGGTTTTTTAACAGCTAAACTCATACACCCACCTAATTATACATCAATGTCTACTAACGGGACTTGAACTCACAACCTTAAGGTTGGGGAACACCTTTTCTAAACTCCAATATCACTAGGCTAATATGAACTTAATTTCTTACCTATCCAAATTCATGTAATTTAATTTGAGAGGTGAGAATCTTAAATAAAATATTTGCTGCATGTTTAAATTTGAGTTAAAATTTACGCGTCGTAGAAATTTAACGAGTATGGTTATTATTAGAGATAATTAGATTAGGGTTTAATGCAAGATGATATAGTCTAATTGTATAGATGAGTTAGGGTCCATTAATGTTTCTTATTAGGGTTTCTGTCGTAACCATTATATTTTATAAAGAGTTATCAATATAATACAATATACTTACAAGTTTTTTTTATTATTCTACATGGTATTAGATCCTTAAGAGTTTGGTCATATCTTCTCTTTCTCTTCATTCCTCCGCTTCAGCCACCGAACTACAGCTGGCTGCCGTCGCTTTCCTTCTCCCCGTCATCCCACTTTAGTGCGACTTTCTTTTTTCACCCTCTTATTTTGCCCCGAGTACGCATTGTAAATAAAAGTAGATTAGCCTTCCTTTCTTTGCCACTGCCGTAGCCATGCCTTTTGTCGCCGCCGCCGCACCTCTTACCGCCACCATAGTTGTAGCTCATGCCGCTACAGTCCTAGCTCCTACCATCACTGCCCGTCACTACGCCTCTTGCTGCCACCCTGTAGTTGTAGCTCCTGCCGCTGCAGTCGTAGCTCCTACCGCCTCCGTCACACTTCTAGCTTCCACTTTGGCCGCTAATCGTCATTGATACATTGTCGTATGCACGAAGTTCTTTTCTACACATCTTTTTTTATGTATTTGATCTCTTTCATTGTATTATTCACTTGAGTGTGAGTGTCAAATCTTCTACCGCTCTCACTGCCTGGAGTATTAGAGATAACGTAAATTAGGGTTTAGTGTAAGATAACCGAGTTCAATTGTATAACTGGATTATGATCTATTAGGGTATATTAAGGTTTCTTTTGTAGTCATTGTACTCTATAAATAGCTATTAATGTAATACAAAATACTTCCAGAGTTTTTATCATTGTACAGTTATATCGTATAGGTAAAATTAATATAATCTTTCGATATTAGCCACATATATTGTACCAATAATAAAAAGATTAACATCCGTTTCATATTTATTCTTAACACTTTGTTACGGATATCCGGTGCTTTCATATTATATGGTAACGGCGGTGACATCGACGGGTAGTGGTAGGGGTGGCAGTTACCGTGGCGGTTGCGTTGATGGTAATGATGGTGGTGGAGGTGGTGGTGTCGGTAAGCGGTGGGTGGTGATAGTTATGGGTGTTCAAATATATCCCTATCCGATCCGAATACCCGAAAAATCTGATCCGAAATTATCCGAAAATTCGGATATCCGAATTTTCGGATTCGGATTCGGATAGCATTTTTCCAAAATTTCGGATATTTGAATATCCGAAATATATATTTTTTTAATTTTTTTAAATAATAAATATATAATATGACAAACATCCCTAGATGTCCAAAACTCCAAATCGATATCATATATACTTGATGATCTAGTTTCTACATCGATCGATCGATTGATCTTGTTATTATATAGACCAATATTTTATATCTCTGTTTTTGTTCTTCATCCTGAGATTATTGATTTCCTATCCTTAAGATCCCCTCCTTAATTACATTCTATATATTGCTTCAAATTGAAGAATAATTAATTAATTCGATTGTACGTATATATAATATAATTTGGTTGATGATCTAATTATGTGAAGGGTAGTTAATTAGTTTGTAAAAGTAGTTCTAGTTTGGAAAAATAAATTAGTTTTTGAAGGAATTGAATGAAGTTTGTAAAAGTAGTTCTAGTTCTAATTAAATTAATATTTAGGACATGTAATCTTAATACTAAATTTCCGGGAGGAGCCTTAACCAGAAAAACTCTTTGTAAAAAAAAACTTAATATTAAATTTTGGATATTTCGGATTATCCGATATCCGAATCCAATATTTCGGATTCGGATATCGGATAGAAAAATGCACTATCCGAAAATTTCGGATATCCGAAAATCCGAAAACGAACACCCCTAGTGGTAGTAGGGTGGTGATGCTTGCAGCCAAGGCGGAGTGGGAGAGGTGGCAAGGGGTGGTTAAAGGGGATGGTAATGGTTGTTATAATGAAATTTTTTTATTTAATATTAAAATGGGTCGACCTACACGACTTTTGTATCGACCCACGTAATAATACAAGTAAATAGATTGACCTACCGGATCTCTTATTAGATTGACAGATCCATTTTTTTAACCTATTAAATCATATAAATGAAGCAGATTGAATCGGATTGAGGTCATGAATGTTAACTACCCAATCAACACACTTAAATTACTCTCTCTACCTCCGGGCTTCTTTTGTGTGTTGCTTAGTCACAACTCCAGTTAACCATGTGGGCTTTCTTAGTATTCTGTGATCAAAATTTTCTTTCCTCTCCCTCTCTTCCTTGTGATCGTCGACCGAAATCGTCGACCGAGAACAACCCCAAGGGGTGTTTCGGTTTTAGTTGAACGCACACACACTATCAAGATTTGGATTGTTCAGGGTTTGCTAAATCGGCTAGAAGGTGCTTGTGAGTTTCATTGCGGGTGGACTTTTTCTTGAGCTTCCAAGGGAACTTTCTTGATCCTTCTTGTAGGTTTATTACTTGTTATTGAAGTTTTGAGAATTAACTAAATCATTTGGGATTTTAATGTTTTAATTTTGCTTTGTCTTAATCACTACCGACAATCTAGTATAAATAAGTTTCAATTTTTATATATGAATTGGTTGAAACTCACGTGTTCCAGTTTGTAAATACGATGTTGTTTTAACCGTTAAAACCCAACATATAGTTCTTGTGTTAGAATCTCAGTTAGTCAAATATTTAAGACTTGTAAGCATGTTGTGTTCTTGATTTCAATCTGATTAATTCTAGATGTTCAGGTGTTTTTTTCTAAGTTTAAACATTATGTTGACATCTTAGTTAGTCGACTATTAATTTTTTCTCCTTTTCCTATAATTCATTACAGAAAGAATCAATTACTATAGAAAATGCCTTTAAAAAATTACTATAGGAAAATTCATTAAACTTTAATTATGCTAATTTACGAGTTTATTATTAGCGATTCGAATGCAATTTTTGAGTTGAAACTGTATTCAAATTCTATTTGAGTATCCATTTGGTTCATTGAAAAATATGTGCTATTCATTTTGGCGTGATTTATTGAGAGAAAAATAGAACCTATAAAACTCGAAGAATTGAAAATCCGAACGCAAAACACTTTTAACTTTGCCCTCGCTTGACAATTGTTTTGGTTCCGTCCCTATAAATGTGTCCAGAATATTTTGGTAAGAACTTCTTTTGAATATATTGGCTTGTTAAACAATGTGGTAAACCTATCTTTATTCTCTTCTATCTTTCTTGTCACGTTAGTATCACATCACTCATTCCGTCTTTTTTCTCATCTTTCTAGCTAGGAAATATTGTCTTTTTATCCCACTTTTTTATATTTTATTTCAATGCACTATTATTTTAAAAAAAGTTTTCATTTATAAATAATTTGAAAATTAATACAAGACTTCAAAAAATACGTAACCATAAACCAAATTATAAAAAAATATCTAGTCACTTTCATTTGCGTGTAGTTAAATGCATGAAATATGCTTGACCAAATATGTGTGAAGGTTAGGATGAGTATTCGACTATAGATTTCTCGAAAATTTGTCGTGTTTTGTTGTGCATTGATGTCTTGTTCTTCATTATTTGGTAAAATGTCGTTTTCATTAAAGCTAGAGATCTCATGTCTTTCATCTTCTAACATCATACTGTGTAATATGATGTAAGCACACATTGATATCGGGCTAAATATATATAAATATTATGTGATATCGGGTTGGTTTTAGCCGGAAATTGTGCATTTAATTGTAAAAAGGTAAGTTTACCGTTTCTTTTATGTTTTGCAGGCTAAAAAGGCGAAATATCCAAATAATCAAGAAAAATAAAGGAAGCCAAGAAAGTCGAGAAAATAAAAAGAATTCACGAGAAAATAATTGGGCCGAAGAAAGAAAAGAAAGCCCAAAGAATAAAAAAAAGGAAAATAAAAGTTAAGCCCAATAGGCCCAGCCCAAGGAAAAAGAAAAGACCTCACCGGGCGCAAAAGAAGTCTTCGCGGCGCGACACACTTATGCGTAGCGGCGCGACAAACTAATCCGGATAAGGCTTATCTACGTGCCACGTGCCGTCGCGGCGCGACCAAAATACCTGTCGCGGCGCGACGCGATGAGATTACGACAACTTTGAATTTTGAACGAGTTGGGATCGGGCTAAAATAGCTCGTCGCGGCGCGACACTTGGCTGTCGCGGCGCGACACTTGGCTGTCGCGGCGCGACACCCTTGTTTTCAGAATTATATTTAAACGAACTTCCAGATCTGAAAAGGGGTTAACCACTCGATTTCTTCCACCATTACTCTACTAAACACGTCCAAGAACACATCCCAGAAGGCTTGAGCTCGGATTTGAAGGATTGGAGCTACAATTGAAGATTAAAGGCTTGGAATTCTTGCTTTTTTACGGTTTTTCTACTTCTCTTCTGTTTTTAATGTTTATTCTTGAATTCCAGAAGTTGAGTATGCTTGTAATAGGCTAAGTTTTCTGTTTTCCTCCCTAGAAGAGATGAAACTCTATCAAGTTGGTTAATTTTACATGTTTTGACTTTAATGACATTGTATTTATCTTTCAAGTCTAATCAATGATCCTAGCATGCTTTAATTCTGTTTTTGATAGGGATGGCAAAACAACCCGAACCCGACGGGGAAAACCGAACCCGACAAGTTTTGGGGTCGGGTCGGGGATAACAATTTCGGGTTAGGGTCGGGTTCGGGGATTTTTCGGGTTCGGGTTCGGGGCCGGGGCACACTATCCCCGCCCCGCCCCGATATATGTTTATATATATATTTTTATATATTTATATACATATATGTTTTATATATTTATGCATATAATAATGTGTATGAATATACAAAGAGAACAATTGTATATCTATTAATGGAGAAGTTTCTAAAGTGATGAAGTTTTTTGTTAAATTTTGAATTTTGATCTCCTAACTTCTTTTAAGTTCTACTTTAGTTAAGTTTTTTATTTAAGTTAATGATGATACTTACGTTCTTATTTATAAAATGATCATCTCACGTTCTTATTAAGTTTTTTGTATAGTTTCGTACTTCACTAACATGTTTTTTAGTCGGGTCGGGTTTTATGATCGGGTTTCGGATTCGGGTCGGGGTTGGGTTTGGCAGACGCCCCGATGGGGAACGGGGTGGGTTTTCATTTCGGGTTCAGGGACGGGGCGACCAAAACCCGCCCTGTTGCCATTCCTAGTTTTTGATATGTTTAGAATCTGAGTTAATGTAAATTGGAGGACCAATCTATTTATATGACTTTAATCAATGCTAATTAGGACTAATAATTAGGACTGACTATTGTTTGATCAAAACCTAGGGTTAAACAATCAAGATAGGAACTTTAATGTGTTAGAATTGATATATGATGACTTTCATGTGTTAATTGAATAATTTGGTAACTTAATCAATTATTAAAGATTAGATCTTGATAGATACGAACTTAAATATGCTTAATTGTGTAGTTAATTGATTTAAGGGCAAAATGCATGAAAATACAATTAACTTTGTTTTAATTGTCATTGTATACAACTAACTTTAAATTTTAAAAATAATACAACTAACTTTCAAAAAAAAGTCATTGTATGCAAATAACTTTTTTTTGTGTCTAGTCTTTAGGTACCATTGTATACAATAAAGTTTTTCATAATTCCCATTGTATACAACAACTTGCATACAATGGGAGGATTATAAAAGTTGATTGTATTATTTAAAAAAAAATAAAGTTGGTTGACCAATTGATTAGTTAATTGCATGATTAGAAGAGTTAGATACTCGGATCAAGAGTCTAACAATATAGGAATCGGTATAGTGTTAATTAATGGTCCAATGCGTCAATTTTGATATTTAAAACCAACTTGAAAAGGGTGGAATTGAATCTAGGGAGGGAAAGCTTTTAATTGATATTTAATCCAACAAAGTTTCTTGCTTTTTGCTTATTTTGGTTGTTTTTGGTAACTTGGTAGTGTTAGTGATCCTTTAGAATCATAAAGTTTTAAACTTGATTACAAATTCCCCTTAATTTAGTTTAATTGCTTTAATTTAGGTTAATTGCATTTATTTTATATTTATTTGGTTTATTTGGTTTAATTAGTTTGTTTTAGTTAATTCTTTATTAATTTGATAAAAATCAGTTTAGCTCCCGTTCCCAAAGAGTTCGACACCCGACTTACTAACTATAATACGAAACGATTAGGTACACTTGCCTATTCGTGCAGTTTTTGGTAATTAATTCGGTAAAATATAAATTTAAAACTAGTACGTAAAACGCACATCACACATCATGTTTCTTTATTTTGTGAGATACTATGCTCTTTTCGGGTTGTGCATTATGTGCCAACGTTGTTTAAAGACACCAAATGCTCGTTCCACACCATTCCTTTCAAATTCTTATGCGACCTTGACCTTCCTTCACTTATCATATTGTAAACATGTAAATGATTTGACGAAAGTAGTCCATTCAAATATATCTTATTTGCAAGATAATATTAGTGCTGGTATTGTACTCCATTGAACTCAATTGCACTTATTATAAGTAGGTTTATGAAAATATTATCTTCGATAAACCTTACTCATACGTTTACAAAAGTGTTAAGAGATATATCGTGAAGTTCTGTTTGACATCTTTAGATGCCCTTCAAATGCGCCAGTGACTGTCCCGTATGCTATTTGGTGAATTGTGGAAGTTCACTTTTGTAGTATGTAAAATGTTTTCTAATTCCCGCATCTCCATTCTACCTAAAATATAGAAATTCTCTCTCTAAATCACCCATTATTTGTTGGATATTTGTTCCCTCGTATGGAGTCGTGGCCTAAACATGTCATTGTCATAAATAGGCTTATTGGCAAAATAGTCTTGTACTAACGGATCCTTTACAGCTAGATGGTTTATATTTGAAGCGGTTCTTCTTCTTTGGCCAAAACTTTCGGCTTCATCTTTAATAAGGAAGAATGCTTCTTCAACGGCCGTTTAAAAAAAGTTGCTCAGCTCTGTCAACCCGTTAGATTCTATGATGAATGAGATGACTCTAACGAGGAAGAAGAAGAATCCATAATCAATCTAAAAAACAAAACGATTTTAAGTGGATTGTATAAAAAAGAAAGAACTATTTTTGTGTGAAAAAGATTTTAGGAGAGTAGGAGTGAAGAAGAATCCATAATATTTGCCTTTCTATTAAAATATTTTACGGGGGCACAGACTTATAGAGGTGGCAATCTATACTAGTGAATAATGGCTCAAAATAGGTTTACATCGTAATTGGTCATATTGAATTTGATACTTATTTTTAGGATCCCGTGAATCAAATATTTCAAAGATCTGACCCGATCTAAAAACTTATTTAATTGGATCTGTATCTGAGCTGACCCGTGTGTAATGGATCTTGATCTAACCCAAGATCCGGCATATCCGAATAGCTAGATCTTGACTAAGGACGACCCAATTAATATTATTTATGCGATATAGTTATTTAGTATCCTTTCCCACCATGCCAACACCCGCCGGCCACCGTCACCACCTACCACCACCATTATCACCAGCCACGACCACAACCACCCGCAAGCGCCACCCACAAGCGCCACAACGGTCACCGACGACCACCACCTGCCAGCAATGCCTACAAAATGAAGTCACTTGTATCTCTCTTACCTATTTAATTGAGCTTTATAGGTGCGAGCACTGAAATGGATGACACGGTTTTTTAACAGCTAAACTCATACACCCACCTAACTATACATCAATGTCTACTAACGGGACTTGAACTCACAACCTTAAGGTTGGGGAACACCTTTTCTAAATTCCAATATCACTAGGCTAATATGAACTTAATTTCTTACCTATCCAAATTCATGTAATTTAATTTGAGAGGTGAGAATCTTAAATAAAATATTTGCTGCATGTTTAAATTTGAGTTAAAATTTACGCGTCGTAGAAATTTAACAAGTATGGTTATTATTAGAGATAATTAGAATAGGGTTTAATGCAAGATGATATAGTCTAATTGTATAGATGAGTTAGGGTCTATTAATGTTTCTTATTAGCGTTTCTGTCGTAGCCATTGTATTTTAGAAAGAGTTATCAATATAATACAATATACTTACAAGTTTTTTTATTATTCTACATGATATTAGATCCTTTAGAGTTTGGCCATATCTTCTCCTTCTCTTCCTTCCTCCGCTTCCGCCACCGAACTACAGCCGACTACCGTCGCTTTCCTTCTCCCCGTTATCCTCCTTTAGTGACGACTTTCTTTTTTTACCCTCTTATTCTGTCCCGAGTACGCATTGTAAATAAAAGTAGATTAGCCTTCCTTTCATTGCCACCGCCGTAGCCGTGCCTTTTGTCGCGCCACCGCACCTCTTACCACCACCATAGTTGTAGCTCCTGCCGCTACAGTCCTACCTCCTACCGTCACTGCCCGTCACTGCGCCTCTTGTTGCCACAACCGTAGTTGTAGCTCCTGCCGCTACAGTCGTAGCTCCTACTGCCGCCGTCACACTTCTAGCTTCCACTTTGGCCGCCAATCCGTCATTGATACATTGTCGTATGCACGAAGTTCTTTTCGACATATCTTTTTCTTCTTTTATGTATTTGATCTCTTTCATTGTATTATTCACTCCAGTGTGAGTGTCAAATCTTCTACCGCTCTCACTGCCTGGAGTATTAGAGATAACGTAAATTAGGGTTTAGTGTAGGATAAACCGAGTTCAATTGTATAGATGGATTATGATCTATTAGGTATATTAAGGTTTTTTTTTGTAGCCATTGTACTCTATAAATAGTTATTAATGTAATACAAAATACTTACAGAGTATCATTAGGTAAAATTAATATAATCTTATAGGTAAAATTAATATAATCTTTCAATATTAGCCACATATATTGTACCAATAATAACGAGATTAACATCCGTTTCATATTTATTCTTAACACGTTACAGATACCCGGTGCTTTCATATTATATGGTAATGGCGGTGACATTGACGCGTAATGGTAGGGGTGGCAGCTACCATGGCGGTTGCGGTGATGGTAATGATGGTGGTGGAGGTGGTGGTGGAGGTAGGCGGTGGGTGGTGGTGGTGGTAGGGTGGTGATGCTTGCAGCTAAGGTGGACTGGGAGAGGTGGCAAGGGGTGGTAATGGATGTTATAATAACTTTTTTTTTATTTAATATTAAAAAGGATCAACCTACACGAATTTTGTATCGACCCACGTAGTGATACAAGTAAATAGATTGACCTACCGGATCTCTTATTAGAGTGACAGATCCAATTTTTTAACCTATTAAATCATATAAATGAAGCACGTTGAATCGGATTTTGAACTATCCAATCAACACACTTAAGTTACTCTCTCTACCTCCTGGCTCCTTTTGTGTGTTGCTTAGTCACAACTCACAACTCCAGTTAACCATGTGGGCTTTCTTAGTATTCTGTTGGGCCTCCTTTCTTGTGGGCTTACCTACTCCATCGCTTTAGGTTATGTTGGTTTACATAAAATTTCATATTTGTTTACGAAAATTATCAATTTTAGCTATGAACCCGTTTTGGTCGTGATATTGTGTTCGCGTAAATTATAAAAAAGTTAATACATTTACCATTGTAGGATACACAAGAAGCAAAAGAAACCACATAAATGCAGTAACATTTAGAAATTTACTGTTGTGGACTACATAATAAGCAAAAGAAACAAAATACAAAGAAGATAAAAAAGCAGAAAATAACAAATAGAACATAAAAAAAAGGGAATTTTCTTGAGCTTGTAGTCCTTCCACTGTATACTCATCAAGCATGGTTGTGCTTGTGAGCTGCACCATGCCCATGCCCATGCCCGTAGATAAACCTCGCTGATCCCTCGGTGTACACATGTGTTTCGTCGTCCAATCTGCACAAAACGCATTTATCGATCATCTCAGTAATTAGTTACAAACAGGAATTACAGGTTGAAAAACAGAAAATTGTACTAAATTGGAGTTCTTACGATTTTCGAACAGCTTTGCTTAAAGTAGAAGCTGAAACAAATGTTTTGCCATCAAGGTATCTATTTTCACCATTGATCCTTTGCTTCATTCTTAAATCCAGTTCATCTGGGCTCAGTGTTATAGGGTGATCTGATGCCTGTGATCAAGTTAAATACATATATTATCGAATAATACGGCTAATTAAGAAGATTATTGCATAAAGGGTTAACAATTCTTTTGATTAAAATGTAAAATAAAGTTGTAATATTACCATGACCCAACCCCAAATGTCAGCATAGGAAGGAATGTGAGCCGAGTATGGCACGACATCTGTTCATCATTCGGACCAGATTAACGAAACATGTTGAAAGAAAGATTGAGATGTAACACTTAAGTGAGACAATGATCATGTAACTTACACTTGAAAACCTGCTTAAGAGTGTTGAAAATACAAGAAAATACTTCTGTATGGCTGAAAACACCAGCTGGTCCAGCCTGTATACAATCAAACTTTGTTACCCTCACAATCTAACATATATACTCCCCTGTTGTTATAGAATATATTGTCCACAAGGGTAGTTTTAGTTGTGAAAAAATGGGTCAAGTCGGGTTGAGTTGACCCACAAACAGAAGTACCTGTGTGACAAAAATGCCACCCTGCATGAGTTTTGGTTTAACAGTGAGTTCATAGAAGGTTTTGGTGTAGAGCTGATAACATGGGCCTCCTTCAATAGGGTCTGCTAAGTCTCCTATGATCACATCATATCTTTCGTCTCTCTTCTCTAGTTCGGCCCTGGTCACATAACACACGAAATCTCGACATCATATTACTTACTATTATATCTTCAACGGTTTCTCGAATTACTCGTTTTACTCGATAATTAATCGTTACAGACGACATACGAAAAATAATTAAAAAAATGTATAAAACCTTGCATCATTGATGATGAGCTCAAGTCTTGGGTCACAGAAAGCTGCACTGTTAACAGCCAAATATGACTTGCAAAATTCCACCACTTCCTGCTTCATCATTAACATATGAATAATTATTTTTAAAGCATGACCCATTAATGTTATAATGCCTATAATCTTTATAAAAAAAGAAAATAAAATATTGAGATAAATGGATGATATAATTAGTGACGTACCTCATCAATATCACACATGACAACTTTGTTGACAGTCTTGTGTCTAAGTAGTTCCCTTGCAGTTGAACCTTCACCTCCACCCATAACAAATACTGTCTTGGGACTGAAAAAAAAAACATCAAGTACAATTTTACTCACTTCTAATAAATATGTTCAAAATAATATTAACTCTATGTGCTCGAGTCTAATCGTTTCCTTTCAAATCCTCTCGTTTTTTAGGTAGAAAAGATTAAAAGTAAGATTGAGTTAAGCTTTTCTTCGAAAAACTTTCAAAGAGCGTAAGCCTTGCGGTTTATGTAGGAAAATTAAGGGAGTATAGAGTAGTACTTTGGGTGATGTAGAAGTGGTGGATGAACAAGAGATTCATGGTAGATGAATTCATCTATCTCAGCACTTTGCAACTTTCCATCTATCACTAAAGCCTGTGACATAATTAGTTGGACCAAATTTATTAAAATAATATAAAAAAAGAGAAAAAAAAAGAAAAAGAAAATATGGAGTACCTTCCCAAAGGGTTTGGTGTCCAAAAGCTGGATGTCTTGGAACTGAGTTGCTCCTGTGTGTAGTATACTGCATGAAAATTTAAACAGTAGAGTAAATTCATACATGCATTTGTGAAAAGTTTTTGTTTAAAAGATCAAAATGAACTCATGCTTCATGTTTTATTTATTTATTTATTATTATTTTTTTAATATATTGTGGGACAAGAGTTTTGCTTGCCACTAATCTTGTCCAACTTTATCCTATACAAAACCTTTTAGCAAAAAGGCAGTATAGAAGCATTTACTAGTAGTTTTTAATATTTGTAAGCAATAAGCAAACACAATATTAAAATATTTGAAGAACAAATTTTAATCCGAAAACGGATCCGATATTAGACCCGTTTCGCCTTTCGACGTAGTGCGTAACACTTGCTAGCCAGGACGACGTTTCGCTACGACCAAGTTCACTTAAGAAGTGGTTACTTTCATGTTTTGGAGAACAGAAAGAGATCAAGTGAGACAAGAATTAAGAAGAATTTAACCTATTAAGAGCAAAACACCATCTTAGATTCTCTTCAATCTCTTCTTCATACCAACAACTCTTCCTTTGAGAATATGCATTCACATTTCCATTCCCATTCCCATGTCCATTCTCATTCCCATTCCCATGTCCATTCTCATTCCCATTCCCATTGACAAAAGAAATATCACCCATTGTAAATGAAAGAAGAGGTAGCAAGAGAGGAATGTGGGTGGTGTTGGGTATGAGGGAGGGAGTTTTGGACTTATATAATGAGTTAAGAAGGGGTGGGGGGGGGGGGGGGGGGTAGTATTGAAGTGGTGATGGTGATGATAATAGAACTTGATTGAAAGGGAAGGAGGGAAAGGGAAGCCAAAATCCTCATTGATTTCCCCAAAACCATCAAAGCTTGCTTTCCTCGCGTGCTTTCTTTTTATTCATTCCCTTCTTACTTTTTACATTGACAAATTACAAATTTACTTATAAATCTAAATTGTTTTTCTACTAAAAAACCCACTTATGCTTGTATATTTGTATTCAAACGAAACAAATACCCCATTTAAAGGCAAATATTATTATTTTATATTATATTAAAAAATGTAAACTCTTAAATATCACCTTAGTTAAACAACAACAATAGACAATCTCGTAAGAACGAGTTATAAGGAAGTTAAGATATAGACAGTCATAACTCTGTTACAAGGCAGAGAGACTGCTTACCAAGAGATACAAGAAAAATATATTTATAATTAACACATATGAAAAAACAATTTTATAGTGGTTTGCAAGTTTCTCAATTGAAAATCTTCTTGGCACAAAGAATCTATTAGGGTGCTTTTCTTGTTTTTTGAAGGCAAGCTATATATAAAAAAACCAACTCAATGACACAAGACTATAAACAATGCGGGATAATACACAACACACTTACCAATGTGTGGGGTTCTTTACGCCTAACGTGGATATTTATAAGTTACGTGGAGTGTGTGAAACCGTTTGGCCAATGGGTGGACGGGTTCAATTCAAAATCAATTGACGATAAATGAAGTAACTCAAAATTCTTATTAAGCATATTACAAAATCACATTTATCCTTTACGAACATTATTCAACAATCTCATACTCTTTACTTCATGGTTTGCTAAATATTATTTTTTAGTTTTGGGTTAATTTCATATATACTCTTATTAAATATCAAAATATCTTATTTGCTCAGCTTAATATATAACTATCATATATACCTTTTTTAAGTTTTCATAATATCTTATTTTTCCAGTTTAATTTATAAATATCATATATATCTTTCTTAAGCTTTTATAATATCTAATTTGCCAAAATCATCATTTTTATCAATTTTTAATTATTTTAAATAAATTATAATTATACAATATAATTAAATGACTACTATACCCCCTCTTTTAAATCTATTTATAAAATTTCACCAATACCCTTACTAAACGTTTTAAATATCACATTCCAAGTTATATATATATATATATTTATATATGTTTATATATATTATATATATATATACATACGATTCTATTAATTAATTTGGATGATCTAGTACAGTTCATACGTGTATTTATAAGGAATTAACACACCAATCAAGAATTACTATAAAAACATATTTTAAAAGCAATTATAATTCTTTCAAACAAAAGAATTACGTTGAAAACAATAATTTTTAAAAGAATATTTTTAAACACAAATTTTCTAACACTTATGAAAGATAAGAACATCGCCGGAAGTAAATTGCCTACAAACAAATGAATTATGCTAACATGCAAATATAAAAAACCATTTAATAATAATTATTCGTACAAGTTGAAAATATTGTCTATCAAACTTATGCAGATGAGATGGTTAAGAGACATTTTTTTGGCTCCTTCTACAAATAGATTTATAAAGTTTAGTAAGGGTATACATGAAATATTATAAGTAGATTTAAAAAAGATGTATAATAGTCATTTGATTATATTTTATAATTACAGTTCATTTAAAATGAGTGAAAATGGATAAAAATGTTGAAATGGGCCAATAAGATATTATGAAGGTTTAAGAATGGTATATATGATAGTAAATAAGATATTATAAAAGTTTAAGAAGGGTATATATGATATTTATAAGTTAAGTTAGACAAATAAGATATTTTGATATTTAATATGGGTATATATGAAAATTTCTCTTTAGTTTAAGTGGTTGCAATATTTTGGTTTTTAAAAGACCATCCATTTGTGTGCCTCTACTTGTGAATACATTTGAAGTTTTTAAACAATTTTATATCCATCGAACCAAGTAAACTTGCTTGTTACTGAGTGATGATATATTTTTACACTATTTTTTATACTTATTTTTTTATTTACAAGATCGACATAAGTGTCAAAATTAATTGAGTGAATGAAAAAAGAGAATTAATGAATTTCAAATGTCATCTTATGATGTATAAAAGAAATAGGTAGAAATAAATAGTAAAAGAATATATCAATTTTCTTACTACACTATATACAAATGTGGTAACGGAAGGAAAGATCTATCGGTAAACCGTATAGGCGATAATACTATTAGGGGTGACCAAAAATTGTTATAACTTTTACCGTCAGTAACTCATCACTTCATCAAATATTTGAAAATGATGTCACTATAAAAAATATGTCATTTATTCACGCTTCATAAAAAGCATGTAAATGTTTTAAGTGTTATCACACTTATAATTGTGAAAAATAATTTAAGAAGTAAAGATTGTTAGAAAAAGAAAAAACTTAACATTTATAGACGTGTACATTTGATTTTAAAAGTCTACTCTTTCATATGTGTACGTGAATTTAGTAATAAATAGATAATTATAGAAGTTTATATTTAAAAGCGTGGACTTTTGTAACTTTAGAATTATTTTCAAATTTTTCATGCTTAAAAGTGTGAAAATTTAGATAATTTGTCCACACTAATAAATGTGATTTTTTACTCAAATTTTCACAATTTCATATGTAAAAATTTGTTAGAAATTAGTAACACCCAAATTTTTTACGCTTGATCGTAATTCTTCACGGTTTTAAGTGTATTAATATTGATAAAAAAATATGGATAATCGACATATTTTTTATAGTTGTGAACCAAAACTATCAAGTCATTCGAGACACTTTTAGCGACGAGTATTCACAAGACCGCTCCAATCATTTTTTATGTTCGAATCAGAACTTTGAGAAAAGGCCATTTATATAAGAAAAGTCGTAGTTAAATAAGCAAAATTCACACATAATATAAAGTTTAAATAAACAAGAAAACATGTAATTAAAAATGAAATTAAAATTAAAAACTTTGCATTCTTGTTGTAAATTTTCAAAGAACTTAAATTACTATAAAAAGTAAAATTCACAAAAAGTAATATGCTTTATATACGAGTTTTTCAAAATAAAAATTATTACTAATTATATTAAGGACGATATTGTCTAACATATCGTTGTTCACACGAATGATGATCAAATTAACCATTCAATTCATCTTAAATAATATTTTAATGATTTTAATTGTAAGAATCTTCTTTTAGTCGAAGCTAAATGACGGATATAAGTATATTTGGCGTAACTAGCTAAAAGCTGGAGTTGAAGCTAAGGCTAGAGCTTTTAGAAGTTAGAATCAAGACTTTTATTTAGAACTGAAAACTGGAGTTTTATTTTAATGAAATTGTTTGACAAAGTAGCTTTAGCTATTGATTAAAAATGTAAAAAGTATAAAAGGACATAAAAATAAATATTTAAACAAGAAACAAAATTAATCAAAAGTTATTAATGTAATTTGGGTTTTAATAGATTCCCTCGGCTCATAAAACATTTTGGAGCTTTTATGAACTTATTTTTTAAAAATAAAAGCTCAAGCTCCTGCAACCAAACAGAGATAGTAAAGTTTACTTTTTAAAAACTAAAAATTCCAACTCTTAAAAGCTCCGAAAATCTCCCGCAAAACATACCCATAGTTAACAACTCTTGATATGTAATAGACACATGTATAACAATTTACAACTTTAACAAACTCTAAAATATGAAGTGTTGAGAAAAAATAATGGCAAAATGAATACAATTTTTCTTAACCCAACGTCATCAATGACTTCAATTTTTTTAAGTTTTTTAAAATCCAAATATGTTTTTGAATATTTATAGTTTATGAAACTTTATTTAATGATTTAATTTTCATATCAACAACGATTAAAGACTCTTCGGTTAATTGTAATTGATTTTAATTAATGATTTTATAAAATTGTTTTTTTCCTAATAACACAACTTTATAATAAAAATATAGGCTTCACATTCATATAATAGTCATATGTACTAGGGACAAATCATTCATATCTATATTATTTTAAAGAAAAAGGTTATTGTACTTTCTAATTGAATAATGGTATTGCCAACTCATTTTGATTTAGATTGTATTTTTTCATGTAAATTATATATTTGGTTCTTATAGTTTGTTCGTAATTTTTGATTTTGTGGAATCGAATATCTTATCGAAAATTTATAACTGAATCGGTTTGAAAATTCCAAGTCAATATAATCACACCTACCGAAACAAGACAGAACATGTATCGAATCCAAAAGTACAAAAACTGAAATCGTTGATTGCTTAGAACCGAAAACTTATAACTAGTACTACTTTGGGATCGGTTTAAATCGAGAAATTTTACAAATACGTTCACCCTTAAAACCATGATTACCTTATTAAAACTTAGACGCTTATTTCCAGGTCAAAGACGCATTTCATTTTTTAACTTTATAAAACCACTAATTATATCTATTCATTTCACCATATCGACTTAAACTCAAACTTACATCCACCTAAGAACATCTATAGTGCAATAGCCATACATGTATAACCTCTGCAACCAGATGAACCCTAGGGTGCCGCACCGGTACCGATATTACCTAGTACTGAATTTGGTCCAAAGACAATACCAAATTAAGAGTAGAAAGAGTCCCCTTATTATTGTTTTTCTTTTGAAAAGTCTTTATTATTGTCAAATAAACTATATTCATGTCATATCATTGAAATGTAACCGTTAACCTATAAAACCAGTTATCGATTCTCTTTGTTATTACATATTGAAATTTATAGTCTTTTCTAAGTCAAAAAAATTTGTATTACCTTTAATGACAAATTTAGAAATTTATCTTACAATTTTTGGCAATTTGCCCAAAAAAAAATAGCTTTAATCTGAATTGGGAATTGTGGTTAGTGCTGCCTTCGGCCATCAAGAAATCAAAGAAAACATAAGTCCACTTATTATGATACGGTTGTTGTTATAGTTGTTAATATGATAAATGTAATTGTGTAGGTAACATTTAGTGTGTTAACAACTAGTCTGCCCCTTCACTGCTGGTAAAGCTGTGTGGGGTATAGGGTTGTAAAGAAAATTCTAATATATATAATTATGCTTTTCAAAAAAATAAAAATAAAGGTTTATTATATTTGTTGAGTTCTTCTTAAAAGTAAATTGTTTTATTATAATTACTATACCATAAACAAATATTAATATTAGTTAATAATATATGTATACATAGTGATTTTTTTGGAAACTAAAATGGAGGCCCGCTAGTCTATTGCTTAAAGGGTTTTGAGTTTTGAGTGGCAATTGATCATAGCTTGCTTGACTCTCCCACAATGAGACTGATCACTGCCACCACACACATCATCCATTTCATTGGGCGATACCACTATCCCATGGTTGTGGATGCTTTAATAAGTAGAAGCTAGACTATTTAAAACGCAGAAAACAACTGATATATGTTAATCGCAGCAGTTTGAATCGTAATTATCTTTATATTTATAATAGAAAACAAAAATAACATAGGAAAAACGTAATAAAAATGATATGTTATGGAGTTGTTTTGAAAATTGGTTCCCAAAATAAAATTGTAACATATATCGTATAACCAATTTTTCCTTAATTTAATCTAATTGATATACGTGCTTACATAGCTTACATAAATAACCATATATATATATATATATATATATATATATATATATATATATAAAACCCATTTGAATAAATAAAAGGGAATAATTGGTAAAAAAAATTCTAAAAATAAAATAATGACATCATAGCCTGTTGAAAATAATCGATACCCGAAAAACCGACCGACCCGCTGAAGATTTGGTTAGATTAGGTCGGGTTAATCGGTTATTCCTGTTATCTGTCTTTTTTTCGGTTCGGTTATCACCTAGGTAGAAACCCAATTCGGGTATACCCGATCTACCTGATTTTTTTTGCTTTTATGTATTTATAAATTCACCAAGCACTCAATCATTTCATTAACCACTAAGCATGTATACATTTTCTTATCCTATACCAAAACTACAACAAATTCATCATTTGTAAATACTTTCTTAATCATAATTTGGGTGTAATATGATGGGTTTCAAAAACTTTTTATGTTAGTTATCCAATTTTTACCTATTTATAAACTATAAGACCAAAGAAAAGTTTAAACACAAGGAAAATATCCACACTTTTTAACTAATCAAAATAGTTGAACTCTATTCAATATACAAGAAAATATAATAATATATGAACAATCGTTTCATGTCACCATTTTATCTAAGCTAATTTTTTTGTGAAAAATTATCTGTAGTGAATTTGTTATACTTGAACTGATCTTTAGAGTATGAAATTTTGATCTACAACAAAATATGGTTTTTTTTTTTAAACACCAATTTTCGGGAATACCCAATGATACCCGACACGAACCGATACCCGAATTACCTGATACCCAATTAACCAAATTGTAATTCGGTCCGGTTAATGGTTAAAACTTCGGCAACAAAATACCCGCTTTACTAGAAACCCGAAGAAAATACCCGAACAACACCCCTAACCCCTACCTATATTGATAGGGTTTAGCTTAACACTACGTGTATAAACACGAAAAATGGTTAAAGTAGTTTTAAATTTTATTGTGTTAAAGAGTACTAACATGTATAGTAAAACATACATAGTGATGTAAAATCTTTTAAAAAAGTTAGAATTCAGAAATTTAAACATAAAATCAGCATTAGATTTTTTGTATGGTTGGTGGAAAAAAATTCTAAAATAAAATGATAACATCATAACCCATTTTCTTTTAATATATAATAATAATAATAATAATAATAATAATTATTATTATTATTATTATTATTATTATTATATGAAAATGTCCATTCAAAGATGCTTCTTGAAGGATATCGCCGCTACCGCCAACAACCATCGCTGGTCACTTGCCCCATCAAGAACAGATCAAGAAAAGTCCGTACTCAACCTGAAACAAGAGCAAAACCCACACACGCTTGAATCAATCTTTCATACACTTGAATTGTAACACCGTATTTTTAACCCAAAAATTTTCACTTTTAATTACACTGCGGAAACGTTTATAAACACCAAAGTAATTACAACCACTGTTTACAAAATATCAGTATTACAAAACACGGCTCGTCAGAAATACTTTATCAGAGTCCTAGGTGATTACTCCCAAGCTAAACACTCTCAGCCGAGCCGCTGACTTACCAAAACCTGTAAAAAGAGTGAGAGGTGGGGGATTAGCACAAAGCTAAGTGAATGGAGTAACACACAACAGATATATCAGCCTGAACAACATGATATCAACAACCACAAATAAGCACCCTGGGAAGATCGGTGGTTCTGCAGGAACCAACAACCAATGCCGGCCAAAGCAAAGGTTTACCGATAGTCCATTTGCTATCCTCACACAGTATCATCCTCTGGTAGCAACAAATGCATCCCAAGGTCCTGATACTGCTTAGCCAATAGCAAATGAACCCAGCCCATAAGCCCAGTCGTAACTGACTTCCTTTCCAACATGTATACATATCACAGAATACAACAATTAACATTCACAGTTAATTAACCAACATATATACAATCTATCCAACAATAGTTGCAACTAGACTAGTACAACTAATATCACCCGTGAGCAAACATCCACTCAACTCAAGCTTTCAACTTTTCCACTCAGTGATCTTATATTACTGAGCCTTGTCTGTTCATGAGAACACAACAAACTGAAATCAGTATCCAATTCATAAATATATATACCAATCATATATTTATATCCATTTGATCAAACATAAACATGTAAGAGTCACATATGAATGCACATATAACACATAGCATTGAACAATGCAAACAACAGCCAAACTATCGGATTTCACCAAATCCGCAACCCTTCATCGGATTTTTAACAATCCGATTCATCCATCGGAATCCGCCACTAGAGTCGGATTTCCACACTTGCATTATCTTGACATCCACATTCGGATTTCATAACAAAAATCCACCATCGTATTCAACCATCGGATTTCAGAGGTATCGGATTCTAAGTATCGGATTTACCACACTCCGGATTCTAAGTTCTGGATTTCACTTGTTTCGGATTTATTGTATCGGTTTTCACCGTCATCACCACAATCCGCCACCTTCATCAGTCTCATAATCCGATAACTTCAAACCTTGTATAATTCATCTTTCCGGAACACACAAATCATATACAAGTTTATAAAAGCACATATAAACATGCATAAACATGCAAGCGTGCATCTAGAACACCTATTAACACCAAGAACACCAAATCCGATACACTCATAGAGCATGTTCATATCAAAACCCAACAAGATTTAAACCGTAGCATGCTCTCCAATTCCAAAAGCATAACATGATACAAGAATCATGGTTTCAAGAACAAATCAATTAAACATACAAACCTTGTTAGCGTGAATCACAAATTCACAATCACCACACGATCCAATTGTTTGCTCTTCTTGGTTGCTCTCGGTTTTACACCCAAATTACACACACATACAAACTTCAAAGTGAAGTCATCACCACTTAATCCCACGTATATACAAATGATAGCATGAGGTGGCATTCTAAGCACATGCACACACACACACAATTGTACATATATATACATATATCAACACATATATAACATTTAATATAAATGATTAATAATCAATTAAACATAAACCAAATCAAATTATAATTCATGTGTAACATACCCAAAGCCTATATTTCTACTAGGCCCAATCTCCGGATGTTACAAATCCTCCCCCTTAAACTAGATTCCGTCCTCGGAATCTTTTCATCATCAAACAACTGCAGGTAACGAGCTTTCATGTCGGCCTCGGTTTCCCACGTCAAGTCTGAACCCAAACTATGTTTCCACTTAACCAGAACCATCAGAATCTGTTTCTTTCGCAATTTCGTCACTTTCCGATCTAATAGTTCAACAGGTTCTTCCACCAACCTCTTGCTGGAATCTACTTTAAGATCATGTAGAGGTAGAATCTGACCCTCATCCTCAATTCTACATTTTCGCAAGTAACACACGTTGAAGGTATTGTGAATACATGACAATTCCGCTGGAAGATCAAGAGTAACCGTCTGATCATTAACCACCCGTTGGACACGAATTGGCCCAATATAACGCGGAGCCAACTTTCCCCGCTTCCCAAAACGGATAACCCCTTTCCACGGAGAAACCTTCAGATAAACCAATTCCCTCTCAACAAATACAACCGACCTACGACGTGGATCAGCATAGATCTTTTGTCGATCCCTTGTAGCTTTCAACTTTTTCGCGCAATAGCCACTTTATCTGCGGTGATCTGCACAATATTAGGCCCTACATACTGTTTCTCACCCGCCTCTAACCAACACGTAGGAGTACGGCAGCGACGGCCATATAACATCTCATAAGGCGGCATACCGATACTCGAATGATAAGAATTGTTGTACGCGAATTTGATTAACGGCAGATGGGAATCCCAAGAACCTCCATATTCTAACACACATGCCCGCATCATATCCTGAGTGTTTGAATAGTTCGTTCAGATTGCCCGTCTATCTGTGGATGGTAAGCTGTGCTCAAATTCACACGTGTACCCAACTCCCGCTGTAAACTGGTCCAGAAGTTCGACACAAACCTGGAATCTCTATCTGACACATTCGATAGCGGTATACCATGTCGGGAAACAACCTCATCTATATACAACTGAGCCAACTTACTAAGCGATGCCGTCTCACTAGTAGCCAAGAAGTGAGCACTCTTGGTCAATCTGTCAACGATCACCCAAATCATATCATTATTCCTCTGCATACGTGGAAGTTTCGTTACGAAATCCATCGTTATGTGCTCCCACTTCCACTATGGAATCTGTAACTGTTTAAGTGATCCATAGGGTTTCTGGTGCTCTGCCTTAACCTGTGCACAAATATGGCAAGACTTCACAAACTGTGCTACATCCGTCTTCATTGTAGGCCACCAATACAGCACCTTTAGATCGTTATACATTTTTATGCTACCTGGATGAACAGATAGTCTAGACTTGTGAGCTTCAATCATAATCAAACTCCGGAGACCTCCAAGCAAAGGCACCCAAACACGAGATTGATAAACCTTTAATCCCCTAGAATCATCAGTCAAGTCATTCTTTTTCTTAGTCATAATCTCAGACTTCAGGTTTTCATTCTTCAAGGCTTCCAATTGAGCTGCCTTTAATCTATCAATCAAGTCGGAGACTATTTCAATTCGCATAAACTTGACATGTTCACTAACTCCCTTGCGGCTCAAAGCATCGGCTACCACGTTGGCTTTCCCTGGATGATAGCGAATCTCGCAATCATAATCTTTAACAAGTTCCAGCCATCGTCTCTGTCGCATATTAAGTTCTTTCTGCAAAAATACATACTGTAGGTTTTTGTGATCCATACAAATGACGCACTTTGTACCATAAAGATAGTGTCTCCACAATTTTAACGCAAAAACCACAACTGCCAATTCTAAATCATGGGTTGGATAGTTCTTCTCATTCGGTTTCAACTGACGAGAAGCATATGCAATCACTCTATCCCGTTGCATCAATACACAACCCAACCCTGCCAATGACGCGTCACAGTAAACTATGAAGTCATCTGACCCATTCGGTAAAGCAAGAATAGGAGCCGGGCACAAGAGTCGTTTCAACGTGTGAAAAGCTCTCTCCTGTTCATCACTCCATCTAAATGGAACCTCTTTGCGAGTCAATTTAGTCATGGGATTCACAATCTTAAAAAAGTCTTTAATGAATCTTCTGTAATACCCAGCCAATCCCAAGAAGCTTTTAATCTCAGAAGGCGACTTCGGAGCCTCCCATTTCATCACTGCTTCTATCTTTGCCGGATCTACTTTGACTCCATCACTGCAAATGACATGCCCCAGAAAGTGAACTTCTCGCATTCAGAATTCACACTTTGAGTACTTGGCATACAATTGCTCCCGTTTCAGAGTTTCAAGAACCTGTCTCAAACGAACCTCGTGATCAGCTTCAGATTTCGAATAAACCAAAATGTCGTCGATAAATACTATCACAGATTTATCCAAGAACGGTCGACAAACCCGGTTCATCAAATCCATTAACACTGCAGGTGCGTTTGTCAAACCAAACGGCATGACGAAAAACTCATAATGGCCATACCTGGTACAGAAAGCAATCTTAGCAACATCCCCGTCAGAAACTCGTACCTGGTGATAACCCGATCTCAGATCAATCTTCGAGAAATACGAAGCACCCTGCAACTGATCAAACAAATCATCAATCCTCGGCAGAGGGTATTTATTCTTCACTGTCCTCTTATTCAGTTCTCTGTAATCAATACACATTCGCAGAGTACCATCTTTCTTTTTCACAAATAAGACTGGTGCACCCCACGGTGAAGAACTCGGGTGAATAAATCCCCGATCCAACAAATCCTGAATATTTGTCATCATCTCCCTTATCTCAAAATGTAACACCCGCAAATCCGGGTTAGTTGTTTGACGAGTAAGAGGTATGTGATTTTATGATTATTTGAGTTTATTTGAGTAAGTGGTTATTTGGAAGTTTAGTTATTGAATGATTTAGATGAGAAAAATATAAATATGGGAGTTATGAGTAAATGGTAGAATTAATATGTATGTATGTAAGGGATTGTAGGCATGTATGTGATTAAATGTATGTATGTAAATTGGTTAGGTGTTGACACCTAACATTTTATGAGGTACACGTGTGTGTATGAATATCTATTGCCACCACCTGCTCATTTGAAAGAAAGAAGGAAAAGTAAGTATGTGTGTGTGTGCATGAGTTTCTCTAGAAAAGAAGAACAAGAAAGAAAAAGGAGAGAAACTTGAATTTCAAAAGTGTAGGATTTGTATTCTATAAATTCAAGAAAAGGTGAGAACATGTTTATGCTATGTTATGATGCATTCTGACGTGTTTAGTTGATTGGATACATGGTTATTTCGGAATTCAGCATTGTTGATTTTGAAGAAATGGGTTTTGATGTATTTGTTGTTATGTATGATTAAAAGTGTTTATAAATGGTTGTAAGATGTTGATATGAAGTTATATGTATATTAGAAATGTTTAGAATCAAGAGATTAGAGGTTGTTATGATATATATATTTGTTGATGGCTGAAAATCCAACAATATGAGGAAGAAGAAGTCTGAAAATCCGCGTGTCGCGGCGCTACCTTGAAGGTCGCGGCGCGACGTTCTTGAAATCCGACAGAATGAGTCGGTTTGTGGAGGAATCCAAATGTTTTCTAATCCTAAGCCCTAAAATCCGACACTTGAAATCCGATTCGTGAAATCCAAATCCAAATCCAAATCCAAATCCGACACTAGAAAACCGGGAACCAAAATCCGCTACTCAAATCCGATTGTGAGATCCGGGATTCAAAATCCGATTGTGTCGCGGCGCGACACAAGAGTGTGTCGCGGCGCGACGAGGCCTGTTTCAGAAAGTTTAATTGTTTTGTTCGTGTTTCGTTTGGGATAAGTTGAATTGTTAATTGTATGATTAAATCAAGTTATTTACATGATTATGAGATATAAATATATGTGGAAAGATATATTTATATATTCGAGAATGATTCGGTTATTGCTGTGTTTTCAGGCAAACCACAGACTCAGTGATATTAGACAACTGAGCACGCGTGATACGTGGACTGAGGTGAGTGGAAGTGTACTCATGAGTGGTGATGGTGGTAACATTTGTGGTTACATGATTGAGATATTCTTATGATCTGAGATGCCATGATAGACTGTTT
Source organism: Dittrichia graveolens (assembly GCA_038502395.1). Classification (NCBI taxonomy): domain Eukaryota; kingdom Viridiplantae; phylum Streptophyta; class Magnoliopsida; order Asterales; family Asteraceae; genus Dittrichia; species Dittrichia graveolens. The sequence goes on from JARJIL010000009.1 coordinate 19,163,963, forward strand.
AGTCTGAGTTGCATTGCTAGACTGTTTAGTCTGAGTTGCTTTGCTAGATTGTTTAGTCTAAAATGCCATGCTAGACTGTTTAGTCTAAGATGCCATGATAAAATGTTTAAGTTAAGTTGCCAGGATTGCAAGTGTTACTTGATATGTGTTGACAGACTGTGTGATCGTTATTCGTTGTTAGTTGATTGTTGCTTGTTGATTGAGATTGTTTGGATTGTGGTGTGGCCAGTGTAAATGGTTAATTATATGTGCACGTGGCGAGACCTGTACGTATGGTTAATTATATGCGTACATGGTTGGGGGTCAGCTATCGTATGTTTTGGGCTGGGCTATCTGCTATTGGTTGCACAGTTCTAGATCTTCTATGCATTTGTTGCAGTAGAAGGGGCTTTAACTGTACCAAGTAGCAAATAGCTATCGGTAAACCTTTACTTTGGCCCGCATCGGTTGCAGGTTCTGCAGAACCGCCGTTCCTCTAGAGATTGGATTGGCTTGTGGAGATTGTTGATCTGTTGAGATCTGTTTGCTTGTGCTTGTTATTTGTGGATACTTGTTTGTAGCTTCCATTCACTTAGCTTTGTGCTAATTCCCCTCAGTTGATTGCTTTTTACAGGTTTGGCTGTTTAGCCTTGTTTGTGGGGAAGGAAAATTTGACCAATGCTCTGATATTATATTTTGAGAAGAGACGAGCCATGTTTGTAAATATTTTGTAACACAAATTGATGTGAAGTTTGTAAACAGTACTTTGTATTTTGTATTTGTTTTAATGAAATCAGTGAACGCTTCCGCAGCGATTTAAAAAAATGGCTTGAGAATTTGCGGTGTTACAAGTTGGTATTAGAGCCTTGGTTTGGCGATGCAGGCACGGCTAGAGTGTTGCATTCCCAAATCTTGGTTCGTGTTGGTTCAAATTTTCCTTGGGGGAATTAGAGTGAATTGGTGAAGCTGTTTGTTAGTTAGTATATTGTGTACTAACGGTTTATCTAATGAGATTGTGAGATGATGTGATTGTACAGATATGGCTGACAGAGATACCCCTGCTGATCCTCCTGTGACCCAAACGGTGGTTGAGACTTCAGTGATTGATACTGTGGATATGACTTATCGTGCGGGTACTTCAGGTTTTGAACAGGAAGGTGATCGGGAAGCATATATTCGCAAGTTAGAGGATGAACTTCAGGAACTCAGAGATATAGTTTGTGGTATCGGAAGAGAGAGGATTAATCAGAATATGTCATCACAGATACCGACAGTTGTTGCTACTCAACCCACTACTTTGCCGGTTACCGCTCCGTTTTCTCTGGTAACTCAAGTGACGCAACCGTTATTTTTCAATCCTTCCACTTTATAGAGAGATTATCCTTTTGGATATCCAGGATTTAAACAACCTTGTTCGTACAATTAATTTTTGGATTGTAAACCATCGAGATATCACGGGAGTACTGATCCGAACGAGACTTTAAATTGGTTACGAGAAATGGTAAAAACTCTTGATGCGTGTAATTGCGAAGATAAATTCCGAGTTAAATTTGCAACTCGTACGCTTAAAGGTGATGCGATGGTATGGTGGGATTCATTAACTGGGCATTTTCCTGAAGCACAACAGGAAAGTATTACTTGGAATCAATTTCAGGAAAAGCTGTGCGAGCAATATTGTAGTTCATTTGAGATTGAGAAAATCAGAAAAGAGTTTATGGAGTTGAGGATGACAAGAGACATGACGGTAGACGATTTAATTAAACAATTCAATGAGAGACTGCGATTTGTGAAACAATAGGTGCCAGATGAGGCAACAAAGATACAACATTTTGTGGGAGCTTTGCTTCCAGAATATCGAAGTACTACCAGATGGGCAAGTACCTTATCACAAGCGTTTACTCGAGCCAAGTCGGCTGAGGGTGATGGAAAGGCAAGAGATAGAATGAATAGAGAATGTATTTTGCAACAGAAATCAATGAACGTGTTATTGAACCACCGAGACAGAGTGGCCAAAGTGTCCAGAAACAGAAGAATCGAAATAAGAAATCTAAGACAAGTGGATCTAAACAGAGTTCGTTGTGGTGCCGTAGGTGTAGATTTATTCATACGGGGCCTGGCACACCCCAAACTTTGCATTGCATTCGATGTGGATTGTTTGGACATGAGATCAAGGAATGTGGTTTCCCTCGAGGTATGTGTGGGAATTGTCAAAAAGAAGGTCATCGTACGAATGAATGTTATGAAGAACGAAGAATGGGGTCGGGGTCAGGAGTGGATGCAGGTGGGGGATCCTTGTCAGCAGGTGGACGAAAGAGAAAGAACCCTTCTGTGCCAGAGGGTAGAACTTTTGATATGATGAATGATAACGATGATGATATCAACGATGATATGACGGGTACGTTTTGATTACCTTTATATTTGTGCGTATGTTTCTTAACTTTAGAGTTAAACGAGAATGTATGATGTTTATGTGTGCTAAGTGTGTTTTATTAATTCTAAAGAGTATGATTTTTAGAAAGATGAGATATTTGAATGTAAAACTGTTTGATGCGTATGGTAGTAAGTAAATGTGACGGTAAATGATGAAATACATGATATGACGTGAATTGGGTATGAAGTACCCTAGAAGGATGTTTGAGATGTGTAGAATTGCATGCTAAGTTATGCGTTGCAAGAGTTGTTTTGCCTTTTGTGTTTATATATGCTTATGTGTATATGCATGTGTTTGTACAACGAAGGAGGAAAATGAATAAGTTAACGAAGTTTGGAAGGTTTTGTAACGATCGAGAAATGTTGATGATGAATGTATAACGGAGATTGCGAGTTATGAGTAAAGCTAACAATTGAAAATGATCTGTGATATCGATTAATGAAGTTGAGGAGATTGATGAGTTGTCGAGATATTGCATTAGTTGGGTCGATTTAAAAGATGCTATGCTATGAAAACGGAAGAATGGTCTAAGTCTGGTAACAATTGAAGATTTTTGAGGAATGATCTAATCCACGCCTTTAGAGTTGTAGCAAATATGTTGGTGATATAATGTGAATGAATTGATTATAAAGAAAGATATGTGAAATTATCTGAGTATTAAAAGGAACAACAGTTGTTCATAAATATGAATGAAATCAACATGTGATGGAGATGATGATTAGGATGAATCAAAGATTGTAATTGAGAAGTTTGATATTATACCGGGAAGACGATTATGTGGGAATGCGAGGGAATTTGTGACGGTAACCTTGAAGAACATGTGAATCGACGCGTACTTGACTTGATGGATGAAATTGAGATTATCCTTGTAAGAAATTAATGACATGGATGATTGAGATTACACATGAGAAATGTAATAGCCTAAGCTTATGCAACGAAGATTAGTAAATCATATGAATGAATTGCCTTTGCTAAGGAATACCTGTGCTTGGAACTGGAAATTTAATTTGAAACGAACTCTCAGAACTATATTGCCAATGCACTTGAAAGAGCTAAATAGTATAATGCTATATGAAATAATTAATGAAAGACGTATAGAAAGGAGTGAATATGATATATATACTTTTGTGGAGTTATGATTTGAGCGTGTTTGAGTTAAAGCAAAGTATCAGAAATCTACAACTGTTGAGATACCAGCATTATGATAATAACAAGCTATGATGGAGTTGATGTACTATATGAGAAGGAATTTAATGTATCACAAGTGATTGTGGATTGCGTAGTAAGAAGTTCTGGTATTATTACCCGAGTGGAACGTGATCTTTTGAGAAGAATTACATTGATGAGATGATTTGAAGATATAAATATCTTATACTTAGAGGCTTGAAATGAGAATTGAAGAAATTGACTAAATTTCTGGAAGAATTTATGACAAGAAATGAAATAAGAGACGGAAAATATAACTGAATTTCATGAGATAGTCGAATAGAAAGAATTGCACAGATATATATGGGAATGAATTTGTACTTTGCATTGGATTTTGATGATTCGTAGAATTTATAATTATAATGAGTAGACAAACATGATGTGATTACTATCTGATGGATGTTAAGATATCAGTGTCGAGTTGATATGTAAATATAGTGGTAATGGTTGACATATTGGAAATAATAGAGAGAAGAGGTGTGTGGATATCCTATATAACAGACAGTGAGTAAATGTGGAATTTTTCAAATTGAGATGTTTTAATATTGATTATATGTGTAAATGTGAAAGAAAATGATTGAAAGACAAGTTTCCCGAGTTTATGAGTTATATGATTGAGTTGAAGAAGAGCTGTTAAACTCCGATAATTATGAGATGACAAAAGATGAGTAGAAGTAAATGGTAATATGGTAATAAGAAAGATTTGGATATGTGTTACATAGAACTTGATAACCAGAAAGGGATAAATCGTTTGACATATGCTAAGGGATTCCAAGGACGGAATCCTCTGAAGGAGGGGAGATTTGTAACACCCGCAAATCTGGGTTAGTTGTTTGACGAGTAAGAGGTATGTAATTTTATGATTATTTGAGTTATTTGAGTAAGTGGTTATTTGGAAGTAATTAAATTAGTTATTTAATGATTTGGATAAGAAAAATATAAATATGGGAGTTATGAGTATATGGCAGAATTAATATGTATGTATGTAAGGGATTGTAGGCATGTATGTGATTAAATGTATGTATGTAAATTGGTTAGGTGTTGACACCCAACATTTTATGAGGTACACGTGTGTGTGCGTGTATGAATATCTATTGCCACCACCTGCTCATTTGAAAGAAAGAAGGAATACTAAGTGTGTGTGTGTGTGTGCATGAGTTTCTCTGGAAAAGAAGAACAAGAAAGACAAAGGAGAGAAACTTGAATTTCAAAAGTGTAGGATTTGTATTCTATAAATTCAAGAAAAGGTGAGAACATGTTTATGCTATGTTATGATGCATTCTGACGTGTTTAGTTGATTGGATACATGGTTATTTCGGAATTCACCATTGTTGATTTTGAAGAAATGGGTTTTGATGTATTTGTTGTTATATATGATTAAAAGTGTTTATAAATGGTTGTAACATGTTGATATGAAGTTATATGTATATTAGAAATGTTTTGAATCAAGAGATTAGAGGTTGTTATGATATATATATTTCTTGATGGCTGAAAATCCGACAATATGAGGAAAAAGAAGTCTGGAAATCCGCGTGTCGCGGCGCGACGTTCTTGAAATCCGACAGAATGAGTCGGTTTGTGGAGGAATCCGAATGTTTTCTAATCCTAAGCCCTAGAATCCAACACTTGAAATTCGAGTTCGTGAAATCCAAATCCAAATCCGACACTAGAAAACCGGGAACCAAAATCCGCTACTCAAATCTGATTGTGAGATCCGGGATTCAAAATCCGATTGTGTTGCGGCGCAGCACAAGAGTGTGTCGCGGCGCGACGAGGCCTGTTTCAGAAAGTTTAATTGTTTTGTTCGTGTTTCGTTTGGGATAAGTTGAATTGTTAATTGTATGATTAAATCAAGTCTGAGTTGCTTTGCTAGATTGTTTAGTCTAAGATGCCATGCTAGACTGTTTAGTCTAAGATGCCATGCTAGACTGGTCCGGTGCTTACTCATCAGATAACGGAAACGAAATCAGCTTCCTATGACATTTTATACTCGTCCGGTGCTTACTCAGCCAATCCATCCCCAACACCACATCAAAACCTGCTAATGGCATCAACATGAATGATACAGGAAAGCACTTACCATCTATGTCAATTTCAACACCCGTCACAGAGGTTGTAACATGCACTATCTTACCATCTGCTACTTCTATATCAATCGGCACAAAGATACTAGTAGTAGGCAAATTCAACTTAGCACAAAATGCTACAGAAATAAAGGAGCGATTCGCTCCAGAATCAAATAATACACGAGCAGGTAAGGAGTTTATAAAGAACGTACCGGTGATCACATCATCAGTGGCAGTAGCATCATCTACTGTCATCCGGAACGCCCTGCCCTCCGGAGTCAGAGGATTCTTCCTTTTCTGCCCTCCCACTGCAGACGAGCCCCCAACCACCCCTGCCCCTGTCCCTGACCCTGTCCCAGCCCCGGGTCTTCTCCCTGTAGGGCAATCTCCTGCCCTGTGCCCCTCCTGATGGCAGTTCCTACATACATTTCGGGGATATCGGCAATCCTTCGATTCATGCCCGTGGGTTCCGCATCTCACACAACGCATCGTCTGAGCAGTACACTGCTCAGTGTGAGAAGATCTGCTCCTCGTGAACCATTGTGATTTACTCCCCGAATCTCCTGTAGGAGCTTTTCTATTCTGATTGCCTTGGGACTGGTTACCCTACCATTTCTTCTTTTGTTGGCTACCCCCAGCCTGGTCATACCTCGGCTTCTGCAAAGCCGCCTCATCCTTGCTCTGTTTATCTTTGGCCTAGATGTCCCCCTCAACAGATTTTGCTAAGGTGAAGGCCTGGGATAGAGATCCAGCCAATCTTGTGGTGCTCCTGTACTCTGGAAACAAAGCCCCAATAAAGTGCTGAACCTGCGAAGATTCGTCAGGCACCCACTGAGTTACAAATCTCAGTTTAGAATTGAACTGCTCAATCAGTTCATCCACAGTCATCTTCCTCGTCATCTTCAATTCCATGAATTCCTGCCTTATCTTATTCAATTCAAAGGCATTGCAGTATTGTTCGCATAGTTTATCTCTGATATGGTTCCAAGTGATTGAATCCATTTGTGCTCTCGACAAGTGGGTGGTAATGGAATCCCACCAAACCATCGCTTTGCCCTTGAGCATTCGGGTCGCAAAGCATACTTGCATTTCATCCTCACAGTTGCAAGCATCCAAAATCCTTGCAGTATCCCTCAGCCAGTTTAGAGTAACATTAGGATCCGTGCTGACGTGGTATTCATCCGGTTTACAATCCAAAAATTGCTTATAAGTACACGGCTGCCTGTATCCCATACCTGGTGGAAATCCCATAAATGGATAAGAATAAGATCCTTGTGGCATTGACCCCTGTGGAACAGATCCTTGTGGATAAGGCCCCTGAGGAAACAAAGGATAATAGAAGGGTTGTGTCATTGGTTGAGTAAATGGTGGTATAGGCATTAACATTGGAGGAACCTCTACTAATGTAGTAACCGTCGGAAAGATAGGAAGTATTGCAACAATAGTTGAAGCTATAGGAATAACTCGTGGTTGTGTTGCAGTAACCTGCCTCTGCTGCTCTAGCTCTGTTCTCAAATCTTGCAGCTGACCCTCCAGTTGGAATATGTACTCATCTCTCTGATCAACTGTTGTACCAGATGTACCAGCGCTAGTAGGAACTTCAACTGTGGCAGTAGGGACCTCAGCAGTAGTTGGGACAGTAGGGGTACCGGTCGAGAAATCACGTCCAGTCATTGTTATCTGTAACAATCACATCACCTCACGATTTATTAGATAAATCCGTTAGTACATAACATACTAACTCCACCACACTCCAATTCACCCCAATCCCACACCCAAGGAGTAATCGACCTACCACGAGCCAAGATTTGGGAATGTAACACTTCCACTGTGCCTACACTGCCAAACCAAGGCTCTGATACCAAACTCGTAACACCGTATTTTTAACCCAAAATTTTCACTTTTAATTACACTGCGGAAGCGTTTATAAACACCAAAGTAATTACAACCACTGTTTACAAAATATCAGTATTACAAAACACGGCTCGTCACAAATACTTTATCAGAGTCCTAGGTGATTACTCCCTAAGCTAAACACTCTCAGCCGAGCCGCTGACTTACCAAAACCTGTAAAAAGAGTGAGAGGTGGGGGATTAGCACAAAGCTAAGTGAATATAGTAACACACAACAGATATATCAGCCTGAACCGCATGATATCAATAACCACAAATAAGCACCCTGGGAAGATCGGTGGTTTTGTAGGAACCTACAACCAATGCCGGCCAAAGCAAAGGTTTACCGATAGTCCATTTTCTATCCTCACACAATATCATCCTTTGGTAGCAACAAATGCATCCCAAGGTCCTGATACTGCTTAGCCAATAGCAAATGAACCCAGCCCATAAGCCCAGTCGTAAATTGACTTCCCTTCCAACATGTATACATATCACAAAATACAACAATTAACATTCACAGTTAATTAACCAACATATATACAATCTATCCAACAATAGTTGCAACCAGACCAGTACAACTAATATCACCCATGAGCAAACATCCACTCACCTCAAGCTTTCAGCTTTTCCACTCAGTGATCTTATATTACTGAGCCTTGTCTGTTCCCGAGAACACAACAAACTGAAATCAGTATCCAATTCATAAATATATATACCAATCATATATATATATATATCCATATGAGTTAATCGCGCATATTGTCTTCTAACTATCCCAAATTTATGAGTTTAGTCCTTTAACAAATAAAGTTACAAAGTTAGTCCTTTTATAATCCATTGTATTGTGAGTTTTGTCATTTCTAACTGATTCAATTAGTCATCTCTCTTAGTACGGAGTAAAATGACAATTTTACCCTTATTAAATAAAAAGTTTTAATTAATTATATATATATAATTAATAAAAATTTAACCTATTCATATCCTCTTCCTCACATCTCTCTTTCTCTCTCAACATGTCTCTTTGTGTCTCTCTCTTTCACACTGTTACCGCTACCTCTTCGGATACCCACCACCACCAATTGGTGTGTTGGTGCTACACATGCTTACAAGAAAGAAAGATAGACAACATTGAAGTTATCACATAATACAACAATAGCACAAGATGATGGACATTGCAACTATAGAAGAAGATGGCTTAGCCAAGTTGTTTCAGCAACAACATTGGCCACTTCTTTATATTCTACCCTGCACTACACCTTGACACAACATGTTGATGTTTAGACTACCAAGAGATAATATTATATCCAAGGAAGACATAGTAACTAGATGTAGAACGACGTGTTTCGGGATAACCAACCCAATCCACATTGATATGCGCACATATCCATTCAATTTGGGATAGGCGTATGTAGATCCCATTAGTAAGAGGTCCCTCTAAGTACCTCAACATGCCTTTAAGGGCATTAAAGTAAGGTTCATGAGGGTCATTCATATAGAGATAGACTTGCTGGACTTAACAAGCAATGTTAGGACGAGTAATTAAAGGTAAGATATTGTAGGCACAAGCACGACTGCGATAGAAAGTGGGATGGCGGTCGGCTAGTACGGAAGCAAAAGATGAACAGTGAAGTTAGTAGCTAGAAAAAAACTAGCTTTGATACCATGTTAATTATGGGAATTATGAAAACCTCTTAGGGTTACTTGTATATTCCTCCAATATAAATAATGTTACACTTTGGTATATGTACATTTCAACCATGTACTCTATAGAAATATATAATACGAACATATACCAAGTTCTATTGTCTATATCTAACACAAACTCATTCAAATCGCACTCTCTAACTCTCGATGACACATTCAAAAACAAATCAAGGTAAAATCGAAGAACAAATCTACGTCACGAACTAATACACACACCTACATATGCAAACTCTCAAAATCGAAGAAAAGATCTACATAAAGCAAAATATATTGAGAAGTCACATAATTAAGTTCAAGAACACATCCACATATGCACAAAAACATATCATACATAGATAACTCACATTGGCTCAAATTTTTTCTCTTTCACACATGCACATCGGTTCAAGAACAAACCCACATACACACAAATCCAACTCGCTCTCTCTTTCACACACCTAGAGATCTGAAAATTGAGAAAGAGTGAGAAAAAGAGAGGTGGAGCGAAAGAATGAAATAGGTGGTGGTGCAGGCAGAATGGTCTTGATAGTGGCGGTTGTGAAGGTGAGACTCCATTCATCTATCAATTTGGCCATTTTGAAAGATTTTGTCATTGATTTTGAAAGATTTTGTCATTAATTTTGAAGGATTTGGATCTCATACCCACACACACACACTTGGTCATCCCTTTCTTTCTCTACTTGATTTATTATTTAAAATTGTTTTAATAATGACATTAAAATGGTTTATTATTTTGTAATTAAAATATGATGCTGCATCTTTTAGTGGATGCATTTTAAGGGGTATACCGAAATAAGCCAAAAAAAGAAAAAAAAACCCGGTTACCAGTTATAAAGATAAGAGGATTCGCACAATACACGTTGTAGGAAATATAATATGTTTATTACAAGTTTTAAAATTCACTACATAATATCAAATTCAACAAATTTTGATACATTTATGTGCAATTTCTTGCGCACTCTCCTCTCTCTCTCCTTAAAGGCAACAAATTTTAATACTTAAAAGGGAGCACAACCCAAAGTATTTTAGGATTGATGACTACATGCTCAATTACCGACAGATTAACTATTATCAAGAGACCAAGGTTTTCTCACTCAATCACTATAATTAAGACTAACATTTTTGCTTCTGTTTTTCAACAAAAAAAGAGCAAAGTTGATTCCTTGTCATTTTCAATAGCGAAAATTAGTTTATTTCTCCATTTTCAAATTGTCCAAATAGTTGAGTAATAAATATGTATCATCATGAGTCATGACTTTAAAATTTTGTGATTTACTATTTTTGGTAAAAAATTGTGACGGAAGACTTAACTAACACAATGCATATTTAAGTGATTAGCTTAGAATGACCGAAAGTCAATGACAATGTTATTTATCAAATCCATAATCCGGTCATAAATCAAACACACAAGTCGGTAACATTACAACTCAATAATAAAATAATATGAGATTGGAAATCAAAACTTGATCACCTTTTTTGTTTATTTTTTCTCAAATTTCTTAAGTTCATGAACTTTTTTGTTTAAGTTTTCACAAAATAAATGGTTAAGTACATGGATTTTGGAAATTTGGATGATAATTACTTAATTAGGATAGAACCTGACTTAATACGAAAAAATCCATATAAGAAAAGGCGTTCATAAGTCGACCTGCAAAATCTATGTATAACACGAACACGATCAAATTATTATACAGGTTGCACGGGTCAACCCGCGCACTTGTTTATAAGCGCCAGCCTAAACCTTTTTATCTATTGGGCTTAATACACTAAAATACAACTAACTTGGACTAAAATTTCTATGTATGCAATGAACTTTAATTTGTCTCTAATAATGAAATCGACCTATAAATTAGAGTCATTGCATGTAATATGACTAGCAATTGCAAGTTACACACAATGTATTAGGTCACCATTCATCACATTAATAGTGTTGTAACGCAGCAAAAAAAGTTCAATTAAAATTAAAGTAAGGATAAACCATATCATTTCCATGTCATAAAATAATTACTGAATACATTTGTAGTTCAGAATATAAAATCTCATACTGAGGTTCAATTAATTCGATACTAAAAGTAATGAGTATGGAAAACACTTCATGTATTAGGCTGTCTTCACTTGCTTTGAGCCTTACCCTTGTTCTTTCCTTGAAAAAGAAGAATAGCAACAAAAAGTATAGAGCTTAGTGAGTACACTGCTTATGCACCACCCTAGGTATGTTTACATTATTCACATATATAACATGATCACATAAACATCACATTTATACATAGCATACCCGCTATCGGAATAGACGGTCATATCGTAATTATGTGTTGTGTATAGTCACAACAAACCCGTTACCATAGTAGATGGTCCTGGCATACCTGATACCATAGTACTTGGTCTCATTATATCATACATGTAACATTGACATCACTTACATAGATTATACTTACAACATTAACATACACGTTTGTAGTGTAAAGCATAAATAAGAGTACTCACCCGATTACAGTTTAAGTAAAAGTAGTTACAATTAGCAAGTATCCGGATGTATGCATCTACCGGTAACCACCTACATATAAGGTATCCATAATGTTAGTAATCTATTAAGGTCACAACCCTATTTATACTTAACACTTGGTTAACCCTCAAAATCTAAGCATAGACCCCACTTGGCGATTCCCAATTTTAGTATTTACACTTCCGATTTGCACATTAAGGCCACTTGCAATTCAAAAATAAATGATACTTCGCGATTCATATTACTTAAGTACTTTGCTATTTAGTGCCTAATGGCACTTTGCGATCGAGGAATCCCTTAAAAAAACTCAACCCATATACCCTGGTTTACGATTCACTATGGTTTACGATAGGGGTTGTCGCTCATTTTGCGATTCATGTGTAGTGCACACTTTGTGATCCCATGCCTTAAAAGCAATTGTCAATCCAGTGGTCCTTGCCACTTTATGATTGAACGACCTTGAGGAATCCTCTAAAGGACTCAACATGAATTATGATTCTCACACTCTTCACAAATTCATTGATCCTACTTCACAATCCCATGGTTTACGTTTCACTATCTTAAGCTCAGTTTATAATTCCCCTCTAAGGTTCAGTTTTCAATTTAACCAACTTAGTCATTTTATGATTCAAATCTAATGACAATTACAGTTCACGGTTTATGTGTTTTAGCTTGATTTGCGATTTGACTTAACGTTAGTTTACATCTAATTAAACCATTTACGATTTGACCAATTAGCTTATTTTGCAATTAAGCCAAAATTGATTTACGACCCATAGATTCAAGAACTTTCACAATCCTACACTTACACTCGACCGGTCTCGAATCAAACCCATTAAACACTTAATCTAATCATGAAATTCTTGCTGCTCTCGAATCAAACCCATTAAACATAGGTTCCTAACATCATTTCAAAAAAACCCTACTGATTAACTACATTTCTAAGAAGATTTGATAGTCAAACTCAGATTATTGCTCTCGGTTCTAACATAGGATTTGAGCAGTTCCAAAGCCTAATCAACCCCTACTGTAATCTAACCAATTCATATAAAATTATTACAGAAATGATCACAAAGGTACAATGACTTTCCTTCAAGAATTGATCGATTTGATACAGGAATGATCAACTTCTCCTCAGTCTTCGTCTCGGCTCTGATAAACCAACACACATAGCTCTCTTTTGCGCTAAATGGGCTAGAGTAATAGGGTATGGGGCATTGTGCCCTAATTGGAGTTATATACCTCTCCATACGTTTTTAATTGCCACCTTAGGTCCCTTGACATAATAAAATTCTATCAATGAAATGACAATAATAACAATAAAAAAAACCATCTCTTATTAATATAAGATTTTTGTTACAAATTCCATAACAAATGCTACATTTCATCATATTCTTCATGGTGTTCATCGTCAAAAGCTTACAGATATTGTTCAAGTTCTAAATCATTCAACCTGAGAGCATATCTTATAGTTCAGCTTGCAATATACAAATGGGGAAGAACACGTAAGTGGTTTGAAGATGGGATGAAAAGCAACATTAAACAATTATGATAAGCACATTTGTGATTTTGGTTAATATTTGCAACTCATGAAGAACAAGATATGTAATATATGAGCGATTTCAAGATGAACCTGAATTTGGGTTTTAATTTTTCGACGAACCTAGCATTTTCAATTTGTCTTATAGATCTATGTAATTAAGGTTCTCAAAATCGGCCCTAAATTGATTTTTGCAAACCAACTTCTACAACTATAATCAACAGGAAATCAATCGCACCATGAACCCTAAATCGAATTGATTTTGCTTGGCTTGTAGTAATCAATTTGCTTTTTGCGATGGGAACGATTTTTTGAAATGTGTTCATGTCCAGATTCGTCCAAGCATGAATAAGGAGACCTTGGAGTTCATGTCCAAATTCAGTTTGTAGAAATGAGGTTCTTCAGTACATGTTTAGATTTGTCGAGTTCAAAAGATTAAATCTAGTATTTTGAAATCCACACCAAACTGGCCGTCTAACCGGTTAGACATGGAATCGGGTAAGGGACTAGTTTAAAAGTGGTGACTTAACCGCCTAATGTTAAACCAGTCGGTTTTTTAAGAACCGTTAAAACCGGAAGAAAACAGCCTCCATAAACCTTGCAATGTAGGTTCAAGAATTTTGCTCTTGTAAAGGCCTTTTATTTATAACCCTAATCCCAATTGAATTTTCATGCCCACCATTGACGTGGGATGCATTTGTTTCATGTCTAATTCATGTTCCATAATCTATTCCTTTCTCGTTTTTCTTTTTTGGACTCATTCTAATAAAATTTTTGAATTTTAATAATGTTCATTTGAATGATTAATATTTCAGCTTAGTTTTATATTTAGATGACTATATAATTTGTTTAAGTTTGGATAAGTGACTTAGAATTTAAAAGTAGTTAAATTATAATGTTTAAATGCAAATATTTGAACTCTTAACATATAAGTTTTCAACTTATGTAAGTTGACAAAAGTTTATTGTTCATCTTTTCAATTTCCATATGTTTAAATACTTGAAGTAATTATGATATAATTTGGTTCTTGAGTCCGCTTGAACCGGTTAAACCATTATGACGATCGGTTTGATGACTTGTTTGGTTTTCAAAACTATGATTAAAACCCTAATCGCATAATATTTAAAAAATTAAGAGTTAATTACAAAATTGGTCCTTTCAGTATATCACTTATTTCACTTTTAGTCATTTCTTCCAAAAAGTTGCGGATTAAATCCTTTAAATGAGATTATTGCACACAATTGGTCCTTCCCCTAAATGGACGTTGAATCTTAACGTTAGTTTAGGGGTATTTTCATCAAATCCATGTCGTGTCCGTGTCTTCCCTCTAATTGAATACCAGACGACGTCTGAGTAATCACACTCTACTCTCTCTTCCACTCTTCTCTTCTCTTCTTCACTGAAACTTGCTAAACCCTAGCTCGTGTAATTGAAGAATCTATAACGACCTCAAAATATTGTAAAAATTCTTAGACGTGAATTATATATTTATGGAATTTAAGGATATACAAATAATAGAAATATATTATTTGAATATATTAAGAAGGTTTTTACTCCTAAGATACGCGTATATATATTAGTATTATACGTATAATAATACTGCCAATATATATTTATATACTTTGTATTCAAGGAGTTTGAGGATAGATATTTAAATATAGTTATTAAATTACGTCGTAGAAAGAAATTAAATTAAAAGATTAAGGTTGAAGATTTAATAAAATTCAAACCTAACTAAAAGGACTGAAAGTGTAAATTAGGGGGGGCCTAAGTGTAACTTGCAAATTCAAATTGAATTCAAAATTGAATTAGGTGACACATTGCTTGTATGGTTGGGTTTTCTTTTTTCTTTTTCCTTTTTGCTAGCTTTTATTTTTGCAGACTTGTGCTTTATATATATATATATATATATATATATACACACACACATCAATCTCTATATATAGAGAATAGATAGAAGGAGTTACAAAAAATAGAGAAAACACAGTGAAGAAATAGTGAGGTACTTTGGGTAGAGTCTCGGTTGTACTCGTATAGAAGTTACGGGAGACCGAAAATATTGTTACGAGCATAGCTTCGATCGAGGTTTTGCGAGTAATGATCCGAGAGGTATATTTCTTTAATCTTACGCTTCTATTTCGACTATGAAGATGTTTAGGCTACATGCATGTCGAGTTTATGCATTTTTATGGAGTTTCTAAGCACGTGAAGCGATAATCTTTGGTCGGGAGTTGTTATTTTGCATGTCTAAGTATTCTAAGCTAGTTTAGACTTCTCTAGAATTTTTGGATCGTGTTTTTAACATAGTAACCTTCAATAGGTTATTTGTGGCGTTTGAGTTCGCGTTCTTGACGATCCGTGAGCGTTATGTTTAATGTAACTTTGACATGTTGATTTTGTTTAAACATTGCATGAGGAGGCATTATGTCATTGAGAACTACTTCAAGTCAACCATTATGTTTAATGTAACTTTTAGATGTTGGTTTTGTTTAAACATTGCATGAGGAGGCATTATGTCATTTTGTAACAGACTTATGTCATTTGTACTAGACTTATTATGTTGGTTTTGTTACCATACTAACTTAAACACAATATGATACATGTGCAATTCTGTCAACCATTACATGTCATTTGTATTAGACTTATTAAGTCATTCAAAACACACTTTTCCATTAATATTTAGTGCACATTACACGAGGATGAGAGTCAACTCCCATTTGTTACATGTGCAATTATGTCAACTCCCATTTGTTACCATACTAACTTAAACACAATTTGTTAACTTAAAACATTACATTCAAAACACACTCAAACATTTGTTACATGTGCAATTCTGTCAACTCCCATTTGTTACCATACTAACTTAAACACAATTTGTTAACTTAAACATTACATTCAAAACACACTCAACCATTTGTTACATGTGCAATATGTCATTTGCTTCAAAACATACTTTTCCATTAATAACCAGTGACCATTACATGAGAAGCCATTACATTACCATACTAACTTCACACAAAAGACCATCACCATTACAAAAGACAATCACCATTACAAAGTACCATCACCATATATACACTACTAACAGCATGTAAACTGTTACAAAACACCATCACCATCACCCCATCTAGACCTTGGTCACATTAAACACAACATTGAACACATCATCCTCCCCTTCATTCAGAGCCTCCTCATCAATGGTGAACTTTAACCAACAGTTAGTAGCCCACTTGTGAAATTGCCCCAAGAAGTCAAAATCTCCAGTAATCACAACATGATCGGTAATCTCTAAATTCCTTCTCTTGTCCCCATAGACATGCATATTCACTAGGTGCATCCAGTCACCAACTTGAATGAGACACCTACTAAACCTCCATAGGGAATGCATCGTTACGAAATAGGCAGGAATGGTGTGTAAAATATATCAAAAAAACACAGTGTGTATATACGTACATTTACCTAATAACACAATCAAAAAACTTACTTACCAGCCTTCCATTCTTCCTGATATGCTTCTCAAACTGCATAGTGAAGTATGTGTCAACAGCAGGAGCATGAGCACCATCCATTTTCAAAGTTGTGTGAGTAGTGTGAGTGTATGTGATAACAATTTACATAGCAAAGGTATTTATACACAAAATGATCCTCCTAACTCACTTCAATTCCAACTACCTAATTAATACTCCAATAACTCTCACCAACACCAATTAACTCACGGTAAGTAGCATGCATACTGCATACTGTGCTAAACTCTCACCAACACCAAAAAAGGCAAGAGATATTCTGAGATCAAGATTTGGTAATAAAGAACCCACTTCAATTCCAAACACCCAATCAATTAAGTAGCATACTTCACCCACACTAATTGCAGTAACACAGATGGTAATAAAGAGAAGGGATCACATATTCTCAAAAGTAAAGATTTGGTGTAATAAATTCAGGAGAATAACTTACAAAAAACAGGAGCATAACATACCATTTTGTCCTACAAAAGATATAACCAAGCACCCTTGTACATTAAATACACTAAAAATACCATCCAACTCAAAAACAAATACACCTTCAACCTCCTACATTGTGCTAAACTTGCTTTCAAATCAGCTTCTGTCTTGTTCTTGGACCTCAATTGTAACATCCTCAACTTGGGCCTAGTTATAATTGGTACGTGAGTGTACGTACTTGATGTAATAGGAATAAATTATTGTATGTACATGATTAAGTTAAGTTGATAAATGCAAGTTAGGTGTGTTTGTGTGTTTATATGTATGTATGTACGCGTGCATGCATGTTAAATGTATATGTATGTTAAGTATAGATATTTGAGGAAACCCTCATGTGAAGTATGAGGCAAACGCCTCTGTTTTACATGAAAATATATGTATGTATGAGTGGTTAGTTGACTAAAAGTCAAAGAAAAGAAAATACACAAAACCGCGTACACCTCTCTCTCTCTCTCGTTGCTCTCATCGGATTTCCAAAGAAGAACAAGAAGTAGTTGGCTGTTGATCCACGAAGGTGAGCAACGTGATTTTGATATGTTTGAAAGATTAGAATCATGTGTTACATATTAGAACCATGAATCTATGCAAGAACCACCTTGAAGAATATGAAAACTCACTTTCTAAGTGGGTTTTGCATGAATGGTGTTCTTGTTGGGATTTCATGTGTTTATGATGGTTAGATGATGATGTTATGTTTTGGGCTTAAAGCAAGCCAAACTAAGGTTGTTTAGATGACCAAATGAATGCATCGGAATACCAGGCTATGAAGTTGTCGGATTCCAAAACTATGAAGTTGTCGGAATCCGCATATGGTGAAAACCGAAGGAATTGTCGGAATCCGATAGAAGTGTTGGATTCCGCAACTCTGTCGGATTTCATGTTTTGAATTCCTTTTAAGTGTGGAATCTGCAAGTTGTTGGATCTCCTAAATCCGCAAGTTGTCGGATTTCCTTGGTTTCGGATTCCTAAGTGTTGGAATCCGATCAAGTGAGTATCGGATTTCATGATTTGTATGTATCGGATTTCATGAATCCGACAGGACCATCGGATTTCCCAAAATCCGACCGTCCTAGCGGATTTGTGTTAAGTCCAAAATAGAATGTTATTTTGTAAGTCGTGAATGCACATGTGAATTATTGAAGTAAATATGTTGTGCTAGGTGAACTTGTTGTATCTATGAAGTCAAAATCAAATACATGTGCCTAGTAAACAGCTCAGGTGAGTGCCTGCTTTCATGAGACTCAGTAGAGTAAGGCCTGCATGCTAAGTGACTGTGTGAATGTACTATGTATGACTAACTTGCTTTTGCAGGTACGCTCGAGGAGGTAAGTGTATGACTTACATGATGTTAGAATATATGTCAGGAGCATGCCAGTGGGTCCAGTTTGGAACCACTTAGTTAATACATGATGATATGAACGTATGAATAACTGTATGATGTTATATGTGAAATGATAGATCCCTGTGGGATCAAATGTACGTATATGTGTATGTGAACTGTCTGCAGACTATCTGACACATGGTTAAGGTCAGTTGGTTGTAACTGGATCCTTCGGGATTTCACGGTGATTCAGGAGGCATCCTGGATCATAGGTTCTGCAGAACCGTCGTGCCTTAACGTGAGTGGTGAACAACCGGTTGTAGCTGGATTACCCGTGGAACCTCTGGCTCTGTGAACGATGTTTGGTGGACTGCTTTATGCTCCCCCACCAACGCGGTTGGTCGTGTCTGATTCCCCGGTCTGAGTTGTTGAGCGGGATTGATAACCCTGCAAGACACGACTCTTACTGATCTTGTCAGCACACCGCTATGTGCTAAGCTAGCAATGATGGTTTATGATACGATGCATGACTTACTGTGTTGATGCTTATGATTGTATGTACTCACTAGCTAGTGTAGCTAATGGTGCTATGTTCCCTTTTCAGGTAAAGACTAGATGCCCCGAGAGACGGGATGCTTTTGGGAATTACATTGCCCCTTGTGGGTGGAACACTTGTATATTTATGATGTAATGTAAATAGATACCATGGTCGGTTCCTGTACTTGGTAACACCAGTGTTGTTTGATAAGTTGATAATATAAATAACAACTTGTTGTTTTAAAAAGAAAAATTTCCGCTGCTCAAACCTGATTTGCCATTAAAGTAACTGAATTCAGAAGCGGTGTTACATCAATAACCCTGGAATAATGTCAACTGAACGTTGGCACATAACGGGATCAAACCACCCACTAAACCTGCAAGATGAACCCTAATTCAAGAAACATAAAAATCGGACTTAGATTAACTCCAACTCAGACACATGGAGTTTGATGAAAAACCTAATTTTATAAATGTTACCTGTTGAGGACAAGCATAGAACCTACGACCGGGGTTCAGGGATGTCCATGAAGTTCGAATTACAGCAACCTTCCCGAACATACAGAACACCATCGTCTCCCTTAGCCTTCTTCTTCTTCTCGTCAATGGATGAACGTTGAAGCCGATTGTTTAATTAGGCAGGTGTTGGTTTTAAAGCATGGATTTGACGAAAATACCTCTAAACTAACGTTAAGATTCATCGTCCGTTTAGGGGAAGGACCAATTGTGTGCAAAAATCTCATATAAAGGATTTAATCCGCAACTTTTTGGAAGAAAGGACTAAAAGTGAAATAAGTGGTATACTAAAAGGACCAATTTTGTAATTAACTCAAAAATTAAAAATGAGTTAATTGCTTTTTTGGTCCTTAAGGTTTCATAAAAATGCATGTTTGGTCCTTTAATAATCGTAAATACATAAATCGTACTTTATTTGAGAATTTTGGAGCAATAGTAATCCTTTAACAAACTTCCGTTAGTCTTGATCCGTTAAGTGCAATAAAAAAGACTATTCTACCCTTCCTCTGTTAGACACTCCACCCCTACCCCATTTCTTTCTCTCTTCTCCCCTCTTTACACCAACCACCGCCTCACCTCCCTCTCGCTTCGTATTCACCCAACATCACAATACTTGGATTCATAAATGATATGTGCTTTGATTGTGGAAATCAAGATTACTCACAGGTCTTTTAACAACAACACACAAATTTTGTGTTCTTGCTTCACTGTTAATAACTGAAGGGCGGAAAACAAGTTGTCTAGGACTCCATGGTACTGATGTTGATGTTGATCCGTCTTTTTTTGGGTTCGGTTATCAGTTGGGTAGAATCCCAATTCGGGTATACCCTATCTACCCGATTTTTTTTTGCTTTTATGTATTTATAAATTCACCAAGCACTCAATCATTTCATTAACCACTAAGCATGTATACATCTTCTTATTTTATACCAAAACTACAACAAATTCATCATTTGTAAATACTTTCTTAATCATAATTTGGCAGTAATATGATGGGTTTCAAAAACTTTTTATATTAGTTATCCAATTTTTACCTATTTATAAACTATAAGACCAAAGAAAATTTTAAACACAAGGAAAATATCCACACTTTTTAACTTAACAAAATAGTTGAACTATATACAATATACAAGAAAATATAATAATATGAGAACAATCATTTCATGTCACCATTTTATTTAAGCTAAACTTTTTGTGAAAAATTATTTGTAGTGAATTTGTTATACTTGAACTTATCTTCAGAGTATGAAATTTTGATCTACAACTAAATATGTTGTTTTTTCTTTTTTTGAAAACACCAATTTTCGGGTATACCCAAAAATACCTGACCCGAACCCATACCCAATTAACCGAATTGTAATTCGGTTCGGTTAATGGTTAAAGCTTTGGCAACAAAATACCTAATTTACCCGAAGCCTGAAGAAAATACCCGAACAACACCCCTAACCCCTACCTATATTGATAGGGTCTAGCTTAATACTACGTGTATAAACACAAAAAATGGTTAAAATAGTTTTAAATTTTATTATGTTAAAGAGTACTAACATAGATAATAAAACAATTATAAAACATACATAGTGATGTAAACTCTTTTAAAAAAGTTAGAATAAAGAAATTTAAACATAAAATCAGCATTTGATTTTTTGTATGATTGGTGGAAAAAAAATTCTAAAATAAAATGATAACATAATAACTCATTTTCTTTTAATATATATTAAAGATTATTATTATTATTATTATTATTATTAAGTAGTGGTAGTGGTAGTGGTAGTAATAGTTAGTAGTGGTGGTGGTGGTGGTGAAGTTAGCAGCTAGAAAAAAAAACTAGCTTTGATACCATGTTAATTATGGGAATTATGAAAACCCCTTAGGGTCACTTGTATATTCCTCCAATATAAATAATGTTACACTTTGGTATATGTACGTTGCAACCTTGTACTATATAGAAATATATAATATGAACATATACAAGTTCTATTGTCTATATTTAACACAAACTCATTCAAATCGCACTCTCTATCTCTCGATGACAAATTCAAAAACAAATCAAGGTAGAATTAAAGAATAGATCTACATCATGAACTAATACACACACCTACATATGCAAACTCTCAAAATCAAAGAAAAGATCTACATAAAGCAAAATAGATCGAGAACTCACATAAGTTCAAGAACACATCCACATATGCACAAAAACATATCATACATCGATAACTCACATTGGCTCAAATTCTTTCTCTTTCACACATGCACAACGGTTCAAGAACAAACCCACATACACACAAATCCAACTCGGTCTCTCTTTCACACACATAGAGATCTGAAAATAGAGAAAGGGTGAGAAAAAGCGAGGCGGAGCGAAAGAACGAAATAGGTGGTGGTGAAGGCAGAGTGGTGTTGATAATGGCGGTTGTGAAGGTGAGACTCCATTCGTCTATCAATTAATTTGGCCATTTCGAAAGATTTTGTCATTGATTTTGAAAGATTTGGATCTCATACACACACTTAGTTAGTCATCCCTTTCTTTCTGTACTTGATTTATTATTTAAAATTGTTTTAATAATGACATTAAAATGGTTTATTATTTTGTGATTAAAATATGATGTTGCATCTTTTAGTGGGTGGATTTTAAGTGGTATACCCACATAAGCCAAAAAAAGAAAAAAAACCCGGTTACCTGTTATAAGGATAAACGGATGCGCATAATACACATAGGAAGTCTAATATGTTTATTGCAAGTTTTAAAATTCACTGCATAATATTAAATTCAACAAATTTAGATACATTTATATGCAATTTCTTGCACACTCTCCTCTCTCACACCTCTCTCTCTCCTTCTTAAAGGCAACAAATTTTAATACTTAAAAGGGAGTACAACCCGAAGTATTATAGGATTGATGACTATAAGCTTAATTACAGACAAATTAACTATTATCAAGAGACCAAGGTTTTCTTACACAATCACTATAAGTAAGACTAACATTTTTTGCTTATGTTTTTCAACCAAAAAAGAGCAAAGTTGATTCCTTGTCATTTTCAATAGCGAAAATTAGTTTATTTCTCCATTTTCAAATTGTCCAAATGGTTGAGTAATAAATATGTATCATCATGACTTTAAATATTTGTGATTTTCTTTTTTTGGTAAAGATTTGCGATGGAAGACTTAACTAACACAATGCGTATTGGCTAAATTCAGTTCCCTCTACGGTTAATGTAGGCAGAGTGGTCTTGATAATGGGAGTTGTGAAGGTGAGACTCCATTCTTCTATCAATTTGGCCATTTCGAAAGATTTTGTCATTGATTTTGAAAGATTTGGATCTCATACACTCACTTAGTTAGTCATCCCTTTCTTTCTCTACTTGATTTATTATTTAAAATTGTTTTAATAATGACATTAATTTATTATTTTGTAATTAAAATATGATGTTGCATCTTTTAGTGAGTGGATTTTTAGTGGTATACCCGGATAAGCCAAAAAAAGAAGAAAAAAACCCCGTTACCTATTATAAGGATAAGCGGATGCGCACAATACACATAGGAAGTTTAATATGTTTATTGCAAGTTTTAAAATTCACTACACAATATTAAATTCAACAAATTTAGATATATTTATGTGCAATTTCTCGTGCACTCTCCTCTCTCACACCTCTCTCTCTCTCTCTCCTTCTTAAAGGCAACAAATTGTAATACTTAAAAGGGAGTACAACCCGAAGTATTATAGGATTGATGACTACAAGCTCAGTTACAGACAGATTAACTATTATCAAGAGACCAAGGTTTTCTCACTCAATCACTATAATTAAGACTAACATTTTTGCTTCTGTTATTCAACCAAAAAAAAGAGCAAAGTTGATTCTTTGTCATTTTCAATAGCGAAAACTAGTTTTATTTCTCCATTTCCAAATTGCTCAAATGGTTGAGTAATAAATATGTATCATCATGACTTTAAAATTTTGTGATTTTCATTTTTTGGTAAAGATTTGTGACGGAAGACTTAAAGAACAAAATGCGTATTGGCAAAATTCGGTTCCCTCAAAAGTTAATGTAATGGTTTGGAGACTGATGCTCAAAAGATTAGCAAGAAAAAAGAATTTGGTCAGAATGAACATTTCGGTTAATAATACCTTTTGTGTTTTTTGTGGATTTGGGCAAGAATGTGAGGAACACTTGTTTCTATCATGCCCGCTTGCATCCCTTCTGCCTAAAGAAATTAATAAGTGGTGGAATTTGAATTTTCCTTTTCCGGATTCTGTATCTAGTTTGATGCAATGGGGGTCGAATTCAGGTCTCAAATGTAAGCAACTATTGGCATTTAACACGGTGTAGTTCACTTTCTGTAAGGTTGTTTGGGATTACAGCAACAACAAACTTTTCAACTCAAAGTCGGTGTCGCTTGTTTTTCTGTATAACCAAATGTGTAACCTTTCTGTTTTTTTGGATGAATATTAGGGGAAAACTTGGGAGGAAGTTAGATTGGTTCAATTGGTGTAGTAATCCAAAATTGGAGTCAATTATGTAATTTTGTTTTCTGATCTTTTGTACTTTCTAGCTCTTGCTAGATTTATTTTAATATATATTCCTTGTGCCGTTCAAAATAAAAGTGATTAGCTTAGAATGACCGAAAGTTAATGACAATGCTATTTATCAAATCCATAAACGGGTCATGAATCAAACACACAAGTCGGTAATATCATAAGTCAATTATAAAATAATATGAGATTGGAAGTCAAAACTTGATCACCTTTTTTGTTTATTTTTTCACAAAATAATACGAGCAGCCAAAAAATCATATTTTTTTAGGTATGAACTTTTTTGTTTAAGTTTTCACAAAATAAATGGTTAAGAACATGGAATTTTGAAATCTGGATGATAATTACTTAATTAGGATAGAACCTATCTTAAATATGAAAAAAACCATATAAGAAAAGGCAATGATAAGTCGACCTACAAAATTTATGTATAACACGAACACGACCAAATTATTATACAGGTTGCATGGGTCAACCTACACACTTATTTATAAGCGCCAACCTAAACCTTTTTATTTATAGGGCTTAATACGCTAAAATACAATTAACTTGGACTAAAATTTCTATGTATGCAATGAACTTTAATTTGTCTCTAATATTGCAATCGACCTATAAATTGGAGTCATCGCAGGTAATATGACTAGCAATTGCAAGTTACACACTTACACGCAATGTATTAGGTCACCATTTATCCATTAATAGTGTTGTAACGCTCCAAAAAAGTTGAATTAAAATTAAAGTAAGGATAAACCATATTATTTCCATGTCATAAAATAATTATTGAATACATTTGTAATTCGGATTATAAAATCTCATACTGAGGTTCATTTAATTCGATACTAAAAGTAATGTGTATGGAAAAACACTTCATGCATTGGGCTGTTTTCACTTCCTTAGAGCCTTACCCTTGTTATTTCCTTGAAAAATAAGAATAGCAACAACTTACACACCACCCTAGGTATGTTTACATTATTCACATATATAACATGATCACATAAACATCAAATATATACATAGCATACCCGCTATCGGAATAGACGGTCATATCGTACATATGTGTTGTGTACGGTCACAACATATCTGTTACCATAGCAGATGGTCCTAGCATTCCTGATACCATAGTACTTGATCTCATCATATCATACATGTAACATTGACATCACTTACATAGATTATACTTACAACATTAACATACATGATTGTCACTAGTGTAAAACATAAGTAAGAGTACTCACCTGATTACAGTTTAAGTAAAGTAGTTACAATTCAGTAACTATCCGGATGTATGCATCTACCGGTAACCACCTACATATAAGGTATCCATAATGTCAGTAAGCTATTAACGTCACAACCTTATTTATACTCAACACTTGGTTAACCCTCAATATCTAAGCATAGACCCCACTTGGCGATTCCCAATCTTAGTATTTACACTTCCGATTCGCACATTAAGGCCACTTGCAATTCAAAAATAAATGATACTTCGTGATTCATATTACTTAAGTACTTTGCTATTTAGTGCCTAATGGAACTTTGTGATCGAGGAATCCCTTATAAGACTCAACCCGTTTACCCTGGTTTACGATTTACTATGGTTTATGACATGAGTTGTCGCTCACTTTGCGATTCATGTGTAGTGCACACTCTGTGATTCCATGCCTTAAAGTCAATTTTCAATCTAGTGGCCTTTGCCACTTTATGATTCAACGACCATGAGGAATCCCCTAAAGGACTCAACCCAAATTATGATTCACACACTCTTCACAAATTCATTGACCCTACTTCACAATCCCATGGTTTACGTTTTAGTATCTTAAGCTCAGTTTATGATTCCCTTCTAAGGTTCAATTTTCAATTTAACCAACTTAGTCATTTTGTGTTTTAGCTTGATTTGCGATTTGACTTAAGGTTAGTTTACATCTAATTAAACCATTTACGTTTTGACCAATTAGATTATGTTGCAATTAAGCCAAAATTGATTTATGACCCACAAATTCTAGAACTTTCACAATCCTACACTTACACTTGACAAGTCTCGAATCAAACCCATTAAACACTTACTCAAATCATGAAATTCTTGTTGCATTAGGTTCCTAACATCATTTCAAAAAACCATACTGATTAACTGCATTTCTAACAAGATTTGATAGTCAAACTCAGATTATTGCTCTTGGTTCTAACATACGATTTGAGCAATTCCAAAGCCTAATCAACCCCTACTATAATCTAACCAATTCACATAAAATTGGTACACAAATGATCACAAAGGTACAATGATTTTCCTTCAAGAATTGATCGATTTGATACAGGAACGACCGACGTCTCCTTAGTCTTCGTCTCGGCTCTCACAAACCGACGCACATAACTCTCTTTTGCGCTAAATGGGCTACAGTAACTGGGTATGGGGCATTCTGCCCCAATTGGAGTTATCTACCCCTCCATACTTTTTTAATTTCCACCTTAGGTCCCTTGACATAATTAAATTCTACCAATTAAATGACAATAATAACAATAAAAAAACCATCTCTTATTAATATAAATTTTTTACAAATTCGGTAACAAATGCTACATTTCATCATATTTTTCATGGTGTTCATCGTCAAAAGCTTACAGATATTGTTCAAGTTCTAAATCATTCAACCTAAGAGCTTGCATATCTTATAGTTCAGCTTGCAATATACAAATGGGGAAGAACACGTAAGTGGTTTGAAGAGCAACATTAAACGATTATGATAAACACATTTGTGATTTTGGTTAATATTTGCAACTCATGAAGAACAAGATATGTAATATATGTGCGATTTCAAGATGAACCTGAATTTAGGGTTTTAATTTTTCAACGAACCTATCATTTGCGAATTGGCTTATAGATCTATGTAATTAGGGTTCTCAAAATCGGCCCTAAATTGATTTTTGCAAACCAACTTCTACAACTATAATCTACACGGAATCAATCGCACCATGAATCCTAAATCAAATTGATTTTTCTTGGTTTGTAGTAATCAATTTGCTTTTTGCAATAGGAACGATTTTTAGAAATGTGTTCATGTCCAAATTCGTCCACGCATGAATAAGGAGACCTTGGAGTTCATGTCCAAATTCAGTTTGTAAAAATGAGGTTCTTCGGTACATGTTTAGATTTGTCCTGTTCATAAGATTAAAACTAGTATTTTGAAATCCAGACCAAACTGGTCGTCTAACCGGTTAGACATGGAATCGGGTAAGGGACCAATTTAAAAGTAGCGACTTAACCACCTAATGTTAAACCAGTCGGTTTTTTAAGAATCGTTAAAACCGGAAGAAACCAGCCTCCATAAACCTTGCACTGCATGTTCAAGAATTTTACTCTTGTAAAGGCCTTTTATTTACAACCTTAATTCTAATTGAATTTTCATGTCCACCATTGACGTGGGATGCATTTATTTCATGTCTAATTCATGTTCCATAATTTATTCCTTTCTCGTTTTTTCTTTTTAGACTCCTTATAATAAAAATTTTGAATTTTAATAATTTTCATTTGAATGATTAATATTTCATCTTAGTTTTATATTTAGATGACTATATAATTTTGTTTAAGTTTGGATAAGTGATTTAGAATTTAAAAGTAGTTAAATTATAATGTTTAAATGTAAATATTTGAACTCTTAACATATAAGTTTTCAACTTATGTAAATTGAAAAAAGTTTATTGCTCATCTTTTCAATTTCAATATTTTTAAATATTTAAAGTAATTGTGACATACTTTGGTTCTTGAGTCCGCTTGAACCGGTTAAACCAGTATGACAATCGGTTTGATGGCCGGTTTGGTTTTCAAAAGCATGATTAAAACCCTAATCGCATAATATTTAAAAAAATTAAAAATTAAAAGTAAACAACCTGAATAGAAAGTCACCCATTGCATATAATGTACCAAACCTAAAAGTTGTTTACATTATTCGAAACAAAGTAAAGTTTATTGTGTACAATGGTATTTTAGCCAATGTTTATTGCATTTTGACGCATTAAGCCCATAGGATTCCAGACATGGATTGGCATGACGTAAAAAAACCTTTTTGCTGAGAATTGTCACCCCTCCCTAACTATTATCAACTTTAGATTTTCTTTGATAATCCATACAAAAGGGAATTTTTTTCTCTTTATCCTTTTGAAGATAGTTTTGGCAATGTGAGAAGCGATACTCATAGTAACAATAAGAAATAGTCTAAAGATGAAAAAAACTATATTAGAGATATATAAAAACTATTTTTAAGAAACAACAAACAACAAACTGTAAATCTTACTAACAATATCTAATATATACTCTTGGTATATGGTTTGCAACAAACCACCTCAAGATCACCACCAGAACCCTACTTTGTATGTTCTAAGAGTATAAGAAATCATTACTCCTATCACATGTCACACTGTCATATAAGAGAGGATGATGTGTAAGATGATACAGACATAGAAAAGGCTGATCACACGTGATACGAGCGGTATCCACATCATAGCGGTGTGGTGAAATCCCCATGTGGTAGAAATCACAACGCGATAGGGGGCGTGAATTGCTTCTTCATTTAACTTCTTTTTTGTCTTTTATGGTGGGAAGAAGTTAATATATATCTACATGTTTTGACTAAATTGAAATATCTAGCTACTACTCTATTCTGCAGCTATATATATATATATATATATATATATTATATAATATATAAAATATATTATAATTTTAAATTAACTGCTTTTTATTTATGAGACACAGTAATGATACACGTTTAAATTTACGTCATGATCTCGTAGAGCATGTGCGGAGCCTTTAATGAAATTACGAGTGATTTTTTATGCATTTTTATCATTACTAGTTGACCTTTTAAATTTATGGTATTTATTATTTTACTATATTATAAATTTTAGAATTTTCAACGAATTTTATTTCTTTTTATCTTAAAAGTCTTAATTTATTTTTATTGAATATTATTGAATTAAATGTAAAATTAATAAATAAGATAAGTTCTAGAATTTGGTGTGTAGGTCTGAGTGGTGGGTTTAGAGGTGAAAGTAAAAAGCTGACATGACGGTATGATAAGTGTGATAGAAGGTGATCACTCCTACCACTCTAAGTATCATAGTTACACCACATACCCCATTACACGTCATGGTGCGGTGACTATTCGGCCTTCACCATACAAAATTTTATGACCTACAAATCACAAAACACAAATCAAAATTTAAAAAACTGAAAACAACACTACACTCTCACCCGGTCGTGTTCAACAACACGCTCTCACACGTCTCTCACCCGGTCATGTTCAAAAGTTTATTATGTTTTTAGTTAGCACATTCCAAGTATGAAATAACTTTTTAATCATGTGTCAAATATTAATGAACTAAGATCAAAGATAAGAAGAAATAAAGCTATCAAATCACATAAAGTACTTTGATTCATCCACTTATAAGTTTTGATTCACCCACCGAAAGTACAACACTTTTGAAGCTATATTACAAATTAGTAAAGTATAATTTTATCTTAAATGAATCAACTTTACAAATGAAAATATTATCTTTACAAATAAATCAACTTTACAAATGAAAATATCATCTTTCTTTAGAAAGTAACTATGGTTCCATAGAGGGGAGATGGAGAATTACCAAAATCTATTTATGGGTTGCTGGTTTTTCCACTTCCAATATACTTTCCCTTGGGAACTTGTGCACAACAAAATCTTTGAGAGTGTGCTATGGAAACCATCATTCAATATTCTTGTTTGCAAGGCGTGCTCATCATCACGCTCACCCCATCAATCCTTGTAAATCATTTCATCCCCCACCCTCACGTAATTCCATCCTTTTATTGTGCAAAATCAACTCTTGTTTTCTAGTTAATCAAGTGCTATCACTTTTAAAAGAATCCCAAATGCATAACATAACAAAAGCCGCCAAACTTCTTATAGTTCAACGGTATCTCGTGTTTTTGTTGTATAATAAAATTGTAGGTTCAAGTCTCGTAGTAAATAAAATGATGTAAAATTAGGTTTATATTTAGGAAGTGTGTGTTTAACCGTTCAAAACAAATATATAAGATAACAAAACAATATTTTAAATTATGTCTTTTTTGGTTGAAGGATAAGATTTGTTGAGAAATTTTAAAAGAGTGAGATTATTTGGACCCCTTATAGTCTAATTCGACTGATGTGATGCATGTGAGTGTATGAGATGCATTAAAAACCGAACGTCTTCTATGATTTTTATTACCATTAATTAAGAAGTAGCCTTTTAATAACTACGAAAACAACAAATTTTTCTTCAGATTGTAAAATTTCTAGGCAATTTTTTTTCAAAAGGGATTTTCCTTGTTTAAGTTATTCCTGAGCTCCGAGGGTGCGGGCCTTTGAATTTAATGTATGCAACAGGAGTGTGTTTGAGAGAGTATAGAGGGTATAATCGCATAGGGCCTCACCTTTAAGAGGGGAAGAGAGGGTCTAACTTTATATATCTATACTACTATATAAAGCATTTAATATTCTCTTTATTTCTTAATTTTAAGAGTTTTTAAAATTCAATCAAGACAAAATCTTGATCTTTCATCATATCTAAATTAATCTCATTCACTCAATCTTTAACCATTTCACTCTCTCTCCTAATTTCATAAATATAAAAATTTTCTTATTTTAATGTCTTTTAGAATTTTTTTTTAAAATTAATAAAATTGTTAATGCAAATAAAAAAACGGACATGTTGTATAAAACTTTTTCGTGACATTGAATCACGTGAATAACATATCATTACATTCTTGAAAAAGACATGTGTAAATATAAACCATTTGCCACCATTGTATTGCACGGGTACAATGCTAGTACTTGTATAATACATAGATATAATATTATAATTTTAGAGTCACTTAATAAAGTATAATGGTAGAAATCATATATTTAATATATTTATTCTATAAACCCAAAAAAATACATATTACAAAAATTCATTCATGGTTCGGGAATCATGAAGAAAATATTAGGCGTTAAGGTTGAGACAATTAATCTAGTAAAAACAAAATATTTAATAATTGATCCATATAACAAGTGAGGTTTGTTTAGATATATAATAAGTGTTTAATTTTTCAACTTTCAATAAAGGTGATATTTGCAGAAATAAGTTTATAAGAACTTAAGTTGTTGAAGTCTAACTTACGGTCTAGAATGTCACAAGAAAGACTTATTAGATTGATAATAATAAATATTGAGATCGATATCTTTTAGAGTATTGATAACTAAGAGTTAGTTCACACTTTATTTCAAATAATATTAGGAGAACTTCACGATTCAAGTAACCATGTAAAATAAACTATTTTATTACCGTTCTATTGTTTTAGTTACTAAAATATTGTTGTATTAGTGAATTTTTGTTTATATATACATACATACACCGATACACACATATATATGTATATACATATATGTGTGTCTTTAACGGGCCAATTTTTCCTTTTAACAAAATATATGTATATACATATATGCGGTCTAACAGGTATTACCTGTGACCGTTTTCAACCCTTGACTAATCCTTGATTGAAGCGCCCTGAGGTTCGAACTCTTAACCTCCCATATGATAGCAAGAGAACTATCTAGTATTCCACCAATATGATGGTTGCTTAGCGACTCTTTATCTTCCCAAAAAAAAATACATACGGAAAAAGGTAAGTTGATTCCACACTGAACTAAATTCAACTTTGTTAGGCTATCCATAACCATTCCATCTTTCTTAACACATCAGTATCACACCATTATTTCATTCCATTTTTCTTTACATCTTTCTAACCTTACTACGATCTCTCTCAACACTCTTCGTTTAAAGAAATAAAACCTTAAAAGAGAGAAGAGAGATAAAGGGAAAGAGAAGGAGAGAGAGAATCATCGGGTGTGGCAATGTTCTTGTCGAACCCGAGAGGAACCACCCTCTTCCTTAGGTCAGCTACACATGAACTTAGAAGTGTAGTTAACTTAACACGCGATGCAAAATTATTAACTTTGATAAGACTTCAAAAATTTTATTCAAAATAACAACTTATACTAAGACTTTCCCGATAATTATGATAAAAAAAGTGAAAGGAGAGATTAGTTGACTTGTAAAAACGCCACCTCTCATTATGTTTCACATTTTTTTATGTTTCTCATTATGTTTCACAAAATATCATTAGTAGTTGAAGTTTCAACTTTACATGAGTTTAGATTATTATAGTCTCCTATAGGGGATGGTTCAAACGAGAACTTTTTTTCGTACGAGAATTGCAAGAACCAATTTTGGTCGTTCATTTTGGATAATGGAATTGATGGACGAAGAGCGTGGGGGATTGAGTATGGCAGGGTGCATGTAAGGAATTCATGGGTGGGCAATCCAATTAAGAGAGGGGGAATTGGACGGCTAAGATTGGTTCTCGCGGTTCTCATACGAAAAACAGTTCTCGTTGAACTTTTGCCGTCTCCTCTATATAGTAGACTCTATGGTATGTGTAAGTGTGTTGATTTTGATACCACATGTGTTCACTGGTATTGTGCAATCATCAACACCCTCTACAAACTCTTAGATTTATAAAAGACTGTTCACACAACAACATTTATATTTATTTTTTAATTTAAGAAAATAATACTAGTTATTTTAGAAGGTTTTTTAAATCTTCAATGTTTATTTTCTAAATTTTTGTTTAGTCCATGAGGTTTATGAAAGTGTCTCCTTGTCATAAACCTTATAAATCATTTTGCTTTTTAAGAGGTGATCAAGATCACTAGCTTTTTCCTTCTATGCTTTGTTCAAACTAAAGTCACTTTAACTTATTTTAGAATGCATATTTACCAAAGGTAAATGGTCTTATTCATTGTCTTAGAGGGTCTTAGTGGTTTTGCTAATCATATCATTACTAAGTGTCACATCAATCACGACGGACCACTACTTATTGAGTCCATGACACCAGAAATTAGAACCCCATGTTACGCACAATTATTTTGTTTGAACATACAAAATGACGTACATCATATCGACAACATCACTTACATCGTCATGTTAACACTCGGATGAGATCACACTCATGACTTTTGATGAGACCATCATGCTCAAATAACTTACACCACTTCATGTATCTCAAATAAAGAGTAGGTTTTATGTGATGATAGTGCTAGAAGTTGTAGCGGGTAGCTGAAGCTACAAGTTACAAGCTAGTAGCTATAGTTGAAAGTTATAGATTTATTTATAATATATATGTGCTTGACAGAATAACTATTATCTGGAGTTACATATTGTAAATAAATAAAAGAAACAAATCATATAACTTGAAAAATCGTAAAACAACTAAAAGAGAATATTTATATAAAAAACTTTCATTTGGTTTTTTAAAGCTAGTTTAAGAAGTTTTTTTTTGTTTTATAACATTTTGTTTACAGAAAAGCTTCCATCTCTTTAATATGAACAAAATTTCTAGTCTTTTCTTTGAAAAGCAACCGGCTCCAAAAAAACTATGAACCGAACATACTTTAAATTTGTAGAAAAAACTTATATATTTTTACTCCTTCCATATTTAAATCTTTACATTTTCGACATTATACTACTACTATTATTATTAAGGTTACCATTATTCTCAATATTATTATTATACTATATAACAATTACTAGAAAGTTATCCTGATAATTGTTATATAATTAAATCTAAGTTATTTCAGTGACTAAGAATCAGATGTAAAAGTTTCAATAATATCAATTGAGAAAATTGGTGCAGGTGGCCAAAATGAAGTTTGGTAGTAAAGTTGCGATAATAAAAAGGTGATGCATATTGTTTGTTGTGTTTAGTTTCCTTTAGTTCGTTTTGAGTTTTAGTTAAATGTTTCTTTAGTGGTACTGTTTTACTCTCTTTCTACGTCTCGTAAAAGAAGTACAATAGATTGTGTATTAGAGAATATAGACTAGAGTTCAGTATAAGATGGTCCAGCTTTATTGTATAGATAAGCTAGAGCCTATTATGATTTCTATTGGACCCTTTATACTCTATAATAGGGCTTGACCATCTTATACTAAACTCTAGTCTATATTCTCTAATATTGTGTTCTCTTTCACATCATATATAATTCAGTTCTCTTTAAAAAAATTGAAGGATGAAAATATTACCATGTCAACTTTGTTTTGTTTATTTTTCCTAACCCTCTTTTGCTTTAATCCTACCTTCAACTTTGTTTTTTTCTTCTTTTAACCTCATATTCTCATCATATAACTATTACTAATGTGTTTCTCAATTTTTAAATTAAACATTTGTTTTTGAGTTTTTTTTCTTCATATTTTATAACAGCATAATTTAATTTTCTTCTATTCATCATTTTTTTGTTGCTTTGTATTTAACTTTTTTATGCCTTCGCTAGAAGCATATTATGGTTATTTTTATTTTATTATATTCAAATAACCAAAATATGCTTTGTTTATCTTCAAATAATCAAAATGCTTTGAGAAATAAACTATTTTTCTTCTTTTAACCTTCTATTCTCTTCATATATCTTTTACTAATGTGTTATTTGTTTTTCTTAAATAACATGTAATGTATAATATTCAATATGAATATAAATATATATTTGTGACCATATTATTTTCATCTATATTTTGATATATATTATACCTTAATACAATATTTATCTAAAAGTTTATCTCTCAAAATCGTTATATCAAAAAAATAGATTTCTTGAATAACTATTATATTAAGCTAAAACCTACGGGAGTGTTTTGATTTTATCAATTTTAATTTATATTTGAGTTTGAATGTTATTTTAATGTTTTGATTATTGTAAATTTTGTTTCCCATTCCAACGTACTAGTTTAACAACTCATTAGTATTATTATTTAAAACATTTTAATATTTAGTAAAATTAATACTATTTGCAATCTAAAAAATATACAACACTTTATCTTTGTATTGTTTCAGGAAAACTGTTTTTTTATAACACCCTAAAGTGAGTTATTATTTATAATTATGTTATTATTTTAATTATGAATTTCTTAAAAATATTAATGGTTACATCAAAGCTTAAATTGCCATGTGGATAAATGAGTTAATACTCATAGGACCTAATTTGCCATTCTTCAAATTATTTATATGTTTATAAGATGATATCTTTGGCCAAATCTTAATACAAAGAGCTTGCCAAACCCTCAAACATGCATATCTATATCTATATTACTATATAAATTATTTAACACTTTTTCTTATCATTAATTTTAAGAGTTCTTAAAATTCAATCAAGATAAAATCTTAACCATTCATTCTATCAAAATCAATTTCATCCACTCAATCTTTAACCATTCCAATCTCTCTTCTAATTTACTTTAACTTTTTATTCATTTAAAATATATACTCTTCCACACTACCACACTCTATCACACAAACACAATTATCCACCTACATCAATATAATTTTCAAAATACTATTAATTTCTCTCTATTTATGTAACACCCGAAGTTCGAAATTTCATAATTTATAAATTAATCAAGTGATATGTTTAAATGGTATTCCTAATTGAGATTAGAAGGTGCTTAGAAACTTGAGGGGTTAAAGTTGTCATTTAGAAACTAGAGAAGTTGAGGGACCATTTGAGCCAAATCTCAAAGATTTATATATATAAATATATAATTAGATTTGACTCTCAAAGAGTCAAACCTTTCATTTTAACTAGCCCAAGTCACGTACACATAAGAGCAACCTTATTTCTCTAAAGTTTTGGATCAAGTCAGCTAGAAACAAGAGTTTACAACAGGTATAACTAATCAGAAGTTGAGGTAAGGATTCTTGAATCTTGTTTTTGAAGTTTTATTGGGTTTTAAGTTGATTTTTGGTGAATCAAAGATTTAGTAGTGTTTTGGTTGTTATTTATTGTATAGAAGTTGTTTTGGGTGTAGGAAAACACCCTAGTAGCGTTTTTATGAATTTACATAGTGATATTTGGTGAGTTAGCCGGAGTTACAACAAGACAGTCGGCGAACTGTTGCTGAAACCAGAAAGGCACGGGCGTGCCTTTGAGGGGTACGGTCGTGCCTCGTGGCCGTGACCGCCTCTATTCTTGAGTTCCGAGCGTACCTAGGCACGGGCGTACCTGGGTAGGGTACGGGCGTGCCTTGGTCCAGTACAGGGTGTGCCTGACCCGGTACGCCCATGTTTGTTGGGGCCTGTTTCTGGGCCTTGGGCCTAGGGGCACGGGTGTGCCCTGCCCCTGTTCAGTTTGTTAAGAGCTGAGTTTGATTATGTGGTTAATACCATGATTATATCTGTAGGAATTATTGTTTGACGTGTTCTGAGTATATCTTGCATAACTCTATGTGGTATTAATTGCGGAGGTGAGTTTTCTAAACTCTGATTCATATTTGTGATATGTGTGTGATACATTGCAATGTGATATATTATTAATCAGAGGATCACAGAGAGAGAGAGCTGTAGCACCCTGCTTTGTGCAGTAGTTGCTACGAACAACATTTTAGCCTTCTGGACAGATGCTAAGATGGTGCAATACCTTATCCATAAGACCTGATGATGGCATTTGTATATGTGTATGTGTATGCGCATGCTTATATGATTTACAGTTTAGCTTTCTCACTAAGCTCTTGTAGCTTAACAGATACTGCTTGTTGTTGTTTTGCAGGTTGTGTTAGCACCAAGGCAAGGCCCCGGTTTGATTGTTGAAGGTTGGTCGCTTAAAACATGATTTGAAACAATAACGCTCCCCTTTGTGTAACAGAGAGTACTTTTGATTTAAATGAGCGCATATTTCTTTTTGTACAAACCCGAGGGTTTAAACGAAATGTTTTATTGGCTTCCACTGAGGTTAAGCTTATTGGAAACTATTTTTGACATGAACTGTGGTTGTATTACCTTTTGTACGAACCAGAGGGTTAAAAAATACTTGGTTGGTTTCCATTAGCTTATCAAATTCCGTTTTTAGACAAATACCTTTTGCTTCAAGCTTTATTTTAAATTTTAGAAATTGGTGCGTTACAATTTATTTCAAAAATATAAATATTTTATTTATTTTAACATCTTTTAAAATTAATAAAATAGTTGAAGTAAATAAAAGAAAAATTGAAAAAATGGACATGTTGAAAACTTTTTCGTGACATTGAATCACGCAAATAACATATCATTACATTCTTAAAAGCGACACATAAAATAGAAATTATTTACCGCTGCAGCATTGCACGTGTATGATGCTAGTGTATATAAAGGCTAGAATGAATTTTAAAAAGTCAAAATCCTAGGTATATTTTCTAGAAGAATCAAGACCGGCAAACAGTGAAGGGACTCAAGAGAGTTGCTATCAAATTGAAGAGAATTGAATCTGTATTTGTTAAATTAAGCACTAAGTTGAGTTAGTTTTCCTTAATTTGGTTATTATAATGGGTAACATAAGTGAAGTCTTTGAATACTTGTAAGTTATGAACACATACTTTGGTGTTATTAACAACTTATAACTCTGAATTTTACGAGTTTGGTTAGGAAATCAACTGATGTATAGTATGTTGATTAATTAAGGATAGATGTTAGAGTTTGTTAATGGTACAAAATTTAAGTTATGAGATGTTCAATGATGAAGGAATGATTATTAGTTGTTATTTTGTTGTTTATGATGATATTAGATGTCTAAATATGTATATTAACTGATTGAAAATCGTCTGGTAGTGTTTTGATTGAGTTTTGGTCGGATAAGCAAATGTTCTGGTCAAATAGGTTGCTGCTAAATGATGGACATGGCTATGTCTAGGAGTGGCACGGGCTGTGTCAAGCCGAATGACACACCTTAGGGTTTGGGGTACGCACCGTGTCCTAAGGGTAAGACACGACAGTGTGACGCTAGGGTATGGCTCAGGGTGTGCCTGACATTGTATTAACATGTTGTGAGGATGTGTGAGAAGATACGTGTGTGTCTCAATCGAGTAATAATTGTTTGCAGGTAATCATTGACTAATTATGAGTAGATAATATCGATATTGACGGTCGATTGCATACCTACATAGTTGATAAAGGTGAGTTACATGATCCCTACTAACGTGTTTAGTTGCATATGTGCATGTTGTGTATTATGTGATGATAATATGAGATAATATATGATGAAATGATATATAATGCGATGATAGCCGATGTGGAATTAAGTTAGTCAATCCTACTAACCAGATGCTAATGTAGCATCTAGGTGTATATGACCTTAAAAGTCGATGTGAGTTTCAGTAGTCGGGGAGGAATTGTAAAACCCGAAATTTTGTAAAATATAAAACATACAGAAATATTGCAAGTTAAGTGAAATTTGTAAAAATTATGAGTTTAAGATGATATTTATATGTTAAATATATATATACTACATGAGTATATGGATGATATATATAGATGTATAATGGGTGAAACTTGAAGGGTTTTATGTGTTAAGTTTTGAAAGTTGGAGGTTGGCTATGGAAATTTGGGTATAAATGGAAGGATCTAGAGAAATTGACTCAATTTGAGCCAATCCTATCTCCTGGTAATCGTAAATGGAGGGAGGGAGAGAGTGAGGGCATGGGTTGCAAGAAAAAAAGGAAAGAAAAGTCTTGGAGAGGCTTGTGATTGTGTAGATGAAGTTTTATGGTGGAATTTCTTGAGTTTCATCATCTTAGTTTGGGTTTTTGGACAAGGAAGTGCAAGAATATGTTGGTTCTTGATCTAGTAAGTTCTAACCTTTACTTATGTTTGATTTTAGTTGTGTTTGATGATGTAGAGTTATTTATGGGGATTTATAGATGGTTTGGGTTGAATGATTTGTAAATGGGTCAAGAATTTAGAAATTGATAAAGTTTGGGTTTGATGATGGTTTATGTTTAAAAAATGATTAAATTAGTTGTTATGAAGTTGTTTTAGTTGAGTTTAAAGCTTGTGATCAAATAAGTGTGATTGGTGTTAAGAAAATAAAAGAATTTGGGATTTGCAGCAAAGAAAAAGAAGAAACAGACTGTGCAGGACCCGGTCGCGACGCGACGGGTTGAGTGTCGCGACGCGACGCGTCGCGTGCAAAGAAGAAGACTTTTTCCAGAGAATTTCTCCCGGCGCGAAGCACCCTGTCTCGCGGCACGAGCCCCCCTGAAATGTCCAAAAACTTGTTTTTGACCCCATTTGACCTTATATATGCTTGGGGATTGATTCCTATGGTTATAGGAGGTTTATTTGGAGTCTTTTAAGACCCGAAAGGGTGTTTAAGTCTAAATTTGAGTCTAGAAACCTTGTTTTGGGTTAACTTATGTTAGTTAACCTTGTGTTTTATGATCATAGGCTTGTGATCAAGAGTTTGGACTATGGTTTGGATGCGGTGGTGATCCACATCACACCCTCAGGTGAGTACACCCTGCGGATACCCAAAATTGTTAAAGTTTTCAAGTCATCTATATGTTTTGATCGTTTGGCAATTTTTGATGATTCTTGATGAATCAAAGGATGTTGATTATGCAATTGATTATAAATGCGGGTTATATGATTTGAAAATATATATATGAGGCTTTTGGAAAACATGTATTGTTTCATATGATGATTTATATGAATTACAATGTTTTATGGAATTATTGGGTTTCAAAGAATATGGAATTGGGGAATTCAATTTAAGGTGTGTTTTAAATTGTGGGTTTCAAAATAAGACCATTGCTCCATATTGGAGATGGTCTAGGTTTAAATTGTGATTTAATGAACGGTTTTGAAACATGACACTCCATGATGGAGTAAGCTTTGATTTTGAAACAACGGACATGATTTTGAGATTAATGAAATTCGTGTTTTTACTTATAATATCTTGGGCATTGAAATGCCAA
The DNA here is from genome assembly GCA_038502395.1 of Dittrichia graveolens. Taxonomy (NCBI): domain Eukaryota; kingdom Viridiplantae; phylum Streptophyta; class Magnoliopsida; order Asterales; family Asteraceae; genus Dittrichia; species Dittrichia graveolens. The sequence continues at coordinate 19,204,005 of JARJIL010000009.1, forward strand.
CTGTAACATGGTTTTGAGAAATAAAGATATGTTCATACAAAAGTTGTTTTTCGGCATTAAGATGCCAGATATGGTTTTGATTGTTGAGCATTTATGCTCAAGGGTTATAAATGGTGAAACTTGCTCGTTTTATTGATGAACTGTTATGCTTGGATTAATTGGCCTTTATGGCAAGATAATTGTAGCCTTCATGGCAACTGTTTTTATGACCCTTCGGGGTAAATGGTTTTATGAGCCTTCGGGGTAAGAGATCTTATGACCCTTTGGGGTAATTGGTTTTATGACCCTTCGGGGTATGTGCCTATGTGAACCTTCGGGGTATGTGCTTATGTGACCCTTCGGGGTATATGTGCTTCGGTCCGGACCACTGTGTGATATAACTCTGTACCATAGGGTTCCTAGTCATTGGGACGTACACAGCGGTTCCTGTGGCTTCGTCAATTGGGGGGACCCCGAGGTACGGGTGGCTGAGGGATCGGTGCAGAGAGTGAAGGGGTATGTCAGTAGCCATCATGACCATGTGGGTTCACTGGGCTGACGAGCCACCGAACCCGTGGAAACACGAGTGAATTTGGTGAACAGGGCTTACACTCCAGATAATCGTTGTATGGTGGACTGCTTCGTGCATCCCCCACCTTGACGAGGTGATGTGGTTATCCCCCATGTGGGCACGTGTTGACCGTGGCTAGCTACCACGTGGATACATTGTGGCCCAATGGACAGACCCGCATCCTTATGTGCTATTATGTGGAATTTTTAAAAGGATATTGATTGCCAAACTGATGTTTTTAAAAGTGAAAAGGATGACTTGGTTTTGATAAAACAAATGTTTTGGTTGTACTCACTAGCTATGTTTATAGCTAACAGTGTGGTTTAAAACGTTTTGTATCCGCAGGTTGTATAGATGCCTCGGTGAGGTGGGTAGCTGCCTTGGGCATGGTTTTGGATTGGCTGCATCTCCGGTAAACTTGGATTTCCTACTTTATGTATATGGTCGTGATATTGACTGTGTTAACACCCTAGGCTTTGGATTATAAAGGTTGTAAATGTTATTGTTGAGATATTTACAGAAAATGAAAATGCTTCCGCGATAAATTTTAAGGGTTTTGTATAAATTTGGTTTTTAATTGATTTATGAAAATTTTAAATTTGAACTAAAAATCAGGGTGTTACAGTACGAGTGGTTAATGTGACCATATATGAGATTAGACGTGACGAATTACATGTATAGAATATGTGTTTGCACATGTGATTACTAGTTTGTGATTGTATACCCACGAAGCTTATTGTTTACCGGTATGTTGTAGAGCTTTTCCTCATCACCTACATCACATAACTTAGTCATGCGTCATTCATACATCACATTCACGGTAAATGGAATAAAGTAGGCTCACCTTAATCTCCAGTACTATCTCAAATAACAACCAAGTAAAGAAGTATGCCAACAAGTAAGATCACTCATCACCTACAATGAGTTATCATGATCTTTTCAGATTCGAGACTACACGAAGTGCTACAAAAGAATAGATACGCTTACAGGCACACCCGTGCCTTGCATCAACAGGGCACGACCGTACTTCATAGGGCTACGACCGTACCTAACCTGAGGAGCGAGGCATGGCCGTACCTCACATAGGTACGCCCGTATCTAAGCCTAGGGTTACAGGTGTCCTTAAACATGCATGGTCTCCTTCCTAGGGCTTGGCATGCTCGTAGCTCACAAAGGTACGGCCATGCCTTTCATTAGTCAGCAGACAGTTAGTTCTGGACAGTCCTGAATCCAACCAAATTTCTTCCCAAATCAACATGCAAGCATTCCAACACTTCCAAAACACTTTATTAACAACTAAAAACACTTCTAACATCCTTTTAAGATATTTTGAGCATCTCTTGATCATTTGCCCTAAAGAATACATTTTTAACCCATTTGCAACTTAAAATTTCTTCTTATAAGATCATACATACTTAAAATTGATTTGCATTCATCAAAGTCATAAGAATTAGCTTGCATGCACATAATTCCATTTCTTTCAACAATACCTCACTTTGAAGAGCACTAAACCTATCAAAAACCCCAAATTACACATGAAAAGGGTTAGATTATCATACCTTGAAGTTTGAACTAGCTAGAACACCTTGGATCCTTGTGAATTTGCTCAAAATATAAAACTCTCTCTTTGTTCTTGGCTGCTCACGATTTCACAGCCCTAACAAATGACTTCTTTGACCAAAATGGTCAACTACATATCATATATCTTTAGGCTATTGGCAAGTCTAGCCCTTCTAGTATTATTTTTCATGTTAAAACCACACTAGTTTCATACTGTCACTTTTTATAAACAATTAACATCTTAGTCCTTTGACTTAATTCGTTACACTAAGTCTAGCTTCAAAATTTTTTTACTTTATAATTTAATAAGCACATGCAATAAAATATAATTTATTAATTGCTCAATAATTCAATTTAAATCACAAATTATAAACTCATATTTTTGGGGCGTTACACACATGTTTCCCCTTTAAACACCACCACCTCCACCAACTCCTTCACCTTTAACCACCACCACTGCTACCACCTTAAACCATCGCCACCACCACCACCTCTAGTAAGAAGAAGATAAAAAACGAAAGAACATAAACATAAGCATACTTAAATTGAAAAAAGAAGAACAAATCATTTACAAATCTGAGATTTGAACAGAAACATCAGCTACAAACTTCAACCACTGCCAACGCCTCCAGCGAGAACAAGATCAGAAACGGGAGAACATAAACATCAACATACTTAAATAGGAAAAACAAGAACAAATCATCAAATCGTATAAAAATTTGCAACTGCCACCATCGTCGCCTCCTATTTTGGTTGAACTAATTAGGGTCTTCAATCACCACCACTAGCATCGCCACCTTCAACAACGACCATCAAATCGTCTTCAACTACTCATCGCCGCTACCTCCTTCATCTTCAACCACCACCATCGCTGCCTCCTTTGTCTTCAACCACCACCATCGTCGCCACTGCCTTAGAAACAAAGGTAACTCTAGTAATAATCGATTGAACAAAATAGGGTTTTCACCTATTTTAAGAATTTAGGGTTTTCATCTATCTGTTTTTACTATTTTCGTTTCAGATTTGTTTAGGGTTTCATCTTATGGTTTTGTTTCAGATATGTTTGCTGGTTAGGTGTTCAAGATGAGGGTGGTGTCACGGGATTATATAACACTTTCTACAATATTGTGTGCAAAAGACTTCTAAAACTATGTTCCTATTTGAACTTTGACCTTATAATAATAATAATGATAATGATAATGATAATGATAATGATAATAATAATAATAATAATATAAAAGAAGATAAAATATTTTATGAATCAAGGTGATCTGCAAACCTGATATTACAGGTCATGTTACATTAATTAAAAATTTTGGGTAGTTTAATGTATTTTTGTGAACAAAGTATAGTTTGTTACATAGAATATTAAAACGGGGATAATTCACGATATTTCGGTGCACTTAACCCTTATATATGACAATATCAAATCTATTTAGTTATGATATGTTAACTTAGGTGATATTTCTTCGTTAAATATAAAAATATAGATATTTTCATTTCTTTCTACTAAATTCTCTTACTTCGTCATTCTAGTATTAAATTATTACATGTGAAATCTATCAATTCTCTTTTCCCATCTCCTTATCTTAATTTTGATAGGGATCTACTATTTGGGCCCTCACATTCTCACATATCAGACATGTCATATCAATCAATTATAGTTTTTAATACAAGTTATACACTCACATATAACACACCGCACATCATAAGGGTCAATTTAGATCAAGAAGGTTCAAATAGAATCACCTATTTTAATATTTGTCTTGATTTAATGATCGAATAGAAAGATGAGTAAAAAGATTTAGTAAGATACATACAAATATATAAAAGCTCTCAAAAATATATTCTATCAATTTTATAAAGCATGAACTTCATGTTTAAATGGTTGGAATAAAAAAAGAAAAATGATATATTCTCCTACTATTTCCTTCTACTTATCTTTTTATTCATAAGATCAAGACAAATGCCAAAATCAATGAAAGAAGGTGAAAAAAGAGAATTAGTTGAAAGATGATATATCCACATATCATATTGTGATGAGTAGAAAGATGAAGTAGGAAGAAATAGTAAAAGGATGTATATCAATTTTCATAAAAAAAAAGACGTGACATATCCTCTTACTTTTTCCTCTTACTTATAAGATTAACACAAGTGTCAAAATCAATAAAGAAGATAAAGAAAAAGAATTTATAAACTTTATATTTCATCTTATAATAAATAAGAAGATAAAGTAGAATCATATGTTATTTTTCTTTATAAAAAAATGCATGCCTTGTGAGTTATGGTTGATGGGGATGGTGGACACCAATATAGTTGTCCTAGTTTCCGTACAGTAAGTGTGAGTGTGATGTCAAGGTGGCATCAACATGACAGGTAACCTTGTTGGGGGCAAAATGAGAACCATTGATTTTATTTGCATGTTGACAAGATAAGACATCATGGATTTGCATGCCAACAATCAATTGTTTTTAAGTTATTATTTATTTATTATTATTATTATATATGATGATGATGAGGCTTCACGCCACCTCTTGTTTTTAGAAAGTTATGATGCACCTATGTCCCCATTATCAACTCTTGTTCCATTTTTCATGGTTTAGTTTCACTTGCTAGTTTCTACCTTCAATCACTTCTTCACTAACCTAGTCATGTATTAACCATCCATCTAGCAAGACTCTACACAACCCGAGTTCGGTTAGAGTTTGACTAGCTAAGCTCGAGCTCAGCTTCTTTAACTTAGAAGATCTCTTGCACTCGAGTGTTGAACAAAAAGTTCGAGCTTTTCTCGTGGGAAATTTCATAGGCTTGAGTTCAACTGGGTTCTACTTGTTTATTTTATACAGTTTAATTATTTAATTATCATTTATGTGTATATATTTGTTTTAAAAATATATTTGAAATTATAATAGAGTTTGTTCACTAAAATGTATGTCACGTTTTGTTATTTTATGTATCCGATTTTAAAAGTTTTTATTTTGTATATCGAATATTTAATTTGTCATTGTTGTGTATATCAAACTTATTATTATATGTACTAAACTTATATATTTTTTCTTTTTTATGTAACCAAAATACATATAATAGCAGTAAATTAAAAATTAAATACACACAATACAAACTTTTAATATTCAATACATACAATAATAAAACTTAAAAAATTAAATACATTTTGATAAGCTAAATTCATTATAATATTTATATTTCAAATAGATAACAATTACTCAATGCATCTAAACCCTTAAAACTAGGATATCTTATAGAACACATGGTTTAGTGGATGACACCTAATAACTTGCATACATTAGTCTTCATTGTTTTCTATTTAAGCTTATAAACTTTTAAAAAGAAAATACTTACTTTTCATGTAAAAACTTTAAGCATTTTTATACAAATTTAATTTTCTTCTAGAAATTAAACAAAATGAATAAACATGTACTCTAAAACCAATGTAAAACCTCACATTTATTTTGAGTTGTTTTCCACATAACTTTTATAAAGTGTAGTTCTATCATTTTTGTTCCCCATATACATGCATGTTCATCATTTGTATTAGATTTTATCAATTTTAAAGGAAAATATTGGCAAATTCTGTTAGATGTAATTACTTATTTTGAAATGGATAATGATTTGTGTATAACAAATTTGTGTTATACGTAACAATTAGGACTTTTATGTACCAACCAACCCACAATCTTTTATTTTCATCCACAAATTAAAGGATATAATGATTCGAACAATCACTTTTTATTGTGTATGACAAAAAGTTATGTATAAATTATCACCTTTTTTAGACAGGTCTCAATACTTGGTGGGTGTTTGTTGAGCACTTTAAGTGTTTACAAGTGTTTCTAACTTTTTTGAGTTATAAGTTAATTATGACTTAAAAAACAAGTCGGGTTTTTTAAAATAAGTAAAAAAACACGTTTATAAAAAAATAAGTCAAGCTTATAAACCTTTAAAAAGTTAAAACGCGCCCTTAAAGTCGGTTCGACGGAATCCAATTATTAAAACATAGATAGTAACTCAAACTGGTTTTTAACTTAGTTACATGACATTCTTAGAGCACATATTTTACCAAGTTTAAGACTTAAAAGTACATATTATGTTTCTCAAGTGCATATTAGTACAAGGCCCATAACCAAAAGGCCAGACAATTAATATATCTATGGTTATAAGCCTACAATAAGCTAACATTAACTATCTTGGACATCATCAAGTTTATGGGCCTACATGTGTTATGGATTAGCCTGAACAATGTGGCTCAAAGCACAATATATCATAGTATTTTTATATGATCTTTTTTGCTGTTATGAAAGTATAAATTCTAATTCTAATTCTAAATAATAACATGGGTTTAGTATACTAAATGTATCCAAGTCGTCATGTTTTGCAATTATGTGTATCAAACTTTAAAAGTTTCTATTGTGTGTATCGAACTTTTAATTTATTGTTATTATATGTATTTTGGTTACATAAAAAAATAAAAAACTTACAGATTTAGTACACATAATAGAAAGTTCAATACACACAATAACGACAAAATAAAAGTTTGATACACACAATAGAAAATTTTGAAGTCCAATATATACAATAGCAAAACATGATAATTTTGATACATTTTAACGAACTAAACCCTAATAATATTTGTGACCAAGTTAACCTCTGCATAACATGTTTATAATGGGGTTTTTCTAAAGTGCATCTTGGTAATTTTATGTATAACAATCAACATGACTTTTATCCTTCAAGTCTAGGGTTTCACTCTCTCTTAAATTATTTTTACCACTTTTTATTTTCTTTTTTTAGTTCAATGCCTTTTTTATTCTTATTTTCTTTTTTAATTAAACTTATACATTTTTCTTTTTTTAATAAGGTTACATTTAGGTATAAATTTTATGGTAATACAAAATCTATTTAGAAAATTGTATTTTTCAAGACTATAGTTTTAAAGTTTTTTTTATGTTTTAGATATATGAAAAATTAAAATATTTTTATGAGATTTATTTTTTCTTCGTTAAAACTTTTTTTCTATCACATAGATTAGTACTAAGTAGTTATAAGTTCAATCAACTTAAACCTGAAATAAATAACGCATTACTATTCTACAAATTACAATTTTTGCACTTATTTTAAATATTTATGCTTGAATATTTGTTTCTAAATTTTGTTCACACTAAAACCCACTTGTTTATATACACTAATATTGTACTCACGCAATGCAGCGGCGACTAATCTTTATCTCGACAACTTGTCCGCTTTTAAAACAAGGATAGTGTGTTTTTTGTCTAAATTATAATGAGTTAATAAAATTTCACGTAAATGGTAAAATCCCCAATCAAGAGTGTTGACATTATAACTCTATGCTATTTTAATTATATTACCCATTAAAAAAATCCAAATTGTTTTCATAAATATAGGTTATATGTTATTTAAATTTAATATTTCTAATTATAGTTAAGTTAAAAAATTTATTTTATTGTAAAATATTTAATATGAAAGGTTTAATTATTAAGTTAATTTGCATTAATTTGATTTTTTGAATATTCTTTATTTTGGAAGATTTAATTATTAAATAATATATAAAATTGCCATTAACTCCACTAAATAGTTACTTTATTTAATTGTTTCCATTTAGTTTAATATTAAGGGTAAATTAGTAATTTCAAATTACTTAAAATTAAGAAATTAAGACAAAAGGCCTAAATGATTTATAAGATAGTATAAATGATCCACATTACTGTAGCAAAAGAATTATTTAAAAACAGATTTTTTTTTAGTTATTTCAAAATATTTTACTAAGTCAAATAACGTCATAAACTCAAAAAGAGTTTTAAAATTTTAATATTTACAACTGAAAATGTTTAATAGGTATTTGGGTATTTTATTCTTGTAAAAACCGATAACCATACTGAATAAGTAATCATGTTATTCGGGTTTAGGTTATTCGATTCGGTTAAGATATGATCTTAATCTGGTTTGGGTTGCATGTTTTTTCATAATAAGATATTATAAACAACATATCATCAATTGATAACGTGCAGGTATCACTTATCTAACTTTCAGGTATTACAAATGCAAATTTTAATGGAGATGCATTAATTAGAATGATTATCTTTTGTTTTTATTTTCAACGCAGATATATTTGCTCAAATGCAATATACATACTCTAGAGGAAAAAAAACCATAATTCGAATGCACAAATATAAAAGCACAAATTGTAACTCCACATTTTCAACCTAGAATTTTTTTCTTTTTAAAAATACTGCGGAAGCGATAAAATATATACAAAAATATTTACAACTGAATAAATAAACAGTTTTCCAAAACATCAGTATCTCAAAAACACTAGTGTTACAAAATACAACGGCTCATCCAAAAAGAAATATCAAAGTGGCAGTCAATTATTCCCTAAGCTACACCCACTCACAGCCAAACCACAGAACTTACCAAAGCCTATAAAAAGAGTGAGAGGTGGGGGATTAGCACAAAGCTAAGTGAATGAAAGTTAAATCACAATACATCATCAATCACAACCGCAATATACAACAATAAACAAGCAAGTAACCCGAGAAGACCGGCGGTTCTGCAGGAACCTACAACCAATGCCGGCCAAAACAAAGGTTTACCGATAGTTCATTTGCTATTCTTACATAGTATTACCCTTAAGTTGCAATGAATGCATCAAAAGATCCAAAATACTAATTAGCCGATAGCAAACAAACCCAACCCATAGCCTTGCCAAGCTGACTTCCCAATAACCATGTACATATCACTGACGCAACGATTAATTAACACATAACTAGTTAATCAATCACCAGACATAAATTTTATCCATGCATCAGTCAATAAACAGTTGCAACCATAACCGTTACAACTAATACCATCCGTGAGTTAAACGTCCACTCACCTCTGTTCTCAATCTCCACTCAGTTGTCTAATGTTATTGAGTCTTGTCCGCTCTTGAGAACACAATAATACCGAAATCAGTATTCGATTTATAAATATATAAGCACATATATTTATATCAATTTTAATCATGTATAACAAGTTAGAAACACACATAGTGTAAACACATAAAAGCATCACGTTTGATAAACAAACAAAAGCTTCCAATCCTGAATTATCGAAGACGCGTCGCGTCCAACACCCTGACGCGTCACGTCGGGCTTTGAATAGCACTTCGAACCAAGAAGACTTCGAGCACCCACTTCGAACCAAAAGGACTTCGAGTGGACCATTTCGAGCGGATCCTTCGAAGCTCACTTCGAATTCAAAGTCATCAACCTTCGAATTCGAAATAACAAGAACACACCGCGTTCCCTTTTTGGACGTGTCGCGTCGCGTCCGTTCCAGTATCAAACCTGTAACTTTTCTTCATCTTCCAACTCCATACAAATTTCAAAATATTCATATAATATTGGAATTCAATTTCTAACAATTCTAAACCCATATAAACTTCATATAACATGTTTAGAATCATCAAGAACACCTTCTCGAGAAATCATTAAAACCAACTAAACCCACTTGTTAAGTTTTCTACCATATTCAACCATGGTGTTCTTCATAAAAACCGAGCAACAAGTAGAAATAATAAAAGCATGTTGGACATGAATCTTAATTCAAAACAATAAAGAAAGCATATCAACCTTAACTTTGAATTATCAACTCATAATTTCCAAGCTTCAAGTTTTGTTCTTAGTTTTCTTCTTCTCAAGGAAACACACAACACATACTCAAGAAAGTTTCACAAATGAGGAGGTGGCTGGTGAAACTAATCTTATCCATAAAACCCACGTACACACATACTTATACAATCAAAGCATGAGGTGGCTAACTCATGTGATTTCACATATACCCACATATACATGCATACGCACATAAATACATACTTAAATAATCATATTAATCATAATGGCATCATAATTAATAAGACTACTTAATCAATTAATAGTTAAGCATTTACTTACCAAAGCATACTTAATTACTAGGCCTAAAACTAGGATGTTACAAATGCTCCCTCCCTAAAAGGATTCCGTCCTCAGAATCTCTTCATGTTCAAACAAACAAGGGTAACGATTCTTCATATCATCCTCTATTTCCCATGTTAAATCTGATCCCAAGCTGTGTTTCCATCTAATCAACACCATCGGAATCTGCTTCTTGCATAATTTCGTTACTTTCCGATCTAACATCTCTATGGGTTCTTCCACTAATCTCCTTTTTAAATCCACTTTCAATTCATGTATGGGAGGAATATGGCTTTAATCATCTACTTTACATTTTCGCAAATAACATACATTAAATATATCGTGAATACCTACCAATTCCAAAGGAAAATCAAGTGTAATTGTTTGGTCATTGACTACCCGCTGGATAAGAAATGGACCAATAAAACGAGGTGCTAGTTTCCCACATTTCTTGAAACGGATAACTCCTTTCCATGGCGAAACTTTCAGATAAACCAACTCACCCTCAACAAATGTAACGGGTCGGCGGCATGGATCGGCATACACGTGTACCCAACTCCCGCTGTAAACTATTCCAGAAATTAGAAACAAACCCGGAATCTCTATCTGATACAATAGAAAGCGAAATATCATGCCGGGACATGATCTCATCAATATATAATTGAGCCAGTTTGCTAAGCGAAGCTGTTTCCCCGCATATTCATAATCTTTTATAAGTTCTAACCATCGTCTCTGTCGCATATTCAGTTCTTTTATAAGTTCTAACCATCATAATCTTTTATAAGTTCTAACCATCGTTTCTGTCGCATATTCAGTTCTTTCTGGGAAAACACATATTGCATGCTCTTATGATCAGTACATATAACACATTTTGTATCATATAAATAGTGTCTCCATAATTTCAACGCAAAGACCATAGCCGCAAGTTTAATTCATGGGTTGGATAATTCTTCTCGTGAGGTTTCAACTGTCGAGAAGCATAAGCAATAACTCTGTCATGTTGCATTAAACACAACCCAAACCTGCAATCGACACATCACAGTATACCACCAAATCATCAGATCCAGCCGGTAGCACGAGAATAGGACCTTGACATAATAGCCGTTTCAAAGTCTGAAAAGTTGCTTCTTGTCCACCTTTCCACTGAAACTGAACCTCCTTGCGAGTTAATTTAGTTAAAGGATTCACAATTTTAGAAAAATCTTTGATGAACCTGCGATAATATCCTGCCAATCCCAAAAAGCTCTTAATCTCAGAAGGCAACTTAGGAGCATGTCAGTTCATTACCGCTTCAACCTTAGTCGGAGCGACTTTAACCCCGTCTTTGCATATGACATGCCCCAGAAAATGCACTTCTGGCATCCAAAATTCACATTTAGAGTACTTAGCAAAAAGTTGCTTGCGCTTTAAAGTTTCAAGTACTTATCTCAAATGTAACTCATGAGCAGCTTTAGATTTAGAATAAACCAGAATGTCATCAATAAATACAATTACAGATTTATCCAAGAATGGTCGACAAACCCGGTTCATTAAATCCATAAATACATCAGGTGTATTAGTCAAACCGAATGGCATGACTAAAAACTCATAGTGGCCATACCTGGTACGGAAAGTAGTTTTGGTAACATCCCCGTCAGAAACTCGTACCTACTGATAACCTGATCACAGATCAATTTTTGATAAATAAGACGCACCCTGCAACTGATCAAACAAATCATCAATTCTTGGTGGAGGGTATTTATTCTTGACCGTCCTCTTGTTTAATTGCCTACAGTCAATACACATCCGCAGAGTACCATCTTTCTTTTTCACGTATAAAATCGGTGCACCCCACAGTGACGAACTAGGACGAATAAAACCTTGATCCAACAAATCCTGAATCTGTGTCATCATCTCTCTAATTTCAGAAGCAGCTAACCTGTAAGGAGACTTTGCCACTAGACTAGAACCTAGAATTAAATTAATCATGTACTCTACCTCACGAACTGGAGGTAAATTAGGTAACTCGTCAGGAAATACTTCTAGATACTCAGATACTACCCAAACATCTGTAACTGTCTATTTTTCCTTTTTAGTATCAATAGCATACACAAGAAAACATTCACACCCTTTGACCAAGGATTTTCTAGCTTTCAATAAAGAGATAATAAGAAAAGCAAACTTATTCCTTTCCCCTCGAGCCACCACGTGCGACCCATCAGATAACAGAAAAGAAATCAACTTTCTATGGCATTTAATACTATCCTTATGCTTACTCAGCTAGTCCATGCCCAAAACCACGTCAAAACCAGAGAAAGGTAATAAAAGGAATGCAACTGGGAAGTATCTACCATCAATATCGATTTCAGCTCCAGGCACAGAAGTTGTGACAGGAACTATCTTACCATCAACTATTTCTACCTCAAGTGGTGTGGGAATAACAAAGGTAGGTACTTTCAATTTATCACAAAATGCCAAAGAAATAAAGGAGCGATTTGCTCCAAAATCAAACAACACACGAGCAGGTAGGAAGTTTATAAAAAACATACCGGTGATATTGTGGCGGTAGCCATACCTGGTAAAATGATATTGAATAAGATGATACTCAGTAGACACAAAATATAGCTGAACTATGCCATTTTCCACATGATCCTTAATAAAATGATATTGAATATCTATGTGCTTAGTACGATAGTGGTGAATAGGATTGCAAGTAATGGCCATAGCACTCTTAGAGTCATAGGAAATAGGAATACAGTGAAAGAGAAACCCATAATCTTGTAGTTGGGTTCTTGTTAGGGAGATAATCACTTCATCCTAATAATCAACTTTGTCTATCTTAAAACATAGAATTTGATGATAACCAAACCCTACCTTCAGTATGATTTAGAAAGTATTCAAACATGTGTTGTTTGAATCAGATTCATGAAAATATACTAAGTATGGAACCATCAGCTGAGCATCAGCCACTACTCAAAGTATCAGCCAAAGGACATCAGCTGAGGAATATAAGATGAAGAAAACAAGTGAAAAAGACCATCAGCTGAGGAGAATCACCCATCAGCTGAGTGAAGAAAATTGATCAGCTGAGTGTTTACACCATCAGCTGAGCAAGGATTTTAACAGCTATACCATCAGCTGAGTGAATATTGGATAAGTTGAGGCCCAGAGCACCAGCTAAGTAAGTTCCTATAAACACAAGTCATCTTCCTACATAAACTAATGTATTTAAATGATCATCTGAGCATTCAAGGTCAACTGATCATATCAATACATAAGCTTATGTATTCCTAGAATAACTATTGATTAACTGAGCATCTATATGATCAGCTGAGCAATAGGTATCAACTGAGTCTTTTCAAAATGTTCAACTAATCTATTCTCTCAACTGAGTAGTGAAAGTTATAAAGTTCTTGGCACCTTCTGTTAGCTAAGTCGAGCAAAATGTCAAATCTGCTCTTCATTTCAGATTGTAAGTTTCATATGTAAAAGACAGAACATGTGTTGTTCTATTATGCCTTAGATATTTGTTTGTAAAAGTATAAAGCACTTTTTGAATCAAGTACGAGAGAAAAAGGTTTGATCTTACCCTTTGGAAAAAGAGAAAGATACCTCAAACAGATGAAGATCCCTAAGATTTGTTTCACCAACTAAGTATGGCTGGCAATTCCATACTTGGTAAAGTCAAATCTAGAAGAAGCATAGTTGTTGTTTAAAGTACAAGCATGGAAAGGGAAAGACAGTCTTACAAGGCAAAAGGTATGGGATTTAATATTTTATATTGTGAGTGGGTTGCATTTTTTCAGAAAAGTACAATTACTTTTATAAAACCGTTGATTAAAGTAATTTTACTTTTCACCCACTATCTTTACAATTAAAATATTATTTTTCCCTACACTCTTTGTCTCCTTCCTACATACAACCGGATGCCCAAGCTTCTATATATATTCATGCATGGTGGACATGCAAGAGATAAGCTTCTACACAACACAATAGCAATCTCATTAGTTGAGAAAATTCGTAGAGTTTAGCAATTGTGTAGAACCAAACTTGTTCATATGTTGAACACTCCTAAACATTAGTTGTTTTAGAGTTAGCTTGTCTATGTGTTAGAAAAATTAATCGCCACATTTTATTGTACTTAAAATTTCTACTTCTAGTACATGTAATTCTTGATTCATATCAATAAGAATTATATAAAAGTATAATAGTGTGTCTTTAAACTTCAGAAAGCTAAAGTTTGTATTCAACCCCCCCTTTACAAACATTTGTTGTTGCGTACTCAATCTGGGACTAACAACTGGTATCAGAGCAGGTTAGATAATAAATATCTAGATCTGTTTTCTTACTCTGCAACTGTTTCTACCCCTCTCAAGATGGCCTCAACCTCAAACAACATGAATATCTCAAACACTGGGTCTCTAACAAGATGTCCCATGTTTGATGCTAAAAATTTCTCCATGTGAAAAAGTATAGCACATCTTTTTTTATCCACCCTTGATATCCAAATGCTTGAAATAGTTATTGAGGGTCCTTATGTTTCATCATCCGTTTTCTCCATTCCATCAGCATCTGAAGGTCAAACCTCTACGACAGAAAGAATCATTACCAAACCCATGCATCTGTGGACAGATGAAGATAAGAGGTTGGTTAGCCTTGATGTTAAGGCTATATCAGCTCTTGTCTCTGCACTACCTAATGAGATCTATCATCAAGTACTTAACTGTGCTTCTGCCAAAGAGATGTTAGATAAACTCATAGTTACATATGAAGGGACTGAAGAGGTGAAGGAAAACAAGAAGCTTCTTCTCAAGAGAGAGTATGAATTCTTCTTTGCTCATAAAGGTGAGAGTCTTACTCAGACATACACCAGGTTTAACTGCCTTGTGATTCATTTAAAAAGGGCAGACATATCCAAGAGCAACTTTGTCTTGGTGAACAAGTTTTTAGACTCCCTCCCTGAAACATGTGATCACTTTGTCACTGTTTTAAGGCATAGTGAAAAGATTAAGGGAATGTCTCTGGTTGCTCTCTATGGTAACTTACTTAACCATGAGCAATAAGTCAAGCAAAGGAAGTTGTCATCCAAGGAGATGAAGGAAGTTGTGAAAGCTGCACCAACTGCCCTTGTATCAAGAGATAGAAAGATGAGAAGCTTTGCAGCTATTGATTCTTGTTCTGATGAAGAAGGAGATGAAGAAGAGAGTGCTGGAGAAAGTGAAGAGGAGAAGGGTGATGAGGAGAGAAGTATGGAAGATCTAGTTGAAGGAGTAGCCATGCTGGTTAGGAAATTCAAACCTTTCAAGAAGGAAAAGGGTGTCAAGAAGTTAAGCAAGAGGCCATCAAAGTTTGTCAAATCCAAATCTACTTTTGATGCCTCCACAGCAGAGTGTTACAAATGTGGCAAGATTGGCCACATAGCCAGTGACTGTAAGTCAAAAAGTAACACTGGTTCTTCATCTGTGCCAAAGCAGGAGGGCAAAATTGATTATGAAGCCAAGTATAAGAAACTCCTTGCTGCTGTTCTTAACAAGAAGAAGAAGAAAGCCCATGGCCAAGTTCTTGTAGCAGAAGAAGAAGATTGGGCAGAAGAAGATCTTTCCTCAGATTAAGATGAGATGATCACTGCTCAATTCTGCATGATGGCCAACAATGATGATGGTAGTTCTTTTGATGAAGATATGAAGAAGGCTGCAAAAGCTTGTACAACTGCCAATTGGGATCCTTCTTCAATGTATCAGGTTGGTAAGTTTATAAACTACAATGACAATGAAAAGAATGCTATGTCTGATTACTTGTGTATTGATTTCCAGTCTGCTATTCAAAGAGAGAATAAGCTAAAACAAGAAGTAGAATCACTAAAGGAAAAATTAACTCTTAAAGATGAGGAACTTAAGCAGATAACAACATTAAATGATGAGCTAGTAAATCAAAAGATATTTAATGAGATTTTAGTAAAAGAAAATAGTGAAGCAACTAAAAAGTTCAATGACCTCCAAAAGATAGTAAAATCTTGGTGTGTATCTGCTGAAAGACCACTCAGTGTGTCAAGGAGCAGATACCCAAACAAGTTCAAGCTATTAGACCCTTCGTTACGCTATACTCGAAGACAAGCGGGTACCCTCGGGTACCTTCGAGTGAGCTCGGGAACACCATTTCGGGTGTCTCGGGTAGCCCCATCGGTACCCCCTTCAGGCTTTCTTACTTGATGAGAACCATGACTTCCCCCACCTACCCATCCCCCTCCACACACACACAAATATATATATATATATATATATATATATATATATATATATATATATAATATGAAAAAGGTTTGTGTAAGGAAAGGAAAGGAAAGGTATAACACTTGTTTTGGGTAGGATAAAAGAAATGAAAGAGGGAATGATGTGGAGCTGATGTGGCATTGGGTAAGGAAAAGGTGAAGGGAAGGTATAATTAAAGGCCTTATTGGTAGAAATTACTCTAAGGCTGCTAATTATGTTGATTCTAGTAAGAACCTTATTATCTTAGACAATGCTGACATTTTGCCTCAAACCTTTCACAAGACTATTAAAGGCAAAAGTGTGTTCACAAATAAGTTTGTTAAAAGCAAAATTTCTCATGTAAAGGAGTCAATTATTCCTTCTGTTGAATCATCTTCTAGTAAGATTTCAGAATGTAAAAATGCTAAGAACATAAAGTCAAAGGATGCGAGTAAAGGAAAGGAATCATTAGTTGAGACCAAAGAGACATTGTGTTGTCAAACCTTGAAAACAGATGACTTAAATCTTAGTATTTCACAGACTGAAAAATCATTAGCAAATACTACTTTATCAACTGACTTGTTAGAAGATGGTAAATGCTCAGCTGATGGCCTGTCAGCTGATCATAGCTCATCTTCCAAACACTCAGTTGATCTAGGAGTAATCAACTCTCTTTCAATAGAAGAAACTATGAGTAAAAATAATGATATTCACATTGTTCCCATTTCTACCACTCCAAAGATTGGTCAAAACTTTCCAAATCCAAAGATCAATACAAGGTGCCTACAAATAAAGACCTAAAAAATTTACAGGATCAGCTTCATAAGCTGAATGGTCAAGTTAGTCAACTAATAACTGATAGTTGTCAGAAGACTAATAAGAAAACTCATGGGCATCAAATAATGTTGTTCAATGCTCCAAAGCCACAAAATCTCAAAAATGTTACAAATGTGGAAGCAAAGAGCATAAGGCATTTGAATGTTCTTTAGAAGGGAAATCAATACAGCGGACTTGTCATGATAACATAGCTATTCCTATTTTTCATAAGAAACCTGAAATGAAGTGGAAAGCTAGGTGCTTTCCACAGGGATCCACTGAGTAGTGGATTCCTACTTGTGTCACTAACTCTTCTTTAATTCAATCTGTGCAGGGTGTTGGTTCATGGTTTCTTGACAGTGGTTGTTCTAGAACTATGACAGGAAACAAGGCTTTGCTCAGTAACTATAAGAAAGAGAAAGGTCCAAGGGTGACTTTTGGTGACAACAATCATGGGCAAACTAAAGGCTACGGAGAACTTCATAACGGGAACCTAAAACTGTCCAAAGTATCCTACGTTAAAGGGCTGAAGTACAATCTCATAAGCATAAGTCAATTGTGTGATGGAGATAATGAAGTCCACTTCACCAAGACAGGGGGCTCCATAATAGATAAAGAAGGTAATATAGTGTTGAGTTCCAAGAGAACCAAGGATGTGTACACTCTTGACATGTCTTCTGGTGACCCTTCAAAGGAAACATGTTTGTATTCCAAAACCATTGAGGATACAAACTGGCTATGGCACAAGAGGCTTTCCCACCTTAACTTCAAAAATATTAACAAGTTGTGCAAAGGTGAACTAGTGTCAGGACTGCCTTCTCTGACTTTTTCAAAGCCTAAACCTTGCACTGCTTGTGAGAAGGGAAAGCAACATAAGACATCATTTTCATCTAAGCAAAGCCTTCTCTATTACAGAACCTTTCTACATGTTGCACATGGATCTAGTTGGTCCTGTTGCAACTGCTAGCATTGGTGGAAGTAAATATGCTCTTGTATTGGTTGATGAATTCTCAAGATATACTTGGGTTTTCTTTCTTAAAGCAAAGAGTGAGGTTGATGAAGAGATTATATGCTTTATCAAGAAGATGGAAGTGTTGAATGGCAATCTTGTAAGGAGTCTTAGAAGTGATCATGGAACTGAATTTAGAAATCAAACTCTGGAAACTTTCTGTGATGAGAAAGGGATATCTCAAAATTTATCTCCTCGAAGAACCCCATAACAGAATGGTGTAGCTGAAAGAAGAAACAGAACATTGATTGAAGCTGCCAGAACCATGTTGTGTGAAAGCGGGTTACCTTTTAATTTCTAGGCTGAGGCTGTAAGTTGTGCATGTTTCACACAAAACAGACCCCTAATCATCAAGAGGCACAACAAAACTCCATATGAAGTGCTCAAGGGAAGGAAGCCAAGCATCAGCTTTCTGCATATTTTTGGATGTCAATGCTTCATCCTCAATCAAAAGGATCAATTGCAGAAGTTTGCTCCAAAGGCTGATGAAGGAGTGTTTGTAGGTTACTCTGTGATTTCCAAAGCATACAAAGTATACAACCTCAGGACAAAAGTCATAGAAGAATCTATCAATGTAAGTTTTAATGAAAATGACTTTGTTGTTTCTTGTTCTTCTAATCATGTTTAAGGTGAAGAATTCAATGATCTTATGCAAACTAGAGAAACCACTTCAGAGCAAGTTGATCCCTCTCCACCAACTGCTCATGATATAGATGAACCTATTCCTATTCAAATTTTCAACCATGTACAACCAACCTCATCCAATCATATACCTCTACTGAATCATATGGAAAATGACTCAACATAATTGTATTCTAATTCCATATTACACATTCCCTATTCAGTAAAGACACCCACAGATTGTGAAAATGAAGTTATATCAGCCACTCAAAATGAAATCATTTCAACTGCTGATAGTCAACATATAACTTCATTTTCCCAAATCCAAATTCATCCCAATTCCCAAATTATCCAAAATGCCTTCAAAGACCATAAATATCATCCTCATGATTTGGTTATAGACAATATAGAGGATCCAGCTAGAACAAGATCAAAAGCTTGCAACATCTGTTTCTACTCTGGATTTGTCTCTTTGATTGAACCAAAGAAGGTTGATGAAGCCCTGGATGATCCCCACTGGGTGACTGCCATGCAAGAAGAACTGGCAGAATTTAAAAGAAATAATGTATGGACCTTGGTACCCAAACCAAAGGACAAAACCATCATTGGAACAAAGTGGGTGTTTAGAAACAAGTTAGATGAACATGGGCAGATCATCAGAAACAAAGCAAGGCTAGTAACACAGGGGTATTGTCAAGAAGAAGGAATTGATTTTAAAGAAACCTTTGCCCCTGTTGCAAGATTGGAAGCTATCAGATTATTCCTAGCCTATGCTGCCTTCAAGAACTTCAAAGTATTCCAAATGGATGTGAAGAGTGCATTTCTGAATGGAGAAAGAAGAGGTGTATGTCAAACAACCTCCTGGTTTTGAAGAGTCAAGCTTACCTGATCATGTATTCTTTCTCAACAAAGCTTTATATGGACTTAAGCAAGCTCCAAGAGCCTGGTATGATACCCTCTCTTCTTTTCTTATTAACAAAGGTTTTACAAGGGGATGCATTGATAACACTTTATTTATAAGGAAGTACAAAGGTGATGTAATACTTGTGCAAATATATGTAGATGATATAATATTTGAGTCTACTAATTTGGAACTATGCAAAAAGTTTTCTAAACTCATGTCTGATAACTATCAGATGAGCATGATGGGTGAATTAAACTATTTTCTTGGTTTACAAATTAAACAAGAGGTTAGTGGTATTTTCATATATCAAACAAAGTACATTAATGATTTACTTAAAAAGTTTAAATTTTAAAATTGTTCCTCAATGAAAACACCCATGTCCACTGCTATCAAGCTAGGAAAGGACATTGATGGAAAATCTGTGAACATTACTGCTTATAGAGGAATGATTGGGTCACTTTTATACCTCACTGCTAGTAGACTAGATATAATGTTTTCAACATGTCTCTGTGCAAGATATCAAGCAAATCCTAAGGAATCACATCTTGCTGCTGTTAAAAGAATATTCAGATATCTCAAAGGAACTCCTAATCTAGGTCTTTGGTACCTCAAAGACTCAGATTTTGAGTTAGTTGGATATTCTGATTCTGATTTTACAGGATGTATATTGGATAGAAAGAGTACTTCAGGTGGATGTCAACTTCTAGGTGGAAGATTAATAAGTTGGTCTAGTAAGAAACAGAATTCAGTGTCAACATCTACTGTAGAGGCAGAATACATTGCTGCATGAAGCTGTTGTGCTCAAATTTTGTGGTTACAAAATCAATTACTTGACTATGATGTAAAGTTTGAAGACACCCTCATTCTGTGTGACAATACAAGTGCCATCTCCATCTTCGGGTTTGCCTAAAATCTAGCATAAAGACATGTAGCAAACATTATGACCAGTCTACTAGCCGTAAGATATAGTAAAGAACCAATGATGCCTCGATACAACTTAAAATCAAGTGCTTCCCCCGATGGGTAAGTGTCAAGCTTACAAGATGGTGCCATGGAAGTTTTCATAGGAGAACCGTTATCCATATCAAACCTTTTCAAAAGAACAAGAATAAATTTCGATTGGTTTATAAAGATCCCATCCGGCAACCGTTTGACTTGCAATCCGAGGAAAAAGTGCAATTCGCCCATCATGCATATCACAATTTTATTTTTCATGAGGGCACTAAAGTTCTGGCACCGCCAAGGGTTATTAAAACCGAAAATGATATCGTCCACATAAATTTGGACTAATAAAATGCCATCACATTGCATTTTAATGAATAGAGTAGTGTTGATTGTAACTTGGTGAATTATCCAACCGGTAAACATGACCGGGCTTGGATTCAAGGAAAAAGCAATCAAGTTGGGAGACGTAGACTTCTTCTCTTAGAATTCCGTTTAGGAATGCCGTTTTGACATATCCATCTGGTACGTAGTGAAGTTCTTGTGAGCAGCGTATGCTAGAAAGGTACAAACTGCCTCTACCATAGCTACGGAAGAAAATGTCTCGTCATAGTCAATCCCTTCCAGTTGGTTATACTCTTTGGCAACTAATTAAGCTTTGTTGCAGACAACAACACTATCTTCATCCTTTTTGTTCATGAACTTCAAACCACTCTTCAAAAAGCACAAATTTTTGCTTCTTTTTGCTTGAAATTTGTTTAAAAGACCCACATACACTTTCTAACAACTTTTTAGTGTTTCATATCCATTAAACACAAGTTTCATCCAAGATGAACAAAAACCCACTTGAAGAATGAGAAGATGAACACCCAAAGAACAAGATATTCTTACCAAGCAAGGATGATATAAGTTTTCATTCCTTGCTCTGATACCACTTGTTGGTCCAAGATTCAAGTATCAAATAGTAAAACTAACATAAACTCACACAATATGGTGGTAAAAGTATGTAGAAGATGAAGAACACACACTACACACTAGAACACACACTAATACTGTTTCAAAGTTTATTGAATATATAAAAGCTTAAAACTCAAGTTATGACTTCAATTCTATATATACAAAAAAAAGTTACACTACTTACCTGCAAGAATAGATAAATACAAAATAGATCATTAGTCTTTTACTATCTATCATAATAGTCTAAATTAGCCGATTACAACATAGTAACAAAATATATGTGAATAATGAACACCACAAATATATTCCTAACAAAAACGGAAATATATATTATCAAAGATAGGTGTGTGAAATAGCAAAACCTAGATATGAACAGTACCGGAAGAATTTTAAATGTTAATTATATTATATATGGTAATATAATTTAAATGTTAATTATATTATATATGGTAATATAATGTAATGTAATGAAGGAACGATATTGGTAAGTTTATATGAACTGATAGAAACTTTTGGATTTATAGCTATTTTATTTTTGTTAGAAATAGCTTTATGATTTGATCGATCGGCTATTTTATTGACCCATATTAATTAACAATGGGTGTTGCTAAATTAACACCACTTTTACTAAAAAAACACCCTAAATCTACATCAAAAAATACCCTAAATATACATCCTAAATTAGAGATATTGTTACTATAATTAAGAATTGAATTATAAACTATAAATACAAATAATCACAAATCATGAAGTAGATTTAGATGTACACGAAGTAAAGCACCGTCCGGCCGTACACGAAGTAAACCACCATCGCCGCCGGTAAGATTGCTAGTAACGTAGCAATTTATTTAAAATTCAAGATTTCTCCACTACTGTTGCCGGTAAGATTCTGGGTAGGGGTGGTGGTGGGGAGCTATTTCCGACAGTGGGGTGGGCCGGTGTGGGGAGAGTGGGTTTGAGAAGGGAGGGGGAGAGATAGGTTTTGAGAGAGGGGGAGAGGCCGAAGAGAGAAGGAAATGGGAGAGGGAGGTCGCCAGAGTAGGTAAGGGAATGGGAGAGGGAGGGCGTCGGAGCAAGGGGAAAGGGTGTAGCTGCCGCTTTTGGTTAAGATGGGAAGGGGAGAGGAGAGGGTGTAGCCATAGAGAGGGGTCGCTGGAGAGAGAGTCGCCGGAGGATGGAGGCGGTTGTGGATGGGGGAGAAGATGCTTTTTTTTCTTTTTTGTGTGTTTTGAAGTGGGAAGGGGAAGGTATATATGTAGGAGGTTAGATTATTATATTTTATTTTCTTTTAAATTAGTTTTTTTTTGTAATTTTTTTAATTGAAAATGTATTTTAACTGCTTTTATTTTTAAAAAAATAAGAATGTAAAACTTTTTTTATAATATTAAAAGAATAACATGTAATCATGCATAATTAAAATTCCAAACCTAAACCACGAGCCGTTAGAGCAAGTTTCAAACTTAAAGCATGAGCCGTTAGTGCAAGTTTCAGACATAAAGCAAGAGTCGTCAGTGCAAGGTCCATACTTAGAACAAGAGCCGCTAGAGCAAGCTCCAGACATAAAGCAAGAGCATCAGAGCAAGGTCTAGACTTAAAACATGAGCCGTTAGAGCAAGTATCAGACTTAAACCAGGAGCCGTTAGAGCAAATTTCAAAGTTCATGGACTTAAATAAGATGCCTCAGTCATGTACTCATCCACTAATGAAAGAAATTCTAGTTATATTCCGCCCTTACACTACAGCTATACAAGATGTCAGGGGTGATGGAAATTGTGGATTTCGAGCGATATCTATTTGTCTCGGTTGTGATGAAGATCGATGGCTATATATTCGACAACAACTGCTAGATGCATTATTGAGTTCTTATGATGTCTATGTTAAAGTTTTTACGGATGAAATCGATGAATTACACGAATCACTAAGTTTTCTCACAATCGCCAGCACTACCACAACACTGGATGGTTATGCCTATTACAGGAGTCTTGATTGCCAATAGGTTTGGAGTGATCCTCCATTATTTAACCACCCACGGTGAGATAACTTTTTTTTCCTCTTTGGAAAGGTCCAGAACAGATTCAATACCATCAAACTATTGCGATTTCACATGTATATGATATTCATTATGTGATGGTACAATTAGAAGGAGATTATCCAATGCCTATCATTTCGGCTTACTGGATCCGTAGAGCCCCATCTGTAGCTGGATGGCAATCCATGTATATGTCACGTTTGGAATATTATAGACAATTGAAACCTAGTAATCCGAAAGTAGATGTTATAGATATAGCGGAGTATGCTTAATTAATTTTTTTTATAATTTTAATATTATTGGTCATATTTTTGCATTTATGTTTTTTATGACCGAAAAAGTTAATTACAAAAAGTTTATTTATTTATTATATAAATATTTATAACATTTATGAAAAAATGAATCTAATTATTGAAAAAGAAATTTAGAAAGTATAGTTGTATTAATTATTATATTAAAAACAAGAGTTATAATTTGAAAGGTAAACTAAATCTAATTATGGATGATGTTTTTTAGTAAATTGAGGTTGTTTATTTAGCCAATCCCTTAACAATAGGTTATTTCTTCATTTGAATAAGTAGATAACGTTGTACTAATAGGAACTTGAGTGCCCTAGCTCTAGATCATCTTTAATTAGTTTAACAATCTTACCATATTTATCTTTAATTATCTTTATCTTTATATCTAGCTATCTAATAAAACAAAACAACTTTTAAGAGTCATAGGCTTTTCTTTTTTACACTTACAAATTAAGTTAAAAATTTGTTTCATAAGATTAACTCATGATTGACAATGGCAAAAATATCATTTATGACAAAGTTTTATTGTACCCATTCTTATATGCAAACTTTATATACATCCTGTGACATTTATGCCTTTAACCAACCCTCAATCAGAATCACAAACTTGTACATGAAGAACAAGAAACACAAACTAACAAACTTGAATGTTTTCAGATCGATATGCTATTGGGAATTCCCTTGCCCGTAAGTCCACCCACATGAGTATAATCAGAAGTGTTAGGATAAAGCAACGTATACGGAACCTTTACGGGTCCACTTCTGTTCTTCAAGCACTCCTCGTTGTTCCTTTTCATTATTCTTCCCTCAATCTCCACCAATCTCTTTCCAAATCTCTCAAAAGCTTCTAATGCATTAGCATCTGAAGTCCAATATGGAGACTCACTTTGTCCAAGATAAATCTCATCCGTTGCATGCCTTGATAAAATCTCAATCAAAGATACTCCTAGCAAAGTTTGGAGTTGGCTCGTGATGGTTTTCAAAAACGCCTTCTCTGGGTCCAACTGTAGCTCAGCGTATTCAGGTGTCCCTGGCTTTGGCATGAATCTACGGCTCACAGTGGGGCGGTTTGGGAGGTACCCCGCGTAAGGGTATTGCCCAAAGTTGACCGCTGCATGGAGAGCTGAAGCGACCCATATGATGATGGTACATGTGTCAATAAGATCTGCTTGGGTCTGCATTTGAGGCCACCATAGCTCGTGTTTCTTGTCTCCGTGGCCCTCGGTTCTTAACTCGGTCCACCATGCCTGAAGTTCCGGATCATCTTGAACCATTTCGTCTGAGTGGTAATATAGAGAACAGTAGTCGTTGACCCAAGTTTGTATTGCTGACCATATTTCAAGGCCATCTACGGCAAACGGGTAATCTTCGATGAGCAGTTTAAGCCCATGGGGTTGGCTTGGATCCATGATCGCAACACCTCTAGCATAATTCATAAACATAACTTTTTAAATAAATAATGCTACGAAAAACTATAAATACACAAACTTCAGTGAGTCTCATAGAACGTAGAAAATGTTTCCTACACATAGGTGTCAAAAATATCCGAATTCAAATTACCTTATTAACGTTGGTTTATTAGGGTTTAAAATGCTTAATCGGGTTCACCCGAGAAACTCGAAATATATATAGGTTTTTGTGTTGGGTTTATTTCATGTCTTTATCGAAATAAGTGTATTTTGGTCATTTATATATTTACTAAAACATAAATTGCGTTCTGCTAGACTGTCATTAATGAGTAAGGCTTCAATTTTTTTTCAAAATACCCGTCGCAAGGTATCATTAATGAGCGCATTCACGAGCCCTTACCATTAATAATCATTAATTTATTTTAATGAAGAACCAAGATTACTTCTCCCACGAAAAACAGTTCTTAATTGAACCCTTCCCGATATATATATATATATATATATATATATATATATATATATATAGACAAAAGTTCAAACGAGAACTGTTTTTCGTACGAGAACCGCGAGAACCAATATATCGATTGATATTTTATTCTCTGTTCTGTAATTCTGTCCACCCATGAATTCCTTACATGCACCCTGACACACTCAATCCCCCCCCCCCCCCCCCCCACACTCTTCATCCATGAACTCTATTATCCAAAATGAACGGCCAAGATTGGTTCTTGCAGTTCTCGTACGAAAAACAGTTCTCGTTTGAACCCTCCCCTATATATATATATATATATATATATATATATATAGAGAGAGAGAGAGAGAGAAGATCATTTGATTATCATTCTTAAGAGAACCATCATTTATGTGGTTATTTATATATTTGGTCAGGTGTGAATGCGTCTAGGTGTATGAGTCATTATTTAATAATACTTGATATTCCCAAACTACGTACCCTTAAATAACGAGTCATTAATGATCACTAAAGAGGGAATTAATAAGTTATTAATGAATCGTACTAATTTATTTTAACCAAGGTTCAAGATGGGTTCCCGCGTTTTTCGCATTAAGAGTGATTCTTAAACAAATTCTCCCATATATATATACACACACACACACACACATATATATATATATATATCAGTATTACTCATTAATTTCTCGTTAATAGGGTTTTTCGGAAAAATCAAGCCTAATTGATTTATGACTTATCCACCAGAACAGTTGGATAAATGTATAAATGCCTAAAATACTTTTATGAAAAAACAATTCTCATTTTAAATTTCCCTATATATGCATATATATGGGATGATTCATTTGAGAATCGTTTATATTGTAAAAACCATGAAAACCAATTTTGATACTTGATTAAAATAAATCAATGACTAGTAATGGAGGGGAGTTCATTAATAAATCATTAATGGCTAAGTAAAGGCTCTTTAATGGCTTATTGATAGGTGTATTTGGGAAAATTAAGATTTGTTAAATAATGAATCATCCAGTTAGACGTAATTCACGCTTGGGTAAACATGAAAATAACCAAATATCCTTATTAATGAGCATTCATCGATCATGATTATTAATGGTTTTCGCGATTCTCCCAATAATAGAAATTTTCAAACAAACTTCACCATATTAGTGGGGTTTGATTTACCCAGTTAATGTGTCATTAATAAGCTACTAGCCATTGATTTATTTTGATTAAGGATCAAAATTGGTTCTTATATGAAAAACTGTTGTCTTTTGAACCCTACTTTGTGTTTGTGTGTGTATTCCAAACATCATTCTTAGATATGTTTACTCTAGTTCTAAATGAGTACTAACATTCGGTCTATTGTTTTAGTTCTAGGTGACCCCCATGTACGTCTAAATTGACTCCTGACATATATTGAAAACCATATCGGATTATAATAATCAACATTGGAAGCTTTTAAGATTAATTGGATAGTTTGAATAATCTTTCTTTTTTTTTATCATTTTAAACTAAGAATTAGATAAATATGTGAAACTAAAATGTTTATGATTTTGGATGGTGTAGTTACCTCTTAAGTAGATCAGCAGGTAGTCCTTGATCGGTGAAGACCCAGTTTTTATAAATAACAGAAGACATTTCCATGGCGTATCTAGCCGGGAAAACAGTCCTTTCAAGTATACCATCAGCATTTATAAGTATTTGTCGAGCTAATGCGTTTATATTCATTGTATCACGAAAATGTGGTTGCAGAAGCTTGTGAATCGGATGAACCACGCTTAATTGTCTATTTGTAGCGATTATAAATGGTTCTATCACCGCATGAGTGTTCAACCTGCACCACGAACCAATATCAATAAGAAAAACTCTATTTTTCGATCAAGAAATGATCTTGTATAATTTGTGAGATGTAGTGAATGCAGGTGGTAGCTAGTACCAATGGCTAATAAGTTGATGATATCCGGAATCATTAACCGCTGCGTAGGCCTTAGCCAGCTGCCATATGGTGCCTTCAACACCCTCCTCACAAGGTGTAAAAACCTCACTGGTGCAGCCTGCATGGTGGTCTGGCTCGGAGTCCGGCAAGCTTAACTCGATTGCTAGTGGCTTTAGTGTGCCATCA
This sequence comes from Dittrichia graveolens, assembly GCA_038502395.1. Classification (NCBI taxonomy): domain Eukaryota; kingdom Viridiplantae; phylum Streptophyta; class Magnoliopsida; order Asterales; family Asteraceae; genus Dittrichia; species Dittrichia graveolens. The sequence continues at coordinate 19,231,889 of JARJIL010000009.1, forward strand.
TCTTGAAGCAAGAGGACTGTTCTTGTGGCGTATATCTTTGAATACTTTGTAGAGTTGATTCTTGGTAGATATGGTATCAAAGCATCATGGTGATCCAAGATGAACAACTTATTTTCTTCCAAAGCCTGTATATATATAAAAAAGATTTATTTTTATTTTATATATGATTATGTATTAATTGAGAAAATAGAAAACACACTTAATTGAACTTCAATTCTTCTCACTTGTTCTACTGTGAGTCCATTCATGTTTGGTTCGACGTGTTCCTTTGTCATAGTGCTTGTTTGGTTGCCATATTCTTTTGGATCGAGCTTGCTTGCCGGTGGAAACTCCTGATGAAAAGATTATTAATGAAGAAGAAATAATAATTTGAAATGTAAATTTGTGGTGTTAAAGTGAAGAGATTGAACTATTGAAGCATATATGTTTTTCTGAACACTTAGATTAAACTTACTTCAAGTCGACGAATGAGCACAGGGTTTACTCCCGCGAGCATTTCTCTTGCAAATTCTTCATCTGTTCGCCAAGCAGATCTGTCCTCTGTAAAAAGTATCAAATCTTTTTAATTATATGTCTTTATATATATATAAGCCCAAGTCCAGTAACTTCTTATTAAGCTCATCCCCCAATAAAATTAAAACCACAATAAACAATGAAGCCTTTGAAAGCAGAAATGAAATTCTATCTTTGAGGGTTTGAAGGTTTTATTATTATATTTACTTTATCTCAAGATGTTTTTTATGATATTTTATTCCGCTGTCAATATATCGATTGATATTTTATTCTCTGTTCTGTAATTCTGCCTTTGTAGCATTTAATTACTACGTAATTTAAAAAAAACAAATGTAATCTATTTCATTATCTAGTTTGTAATATTGAATTATAAAATTTAATATAATAACGAACCTTTTGTTATTAGAATCGTAAGTCATAAGTTTGTAATGAACATTTTTTTTTGATATTGAATTATTGAATCACCAAGCAAGAGATAACGTCATCGAACTAAATTGTTATTATTTTATTTTTATGATCCAAAATATTGTTTTAGTTAAAATTTTGTTACAACAATTTATTTAATGAAAAAACGATATATATTAGCAAGGCTTAAGTGTTCTTTTATACATAATTTCCTGTTTTTAAATGAACCTTAATTATTTATTTATCTTATAAATAATCAAATTTTTCTACGTCCTTCGTATATTATGGTTGAGATTACTACCGAATAAATTTTATGTAAATCGAATATGTAATGGTAATCTCAACCATTGATCAAGTGAAATTGGTTTTATAAGTTCTGTATATAAAGCTGATTTTGTATTTACCATTACTCTCTCTCTCTCTATATATATATATATATATAAACACATACCATAATTCATTACACTATACGAATTTAACATTGGTTAGCACGTGTACTTAGGTAGTAGAAATATGTACCTTTGATAACATCAGGAATTGGGAATGCAAAATGCTTCTCGCCGTCAGAGCGTAAGAGTTCTCTAATGAACTCCAAATGAACGTGTTTTTTAACCTTGCTTATTGCACGTTTCATCACCCTCTCCCTACCTTCGTAAAGCTTCAATACATCTCCAAATGAATCAAACTCATTTGGAGTTTTATCAAATATCGCTTTAACTTCAGCACGAACTACTTGGCTTATGGATTTTACTGCATAACCTAAGAAATCCGAGAATTTAATGCGACCAAATTGTTCGTCTCGAGGCACATAAATGTTCAAACTTAAAATAAACAATCGTTTTTCGCTATGTGGATCCGTTTTTGTCGCTTTGCGACCTGTTCTTCCTCTTCTCGGATATGGGTATTCTTGAGATCCACCAAGAACCGGTCGAGCATATTTAGGGCCCTTATCAGGGTAACCCAAATCGTTATAGTAATCATAATCATAAACCCTGTCCCATTCCATGAGCATTCCTGAACGGGTTCCTCTAAGATTGATAAGTTCTTGTTCACGATAGTGACGCAATGGCTCGGGTGTAGAAGAAGGTAAATATGCCTAACATGAGTGAAAAGAATGTTATAGAATGTACGTAGTTTTTGGAAATTGTATGGAATAGTAAGCATAGTTAATAAATTGTCAAGAAATGTAAATAACTATTAATAAATTTTAATAAAGGTATGTGTAATTTTATAGTACACTAAAAAATACAAATAAAAATTTATTATAAAAAAGAAAATCTTAACCTACTAATATATATTGATATTTTATGAAAAAAAAAAGATTATTTTTAGGGTTAATAATGGTTTAACTATCAAAGTTTTACTTCAGTTTCGGTTTAATAATCAAAGTTTTTTTCAAACAGTTTTACCATAAAGTTTGAATTTGTTATTATTTAATCCTCAAAGTTACACCTTCTTTTTGGTTTAAACCTTAATGTTTTTTTCCAAACGATTTAACCCTTAAATTTTAGTTAAAAAAATGGTTTAACCCTCTAAGTTTTGTTAACTTTTTAATAAAAAGTAAAATGCATAATAAGTAGAGAGGGTAAAATCGAAAACCATCCAAAACTTAAGTGATTACTCGGTTTTTTAACAAAATTTCAAGGTTTAAATCATTTGAAAAAAAAGTTTGAGGTTTAAATCATAACAAATTCAAACTTTATGGTAATATTATTTAGAAAAAAACTTTGATGGTTAAACCAGAATTGAACGAAAACTTTAATTATTAAACCATTATTGACCCTTATTTTTATACTAACAATTTTAATTTATTTTTCACATACGTGCAGCTATGATATGTACTTTATGGTTCCAGTTTTATTTTTAAGGAAAGTTCTTTTATTAAAAAAAATCAACAATTGACAATTATGCATGCATGCATGTATACACATATGCATGTATACATTCAAACATATATGTATATTAGCATTATACCCGCGTAATGCTACAACGGCAAGTAGTTTCTATTTTACAACGTGTCATTTTCAAGAATGTAGTGGTATGTTATTCGCTCGATTCAATGTCACGAAAAGTTTTCTACAACATGTTCGTTTTTTCTATTTTCCTTTAATTTGAATAAACTATTTTATTAACTTTAAAAATAAATTCTAAAAGATATTAAAATAAGGAAACAAAATACATATTTATGAAATAAGAAAAGAGAAGATAATAAGATTTTGAAAATTATGTTGATTGAATGGATAATTGTCTTTGTGTTATATCTTAAATGAATAAAAAGTTAAAGTAAATTAGGAGATAGTGAAATAGTTAAATATTGAGTGAATGAAATTAATTTAGATAAAATGAAATGTCAAGATTTTGTATTGATTAATTTTAATAACTATTAAAATTAATGAAGAAAAAGAATGTTAAATATTTTATATAGTAATATAGATATACATATGTGTGTATTTGTATGTAACATTTTTTACCTACTAATAATATTCATACACCGTACGTACCTACATAATCATTAATTGTATTAAAATTGATGCCGACAAAGTAGCAATCGGATGTTACTATTTGAACCCGATTTTTTCTAACATATTAGATATGTCATATTAATAAATTACAGTTTTCAATATAACTTATATACTTACATATATCCATAGAAAAGAATCAATTTAGATTTTTAAAGGATTTAAATAAAGTTACCCGTATCACAATCACATGCTCAATCACATGCTCAATATGATATTACTTTCTAAGTTTCTAGAGGTTTGTTGAATGCATTAACTAACCTTTACGCTATTATTTTTAAATAATGATAACTGTGTTTGTTAGGGTTGTGAATAAGAGTAAAAATGATATGATTTTATTTTTTAAAAATAGTAACATATTTCAATTTTAGCAAAGAAATAAACTCAATACTCATGTTTCTATTTTTAAAAGAACCATGTTACCTTTTTTAAAATTAAAATTAAATCACATTTTACTGTTATTTACAGTCCTAAATGTTATGGTTATATATATATATATATATATATATATATATATATATATATATATATAGCGAGAGAGAGAGAAAGAGAGGAAGGTAGCGGTTTAAACGAGAACTGTTTTTCGTACGAGAATTGCGAGAACCATTTCTTCTCAATCATTTAATTTCCTGTCTTTTTTTATTTATTTAAAATGGTAAAAGGTAGTATGGACATTTTTATATTACCCCCTATTTTCTAAAACTAATATATCTCTTAAATGGAAAGGTGTTAAATTACAAAAATTATACCAAATTAACGAGAAAATTGTGCTCTTTAATTTGAGACCGATCTTGCTATATTTTTCGAAAAAATTCACGTTTGCTGGGTTTTTTTTACACAGCTTTCGACATATGCACATGTGTATATCTACATCTGTGCTGAAAAAACTAGGTGAATCTATGCATTTACACAAGTGCATATATTTGCACATGTGCAAATGGCGACTGTACCAAAAAATAACCCCCAGAAAATATTTAAAAATATATTTCAAAAAAATATAGCTAGATCGGTCTCAAATTAAAGAGCATAATTTTCTCGTTAATTTGATATAATTTTTGTAATTTAACACACTTTCATTTGAGAGATATATTAGTTTCAAAATGGTGGGGGTAATGTAAAAATGTCCAAATTACCCTTAATTAATTAAGGATAAGTTTGATTAGTTTAAGGTTATCCATTAACAACTCTTTAATTTTGACCATCCATCTTTTTTATCAACGGCTATGATTAGTTCTCGTTTGAACCGTCTTATTTATATATATATATATATATAGGCAAAAGTTCAAATGAGAACTGTTTTTTTATACGAGAACCAATCTTAGTCATCCAATTTCCCCTCCTTCAATTGGATTGCCAAACCATGAATTGTTTACATGCACCCTGCCACACTCAATCTCCCCACACTTTTTATCCATGAATTCCATTATTCAAAATAAACGGCTAAAATTGGTTCTTGCGGTTCTCGCAATAAAAATGGTTGTCAAATGAACCTTCCCCTATATATATAAACGGCTAAGATTGGTTCTCGCGGTTTTCGCAATAAAAACGGTTCTCAAATGAACCTTCCGCTATATATATAAACGGCTAAGATTGGTTCTTGCGGTTCTCGTAATAAAAACGGTTCTCAAATGAACTTTTCACTATCTATCTATATAGGGGAGGGTGCAAACGAGAATTGTTTTTCGTACGAGAACCAATCTTGGCCGTTCATTTTGGATAATGAAATTCATGGATAAAGAGCGTCGGGGGATTGAGTGTGGCAGGGTGAATGTAAGGAATTCATGGGTGGGCAATCCAATTGAAATAAAGGGAATTGGACAGCTAAGATTGGTTCTCGCAGTTCTCGTACGAAATACAGTTCTCGTACGAAAAACAGTTCTCGTTTGAACTTTTGCTTATATATATATATATATATATATATATATATATATATATATATGTGTGTGTGTGTGTGTGTGTGTGTGTGTGTGTGTGTGTGTGGGGGGGTGGGGGGTGGGGGGGGGGGGGGTGTGTGGGGGGGGGGGGAATAACTTAGCTAGATAACCCTCACTTAATTATTGAGGTTCCAAACGTGAATAACGACGTATAATAAAGCGTTGATTCCATATTGATTTTATCGTCTAATATAAAGAAAGTGGTTTTTATTAAATTATATTTTGCTTTATCTTGTGTGGGACTTAGATCTAGCGTTTTCTTTTGTGACAGCTAGATGTGTCGTTTTTTTGTACACAACTTCAATGGGTTTACTTTAAAGTTGAATTTGTGGTTTTTATTCATGGTTGTGTGTTAGTGTATCATCTAAGTTAGATATATAAGTATGATAACACCTAACTTAAGTGCCGATAAAAACGTATAGTCTTTATCCTTTATTTATTCCTTAGAGCATAGGTTTTATTCGCAACACTATGGTTAAGTGGGAATACCAGAAAAAAAACCTATTATAAAATTGAATAAGCTAGGATAAAAGAGAGATGTGACGGTTTGAGAAGATAGAGAGAAAAACATATAGCCCCCTTTGATTATCTACTTAGCCCCCTTTGATTATCTACTTAGCCCCCCTTGATTTGACATATGTGAGTAAAAAAGGTACATTGAAAATGTAACATTCTTGATTTGATAGGTGTGCTTGTGAAGAGAGGGGGGCTATATAGTAGCACCCATATATTATTAGTTACTAGTATCATACACGCGTAATACAGTGACAACGGATAATATGTTTTTTGCAACATGTTTTCAAGAATGTAAATGATTGTTATTCGCGCGATTTAATATCACAAAATAGTTTTTGTTCAGTAATATGTCTGTTTTTTCAATTTCTTTTATTTATATAAACTCTTTTATTAATTTAAAAAAACATTAAAAGAAAAAAAAATCTGTTTATAAAATAAGAAGAGAGAAATATTATAAGACTTGAGAATTGTGTTGGTGTAGGTGAAAAATTACGTTAATATGAGAGAGCGCGTTAGTGAAAGGGTATAAATGAATAAAAAGTTAAATTAAATTAGAAAAAAGTAAAATGATTAAGATTAAGTGAGTGAGATTAATAAAGATTATTTCTAGCTACAATTAAAGACATTTATAACAATTCCAGTATATGTGTGTTTCAATAACAATATTTCTATGTTAAAAAACAATATTTTTAGTAATATGAACAAGGGTGACCATTTCTCTTCTCTTGTGTGTTCTTTTTAATAGGTCTTCTCCCTCGGGTCGACTCGGCCCCTCGAGTCTTAGTCTCGGAGCCTCTCTTGATCTCCCTCCTATGGTTGGTCACCATTTACCAAGTGTTTTTACTTTACACGCTACATATCTTTTTGCTTTTTTGGTAATTCTATTTGAAATTGTCTAAATTGACCAATTGATGTGACATATGTGAGTGTATAACTTTTATTGAATATTGTAATTAATTGATATGATATGTTTAGTATGTGAGAGGAAAGTAATAGTATCACCTTTAAAAAAAAAATTCTTCTAGTTAGAACTTAGAAATAAACTCTAGTTTTATATTTACCACAATAATCAATCTAAAAACATATATTCTTACCAATTTAACATATTCCGGTTATTACTTAACAAGATAAGTTCCGGTTTATTTCGCAGAAATCCTATGGAATTTCGAAGAAAATATCCCATTTGGTTGGTAATTTGATATAATTTTATTCCAATTCTTTCGACAAATTTACAACCAAACAAAATATAGGATTGGATTGAAATTGAATTTAATTCCCTTTTTTAACAAAAAAACGTAATCTTAATACTTAGAAATCTAATTTCTTAAAAAATTTAATTCTATTCTTTAAAATTCTACGAAATTAAAGAAGAAGGTTTACCTTGTTAGCGAAGAAGACACGGTCGTAGTTGTAACGATGGGTCGGGTAAACCCATGAATAGCAAACAAAACGGATAGTACCCTGACCCGGAACATCTTCCAACGTAACCATCTTAAGATAAAATTCACTGTGGTGGTGGTTTTTTACTAATAAACCACCCGGAACTCCCATTGATTCATCCCATTCAAATGTCACCGGAAATGAAGTTTCGCCGGCCGCCATCGCCACCGTCATCTTCGACAACCAATCTTCAATAACCGCAGTTTTTCCGATCTTCCCTTTCGATCCATTCGCTGAAACTCAACACAAACATATAATATAGATATGAATATGAATTAAAACAGTTTTATACGTAAATTTCGCAATCAAAAGTAGAGATTCAAGTGATGTACGTACATGGGTCTAAATGCGTCGAGCTAATAAGTTGAAACGATACGCGTTTGCCGAAGATTTCATAAACACGATCAAGAAATGATGCACTCAAATCTTTAAGATCAAGAACATTTTTCTTCATTAAAATCACTGTCCCTGTGATCGTCTTCTTCATCATCATCTCTGCTAATTCGTCTGTGCAGCTTGTGTCGGTGTTCTTCATTAGAACTAGCTTTATTTTCAGAAATTCACACACACACACACAGTGAGAGGAAGAGACAATTGAATAATTTTGTGTGTTGATCAAGTTAAAAAGAAGAATTGAAGCTAGACTGTATAAATGAATATCACAGCTAGCAGCTGTTTGTAGAGAGAGATGATGGGAATGCCTATTATTCCATATATATTCTTGACTTGTAAAGTCTTTTTTTTTTTCTTCTATGTCTTATAAGTAGTTGTTGCAGATGTGATTTATGGTTCCTACCTACCCCTTATTCATTAAATAAGCAATTAATGTTTTTATTTTCTTAATTTGATGATTTGTTTTAAGGATGAGTTTTGACCAAAAAATCGAATCGGAATCGGAACCGAACTGAAACTGGAACCGGTTAGAACCGGATTAGAGTTTTCGGTCAGATTATCGGTTCTCGTAAAACCTCATTTTCGGTTTTCGGTTCTTTCGGTTCCGGTTTCACTGGTTATCGGGTAATTCGGTCTTACAACCGGAATCGGTTTGTATGAAATTTTGTATATGTCATATGGTTGGCTATGAACAATTATTTTTGGATTATTGAACCATTATCATTAGCGATATGGCTATTGGTTATTGTTTGTAAGAACGAAGTCAACGAACTATTATTTATTGGTCATATGTTAGTGTCGACGATGCATGCATATTCATTTACAATTTCAAGTATTTTTAGTATTAAATTTAAACTGTTTAGGTTTTTGGTTATTAGTTAACCTTTATAGGTAACAAATAACTAATATAAATGTATCATATTTGCCTTTAATAACAAAAATATTCACCGGTTATCGGTTATTTCGGTTCACGCTCTTGAAATCGGTTCCAAAGTAACCTTTCGGTCTTATCTGGTTCTATACCCGAAATAACCGGAACCGGTTCCCATATATCGGTTCGGTTTTCGGTTCTAGCTTTTACCAATTTCGATTTTCGGTTATTTTGGTTTCGGTCCGGTTCCAGAACCGAACACACCCCTAATTTTTTTATATAAATCATTTAATCTTCTTGCTCCTCATTCACTTTAAGAGTTTTTAAATTGAGAGGTACTGATATATCCTCCTATTATTTCTTTCTACTTATCCTCCAAGTCATAAGATCAACACAAGTGTCAAAATCAATGGAGGAGATAAGGAAAGAGAATTAGTGGATTCCACATGTCATCTTGTGATAAGTAGGAGGATGAAGTGATGAGTAGAAGGATAAAGTAGGAAGAAATAGTAGGAGGATATATCATTTTTCTTTTAAATTTCAATTAAGATAACATCTTAACTTTTTATTATATCTAAATTTCAATTAGGATATATCATTTGTATTATATTTAAATTAATCTCACGTATTAGAGTTTGAAAAAAAGGTGCTCCGCAACCTTAAGATTATGACTTCAAGTCCCGGTAGTGAGCATATGTTGTAGAATTAGATAGGTGTGTATTAAGTTGTTTTAAAAAAATTAATCTTATCTATCCAATCTTTTATCATTTTAATTTCTCTTTAGTTTACTTTAACTTTTTATTCATTTAAAATATATTCTCCCACTAACATACTCTCTCGTACCAACACTATTTTTCACACATATCAACATAATTTTCAAGATCTTATAGTTTTTCTCTTTTTTTATTTCTTAAATAAAAATCTTTTTCATATTTTAATGTTTTTTAAAATTAATAAAAAAGTTGATGAAAATAAAAGATACAATATCTTGCTAAACAAAAACTATTAGGTGACATTAAATCGCGTGAATAATATACCGTTATATTTTTAAAAACGACATGTTATAAAATAGAAACTATTCGTCACCACTACATTACGTGTGTATGATACTAGTATATACTAAAATATGGTCACAACTCACAAGATATTACTAAATCATTGATTACACTTTAGTATAAAACTAGTTTAAATGCCCGTATAAATACATGAGTAATCATAAAATTATTATTTTATATTTGTTTACTTAAATATATAATTGTTTTGAACCAACGAAAGAAAAACTCAATATGAGACTTTCTTAAAAGCTAAAATTTTTTTATATTAAAGTTAGTTAACATATAAAGGTAATTGACGACAACTTTAAAAGTAATGTAAAATTTAATTACGGTAAGATTTGTATCATATAATAACCATATATGATGAAAAAGAACTTGAATATTTATTTCTAAATTAATGTAGTGGATTAAAAGTTTGAAATTAGATAATGATTCTAATACAAATTAAATAAAATATTGTGTAGTGAATATTTATTAATGTGTGAGTTAAATTTTTTTTGTAATATGTACGTTAATATTTTAGAATTTAAATAATATTTTTTTACTATCTTATCTCCTATTAAAATTAAATTTTAAAAATTGAGTTTTTAACTTTGACTACTAAAAGTCTAAATTAGACTTTCAATTTTAATAAAATGAATGGATAGGATTTAATTTTGATTAAATAAATGATCAAGATCTTCTAATTAAATTGATAAATATTAGTCTTTTATTTATATTTTAGAAGATAACGAAAATGAAAGTATTTAGATATTTGAAATATAATAGGAGTCAAATCCCTATGGTTTAATAAAATTTACTAATTTATTTATTTAAATTTGAAAAGTATTGAGATGGTTCGTATGATTTACAAATCGTCACAATCTCAATTTTTTGTCAGTTGGGTTTTTAATCTTTTCAAAATGACATATTTTTCTTTTTATAAACAAACACTTTCGATCTATGTGGATTGGATATTGTTTCTCGTTCAATACTTTAATTTTTTTAATAATTATATATATACTAGCATGTTATCTGCGTAATACGTCGATGATGAATAATTCATACTCGATAACATTCTTGTTTTTTATGACTTACGGTATGATATTCACGCACTATGATGACATCGAATAACTTTTATTTGCAACATGTTCATTTTCTTTCCTTCTTTTTCATTTTATTTATTTTTTATTATCTATCAACCCTTTCATTAATTTCTAAAATACATTTTGAAAAAACAATAAAATAAGAAACTAATCTCTACTTATAAAAAAGACGATGAAAACATATCAATTACTTTGTGAATTGTGTTGATTTGAATTATGTGCGTTTTAAAAAATGTACAGATATTCAAGATTATGTTAATAATTTTCTATTGCTTAAATTTTAAGAGTTTAAGTAAAGAAATGTTAAATATATGATAAATGAAACTTTTTTTAAAATAATATTTCTATGAAGTTTTTTTATTTAATTTATAATTTGTTTAATATCTTATAGGTTGATATTTAATTTGCATGAACTTGACATTTTTAAACATTGTTTCTTATAAAAAGTTTAGTTATTAAAATGATTTTTAAGAATCTAATTAAATTCATTCAAAGTTTCCTTTTAGGTTTAAATGAGGGGTAAGTTAGTAATTTTAATTTACTTAAAATTTAAGAGATTTATTGTAACATCCTCAAATGATCAGGCCTATTCGTGCGTGCTATTGGTACGTGAATTTAATTAGAAGAATTAAATGAAAATATATTTATAAGTATTAATAGAAAATATGCTATTGGTAGTAAATGAGGTTCTAAAAATAAGAATGAAAATAGATAAGAATAAAAAAATATTAAATGATTTCAAACGAGGATTCTGAAAATATCTTCGTTAGTTGAAACGGTTAATAGAGTGTCGTGTTATATGTTAAAAAGGGGAACAAAATATCCCTTGTGGATAATTAAGAACCCAAGGGCGGTTCTTAAATTACCAACACAGACAATACACACGCTCACACCCACGTTTACACACACACATACACTCACTTCTCTTGTTATTCTTGAAGATTGAAGAGGAAACCCAAGCAAGGATTAATATCAAGGCTGGATTCAAGCAAGTAATTGAGTTCTAATCTGCTCTAAATCACTATCATCATCATCTTGTTCCTTGTAAGTGTCCATGTCCATCTTTGTTCATAGTTTTGACTTTTAGGTCAAATGGGTCAAAACCCAAATTGACTTCAATAGATGAAGTTAATGATTCCAATCTGTTTCTAGTTCATTTCTAAGCTATAAGCAATCAAGTTATTGAATTAAAGTTGTAGTTTTAGTTGAATTTGGAAAATTTATGCAAATGGGTCAAAATATGAGATTTTGATCTTAATTCTTGAATTGTATGTTAAAGTGTGTTTAAAGAGTTGTGTTCTAGCTTAGTTTGAAATCTTCTTTCATATGTGAATGCTGGAAAATGGTTTGGAATCGATTGGTAAGGATTTGTGTTTGAAATTGGCCAAAACAAGGGCTGGAAATCGACACTGGTCTGTATAGACTTGCTTGCGGGCGCAAGGACCACCCTTGCGGCCGCAAGGATCAGTGCTTACGGGCGCAAGGACTTCCTTGCGGGCACAAGCATTGTTATGCCCTTGCGGGCGCAAGCATTGTACACTCCTTGTGGGCGCAAGCAACTTGCTTGTGGCCGTAAGGAGCCATGTTTAGTTTCGTGTAATATTGAAATATGAGATATTGTTTAGGTGATTCCAACGACTGGGAAGAGCTTGAACAGTATAATTGTTTGATTTAGATATTCAGGTGAGTATGGACTTACATGAATTCAGTAAAGGGAGGTTTGTGTGTTAATTGAACCAAATGACTATCGTATGCTATTTATTGCACAATAGGACTACATGTATATACAGTTAAAATCAGAATTGAATGTTGACATGATAAATGATATACTAGACATGTATTTAAGTACATGTCTATATGATGTGATATTTTGATGAATACAAGTATATATGAATGCATGCATGCTATTGTCCTTGCAAAGGGTTATTGATGAGCTATGTGAACGTCTGGACATATGTGTTATTGAAGGTCAGCTTCGGCTGGGTCCTAAGGGCCTTCGGGCAATTGGTCGGGATCAACGGTACTCGAGTGCCGTTCCTTTAAACTCTTGGGGTGATTGCCTTAATTGGCTAAGCCTAATGAGCCTATGGCTCCATAACGAGCTGGTAGAGTCACTTATGTGATGAAACTAGCACGGTTGGTAGTGTTTGATTCCCCCGATGGAAGTTGTTGAGCTGGACTAGCTATCCGGCAAGATATAACACCCGCTGGACATGCCAGCACTACCGCTATGTGATATGATAGCTTTGTATGCTCATTTATGATATATGACTTGCTTTATTGTATTCATGCTTGCCTGTATTCACTAGCTATTTTATATAGCTAATGTTGTTGATGTTTCCCTTTTTACAGATAAGGATTAGACAGGCTTGGTGAGTTGGGGACACTTGTAGCAGTTGTACATGCTTTTTGGGAGGAACACTACTTGTGGTATTATAATACAATGGTCGGTTTAGATTAAAGTAATACCGGGTTTTGTGTTTGGCAACTTTTGCATTGTATATTTGTATATAAGCCAAACACGTGTTTAAAACTGTAATAGTTAAATGGGTTTGTTTCATTTCTAGTTTCCGCTGCAATGTTTTAATTTACTTGTAGATAACTAAACACGTAAACTTTATATTTACAAACAGACCCATGCCGTTTAAAAACTCAAATTTTCACTGATTTTAAGATTGTAAAGGCGGTGTTACATTTATTTTAGTAGAGAGGGTGCTAAATGCTTTATGTATTACTAGCATGATACCCGCGCAATGCGGCAACAACGAATATTTTCTATTCGTTAACGTGTCCGTTTTCGATACGTAGGGAGAATGGTATTCATGTAATACGGTAAACATCGAATAATTTTTGTTTCATGCATGTCTATTTTCTTTATCTTTTTTCTATTTCCTTTACTTTTTTATTCTCCATAATTGAACAAAAAGGTTATGAAAATGGTTTTTAATAATTAAGTTAATTTGTATTGGCTTTGACTTTTAAAAAAATATATTGACTTTGATTTTCTTAAATATGTAAAGTTAAGCTATTAAATGAAATATAAAAATCTTAGTAACTATATTTAATAGTTACTTAATTTTGTTTAAATGAGGAGTAATTTAATAATTTTAAAACACTTAAAATTTAAGAGTTTAAGTACAATGCTTAAATGCTTTATAATATAGTATAGCTTATAGATATATAATGATTTTTTATTTTTTAAAACAATTATTATTAGTATTTTAATTATTACTATTATTATTTTATTTGTATGGTTTTTAATCTAGATCTCCATACTCTATCATCACAAAAGAGCCTTTCATAGTGTTATAATATGCTATTATATATTTTACTTACTTTTTTTCTTTTTTATTTTATTTTCTACTTCTAAAAGTACTCCTTTAATCTCACATTTTATTTATACACATCATCTTTTCTCTCTCTCTTATATTATCATCTACATACTTTAATCTTAATTTATATGTTTGAGATTAAAATCTTTAATTCTTTAATCTTTGCTATTTAATATATATTAAAAGAATATGATTATGATATCATAATCTTATTTTTGAATATTTTCACCAGTCACGTCTATTTATTTATACTACTATATAAATTATTTAATATTATCTCTACTGCTTAAATTTAAAAGTTTTTAAAATTCAATTAATATAAAATCATGATATTTCATTCTATCTAAATTAATCTCATTCATTCAATTTTTAATCATTTCACTCTCTCTTATAATTTACTTTTAACTTTTTATTTATTTAAAATATACTCTCCCACTAACACATTCTCTCATCAACATAATTTTCAAAATCTTATTAACTTTTCTCTTCTTATTTTATAAATTTAATCTTTTATATTATTTTAATGTTTTTTAAAATTTATTTTTAAAATTAATCAAATTGTTGATACAAATAAAAGAAATTTTGAAAAAACCAAATATGCTAGTGAAGAAATTTTTTTCATGACATTAAATCGCTAATAAGTTGAAACGACACGCGTTTGCCAAGGATTTCATAAACACGATCAAAAAATGATGTTCAAAAAAAAAAAAAAATTAGCTGTTTTTAGAGAGAGATGATGGGATCACATGGGAAATGCCTATTATTCCATATTCTTGACTTGTAAAGTCTTTTTTTTTTCTTTCTATGTTCCTTATAATTAAATAAGCAATTAATGTTTTTATTTTCTTAATTTGATGATTTTTTTTATTTATACTACCGTATAAATCAATTAATCTTCTTTCTCCTTTTTACTTTAAGAGTTTTTAAATTTAAATATAGGTATCATTTTGACCTTTTATTCTATATAAACTAATCTCAATTATCAAAGGATCTTAGTCTAGTGGTATTAGAGTTTGAAAAAAAGTTGATTAAAATAAAATAAACAGAAAAGTACGGATATGTTGCTCAACAAAAGCCACTAAGTGACATCAAATCGCTCGAATAATATGCCTTTACATACTTAAAAGCGACATGTTATAAAACAGAAACTATTCGTCACTGTCCCATTACGCAAATGCCAGTATATATTAAAATATGGTCACAACTCACAACTTATTACTGAATCATTGATTACACTTTAATATAAAATAACGAAAATGAAAGTATTTAGATATTTTGAATTATAATAAGAATGAAGAAGAATTTTCAATATAGTTCATACTTAATTTATAGTACTAATAGACTAATTTTAGTCTTTGAATCAATGATATCAATGATTCAGATTAGATTTTAAAATTTTGGGCGAAGTGACATTTTCGTAATTTACATGTGATTGTATACTGAATCACATATGATTTAATATTAAAATTTTAGAACTATATTTTTTATATAAACTTTATTAAACACGACTCTAGGAGTGAATTACTTATTTGATTCTTATGGTTTAATAAAATTTACTGATTTATTTAATTAAATTTAAAAGGTTCTGAGATGTTACCTATGATTTACAAATTGTCACAATTTGATTTTTTTTTTTTGGGTTTTTCAACTTTTTGGTCTTTTTATAACCAAGCACGTTTGGTCCATGTGGTTTGAATATTGTTTATTATTCAATCCTTTTAAGTTTTTTAATAATTTTATATATAATAATTTTTATTATTTTAAAATAATTGTTATTATGATTTTAATTCTTACTATGATTATTTTATTTTTATGGCTTTTAATTTGTATCTTTATACTCTGTCACCATACAATAGCTTTCAGAATTAGTGTTATAATATGCTGCTGTATACTCTACTTAATTTTTTCTTTTTTACGGTCAAAATTATTTTATTTAATTCTAAAAGTACTCCTTTAATCTCACACTTTATTTATATACTTCATTTTTTTTCTCTCTTTTATATTATCATCTACATATTTTAAGCTTAATTTATGTGTTTTAGATTAAAATAGTATTTATAGGAGTTATAGAAAAAAAAAGGTTAAACTTTGTAATTAAAGTTTCAGATTAAAACTGAGATTGAAAGCTGAGCTTTTGTAAAGGAGAGGGCTATATATTGCAATCAATAAATTAATAATGGAAATTTTAAGTAAAATTATAAAAACATGTTATCTTTACAATTTTTTCTAAATAACATAACATTTTTATTTTTTTAATCATGTCTTAAACTATACATTTTCATCAAGTGACTTGTTTTACTACTACTACAAAATATATTCAAATTTACACGGTTCGCTATTATTATAACTATCGTTTTTAGGTATAAAAAATATAATGACCAAATCACACTACTACACAAAACTAAATGGGGATCGGTTATTTTCATTGGGGACCGGTTCTAGAAACGGTCTCTATTAGGGGATAAAACACATGGAGACTGGTTCTACCACCGGTCTCTATAACAGATACATGGAGACGGGTTCTAAAACACATGGAGACCGGTTGTTAAGCAAAAACAGGTCCACATATAAAAACATCAAGACCTGTAAAGTTCCCCATAAATTTTTTAATGGGACCGGTTCTTACTTAATAACCGGTATTCATGTTTAAAAAAAATTATAATCTAGTATTACCATTGCACAAACAAGAAATAAATTTTTAGAATTTTCAACGATTCACCAAATATCCTAAAAAATTATAGCTATATATAACCCCGTAAATATTTCATTATGATTCGCTAAATACAAAATCGTGCTAAATACAAAATCGGCTCACATTTCATCACAAATGGGGCTAGATACAAAAATCAGTTAATATTTCATCATAATGGATCTAAATACAAAATGGTGCTAAATACAAAACTCGGTTAAGACCTCAAAATCTTAGTTTCTTCCGCAAATATATATGAGATCTCTGCACGAACACAAACATATGTGTTAGCTTTCGTATATAATCGTTATATAGATATTTATCATCAACATATAATGAGTTTCTCTCCTAATGGCAACTCCCGTGACTCATAACCCCGAGGTCACGGGTTCAATCCTCCCCAGGGCTTTTTTTTAATTCAATTTGCAAAATTATTATTATTTATTTTTTGGGTTTAGTTCGTTAAAATGTATCTAACTTGTCACATTTTGTTATTTTGTGTATTGAACTTTAAAAATTTCTATTGTGTGTATCAAACATTTAATTGGTCGCTATTGTGTGTATTAAACTTTCTATTGTATATACTAAACTTATACATTTTTTTTCTTTTTTATGTAATCAAAATACATACAATAGCAACAAAATAAAAGTTTGGTACACAGAATAGGAACTTTTAAAGTCTGATACACACAATAACAAAACGTGATAAATTATATACATTTTGATGAACTAAAACCCTTATTTTTTATAATAATCATAATATAAATATAATTTTAATACGTTATTATTTTATAATATCTAGGGGTGTTGATTAAATGGCCATACGTGGTTCAATCACAATTGGGTGCATGATAGTCAATATTGGTTGATCATAGCCGTACATGGTTCAAACACGTGAAGTTAATTGTAGTTTGAAGGCAGTTGAGCATGTCCCCATATTCGTTATTTCTAATTAATCACAAGCAACTTAGTTATATAAGGTCAAAATTGGCCGATTATAATCCATTCGTCAATTAAAGTTCAAACCTGCTTACTGTAGGCTAATGATGGTCGAAACTAGTCAATCACTAAATTTAAATAAAACTTGGTTTTGTGTAGGGCAATCACGATCAACATTAATTAATCACAATTATAAGTGTTCACTTACATCCAGACTTGGTTAATATAGACCATTATGGTCACGTCTTAGATAAAATTTAGTTAATATATAATTATGTTCGTTATCAATCAATCACAACTGGGTATATGATAGTTAATATTAGTTAATAAATGTCATACATAGTTTAAACACTTGAAGTTAACTGTAGTTTGAAGGCAATTGAGCATGTCCACATAGTAATCATTATTTCTGCTCAATCACAAGCAACTTAGTTAATATAGGGTCAAAATTGGTCGATTATAATCTCATTCGTCATTTAAAGTTCGAACCTAGTCAATCATGAAATTTAAATAAAAAACTTGGTTTTATGTAGGCCAATCACGATTAACATCGACCAATCGCAAACATATAAAGGTGACTATTTTAGATCCAGACTTGGTACATATAGACTATTATTGTTGAACTAATTAATCTCAATACTTATAATAAAACTTAGTTAATATATGTTTATAGTCATTATTAATCAATCTATAGATAGTTATTTAGAGTCAAACTTTGTCAATTACCCATCACAAGATTTCATTTATAGGTCAAACTTTGACTCTAAGCAACTTACTGTAGACTAATGATGGTCGAAACTAGTCAATCATAAAATTTAAATAAAAAACTTGGTTTTATGTAGGCCAATCACGGTCAACATCGACCAATCGCAAACATATATAGGTGACTTTTTAGATCCAGACTTGGTACATATAGACTATTATTGTTGAACTAATTAATCTCAATACTTATAATAAAACTTAATTAATATATGTTTATAGTCATTATTAATCAATCTATAGATAGTTATTTAGAGTCAAACTTTGTCAATTACCCATCACAAGATTTCATTTATAGGGCAAAATATGCTAGCAATAGTTAGCAACGGTCAATTACAAATCATAGACTGTCATTTTGTAATCACACTTGATTAATTTGAGTTAAACATAGTTAATAATGGTCAAATGTAATTATAAGGTGTATGATGGTCAACATTGGTCACTACTAATCCACTTGGTTCAGCATAGGTATACCATCTCTTGTAAAACAATCCCGATTTTACACACCATCTTCATATTAATTGCATGATACAACTATGATATAATTATTTATAAATTTTATGAATATTTTAAAATTTTTAATATAACTATAATCCATTTGAAATTTTGAACAATTGTTGTAGTTAGTTAAAAGAACTTTGATAAAAAATTATCTAGCTTATTGATATCGTCAAATTTAGATATATATTTTAAACGATATCTGTTTTATTTTAGCCTGTTATTGTTCGTAAATAAGTAAAAGATACTTAATTATCTTTATTTATAGAATTTCAGGTCAAAAAGGAGGATAATGAAAAGTTTTGAGCAAATACCGGAAAAATCGAAGAAATTGGAAAAGTTGTCCGCGCCAACACACCTCCACTGTTTTGATCATATCTCACACATACTAACCTGGATTGAGATGATTCAAAAAGCCACGGAAACTAGACTCAGAGGGCTACAATTTCACTTTTATGGTCATATAGTAAAAAGGCAAGATCACAGCGCGACACTTACCTGTCGCAACGTGACGCCCCTATTTTCAGTTTTTTTATAAACGCAACTCCAGATCGGTTTTGGGGTTAACCACCCAATTTCTACTACCCAAATACTGCCAAAACACGTCCACAAGTGTTCCAAAGGCTTGGGGAGCTTAATTTGGAGGATTGAAGCATCAATTTGAAGGATCAAAGCTTGGAATCATAGCTTTTATACAGTTTTATCATTTCTTCTTTATTCTTATGTTTATTCTTAATTTACAAAGATTTGACATGATCATTATAGGCTAGTTCTTTCCTGTATCCCTCCCTAGAGGAGATGAACCTCAATAAAGTTGATTAATTTATGTTAATTTGGACATATTTGCTATATAATTTATCTTGTATTGCTTTAAATTGACTCCTTGACCATATGCTTAGTTAATTGCATGATTGTAGGGTTAGATATTCGTACTAAGAGTCTAATCACTATAGGAATCGGTATATGATATTTAGGGGTTGTTTGTTTGCTGTTTAATGGAACCATTCAGCGCTGAATGCTGAATCAGCGTGTTTCAATGCTGCCTCTGAATGAAGACTGTGCTGAATGATTCAGCATAATGTTGCTGAAACATTCTACCTTAAAGTGCATTCTGAATCATTAAGCACAAAGTATTGTACCCTAATACTCTTTGTTTCACACGTTGTTTTGTTAAACATTCATATCTTATAATATAATATATCACTATTAAGGTTAAAATAATAATTTGCATCATTTAGATTGTTCATTCAGAAACTTTATCAAATAGAATGTCACATTCAGAAGCAGATTCATTCAGAACCTTTGAATTATTCAGACCACATAATCATTCAGTGATTAATGATTTTATTTTAACAAACAGCCTCTTAGTTGTCTGTGCACTTAATTGGTTGACTTGAAGAGGGTTTCATTGAATCTAGTGAGGAAAATCTTCGTTCTGATAGTTTAATCTGATAAAGTTTCATGCTTTTTGCTTGCCTTGAGTTGATTTTGGTGTTTTTTTAGTAGTATGAGTGTTTAAGTTAGTTGGTAGTGTTGTAGTTCCAAAATCCCCTTTTACTGCTCTTTAATTAGTTTAATATTTAATTAGTAAAGTTATATTAAAATCATACTCATTTCCCTTGTGTTCGACAACCGTACTTATTTACTATACTACGATACGATTAGATTCTCTTGTCTATTTGTGTTGTAGTCGTACTAAATAACTCTGATTTATAAATTTAAAACTGGTATGCTACACGCACATCACTTATTTATCTGTATTTTATTTAATATTATGTCTAAGAAAATTATCTAACATATATATTTGTTTTTTAATCAATATTATTTAAATAAGTATTAATTAGGATAATTATTATAGTTATATGAGTTATTTAAATAATTATATATGTATAATTATTTAAATAACTTATATAACTATAACAATTAGTCTAATTAATAATTATTTAAATAACACAATTGAGTTTTCCCACTCTAAAATATTTATTTCCCTTCAACTTTTTTAATTTTCCCACTCTAATATCATCATGACCGGTTTTCTCTATAAAACCGGTTTTAATGTCCTTAAAAACGGGTCTTTATATAGCATCATAGAGACCGGTTTTATGGTTGAGAACCGGTCCCCATGACTTTTCCTCAAAAGGACCGGTTAATTACTTAAGAACCAGTCCTGATAGTTTTAGCAAGTACAAAAAAACGGTTTTTTGGTGAACCGGTCCTTATAAAGGAGTCTCTATTACAAATTATGTAGTAGTGTCATATAACTCGTGGACCAAATAAATGTTGGCGAACTACTTCAAAATGTAACCAACTTTAGCTAAACTATTATTATATACAACGAACTTATTTTTTTAAATTAATACAATTAACTTTTAAAACTCCTACATTACATGCAAATGACCTATAACAGGTCACTCACTTTACATCAATTTCAATTTCTTTTTCTTTTTTTGTTCTTTTAATAATTTTAATTAAGAAAACAAGACACAAGCAAGTTTCTTGTCTTTTCATAGCTATCTACCACCACCATAAAGATGAAGGGCCAAGAATGTAATCATAGTTCTACAAGATTAACAACAATGTTCACGTTTTTGCAACCTAAAACGAGATGGAGGAATACACACAGATCCTAACCATCGTCGCCCGGTTCTGGTAACAACCATCGCCACCCGGTTCTGGTAACCACCATCGCCGCCCGGTTCTGGTAACCACCATCACCGCCCGGTTCTGGTAACCACAGTCGCCTCCGATTCTGGTGACCACCGTCGCTGCCCGGTTTTGGTAACCACCATCGCCTTCAAACCATTGTTCAAACCGTCGTCGCCTTCAAGTAATCTTCGCCTTCAAATCGTGGTTCAAATCAACGTCTCCTTTAGGGTTTAAACCACCGTCGCCTTTAGGGTTTAAAACGCCGTCGCCTTCGCGGTTTAAACCACCGTCGCCTTCAGGTAACTACTGCCTAGTTCTTGCTAGTGTTTTAAATCTCGATTCCTTGATTCAAATGTATTAGGTCACGATTTAGGTTTTCAATGTTTAGGGTTTTCATTGTTTATTATGTAACTTCATGATTTAGGGTTTTTTTTATCGTTCTTTATCTTCATCTAGTTCAAGTTGGTTTTGATTTTATGACTTTTTATTGTTCTTTATCTTCATATGGTGGTGGTGGATCGATGTGTAACTTCATGATTTCGGTTTCATGATTTATGGGTGTAAGAGGATTTTTCTTCTTGATGAAGATGCTAGGATCTGTTCATTGTCTTTTTTTTCTGGAGCTGTTATTTTTATTTGTTTGATGTAAAGATGTTCTTCAAGTGTTCATTTTAAGAACAAATAGTCATTAAAGACTAAAAAGTATTAAAAAAAATAAAAGATGACCTGCTACATACATATCAAGTTACAAGTTGCATACAATGTAAGAGTTTTAAAAGTTGATTTTATTAATTTTAAAAAAAGTTCATTATATATAATGGTAGCTTAGTGAAAGTTCGTTTTATTTTAAAGCAGTTTGCCCATAAATATTTGCTCACCCACTTTGTCATATTTTGACAATCTAAGCCTCTCTAAGATTTGAATTACTAAGAACAAACATTCTATCTAACACAACTTTCCAAGCAAACACACACAAGAATTAAACTCTCCAAGTGCCCCTAAAATTTAAGAGTGTAGGATAAATTATTTTATTTTGACCATCTACGCCTTTCTAACATTTAAATTCTTACAAATAGACTTTCTATCTTCCACAACTCTAAACATGAGCACTTTCCACAAAATTAACTATCCAAAGTTTTCCCTTCAATTTAAGTGGTGCTTTGACACCCTAAAATGACTTTAATATTTAAAATTAATTATCTAATAAATATTAGGTATCTGGAAATATTATTGTTTAATTAATAATTCGTTGCTAAGCATTATTATTTTATGTACTAACCAAAGAATTTATCTTGCCAATTTTATTTAAAGTGTTGATGAATAAAGTTGTATAATGGAAAATCAAAAAAGAAAAGGACTAGAGGGACCATTCTAGTCAAAAGTCCAAAGTACCTAGTATATAAGAGATTTTAAGACTTTTCAAAAGTCAAAATCGTGGGTGATGGTTCTGATTAAAACGAGAGCTGTGGAGAACAATAGGATTTTTGGAGATTCTTGACCAAATTGAAGAGGAAGTGAAGTGTTGTTATTTATTGAGGTTACAAGGTATGTGTTCTAACCCTAAATTAGTGTTAATGTTGAAGAAATTTTCATTTTAAAGGAGGATTGATTTTTTGAAACACCCTAAAGTCGTTAATAAGCTGAAGTGCTAGCTTTGATTCTAAGTTTTTACGAATTTGAAGTAGTTTAGGGTCGAATTCTCTATTTTGCTTGCTAGTGATGAGTTAAGAGTTTGTAAATGGGTCAAATGGTATTCAATGGTGTTCAATGATCAATCGATGATCAAAGTGTGTTAAAGTGGTTGTTTTAAGTGTTTAAAGTTGTTAGTAAGTGTATATGAAGTACTGGAAATCACTTGGTTCTGAATTGCGTGCGTTTTAGTCGGAAATACAACTACTCAAGTGAACTAACTACTTGTCAATGCTGGACACGAGCGTGCCCTAGGTGGGCATGGGCCGTGCCAAGCCCTACATGGGTAGACTGTACGTACCCTGTGGTTCGCCCCTACATGGGCAGGCCCTACCAACTTTCCTTCTTATTATCTATATCTATTACAAACTCTTACAGGTACGTAATTTTGCGTCTCCAAAATTTGTTTTTATGGATTCTTTTCATATAAGTCAAATTGGCTAAATCAAACTACATGTCCGCTACCAAGTTTATTCATAGAAATAGAACTTCACTAATTGTGGACACCATGTTGCTTCGCTTTCTTGTTCCTAATTTCCTATGTTACAATATCTTCTTCTATGTGTGAGGTCTGAAAAAAATATTTGTTGGTAGATTTACATGTCTATGAAGTATTCTATGAAATGCTTCAATGGATCAGTCAAATGGCTTACTTCTAATATGTGCACTAATATGAATAAGTTTGTAAATTTACATGTTTGCCAAGTATCTAATGAAATTTCATCTGCAACAAGTAATGCTGATAGCCAAACTTAGATTTTTTGTAATTGCATCTTTATCGTAATATTGTGTTCTGAAAGTACAATACAGCAAAATACGTGGAAATTCATCCACTCTAGCACATGGATAGAATCCTTCTAACACATCTGAGCGAGAGAATTGGTTTTATTAGAGTCTTGAAAAGTACTAGAAGTATACATAACATGTCCGGTTAACATACTTCCTTTTATGAATTTGTAGCAAAGTGAAAGAACAGTTTGGAATTGTGTAGTTCTATCTTTTTTATAGGACCAACCGAAAAATATTTATGACTCTTGAAACAAAATGATTAAACCTCCTTTTTATATATGTGTGTGTCTATATATATATATACAATCGTATATATATATATATGTGTGTGTGTAAAATTTATCTCATCCTACGCCGATCTCA
The DNA here is from genome assembly GCA_038502395.1 of Dittrichia graveolens. NCBI lineage: Eukaryota > Viridiplantae > Streptophyta > Magnoliopsida > Asterales > Asteraceae > Dittrichia > Dittrichia graveolens. Next base: position 19,256,324 of record JARJIL010000009.1, read on the forward strand.
ATTTAACACACTAGTTAACAAAAATGACGAAATTCTTAATTTTCACACTTTATATAATCTTTCTCATGGTTGTAGGTAATCTTAGACTCCTCCTAAAACTTATGGTGAAATGTTTTATTAATTAATGACAAAAGATTTTATTTATTTATTAGAGCGATGTTTGGGTTTGCTTTAAACATGAAAATGTATTAATTAGTTTAACATGTTTGATTGAGTGTATAAGAAGTTGTTTATGTTAAGTATTTAAGGTCACGATAAACAAAATTGGAGGAGATGATACACACTTGTTTATAAAGATGTAATATATGTACTTCCTCTTTCTTTTCCTTCATTATTTGGGCAGAAAGTATGATAAATTGTAATAATTATGCTATTTATTTAAATTGTTAACTAACATCGGTATGCCCTTATGTAGATTCTATAGTGGGGTTTCAAATACAATAATTACATATATGGGAGGGTTCAAACGATAACTATTTTCTGTACGAGAACTGTAAGAACAAATCTTAGCCGTTCATTTTGGATAATGGAATTCATGGACGAAGAGCGTGGGGGGATTGAGTGTGGCAGAGTGCATGTAAGGAATTCATGGGTGAGCAATCCAATTGAAAGAGGGGGAGTTGGATGGCTAGGATTGGTTCTTGCGATTCTCGTACAAAAAACAGTTCTCGTACAAAAAACAGTTCTTGTTTGAACTTTTGCCTTACATATATTACAGCTCGGTTTCTATCCTAAGTCATTTTTGTTTTACTCTCATTTTTGTTGGTAGTAAGTTTATATATGTTGGTTAAAAGGTGCAAAACAATCGGGTCAACCGTAGATTGGGTAAAGAGTTAAGAGAAGTTCACTTAGCGGGTTGAATTGAAACATTCTTGGTTTTAAAAGGCGTAAAGCACTAAAAATTCTGGGAAGCCGAAGCGCTATCGAAAGCGCTCGCTTTGAGCACACGCAGTGTCTGAATTTTACCAAAAAAATACATAATACTTATAATTTCTTAATGGGAAAATTGCATGAAAATGCAATAAACTTTGTTTTAGTTACCATTGTATACAACCAACATTAAATTTTTAAAAATAATACAATTATCTTTCATAATCCTCTTATTGTATGTAAACAACTTTTTTATGTGTCTGTTGTTTAGTTACCATTGTATACAATGAACTTTGTCATAACTTCCATATATACAACAAGTTGCATACAATGTGAGGGTTATAAAAGTTGGTTATATTATTTTTAAGAAAATAAAGTTGATTGCATATAATGATAATTAAGACAAAGTTCATTGTATTATAATGCAATTTGCCTTTTCCTAATATATATAGTCATATGTCATATACTATCTTATAAATAGTTAAAAACCAAAGTGCCAACGGCTCAATGCATATATTCAAAACTCATAAGTACTTAAATACCAAAATATATTTATCAATTTACTTATAAGTTATAAATACTTAAACACTTATACACGTACCATTAATCATTTCTGATTCAAAAGTTGTTATCGACTTTTTACTTCTCTAGAGGATCTAGTTTTACTGCTTTGGATGATAACTCTTTGTTTCCTAACCTAAGCTCATAGTATAAAAACTAACCTCTAATAACTTAAAGCCCGTTAAGTCAAGGTAATAACGACTCATCCATCCGGATGTAATTTACAGTTGGGTAAATATATAAATGACCAAAATACCTCTATTAGAAGACTTTACCTTAAGTTTATATTCCATATGTAACTTCATGTTGATCGTGTATTGATTCTTACTTTAGATGTGCATTTGCAATTTCGAATCACAATTATTAGTTTCTAGCAACTAAAAACTTTGATGGAAAATTTCGTGAAATGTTATGTAGAAAGCTGATTCAGTCATTTATTCAATGTTTTTTGTTATGGAATGTGTTGAAAATCTTCCTCGTACTGCTACTAAAGTTCTTAGGATGCTGTCAAAATTTGAAGAATTCTCGAGTATATCACGGCTTGAGAGGAGATCTACTTCAAAATACTATGTTTACAAATTATGTGTGTACATGTTCCTTTGTAGCATTATAGTGGAGGTTGCATTGGAATAGCTCAATACATTACTAAATCAGCTAGTAAGTCGGTATGTTAAGAAATTAGTCATTATTAATATTAATTAGTGCTTTATGGTTCACTTTAATTTAGTTTTTAAATAATACATAAAGTTGTTTACTAGAAACACTCAAGGGTGGGTTGTGCAAATGCACAGCCAAAAATTACCTAGTATATCTATACTACTACTTGACATTCTCTCACCTACTTAATTTTAAGAGTTCTTAAAATTTGATCAAAAAAAAATCTTGATTTTTATTCTATTTAAATTAATCTCATTCACTCAATCTTTAACCATTTCACTCTCTTTCCTAATTTATTTAAATTTTTTATTCATTTAAAATATACTCTCTTACACTAACACACTGTCTCATACAAACACAATTATTCACCCAAATCAACATAATTTCTAAAATCTTATTAATTTCGCTCTCCTTATTTCATAAATATAGATATTTTTTCTTATTTCTAATATCTTTAAGAATTTATTTTGAAAATTCATAAAATAGTTGATGCAAATAAATTATTTTTTTTAAAAACCGACATATTGCCGTAGAAAAGTTTTTCGTAACATTGAATCGTGCGAATAACATATTATTACACTTTCGAAAGTAACATGTTTTAAAACAGAAACTATTTATCGTAACATTACGCGAGTACGAATATTCTAGTGTATATAAAGAAAGAGAGACAGTAATCTCTAATACCGCATGTTCTTTGGTATAATTAAGTCTCTTGACGATTTCATTCAACACAAACAAAATATATACAAAGAATACGGGCCGGATCCTATACAACAAATATACATCAATGGTAACACCGGCCATTCTTATTTGCAAATTTTATTTCTCTTACATTTACGCCTATAACCAACTCTGAATCAGAATCACAAACATGTACATGGAGAACATGAAACACAAATCAACAAACTTGAATGTTTTCAGATCGATATGCTGTTGGGAATTCCCTTGCCTGTAAGTCCACCCACACGAGTATAATCAGAAGTGCTAGGATAAAGCAACGTATACGGAACCTTTACGGGTCCACTTCTGTTCTTCAAGCTCTCATCGTTGTTCCTTTCCATTATCCTTCCTTCAATCTCCATCAGTTTCTTCCCAAATCTCTCGAAAGCTTCTAATGCATTAGCATCCGACGTCCAATATGGAGACTCACTTTGTCCAAGATAAATCTCATCCGTTGAATGTCTTGACAAAATCTCAATCAAAGATACTCCTAGCAAAGTTTGGAGTTGGCTCGTGATGGTTTTCAAAAATGCCTTCTCCGGGTTTGACTGTACCTCAGCGTATTCAGGTGTCCCTGGCTTTGGCATGAATCTACGGCTTACGGTGGGGCGGTTAGGGAGGTACCCCGCATAAGGGTATTGCCCAAAGTTGACTGCTGCATGGAGAGCCGAAGCGATCCATATGATGATGGTGCATGTGTCAATAAGATCAGCTCGGGTCTGCATCTGAGGCCACCATGGCTCGTGTTTCTTGTCACCGTGGCCCTTGGTTCTCAACTCGTTCCACCATTCTTGGAGTTCTGGATCATGTTGAACCATTTCGTCAGAGTGGTAATATATAGAACAGTAGTCGTTGACCCAAGTTTGTATTGCTGACCATATTTCAAGCCCATCTACGGCAAACGGGTAATCTTCGATTAGCAGTTTAAGCCCATGGGGTTGGCTTGGATCCATAACCGCAACACCTCTAGCATAATTCATAAGTAGACATAAGGGGTCTTATTTTAGCATGCAGGGTTTAAGTGATAATTTACAACTTCTAAAAATAACGGAAAATAAGATGCGGTAAAACTTATGTCTAATCTAAACAAACAGTCTTCTCCGCCCGTAAACGCTTCTTAAAATTAAGTATTTATTTAAAAAACAAACAAGTCCGTAGTTACCTCTTGAGTAGATCAACGGGTAGCGCCTGGTCCGTGAAGACCCAATTCTTATAAATTACAGCGGACATTTCCATGGCATATCTAGCCGGGAAAACAGTCATTTCAAGCACACCACCAGCGTTTATAAGTATTTGTCGAGCTAATGCATTTATATTCATCGTATCACGAAAATGTGGTTGCAGAAGCTTGTGAATCGGATGAACCACGCTTAATTGTCTATTTGTAGCGATTATAAATGGTTCTATCACCGCATGAGTGTTCAACCTGTACCACGAACCAAAATCAATCAAAAATTTTGATTTAACGATCAAGAAATCTTGTATAATTTGTCAGATGTAGTGAAGGCAAGTGGTAGCTAGTACCAATGGCTAATAAGTTGATGATATCCGGAATCATTGACCGCTGCGTAGGCCTTAGCCAACTGCCATATGGTGCCTTCAACATCCTCCTCACAAGGAGTAAAAACCTCACTGGTGCAGCCTGCATGGTGGTCTGGCTCAGAGTCCGGCAGGCTTAACTCGATTGCTAGTGGCTTTAGTGTGCCATCATCTTGAAGCAAGAGGACTGTTCTTGTGGCGTATATCTTCGAATATTTTGTAGAGTTGATTTTTGGTAAATATGGCATCAATGCATCATGGTGATCCAAAATGAACAACTTATTTTGTTCCAAAGCCTGTGTATATAAAAGAAGTTTATTATATATATATATCAAGTAAAAAGAAAATTAAAGTAAAAAGGGTAAAAGAGATGATTATTTGATCATTTTTCGGTATATATATCAACTGATAATCGTTAGTTCATCATCTTTATTGTTTAAAACTAGTTTTTCATCAATTTCTTTTTGATGAATCCAACATATTCATCACTTTTTAGATGAAAGCATTTTGTTCATCAACAAATTATTCCAAAATTTTGTTTTCAAAATCTGTATTTGAAATAAAAAAGAAATTGATAAAGAACTAGTTTTAATCAATAAAGATGATAAACTAACGATTATCAGTTGATATATATACCGAAAAATGATCAAATAATCATCTCTTTTACACTTTTTACTTTAATTTTCTTTTTATAGAAAATAAAAAACACACAATTGGACTTCATTCTCACTTGTTCTACTGTGAGTCCATTCATATTTGGTTCTAGGTGTTCTTCTGTCATTGTGCTTGTTTGGTTGCCATGTTCTTTTGGATCTAGCTTGCTAGCTGGTGGGAACTCCTGTTGGCAAAATTTTAAAAAAATGAAGAAATAATAATTTAAATTTGAATTGGTGGTTGAATTTATGAAGAAAATGAAGCATGTTTTTTCAAAAATATTTGGATTAAACTTACTTCAAGTCGACGAATGAGTACGGGGTTTACTCCCGCGAGCATTTCTCTTCCAAATTCATTATCTGTTCTCCATGCAGACTTATCCACTGCAAAAGTTACATCTCTTTATATATTTGTGGTATTTGTGTTTTTTTTGAGATTATTTTATGTTTAAAAAAATGACGTTTTTAAAACGACATGTTACAAAAGCACGTTTGGACCTACTACAAAATTACATTTGCAAACAAGAAAAAAGCATAATCATGTTTTAAAAACGCAATATCAAACGTCTTTATAATGCTTACGAATCATATATAAAAGTTGAATATTAATTTCAAAACACAATCCAAAAGAACCATACGTACTACATTAGTGGTAATGTCATAGGAGTACTTAGTTCACGCCGCGACCTATATATATCAAGTTTAAGTTTTGATTTTGTTATCGAATTTAGGTTTTTTTATTGGTTAATATGATTTAGAAAGAAAACCAAACCTGGTTTTTCAGGACAAAAACATTATTATTAGAAATCTAGCAAGACGCTAGAAGTTGGATAGCTCATGTACTTTGATAGTAGAAATATGTACCTTTGATAACATCCGGCATTGGGAAAGTAAAAGGCTTCTCGCCATCTGAGCGTAAGAGTTCTCGAACCAGTTCCAAATGAACGTGTTTTCTAATCTTGCTTACCGCACGTTTTGGGAGCCTAAGCTTGCCTTCGTAAAGCTTCAACACATCTCCAAATGAATCAAACTCATTTGGAGTTTTATCAAATATCGCCTTTACTTCAGGACGAACTACTTGGCCTATGGACTTTAGTGAATAACCTAAGAAATCCGAAAACTTAACGTAGTTGAATCGTTCGTCCCGAGGCACATAAATGTTCAAACTTAAAAGGAACAGTCTTTTTTCACTCTTTGGATCCGTTTTTGTCGCTTTCCGACCTGTTCTTCCTCTCCTTGGATACGGGTATTCCTGACATCCACCAAGAATAGGCCGAGCATATTCAGAGCCCTTATCAGGGTCACCTAGATCGTTATAGTAATCATAATCGTAAACCCTGTCCCATTCTTTGAGCATTCCAGAACCAGTTCCTCTTAGATTGATGAGTTCTTGTTTACGATACTGACGCAATGGTTCGGGTGTGGAAGAAGGTAAATATGCCTGAGATAGGAAAACGAATTGTTATAGTTATATATGTATATATAGATATATATATATATATAGAGAGAGAGAGAGAGAGAAACTCAAATGAGAAATTTTTTCGTAAAAGAACTACTCATTAATAGGGGTATTTTGATCATTCATATATTTATCTAACCGTAAATTGTGTCTAGGTGGACAATCATTTATGAGTGAGGATTTATTTTTCTAAAAATCATTTATTAATATGTCAATAATGAGCCATTACTATTAGTAGTTATTGATTTGTTTTAATCAAAAGTTGTGATTGATTCTTGTAGTTTTCGTACGAAAAACAGTTCTCGTATGAACACTCCTCTATATGTATACATATATAGGGGGTTTAAACGAGAACTATTTTTCATGCGAGAAACATCGAAAATTAATTCTGACTATTGATTAAAATAAATCAATGGCTAAGAATTTAAATGACTCATAAATGACTTATTAATGTACTCATTAAAAAGGTGTATGTTGGGAACATTAAGCTAATCTAATAATGTCACAATGACTCATCACCCAGATGTAATTCACGATTGAATAAACATATAAATGATCAAAATTATCCATATTAATAAGTCATTAACGACATTACAAATAGTTCTCCCATAAAAACAATTCTCGTTTAAATACAAACCTTATATTGTGCAAAGCACGGACAATATGTGTGTATATATGTACACTAAATTATTCTCATGCATATAAGGTTTGTATTAAATGTATTGCGTTTGAAAACATTTACAATTTTTAATTATCTTTACACCATGCCAAATCAATTTTTAACTTAACAACGTTTATAATAGGGCAAATTGCATTGTAACATAATAAATTTTGTCTTAGTTATCATTATATACAATAAACTTTATTTTCTTAAAAATAATACAACCAACTTTCATAACCCTCATATTGTATACAACTTGTTGTATACCATGAAAGTTATGGCAAAGTTTAATGTATGCAATGGTAACTAAACAACAGACACATAAAAAAGTTATTTGGATACAATGAAAGGATATGAAAGTTAATTGTATTATTCTTAAAATTTTAAAGTTGATTATATACATTGATAACTAAGATAAAGTTTATTACATTTTCATGCAATTTACCCTTTAAAATAGGGCAAAATACGCGAAAATACAAAAAACTTTGTCAATATTGTCATTGTATGCAATTAACTTTATTTTATACCTAAAAATACATATAACTTACAAATTTTATTCATTGTATATAATTGGTAACCTGATTACCAGGTTACCGGTTATCAATTGTATACAATGAACAAAATTTAAAAGTTTCTTATATTTTTAGGTACCAAAGTTCTAATAACTTTTTCTATTTTATCGGTAAGTTACTGGTTATTATAGGTGACTTGCATACAATGAACAAAATTTGAAAGTTGTGTGTATCTTTAAATAAAAAATAAAGTTAGTTGCATACAATGGTAATATTAACATAGTTTGTTTTATTTTGATGCAGTTTACCCTTTAAAATATGACTAGATTTAGTAATATTGATTGCCATTTTTTATTAGGAAACATTTTTATCAAATAATTATTTAAATTTTAAAATACTTTTTGATTGATTATCATAAACCTACTTGATAATTATTCAAATTAATTTAAATTTTAAAATAGCTTTTAGTTATGTGTCATTCTTTTACGATACCACATGTAATTTTGATAATTATAAAAAAATAGTTTTTTAATTAATATATTTAATGAATTATCATAAACAGATTTCATAATTATCTAAGTTGATTGAAATTTTAAGATAGATTTTAGTTAATAAATTGAATAAAATTCATACGTATCTAATTTAAGATAAATTTTAAAATATTTTTCAATTAATAAATTTGTTGAATTATTTTTTATACTATATTATAAAGGATTTAGGCATTTTACTTAAACTCTTAACTTAAAGTGTTTTGAAATTACTAAATTACCCCTCCTATAAACTAAATTAAGTAACTATTAGATATAGTTAATAAGATTCTTATATTCTATTTTAATAACTAAACTTTATATATTTAAAAAAATCAAAGTCAATACAATTTTTATGAAAGTCAAAGCCAATACAAATTAACCTAATTATTGAAAAATATTTTCTTAACCTTTTCTTTTAAATTATAGAGAACAGAAAAGTAATGAAAATAAAAAAAGATAAAAAAATAGATATGTTACCAAGCAAAAATTATCGCCGTCACTGTCTTACATAAATAACATGCTCACTACGTCTTAAAAATGAACATGTTAAGGAGTATAAATTATCATTATCGTCGCATTGCGCGGGTATTATATTAGTTACATTAAATACAACAAGAAACTTAAACTTCAAATTTTCAATCTTAAATGGAAACTAATATAAACATTTATGTGTAGAATAAAAGAGATTTAAAATATTTTTTAGTAATATACATATAGTATATTTTTAAGTTATGAATAATATTAATCATATAAAACATTAAATAAATAATAAAATAGTATTCACCGTATAAAGTACGAGCAATAAGCGAGTCTAGACTCTAGAATTCCGTTATATTGAATTTGTATAATATTAAAAATATAATATAAACAAAAGACTAATAAGTATAAAACTTATTGCATCATCTAACTATTTATTAAAAAATAAATTTTATTATTTAATTGTTAACAATTTATTTAATCAAAATTAAAACTTCTATTAGCTTGACTTTGTATTTAAATCAATAGATAATTGCATGACTATGAAATATAACTTTCAAAAAATAATAGAGGTACTAAGTACAGGCAAACATGGCAATTACGTACTTACCTTTTCACATCTTTTAATATAAATAAAAGACTAACATTCATCAATTTAATTAGAAGATTTTAATCATTCATTTAATTAAAATTAAATCCTATCTATTTATTTTATTAAAATTGAAAGTTTAATTTTAACTTTTAGTAGTCAAAGTTAAAAACTCAATTTTTAAAATTTAATTTTAATTGGAGATAAGTTAGTTAGTTAAACAAAATATTATTTAAACTTTAATAATGTCTAATTTTTACTCAAGAAAAGACTTTTAATTTTAATTTGTGATAAAGTGAGGTACGAATAAATGATTAGTTATTATTCATCAATTTTTTACTCTTATCATTTGAAAACCATAACTTTATTAAATGAAAACTAATTATGTATCATTTGAATCTAGCTATTCATTATTATTTTAAATTATAGGAACCTAAATTTTAGAAGTCAACAAATTTTAGGGGTTGTCATTGTTTTAAATTTTCAAATGTACCCTTAAACCTTATTAATTTTTAAGTTACTAATAGTCCAAATTTGACAAATTCTTATTGACTTTGATGAAATCTAATATAACACATCTTATGATAATTTTTTCTTACAATAACATGACCCTATATATCTATCTCTCTCTCTATATATATATATATAAGGTAATGTTTCGGGAAGAACACCTTTCTCGTGGAGTATACGAAGTAATTCACAACAACAAAAAAAATTAAATAAACTTTTAAATTTATTAAAAACAAATGCAAAAGGTGAGATATATATATATATATATATACACACACATATATATAGTGTATATATATATAATTTTCGTAGATGCATCTAATTTATGTAAATGAATCCAATAGATGCATCATATTTTTATAACCCTTATATCAAGATTTCAATTGCTCGGATCTCTTTTTTTGTGCTTCGTAAAAAGATGTTCTCCTTTGATCATGTCTATATACATGTATATATACAGAGAATGTTCAAACGAGACATTTTTTGTGCGAGAACCAATTTTAGTTCATAATTAAAATAAACCAATGACCAAGAATTCTAATAACTTATAATGACTTATTAATGAGGGGTATTTGGAAAAGAATAAGTCAATCTAATAATGATTCATCTAACCCGACACTTGATTAAAATAAATCAATGGCTCATAATTTTTGGTGGCTCATTAAAGAGTCATCAATGAGAGTTATATTGAAATAATTGAGGATCATTAAATCATAGTCCATCCATTCCGACGTAATTCACAGTTAAGTAAATATATAAATGATGAAAATACCCTTGTTAACAAGTCATTAACGATATTACAAACAGTTCTCGTATAAACTTTTATATATATATATATGTGTGTGTGTGAAATGGCAAAAGTAAAATTATGAATTTATGATATATACTTTATTATGTGTTTAGATTAGAATTAGTAGTATATATTAGTGGGTTACGTATCAAAATTAAGTAGTGTGCAAAGTTGCAACCACTCCTTTTGAGAAAGCATTGGTCACGTGCAAACATACTCTCTCTCTTTTCTTTTTCTTTTTTTTTTTTTTTAATTTTATAGTATCAAACATATCACTTTGAGATCACATAATGATTTTGGTCTAATTTTGAAAGTAATATAATAACTACAAAGATTCTTGTCTTATAATTGTTTAATATATAAAAAGTACATAAACCACCAACACTTATTAATAAAAAATTGCAACATAACATTAATTATTTCCCACATGTGTTTGAATTTTCAAGTTCATTATAAATAATTAAAAAGAATTTTTAAATTTATTATTTTAATCAAATATAATATTAATCAATGACTTTGTATATATAATCCTAGAATCCACGCACAACACGTTAAGAGGATTTCAAACTTTGACACAAAATAATGTCAATGCTTGATGATGATAACTCACAAGTGTAATTAATTAATAATTTAATTTAATTCGTTCAAACCTATGGTTAATAATTCATTAGTATAATATAAAAATGAGATATATTTTATACCTTCTTATTAAAAATCTTGTTACTTATATCATCTTAGCGGTATAAAGTGTTTTAGGTGTATCTTATTATTATATAGAATATAGTGTCATATATATTCATAAAGAGGTGAGTAAGAAAATGAATTAAGATATTATAGTAGGAGAAAGTATAATTTTTCTATGAGAATATCGTGTCATATTCATAAAGAGGTGCCAATGGCTGCTGGCTGCGACGACGAACAAAAAATAAGGATGAATAATACAAAAATAACATCAAAATACGACTACTTGAAATAAAATATATAAAAAAAATAAACAACTAGAATTATGTATACGTATGAAATTATATTTTAAAGAATTTGCAGTGCCTTCACGGTTCAAATTCAAACACATTTCGATATATATTTTAGTGTAATTTAATATCTATCCTATTCAATATAGTTCATACTTAATTCATAGGTTTAAGAGATTAATTTTAGCTTTTAAATCAATGACATCAATGGTCCAGATTGTATTTTAAAATTTTGTGCATTTTTATAATTCACATGTGATACTTTTACAAATCACATGTGATTGAATATTAAATTTTAGAAATATGTTTTTACATGAACTTTATTGAATAAAACTCAATCAATGAAATGTAAAATTTAGTATTACGATTTTGTAAAACAAACATATTAAACGTATATCATTTTACGACAAAATTTATATCAAATTATAAATTAGAAAGTTATTAGAGAAAAAAATACTTTAAATAAACATTAAATCAATATTAATAAACACTAAATTGAAAAACCATATATATGTTTAAAAAATGCCAACGTTATAAAGGATTAAGAAGATAATTAATAAAATAAAAAGCGAAGTTGTAAGGTGCTTGAATCGAACACCGGACATATTTTATATTTTTAATTATATATTTTCTAAATATTTTTTAACATATCAAATGTATGCATGCATTAATATTAGATTATGGAAATAAGTATAGTATAATAACGAGTAATATTTGATCAAATTGTCTTTGGTTTAACGATATTAAAATATGATTTAAGGTGTTTCTCTTTTATTAAGTTTATTTATTTATGGATGGATAGATTCAAGTTCTATTGTAGACATACGTATAATATAGTATAAGAAAAATGATATATCCTTCTACTTTTTTCTCATACTTCATCCTCTTATTAATCATAGATTACGTGTAGAGTCTATTAATTCTTTTTCCTCATTTCTTTAATTGATTTTGATATTTGTATTAATATTATGAGTAGAAGGAAAAATACAAGTAAAAAGTTGTATAAATATGATAATGACTTAAGCATCATAATCTCATTTAAATTGAAAAAAAAACTAAGATACCCCCTCACTTATTGAGGTTACAAATAGGAATGGCAACGGGGCGGATTCGGGGCTGGGATTGGTCCCCCCGTCCCCGCTTAAAAATGGCGGGGATTTAAACGGGGATCCCCATCGGGTAACCGGGGAAAACCGCGGGGAAACGGGTATCCCCGTTTAATATAAACATGCGATTAAATAAGTAATTTTCACCGCAGAGATACCCGTTAAACTAAATCTATGATTTTCTACTACGGTTATCGTCATTGTTAAGAGTTTTACCACGAGTTTTACAAAACAATTATACTAAATTACACAACATTATCGAATATAAACATATTTGAACTGAAATTAAAGACTTAAAGAATTTAAATGCATCCAAATATCAAAACCAAATAATTCAAATAAAGACAACGATTAAAATTAGGTTGTGTAAAGTGTATAAAGATTTGTATATTTTATATTTAAAATTAATTTTATGTATATTAACATATATATATATATATATATGTATATAATTAATATTAAATTATAATCGGGTATGTCGGGTAATCGGGGCGGGGATCATCAAACCCGTCCCTGTCCCTATCTCCATTTAAATAATCGGGTTTTCCCATCCCCGCCCCGTTTATGTCGGTTTTCGGTTTTTTTGCCATCCCTAGTTACAAACGTGAATTAAAGCGTTATTTTTAAAATTGATTTTTATTTTTTTAATTTAAAGAAATTTCTTTTATTAAAATAATAATGCCCAATTGCTTTTTCTGGGAACGAATAAGGTAAGGATAAAGACATGCTTTCAATAAGAGTGGTAGTCTCTTTCAAAAAAAAGAGTGATAGTAACGGTAGGGATGACAATCATATCGTGTTTGGGTTGAGTGTTATAGGTTCGTGGGTTGACGTGTTAAAAACACATAATTTAAACGCGACACGTTTATTTATTCATGCAGTATTCAAAACACTAATGCATATATGTGAGACCTACGTAATTTGTTTAATTATATGGGTTAGCGTGCTTGGCGGGTTAGTTATTTGTAGGTTTGTGAGTTACATACTAGAGATTGACGGGTTAAATTGTAAAAGAGTCAAAGAGTTGAAAGGTCATACGGCTTAAAACTTACATAAGCTTTTAAAAAATCATAATAACCATCAGGAACTTTATTCTTTAATTTTTTCACAAATAAAACTATAAAAAAATGAGAATCCGTGATAAATTTTAACATCATGACTTTTCTTCTTTAATTTTTCACAAATTATCATAAATTTATGTGATAATTTTTAGTATTAGGAGTTTTCTTCTTTAAGTTTAATTTCTCGGGCTAACTTATCGCGTGACAAAAAAGATAGAAGGATTGAAAGGGATGACTATAGATAGCCTAAGAAGCAGACAAATATGTGACTAATGGGCAAGATAGAAAGAGTATAAGTTTTCACAAAAAGTTTATGTATTCTTTTAAGTATTGTTATTTACACTCATTTGTTAAATCAAATATAACTCATTCTTTTATATAAAATACTTTTTTATCATACATAATAAAAAGTATATATTTAGACCACAATTCCCTTAAATATGTGGTTGAGAAAACTAGTTGATGAGTTTGAACGGGTAAAAGAGGCCATGATTGTTATATGTAGTAAAAAAATGTTGTGTACAAATCATCTCTCAACATCCTACTTTTTCAAGACAATCTCACACATAACATGTCATGAGACATGACTTATATATAACACTTTTTTATCATACATAATAAAAAGTATATGTTTGGACCACAATACCCTTAAATATGTGGTTAAGAAAACTAGTTGATGAGTTTGAACGGGTAAAAGAGGTCATGATTGTTATATGTAGTAAAAAAATGTTGTGTATAAATCATCTCTCAACATCCTACTCTAATATATTAATGATTTAAAGCAAAAAATTTGTGTTTAAATGTGTAAGAATTAATGATCAACTCAATCCAAAAGTTAAATTTATTTTTTAAATTAATAAGTAGGATTGTAACATAAATTTTTATATATGTTATCACTATGAGTACGTATTTCTTTATGTATAAATCACATTTTTATTATACACAATAAAAAGCTGTTGTTTGAATCATTATATCCATAAATTTATGAATGATATTAATACTTATAGTGAGTTAGTAAGGATAAAAAGGTGCTAATTATTACGTATAAATGAAAGAAAAAAGTTTACCTTGTTAGCAAAGAACACACGGTCGTAGTTGTAACGATGGGTCGGGTAAACCCATGAATTGCAAACAAAATGGATAGTACCCTGACCCGGAACATTTTCCAAGGTAACCATCTTAAGATAAAATTGACTGTGGTGATGGTTTTTTACTAATAAACCACCTGGAACTCCCATCGATTCATCCCATTCAAATGTCACCGGAAATGAAGTTTCACCGGCCGCCATCGCCGTCATCTTCGACAACCAATCTTCAACTACCGCAACTTTTCCGATCTTCCCATTCGATCCATTCGCTGAAACCCGACACAAACATATAATATAGATATGAATATATATATATATATATATAGTATATATATATATATATGAATTAACATATAAGTGAAGGTTCTCAAACCCAGTTTTATACGTAAATTTGTAGAGATTCAAGTGATGTACGTACATGGGTCAAAATGGGTCGAGCTAATAAGTTGAAACGATACGCGTTTGCCGAAGATTTCATAAACACGATCAAGAAATGATGCACTCAAATCTTTAAGATCAAGAACATTTTTCTTCATTAAAATCACTGTCCCTGTGATTGTCTTCTTCATCATCATCTCTGCTAATTCGTCTGTGCAGCTTGTGTCGGTGTTCTTCATTAGAACTAGCTTTATTTTCAGAAATTCACACACACACACACAGTGAGAGGAAGAGACAATTGAATAATTTTGTGTGTTGATCAAGTTAAAAAGAAGAATTGAAGCTAGACTGTATAAATGAATATCACAGCTAGCAGCTGTTTGTAGAGAGAGATGATGGGAATGCCTATTATTCCATATATATTCTTGACTTGTAAAGTCTTTTTTTTTTCTTCTATGTCTTATAAGTAGTTGTTGCAGATGTGATTTATGGTTCCTACCTACAACTTATTCATTAAATAAGCAATTAATGTTTTTATTTTCTTAATTTGATGATTTGTTTTAAGGATGAGCTTTTGACCAAAAAATCGAATCGGAATCGGAACCGAACTGAAACTGGAACCGGTTAGAACCGGATTAGAGTTTTCGGTCAGGTTATCGGTTCTCGTAAAACCTCATTTTCGGTTTTCGGTTCTTTCGGTTCCGGTTTCACTGGTTATCGGGTAATTCGGTCTTAGAACCGGAACCAATTTGTATGAAATTTTGTATATGTCATATGGTTGGCTATGAACAAT
This sequence comes from Dittrichia graveolens, assembly GCA_038502395.1. Classification (NCBI taxonomy): domain Eukaryota; kingdom Viridiplantae; phylum Streptophyta; class Magnoliopsida; order Asterales; family Asteraceae; genus Dittrichia; species Dittrichia graveolens. The sequence continues at coordinate 19,272,249 of JARJIL010000009.1, forward strand.
TATTTTTGGATTATTGAACCATTATCATTAGCGATATGGCTATTGGTTATTGTTTGTAAGAACGAAGTCAACGAACTATTATTTATTGGTCATATGTTAGTGTCGACGATGCATGCATATTCACTTACAATTTCAAGTATTTTTAGTATTAAATTTAAACTGTTTAGGTTTTTGGTTATTAGTTAACCTTTATAGGTAAAAAATAACTAATATAAATAACAAAACTATTCACCGGTTATCGGTTATTTCGGTTCACGCTCTTGAAATCGGTTCCAAAGTAACCTTTCGGTCTTATCTGGTTCTATACCCGAAATAACCGGTTAATAACCGGAACCGGTTCCCATATATCGGTTCGGTTTTCGGTTCTAGCTTTTACCAATTTCGATTTTCGGTTATTTTGGTTTCGGTCCGGTTCCAGAACTGAACACACCCCTAATTTGTTTATATAAATCATTTAATCTTCTTGCTCCTCATTCACTTTAAGAGTTTTTAAATTGAGAGGTACTGATATATCCTCCTATTATTTCTTTCTACTTATCCTCCAACTCATAAGATCAATACAAGTGTCAAAATCAATGGAGGAGATAAGGAAAGAGAATTAGTGGATTCCACATGTCATCTTGTGATAAGTAGAAGGATGAAGTGATGAGTAGGAGGATGAAGTAGGAAGAAATAGTAGGAGGATATATCATTTTTCTTTTAAATTTCAATTAAGATAACATCTTAACTTTTTATTATATCTAAATTTCAATTAGGATATATCATTTGTATTATATTTAAATTAATCTCACGTATTAGAGTTTGAAAAAAAGGTGCTCCGCAACCTTAAGATTATGAGTTCAAGTCCCGGTAGTAAGCATATGTTGTAGAATTAGATAGGTGTGTATTAAGTTGTTTTAAAAAAATTAATCTTATCTATCCAATCTTTTATCATTTTAATTTCTCTTTAGTTTACTTTAACTTTTTATTCATTTAAAATATATTCTCCCACTAACATACTCTCTCATACCAACACTATTTTTCACACATATCAACATAATTTTCAAGATCTTATAGTTTTTCTCTTTTTTTATTTCTTAAATAAAAATCTTTTTCATATTTTAATGTTTTTTAAAATTAATAAAAAAGTTGATGAAAATAAAAGATACAATATCTTGCTAAACAAAAACTATTAGGTGACATTAAATCGCGTGAATAATATACCGTTATATTTTTAAAAACGACATGTTATAAAATAGAAACTATTCGTCACCACTACATTACGTGTGTATGATACTAGTATATACTAAAATATGGTCACAACTCACAAGATATTACTAAATCATTGATTACACTTTAGTATAAAACTAGTTTAAATGCCCGTATAAATACATGAGTAATCATAAAATTGTTATTTTATATTTGTTTACTTAAATATATAATTGTTTTGAACCAACGAAAGAAAAACTCAATATGAGATTTTCTTAAAAGCTAAAATTTTTTTATATTAAAGTTAGTTAACATATAAAGGTAATTGACGACAACTTTAAAAGTAATGTAAAATTTAATTACGGTAAGATTTGTATCATATAATAACCATATATGATGAAAAAGAACTTGAATATTTATTTCTAAATTAATGTAGTGGATTAAAAGTTTGAAATTAGATAATGATTCTAATACAAATTAAATAAAATATTGTGTAGTGAATATTTATTAATGTGTGAGTTAAATTTTTTTTGTAATATGTACGTTAATATTTTAGAATTTAAATAATATTTTTTTACTATCTTATCTCCTATTAAAATTAAATTTTAAAAATTGAGTTTTCAACTTTGACTACTAAAAGTCTATATTAGACTTTCAATTTTAATAAAATGAATGGATAGGATTTAATTTTGATTAAATAAATGATCAAGATCTTCTAATTAAATTGATAAATATTAGTCTTTTATTTATATTTTAGAAGATAACGAAAATGAAAGTATTTAGATATTTGAAATATAATAGGAGTCAAATCCCTATGGTTTAATAAAATTTACTAATTTATTTATTTAAATTTGAAAAGTATTGAGATGGTTCGTATGATTTACAAATCGTCACAATCTCAATTTTTTGTCAGTTGGGTTTTTAAACTTTTCAAAATGACATTTTTTTCTTTTTATAAACAAACACTTTCGATCTATGTGGATTGGATATTGTTTCTCGTTCAATACTTTAATTTTTTTAATAATTATATATATACTAGCATGTTATCTGCGTAATACGTCGATGATGAATAATTCATACTCGATAACATTCTTGTTTTTTATGACGTACGGTATGATATTCACGCACTATGATGACATCGAATAACTTTTATTTGCAACATGTTCATTTTCTTTCCTTCTTTTTCATTTTATTTATTTTTTATTATCTATCAACCCTTTCATTAATTTCTAAAATACATTTTGAAAAAACAATAAAATAAGAAACTAATCTCTACTTATAAAAAAGACGATGAAAACATATCAATTACTTTGTGAATTGTGTTGATGTGCGTTTTAAAAATGTACAGATATTCAAGATTATGTTAATAATTTTCTATTGCTTAAATTTTAAGAGTTTAAGTAAAGAAATGTTAAATATATGATAAATGAAACTTTTTTTAAAATAATATTTCTATGAAGTTTTTTTATTTAATTTATAATTTGTTTAATATCTTATAGGTTGATATTTAATTTACATGAACTTGACATTTTTAAACATTGTTTCTTATAAAAAGTTTAGTTATTAAAATGGTTTTTAAGAATCTAATTAAATTCATTCAAAGTTTCCTTTTAGGTTTAAATGAGGGGTAAGTTAGTAATTTTAATTTACTTAAAATTTAAGAGATTTATTGTAACATCCTCAAATGATCAGGCCTATTCGTGCGTGCTATTGGTACGTGAATTTAATTAGAAGAATTAAATGAAAATATATTTATAAGTATTAATAGAAAATATGCTATTGGTAGTAAATGAGGTTCTAAAAATAAGAATGAAAATAGATAAGAATAAAAAAATATTAAATGGTTTCAAACGAGGATTCTGAAAATATCTTCGTTAGTTGAAACGGTTAATAGAGTGTCGTGTTATATGTTAAAAAGGGGAACAAAATATCCCTTGTGGATAATTAAGAACCCAAGGGCGGTTCTTAAATTACCAACACAGACAATACACACGCTCACACCCACGTTTACACACACACATACACTCACTTCTCTTGTTATTCTTGAAGATTGAAGAGGAAACCCAAGCAAGGATTAATATCAAGGCTGGATTCAAGCAAGAAATTGAGTTCTAATCTGCTCTAAATCACTATCATCATCATCTTGTTCCTTGTAAGTGTCCATGTCCATCCTTGTTCATAGTTTTGACTTTTAGGTCAAATGGGTTAAAACCCAAATTGACTTCAATAGATGAAGTTAATGATTCCAATATGTTTCTAGTTCATTTCTAAGCTATAAGCAATCAAGTTATTGAATTAAAATGCTAGTTTTAGTTGAATTTGGAAAATTTATGCAAATGGGTCAAAATATGAGATTTTGATCTTAATTCTTGAATTGTATGTTAAAGTGTGTTTAAAGAGTTGTGTTCTAGCTTAGTTTGAATGCTTCTTTCATATGTGAATGCTGGAAAATGGTTTGGAATCGATTAGTAAAGATTTGTGTTTGAAATTGGCCAAAACAAGGGCTGGAAATCGACACTGGTCTGTATAGACTTGCTTGCGGGCGCAAGGACCACCCTTGCGGCCGCAAGGATCAGTGCTTACGGGCGCAAGGACTTCCTTGCGGGCACAAGCATTGTTATGCCCTTGCCAGCGCAAGCATTGTACACTCCTTGTGGGCGCAAGCAACTTGCTTGTGGCTGTAAGGAGCCATGTTTCAACAGAGAGTTTGTAGTTTCGTGTAATACTGAAATATGAGATATTGATTAGGTGATTCCAACGACTGAGAAGAGCTTAAACAGTATAATTGTTTGATTTAGATATTCAGGTGAGTATGGACTTACATGAATTCAGTAAAGGGAGGTTTGTGTGTTAATTGAACCAAATGACTATCGTATGCTATTTATTGCACAATAGGACTACATGTATATACAGTTAAAATCAGAATTGAATGTTGACATGATAAATGATATACTAGACATGTATTTAAGTACATGTCTATATGATGTGATATTTTGATGAATACAAGTATATATGAATGCATGCATGCTATTGTCCTTGCAAAGGGTTATTGATGAGCTATGTGAACGTCTGGACATATGTGTTATTGAAGGTCAGCTTCGGCTGGGTCCTAAGGGCCTTCGGGCAATTGGTCGGGATCAACGGTACTCGAGTGTCGTTCCTTTAAACTCTTGGGGTGATTGCCTTAATTGGCTAAGCCTAATGAGCCTATGGCTCCATAACGAGCTGGTAGAGTCACTTATGTGATGAAACCAGCACGGTTGGTAGTGTTTGATTCCCCCGATGGAAGTTGTTGAGCTGGACTAGCTATCCGGCAAGATATAACACCCGCTGGACATGTCAGCACTACCGCTATGTGATATGATAGCTTTGTATGTTCATTTCTGATATATGACTTGCTTTATTGTATTCATGCTTGCCTGTATTCACTAGCTATTTTATATAGCTAATGTTGTTGATGTTTCCCTTTTTACAAATAAGGATTAGACAGGCTTGGTGAGTTAGGGACACTTGTAGCAGTTGTACATGCTTTTTGGGAGGAACACTACTTTTGGTATTATAATACAATGGTCGGTTTAGATTAAAGTAATACCGGGTTTTGTGTTTGACAACTTTTGCATTGTATATTTGTATATAAGCCAAACACGTGTTTAAAACTGTAATAGTTAAATGGGTTTGTTTCATTTCTAGTTTCCGCTGCAATGTTTTAATTTACTAGTAGATAACTAAACACGTAAACTTTATATTTACAAACAAACCCATGCCGTTTAAAAACTCAAATTTTCACTGATTTTAAGATTGTAAAGGCGGTGTTACATTTATTTTAGAAGTGAGGGTGCTAAATGCTTTATGTATTACTAGCATGATACCCGCGCAATGCGGCAACAACGAATATTTTCTATTCGTTAACATGTCCGTTTTCGAGACTTAGGGAGAATGGTATTCATGTAATACGGTAAACATCGAATAATTTTTGTTTGATGCATGTCTATTTTCTTTATCTTTTTTCTATTTCATTTACTTTTTTGTTCTCCATAATTGAACAAAAAGGTTATGAAAATGTTTTTTAATAATTAAGTTAATTTGTATTGGCTTTGACTTTTAAAAAAATTATATTGACTTTGATTTTCTTAAATATGTAAAGTTAAGCTATTAAATAAAATATAAAAATCTTAGTAACTATATTTAATAGTTACTTAATTTTGTTTAAATGAGGAGTAATTTAATAATTTTAAAACAATTAAAATTTAAGAGTTTAAGTAAAATGTTTAAATGCTTTATAATATAGTATAGCTTATAGGTATATAATGATTTTTTATTTTTTAAAACAATTATTATTAGTATTTTAATTATTACTATTATTATTTTATTTGTATGGTTTTTAATCTAGATCTCCATACTCTATCATCACAAAAGAGCCTTTCATAGTGTTATAATATGCTATTATATATTTTACTTACTTTTTTTCTTTTTTATTTTATTTTCTACTTCTAAAAGTACTCCTTTAATCTCACATTTTATTTATACACCTCATCTTTTCTCTCTCTCTTATATTATCATCTACATACTTTAATCTTAATTTATATGTTTGAGATTAAAATCTTTAATTCTTTAATCTTTGCTATTTAATATATATTAAATGAATATGATTATGATATCATAATCTTATTTTTAGAATATTTTCACCAGTCACGTCTATTTATTTATACTACTATATAAATTATTTAACATTATCTCTACTGCTTAAATTTAAAAGTTCTTAAAATTCAATTAATACAAAATCATGATATTTCATTCTATCTAAATTAATCTCATCCATTCAATCTTTAATCATTTCACTCTCTCTTATAATTTACTTTAACTTTTTATTTATTTAAAATATACTCTCCCACTAACACATTCTCTCATCAACATAATTTTCAAAATCGTATTAACTTTTCTCTTCTAATTTTATAAATTTAATATTTTATATTATTTTAATGTTTTTTAGAATTTATTTTTAAAATTAATCAAATTGTTGATACAAATAAAAGAAATTTTGAAAAAACCAAATATGTTAATGACATTAAATCGTTAATGAGTTGAAACGACACGCGTTTGCCAAGGATTTCATAAACACGATCAAAAAATTATGTTCAAAAAAAATAAAATTAGCTGTTTTTAGAGAGAGATGATGGGATCACATGGGAAATGCCTATTATTCCATATTCTTGACTTGTAAAGTCTTTTTTTCTTTCTTTCTATGTTCCTTATAATTAAATAAGCAATTAATGTTTTTATTTTCTTAATTTGATGATTTTTTTTATTTATACTACCGTATAAATCAATTAATCTTCTTTCTCCTTTTCGCTTTAAGAGTTTTTAAATTTCAATATAGATATCATTTTGACCTTTTATTCTATATAAACTAATCTCAATTATCAAAGGATCTTAGTCTAGTGGTATTAGAGTTTGAAAAAAAGATGATTAAAATAAAATAAACAGAAAAGTACGGATATGTTGCTCAACAAAAGCCACTAAGTGACATCAAATCGCTCGAATAATACGCCTTTACATACTTAAAAACGACATGTTATAAAACAGAAACTTTCGTCACTGTCGCATTACGCAAATGCCAGTATATATTAAAATATGGTCACAACTCACAACTTATTACTGAATCATTGATTACACTTTAATATAAAATAACGAAAATGAAAGTATTTAGATATTTTGAATTATAATAGGAATGGAGAAGAATGTTCAATATAGTTCATACTTAATTTATAGTATTAATAGAATAATTTTAGTCTTTGAATCAATGATATCAATGATTAGATTTTAAAATTTTGGGCGAAGTGACATTTTCGTAATTCACATGTAATTGTATACTGAATCACCTATGATTTAATATTAAAATTTTAGAACTATATGTTTTATATAAACTTTATTAAACACGACTCTAGGAGTGAATTACTTATTTGATTCTTATGGTTTAATAAAATTTACTGATTTATTTAATTAAATTTAAAAGGTTCTGAGATGTTACCTATGACTTACAAATTGTCACAATTTGATTTTTTTTTTGGGTTTTTCAACTTTTTGGTCTTTTTATAACCAAGCACGTTTGGTCCATGTGGTTTGAATATTGTTTATTATTCAATTTTTTTAAGTTTTTTAATAATTTTATATATAATAATTTTTATTATTTTAAAATAATTATTATTATGATTTTAATTCTTACTATGATTATTTTATTTTTATGGCTTTTAATTTGTATCTTCATATACTCTGTCACCATACAACAGCTTTCAGAATTAGTATTATAATATGCTGCTATATACTCTACTTAATTTTTTCTTTTTTACGGTCAAAATTATTTTATTTAATTCTAAAAGTACTCCTTTAATCTCACACTTTATTTATGCACTTCATCTTTTTTTTTTCTCTCTCTTATATTATCATCTACATATTTTAAGCTTAATTTATGTGTTTTAGATTAAAATAGTATTTATAGGAGTTATAGAAAAAAAAAGGTTAAACTTTGTAATTAAAGTTTCAGATTAAAACTGAGATTGAAAGCTGAGCTTTTGTAAAGGAGAGGGCTATATATTGCAATCAATAAATTAATAATGGAAATTTTAAGTAAAATTATAAAAACATGTTATCTTTACAATTTTTTCTAAATAACATAACATTTTTATTTTTTTAATCATGTCTTAAACTATACATTTTCATCAAGTGACTTGTTTTACTACTACTACAAAATATATTCAAATTTACACGGTTCGCTATTATTATAACTATCGTTTTTAGGTATAAAAAATATAATGACCAAATCACACTACTACACAAAACTAAATGGGGATCGGTTATTTTCATTGGGGACCGGTTCTAGAAACGGTCTCTATTAGGGGATAAAACACATGGAGACTGGTTCTACCACCGGTCTCTATAACAGATACATGGAGACGGGTTCTAAAACACATGGAGACCGGTTGTTAAGCAAAAACAGGTCCACATATAAAAACATCAAGACCTGTAAAGTTCCCCATAAATTTTTTAATGGGACCGGTTCTTACTTAATAACCGGTATTCATGTTTAAAAAAAATTATAATCTAGTATTACCATTGCACAAACAAGAAATAAATTTTTAGAATTTTCAACGATTCACCAAATATCCTAAAAAATTATAGCTATATATAACCCCGTAAATATTTCATTATGATTCGCTAAATACAAAATCGTGCTAAATACAAAATCGGTTCACATTTCATCACAAATGGGGCTAGATACAAAAATCAGTTAATATTTCATCATAATGGATCTAAATACAAAATGGTGCTAAATACAAAACTCGGTTAAGACCTCAAAATCTTAGTTTCTTCCGCAAATATATATGAGATCTCTGCACGAACACAAACATATGTGTTAGCTTTCGTATATAATCGTTATATAGATATTTATCATCAACATATAATGAGTTGCTCTCCTAATGGCAACTCCCGTGACTCATAACCCCGAGGTCACGGGTTCAATGCTCCCCCGGGCTTTTTTTTAATTCAATTTGCAAAATTATTATTATTTATTTTTTGGGTTTAGTTCGTTAAAATGTATCTAACTTGTCACATTTTGTTATTTTGTGTATTGAACTTTAAAAATTTCTATTGTGTCTATCAAACATTTAATTGGTCGCTATTGTGTGTATTAAACTTTCTATTGTATATACTAAACTTATACATTTTTTTTCTTTTTTATGTAATCAAAATACATACAATAGCAACAAAATAAAAGTTTGGTACACACAATAGGAACTTTTAAAGTCTGATACACACAATAACAAAACGTGATAAATTATATACATTTTGACGAACTAAAACCCTTATTTTTTATAATAATCATAATATAAATATAATTTTAATACGTTATTATTTTATTATATCTAGGGGTGTTGATTAAATGGCCATACATGGTTCAATCACAATTGGGTGCATGATAGTCAATATTGGTTGATCATAGCCATGCGTGGTTCAAACACGTGAAGTTAATTGTAGTTTGAAGGTCAAAATTGGGTGCATGATCGTCAATATTGGTTGATCATAGCCGTACGTGGTTCAAACACGTTGAGCATGTCCCCATATTCGTTATTTCTAATTAATCACAAGCAACTTAGTTAATATAAGGTCAAAATTGGCCGATTATAATCCATTCGTCGATTAAAGTTCAAACCTGCTTACTGTAGGCTAATGATGGTCGAAACTAGTCAATCACTAAATTTAAATAAAACTTGGTTTTGTGTAGGGCAATCACGATCAACATTAATTAATCACAATTATAAGTGTTCACTTACATCCAGACTTGGTTAATATAGACCATTATGGTCACGTCTTAGATAAAATTTAGTTAATATATAATTATGTTCGTTATCAATCAATCACAACTGGGTATATGATAGTTAATATTAGTTAATAAACGTCATACATAGTTTAAACACTTGAAGTTAACTGTAGTTTGAAGGCAATTGAGCATGTCCACATAGTAATCATTATTTCTGCTTAATCACAAGCAACTTAGTTAATATAGGGTCAAAATTGGTCGATTATAATCTCATTCGTCATTTAAAGTTCGAACCTAGTCAATCATGAAATTTAAATAAAAAACTTGGTTTTATGTAGGCCAATCACGATTAACATCGACCAATCGCAAACATATATAGGTGACTATTTTAGATCCAGACTTGGTACATATAGACTATTATTGTTGAACTAATTAATCTCAATACTAAGAGTCTAATCACTATAGGAATCGGTATATGATATTTAGGGGTTGTTTGTTTGCTGTTTAATGGAACCATTCAGCGCTGAATGCTGAATCATTCAGCATTCAACGTGTTTCAATGCTGCCTCTGAATGAAGACTATGCTGAATGATTCAGCATATTGTTGCTGAATCATTCTACCTTAAAGTACATTCTGAATCATTAAGCATAAAGTATTGTACCCTAATACTCTTTCTTTCACACGTTGTTTTGTTAAACATTCATATCTTATAATATAATATATCACTATTAAGGTTAAAATGATAATTTGCATCATTTAGATTGTTCATTCAGAAACTTTATCAAATAGCATGTCACATTCAGAAGCAGATTCATTCAGAACCTTTGAATTATTCAGACCACATAATCATTCAGTGATTAATGATTTTATTTTAACAAACAGCCTCTTAGTTGTCTGTGCACTTAATTGGTTGACTTGAAGAGGGTTTCATTGAATCTAGTGAGGAAAATCTTCGTTCTAATAGTTTAATCTGATAAAGTTTCATGCTTTGTGCTTGCCTTGAGTTGATTTTGGTGTTTTTTTAGTAGTATGAGTGTTTAAGTTAGTTGGTAGTGTTGTAGTTCCAAAATCCCCTTTTACTGCTCTTTAATCAGTTTAATATTTAATTAGTAAAGTTATATTAAAATCATACTCATTCCCCTTGTGTTCGACAACCGTACTTATTTACTATACTACGATACGATTAGATTCTTTTGTCTATTTGTGTTGTAGTCGTACTAAATAACTCTGATTTATAAATTTAAAACTGGTATGCTACACGCACATCACTTATTTATCTGTATTTTATTTAATATTATGTCTAAGAAAATTATCTAACATATATATTTGTTTTTTAATCAATATTATTTAAATAAGTATTAATTAGGATAATTATTATAGTTATATGAGTTATTTAAATAATTATATATGTATAATTATTTAAATAACTTATATAACTATAACAATTATTCTAATTAATAATTATTTAAATAACACAATTGAGTTTTCCCACTCTAAAATATTTATTTCCCTTCAACTTTTTTAATTTTCCCACTCTAATATCATCATGACCGCTTTTCTCTATAAAACCGGTTTTAATGTCCTTAAAAACGGGTCATTATATAGCACCATAGAGACCGGTTTTATGGTTGAGAACCGGTCCCCATGACTTTTCCTCAAAAGGACCGGTTAATTACTTAAGAACCAGTCCTGATAGTTTTAGCAAGTACAAAAAAAACGATTTTTTGGTGAACCGGTCCTTATAAAGGAGTCTCTATTACAAATTATGTAGTAGTGTCATATAACTCGTGGACCAAATAAATGTTGGCGAACTACTTCAAAATGTAACCAACTTTAGCTAAACTATTATTGTATACAACGAACTTATTTTTTTAAATTAATACAATTAACTTTTAAAACTCCTACATTACATGCAAATGACCTATAACCGGTCACTCACTTTACATCAATTTCTTTTTCTTTTTTTGTTCTTTTAATAATTTTAATTAAGAAAACAAGACACAAGCAAGTTTCTTGTCTTTTCATAGCTATCTACCACCACCATAAAGATGAAGGGCCAAGAATGTAATCATAGTTCTACAAGATTTACAACAATGTTCACGTTTTTGCAACCTAAAACGAGATGGAGGAATACACACAGATCCTAACCATCGTCGCCCGGTTCTGGTAACAACCATCGCCACCCGGTTCTGGTAACCACCATCGCCGCCCGGTTCTGGTAACCACCATCGCCGCCCAGTTCTGGTAACCATAGTCGCCTCCGATTCTGGTGACCACCATCGCTGCCCGGTTTTGGTAACCACCATCGCCTTCAAACCATTGTTCAAACCGTCGTCGCCTTCAAGTAATCTTCGCCTTCAAATCGTGGTTCAAATCAACGTCTCCTTTAGGGTTTAAACCACCGTCGCCTTTAGGGTTTAAACCGCCGTCGCCTTCGGGGTTTAAACCACCGTCGCCTTCAGGTAACTACTGCCTAGTTCTTGCTAGTGTTTTAAATCTCGATTCCTTGATTCAGATGTATTAGGTCACGATTTAGGTTTTTAATGTTTAGGGTTTTCATTGTTTATTATGTAACTTCATGATTTAGGGTTTTTTTATCGTTCTTTATCTTCATCTAGTTCAAGTTGGTTTTGATTTTATGACTTTTTATTGTTCTTTATCTTCATATGGTGGTGGTGGATCGATGTGTAACTTCATGATTTCGGTTTCATGATTTATGGGTGTAAGAGGATTTTTCTTCTTGATGAAGATGCTAGGATCTGTTCATTGTCTTTTTTTTCTGGAGCTGTTATTTTTATTTGTTTGATGTAAAGATGTTCTTCAAGTGTTCATTTTAAGAACAAATAGTCATTAAAGACTAAAAAGTATTAAAAAAATAAAAGATGACCTGCTACATACATATCAAGTTACAAGTTGCATACAATGTAAGAGTTTTAAAAGTTGATTGTATTAATTTTAAAAAAAGTTCATTATATAAAATGGTAGCTTAGTCAAAATTCGTTGTATTTTAAAACAGTTTGCCCATAAATATTTGCTCACCCACTTTGTCATATTTTGACAATCTAAGCCTCTCTAAGATTTGAATTACTAAGAACAAACATTCTAACACAACTTTCCAAGCAAACACACACAAGAATTAAACTCTCCAAGTGCCCCTAAAATTTAAGAGTGTAGGATAAATTATTTTATTTTGACCATCTACGCCTTTCTAACATTTAAATTCTTACAAATAGACTTTCTATCTTCCACAACTCTAAACATGAGCACTTTCCACAAAATTAACTATCCAAAGTTTTCCCTTCAATTTAAGTGGTGCTTTGACACCCTAAAATGAGTTTAATATTTAAAATTAATTATCTAATAAATATTTGGTATCTGGAAATATTATTGTTTAATTAATAATTCGTTGCTAAGCATTATTATTTTATGTACTAACCAAAGAATTTATCTTGCCAATTTTATTTAAAGTGTTGATGAATAAAGTTGTATAATGGAAAATCAAAAAAGAAAAGGACTAGAGGGACCATTCTAGTCAAAAGTCCAAAGTACCTAGTATATAAGAGATTTTAAGACTTTTCAAAAGTCAAAATCGTGGGTGATGGTTCTGATTAAAACGAGAGCTGTGGAGGACAATAGGATTTTTGGAGATTCTTGACCAAATTGAAGAGGAAGTGAAGTGTTGTTATTTATTGAGGTTACAAGGTATGTGTTCTAACCCTAAATTAGTGTTAATGTTGAAGAAATTTTCATTTTAAAGGAGGATTGATTTTTTGAAACACCCTAAAGTCGTTAATAAGCTGAAGTGCTAGCTTTGATTCTAAGTTTTTACGAATTTGAAGTAGTTTAGGGTCGAATTCTCTATTTTGCTTGCTAGTGATGAGTTAAGAGTTTGTAAATGGGTCAAATGGTATTCAATGGTGTTCAATGATCAATCGATGATCAAAGTGTGTTAAAGTGGTTGTTTTAAGTGTTTAAAGTTGTTAGTAAGTGTATATGAAGTACTGGAAATCACTTGGTTCTGAATTGCGTGCGTTTTAGTCGGAAATACAACTACTCAAGTGAACTAACTACTTGTCAATGCTGGACACGAGCGTGCCCTAGGTGGGCATGGGCCGTGCCAAGCCCTACATGGGTAGACTGTACGTACCCTGTGGTTCGCCCCTACATGGGCAGGCCCTACCAACTTTCCTTCTTATTATCTATATCTATTACAAACTCTTACAGGTACGTAATTTTGCGTCTCCAAAATTTGTTTTTATGGATTCTTTTCATATAAGTCAAATTGGCTAAATCAAACTACATGTCCGCTACCAAGTTTATTCATAGAAATAGAACTTCACTAATTGTGGACACCATGTTGCTTCGCTTTCTTGTTCCTAATTTCCTATGTTACAATATCTTCTTCTATGTGTGAGGTCTGAAAAAAATATTTGTTGGTAGATTTACATGTCTATGAAGTATTCTATGAAATGCTTCAATGGATCAGTCAAATGGCTTACTTCTAATATGTGCACTAATATGAATAAGTTTGTAAATTTACATGTTTGCCAAGTATCTAATGAAATTTCATCTGCAACAAGTAATGCTGATAGCCAAACTTAGATTTTTTGTAATTGCATCTTTATCGTAATATTGTGTTCTGAAAGTACAATACAGCAAAATACGTGGAAATTCATCCACTCTAGCACATGGATAGAATCCTTCTAACACATCTGAGCGAGAGAATTGGTTTTATTAGAGTCTTGAAAAGTACTAGAAGTATACATAACATGTCCGGTTAACATACTTCCTTTTATGAATTTGTAGCAAAGTGAAAGAACAGTTTGGAATTGTGTAGTTCTATCTTTTTTATAGGACCAACCGAAAAATATTTATGACTCTTGAAACAAAATGATTAAACCTCCTTTTTATATATGTGTGTGTCTATATATATATATACAATCGTATATATATATATGTGTGTGTAAAATTTATCTCATCCTACGCCGATCTCAATTTAACACACTAGTTAACAAAAATGACGAAATTCTTAATTTTCACACTTTATATAATCTTTCTCATGGTTGTAGGTAATCTTAGACTCCTCCTAAAACTTATGGTGAAATGTTTTATTAATTAATGACAAAAGATTTTATTTATTTATTAGAGCGATGTTTGGGTTTGCTTTAAACATGAAAATGTATTAATTAGTTTAACATGTTTGATTGAGTGTATAAGAAGTTGTTTATGTTAAGTATTTAAGGTCACGATAAACAAAATTGGAGGAGATGATACACACTTGTTTATAAAGATGTAATATATGTACTTCCTCTTTCTTTTCCTTCATTATTTGGGCAGAAAGTATGATAAATTGTAATAATTATGCTATTTATTTAAATTGTTAACTAACATCGGTATGCCCTTATGTAGATTCTATAGTGGGGTTTCAAATACAATAATTACATATATGGGAGGGTTCAAACGATAACTATTTTCTGTACGAGAACTGTAAGAACAAATCTTAGCCGTTCATTTTGGATAATGGAATTCATGGACGAAGAGCGTGGGGGGATTGAGTGTGGCAGAGTGCATGTAAGGAATTCATGGGTGAGCAATCCAATTGAAAGAGGGGGAGTTGGATGGCTAGGATTGGTTCTTGCGATTCTCGTACAAAAAACAGTTCTCGTACAAAAAACAGTTCTTGTTTGAACTTTTGCCTTACATATATTACAGCTCGGTTTCTATCCTAAGTCATTTTTGTTTTACTCTCATTTTTGTTGGTAGTAAGTTTATATATGTTGGTTAAAAGGTGCAAAACAATCGGGTCAACCGTAGATTGGGTAAAGAGTTAAGAGAAGTTCACTTAGCGGGTTGAATTGAAACATTCTTGGTTTTAAAAGGCGTAAAGCACTAAAAATTCTGGGAAGCCGAAGCGCTATCGAAAGCGCTCGCTTTGAGCACACGCAGTGTCTGAATTTTACCAAAAAAATACATAATACTTATAATTTCTTAATGGGAAAATTGCATGAAAATGCAATAAACTTTGTTTTAGTTACCATTGTATACAACCAACATTAAATTTTTAAAAATAATACAATTATCTTTCATAATCCTCTTATTGTATGTAAACAACTTTTTTATGTGTCTGTTGTTTAGTTACCATTGTATACAATGAACTTTGTCATAACTTCCATATATACAACAAGTTGCATACAATGTGAGGGTTATAAAAGTTGGTTATATTATTTTTAAGAAAATAAAGTTGATTGCATATAATGATAATTAAGACAAAGTTCATTGTATTATAATGCAATTTGCCTTTTCCTAATATATATAGTCATATGTCATATACTATCTTATAAATAGTTAAAAACCAAAGTGCCAACGGCTCAATGCATATATTCAAAACTCATAAGTACTTAAATACCAAAATATATTTATCAATTTACTTATAAGTTATAAATACTTAAACACTTATACACGTACCATTAATCATTTCTGATTCAAAAGTTGTTATCGACTTTTTACTTCTCTAGAGGATCTAGTTTTACTGCTTTGGATGATAACTCTTTGTTTCCTAACCTAAGCTCATAGTATAAAAACTAACCTCTAATAACTTAAAGCCCGTTAAGTCAAGGTAATAACGACTCATCCATCCGGATGTAATTTACAGTTGGGTAAATATATAAATGACCAAAATACCTCTATTAGAAGACTTTACCTTAAGTTTATATTCCATATGTAACTTCATGTTGATCGTGTATTGATTCTTACTTTAGATGTGCATTTGCAATTTCGAATCACAATTATTAGTTTCTAGCAACTAAAAACTTTGATGGAAAATTTCGTGAAATGTTATATAGAAAGCTGATTCAGTCATTTATTCAATGTTTTTTGTTATGGAATGTGTTGAAAATCTTCCTCGTACTGCTACTAAAGTTCTTAGGATGCTGTCAAAATTTGAAGAATTCTCGAGTATATCACGGCTTGAGAGGAGATCTACTTCAAAATACTATGTTTACAAATTATGTGTGTACATGTTCCTTTGTAGCATTATAGTGGAGGTTGCATTGGAATAGCTCAATACATTACTAAATCAGCTAGTAAGTCGGTATGTTAAGAAATTAGTCATTATTAATATTAATTAGTGCTTTATGGTTCACTTTAATTTAGTTTTTAAATAATACATAAAGTTGTTTACTAGAAACACTCAAGGGTGGGTTGTGCAAATGCACAGCCAAAAATTACCTAGTATATCTATACTACTACTTGACATTCTCTCACCTACTTAATTTTAAGAGTTCTTAAAATTCGATCAAAAAAAAATCTTGATTTTTATTCTATTTAAATTAATCTCATTCACTCAATCTTTAACCATTTCACTCTCTTTCCTAATTTATTTAAATTTTTTATTCATTTAAAATATACTCTCTTACACTAACACACTGTCTCATACAAACACAATTATTCACCCAAATCAACATAATTTCTAAAATCTTATTAATTTCGCTCTCCTTATTTCATAAATATAGATATTTTTTCTTATTTCTAATATCTTTAAGAATTTATTTTGAAAATTCATAAAATAGTTGATGCAAATAAATTATTTTTTTTAAAAACCGACATATTGCCGTAGAAAAGTTTTTCGTAACATTGAATCGTGCGAATAACATATTATTACACTTTCGAAAGTAACATGTTTTAAAACAGAAACTATTTATCGTAACATTACGCGAGTACGAATATTCTAGTGTATATAAAGAAAGAGAGACAGTAATCTCTAATACCGCATGTTCTTTGGTATAATTAAGTCTCTTGACGATTTCATTCAACACAAACAAAATATATACAAAGAATACGGGCCGGATCCTATACAACAAATATACATCAATGGTAACACCGGCCATTCTTATTTGCAAATTTTATTTCTCTTACATTTACGCCTATAACCAACTCTGAATCAGAATCACAAACATGTACATGGAGAACATGAAACACAAATCAACAAACTTGAATGTTTTCAGATCGATATGCTGTTGGGAATTCCCTTGCCTGTAAGTCCACCCACACGAGTATAATCAGAAGTGCTAGGATAAAGCAACGTATACGGAACCTTTACGGGTCCACTTCTGTTCTTCAAGCTCTCATCGTTGTTCCTTTCCATTATCCTTCCTTCAATCTCCATCAGTTTCTTCCCAAATCTCTCGAAAGCTTCTAATGCATTAGCATCCGACGTCCAATATGGAGACTCACTTTGTCCAAGATAAATCTCATCCGTTGAATGTCTTGACAAAATCTCAATCAAAGATACTCCTAGCAAAGTTTGGAGTTGGCTCGTGATGGTTTTCAAAAATGCCTTCTCCGGGTTTGACTGTACCTCAGCGTATTCAGGTGTCCCTGGCTTTGGCATGAATCTACGGCTTACGGTGGGGCGGTTAGGGAGGTACCCCGCATAAGGGTATTGCCCAAAGTTGACTGCTGCATGGAGAGCCGAAGCGATCCATATGATGATGGTGCATGTGTCAATAAGATCAGCTCGGGTCTGCATCTGAGGCCACCATGGCTCGTGTTTCTTGTCACCGTGGCCCTTGGTTCTCAACTCGTTCCACCATTCCTGGAGTTCTGGATCATGTTGAACCATTTCGTCAGAGTGGTAATATATAGAACAGTAGTCGTTGACCCAAGTTTGTATTGCTGACCATATTTCAAGCCCATCTACGGCAAACGGGTAATCTTCGATTAGCAGTTTAAGCCCATGGGGTTGGCTTGGATCCATAACCGCAACACCTCTAGCATAATTCATAAGTAGACATAAGGGGTCTTATTTTAGCATGCAGGGTTTAAGTGATAATTTACAACTTCTAAAAATAACGGAAAATAAGATGCGGTAAAACTTATGTCTAATCTAAACAAACAGTCTTCTCCGCCCGTAAACGCTTCTTAAAATTAAGTATTTATTTAAAAAACAAACAAGTCCGTAGTTACCTCTTGAGTAGATCAACGGGTAGCGCCTGGTCCGTGAAGACCCAATTCTTATAAATTACAGCGGACATTTCCATGGCATATCTAGCCGGGAAAACAGTCATTTCAAGCACACCACCAGCGTTTATAAGTATTTGTCGAGCTAATGCATTTATATTCATCGTATCACGAAAATGTGGTTGCAGAAGCTTGTGAATCGGATGAACCACGCTTAATTGTCTATTTGTAGCGATTATAAATGGTTCTATCACCGCATGAGTGTTCAACCTGTACCACGAACCAAAATCAATCAAAAATTTTGATTTAACGATCAAGAAATCTTGTATAATTTGTCAGATGTAGTGAAGGCAAGTGGTAGCTAGTACCAATGGCTAATAAGTTGATGATATCCGGAATCATTGACCGCTGCGTAGGCCTTAGCCAACTGCCATATGGTGCCTTCAACATCCTCCTCACAAGGAGTAAAAACCTCACTGGTGCAGCCTGCATGGTGGTCTGGCTCAGAGTCCGGCAGGCTTAACTCGATTGCTAGTGGCTTTAGTGTGCCATCATCTTGAAGCAAGAGGACTGTTCTTGTGGCGTATATCTTCGAATATTTTGTAGAGTTGATTTTTGGTAAATATGGCATCAATGCATCATGGTGATCCAAAATGAACAACTTATTTTGTTCCAAAGCCTGTGTATATAAAAGAAGTTTATTATATATATATATCAAGTAAAAAGAAAATTAAAGTAAAAAGGGTAAAAGAGATGATTATTTGATCATTTTTCGGTATATATATCAACTGATAATCGTTAGTTCATCATCTTTATTGTTTAAAACTAGTTTTTCATCAATTTCTTTTTGATGAATCCAACATATTCATCACTTTTTAGATGAAAGCATTTTGTTCATCAACAAATTATTCCAAAATTTTGTTTTCAAAATCTGTATTTGAAATAAAAAAGAAATTGATAAAGAACTAGTTTTAATCAATAAAGATGATAAACTAACGATTATCAGTTGATATATATACCGAAAAATGATCAAATAATCATCTCTTTTACACTTTTTACTTTAATTTTCTTTTTATAGAAAATAAAAAACACACAATTGGACTTCATTCTCACTTGTTCTACTGTGAGTCCATTCATATTTGGTTCTAGGTGTTCTTCTGTCATTGTGCTTGTTTGGTTGCCATGTTCTTTTGGATCTAGCTTGCTAGCTGGTGGGAACTCCTGTTGGCAAAATTTTAAAAAAATGAAGAAATAATAATTTAAATTTGAATTGGTGGTTGAATTTATGAAGAAAATGAAGCATGTTTTTTCAAAAATATTTGGATTAAACTTACTTCAAGTCGACGAATGAGTACGGGGTTTACTCCCGCGAGCATTTCTCTTCCAAATTCATTATCTGTTCTCCATGCAGACTTATCCACTGCAAAAGTTACATCTCTTTATATATTTGTGGTATTTGTGTTTTTTTTGAGATTATTTTATGTTTAAAAAAATGACGTTTTTAAAACGACATGTTACAAAAGCACGTTTGGACCTACTACGAAATTACATTTGCAAACAAGAAAAACGCATAATCATGTTTTAAAAACGCGATATCAAACGTATTTATAATGTTTACGAATCATATATAAAAGTTGAATATTAATTTCAAAACACAATCCAAAAGAATTATACGTACTACATTAGTGGTAATGTCATAGGAGTACTTAGTTCACGCCGCGACCTATATATATCAAGTAACTTTATCAAGTTTAAGTTTTGATTTTGTTATCGAATTTAGGTTTTTTTTATTGGTTAATATGATTTAGAAAGAAAACCAAACCTGGTTTTTCAGGAAAAAAACATTATTATTAGAAATCTAGCAAGACGCTAGAAGTTGGATAGCTCATGTACTTTGATAGTAGAAATATGTACCTTTGATAACATCCGGCATTGGGAAAGTAAAAGGCTTCTCGCCATCTGAGCGTAAGAGTTCTCGAACCAGTTCCAAATGAATGTGTTTTCTAATCTTGCTTACCGCACGTTTTGGGAGCCTAAGCTTGCCTTCGTAAAGCTTCAACACATCTCCAAATGAATCAAACTCATTTGGAGTTTTATCAAATATCGCCTTTACTTCAGGACGAACTACTTGGCCTATGGACTTTACTGAATAACCTAAGAAATCCGAGAACTTAACGTAGTTGAATCGTTCGTCCCGAGGCACATAAATGTTCAAACTTAAAAGGAACAGTCTTTTTTCACTCTTTGGATCCGTTTTTGTCGCTTTCCGACCTGTTCTTCCTCTCCTTGGATACGGGTATTCCTGACATCCACCAAGAATAGGCCGAGCATATTCAGAGCCCTTATCAGGGTCACCTAGATCGTTATAGTAATCATAATCGTAAACCCTGTCCCATTCTTTGAGCATTCCAGAACCAGTTCCTCTTAGATTGATGAGTTCTTGTTTACGATACTGACGCAATGGTTCGGGTGTGGAAGAAGGTAAATATGCCTGAGATAGGAAAACGAATTGTTATAGTTATATATGTATATATAGATATATATATATATATAGAGAGAGAGAGAGAGAGAAACTCAAATGAGAAATTTTTTCGTAAAAGAACTACTCATTAATAGGGGTATTCTGATCATTCATATATTTATCTAACCGTAAATTGTGTCTAGGTGGACAATCATTAATGAGTGAGGATTTATTTTTCTAAAAATCATTTATTAATATGTCGATAATGAGCCATTACTATTAGTAGTTATTGATTTGTTTTAATCAAAAGTTGTGATTGATTCTTGTAGTTTTCGTACGAAAAACAGTTCTCGTATGAACACTCCTCTATATGTATACATATATAGGAGGTTTAAACGAGAACTATTTTTCATGCGAGAAACTGCGAAAATTAATTCTGACTATTGATTAAAATAAATCAATGGCTAAGAATTTAAATGACTCATAAATGACTTATTAATGTACTCATTAAAGAGGGGTATGCTGGGAACATTAAGCTAATCTAATAATGTCACAATGACTCATCACCCAGATGTAATTCACGATTGGATAAACATATAAATGATCAAAATTATCCATATTAATAAGTCATTAACGACATTACATATAGTTCTCTCATAAAAAACAATTCTCGTTTAAATACAAACCTTATATTGTGCAAAGCACTGACAATATGTGTGTATATATGTACACTAAATTATTCTCATGCATATAAGGTTTGTATTAAATGTATTGCGTTTGAAAACATTTACAATTTTTAATTATCTTTACACCATGCCAAATCAATTTTTAACTTAACAACGTTTATAATAGGGCAAATTGCATTGTAACATAATAAATTTTGTCTTAGTTATCATTATATACAATCAACTTTATTTTTTTAAAAATAATACAACCAACTTTCATAACCCTCATATTGTATACAACTTGTTGTATACCATGAAAGTTATGGCAAAGTTTAATGTATGCAATGGTAACTAAACAACAAACACATAAAAAAGTTATTTGGATACAATGAAAGGATATGAAAGTTAATTGTATTATTTTTAAAATTTTAAAGTTGATTATATACAATGATAACTAAGATAAAGTTTATTACATTTTCATGCAATTTACCCTTTAAAATAGGGCGAAATGCGCGAAAATACAAAAAATTTTGTCAATATTGTCATTGTATACAATTAACTTTATTTTATACCTAAAAATACATATAACTTACAAATTTTATTTATTGTATATAATTGGTAACCTGATTACCAGGTTACCGGTTATCAATTGTATATAATGAACAAAATTTAAAAATTTCTTATATTTTTAGGTATCAAAGTTATTTTAACTTTTTCTATTTTATCGGTAAGTTACTGGTTATTATAGGTGACTTGCATACAATGAACAAAATTTGAAAGTTTTGTGTATTTTTAAGTAAAAAATAAAGTTGGTTGCATACAATAGTAATATTAACATAGTTTGTTGTATTTTCATGCAGTTTACCTTTTAAAATATGACTAGATTTAGTAATATTGATTGCCATTTTTTATTAGGAAACATTTTTATCAAATAATTATTTAAATTTTAAAATACTTTTTGATTGATTATCATAAACCTACTTGATAATTATTCAAATTAATTTAAATTTTAAAATAGCTTTTAGTTATGTGTCATTCTTTTACGATACCACATGTAATTTTGATAATTATAAAAAATAGTGTTTTAATTAATATATTTAATGAATTATCATAAACAGATTTCATAATTATCTAAGTTGATTGAAATTTTAAGATAGATTTTAGTTAATAAATTGAATAAAATTCATACGTATCTAATTTAAGATAAATTTTAAAATATTTTTCAATTAATAAATTTGTTGAATTATTATTTATACTATATTATAAAGGATTTAGGCCTTTTACTTAAACTCTTAAACTTAAAGTGTTTTGAAATTACTAAATTGTCTCTCCTATAAACTAAATTAAGTAACTATTAGATATAGTTAATAAGATTCTTATATTCTATTTTAATAACTAAACTTTATATATTTAAAAAAATCAAAATCAATACAATTTTTATGAAAGTCAAAGCCAATACAAATTAACCTAATTAATGAAAAATATTTTCTTAACCTTTTCTTTTAATTTATAGAGAACAGAAAAGTAATGGAACTAAAAAAAAGTAAAAGAAATAGATATGTTACCAAGCAAAAATTATCGCCGTCACTGTCTTACATAAATAACATGCTCACTACATCTTAAAAATGAACATATTAAGGAGTATAAATTATCATTATCGTCGCATTACGCGGGTATTATGTTAGTTACATTAAATACAACAAGAAACTTAAACTTCAAATTTTCAATCTTAAATGGAAACTAATATAAACATTTATGTGTAGAATAAAAGAGATTTAAAATATTTTTTAGTAATATACATATAGTATATTTTTAAGTTATGAATAATATTAATCATATAAAACATTAAATAAATAATAAAATAGTATTCACAGTATAAAGTACGAGCAATAAGCGAGTCTAGACTCTAGAATTCCGTTATATTGAATTTGTATAATATTAAAGATATAATATAAACAAAAGAATAATATGTATAAAACTTATTGCATCATCTAACTATTTATTAAAAAAATAAATTTTATTATTTAATTGTTAACAATTTATTTAATCAATATTAAAACTTCTATTAGCTTGACTTTGTATTTAAATCAATAGATAATTGCATGACTATGAAATATAACTTTCAAAAAATAATAGAGGTACTAAATACAGGCAAACATGGCAATTACTTACTATCTTTTAACATCTTTTAATATAAATAAAAAACTAACATTAATCAATTTAATTAGAAGATTTTAACCATTCATTTAATTAAAATTAAATCATATCTATTTATTTTATTAAATTGAAATTTTAATTTCGACTTTTAATATACCAAGTTAAAAACTTAATTTTTAAAATTTAATTTTAATTGGAGATAAGTTAGTTAATTAAACAAAATATTATTTAAACTTTAATAATGTCTAATTTTTACTCAAGAAAAGACTTTTAATTTTAATTTGTGATAAAGTGAGGTATGAATAAATGATTAAAAATAACTGAGGTACGTAATAATGGGTTTTGTTCATTATAGTTCTTAATAAAAGCATAGTCCTGATGGACAATTTTTGACCATTAGATTTCAAGATCAATGGTCTAGATTTAATTTTGGATAATAATTAAAATTGATTTATTGAAGGACAATTCTGACTTTTTGCATATTGGTCCACACTCTCTTTCTTCTAATTTATTTAAAATTAATTATCTCACAAACCGGTAATCGTTAGACGAAACCAATTATACCGTTGCGATCCTCGTGTTCCCCTCTTTTATTAGAGAGGTCCCTTGATATACTTTTGACAAACTTTTTTTTATTTTTTTTAGGTTGGACTTAAATGTTATTAATGTATAATCACATGTGATTCATAACAATATTCAATGTGTTGTTTTATTAATTTTTTTATCTTCTTAAATTGTATATCATTTAACGTTTATTAATTTTTAATGCTTGCTTAAATAAATCAACGTTTGCTTAAAACCGTTTATACATGTATGTACATATTCAATTTCACCCAATTCAATTGCATTGTATACTCATGAATGCATATATTGTATACTAGCAACACCCTATCCCCTCTATCAAAGGTCTAGATGTGTTATCCTTCGAATTCGATGTCTTTTATATTGGTTCTCGTAATAAGAATGGTTCTCGTTTGAACAATCCTCTATGCAATCATATATGATTGAATACCAAATCTCATGTTTTTTGGTATTCATTCACATTTGAATCTGTACACACTCTCGTGTGATTCTGTACAAAATCACATTTGATTGAATACCAAATCTTATGTTTTTGGTATTCAATCACATGTGATTCTGTACAAAATCACATGTGATTGAATACACAATCACATGTGATTGATTCTGTCAAATATGTGACATAAAAATGCTACATTTAATCTAATCACCTGTAATTATGTGCATGTATAAGAGATAGATAATCACATGTGTTATGAAACAACTAATAACTTAAAATCACTTTCAATTGTTGATTTTTTGTTACTAAACCATAGAATTTACCGGATTATCAAACACCAAACTATAATTTTATAAAGACTATATTGATCACACTTCTATAAATCACATGTGATTATACTTTAATAAAATTTAAGTCCAATCTAACAAAATGAGAAATTTTTTTTTTGTCAAAAGTATATCAAGTGACCTTTCTAATAAAAGAGGGGAACACAAGGATCGCAACGGTATAATTCGTTTCGTCTAACGATTAACGGTTTGTGAGATAATTAATTTTAAATAAATTAGAGGAGAGAGAAAGTGGGAACCAATAGTTAAAAAGTTATAAATGTCCTCTTTTATACAAATATATAAATTTTGATTATAATTTAAAATTGAATCTGGACCATTGAATCTTAAAATCTAATGGCTATAAATTGTCCCTTACGACTATAAATTAAATTAGGACTATATTGAACATTTCTCACGTAATAATAAGTTTAATTGTTTATAATGCATATAGGTATAAAATTACGATAAAAATTAATTTAATAGGATAAGATTTAAAATATTTTTACTTGAAAAAGTCAAAATTGATTTTTTAATTTAAAGTAAATGAACGATTAAGATTAAATCTTTTGTTAAATAAAGAGTTTAGATTGTGTAATAATTTTTTTCAAATTAGTCTTTTATTTATATTGAAATATTCAAACTTTTAATCTAGTACATTAATTTAGGAATAAATATTCAAGTTCTCATCATCTACGGTTAGTATATGATACAAATCTTATCGTAATTAAATTTTACATTATTTTTGAAGTTATCATCAATTACTTTTATATGTTAACTAACTTTAATATAAATCTTTTTTAGTTTTCAATAAAGTCTCATATTGAGTTTTTCTTTCGTTGGTACAAAACAATTATATATTTAAATAAACAAATATAAAATAATAAATTTATAATTACTTGTGTATTTACACAGCCATTCAAACTAGTTCTTCTAATATTATATATATTTTATAATTATAATTCAAAAGGTATTAAAATAGTTTATTGATGAGGTGGTATCATAGGTGGATGATACGTGTCATCTTAATATCATGTTTTAGTTATACAAAGGTGATATATCCTTCTGCTTTATTCTCTTACTCACAAAATTAACACAAGTATTAAAATCAAAGAAGAAGGTAAGGATAGAGAATTAGTGGATTTCATATGTCATCTTCTAGTGAATAAGAGGATGAAATAGTAGGATATATCATTTTTCTTAGTGATATTATAATACATATAGGGATGAGATCAAGTAATTGGAGTTTTTGTAAGTCGTGTAAAAGATAAGTAAAATATGACATGTAGCATAATTAATTAAGGGGTAGATTAGATAACTTTTCAACATTCTCTCTCTTTTCTAAATTATTGTCATATCCCCTTTTTGATAAATCGATATCCACGCCTTAGATGTATCAATTTTTGTTGATGAATATCACTATCTCATCAAATATTTTTGATGAAGTTAGTTATTATTGATCCATTTTTTGTGACTAAATTAGTTATTATTCATCAATTTTTTACTCTTATCATTTGAAAACCATAACTTTATTAAATGAAAACTAATTATGTATAATTTGAATCTAGCTATTCATTATTATTTTAAATTATAGGAACCTAAATTTTAGAAGTCAACAAATTTTAGGGGTTGTCATTGTTTTAAATTTTCAAATGTACCCTTAAACCTTATTAATTTTGAAGTTACTAATAGTCCAAATTTGACAAATTCTTATTGACTTTGATGAAATCTAATATAACACATCTTATGATAATTTTTTCTTACAATAACATGACCCTATATATCTATCTCTCTCTCTCTAGATATATATATATATATATATATAAGGTAATGTTTCGGGAAGAACACCTTTCTCGTGGAGTATACGAAGTAATTCACAACAACAAAAAAAATTAAATAAACTTTTAAATTTATTAAAAACAAATGCAAAAGGTGAGATATATATATATATATATATACACACACATATATATAGTGTATATATATATAATTTTCGTAGATGCATCTAATTTATGTAAATGAATCCAATAGATGCATCATATTTTTATAACCCTTATATCAAGATTTCAATTGCTCGGATCTCTTTTTTTGTGCTTCGTAAAAAGATGTTCTCCCTTGATCATGTCTATATACATGTATATATACAGAGAATGTTCAAACGAGACATTTTTTGTGCGAGAACCAATTTTAGTTCATAATTAAAATAAACCAATGACCAAGAATTCTAATAACTTATAATGACTTATTAATGAGGGGTATTTAGAAAAGAATAAGTCAATCTAATAATGATTCATCTAACCAGACACTTGATTAAAATAAATCAATGGCTCATAATTTTTGGTGGCTCATTAAAGAGTCATCAATGAGAGTTATATTGAAATAATTGAGGATCATTAAATCATAGTCCATCCATTCCGACGTAATTCACAGTTAAGTAAATATATAAATGATGAAAATACCCATGTTAACAAGTCATTAACGATATTACAAACAGTTCTCGTTTAAACTTTTATATATATATATATATATGTGTGTGTGTGTGAAATGGCAAAAGTGACATTATGAATTTATGATATATACTTTATTATGTGTTTAGATTAGAATTAGTAGTATATATTAGTGGGTTACGTATCAAAATTAAGTAGTGTGCAAAGTTGCAACCACTCCTTTTGAGAAAGCATTGGTCACGTGCAAACATACTCTCTCTCTTTTCTTTTTCTTTTTTTTTTTTTTTAATTTTATAGTATCAAACATATCACTTTGAGATCACATAATGATTTTGGTCTAATTTTGAAAGTAATATAATAACTACAAAGATTCTTGTCTTATAATTGTTTAATATATAAAAAGTACATAAACCACCAACACTTATTAATAAAAAATTGCAACATAACATTAATTATTTCCCACATGTGTTTGAATTTTCAAGTTCATTATAAATAATTAAAAAGAATTTTTAAATTTATTATTTTAATCAAATATAATATTAATCAATGACTTTGTATATATAATCCTAGAATCCACGCACAACACGTTAAGAGGATTTCAAACTTTGACACAAAATAATGTCAATGCTTGATGATGATAACTCACAAGTGTAATTAATTAATAATTTAATTTAATTCGTTCAAACCTATGGTTAATAATTCATTAGTATAATATAAAAATGAGATATATTTTATACCTTCTTATTAAAAATCTTGTTACTTATATCATCTTAGCGGTATAAAGTGTTTTAGGTGTATCTTATTATTATATAGAATATAGTGTCATATATATTCATAAAGAGGTGAGTAAGAAAATGAATTAAGATATTATAGTAGGAGAAAGTATAATTTTTCTATGAGAATATCGTGTCATATTCATAAAGAGGTGCCAATGGCTGCTGGCTGCGACGACGAACAAAAAATAAGGATGAATAATACAAAAATAACATCAAAATACGACTACTTGAAATAAAATATATAAAAAAAATAAACAACTAGAATTATGTATACGTATGAAATTATATTTTAAAGAATTTGCAGTGCCTTCACGGTTCAAATTCAAACACATTTCGATATATATTTTAGTGTAACTTAATATCTATCCTAATCATACTTAATTCATAGGTTTAAGAGATTAATTTTAGCTTTTAAATCAATGACATCAATGGTCCAGATTGTATTTTAAAATTTTGTGCATTTTCATAATTCACATGTGATACTTTTACAAATCACATGTGATTGAATATTAAATTTTAGAAATATGTTTTTACATGAACTTTATTGAATAAAACTCAATCAATGAAATGTAAAATTTAGTATTACGATTTTGTAAAACAAACATATTAAACGTATATCATTTTACGACAAAATTTATATCAAATTATAAATTAGAAAGTTATTAGAGAAAAAAATACTTTAAATAAACATTAAATCAATATTAATAAACACTAAATTGAAAAACCATATATATGTTTAAAAAATGCCAACGTTATAAAGGATTAAGAAGATAATTAATAAAATAAAAAGCGAAGTTGTAAGGTGCTTGAATCGAACACCGGACATATTTTATATTTTTAATTATATATTTTCTAAATATTTTTTAACATATCAAATGTATGCATGCATTAATATTAGATTATGGAAATAAGTATAGTATAATAACGAGTAATATTTGATCAAATTGTCTTTGGTTTAACGATATTAAAATATGATTTAAGGTGTTTCTCTTTTATTAAGTTTATTTATTTATGGATGGATAGATTCAAGTTCTATTGTAGACATACGTATAATATAGTATAAGAAAAATGATATATCCTTCTACTTTTTTCTCATACTTCATCCTCTTATTAATCATAGATTACGTGTAGAGTCTATTAATTCTTTTTCCTCATTTCTTTAATTGATTTTGATATTTGTATTAATATTATGAGTAGAAGGAAAAATACAAGTAAAAAGTTGTATAAATATGATAATGACTTAAGCATCATAATCTCATTTAAATTGAAAAAAAAACTAAGATACCCCCTCACTTATTGAGGTTACAAATAGGAATGGCAACGGGGCGGATTCGGGGTGGGGATTGGTCCTCTCGTTCCCGCTTAAAAACGGCGGGGATTTAAACGGGGATCCCCATCGGGTAACCGGGGAAAACCGCGGGGAAACGGGTATCCCCGTTTAATATAAACATGCGATTAAATAAGTAATTTTCACCACAGAGATACCCGTTAAACTAAATCTATGATTTTTTACTACGGTTATCGTCATTGTTAAGAGTTTTACCACGAGTTTTACAAAACAATTATACTAAATTACACGACATTATCGAATACAAACATATTTGAACCGAAATTAAAGACTTAAAGAATTTAAATGCATCCAAAATAGCAAAACCAAATAATTCAAATAAAGACAACTATTAAAATTTGGTTGTGTAAAGTGTATAAAGATTTGTATATTTTATATTTAAAATTAATTTTATGTATATTAACATATATATATATATATATGTATATAATTAATATTAAATTATAATCGGGTATGTCGGGTAATCGGGGCGGGGATCATCAAACCCGTCCCCGTCCCCATCCCCGTTTAAATAATCGGGTTTCCCCATCCCCGCCCCGTTTATGTCGGTTTTCGGTTTTTCCCATCGGTTTCGGTTTTTTTTTACCATCCCTAGTTACAAACGTGAATTAAAGCGTTATTTTTAAAATTGATTTTTATTTTTTTAATTTAAAGAAAATTCTTTTATTAAAATAATAATGCCCAATTGCTTTTTCTGGGAACGAATAAGGTAAGGATAAAGACATGCTTTCAATAAGAGTGGTAGTCTCTTTCAAAAAAAAAGAGTGATAGTAACGGTAGGGATGACAATCATATCGTGTTTGGGTTGAGTGTTATAGGTTCGTGGGTTGACGTGTTAAAAACACATAATTTAAGCGCGACACGTTTATTTATTCATGCAGTATTCAAAACACTAATGCATATATGTGAGACCGGGTTAGTTATTTGTAGGTTTGTGAGTTACATACTAGAGATTGACGGGTTAAATTGTAAAAGAGTCAAAGAGTTGAAAGGTCATACGGCTTAAAACTTACATAAGCTTTTAAAAAATCATAATAACCATCAGGAACTTTATTCTTTAATTTTTTCACAAATAAAACTATAAAAAATGAGAATCCGTGATAAATTTTAACATCATGACTTTTCTTTTTTAATTTTTCACAAATTATCATAAATTTATGTGATAATTTTTAGTATTAGGAGTTTTCTTCTTTAAGTTTAATTCCTCGGGCTAACTTATCGCGTGACAAAAAAGATAGAAGGATTGAAAGGGATGACTGTAGATAGCCTAAGAAGCAGACAAATATGTGACTAATGGGCAAGATAGAAAGAGTATAAGTTTTGACAAAAAGTTTATGTATTCTTTTAAGTATTGTTATTTACACTCATTTGTTAAATCAAATATAACTCATTCTCTTATATACAACACTTTTTTATCATACATAATAAAAAGTATATATTTGAACCACAATACCCTTAAATATGTGGTTGAGAAAACTAGTTGATGAGTTTGAACGGGTAAAAGAGGCCATGATTGTTATATGTAGTAAAAAAATATTGTGTACAAATCATCTCTCAACATCCTACTTTTTCAAGACAATCTCACACATAACATGTCATGAGACATGACTTATATACAACACTTTTTTATCATACATAATAAAAAGTATATATTTGGACCACAATACCCTTAAATATGTGGTTAAGAAAATTAGTTGATGAGTTTGAACGGGTAAAAGAGGTCATGATTGTTATATGTAGTAAAAAAATGTTGTGTACAAATCATCTCTCAACATCCTACTTTTTCAAGACAATATCACACATAACATGTCATGAGACATGACTTATATACAACACTTTTTTATCATACATAATAAAAAGTATATATTTGGACCACAATACCCTTAAATATGTGGTTAAAAAAATTAGTTGATGAGTTTGAACGAGTAAAAGAGGTCATGATTGTTATATGTAGTAAAAAAATATTGTGTATAAATCATCTCTTAACATCCTACTCTAATATATTAATGATTTAAACCAAAAAATTTGTGTTTAAATGTGTAAGAATTAATGATCAACTCAATCCAAAAGTTAAATTTATTTTTTAAATTAATAAGTAGGATTGTAACATAAATTTTTATATATGTTATCACTATGAGTACGTATTTCTTTATGTATAAATCACATTTTTGTTATACACAATAAAAAGCTGTTGTTTGAATCATTATATCCATAAATTTATGAATGATATTAATACTTATAGTGAGTTAGTAAGGATAAAAAGGTGCTAATTATTACGTATAAATGAAAGAAAAAAGTTTACCTTGTTAGCAAAGAACACACGGTCGTAGTTGTAACGATGGGTCGGGTAAACCCATGAATTGCAAACAAAATGGATAGTACCCTGACCCGGAACATTTTCCAAGGTAACCATCTTAAGATAAAATTGACTGTGGTGATGGTTTTTTACTAATAAACCACCTGGAACTCCCATCGATTCATCCCATTCAAATGTCACCGGAAATGAAGTTTCACCGGCCGCCATCGCCGTCATCTTCGACAACCAATCTTCAACTACCGCAGCTTTTCCGATCTTCCCATTCGATCCATTCGCTGAAACCCGACACAAACATATAATATAGATATGAATATATATATATATATATATATGAATTAACATATAAGTGAAGGTTCTCAAACCCAGTTTTATACGTAAATTTGTAGAGATTCAAGTGATGTACGTACATGGGTCAAAATGGGTCGAGCTAATAAGTTGAAACGATACGCGTTTGCCGAAGATTTCATAAACACGATCAAGAAATGATGCACTCAAATCTTTAAGATCAAGAACATTTTTCTTCATTAAAATCACTGTCCCTTTGATCGTCTTCTTCTTCTTCGTCATCTCGGTTTCGTCTATGCAGCTTTTGTCTGTGTTCTTCACACAAGACATCATGTTCATTACCCCCATAACTTTATTTTCACACACACAGACTGTGTATTAATGTGTTGATCAAGTTATGGAAGATGCTAGGTTTCTTGGTAAAGATATATAGACTCTGTGTGTGTGTGTATATATATATATATATATTACAGCTGTGTGTAGAGAGAGATATATATATGGTGGAAAGGTCTCTTATCCCAGATTCTTGACTTGTAAAGCCTTTCTTTTTTCAATAAGTTTTTGTAATATATAACAATTGGGTAAAAGTTTAAACAAAAACTGTTTTTCGTACGAGAAACGCGAAAACTAATCTTAGCTATCAAATTCACCCTCTTTCAATTGGATTGCTCACCCATGATTTCCTTACATGCACTCTGCCACACTCAATCCACCCATGCTCTTCATCTATAAATTCTATTATCTAAAATGAACAGCCAAGATTGGTTCCCGCGGTTCTCGTACGAAAAATAGTTCTCGTTTAAATCCTTCCCTAACAATTGTGACTTTGATATCCTAGAATCTCACTATATTTTATTCTCATCCACATATTCAGAAATATAATTATCCTAACAATAACTAATTATTATGTATGATAAAAATTTATTATATACAAATATTTTTTTTTTCTTGTATGCACCCTATAAGTAGTTGTTCTTGATGTGATTTATGGCTAGTACCTGCCACTTATTAAATAAGCAATTAATGTTTTTTAATTTTTCTAATTTCATACTTTCCTTGCTTTGAATGAATGATTTGACACTTAAGAACAGGCGCCCAATATTATTCAATGTATATGAAAATGAATTAAGGGGTAATAAATAGGGTAGGCTTTATTAATGGTAAAATAAACGTGTGTAACTTTTATACCTAGTAAAACTATGTATGTTAAAAATAATTTGAATCCAAACATTTGAATTGAATATCTGAAAATTCAATTTAAAATTATCCAAAAATTCGGATACCTGAATTTTTGGACTCGGATAGTAATTGTTCGAAGTTTCGGATATCTGATATTCGGAAAAAAGATATTTTTTATTTTTATTTTTAAATTGCTTATTTATTTCATTTTCTCAACATATATAGTTTTATATAAATGTAATTTTCAATTTGAAGCATACTTGAGCTATTTATGGTGATTAAAGTTTAAAATATGGTTATTTATTAATTTAAAAAATACAGGTTCTTGAAATGATCGGATATTTCGGATATTCGATATCCGAATTCGAAATTTTGAATATCCGAATTTTGAATTCGGATATTATACTGAAAACCAACTATCCGAATTTTCGGATTTCCGGTTTTGAACACCCCTAAATAAAACACAATAAATTAGGATAAAATTAGGGGTTTGATATTATTTTCTCTATTCTTCTTAACCGAAACTCATTTCATTCTATTAGGTTTCATGTTTAAGAAATTGAATGACAAATTGTTAATATATTGGCTTTGGTAAACTATTATACATGGTATATATAGTAAAAAGGGGATTAAGATCAAACTATATAAAGAATTAGTATTGGTGATGCCTTACCTAGGGTTATGGGTAAATTTAGCCAATTAATAGCATAATCAGATTTTTATAATGAAATCCTCATAAGTAAAACATATTTGTAACACACCAAGTTCGTAAACCCTAGAAAGATTTATGATTGATATGGTATAAGGAAGGGTGGAGGAATATTAAACCTAAGTTTTTAAATTTAGCATGTTGGAATTAGATAAGGAGTATATTATACCCATTACTTAGAGAAGAAGATTCAAGATCAAAGTTGATGTTTCTAACTTAGTACATGTTGATGTAGGAGTAGGAGTTGTAACATTAGTTTTACAACTTCAAATCTTCATATTAAAGGTTAGAATTTCTTCTTTCAGTGTTCTTGAGTTTAGTATATATAATTTGCATTGGTAAGCTTAAGAATGGCTTATGTATGTTAATAAAGTTGGTTTATTTCAAGTTTATAAGTAATATTCTAGCTTCAAAAGTGATTATATTCAATTTAGAGCCGGAACAGAAAGTTGTCATGTAGGTATGTAACTTGCTTTCACGGGCGTGAAAGGAAGACTTCATGACCCTTTAAGCTTGAATGTAATGTCATGAAGATTGAAAGATTGAAAATTTCTACACCTAGGTTTGGTCTTGAAGGGTTCACCACCGTGAGAAACCCATGAGTGTGTAAAGGACACCCATGAAGGCTTCACGGGGGTAAGTCGTGAAGAGCTTGTGAAGGGTTCAGAATCAATAATTACTTAAATTTAACCAACGACGGAGAACTAAATCTTCAATTTTTAATAATGATCACAAAAGATGAAATGATTTGTAATCACAAAGATCAAGATATTAATAAGAAATATCACACCACTTACTGTCTAGACACACATTTCATAAGTCATAATCTTAAATCAGAATACTATACTAACCCAAATTCACTAGCAATGAGCGGCATGAGATACCGATGGAATCGAGACTTCGAGACACTGAACAATCTCGATTGTGAGTAAGGAGTGGTGGAGGGTTGTGTGCGTGTGTTGCCCCTTTTTTTATCACAGCGGATTCGCAAGTACACACACTAGTTCTATTTGTTATAATGGTAAAGAAAGATGTGATAACAACTTTCCTGATCAAAGAAGGTCTATTACATCGCATATTTATGATTAATGAAACAAAATTAATAACATGTCACAGCCATTTTCGTAAGGAACTAAGAAAATATTTAAATGATCAATCTTTAAAAGGAATAAGTAATTCAAAAGGCAATATCGTATGAAATTCACACATTCCATTGAAAGTGTATTATACTATCAAAAAATAAGTTTAGTAAGTTCCACACAATCAAGGTGGTTTTCAATCTAGTTTCATATACATCATCAGTTGTGTTAACATACAATCAATCATCATCATTAAGCATTTTATCAAAAAGGGGCACATGTGGAAGTCCAAACTATGAGTTTAAGCTGGAGTATTTTCTTTATCCTTTCACGAAGACCTGGAGTATCCGAAAGGAATAAACACGACACTATTAAGCATATCGTTCAATGAGCACACACCACTTAGCATAGCACATATGTTAAAATTGAACCCGAGTATATGATCTACATAATTAGCTGTCACTCGGGCTATTATACTACCACCTAGGCTAGTATATGCCACTTAAGCTCTTATATTCACCTCAGGCTAGTAGTTGCCGCTCAAGATATTATATGTTACTTAAGATAATAGTATCCACACATACAAGAATACATAAGCACATACACATGTAGCATGTTAAGTAGGATAGTGTTACTCACCTCAAATCATGTACAATACTACAACATTCCAAATATTGGTAGATTTGTCATAGAGAAGACAACAAGTAACACCTACAAGTGTATATCTTGATGCATCAAATTACAGCTTTTGTCCTTCCAACAGTGTTGCAACATCCTCGGACACGGTCGTGTCTTGCCTACACAGTTTTACAAGCATTGTCTCACCACCGTGCCAAACCCTAACCTTACACAATCGTGCCTAGAGGTCATAAGCCAGTGTTTGGTCAATCTTGGCATGGGGTATACCCCAAACCCTAGGGGATGTTTGTAAGGCATGACACGGCCCGCGTCCCCATGGAAATGCCTGAGTCCGGCACTGGACATCAATCCATTCGACTATAACAACTATGTTTACCCTTCAAAGCATACCAAATTGTTTTTTAGGCAAATCCCAAAGTGTTTCAAGCACTATGGGTTAACTAAAGAATCAACAATAAAACTAAGACACAGACCATAACTATATATATAGTGAATATAGGGTTGCTTCACATCTAACCTTATACACGAAACCCTCAAAACTATGTTGTTTTACTAAGAATAATATATACATTAAATCAAATCCCTAATTAATATCTAAAATCTAAAACCTAATAATATTACTAAAATAAACCCTCAAAACACATGTATATCGTTCTATGGTAGCATACAATGTTTCTGTAACTTATACATCCACAAATGTACGTCTTTTTCTTCCATAATTTCAAGTTATCACTATAACTTCATATAATCTCATAATTTGATATTTTGATTTATTCCTCCACGTGATGTTTTTCCTCTATATCATGTGTTTCTCCGCGATTTAATTTACTCCGCCATGAAGGTTATAGTTCACGTATCTGTAACTTTTTTATTTTGGCTATTTCCATTTCAGATTAACGATTGTTCACAAGTTATTTGGTACGAAACAACCTCATATTCACTTTTCATGAATTCCTTACATGCACCTTGCCATACTCAATCCCCCCACGCTCTTCATCCATTAATTTAACTTACCACTTAAATAGCTAAGATTAAAGGGTTATTAGAGGGTTGGTGGATTGTAAACGAGTCACCGAATTGGAAGGTTGTAACACCCTGATTTTCAGTCTAAATTTAAACTTTTCCAAATCTTATTGTAAAGCACAGTTTAATAAAATTCTTTAACTAATCGCGGAAGCATTATAATTTCTTTATAGTATTTCAACAAAATACGGTATCATTTTAACGATAAACTTTATCATTGAAATAACCTAAAACTTTTGGTGTTACCATAGTCAATCTCACGATCATTAACAAAAGAGTAGGAAATCCAAGATTACCAGAAGTTTAAATAAGCCACAGCAAATACCAAGGCATCTACCCACCTCACGTAGGTATCTCAACATCCTGCGGATACAAAACATTTTATACACCAAGTTAGCTATACACATAGCTAGTGAGTACAACAAAAAACGTTAGTCATTTTCAAAACCAAGTCATCATCTTTGAAAATACTAGTTTGGCATAAATCATACGATAATAGTATTCACATAAGCACATAAGGATACGGGTCTGTCCATTGAGCCACAGTATCTCTACGTGGTAGCTAGCCACGGTCAACACGTGCCCACATAGGGGATAACCACATCTCTCCGTCAAGGTGGGGGAAGCACGAAGTCCACTCGTGTTGCTTAGGTTCGGTGGCTCGTTAGCCCATTGAACCACACGGTCATAATGGGTACTATCATCCCCCTCCACTCTTTGCACTAATTCCTCAACCACTCGTGCATCTAGGTTTCCAATTTCCGGAGCCACATGAATCAATACACGTCTCAATGGTTAGGAACCATCATGGTACAAAGTACTATATCTCAAACACTAGTCTGGACCCAAACACATACCACAAAGGTCACATAAAGCACATGCCATAAAGTCCAAATAACTCAAGCAATTAAACTTGCAATAACCACATAAGTGTCCCATAACTCATAGCACTTAAGCATAAATGCTCAACAAACAATGTCACATTTGACATCTCAATGCCCAAAAGACACTCTAGGTGTAAACACAATTTTCATTAACTTAAAAGCATATGTGTTGTTTCAATATTAAAGCTCACTCCTATATGGAGTATCATGTTTCAAGAAAACACCAAATACAAGCACAACATTAACATAGACCATCTCCTAAATGAAGCATTGGTCTTACTTTGAAAGCATTTTTAAAACACATCATACAATGAATGCACAATTTCCACATCCTTTAAATTCATTAAGTTTCATAAAACATTTTGCCAAACATATAAAACACATTTATGATGACTTATAAACTTTAACAAAGTTGGGTATCCGGGGTGTACTCACCTGAGGGTGTGATGAGGATCACAACCCTAACCAAACCAAAGCTCAAACACTTGATCATAAGCCTATGATCACAAAACACAAGGTCAACTTACATAAGTTAACCATTAACAAATTTTCTTAAGAGTATAAAATCAATTCTAGTCTTAGACACTCTTTCAGGTCTGAAAAGACTCCATATAAACCTTCTATAACCACTAGAATTAATCCTCAATCATATACAAGGTCAAAATGGGTCAAAAACATGATTTTTGCATGTTCAGGGCACCTCGCACCGCGAAGAAATCTCTGGAAAATTCACTGCGCAGAAAGAGTAGCGTCGCGTCGCGATCTATGTGCGTCGCACCGCGAAGCCCCTGTAAACAATAACCAAGGGCTGTTTTCTTGCTGCAAATTCGACCCACTAAAAAATCTTTCAAACAAAACTCATATACAACGTAAAATGAAGTTCAAGATACCACAAAACAACCTCATCATTACCATATAACTACAATCCATCCTAACTTCCGTAATTAAACCCCTAATTCAAATATTTTGACCCATTTGCTAACATTTTCAAAAATTTCATCAATTAACCATCATATACAACACATATAACTAATATCAAACACAATTATAAGTTAGAACTTACTTGATCAATGATCCAAACTTGTTAACTCTTCCTTTATCCAATTTACACAGATAACACTTAACTCATAACATCTATAATTCCAATTATTTGAAGCTTTAAACAATTATACTTTATACATTACTATTTGTACTTCATAGCCAAATATCATTAAATAACTAAAATTACTCTTAAAATAATAAATTTTCAATTCAACTATGATATGCTATTCGTATTTTACAAATATGATACACAAATTCTTTAGAACAATGGAGACATATATTAAATCAATATTTAAGGCCAAAATAAAATTTTGGAATATTACAAAGGTCAATATGTTTAAAGATTACATGAGCTGCGAAAAATTCAAAATGTTTAACATTGGGAGCTTTTTTGTTTAATATTTTACAAACTAAAACTATCAAGAACGTGGATTGTGAGAGTTTGAATGATAATTATATCAAAACTTGGTTTATATATGAAAAAGATAAACTACATATAAATATTAAACGGGTTCGTGTGCCGACCCAAACCCAATTATTATACGTGTCAAACAACAAATCAACTTGAGCCCAACTTGTTTATTGTACATGTTAATTAACCCAAATTAACTCTTTTATTTTCATATCGGTTTCATGTCGTGTTGAGAATTATCAACATCAGTCATAATTTTCCAACTTTAGTATCGAGTACAATGGATGTTTACAATTTTTTTCTACTAATACTAGAATTAGTTTTGTGTAGGCTCGCTTTTCCTTTTTTTTTTCTAAACAGTACACACCACTAAACCTACTTGTAAATCTACTCCATAACTATATTATTTATTACGAGACTTGAATCCTCAACTTGTCAAACTTACTGGGATGAACAACTCAAAGCATTAAAGCAACTTAATTAGTAAGAAAAAATCCATGTCAACAGTGATGAGTAGTCCCTTTGCTTATTGAGAAGTTCCCACGTACAACATTTTATGTAGATTCCACCTCATAAATATATCATGTTACTTGCCTTTAAAGAGATGTTGGAAAATATCCAATAATAATATGGCAAAATTATTGATGGAAATTATGTAAATATGCTAGTAAATGGGTATGAAATATTAACTTAACTCTTTAATTTATGTTACGAGAATCTTACTTTGGAATAATTTTAAGATAAAAATTAGAATAAGAGTGACAAAATTTTCTTTATCTATACTACTATATAAAACATTTAACACTCTCTCTCCTCCTTAATTTTAAGACTTCTTAAAATTCAATCAAAATAACATCTTGGCCTTTCATTCTATTTAAATTAATCTCATCCACTTAATCTTTAACCATTCCAATCTATCTTCTAATTTACTTTAACTTTTTAATCAATTAAAATATACTCTCATACAAACATAAATAGACACCCATAACAACACAATTTATAATATCTTATTAACTTCTTTATCCTTATTTCACAAATATGATTTTTTTCCTTATTTTAATGTATTTTAGATTTTATTTTTAAAATTAATAAAAATTTTTATGCAAATAAAAAAAATGAGACATGTTGCTAAAGAAATTTTTTTGTGACATTGAATTTTGCGAATAACATATCATTACATTTTTGAAAGCGACATATTACAAAACAAAAACTATTCGGCTCCGCAGCATTGCGCGGGTACGATGCTAGTATGTTATAAATATTGTAGAACAACCTAAAAGCATAGTTATTTATTTGAGAACTATCTTTGTTACGAGTACGACAAGAACTAGTTTTGGTCTTTGATTAAAATAAATCTTTGATCAATAAAAAATGACAGCTCATTAATTACTCGTTAATGACGCATTCATGAGTGGTATTTTAAAAAAATCAAAATTTGTTCTTTAATGACGGTCCACAAGGACGCAATTCATGGTTGAAAAAATATTTAAAAGACCAACATACTCCTATTAATATAAATTAATTATGGTTACAAATGGTACTCGTAATAAGAATGATGCTTAAATGAACTTCACCATATTTTATATACATATATATATATAGAATATTCTTCATATATATATATATAGGTTGGTTCATACGAGAAGCATCCGTTTTGTGAGAAGTGTGAGAAGCGTTGCTAGCTACTAGTTTTTATCAGTGTTGTAGAAGTCAGGCTAGGCGGCCGCCTAGTCGCTCGGCGGTCCTTGACCTTGCAGTATATATGCTAATCGGTCTAATTCCAAGGTCCTGGTCAAAGTCGGGTCTTAGGCGGGTCAATGGTCAAAAGAAAGTTTTTTTTAAAATTATTTTAAAGCCTCATAAAAATTAAGGCCATTCAACAACTAGGGTTAATATCATTGAACAATACGGGCAAGAAGATAAGTAACAAGGAAGTAGATGAAATTTGTATTTGAACTAGTAGTTAATGTCTTGAACAATTATATTAGTGTTTTTATTTTCTAAACGTATGTTGAGGGTCTATGAACAATTATATATATATATATATATATGACTATTTATGAACATGTATTATATATAATTTTGAAATTTTTACATTAAAAAATCCAATCCGAGTACTCCCCGCCTAGGCCGAGTACTCACTACTTCCCGCCTACCGCCCGGCTCCCGCCTAGCGACTTCTACAACCTTAGTTTTTATTAAGTATTTATTTAATTAAAAAGGGTAATGTGATTTTTTTTCTAACATTCTTTTGAATTAATGTTTAAATTAATGTAATCCCTATAATCTCACTTTTCATATCTAATAGATGTGATTTTTTTTAAAGTGATCCTTATCTTCCTACCAAGCTTCAACCGACGATATTAATTGTTTTTTTCCCAAGAGATTTTTTTGCATTAACTCCTTAATTTTGTTTCTTAGAGTTGTGTTTAATAAAGTTTATGCAAAAAATATTATACTAAAATTTTAGTATTTAATCACAGATTCAGTATACAATCACATGTGATTTGTAAAATCATCACATGTGAATTACGAAAATGTCTCTTTCCAACCAAAATTTTAAAATGCAATATGGACCATTGATATCATTGATTCAAAGGCTAAAATTAGTCCCTTAGAACTATAAATTAAGTATGGACTATATTAAACATTCTTCTTGTTTCTTAATCTCACGGTTGTTAAGCTTCTTCTACATATTTTTTTGTATTACAAATTCTCATATATGTAATTAAACTTCTTATGCATGTTTTTTTGGTATCATCTCTATTTCATTTCTTAATCTAGGCTTATAATTAATTAATGTTCCTATTTATCTATGGATTACACATTCTTTTTTCTATAAAACATAGATACACCATCAATTATTCAGTTATTTCTTTTGTTAATAATCTAAGATCATCGTTTAATATGTTTTTTCTCCGGTTATAGGTGTGTGTTCATTCATAATATATCGTTCTTGAATTAAGTTTCATTAGTCATGTCTAATTCAATGGAGTTTTCTAATAGGGATAAATTCATAGGAAATTCACCTTTGGTTGCAAAAAGAAGTTGGAACAATTGTGATTTTTATGACAAAAGTACATAAGCCAAAGCAATATAAAAATTGCAATTCCGATTATTGCTTATATATTTTTCGAATTCAAGTCGATTGTTCACTAGTGAACATATCACTTTTTATTAAAAAAAAGAGTTAATTAAACCAATGCTCCTTTAAGATATGTCTTAATCACACTCTCAGTCCTTTATTTAAAAATCTTACAAAGTTAGTCCTTAATTTTCAAAAGTTAAACACCAATGGTCCTTTGTCTGGTAAAAAATGTTAAACTTTTTAAAATGACTATTTTGCCTTTTTTGCATTTAGTCCTTAACTTCTTATTCATTTTCTTTAAATCATATAAAATCATGTTATTGTTACATAATTATATAATATATATATAGGAATTATATTAAAATTAC
This sequence comes from Dittrichia graveolens, assembly GCA_038502395.1. Taxonomy (NCBI): domain Eukaryota; kingdom Viridiplantae; phylum Streptophyta; class Magnoliopsida; order Asterales; family Asteraceae; genus Dittrichia; species Dittrichia graveolens. Next base: position 19,314,935 of record JARJIL010000009.1, read on the forward strand.
TCAAACACCTGTTACAATGCTCTCTTTTTCTCTCTCCACTCGTATCCTCACAAAACTCTCTCTCTCCCTCTCACAAGAACATTCCATGACCCATCGCCGGCGACACCCGGTGAAACCACTACCACCGACACCCCTCGAAACCACCCACCCTATAGAAGCATCATCGCCGGAATCCCAGTAGCTTGATGAAGACTTTTTACCCACCACTGCCGCCTTTACCTACCACTGCCGCCTTGTAGTGACAACCACCACCGCCTTCTTGGAGTGACAACCATCGCCGCCTTCTTGGAGTCACAACCACCACCTACCACCTAGGAATTGTTGGGGAGATAATCACTTCACCCTAATAATCAACTCTGCTTATCCTAAAACATAGAATTTGATGATAACCAAACCCTACATTTAGTATGACTTAGAAACAATTCAAACATGTGTTGTATGAATCAGTTTATGTAAAAATATGCTAAGTATGGAACCATCAGCTGAGTAACAGATCCTACTCAATGTATCAGCCAAGGGATATCAGCCAAGGAGCATCAGATGAAGAAAACAAGTAAAGAAGGCCATCAGCTGAGGAAAACAAACCATCAGCTGAGTGAAAAAGTTGATCAGTTGAGAAAAATACTCCATCAGCTGAGTGAACAAATTGATCAGCTGAGTGAACACATTGATCAGCTGAGTGCCTACTCCATCAGCCGAGTGAACAAATGGATCAGCTGAGGCCCAGAGCATCAGCTAAGTAAGTCTTCCTTTACACAAGTCATCTCCCCTCATAAACAGATGTATTTGAATGATCAACTGAGCACTCTTGATCAACTGATCATACAAATACATGAGCTTATGCTCTCCTAAGCTTAGTATTGATCAGCTGAGCATCTATATAATCAGCTGAGCAATATGTATCATCTGAGTCCTAGAAAAAAGTGATCAACTGATATATTTTGTCAACTGAGTAGTGAATATCAGAGTTCCTAGTACAATCTGTTAGCTGAGTCGTGAAAAATGTCAAATCTACTCTATCATTTCAGATTGTAAGTCATATGTAAAAGGCAGAACATGTGTTGTTCTATTATGCCTTAGATCTTTGTTTGTAAAAGTAAAAATGCACTTTTTGGATCAAGTATGATACAAAAAGGTTTGATCTCATCCTCTGGAAAAGGATAATGATATCTCAAACAGACGAAGATCTTGAAGATTTGTTCAAACAACTAAGTATGGCTGGCAATCCCATACTTGGTAAAGTCAAATCAAACAGAAGCATGGTGTTGATTAAAGTACAATCATGGAAAGGGAAAGATACTTCTACACGACAGTAGATGTGGGTTTTAATATTTTATATTGTGAATGGGTTGCACTTTTGCAGAAAAGTACAATTATTTTTATCAAACATTTGATTAAAGTAACTTTACTTTTCATCCACTACTTTTATAATTAAAATATTATATTTCCACATCCTCTTTGTCTCTTACCTTCATGCAACCGGATTCACCAAGACTTCTATATATACTCATGCATGGTGGACATGTAACAAAAACACACAGTGAAGTCTCTACTCCACATAAAGAAAATCTCATCAGTTGAGAAATTCGTAGAGTTTAAGCATTGTGTAGAATTAAACTTGTTCATGTGTTGAACACTCTATATACATTAGTTGTTTTAGAGTTAGCTTTTCTATGTGTTAGACAAATAGATTGCCACCTTTTATTGTACTTAGAATTTCCGCTTCTAATACATATAATTCTTGATTCAATATCAATAAGAATTATATAAAAGTATATCAGTGTGTCTTTAAATTTTTAAAAGCTAAAGTTTGTATTCAACCCCCCTTTCTACAAACATTTGTTGTTGTGTACTCAATCTGGGACTAACAACTGGTATCAGAGCAGGTTAGATAATCAATATCTAGATCTGTTTTGCTTACTCTACAACTGTTTCTACCCCTCTCAATGTGGCCTCATCCGCAAACAACATGAATATCTCAAACACTGGGTCCTTAACAAGATGTCCCATGTTTGATGCAGAAAATTTCTCCATGTGGAAAAGTAGAGCACATCTTTTCCTATCCACCCTCGATATCCAAATGCTTGAAATAGTCACTGATGGTCCTTATGTTCTAACATCAGTGTTATCCATTCCATCAGAATCTGAAGGTCAAACCTCTACAACAGAAAGAATCATAACCAAACTCATGCCTGTGGACAGATGAAGATAAGAGGTTGGTTAGCCTAGATGTTAAGGCTAGATCAGCTCTTGTCTCTGCACTACCTAATGAAATCTATCATCAAGTGCTTAACTACTCTTCTACTAAAGAGATGTTAGATACACTCACAGTTGCATATGAAGGGACTGAAGAGGTGAAGGAGAACAAGAAGCTCCTCCTCAACAGAGAGTATGAATTCTTCTTTGCTCAGAAAGGTGAGAGTCTTACACAGACATACACCAGGTTCAACTGCCTAGTTAATGACTTGAAAAGGGCAGACATAACCAAGAGCAACTTTGTTTTGGTGAACAAGTTTCTAGACTCCCTCCCTGAAACATGGGATCACTTTGTCACTGTTCTAAGACATAGTGAGAAGATTAAGGGAATGTCTCTGATTGCTCTCTATGGTAACTTACTAAACCATGGGCAATCAGTCAAACAAAGGAAGTTGTCATCTACGGAGATGAAGGAGGTCATGAAAGCTGCACCAACTGCCCTTGTATCAAGAGATACAAAGATAATAAGCTTTGTAGCTATTGATTCTGGTTCTGATGAAGAAGGAGATGAAGAGGAGAGTGCTAGAGAAAGTGATGAGGAGAATGATTGTGAGGAAAGTAATCTGGAGGAGTTGGTTGAAGGTGTAACAATGTTGGTTAAGAAGTTCAGACCTTTCAAGAAGGGAAAGGGTGTCAAGAGGTTCAGCAAGAGGTCATCAAAGTTTGTCAAGCCCAAATCCACATTTGATGCCTCTACAGCAGAGTGTATAAGTGTGGCAAGATTGGCCACATAGCCAGTGACTGTAAGTCCAAATATAACACTGGTTCTTCATCTGTGCAAAAGCAGGAGGGCAAAATTGATTATGAAGACAAGTATAAGAAACTCCTTGTTGTTGTCCTTGACAAGAAGAAGAAGAAAGCCCAGGGCCAGGTTCTTGTTGCTGAAGAAGAAGATTGGGCAGAAGAAGATCTCTCCTTAGATGAAGATGAGGTGATCTCTGCTCAGTTTTGCATGATGGCCAACAACAATGATGGTAGTTCCTTTGACGAAGACATGAAAAAGGCTGCTAAAGCTTGTTTAACTACCAACTAGGATCCTTCTTCTATGTATCAGGTTAGAAAATTTATTAACTATGATGATAATGAGAAGAATGCCATGTTTGATTACCTGTGTATTGATTTCCAGTCTGCTATTCAAAGAGAGAAGAAGCTAAAACTAGAAGTAGAATCACTAAAGGAAATTTTAATTCTTAAGGATGAGGAACTTAAGCAGATAACAATCTTAAATGAGGAACTAGCTAATCAAAAGATACTTAATGAGAACTTAGTAAAAGAAACTAGTGAAGCAAACAAAAAGTTTAATGACCTCCAAAAAGTAGTAAAGTCTTGGTGTGTATCTGCAGAAAAGACCACTCAGTGTGTCAAAGAGCAGATACCGAAACAAGTTCAAGCTATTATTGGTGGAAATTACTCTAAGGCTACTAACTATGTTGATTCTAATAAGAACCTTAATATCTTAGACAAAGCTGACATTTTGCCACAGACTTTTCACAAAACTGTTAAAGGCAAAAGTGTGTTCACAAATAAGTTTGTTAGAAGCAAGAGTTCCCACTCAAAAGAATCAATTATTCCTTCTGTTGAATCATCCTCTAGTAAGATTTCAGAATGCAAAAATACTAATAACATAAAGTCAAAGGATGTGAGTAAAGGAAAGGTATCATTAGTTGAAACCACAGAGACATTATGTTGTCAAACCTTGAAAACAGATGACTTAAATCTTAGCATTTCACAAACTGAAGAATCATTAGCTAATACTACTCCATCACCTGATAGGTTAGTAGATGATAAATGCTCAGCTGATAACCTGTCAGCTGATCATAGCTCATCTTCTAAACAATCAGTTGATCTAGAAGTAATCAACTCTCTTTCAATAGAAGAATCTATGAGTAAAAAGAATGATGTTCACATTGTTCCCATTTCTGCCACTCCAAAGATTGGTCAAAAACTTTCCAAAAACAAAGATCAATCTAAGGTGCCTGTAAATAATGACCTAAGAAATTTACAGGATAAGCTTCATAAGCTGAATGGTCAAGTTAGTCAAATGATGGCTGATAAGAAATCTCATAGGCATTCAAACCATGTTGTTCAATGCTCCAAGGCCACAAAATCTCAAAAATGTTATAAATGTGGAAGCAAAGAGCATAAGGCATTTGAATGTTCTTTAGAAGGGAATTCAAGACAGCGGACTTGTGATGATAACATAGTCACTCCTCTCATACATAAGAAACCTGAGATGAAGTTGAAAGCTAGGTGCATTCCACAGGGATCCACTAAGTAGTGGATTCCTACTTGTGTCACTAACTCTTCTTTCATTCAAATCTGTGCAGGGTGTTGGTTCTTGGTTTCCTGATAGTGGATGTTCAAGAACCATGACAGGTAACAAGGCTTTGCTCAGTAACTACAAGAAAGAGAAAGGTCCAAGGGTGATCTTTGGTGACAACAACCATGGGCAAACAAAAGGCTATGGTGAACTTCATAATGGGAACCTCAAACTGTCCAAAGTTTCATATGTCAAAGGGCTAAAATATAATCTCATAAGCATAAGTCAATTGTGTGATGGAGATAATGAAGTCCACTTCACAAAGACAGGAGGCTCCATCATAAATAAAGAAGGTAATACAGTGTTTAGTGCCAAGAGAACCAAGGATGTGTATACACTTGACATGTCCTCTCGTGACCCTTCAAAGGAAACATGTTTGTACTCCAAGAATAATGAGGATACAAATTGGCTGTGGCATAAGAGGCTTTCCCACCTTAATTTCAGAAATATCAACAAGTTCAGCAAGGGTGAACTAGTGTCAGGACTACCTTCTCTGACTTATCTTAAGCCTAAACCTTGCACTGCTTGTGAGAAGGGAAAGCAGCATAAGACATCATTTCCATCTAAGTAGGCCTTCTCAATTACAAAACCTTTCTACATGTTGCACATGGATCTCTTTGGTCCTGTTGCAACTGCTAGTATTGGTGGAAGTAAGTATGCTCTTGTATTGGTTGATGAATTCTCAAGATACACTTGGATTTTTTTTCTTAAAGCAAAGAGTGAGGCTGCTGAAGAAATTATCTGTTTTATCAAGAAGATGGAAGTGTTGAATGGAAATTTGGTGAGGAGTCTTAGAAGTGATCATGGAACTGAATTCAGAAATCAAACTCTGGAATCTTTCTGTGATGAGAAAGGGATATCTCAAAACTATTCTGCTCCAAGAACCCCACAACAAAATGGTGTAGCTGAAAGAAGAAATAGAACATTGATTGAAGCTGCTAGAACCATGTTGTGTGAAAGTGGGTTACCATTTAATTTCTAGGCTGAGGCTGTAAGTTGTGCATGTTTCACACAGAACCGGTCCTTTATTATCAAGAGGCACAACAAAACTCCATATGAAGTGCTCAAGGGAAGGAAGCCAAACATCAGCTTTCTGCATATCTTTGGTTGTCAATGTTTCATACTCAATCAAAAAGATCAATTGCAGAAGTTTGCTCCTAAAGCTGATGAAGGAGTGTTTGTAGGTTACTCAGTGATTTCTAAAGCATACAGAGTATTCAACCTCAGAACCAAAGTCATAGAAGAATCCATCAATGTAAGTTTCAATGAAAATGACTTTGTTGCTTCTTGTTCTTCTAATCATGTTTCAGGTGAAGAATTTAATGATCTTATGCAAACTGGAGAAGTTCCTTCAGAGCAAGTAGATCCCTCTCTACCAGCTGCTCATGATATAAATGAACCTGTTCCTATCCAAATTTTTAACCATGTACAACCATCCTCATCCAATCCTATACCTCTACTGAATCATGTGGAAAATGACTCAACATCATTGGATTCCAATTCCATATCACTCATTCCCTCTTCAGTAGAGATACCCACAGATTGCAATAATGAAGTTATATCAGCCACTCAAAATAAACTCATCTCTACTGCTGATAGCCAACATATAACTTCTTCTCCCCAAATCCAAATGAATCCCAATTCCTAAGCAATCCAAAAAGCCTTCAAAGACCTCAAGCACCATCCTCATAATTTGGTGATAGGCAACATAGATGATCCAGTTAGAACAAGATCAAAATCTTACAACATCTGCTTGTATTCTGGATTTGTCTTAATGATTGAACCAAAGAAGGTTGATGAAGCTCTCAATGATCCCTACTGGGTGTTTGCCATGCAAGAGGAACTGGCAGAATTCAAAAGAAATAATGTATGGACTTTGGTACCCAAACCGAAGGATAAATCCATCATTGGAACAAAGTTGGTGTTCAGAAATAAGGTAGATGAAAATGGGCAAATCATAAGAAACAAAGCAAGGCTAGTGGCACAGGGGTATTGTCAAGAAGAAGGTATTGATTTTGATGAAACCTTTACCCCTGTTGCAAGATTGGAAGCTATCAGACTATTCCTAGCCTATGCTGCCTTCAAAAACTTCAAAGTGTTCCAAATGGATGTGAAGAGTGCATTTCTGAATGGAGATATGAAAGAAGAGGTGTATGTAAAACAACCTCCTGGTTTTGAGGAGACAAGCTTACCTGATCATATTTACTTTCTAAACAAAGCTTTATATGGTCTTAAGCAAGCTTCAAGAGCCTGGTATGATACCCTCTCTTCTTTTCTCATTAACAAAGGTTTTACAAGAGGATGCATTGATAGCACTTTATTTATTAGGAAGTACAAAGGTGATGTGATACTTGTGCAGATATATGTAGATGATATAATATTTGGGTCTACTAATTTGGAACTATGCAAAAAGTTTTCTAAACTCATGTCTGATAATTATCAGATGAGCATGATGGGTGAGTTAAACTATTTTCTTGGTTTGAAAATTAAACAAGAGGTTGATGGTATTTTCATTCATCAAACAAAGTATGTCAAAGATTTACTCAGGAAGTTTGATTTTGAAAACTGTTCTTCAATGAAAACACCTATGTCTACTTCTATCAAGTTAGGAAAGGACACTGATGGCAAATCAGTGAACATTACTACTTATAGAGGAATGATTGGGTCACTTTTATACCTCACTGCAAGTAGACCAGATATAATGTTTTCAACATGTCTCTGTGCAAGATATCAAGCAGATCCTAAGGAATCACATCTTGCTGCTGTTAAGGGAATATTCAGATATCTCAAAGGAACTCCTAATCTTGGTCTTTGGTACCCCAAAGACTCAGATTTTGAGTTAGTTGGATATTCTGATTCTGATTTTGCAGGATGTACATTAGACAGAAAGAGTACTTCAGGTGGTTGTCAACTTCTAGGAGGAAGATTGATTAGTTGGTCTAGTGAGAAACAGAATTCAGTGTCAACATCAACTGCAGAGGCAGAATACATTGCTGCAGGAAACTGTGTGCTCAAATTTTGTGGTTACAAAATCAACTACTTGACTATGACATGCAGTTTGAAGACACCCTAATTCTATGTGACAATACAAGTGCAATCTCCATCTCAAATAATCCATTCATGCATTCAAAGACAAAGCATATTGAAATCAGACATCATTTTCTCAGAGATAATGTGCAAAAGAAGAAGGTAACTTTGCACTACATCAATACTGATTTACAACTTGCAGACTTATTCACAAAGCCATTAGATGAAGCAAGGTTCAATTTCCTAATATCCAAACTAGGTATGCTTAATTTTTTATTTTAGAATAGTGGTAATTTAGTTTGTGTTACTTTATAAGTGTTGAAAATTATAAGTTACTTATTTAAGCATATCTAAGTCTTACTTAATTTGTGTAAACTGAGTAACTATGCTCAGCTGATCAAATTTACTCAGCTGATCAAATTTACTAACCTGATCACTTTAAGATAAGAAAGGCATGCTCAGCTAAGTACTTTCCTCAGCTGATACTCCAAATTTTCACTATCAGTTGATGCATTTCTATGATCAGCTGATGGTTCTACACTTAGTAAATTTTCATTTTTTACACTCATTTAATGCTTTTTAACCCTAGTTATTTACACCGTTTGTCAGATTTCATTTAATAGCTAATTAATTTGTTTTCCGTTAGATCTTTTGTCAGTATCTAACGATCTCTGTTAACTAACCTTCAAAAATATCCCACTCTCTCTCATTCACCTTTACCTGTTCAAACTTTCTAAATTCCCTCTCTCTCTCTACAAAGAACTACCCTACCTTCTCTCTCGATACTCACTGTTCATCATCCCTACCAAATGGCCACCTATATTCCAGACCCGACTGTTAACCCTGGTGAGAATGTTGCACCAAATAAACCAATGAATATCACTCCCAACAACATTCTACTCTGCACCACCATCCCTGCCTCGCGAGAAAACCAAGGCTATGAACCAATGGTTCAGTTTCTTCAAGCTCATCCCTTGTTCGAAAGTCTCACTGCTGATCCACACTATATATACCCTACCATTATCGGTGAGCTATGGTACTCCGCAACCTATAACCTAAACAACAACACCATCAACTGCACCCTAGCCCAAGGAAACTACAATCTCCAGATCACCACCGAAACACTTCGTGAAGCCTCTGGTATTCCTCACTTCCCACCTTACACAGCTTTTCTCTCCAGATCAGAAGTTCAAACAGTTTTGCAAACCATCGGCTACAATGAAACTGTAGTGCATGGTCAAGTAAAAGTCTCTGCTCTTGCTCATCCGTGGAAGTATTTGGCCAACGTGGTCATACGTTGCTTTGGTCCAAAATTTGGTAGCCACCATCTCATCAATCAAACCGAGCTTCTTGTGCTCTATGTCATAGTCTTTGGGGTAAATATCGACTTTGCTCAAGTCATATTTTCTGACCTTATTGATAAAATCACTCAGAGCACCAACAAGAAATCATCAAGGTCTTAGGTGCCTTACATTCGATTATTAAGCCTGATAGCTATGAGGGAGATTGGAGAAGATGATTACGTGGACTTAATTGAACATCTTGAGCATATTCCTGTCTCTGCCATGGGTGAAAAGATATTCTACTTTCTTAAGGCAAACAGAGGTCCTCCAATCACTGCCCAAATGCAAGAATTAATAGATGCTGCAAATGACAATGCTGATGCTGATGATGGTGATGAAAATGATGATGATAATAATGGTGATGATGATGCTGATGAAAGCCACACTGGCTCTAATAATGATGATGATGATGTTGGTGATGGTGATGCTGGTGAATTTACTCCTCTCAGTCCAATGGTGTTAAGTTCTCTTGGTGATGATGGTGATGCCCAAGAACAAGAGATTTCTGAGCAACTTCTGGAGCTCATTGACAGAAACAGGCACATCATGTCCCAAGGTAAGGACAGTTCTGACTCTACCTTAGAGGATATTCAAATGGTAGTCCCAACCTTTGATAGCCCATCCTCCTCTCCAGTCCATACACCACTCCAACAGCCAAGATCTAGTGAACCTCATGTGGTCACTAGTTCTACTCCCATTCGTAGCCTCATATATACAAGTTCACCAGAAGTGACTCATTATGAGCACTTTGAGGGAGTGAAATCCACACCTCTGACCTCAACTCCAATTACCCTTCCTCATGTTGAGGGGGAGCAATTGGATGTTGCAACCTTTCAGCCAGTGGATGTATCCTCACAACAGGATACATCTGTAAAAATGGGATATAAGCCGTTAGCTGAGACAACCTCCCAACAGGTTGATCTCATTGAAAGACAGACCTCAACCTAAGGTCATACTGTGTCTCTCCCAATATTGAGTCAGCCTATGCCATTCACATTCTCCGAACAGAATGTGGATCCAATAAGGGATTCCCTGTTATTGAGTACATCCCACACTCAGTCCACTTATCTTGCACCCCTTATCAATTCTATTCTTACACAAGCACAGCCTGCCAATGCTAGTGGTACAAACCAACCACTTGCACAGGGCTCAACACTCTTTCCCAATGAATTTGAGCTTATACACCAAGGCTCAAATGAGGGGACACCAACCTTACCTAATTTCTTTGAACCTATCGCCACTTCTTCCACCTCTAAACCATCTACTTCTACCCAAACAACAAACCTTACCCTTATCCAAACCATAAACCAAAACCTTGATCACCTAACCCAAACCTTCCAAGCATTCCAAACTCAAACCTCTACTCAACTGTCTAGACTTGCAAAAGACATTGAGCTCCTAAAGACCCCACCCCAACCCTTCCCTGCACCCATTGATCTTACCCCCTCCTAAGCAAACTAGACCATCTCTCTACCCTTCTCCCATCTCAATCACCTACTCCTATCCTTCCTCAATCCACTATCTCTTCCCTCAACCAAACCATCTCTAACCTACTATCCCAACTTCAAACCCTACGCCCAATAAACCCAAACATTTATATCCCTATCCTAGATCAACTCCTACCCATGCCTTCCTACCTTAAAGGCATCCTTGATGATATAGAAATCTTAACTGAACAATCCAGAATGAGTCATCTCTCATTATGGAAAGCCATAAAAGATCTCAAGGATGACCTCTCCCTTCAGCTTTCTAAAATTACCTATGTCCCATCCTATACCCCTTCCTCCACCCATACACCTACCCCTGCCCCTACCCCATCCCCAAAGCCAGCTGCAGGTGACTCCCCTCCTCCTTTTGATGATGCCAAAAAGTGGGAGAAATTCTCAAGTTCTTCAAGGGAGGATGATCCTGACTCAGAGGAAATTGATGTTGCTTATTCTGAAACTGCCACAAAAATCTTGCAGCAGGAAGCATCCAGAGCAATAGCTCCTCCTACTCTCAAAAGAAAAGCACCTTCTGAGGGGGAGTAAATGTTTCCTAAACGTTTGAAAAGAATGGCAAACAGGCCAAAGCCTAGAAGGAAAGTTGCTGAGGGTTGCTCTCCTCCAATTACTATAGAGTTTGATTCTGATGATGAGGATGATACTCCATTATCTGACATCCTCAGAAGAAGAAGACAGAGCCCAAAACCATCTGCTCCACTAGTCCAATTGATGTGCGTTTTACGTACTAGTTTTAAATTTATATTTTTACCGAATTATTTACTAAAAATTGCACGAATAGGCAAGTGTACCTAATCGTTTCGTATTATAGTTAGTAAGTCGGGTGTCGAACTCTTGAGGAACGGGAGCTAAACTGATTTTATCAAATTAACTAAGAATTAACTAAAATAAACTAATATAATTGCAAATAAAGACAAATAAAGCAAGTAAATATAAATTAAATGCAATTAACCTAAATTAAGGGAATTTGTTATCAAGATTCAAACTTTATCAACTTAAATGACTACTAACACTACTAAATTACCAAAAACAACCAATTAAGCAAAAAGAAAGCAACTTTGTTGGATTAAACTATCAAATAAAAGGCTTCCCTCCCTAGATTCAATTCCACCCTTTTCAAGTTGGTTTTATAAATCAAAATCAATGCAATGGACAATTAATGAACACTATACCGATTCCTATATTGTTAGACTCTTGATCCGAGTATCCAACTTATCTAATCATGCAATTAACTAATCAATTGGTCATTAAATCAATTAACTAAACAATTAAGCATATTTAAGTTCGTATCTATCAAGATCTAATCTTCAATGATTGATTAAGTTACCAAATCATTCAATTAACACATGAAAGTCATCATATATCAATTCTAACACATTAAAGTTCCTATCTTGATTGTTTAACCCTAGGTTTTGATCAAACACTAGTCAACACTAATTATTGGTCCTAATTAGCATTGATTAAAGTCTTATAAATGGAATTAAAACATGCTAGGATCATTAATTAGACTCGAAAGATAAATATAATGCCATTAAAGTCAAAAAGATATAAAATTAACCAACTTGATAGAGTTTCATCTCCTCTAGGGAGGAAAACAGAAAAACTAGCCTATTACAAGCATAATCAACTTCTGCAAATCAAGATTAAACATTAAAAACAGAAGAGAAGTAGAAAAACCGTAAAAAAGCAAGAATTCCAAGCCTTTAATCTTCAATTGTAGCTTTAATCCTCCAAATCCGAGCTCAAGCCTTCTGGGATGTGTTAAGGGATGTATTTAGCAGAGGAATGTTGGAAGAAATCGAGTGGTTAACCCTTTTTCAGATCTGTAAGTTCATTTAAATAGGATTCTGAAAACAGGGGTGTCGCGCCGCGAAGAGCAAGTTTCGCGCCGCGACGGAGTGTTTTAACCCGATCCCAACTCTTTCAAATTTCTAAACTGCCGTCATCCCATCGCGTCGCGCCGCGACGAGGTTTTTGGTCGCGCCGCGACGTTACGTGGCCAAAAGATAGACCTTATCCGGAAGACCTCGTCGCGCCGCGACGCTTCCTTTGGCGCCCGGATCCATTTTTTCTTGGGCTGGGCCTATTGGGCTTAGCTTTATATTCTCTCCTTTTATTATTTCTCTTTCTTGGGTTCTTTTCTTTTTCTCTTTTCTCTTCTTTCTTTGGCCCAATTATTTTTCTCAACTTATTTTCTCGACTTCTCTTTACTTTCTCGACTATTTGGATATTTCGCCTTTTTAACCTGCAAAACATAAAAGAAACGGTAAACGTATCTTTTTACAATTAAATAAACATTTTTCGGCTAAAACCAACCCGATATCGCATAATATTTATATATATTTAGCGCAATATCAAAATACCCACACTTGAACTTTGCTTGTCCTCAAGCAAATCACAACTCTATCCAGGCTTAAACTTTAAATAATAACACCATTCTCGAAAAATTAAATATAACTTACGAATGTCAAAAAGGTTGATTAAAACAAATCATAACCTATCCTTAGAATTATGCATATACCTATGATTAGATCCTTATTTACTTTCAACCATTCCTAAAGAATATTCCTATCTATATACATCCAATCCTTAATTCAAAAATTGCATTTAAATTTAATTTGGTTAATTTACCTTTTGAAAATCCCCTGACCTCAAGACTTATTGCTGATTTCCAACTTTATTTGCACATATGTTTTCTCTCTTTTCAGCTCTTTTTTATATAAGCCTATGACTTTCTATGGAACCCATGTAGCGAATTCTCAACTCAACCGATCCCAAACCAGTTGGCTTTAGGTGATTAGGTGTAGAACACCCCACAGAGTTTACTAATTCGAGTTCCAAAGGCCATTTATTTGACTTATATATTGTTCTAGCTCTTTTGCAATTTTTTACATTTTTTTGCACATTGGCTTTTTTCACTTTTTTCTTTTTCTAACATATGCTTATAAAAATTGAAAATTCAACTCAGTCTATTTTTGTCAAGCTTAGACTCCAAAAGGGCTTAACCTTATATTTTATTACAGCAATTCAAAAATTAAAGATTGCATACTGTAGACTCGAATTTTTAAAGAATTGGCGAAAAGCCACAAGTACTATGCATAAAAGCTAAATATAACTATGAAATGTTTATAAATAAACAATATTGACAATCTTAAATAATATCTAACTTTTAACTCGAATGATATTAAAATTTTAAATTTAATGCCCAAATACAATCAACAATTTACTACGAGGACAAATAAATTTCAGGCGAGTAATCTTTTTCTAACCCCTACCCCACACTTAAATTGTACAATGTCCCCATTGTACACAATAAAAATAAACTAAGGTAGAAAAAGATTAGAAAAACTCCCTGGGTATTATTAGGCGAATGGAGCAATAAATGATAAGCAATCGCTGAACTGACTGCCAGCATATATGCACACTCCATAGAATAACCAAACATGTTGAAAAATTAAATTACTCATGCACCAAATATTAGACAAATATTATAATTAAAATATATTAAAATTCAGTACATTTACATCACAAGATAAAAGGATACAATTATCATCTCAGTCTTCATCATCCGAGTCGTGACCCGCATTTTCAGACGGCCCCGGCATATGAGTATCCGATTGGAGAAAGTGCGAACGCCAGTCTGGAAATGGGGGCGGGTATGGCGTGAATGGCGGGGGCGGATATCCATAATGGCTAAAGATGTTAGACATACTGGAGTGCATATACGGGTGATTTTGCTCCTGCACCGATAGGCGCGTTTGCAAGTGATCATGATAGTACCCCAGTGTGTCTATTCTCATAGACATATTTCCCATTTGGTCTGAAAGACGTTCTATCGACCCGGATATCTACTGCAGCGAGTAAGGCTGCGGCCCCTCATATGGGGGCCCAGGCGCCTGTCTCCTACGGCGCTGGCGCGACTGCTGCTGCTATTCGGACCCCTGCTCACCCTCTGGCTCAGGCCCAGGACCCTCCACGGGTACAACTCGGTAACCTCCATCATAGGTCCTCTCCAGGACCCGCATTGTCTCTAAGTATCCGATACTCATCAGGCGCGGCTCGTACTGCACCTGCCTCGCCTCCTCCTGCAGTGACAGAATCCCGTACGAACGGGCCAACCTGGTGACAAATTGGCCACCACAGATAGGACTCGCCGGTTTGGATCCAGTAGCCCGGCGAGCGAGATAGAAGGCCAGGTGGAATGGCACGTTGAACAACACGCCAGGAGTCAGAATACCGTATAGAAACATAAGGTCAACTGCTGTGACGTTCTCACCACCTCGGAGATGAGAAATGGAGGTGGAGATAAGACGGTGGAGCAGACGGTGAATCGGAAGGCGGATGCTGCTCTCGACGGCTCTACGTGGCTCGTACCCCCCGTTGGCGATCATCGCCTACATCTCCGCAGGGGAGAAACCCTCGGGCTCATCCCTATCGTAACTCGAAAGGAATTGCTCAAAGAATGGGCTGGTGGCCTCCACGTGCGTGTATAGGCCCATGCGGCGACTGAAATCCGCGAGACTACACTTGCGGCTAACTCCTCCAAGATGGAAGGACAGGAATCGACGATCAGTAACGTCGACGAAGACTGAGCTGAGCTAGACGGTAGAGAAGAACTCTAAACACAACTCTCGGAAAACTGGCTCGCGCAAGCGGAATAACCGCTCCCATGCGTTGCAAGTAAACACTACAGTCCCGTCTACAGCGCGGAACTGTTGGGGCAAAAATCCGAGAAGCTGGTTTGAAAGCCCAACTCCATCAGTGATCTCCCAATCAAGAGAATGGGGGATGTCCACTTCTCTACGAAGATTCTGCTGTAGCCGAGAGGTATAATCAGCGCGCGGTCGGGCAGGCAGAGTCGGCGAAAATACCAATCACGGGTGGTATACCGCAGGGCCTTCTTGAACCACAATCTCTTGCTCTTGACGACCTCTACGTCCACGTCCACGGGCTGCCATAGCTGTGTACAAGGTTAACAAAATCAGATCAGGCCCAAATTATCATAAAACACGCAGAATGCCCATAGATATTCACCAAAAACCATTACAAGGGCAGAAACCCCGGTTTTGGCAAGAACCCATACTCGGAAGATAATGTTGCAGAAAAAGAGATGATAAAAACGAGTGAAACGTAGATGTACGACGCATGAGTGTTTAGAAATGATATATTAACAAGACTCAGCAGATTAATCATCAAGAACTTGAAAAAAATCAGATTTAATTTCGGGTTTTAAAAACCTTAACTGTTCTTGAACGCAGATCTTGAAATTTCACATGCATGGCAGTAAATAATCGCTTTAGATATGAATCTTGAAAGATTTTAACATGATAGTAGTAGAATAGTCAAGAAATCGAGAAACCCAAGAAATTAGTTAGATACGGTGACTGGAATTAACAAGAAAATGTAATGCAGGTGGAGAAACACTTACTATCTTGTTAGATGGTGAAGATTTCGCTCACAAATAAGTAAATCCGACGTTAGAACCTTGAAAACCGGAGAAAATATGATTGTAGCGTCGTGAGAATGAAGTTTTCGTGTGGAGAAGACGACTGGAACAAACTCTCTTTAAAATGGCCAGATTCCTCGTCTCGTCGTGACAAATATGAGTATAGAGCCGCTATGGCACGTGGAAAAAGAGGGTTGGACCGACACTGCAACGTCGCGCCGCTACGGAAACACGTGTCGCGCCGCTACGACGTGTGGCGAAAAAGTGATGATTCTGAAAAAGCACGTGTCGCGCCGCTACAGGTAAACGCGTCGTGTTGCTACGCTACGTGGCAGCAAATGGCTGGGTTCTGAAAAAGGCTCGTCGCGCCGCGACAGATTAAGTTGTCGCGCTGCGTTGACACGTGGCCGGCGCTGGAGTGACGGGTAGAAGTCTCATGTCGCGCCGCGACATATAGCGGTCGCGCCGTTACAAGGCCCTATTCCACATTTGCTCGTTTAGAGATCTCGCGCGCGGGATTCGACAACGGATAGTTCCGACGGCTCAAAATATCAGATATGAGTGTGTATGAAGATCGGCTAAGGCTAGGAATCTCGAAAAACAACAAAACGAACGAAAAACGAAAACAAAGGAAATCCTAACTCATTTTCGTAGGAATCACGGTTGCATTTAGTGTATGTAACAAGCCTTTAAACCCCTCGGTAGCCCGAGTGGACGAGTTACAGTCTCGTGAGGGTTTCTAGTCAACACACCCACAAAGTTGGAATACGGGGTGCCTCCCGAAAGCGCTTCTTTAAACGAGTCTTTAGTTGGACTCTACCCCATACTTAGGGCTTTAGTACGGCGAGGTCGATATCCTCACCTTCCCTTTTTTCGGGCATTGCTTCCAAGTAATGCTTTACTCGGTGCCCGTTGACTTTGAAGGTAATTCCCTTGGAATCAAGTAGTTCGATTGTGCCGTATGGGATCACCTTACTAACCACGTATGGGCCGTACCATCGGGTTTTGAGTTTTTCAGGAAACAACTTCAACCTAGAATTGAATAGAAGAACTTTATCGCCAGGTTCGAAGTGTTTGATTTCTTTCAGACGTGCATCGTGCCATTTTTTCGTACGATCTTTATAGATCAATGAATTCTCGTACGCTTCGTTTCGTAATTCATCTAACTCGTTTAGCTGTAAGAAACGGTTGGCACGTGCCTTATCTAGATCAGGATCGCATGCCTTTAATGCCCAGTATGCCTTATGCTCTACCTCGACTGGAAGGTGACATGCCTTTCCGTAGACTAACCTAAAGGGAGTAGTACCTAAAGGAGTCTTATAGGCAGTCCTAAACGCCCAGAGTGCGTCATCGAGTTTATCTGCTCATTCCTTACGATTCCCGTTCACCGATCGTTCTAGAATTCGTTTCAGCGCGCGATTGGTAACCTCGGTTTGCCCGCTCGTTTGCGGATGATAAGGCGTTGCAAATCTATGGTTCACACCATATTTCTGCAGCGCTTTCTCCATTAGGCTGTTTGCGAAATGCGTACCCCTATCATTGATCAAGGCTTTAGGGATACCAAACCGAGAGAATAGCTTCTTTAGGAATTTCACTACGACTCGGGCATCGTTAGTGGGTAAGGCTTGTGCCTCGGCCCACTTCGACACATAGTCGACAGCTACTAGGATATATTTATTTCCGCGGGATGAAGGAAACAGACCCATAAAGTCTATACCCCACACATCGAAGATTTCACAGACTTGGATGTTGTGTTGGGGCATCTCGTTCCGGGAAGATATATTACCGGCCCTCTGACAGGCATCACACTCCTTTACGAGGGTGTGTGCGTCTTTAAAGATGGTGGGCCAATAAAATCCGGCTTCAAATACCTTCTTTGCGGTGTAGACCGCACCGTGGTGTCCCCCGGTGGGCCCACTATGGCAATCCCTCAGTATTTCCCTCGCCTCATCTCCCAAAACGCATCTCCGGATGATGTTGTCTGCGCAGTGTCGAAATAGATAGGGTTCATCCCATAAATAGTACTTCACATCTGCCATGAATTTCTTCTTTTGTTGATGTGTCATACCTTTCAGAAGAACCCCTGCAGCCAGATAGTTCACGAAGTCTGCAAACCAGGGAGGTTCATTGCTGACCTTCATGAGATGCTCGTCTGGGAAGTTGTCAACAATGTCTGACTCTCGTAATTCGTCAAGATATGGGTTTTCTAATCTAGACAAATGGTCGGCTTCCATGTTTTCTGCTCCTTTCTTGTCCCTGATTTCGATGTCGAATTCTTGCAGAAGCAAGCCCCATCGGATAAGCCTAGGCTTGGAGTCTTGTTTGTCAAACAAGTACTTCAAAGCAGAATGATCAGTGAAGATGATAGTTTTGGATAGAATCAGATAAGATCGGAATTTATCAAAGGCATAAACCACAGCTAGGAGTTCTTTCTCAGTAGTAGTGTAGTTCTCCTGAGCTGGGTTCTTGGTTTTACTCGCGTAATGAATCGGTTGGAAGCAATTATTAACCCTTTGGCCTAGAACTGCCCCTACCGCGTAATCGCTGGCATCACATATAAGCTCAAACGGCAGGGTCCAGTCTGGAGCAATCATGATCGGGGCAGTAGTGAGTTTCTCCTTTAATGTATTAAAAGGCGTTAAACACTCGTCGGAGAACTTGAATTTAACGTCTTTTAATAGGATTTGTGTTAGAGGCCTTGTGATTTTTGAGAAATCTTTTATGAAGCGGCGATAGAATCCCGCGTGGCCTAAGAAACTCCTTACCCCTTTCACATTAGTAGGCGGTGCTAATTTAGAGATAGTGTCTATCTTAGCTCTATCCACCTCTATGCCTGCTTGTGAAACTTTGTGTCCTAACACTATGCTTTCACGTACCATGAAATGGCACTTTTCCCAGTTTAGCACAAGGTTGGTTTCTTCACAACAGGCGAGCATTTTGTCCAGATTAGATAAGCACGAGTCGAAAGAATTTCCGAATACCGAGAAGTCGTCCATGAAATCTTCCATGAAATCTTCCACCATATCGTGGAATATGGCGGTCATGCATCGTTGGAAGGTTGCTGGGGCATTACACAGACCAAACGGCATCCTCCGGTAAGCAAACGTCCCGTATGGACATGTGAAGGTCGTCTTTTCCTGGTCCTCAGGTGTGATGGGAATCTGGAAGTAACCAGAGAACCCATCTAGGAAGCAATAGAATGCATTACCAGAAAGACGTTCAAGCATTTGATCTATGAATGGGAGGGGAAAGTGGTCCTTACGAGTGGCATCATTTAATTTTCGGTAATCAATGCACACTCGCCAACCAGTGACAGTTCTGGCAGGAATGAGTTCATTCTTTTCGTTAGTTACCAATGCCATCCCTCCCTTTTTAGGAACCACGTGGATTGGACTAACCCACGGGCTGTCTGAAATAGGATAAATCATACCAGCGTCTAAGAGTTTGACAATTTCTTTCTTCACAACCTCTTGCATTTTAGGATTTAAACGGCGCTGAGGTTGGACTACCGGTTTGGAATCATCTTCCATGAGGATCTTATGCGAACAGTATGATGGATTGATTCCTTTGATGTCGGAAATGGACCAGGCGATCGCATTTTTCCGTTGTTTCAGGACATCGACAAGTTGGATTTTCTCAGATTCGGATAGTGCCGATGATATGATCACGGGGAATGTAGAATTCTCCCCTAGATAGGCATACTCCAAGTGTGGAGGTAATACCTTGAGCTCAGGAGTAGGACTCGAGAGTGGAAGTGCCTCCTTGGATATGTCAGGAGGTTCTGGATCCTCCTTTACTTCAACAGCCTCTATGTGCGATGATGCAACCTGTCGCGACGCGTTCATCGCGTTGCGCGCCGCGACGGCTGAAAATCCTGCACATCAGAACTCGGCTCTGGCCCTTCTGCCAGCAGCCTCTCCAACTCCTCCCGGTCTCTCTCAGCATCCAAGAGACTTTCCCCCAGTGGCATCTGCCCTTCATCTCCATGTGTGTCGAACTTCTGCAGCTCGCTTTCAAGAAGGATATCAACTATATCCACAAAGAAGGCAGAATCATCACAGATTTTGGAATGTTTCATGGATTTATCAATCCCAAATGTGATAGCATCTGTGCCTACCCTAAGTGTCAGTTGTGACTCGTGAATATCAAATAATGCACAAGCTGTACTCAGGAAGGGTCTGCCCAAGATGATGGGAACTGTATCATCCTCCTCCATATCTATAATGATAAAGTCCGCAGGAAAGATGAATTTGTCTACTTTGACTAGCAAGTCCTCCACTATCCCGCGTGGATAGGTGACGGACTTGTTTGCCAGATGTATAGCTGATGTTGTGCACTTATATATATGAAAAATGATTTGAAATAAAACGGAAATACTAGACTAAACTACACACCGGGCAGTGAACCCATCGTATAATAGTAAAGTGTTTGTAAGACCGAGTGTCGAACCTCAAGGAAGCAAGATGAAATCTCAATACTAGGTTGTCGTCATTAATTAATCTATGATCAAATGTTTATATTCCTAAAGTTAACAATCAAAACAAGCGAGATAAAAGAGACGAGATATTTTTTTTTAGAACTTTTCGATTTGAGAAGGAAGTACTACTAGACTCGATTACAAATAGAGTTAATTGACAAGGATTTGATAAATTTGATGGGCAAGAAGTTAAAGCATCTAAACACTTCAAATACTAAATAAAATCAAACAAGAAGGTCTCCTTAGAATGATTTTACAAGATACAAGGAGTGACTAGAATCTACCACTTTGCAAAAACATTCAAGCAAGGATTTAGTGTTGTATTAAACACGTTCAATAACAAAGTTCTCCGTTAATTAAACAATCAGTTCTTGAAAACTAACCCCCGAAGTTCTCCAAAGTAGCCAATTTCACAAGAATCAACTTTAAAGATATTCCAACACTTGACTAATCATAAGATAGGCATTTCAAAGTCAATTTTATCAACAAATTACTCAAACAATGGTGAAAACCCAAACCCAAGTGTAAATTCTCACAAATTGGGCATCACAACTAGAAGTAATTGCAAGGAAACCAAGAACCAATCAACACAATATGTCTATTACATCAATTAGTCAAGGAAATTTGAGGAAAAACATGAATTCAAGCAATTTGAGAAGAAACCCTAGCTTGAAGCTTCCATTAATGGTGGAATTTGGGGAAACCCACAAAAATCCCAAATCCAAGTCAATAACCTACTTGAATCTCATCTAAGAGCACTAAAATTAACTACTCCATGCTAATTATCACGAAATCTAAGCAAACAAAACGGAAATTGAAAGGAAACATGAAAGAAAGCTTAAACCCTTGAAGAACTCAATAGAGAAGATGAAGAAGATGCTCCCAAGTCAAGATCCAAGCTCCAAATCTTGTTCTCTTCGGATGTCTCCTTAGAAAATTCGACTTGAAACTCTGAAAATTGTGCAGAAAAATCGCCTCCCCTCAGGTTCTAGGGCTGGAAAACGGGTTCTTTGAAAAGGGGGAGAAAAAAATGCTTAAATATGCCATCAGCGTCTGGCACATGTACGGCCGTACATCTCACTTTACGAGGCCGTACAAACGGGTCTGGAACATGATTTTTCCATTTCTTCTTAATTTTGGGGATTTTCTTTCCTTTTGCTATGGATAATCATTAAAAGACATGAGATATCAAAAATAATGAATTAAGTATCAATTAAGACTAATTTACTCATAAAACCATATAAAACGACCGGATATCGCCCCGAAATAACTATTCAATTTGGGCGATATCAAAGATTCCCACACTTAAAGGTTGCTTGTCCCTAAGCAACTCCCAATTTCACTAAAATGCACTCAATTATTAGAAGAACTAAACCTAACACAAACTAAAGAACTAAACAAGGTGACTAAAGGATTATCTCAATGCAATCATAGATTTCAATAGATTAAAGTAACAAACTTGATAACAAATTAACCAAACATGCCAAAACCCATATTGAATATAATTTGTCAAAAAGTAAAATCCGGGATAGACAAATCAAATAAGGATTAAAAGTGTATCCATATCAGTTAGCTCCCACATTGAACTCACAAGACTAGAATCGAGATAAGACAAACTTGTTAAGAACACTTAGACAAACCCCCCTTTGCTCAAAAGATCTTGGATGTTGGATGAATTACCACAATTTGTCTTTTTGATCAAAATCAGCTTACTTCAAAGGAAAACCTCAAAAACCTTGGTAAAAACCAATTATTCGATGTTTTTAAGGCCCCGCAATCAATTCTAGCATTTCGGCAATTGCCAATTATTCGGTTGATAGAGTTAAAATCAATTGCTTCCATATTATGCTTCACACCCGCTATCCATTTTAGGCCTTATTGATTCGCGATGGCAAAATGCCAATTATTAATTGCGATGGCATAAATGCCATTTATTGATGGTTTTCAACTTCAAGCGGATGAAAAGGTCTAATATGGAACCTAATCCGAAAGCGTCAAAATTTCTCAAGAACAAAAGGTGAAAATAGAACCAAAATCCTCACTTTATATCTACAAAGGGGGTATGATAGATCGCATAGTAATTTTTTTAGCACTCAAAACAGTCAAGCAGTCTAACGAAGAAGAGACTAGTGAAAGAATTCATCAAAATCCGTAAAAGATTTGAAAACCCGAATACACAATGACTTGAATTTAATGTAGGGAATTTGGCAAAAATGGAAATTTGAGATCGAATTAAATACTAAAATCAAATTGATCTAAATGATTAACAATTGAAAAAGAGTCCTAAGTCACTTATTACAACGGAGACTAAGAACACCTAATTTTTTTTATTTATTTTTTTTTTGTGTTTTTGTTTTAATAAAAACAAAAAAATGAGTGATTTTGAGTAAAAATAAGGATTTCCAAAAGGGACAACAAACAATGTGGTAACTACTCCCCTTCCCACACTTGAGGTAAACATTGTCCTCAATGTTTGAAAATGAAATGGACAAAAGTGAAAGGAAGCAAGGAAAAAGACAAGAACTTCCCTGATCTTCAATTTCTGCCAGACTGAATGGACCAGGAAACCGAGCTGAACTGAATGCCAGCAAGAACCTTGAGCAGCCTGACCAAACATGGCACATAAATCAGCAAAATGATCAGGTCACAACCACAACAATCATAGATATATATATCAAGAGAGTGTGCAAAAGAGGGTGCAGGAGTGTGGTGTGGTGATTGTGTTTAGATACATGACCAAGTAGTAAAAATAGCAGAAAAAAAGGCAAAAGAAGGAGTCTTTAATAGATGCCATAAAAATGTCATGCGTCAGCGGAAGAAGCATCATTGGACTGAGCACTAGGCGTGACAGCAGGTGTGGCCGATGGATCAACAGTCGGGTCAATGGGATGTCCAATCTGTTCATCAGATGAAGATGCTAAAAATGTGTCGATACCCAATCTGGCGGCAATTAATCCGACTACCCGACCAATTTCTGCGATATAACGGTCATCATAACGAGGAGCTGACTCGTGAGGGCGGCGTGATGTGTGCATGGAGGAGTCTGCGGTGAAGAAGGAGGCACGAGCGTGAGGGGATCCAGGTGTGGCATCAGCATCCGGGACTGCATTACATTCGGCACCATTGTCTGAAAGTGTGGCTTCAGGTGAGGATTTTGAAGAGTTTGTCAATCTGAACCTGCCATTATACTTCTCTATGAAGTTGTTCCGAAGCATCCATGCCTCGTC
Organism: Dittrichia graveolens; assembly: GCA_038502395.1. Taxonomy (NCBI): domain Eukaryota; kingdom Viridiplantae; phylum Streptophyta; class Magnoliopsida; order Asterales; family Asteraceae; genus Dittrichia; species Dittrichia graveolens. The sequence goes on from JARJIL010000009.1 coordinate 19,338,533, forward strand.
AAGAAGTCGGATGTCGGTCTTTTTCTCATAACGGGAGAGGGGAGCTTGATAGTGTTGTGCAAGGACAGTGATAATTCCAGCACCAAAACAGTCATTGGTTTGTTTTCCTGAGCGATATTTGTTGAAGAATTGAGCTAAAGCAATCGCCACATTGCAAGGGGTGTTGTTGATGAGGCAGTATAGGTAGAAGATATCGGATTTAGTGACTGCCGCTCCTTTATTACCCCGTGCATCCACTGTGCTAGCAATTATCTTGTAAAGGATTCGGTGGATGGTGCTGTTTAGACAACTAGCCTTCGTTCGGGATGGGGTAAAAGTGGTAGAAGATATTGTGTTCCAGAAGTCTAATGCCGTGGTTGGTATGGATTCAGTCCATTTAAACAAGGCATTGTTGAATTCATCAGATGCGATTTCATCACGGGTGTACAAAGTGGTGGCTTCAGCCCATTCAGCAATAGAGATCACGTGGGGTTTGTTGTGTAAGCGAAAAGTGATTGCCCCGTCCTTGTTATATGGTGTATCGGTGTTGTGTAACTCAAAGGATGCAATAAACTCTCTCATCAGCTCCGGATAGTATGGTTGATTGATTGACAACAACTTCATCCATGGTGGTGTAAGGAATGGTAGTATCTGATCAGCAATGTTAATTTTCCTCAGAAATTCAAAATCCAGTATCACAGGCGGTTGAATCCCATATCCCTTAACTGCTTTCAAGCTCTTTTTGTAACTAACGGCATGTTTACACAGCATTAAGTTTCCAGTAGAGTTAGTATCCTCCCGCTTTCGTTTAAGTGCCGGTTTCTTTTTTGGTGTAGACATCTGAAAAACAGAAACCCAAACAGAAAATCAAACTAAGCCTAAGAAAACAACAAGCTTAAAACACTTGGAGCAACAAGTAGAAGCAAACAAAGAAGAAATAAACCCAAAAACGAACACTAACAACTATCTAAACAGAAAGGGACACGAAAACGAACCAAAAACGAGAAAAAATAACTAAACATGAGCAAACAAACACTAAGATACGAATTAAACTATACTATACTAAATATTAAACCCCTAGAAGCAAAATTAAGCAAAAGAAACTAATTAAAGAAGAGGACTTAAAAATGGGCAGAATGTTTTGTACGGCCTGTGAATCCAGATGTACGGCCGTACAAAAGGTGCAGTGTGCCTTTGTAAAGAACTGATGCACAGATTGGCAAAAATGGTTCCCAAATTCAGTTTTAGACTCAACAATTTACTTGAATCAAACAAGCATATGATTAACCAGGTAATACCAATTTTCAAAGACCAAAACCATCAGCTTGGTAATATACTTGCATCAATCAGAAATACCACATTATACTTTCAAGTTCCACAAGATTCAAACGTTAAATTTCATGGAAGTAACATACTCGACATAGATTTCCCATAATCAGAACAGAAATCGACAACCCAATTATGAAGTCACTAGTATTCATGAACCCCCATTCGATTTCATCAGTACTTAGAAGCTCAAGCAAAGCAAGCAACTTATGATTTTTCAATGAATCAGAACAAATCCACTCAGAAACACAAATCATATTTTCAAGTTCGGAGAAATATCAGAGCAGTTAGCACAATGGATCCTATATCATCGAATTCAAAACAGAAACCAACCACACAAACATGAATTACGGATGTCATTGAACTCAATCGAGTCTAACAACAAAGCTCGAGAAACAAGTAATAATTTTGGTGTATCTACCTGTAACTTGAGATCAGGGAAGTGAAAATCTGTGTACCTTGATTTTTGAAATCGAAATGTACAGAAGAGTGATGAACAATGAAGCACTTGTGGTTCGATTTCATAGAATTGTGGATGAACTGGTGGTGGTTCGGAGATACAAGGAAACCGTAGGCGTCGATCGAAGTCGGCTAGGGGATTAGGGCAGAAAATGGTGACTTAGATGGTAAACTGAAAGCGGCGTATGTACGGTAGGCGAGCGGTGGTTGAAGTTGTCGTAGATGTTTGGTGACGGTGGTGTTAGGTTGCGAAGGCGGCGGTGGTAGGTGGAGAACAGACTTCAGAGTCGGTGTTGGTGTCGATTAGGGTTTAGGTCAGAGAAAGAAGAAGCGATGGCGGCGATGGTAGGTAGCGATGGTGTTGCTCGATCTTTGTGGGCATCAGAGGTATTGGAAATGGAGTGGTGGTCGGAGCTGCAACCGACGGCGGCGGCGACCCTTGGTGTAGCAGTGGTGGCCGACGAGAGCAGGGGTGGGACGGTGGCGGCGATGGTAATTTTGAAAGGGGTGTTGACTGCAGTAAAAATTTAGAAGGTGGGAGAGTAAGAAACTAGGTTTAGGGTAATTTGTGAAATTGGATGAGATGTATTGGGTAAATGGGATTTGGGCTGAAGAGAAGAGTGTAGTTGGTTAATAAAAATGGGCTTGAAGTGTTGGGTTTAAGATGAGCATTGGGTTCCAACTGATTGAATGGGCTTGGCAAAAGGATGTGAGTTTACAAATTGGTAATGAGGAATGAAGGTTTAACTGTTGTTGTTTTTAATTAATTTTTTTTTATCTTGTATTTTATATATTTTTTTGTATTTTCTAATTTGAAAAATATATTAAAATATATTATTCATTTATTTATGTAACAAATTTGAAAACTAGGGAACGAAATTGAAAAACATAAAACGACTTTGGTATGATGTGGTAAGTTATGAAAACGAGTCACTCGATTGACCCGACCTTCTCGGGGTATAACTTGCTTACCTCAATTGTTGTAACCATGGACGGGTCACCAAAGTAATGTTTGACACGATGACCGTTTACCTTAAACGTCTCCCCACTAGTAGATGATAACTCGAGTGTACCGTACGGATATGCCTCGACAACGGTGAATGGTCCCGACCACCTTGACTTAAATTTCCCTGAAATCAACTTCAAACGTGAGTTAAACAAAAGAACTTTATCACCCGGGACATATGGTTTTGTTTCCTTAAGGCGTTTATCGTGCAACTTTTTCATTCGGTCCTTGTAAATCCGAGAGTTCTCATAAGCCTCATCCCGAATTTCATCAAGTTCTAACAATTGTAAAGCTCTAAATTCACGGGACTCATTCAAATCTAAATTTGCAACTTTTAAGGCCCAAAATGCTTTTTGTTCAAGTTCAATAGGAAGGTGACATGCTTTTCCATAAACAAGCTTATATGGGGTAAAACCGATGGGCGTTTTAAATGCCGTACGAAATGCCCATAAAGCATCATCTAACTTGTCGGTCCATTCCTTCTTATTATTACCAACCGTTTTTTCTAAAATTCTTTTCAAACCTCGGTTAGTATTCTCAACTTACCCACTAGTTTGTGGGTGATAAGATGTTGAGAACTTGTGATGAACACCATATCTTTTCAAAACTTTTTCCAATTGTGCGTTTGCAAAATGTGTCCCCCGATCACTAATTAAAGCTTTTGGGGTACCAAATCTCGAGAAAAGCTTTTTGAGAAAAATCACAACAACTCTAGCATCATTAGTAGCCAAAGCTTGGGCTTCTACCCACTTTGAAACATAATCAACAGCTACTAATATGTAACGATTACCCTTCGATGGGGGGAATGGTCCCATGAAGTCGATGCCCCAAATATCAAAAATTTCGCAAGCTTGAATAGTTGTGAGGGGCATCTCGTCTCGAGAGGATATATTTCCAACCCGTTGACAAGAATCACATGATTTAACCAAACGGGTTGCATCCTTGAAAATAGAAGGCCAATAAAACCCCGCTTCGAATACCTTTTTAGCGGTGGTATTCGGTCCATGATGCCCACCACTTGGTCCACTATGGCAATGGTTAAGAATGGTCTTTGCTTCTTTAGCATCAACACATCGCCTCATTATTTGGTCGGCACAAATTCGAAAGAGGTAGGGATCTTCCCAAAAGTAATGACGCGCATCTTTTAAAAACTTTTTTCTTTGTTGATGCGTCCACCCATTTGGAATATTCCCGCCAACCAAAAAGTTTGCAAAGTCGGCGAACCAAGGGGTGTCATCTTTTACCTCGGTGAAAAAGAGCGATTCATCCGGGAAATGCTCCTTAATTTGATGCTCCAATCTTGACTTTTCCTTGTCATGCTCCAATCTTGACAAATGATCCGCCGCTACATTCCCGGCCCCCTTTTTGTCCTTTATCTCAATATCAAACTCCTGCAACAACAAGATCCAACGGATTAGTCTCGGTTTAGCATCTTGCTTGCTTAATAAAAACTTTAATGCCGCATGATCCGTATAGACAATGGTTTTAGATAACACGAGATAGGATCTAAATTTATCAAAAGCAAACACAACGGCAAGGAGCTCTTTCTCGGTGGTGGTGTAGTTTGATTGGGCTTCATTCATTGTCTTGCTTGCATAATATATGGGCTGAAAATGCTTGTCTCGTCTTTGTCCAAGAACGGCTCCCAATGCAAAGTCGCTAGCATCACACATTAATTCGAAAGGAAGGCTCCAATCGGGTGCAACCATGATAGGGGCGGAAGTGAGCTTAGCCTTCAAAAGATCAAACGCTTCAACACAATCGTTAGTAAAATCAAACACAACATCCTTTTCTAACAAACGTGTCATGGGTCTTGCGATTTTTGAAAAATCTTTAATGAAACGACGATAAAAACCCGCATGACCCAAGAAACTCCTAATCGATTTCACATTGGTGGGATAGGGAAGATTCGCTATGGTGTCAACCTTTGCTTGGTCAACCTCTATTCCCACACTTGAAATTTTATGACCGAGAACTATTCCTTCCCGGACCATAAAATGACATTTTTCCCAATTTAACACAAGATGAGATTCCTCACATCGTGTTAACATTTTGTCTAAACGGGAAAGACATATATCAAAAGTGCTACCAAAGACGGAAAAGTCGTCCATGAACACTTCCATACAACTTTCAATCATGTCGTGAAAAATAGCCACCATGCACCTTTGAAAGGTAGCCGGGGCATTGCATAAACCAAATGGCATGCGTCTATAGGCAAATGTACCGTAAGGACAAGTAAAAGTGGTCTTTTCTTGATCCTCGGGAGCAATTGGGATTTGAAAATATCCCAAAAATCCGTCTAGAAAGCAATAAAATTCATTACCGGATAACCTTTCAAGCATTTGGTCAATGAATGGCAAAGGAAAGTGATCCTTTCGAGTTGCATGGTTGAGCTTCCGGTAGTCTATGCAAACTCTCCAACCCGTTACCGTCCTTGTAGGTATCAATTCATCTTTTGAATTCTTGATCACTGTCATTCCACCCTTCTTCGGGACCACTTGTACCGGGCTAACCCATGAACTATCTGAAATCGGATAGATAAGACCCGCATCAAGCAACTTGATTACCTCTTTTTTCACAACTTCTTGCATATTTGGGTTAAGTCGCCTTTGATGTTGAACAACCGGTTTCATATCCTCCTCCAAGAGTATCTTGTGAGTACAAAATGATGGATTCAAACCTTTGATATCCGAAAGTTTCCAAGCAATGGCCGACTTATGCTTTTTCAACACCTCAATCAAACTTGTTTTTTCATCAATCGTCAAATTCTTGGCAATTATCACCGGGAGTTAAGACATACCATGGAGATAAGCATATTCAAGATGCTCGGGTAATGGCTTTAACTCCAACTCGGGTGGTTCTTCAATGGATGTTTTCAACTTGTTTCCTTTCTCCAAGTTCAACACTTCTACTTCTTCAATTACTTGAGATGAATCAAAATTTAAAAGTTGCTCTAGTTCTCGAATGTCACGTTCCGGATCAAAAGGTTTATCTTCAAATCCCATGGAAAAATCTTCCAAAAGATCATCTTCACAAATTTGGGTGAGAACAGGGGTGGTACGGCCGTACCAGTCAGTTGTACGGGCCGTGCAAGCAGGTACCTGATGGTTTTTTTCAACTTCCGAAATTCCAGTGGGGTTTGTACGGCTATAAGTACGGCCGTGCAAATCCTTCAGTGGCCAAAATTCATGATTTTGACTTTCTGGGTCAACTTTTGTGCATAACCAAATCATTTTCTCAGCAAGTTTTTCCACTTTATCCATATCCTCCACATCAAAATCATCATCATAACCTTCTTCAAACTTAAATTGTGAAGTATCCATATAGTAAAGTGTGTCATCTTGTCTTGAAGAGTATTTCAAAGACTTCGTAAGGTCAAAAACCACTTCTTCATCACCAACTCGAAGTGTGAATGTCTTACCAAAAACATCAATCAATGCTCGTGCTGTGGCAAGAAAAGGTCTACCCAAGATAAATGGCACTCGACTATCTTCATCCATGTCGAGAATAACGAAATCCACCGGAAAGATAAACTTATCCACTTTCACAAGCATATTTTCCACAATACCCCTTGGAATTTTGATCGATCGATCGGCTAATTGAATGCTCATTTGAGTAGGTGCCAACTCACCTAGCCCCAACTTTGTAAATAAAGAATAAGGCATAAGGTTTATACTTGCACCGAGATCGGCAAGAGCATTAGTTACCTTAAAATCACCAATAACACATGGAATTGTAAAACTACCCGGATCTTGAATCTTTGGTGGTAGTTTGTTTTGTACAATCGCCGAACACTCCTCATTCATTGGAATATTAGCAAGTTCCTCCAATTTCTTCTTGTTAGTGCACAATTCCTTGAGAAACTTAGCATATTTTGGCATGTGTGCCAATGCTTCCACCAATGGAAGGTTAATATGCAATTGCTTAAAAAGTTCCAAAAATTTACCATATTGAGCTTCAAACTTATCTTTTCTAAGACGAGAAGGATAAGGAAGAGTCGGGACATACGGTACTTCGTGAGCTTGTAGGTTGCACTTTGTCCATTGACTTCTCCGAGTCTTCGACAACTTCTTCTAAGACAAAAGGTGAATCATGAGGTAAAGTTTTGACAATCCCGGTTGTTTTCCCTCCTCTTGTAGTTACCAAAACAGCTTCATCTTCGGTTGAACAATCTCCATCTTCCACTTTGACACTCCCATCCTCATCACTTGAGTATATAACATTGACATGATGTTGGGGGCCTTTTTGCTTAGGATTCACCTCGGTATTGCTTGGCATCCCACCATAAGGACGTTTAATTAGCATCTTTGAAATTTGACCCACTTGGTTCTCAAGGTTGTGAAATGAAGCTTGAGTATTTCTCAATTGGTTATCAACTTGTTGATTTCTTACCTCTTGAGCCTTGTCTTTAGCTTCTTGAGCAACCAAAAATTTCTCCATTAAATCCTCCACTTTGCTTTTCTTTTCCTCCACTTGAGGTGTAATGTTGGCATTGAATCTATACGCGGGTCCTTGACCGGGGTGGATATTGGCGGTATTGGTTTTGGGTTGGGCGATATTGATTTTGGTGTTGGAAAGATGGATTTTGCTGCATAGGGTATTGGTGTTGAAATTTTTGTGCGTTTGGGTTGAAACCGGGCGGGGTTAAGTGTTGGGCATTGTTTCCTTTGAATCCGGGGTATGGGTGGCTTCTTTGTTGTTGGTTAAAACGGTTTCCATAGGGTGCTTGGGGGTTAAAATTCTGCCTTGCTAAGTTTGGATCTTCAATAACGTCACCCGAAGATAGCATAACTTGCTCATTTTGTTCAAAGAATGCATGACATGAACCAATATCATGTGGTCCTCCACACCATTCACAATTATCCACAAAAATTTGATTTCCCACTTGATACATCTCTTGAGCAACATGAGAAGTACCGGATGGTTGTGGCTTGGAAAATTGATTAAACTTTTCGTTTAGCTTTTGCAATTGTGAAGTAATACTAGCCAACTCACTTGATCCCATCATATTTGAAGAGTAGGATGCACAATCGTTCATAGCCATCTCATCAATCATTTTATGAGCAAAAGAAGCGGTTTTGTTCATGATTGTTCCCCCGGCCGCCACATCAATGGATTGACGACTTCCCAAGAATAAACCGTTATAGAAAAGTTGGATTTGATCACTCAAGCTAACACCATGGTGTGGGCATGATCTCAAAAGCTTCTTGAATCTTTCCCATGAGTCATAAAGTGTCCCCCCTTCACGTTGTCTAAAGTTGTTGATGTCGTTCTTCAACTTTGCGGTCTTTGCGGGAGGAAAGTACCTTTTCATGAATCTTTGTAATAAATCATCCCAAGTAGTAAACGAGTTAGGGGGTTGAGCTTCTAACCAATCTTGGGCTTTTTCACGTAGAGAAAATGGGAACAATCTTAGGCGAATGGCATCATTTGGTACTTGTTGAATCTTGAACATATCACAAATCCTCAAAAACCGTGAGATGTGAGAATTAGGATCTTCATCCGAGTTACCACTAAATTGACATGTGTTTTGAATCATAGTAATAACTGATGACTTGATTTCAAAATGATTGGCGGCTACCCCCGGTGGGTTGATAGAATCTTGTTGAGCCGGGTTCACTCTAGGTTGCCAAAGAGAACCAAGTGTTCTTTCTTCGTCCATTTCTTGTTGTGGTATCAAATCAGGGTTGGGTTGGGTTGGTTGATAAGAACTTTCTTCTTCAAATTCGTCTAATTCCGGGCTACGTACTCTTCTAAAGAATATCCTCTCCGGTTCGGAAAATGGATTCACTATATCCTCAGAAGAAGACCGGGTCATCCACTACAAAACAACAGAGAAAATTCTCAAAGTAGATTGCCCAAATCAGAAATAAACAAGTAAAGTAACTTGCAAAAATAAATTTTCACAAGGATCGACTAAACTAATGACTAGAACCTTTTTCAAAAGATCAAAATTGCTTCCCCGGCAGCGGCGCCAAAAACTAATGATGTTCAGTTATATATATGAAAAATTATTTGAAATAAAACGGAAATACTAGACTAAACTACACACCGGGCAGTGAACCCATCGTATAGTAGTAAAGTGTTTGTAAGACCGAGTGTCGAACCTCAAGGAAGCAAGATGAAATCTCAATACTAGGTTGTCGTCATTAATTAATCTATGATCAAATGTTTATATTCCTAAAGTTAACAATCAAAACAAGCGAGATAAAAGAGACGAGATATTTTTTTTTAGAACTTTTCGATTTGATAAGGAAGTACTACTAGACTCGATTACAAATAGAGTTAATTGACAAGGATTTGATAAATTTGATGGGCAAGAAGTTAAAGCATCTAAACACTTCAAATACTAAATAAAATCAAACAAGAAGGTCTCCTTAGAATGATTTTACAAGATACAAGGAGTGACTAGAATCTACCACTTTGCAAAAACATTCAAGCAAGGATTTAGTGTTGTATTAAACACGTTCAATAACAAAATTCTCCGTTAATTAAACAATCAGTTCTTGAAAACTAACCCCCGAAGTTCTCCAAAGTAGCCAATTTCACAAGAATCAACTTTAAAGATATTCCAACACTTGACTAATCATAAGATAGGCATTTCAAAGTCAATTTTATCAACAAATTGCTCAAACAATGGTGAAAACCAAAACCCAAGTGTAAATTCTCACAAATTGGGCATCACAACTAGAAGTAATTGCAAGGAAACCAAGAACCAATCAACACAATATGTCTATTACATCAATTAGTCAAGGAAATTTGAGGAAAAACATGAATTCAAGCAATTTGAGAAGAAACCCTAGCTTGAAGCTTCCATTAATGGTGGAATTTGGGGAAACCCACAAAAATCCCAAATCCAAGTCAATAACCTACTTGAATCTCATCTAAGAGCACTAAAATTAACTACTCCATGCTAATTATCACGAAATCTAAGCAAACAAAACGGAAATTGAAAGGAAACATGAAAGAAAGCTTAAACCCTTGAAGAACTCAATAGAGAAGATGAAGAAGATGCTCCCAAGTCAAGATCCAAGCTCCAAATCTTGTTCTCTTCGGATGTCTCCTTAGAAAATTCGACTTGAAACTCTGAAAATTGTGCAGAAAAATCGCCTCCCCTCAGGTTCTAGGGCTGGAAAACGGGTTCTTTGAAAAGGGGGAGAAAAAAAATGCTTAAATATGCCATCAGCGTCTGGCACATGTACGGCCGTACATCTCACTTTACGGGGCCGTACAAACGGGTCTGGAACATGATTTTTCCATTTCTTCTTAATTTTGGGGATTTTCTTTCCTTTTGCTATGGATAATCATTAAAAGACCTGAGATATCAAAAATAATGAATTAAGTATCAATTAAGAGTAATTTACTCATAAAACCATATAAAACGACCGGATATCGCCCCGAAATAACTATTCAATTTGGGCGATATCAATAGCCATGCGAACGGGTTTAGGCTCAGGTAAAACTAGTTTGGCGAAGAAAGAATATGGCATAAGGTTCACACTCGCTCCCGAGTCAGCAAGTGCATGACTCACGGGAAGATTGCCAAACTGGCATGGCAGAGTAAGACCCCCAGGATCAGTCATCTTCTTTGGGATCTTATTAAGCATGGCTGCTAAACATTGATCGTTCAGAGTGACACTCGACACTTCTTCCATTTTCTTACGGTTGGTAAGAAGGTCTTTCATGAATTTAGAATACTTTGGCATCTGTGCCATAGCCTCAACAAACGGGATGTTGATGTGAAGGGATTTCAAGTGCTCCAGAAATTTCCGGTACTGCTCATCCTGTTTGTCTTGCCGAAGACGCTGCGGATAAGGTATCGGAGGACGGTAAGGTTTAACTGGAGGTGGAACAGATGGAACGGATGGAGTAGGTGGGATAGGTTCTGGATCAGGAATGACCTCCTTCTCCTTCTCCTTCCCCTTCCCTTTTTCTGGCTGAGTGGATAGTGGCTCAATAGGATCAGGATGGGAGCTGGAAAGTGGTGGGCCTGCAGCTTCTTTTCCACTCCCGGTGTTCACAGCTTTAATTTCGGCCTTCGGGTTCGGTTCAGTGTTACTAGGAAGCGTGCCAGGAAAACGCTCTTGGAGAACCCTAGAGATCTGCCCAATCTGGGTCTCTATGTTGTGGATAGACGCCTGCTGATTTCTCAGTGCGGCCTCAGTAGAAACGCCTATCTTCTTCACGAACTCCTCAGTCTTCTTATGCCTCTGATCTGATGCTGCTGCGAAGCGTGTGAGCATATCCTCAAAGTTGGGCTTCTTCTCTGGCAGTGGCCCCTTTGGCTGGTCTCTCTAATAGAATCCTGGACCAGACTGCCTGAATCGCCCCTCCATCTCCTTGTGGTATTCAGGATATGGTTTCCAGTTTGGCTTCCTATTGCGGAAGAAAGCCTCGTCCTCTGGATAATTATATTTATCTCCAGCTGAATAAAACGCAGAATCTTTGAGATCCCCATTCTCGTCATATGGGCAATATCTCGCAAGATGAGGTCCACTGCAGTTGTCACAACCGACCTGCATAGTGTGAATGTTTTGATTCACCTTCTTCATGTCACGCTCTAGTGCATCAAGCTTGGCACTAAGGGCCGCTATGCTATCAGATGAGTCGGCTGTAGCTGCAGTCTTCCTCCGGTAGGAAGAATCTCTAGAAGAATGCCACTGATGAGAGTGCTGAGCCATCTCCTCAATCAGGGCGTACCCAGCGGCGGGTGTTTTCTTTGGTATTGGGCCCTGAGAATCGACCATTTGTCTAGTGCAGACATTAATACCATTATAGAATGTTTGGACAACCTGGTGAGCATTGAGATCATGCTATGGACAATTTTGGAGCATCTCCTTATATCAGTCCCAAGCGTCATAGAGGGTTTCGTCCTCAGATTGCATGAAATTTTGAATCTGCATTTTCATTTTAGCAATCTTTGATGGAGGACTAAACTGTTTGATGGAGCGAGTTTTGAGCGCATCCCATGTACGGATGGTGGGCTCAGATCGTAGCCAACGTTTGGCTGCACCCTGGAGTGTTATCGGAAACACTCGCAGCATAACAGCATCACGACTAACTCCCGGCATGTGGAAGTAGTCAGCAATCTCGAGAACGGCCTCGACATGCTGGTTGGCATCCTCGTTATCCTTTCCGGTGAAAGGAGTCTCGCGCAAAAGATGAAGGAACTGGCCTTTGATTTCGAATGTTCTCTCCTCGGGTATTTCAGGTCGGTGAATACCCACTCCGGTGCCCACGCGCACACGGCTCGCGTACTCCTCGAGTGACAATTCGTCGATATTTGCTGCCATTATGCGTGCTCTCTCTCTCTCTCGCGTTTAACTCGCAGGCGTCTATGAAATTCGCGTTCCGGTTCGTCAAACGGCTGAACGAAGTCAGAAGTGGGGTCTAAGGACATAAACTATCCTAAAAACCCTAAAAGAGATTACTAATTAAAGTACTAATCCTAAATAAGGCCCGGAATTTATAATTAACTAAAGCAGCAATTAAAAAACAAAGACTTCTATTCTGGCGACAGGCACTGGTCACAGCGCGATCAGTGGACAGAAATCACAAGATTGCTCCTTTTGAGCCGAAACTCGCGGGAAACAACGGTTAATTCTAAATTAACTCAATAAAAACAGATTAAGACCGTTCCCCGGCAACGGCGCCAAAAACTTGATGTGCGTTTTACGTACTAGTTTTAAATTTATATTTTTACCGAATTATTTACTAAAAACTGCACGAATAGGCAAGTGTACCTAATCGTTTCGTATTATAGTTAGTAAGTCGGGTGTCGAACTCTTGGGGAACGGGAGCTAAACTGATTTTATCAAATTAACTAAGAATTAACTAAATTAAACTAATATAATTGCAAATAAAGACAAATAAAGCAATTAAATATAAATTAAATGCAATTAACCTAAATTAAGGGAATTTGTTATCAAGATTCAAACTTTATCAACTTAAATGACTACTAACACTACTAAATTACCAAAAACAACCAATTAAGCAAAAAGCAAGCAACTTTGTTGGATTAAAGTATCAAATAAAAGGCTTCCCTCCGTAGATTCAATTCCACCCTTTTCAAGTTGGTTTTATAAATCAAAATCAATGCAATGGACAATTAATGAACACTATACCGATTCCTATATTGTTAGACTCTTGATCCGAGTATCCAACTTATCTAATCATGCAATTAACTAATCAATTGGTCATTAAATCAATTAACTACACAATTAAGCATATTTAAGTTCGTATCTATCAAGATCTAATCTTCAATGATTGATTAAGTTACGAAATCATTCAATTAACACATGAAAGTCATCATATATCAATTCTAACACATTAAAGTTCCTATCTTGATTGTTTAACCCTAGGTTTTGATCAAACACTAGTCAACACTAATTATTGGTCCTAATTAGCAATGATTAAAGTCTTATAAATGGATTGGTCCTCCAATTTACATCAACTCAGATTCTAAACAAATCAAAAACAGAATTAAAACATGCTAGGATCATTGATTAGACTCGAAAGATAAATATAATGCCATTAAAGTCAAAAAGATATAAAATTAACCAACTTGATAGAGTTTCATCTCCTCTAGGGAGGAAAACAGAAAAACTAGCCTATTACAAGCATAATCAACTTCTGCAAATCAAGATTAAACATTAAAAACAGAAGAGAAGTAGAAAAACCGTAAAAAAGCAAGAATTCCAAGCCTTTAATCTTCAATTGTAGCTTTAATCCTCCAAATCCGAGCTCAAGCCTTCTGGGATGTGTTAAGGGATGTATTTAGCAGAGGAATGGTGAAAGAAATCGGGTGGTTAACCCTTTTTCAGATCTGTAAGTTCGTTTAAATAGGATTCTGAAAACAGGGGTGTCGCGCCGCGACGAGCAAGTGTCGCGCCGCGATGGAGTGTTTTAACCCGATCCCAACTATTTCAAATTTCTAAGCTGCCGTCATCCCATCGCGTCGCGCCGCGACGAGGTTCTTGGTCGCGCCGCGACGATACGTGGCCAAAAGATAGACCTTATCCGGAAGACCTCGTCGCGCCGTGACAAGCAAGGCGTCGCACCGCGACGCTTCCTTTGGCGCCCGGATCCATTTTTTCTTGGGCTGGGCCTATTGGGCTTAGCTTTATATTCTTTCCTTTTATTATTTCTCTTTCTTGGGCTCTTTCTTTTTCTCTTTTCTCTTCTTTCTTTGGCCCAATTATTTTTCTCAACTTATTTTCTCGACTTCTCTTTACTTTCTCGACTATTTGGATATTTCGCCTTTTTAACCTGCAAAACATAAAAGAAACGGTAAACGTATCTTTTTACAATTAAATAAATATTTTTCGGCTAAAACCAACCCGATATCGCATAATATTTATATATATTTAGCGCGATATCACCAATCAACCCCATCAGTCCAAAAAGCTTCAACCTCTGCTCTTAAGGACAAAGGCAAACAAAAAATGACACCTAAGCAAGTTGAAGCAGATGATCAAATGAAAAGGGAACTTGCACTTAAAGAGCAGGAAGAAAGGGAAAATGCTCAAATGGCTCAAGCATTGGGTGTTTCAGTTGAAGAAATCTACCAAGCCAAGGAGCTAGCATATCAGCAAGAACAAGAACAAGTTCAAAATCAAGCTGCTGCTCAACACAAATTGGCAAGGGAGAAATCTCAGTCTGAACTGCTCAAAGCTAGATCTCATGCTGATGCTATCAAAACCCTCTTCAACCTTGATCTATCTGCTCCCATCAATCTAAGTCAACAAAGGCTTCAAAGCTTCAGAGAAAGGATTAACATTCTAAGAAACAGAACAGAACCAACTCCAATAACAAGAGCCACTGTCCACAAAGGTGATGGTGAACCCTACCTCAAAGCTATAAGGTAAAACAACTTCAACAGCTGTGAAGTTGTATCCTGTGAGAGGTGTCATATCTATGGGTTCACAGAGTTAGTTGAGATCCTGTACCTTCTCTTCAAATCCAAATCTAAGCTCAAAGTTCAATTCATTCAGAAAATTCAGAATTTGATAGCTCTAGCTGTGTCACAAAGAGCCTTCACTCCAGATGACTATTACACGCATGTGCACACAGTTGATAATCTTCACAAGAAAGGCTCCAAGCCCTTTAAACCATTTGAGCTAAGAGAGGTACTACCCCAGCATGAATTCTTATCTGATTTTGAGGGTCTCAACACATCTCTTCCATTGAACATCACCCCTGAGCTGTACAAGTTTATAGTTATGTCTGTTGAAGGTATATTCTTTCTGGACAGAGCTGGCACTTGGAGGTTCTTTAGACAGTCTGAAATCCTCAAAGCTAGCAAGAAGTTTCTATTTGGGCTAAGGATATCTGCAAGAGGCAGAACTGGAAATGAAAATTTTGAAGCCCTTGTACAAGCCCAATATGAAGTCTTTGCTGAAGCAGATCCCCATGCCAAAGATTTTGAAGTTAAAGAAGAACCATGGTGGGATGATTGAAGACTGATTCTAACTCTGAAGACTTGTTGATATCTAGTTGATTGTACATTATAGACTAGTTAGTTAGTAGTTAATCTATGTAAACACTTCTGTACATTTCTTTATTCTGTTATTTCAATTGATATTTATGTATATCAGAAAATCAAAAACATATAAAAATGGAAAAATGAAAAGATACCACAAAAACAGAACAAAATAGTACAACACAGAAAAAGATTCCACAAAAACAGAACAAAATAGAACACTAGAAAAGAAACCAAAAACTGAATAAGGTTCAAAATAAAAAGAGCTACCAAAAACAGATAGCTAGGTAGCTAAATGTACTTAAAAGTTCAAATTTTGTGTATTCGAAGTCAAACTGATTCTTCAAAAAGAAAAAGGTTTTGTCATCATCAAATAGGGGGAGATTGTTGGGGAGATAATCACTTCAGCCTAATAATCAACTCTGCCTATCCTAAAACATAGAATTTGATGATAACCAAACCCTACATTTAGTATGACTTAGAAAGAATTCAAACATGTGTTGTTTGAATCAGTTTATGTAAAAATATGCTAAGTATGGAACCATCTGCTGAGCAACAGATCCTACTCAATGTATCAGCCAAGGGATATCAGCCAAGGAGCATCAGATGAAGAAAACAAGTAAAGAAGGCCATCAGCTGAGGAAAACAAACCATCAGCTGAGTGAAAAAGTTGATCAGTTGAGAAAAATACTCCATCAGCTGAGTGAACAAATTGATCAGCTGAGTGAACACATTGATCAGCTGAGTGCCTACTCCATCAGCCGAGTGAACAAATGGATCAACTGAGGCCCAGAGCATCAGCTAAGTAAGTCTTCCTTTACACAAGTCATCTCCCCTCATAAACAGATGTATTTGAATGATCAACTGAGCACTCTTGATCAACTGATCATACAAATACATGAGCTTATGCTCTCCTAAGCTTAGTATTGATCAGAAGCATAGTGTTGATTAAAGTACAATCATGGAAAGGGAAAGATACTTCTACACGACAGTAGATGTGGGTTTTAATATTTTATATTGTGAATGGGTTGCACTTTTGCAGAAAAGTACAATTACTTTTATCAAACATTTGATTAAAGTACCTTTACTTTTCACCCACTACTTTTACAATTAAAATATTATATTTCCACATCCTCTTTTTCTCTTACCTTCATGCAACCGGATTCACCAAGACTTCTATATATATTCATGCATGGTGGACATGCAACAAAAACACACAGTGAAGTCTCTACTCCACATAAAGAAAATCTCATCAGTTGAGAAATTCGTAGAGTTTAAGCATTGTGTAGAATCAAACTTGTTCATGTGTTGAACACTCTATATACATTAGTTGTTTTAGAGTTAGCTTGTCTATGTGTCAGACAAATAGATTGCCACCTTTTATTGAGTACATGTAATTCTTGATTCAATATCAATAAGAATTATATAAAAGTATATCAGTGTGTCTTTAAATTTTTAAAAGCTAAAGTTTGTATTCAACCCCCCTTCTACAAACATTTGTTGTTGTGTACTCAATCTGGGACTAACAGGAATCACAAACACCGCCAGCGTCGTCTCCCTCTTTCTTATAATCTTCTTCCTAATCTCCCTCTCTCTCTCCGTTAACCACCAAAGCACGATCCCCATGCTCCATAGAGGATGTAAAGCCGATTATTGTTGTTCAGGTAACATTCTTTTGGGATCTTAACTTGTTCATGCTTTCCCGTTTGATTATGTTTCATATCTAGTAAAAATATTTCTAGAGTTCAATCTTCTTTTAGGGATTTAACTTTCTCTTTGAATTCATGAACTCATTTCCAGTTTCGTTTTGTATTAACTTGTTCCATGAATTTCAGTTTAATGTTGTTCAATATTTCAAGTCTAATTTTGTTCCAAAGTTTGTTATATTTTGTTCGTTAATTGAATCTTCTAAAGACTAAAATCATCTAAAAGATTTGGTTACAGATCTGAATTGTTGATGAATTAATGATAATTAATAAATAGTAAATGTAATTAAACTGTATGTAGAAAGAATGTGTGCTTCATATTGGTTTTCATATTTGAGTGTGCCGGATTTAATAACGATGATAAACATTTGAAGAATAAAAGAACACTTGAGGACATAAATTAGTGGTTTAAGATTAAAAAAATGTTAAAAACTAAAAATTAATACGTAATATTTATTTGTTAATAATGAACTTTTACTAAAAAATAAAAAAGATAAGTTAAAACCAAAACTTAATTTTATTTATTTATTTATTTATTTTTGAAATAACCATTTATGTAATATTTAAAAGGGTATAATTGTCATTTTAAAAGTTTAACGGTAGGTTTGTTAAAGTTAACTTACAAAGAACCGTCCGTGTTCAACTTTTAAAAATTAAGGACTAACTTTGCAAGATTTTCAAATAAAGGACTGAGAGTGTGATTAAGACATATCTTAAAGGACCATTGGTGTAATTAACTCTAAAAAATAATATTAAGACTATATTCAGTGTCCATAATTTATTTGATTTATATTGAAATATGTATTGTTAACTAATGAACTCAACAAATTCTAAAAGTGAATTTATCTTCATTTCAAATTTGATCATGAGTGAACACATAAAAAACTATTACAATTTAATAACTGTTTTTCTTTATACTTTCCGATGTTTCACCCATTTTTAGTTTCAGTTGAACCTTTTCTTCAACCAACGACCTAGCTGCTATATGTTCTAAAACAGGTTAAAGAAAAAAAAATAACTACTACAAATAGAATTATAATATAATATTATTAATCCATCAAACAAGCACACTTATTTTTTTCATTCTTCAAACTATTGTTCTTTCGGCTGCAGTAGTAAATTAAATTAATCGGATATACATGTTCATTAATGCATAATTCACTAAACCAGACATTTGTTAATTACTTAAATAAATCAACCTCGTTAATTGAGATGAGAGACTAATAAACATGGTATACAAATCAAAAAACAGACTTAGGTTGTGTTTGGCGGAAGTAGCTGTAGCTGTAGCTGGAAGTCGGGAGCTGGAAGCTATATCTCTTATTTGTATATGTGTTTGGCAAAATAGCTGGTAGCCGGAGCTTAATGATTTAAAATGATAAAAAAGGTCAAATAATAAAAATAGAAGAAATTGTAAAACAACTAAAGAGGGTATTTAGGTAATTTTGTATATAAAAAGATTTTACCTAGTTTTAAAAGCTAGTTTAAGAAGCTTTTTATTTTGAAGCTTTTTGTTTAAAAAAGAGCTTCACATTTTTCATTCGAACAAAACTTGAAGTTTTTATTTCAAAACAAAAGGCTACTAGCTCCAAGTAAACTGCGTACCAAAGATACCCTTATTCATACAAGTATAATACCCTCGAATTGTTTTGATAAACCCCTGAGGAATGGGGCGAGACATAATATGGACCGAGAAAATTGGGATTGCAAATATCCTCTTTTTTTAAAAGATCCTATAAACGCTTTTTTACGTATTGAAAATTATTTAAAGAATACTAGGTTTTACCTATTTACCCCTTCAAGGTAAATTCTTTACCTAATAATCTTCACTATTTTACAAAAATGCCACTCGTTTTTCTGTGTCATTGATAAAATGGCCACAAACGCTTCTCGCACTTCTTGTATAAAAAAAACTTATCGAATGAACCGTCCTATATATATATATATGTATATATAGGGTAAAGATATAGGGGAAAACTTTTAAAATGAGAAGGCTGTATGAAGCAATTTGGGTCATTGATCAAATTAGATCTAATACGATTGATGACATTTTGGTAATTAAAATAAATTATAAGCGGGAAGGGTATGGAAAAAAAAGAGGCCGAAGGGGTAGAAAAGTAAAAACGCGTGGCGAGTAGCGGTCATTCTTGTAAAACGGTTCTCAAATGGAATATATATATATATATATATATATATATATATTATATATATATAATATCAATATAGAACCTAGTTTTAATCATATAACCTAAATAACAAATCTGGACCATTTAATTATCTAAATTAATGGTTAAGATTTGAAGGTGGCAATTTTGTAAATTATATGAAAACTATATGAGGTAACTGTATAATTGAGGGCAATTATGGAATTCTGTTTTGGTAACCACAAATTTCCTTTCTAGTTTCACCTTTTGAAAATGCAAACTGATAACCAAAATGCAAATCATTAGGTTATTTGCATGTTAATGACTTAATATTGTTTGCATTTTCGGTTATTTACATTTTTGTTATCTTCTTTTATGTCGGTTGCATTTTGCCTTTTACATTTTCGTTAAACAATTTGCATTTTTGTTATCTGTTTTTTCATTTTCGGGAGCATTTTGCATTTTCGTCAAAAATTTTGCATTTTCATAAATAAAAAAAATTAGAAAACATTTCAATTATGGTCTTGAATTAAAGAAGATAAAAAACTGAATCTAATAGTATTTTTTTTTGCTAAAATTCTTAAACTGAATCTAATGAATTTTTTATTTGGATAAAATTCTAGCTCAAGATTTACGATTCCACTCAATCGTGAATTAGGATTGCGTTCTAGTCATAATTTGCGATTCTCTCTTGGATCCAATTTGCAATTCATGATTTTACGATTCTTAACCCTATGAGGTTTTTGATTCAAGTTTATGATTCCAACTCTACAAGGTCTTCGATTCAAGAACCATGTGTGAATTGTGATCCAATATTTCTCAAGAACATTTACAATTCATCGGAACACAATCGATCGTCTTCAAAATCAAACTCAACCAAATCTTAATCAAATTACATGATTCTTGTCCCTATAGTTACCTATCCTCATTTTAGCAAACCCTTATCATTTAATTGTATTTATAACAAGATTTAAGGATCTAAATTCTATATTTATCCCTTGGTTTCTTCCTTTAGTTAGAACAGCTCAAAACTCGAATAAAACTTCATCATAATCTAACCAACTGTTATAAAACTGATGCATAATCATTCACAGAGGTACCACCATATCTTCTACTCCCTTTGGTACGGTTAATACCAAAGCTTCGCACAATTCCCACTATAAAGTCTCGAATACTTGTCACTGTTATTTGCTCCAATTGAAACCTACACTTTTTTTCGTCATCTTGGTCAACGGCACCGTAATTTTTTAGAAGTCTTGGATAAACCTTCGGTAATAACTACGTAAACCCGAAAAGGTTCTGATCTCAGTAGGACTCTTCGGTACCTCCCATTTTATTACGACTTCAATTTTGGCGGGATCCACTTTAGTTTCGTTTTTGTTCACTACATGTCCTAGGATATACCTCTTGCAGCCAAAATTCGCACTTCGAGAATTTCGCATACAATTTCTACTTTTTTAATGTTTGAAGTATTTTGGCGGGATCCACTTTAAATTCCGTTTCAATTGATGATAGCCCAAACTTTCATATAAAAACATTTTATGTTCTCTTCATTTAATACATTATACGAAACAAACGTTAATTATTAAACAAGAAACAACACATACACACATACACACACACACAACACACACAGGTTCATGGCCAGGTACCGGTGCTGAGACCTTAATTAGGGGTTAGGGGTATCCTTATCCTTGTTTCTGGTTTCGAGTAATACTAGTCCTCCTATCACCACCCTTTTAAGTTTGGGTGAAATATGGTTTAATCATCAAAGTTTCACTTACTTTTCGGTTTAACCATTAAAGTTTTTTTTGAATGATTTAACCATAAAGTTTTGTTTACTTTTCACTTTAACCATTTTTACCTACTAAACCGGTATTTATATCTAAACACCTCCTAAAACCCCTTTCAAACACACCAAAACACCCCTAAAACCCCTCCTAAACATATGTCACTCACCAAACACCCCCTACCCCTCTCTCTCCCCGTCACTCTCCCTCTCTATCCCCTAACCCTTTATCTACCCATCACTCACTCTCTCTCCCTCTCTCTATCATTATCTCCATATGAAGGTGAATATGAGCTCAAGGGTGTCAAGGTTTTCGCCGCCGATCGACCTCCATCGCCACTCTCTCCCTGTCACTCTCCCTCCCTGCCTCTCTATCCCTGCCTCTCTCTCCCTGCCATTCTCCGTCTTTACATCTCTCTCCCCCCGTCACTCTCATACTTCAACACTCTTCAAATATTCAAAGATGTGCATCGCCTCCACCGCATACCACTGTCATCTGTGCAGATCGTTTATGAACCCCACCAATTTCAAGATCCGAAACCCCACAGCATACCACCACCATCGCCGATTATGAACCCCACCGATTTCTAGATTTGAAACCGATTTCTAGATTTGAAAACTCCACCGATTTCTTATTTGTGTGTATTTCAAATCAATTTAAGGTATGTCTATGTAAATCGATTTGTCGATTCATGTGTTTGTAAAACCATTTGTGCAAATCATTTATGAACGAGATTTGTAGAAGCATCGATTATGTTTTCTTTTTCCAATTTGTTAAGAAGATGAAAATTAGAACCGGATTATGTTTGTAGATTTGTGCAAATTGTTTATTAATCAGATCTGTGCAAATCGGCTACGATTATGTTTAGTTTCTAGATCTGTGCAAATCGTTTATGAACCAGATTTGTAGAACCATATCTCGTCATCTTCTTTTGTTCTTAATGTTTGAATTTTGGAAGAACATTAATTAAAAAAAAGAACATATGTAGTTTACCTCCTAAACAGGTATCGGGTAAACAAATGGGTCAAATCATAAAACTATCAAAACTTAAGGATTTAAATAGAAACTAAACTAAACTTTATAGTTAAATAATTTAAAAAAACTTTGATGGTTATACCAAAAAATAAGAGAAACTTCAATGATTAAACCATATTTTACCTTTTAAGTTTTTACTCGGAGATTTCTCGGTCAAACATAGCTTAGCTATCATTGTTCTTTCTCGGATACAAATTTTTTTTTCATCCCTAACGCCCTGTTCTCGAGTTTTTTTTAGGGTGGAAATGAAAGGATTTGAAAGGAAATCTAGCTAAATGGTGTTCTTGAGTTTCATTTAAGGAAGGAAAGGAAAGAAAATGAAGGAATTTAGAGGGGAAGTTTAGGCTTAATTTGCTTAAAAATCTTTCCTCCCAATTTTGGGATGATTTGGAAGGAAAGGATTTCCTTTCCTTTCCTCCCCTTAGTAAACTCGAGAACAGGACGTAATCGCGAAACAAATTTTTATTCGTTTAATTATCTCCTAAAAATTAGTTATATTTATTGCTTTAGAATGAATTAAAAAAGAGTTTGTACCGGTTTGTTTATGTTAATGCCCTTAATGTAATAATAATTTAATCATAAAATGATCTTTTACAAATGACATGACGTAATAGATATTTAATGATATCACGTCATCATTTTAACTCGTCGTATCAATCGTTTTATAATTTATATTTAAAGTACTAAATATAAACTATTAAAAAAATCATGTTACTATTGAACCACATTTTATCAAAGATATGATATTATAAAATTTTAGGAAAATGATGTGTACAGCTAAAAGAATTTATGATAAGTGTGCTTTTACACTTACAAACAGTTAAATGAGTCAATAACGAAATGACTGACATACCCCTAATTTATTGTTTGTGACTATAAAAACATTTATTATAGATACAGCTAGCAGTATATATTCTATCTGTATAAAGTTGTGAATGATTGATCAAAAATATTAAACTTTTACCATATATATATAACACTAATGGGTAATTCTATATATCCCCTCTTGATTATCTATATAGCATCCTTGATTTGACATATGTGAGTGAAAAAGCTACCTTAAAAATATAACATTTTTGATTTGACATGTGGGTTTGTGAGGAGAGGAGGGTTAAATAGTAGCACTCAACACTAATGCCTCATGTGTTGCATGCCGTTGTAGTCACCTCTCAACGATGCGTTGTAAAGTAACATGTTATCAAACTTTTATAGTGATAAAAAGCAAGGGTATAATTGACATTCCATATCTTAAGCTTTTCATAGATATCCCTTCCATGGCAGACAAGGTAAGCATGGCATCAACTCATGGTTCCACATTCAAAAATGAGACTTCATTTCCCTCAATAGATGACTTGCTCCCTTTTGTTCTTACCTTTTCTTACTATTCTCTAGACAAGATTCATTTCTTTTAGTAAACTATGAAGAAACTTATACTTTTGAGTTAAAATAAGTAATCTTTTGATCACTTTTCTTGTGACATTAAAGTTCAATGTTAAGAGGGGTGGTTGCGATTGCGTTTTTGTATTGATTTTTAGGGTTTTCGATTCGTAAACGTTAAAAAATTGTTTGTGATTGCGTTTTGAAAACATGATTATGTGTTTTTTCCTTGTGGATTTAGAGATGCCGTTCCACACTTGTTTTTTTGTCTTTTTTGTAAAACATAATTTTCTAAACGTGAAGTAATCCGAACGGTCAAAGAGGGAACGTAAGAGGCCCGTCGTGTAGTCACAACGCTCGCATGAAACCTGTCCAGTCACTAGGGCTTCCTCATCATGGTAGCGTTATCGTATCTCGTCATCCACATGACGCCCGTCACCAGCTTTTTTCCTTTTTTTTAATTTTCTAAAGAATAATGCTCGCAACAACTCGATTTATTTTTAAAAAAAGTAAGTCATGTCATGACAGTCATATCTAAAAATAATCAGTCATACCGATATACCACTCAATCATAACGGTTATTACTACGAAGTTTAACGTTAAGCCTTAATTTATAATTTACATAATTTGTTTTATTTGTGTCATGTCATGATTTATTGGTATCAAATAATTGGATATAGTGGTGGTCCAAGTTCTTTTACTTTTTCTTATTTTTTATCAATTATATTTTTGTCGTATGGTTGGTTCCAATTTCGTATAGCAAGTAAGCTACACGAGATTCTGAACTTTAGCAAAGAGATTTCGATGCACAGATTTCGATGCACGTAGTCGTAATCACAAAAAGAAAAAAAAAACCCTTCATTATTAGCTTGCAGTAAGACCATACGCATCCAACTAGCGGGTGATGAGCCGCTGGTTGGAGCGTAACACATATGAACACCATCGGCCCTCTCCCCCCTTCAGTACTCAGCTGGTCTATTTAAGCTGGTTCACACTCACTCCCCCCTTCCCGCCTCTTCTTCTCTCTATCTCTCTCCTTTCTCTACATTTTATTATTTTTTTACTAGAGAATGGTTGAGGGGAATTGATATGACGTTCATGTGGCAAGGAAAAGAAGAGGGATGTGGAGAACATTATTTTTAAACCAATAGTATTTTGGGTTTTTCCATTTTGTCACAATTCATTAATTTAACAGCAACGGATCACTTTGCCGATAGCCGGAATCAAGAAAAGAAAACATACAATATAATCGTCGAGGAAATTGAAGAGTCATGCAATCGGGCAAAAGCAGATCGAAGCTTACTTTCAAGGCCCAATCGCATGGAAGATAGGGTGGGTGTCGAGTAAGATAGAGAAGACAAAACAAAGCAGGAGCGAGGAGGTGGAAGAGTGTTAGGTCTTGCTATATCGTGCGGGTAAAATATGATTGATATAACTTCTAATGGGCTTGTGAACAACAAGAACAAGTTTACTAATGATGGGAGACTATTGAGAAAGCCCAATTTAATTGATAGTATAGTGAGAGAGTTGACTTAATTAGTGTCAACATATATGAAGCCCATATTTCGGTCGATAAAGAAGTATGTGGGCCAACTTAATCAGAGGTTTTTAGCAGTAGCAATGAATTGGAGGATTTGGGGCTAAAAATTCTTTTGAAGAATAGGAAAAAGAAAAATATCATGAAAAATTAACTGCGTTAAGGCCCCGGTGCCATGACTTGACGAGGTTAACCAATCGAATAATTTAAAATAATGTATTATTAAATTATTTAGGGATGACCCACTTTTAACCCGTTTCGTGTTCGCGTCACTTTTTCTCGTGTCGGGTTCGGGTCGTATTTTATGTCGATCCAAAAATTGTCAGCTTACATATGATCTGTACTTTTTTCTTTTCTTCTCACATATCATATCAGCCCCATATCACTTTTTCTTCCTCTTTCTCTTTCTTACCCAAATTATCTAGTATAGCCTAACCTAAACTAATACAATCTTTTGCCCATTTTTTTAATTAGTTTACCATATATATATATATATATATATATATATATATATATATATATATATATATATATATACAACTCAATCAGTACAATGTAACTATCTTAGAGGGGTGATGAAGGAGATGAATTTCGGTAAAAATGGATTATGCGAATAATGAGTTGAGTGAAGTCATTGTTTATGATTCTTTTAGTGAAACGGCGACAAATTTTTTTTGCCTTTTGGACATCAAGAGGTTTAAAGCACGGTGATCCATTATCCCCTTTCCTATTTAACCTAGTGAGGGAAGGCTTGATCATACTATTTTCAAAGCAAGAGCAATGGACATGTTCGATGCTTAGAAAAACATAGATGAATATGATCAATCAATGTAAAGTCTTTTATGTAAGGATCGAATCATCGTTTGTTATGATAGAACTTGAAACCTTAAAAAAACATGTTAAAAGATGTGGATAATATAAAAGGATAAACACGACACCAAGATATAATGTGGTTTGGTCGTTAGAGTCATGACTTACTTTTACGGTCAGAAACCATAGACTTCTTTATTACTAAAAGTGTTTACACGTATGCCACCCCAAAGGTGCATAAGTATGAACTGCAAAGGTTGAATGACAAGAAACCTACCTACAATATACCGCTAACAAAAAAACCCTAATGACACATATACACTTGTTGGACCCGTATATGATAACAACAGACAATCCCGGCCCAAACTTATAACATCCCAAAGTCCCAAACATGTTATGATTAAGTGTTATAAAAAATTAGAAGTGTTTATTAAAATAGAGGTGTTAAAGTTTTCATTTTGAAAGATGATAAGTCCAGGGGTTGTTTGGTATTTCTTGAAAAGTACTATTATATATATGTGAAGAAGTTTGACTAAGTAGGTAAAATCTTCAAGTTAGCACAGCCACTTTTAAAACAACCCATTTCCATGTACTCTTGGATCAAATCAGCAAGATTATATTAATATAACAGCCTACAAGTGATTCCTAATAACAAGGTATGTGTTCTTGATTGTGTTTTGTGTGTTAGGGTCAAAAAGGTGATTTCAAAGGGTGAAATCATTGATTGTTGTTAGTAGTGGTATTTTTAGTTGATGTTTAGCAGTTTCAGATGTTATAACATGCTTTACAAGTTCTAGAAAATGTTTAAATGAGATTTGAGCCAAGAACAGCAGTTGTGTTCTTCATAGAAAGTTATAGGTCGGTCATGTACACGGCCCCGTTTAGGTGTACACGGCTTGTGTACATGCTTTTAAGACACTGTCAGGCTATGTAGGTAAACATGGTCGTGTAAAGCGTAAGGTACACAGCCCGTGTAGAGGTCAAAGGCAGTGACAGGCCATGTAGGGTTACATGGTCGTGTAGCATAAAAGGTACACGGCCCGTGTAGGGTTACGTGTTAGCATAGGCCATGTGGCCAAGAGAGATCGTGTGGTGTACAGGTTACATGGCCCGTGTAGGTCTCTACGGCCCGTGTAGGCCCTTTTTTCAGTATTGTTTGTTTAGTTTATGATGTTTAGCTTATTCTCTGGTACATAAGGTATCTGGAGACTTGACAACACGCGTTATCTGTTTAGCATTTTACACAGTTACCAGGCGAGTATACTATTCCTTTAGCATGTTTAGCATATGAGAATGCATTAAGTGAATAGTATGATGTTTGTGTTATGAGATATGAATGTCATATGTATGTGAAAGCAATAGGGTACAGAGTACACTCGAGGTGTAACTTTGTACCAAGAACATGTAATGGTATACAGCCACGCAAGTGGTGTAGCTATACACCAAAGCAATGTAAATACTTATGAATCATATTATGTATACATGCACAATGTGAAATGATATGTTATGATATGTTGTCTTATGATATAATATATGTGATGCAAGTATATGTGTATAGCCATGCCATAAGCATAGCTATGTACAAGAACAGTGACAGGGTATACAGCGAGCTGTGTACCAATAGTAGCTGGGATAGGCTACACCCGTGAGGTGTAGATAAGCCCGGCACAGAGGATACCTAGTACGTGCAGTGTAGCTTTGTATCCGGAAAAGTGGAAAGGGCTATATTGAGCTCTTTATACCCAAGGAAAACGTTGGGGATATTCTACACTGAGGTGTAGATAAACCCTAACATAGTAACAGTTGTGCAGGTTTGCAGGTGATACAGCTTGGATGCGAGACATCCTGAGGAGACTTTACTCTTGTTGTTACAGTTTGGATACGAGATATCCTGGGGAGATTTTACTCCTGTTTCATGTTGTTTATGTTTAGTTAGTATGCTCACTAAGCGTTAGCTTATGTTTTAGTATTGCATGTTGCAGGTGACACAGGTTCCAACTAGGGTAAAGCCCCAGTGCGGTGCTTAGCCGGATAGCTCCTGGTTTTCAAGAAATAAACTTTGACACTACTTTTGCAAATGTTAACACGTGTATGTTTAGAAACTGTATTTTTGTGAAACTCTGATATTTTTTTGTGCTAACTCGTAAGATAATGTTTTTAAATTAAAATTGGAAAAGTGGTGTTACAAAACTGATTGCTCCAGTCCACACCGTGTGCAAGAGGCCCGCGAGGTGAGCCCTTTGTGGACTAGGGTTTCCCTATGATGAAAGCATGACCCCATGCCGTGTACCCTCTAAAGTTTCCAAATGCAAAAACCATTTAGCCATTGTCTTCTCGTCGTGTAAACAAGTCTTACGTCGGGTACCATATTATTTGTTTTATCAAGTCATTCCTAACATTTTATAAAGTGAGCTATAAGTTAAGGCTATACTATGGATGTTTATGGACCGGGTCTTCAAGCTAAGTGATGTAAACCGACATCCCATGTAATTTATCCTAGTTAGAACTAAGTGCTCAAAGTTGAACATCGAATGAGCTGAGTGCTCCTTTCTTGAAGAAGATTTGATGCTGAAATTTGTAGTGTATATCCTTATGAATGTAGTGTTGTGTCAACTTCCTTGTAATTCTTGATCTTATATCAATAATAACTATAGTTATATATTGAATATATAGTGTACAATGGACTTTTGAAACTTTATGAAACAAACATATGTATCTAGCTCTACTTCTACAAATAGTATTGTTATTCTACCACTTAGCAGAACAGTTTTGATAATCAATCTTCAAATGCTCTCTTCAAACTCTTCTTTGTTAAACACTAGTTCACTTACATGTTTGAAACATATATTTTTTCTATTTAAAAAAAGTAGAACTCTTCTTCTTTTAACCATCCTAAGATTATAAGTGTCATAGGTTATATCTTAAATTTCTTCTATTATTAATAAATAAATAAATAAATACTTATTTCGCCACATGTCGTGTTTCTATTTGTCTAAAATCTTTTTCCACCTCTCTTTTCTATCATTTTTAAATTATTCTTTCTACTTTATTATTGCTACTTTTACCATCTTGGCCATCAACAAATTATTGACAAACAAGAATTACAAGATACATGTTTAATGAAACAGTAAAGTTACATTAAATTGTATTATTTTCTCAATCATCAATCATAATACATTTGTGGATTGTTGTTTTTCTATACATTTTTTCACAAATTATAATTACCTAATATTTTTTATAAACAATATTTTTTAAACTAACCCGTATAATGTAAGGTTTTTAACATAGTCATATTTAAACATAAGAATAGAATTAATGCAATGTGATCATGTTGGGAAAATATTGTTTTTTTAATCAATGCGCAAGTTACAAGGACGGAGTATAAGAGAAGACTCGAAAAGAAATAAACAAGGGACCCGAGGCCGTGTTAGACACGGTTCCTTTAAAACAGATTCGATGTCTATTTCCTAAGGTATAACGGCCAAAGCAGCGTGTACCATCGAATAAGACCTACTTGCCTGAAAGTTTACCGTAACCTTACATGTGAGATCTCTAAAATGTGAACTCAGCAACCAAATGAGAGCACTCAATGAGGGGGACGAATTGAGAGCACAATTTCGAAAATTGTATGTGCAAAATTTCGAAAATATGGAGGTAATATTTATAATGGTGGAAAGAATCAGTTAAATACAAAAATTGTATCTGATTTAATACTAATATCATATCTTGGAAATATGATTTGCAGAATGAAATCAGAAAATTAAATTTAAATGGATGAGTAGCAAAACCTGGTTGCATGAGCCCGAGATTTCGGAACTGCATTCGTGTCCACACATAAGTTCGACGAGTTTAGCCTACGAAATCCAGATTCTGCACCCCCTACGTGCGGGTAGGAGGTGGACTAAAACCATACAAAGAAGCTTACCAAAGCTTCGCACTAAATGTCTAGATCACCATTCTGATGTGTATTCTTCTTTCCAAAACACAAACATTTTCAGCTTTTAGTTTCATTCCTATATGTATAATGAGTATAAAACAAACAAAAAGCTATCAGAAATACTTGCTTCTCCTAAAAGTGATAAACAACAAATGACTTTAAGATTTTTTATTTTCACCTTCTAAATTCATTGAACCATCTCGGATAGTTAAAAGCTTTAAACAAGCCGAACCTATATTAAAGATCATTTAATAAACGAACTGAGCTCGAGCTTCAAAGAGTGGGCTCATTTACGCTCGGGAGCCTAAACGAGTTCCATATATAATATAATTTATACTTGTACATGTTTAAATGAACTGAGCCCGAACTCAATATCACGAGCTCTAAACAAGCTTGAGCTCGAGCTTAAAAAAACCTAAACAAGCCCGGCTAGATAAGAGTCTGGATTGACTCGGTTCGTTTACATCCCTAGGGAATAGGGACCATTTGTGTTATAAATGAAAACAATACGGACTCCCAACGTAATAAACAAAGTTTAAAAAACAAAAGTGAAATAAGTAACAAACTACGGGGATCAAATATGTAATTTACACTGTATAACACCTTAAAAAGGCCAAAATGCCGAATATGTGTCGTTAGAAAAATGGCAACAACGAGAAAAGAAAAGCAACGGGAGACCGCAAAAGCAGTGGCGATTGTTTGTTTATGTGCACGCAACAGCGACACCCTTTTCCAGCCTTCATCTTCATAACCAGAAAACCTAAACCTGTGGGTATCTTCTCTTCTTCCATATTATCTTCTTTCTTAGATCATCTTCAATTCGATTCTTAATCTGATTTAGAGCAAAAATGCACCAAATTTCATACATGGAGATGCCTTCTAGTTTGTGTTGTTAGCATGTAATTGAAGAACAACTCATATTCATCTCTGTTTTTCTCAGCATTTCGAAATGTCAATTTCAGGCGAGTTTTTATAATTTGTTGTAATTATTCCTTAATCTCCTTCCTGTAATTTGAATCAACTTCTCTCCCTTGTTTTAATATTGTTCAGAAAA
The DNA here is from genome assembly GCA_038502395.1 of Dittrichia graveolens. Taxonomy (NCBI): domain Eukaryota; kingdom Viridiplantae; phylum Streptophyta; class Magnoliopsida; order Asterales; family Asteraceae; genus Dittrichia; species Dittrichia graveolens. The sequence continues at coordinate 19,369,174 of JARJIL010000009.1, forward strand.
TTAGGGTTAACAAGTGTTCAAATGTATGATTAATTAATAGATTAAGCACCAAATTTGTTGAATTAAATTAGTTTTACGTTAAGGATACAATGATGCAACTCAGATTAATAAACAATGTGCCTTCTTATTTGTAGTGAAAGTTTATTTTTTTAATTTTTTTTTGATAAATTATGTTTTCATGTTTTCATTTTTGTTGTTATCCTTTGGAATCCCTACTTGATTCATTATTCTATACATAAACATGGTATTTTTAGCGTTACCTCTATGAGAAATGAAAGTCTTATGTTCTAATGTACATTAAATTATATGCATATAAGTTAACAATAAAAAATGAAGGACTTTTGAAAGAGAGAATGAGAGATTTGATGACAAGAGGACCATACAAGGCTATCCACCGACTCTTAACTCTTAAGTAACTAGAATTGCAAATAGTTAACATCTAATTTGTAAATTGTTTTCTCAAGAAATGGAATGAACACCTATTGATTCAAATTTCAAAGCTAAATGTAAAACGAATAAGTAAATAGAATTTTGAATTTTAACGACCATGGTGTACCTTCTAGTTCTGAATGTACCTATCATTTGAAACTTCTTAGTGCACTTGGTATACTCCCTCCGAAACGGGGGAGGGGGGTTGGCACCAGGGACCCAGTTGGACACACCGCCCCCTAGTGGTCCCGTCAAGACCCTCCCTATTCGGACCCTCCACCCTACTTTCTCTCTGTCTCTCTATCTCTCTCATATAAATGCATTTATACTACAAAAAATTGACCTAAAGATGATGAGGTTTAAAGATTAGTATTTACTGGGTTGAAAGATAAAAGAACAATGGGAGAGAGGAAGTGGTGTGGCGATGATGTGGGTGGAGGGGGGTGGCACCAGGGTCCCAGTCGGACACACTGCCCCCTAGTCGTCCCATCAAGATTGTATCTCGAATTGTTATTCTGTCTGGCCGTGGGGAAGAAGTAAATCTAATAATCAACGGGTGAATTATTACTTGATCTTGATATTATATGACAGAACATGCTATTCCTGTTAATCTAATCCAATAAAATTTTTATTACTAGCGAGCTTGGTAAATTTATGTTAATTATCATCATTTTTTATTTTACTAGCCTCATTTTTTTTTAAAAAATGGATAGGTGTTACTATAACATATTAGGGCCTATTTTTATGGGCTAATTGATTGCTAATTCTTGTAGGATTGCGTCGAAAGCATAAATGGGAATTAGAGAAACTCACACTTACATCACAACCTTTCAAAACACTAAAGTTTTTTAGTCTGGCTATTCTTCAACACATAAGTAGATCGTTGGTATTCATTCTCACACACGGTTGCTTGCTTATGGTTTTGATAGCGGCAACCGTGGTGGTGGGAGATTTGCTTGTGACTGATGATGGTCCTCATACAAAGGTACTCATATTGTGTTGCTTTTCCATTTATTGTAACACCATGCTTATAATTGAAAAAAAAAACACTTTCTTGCTAGCAGCCAATTTGTGAGCAAGAAGCTAAAATAGTTGTATGTGATTCATGTGTTTGTGCAGCATGTTGAAGTGCTTGTAGAGTATTTACGATTTGGATTGTGGTGGGTGGCTCTTGGTGTTGCATCTTCTATTGGTCTTGGTAAGCACTTCTACTAAACAGCGACGATGCCTTCTGAGGAACAAAACATTCATAATAACATAAGTATATATTCCCTCAAGAACGCAGATGATAGAAGTAATTCCCTCAAGATGATCTACGGGTGTTATAAACCTCAAGACTATTGCATACACTTTTCATTTATTCTTTAGACCAAAAAGCATTATTGATGATCAATGTAGTTTTGGACAGCTATTCTCAGAACCGGACTATAAGTATAGCCATTATGATACTTGAACATGGTGAATTGGGCAGATCGATGGGTCATGGGTCTAAACGAGTAGTTTTGGTATGGGTTATTCAAACCCATACCAAAATTACTCGTTTAGACCCATGACCCATCGATCTGCCCAATTCACCATGTTCAAGTATCATAATGGCTATACTATTTATTGAGTGAGCTTGGCTAAAGATATAAAAGGAAAATAAACATGATATGAAGGTTAAAATTACGTTTAAGTAAGGTAGCCATGTTATCACATATGAGATCACTGGGGAAACTTTAACTGGTTGATAAGTTCCTTGACCCATAAGAGTTCACATGTTGAATTTCCCATTGCTCAAACTTGGCCTTGCGCTTGACCTTGCTGCCGCATTTTTTTCTTGCATTTCCAAGAAACCTGGTTACCTCTAAATAAGATGCAAAAACCCAAGGCTGACCTTCAACTAAAAGTTTATAATCTGCATTTGAATAACACTCAATCTTCGAGTGACCTGTATTCTCATACAATAAGCCTTTTTCTAGGAGCTCCTTTAGTGTGTCTAGAAACCATAGTGTAACTTTCCATATAGTGTTCAGAGAGAAGTCAGAAAGTAGCTAACTATACTCGCATCAAATGAGATATCATGTCAGTTACTATAATACTATGAGATAGTTAAGTCTACCGACTACCTCCAATCTTTCTCTTGATCTGTTGGAGGCTCCGTGTGTCCCGGTAGGGGTTTCACATTAGGATCCATCAAAGTCTCAAGTGTCAACTGGCCTGCATTCTACTAGACTAGCTTTCTTAAGGATATATAACGCATACTTCTTTTGAGATATTGAAACTCCATTTTTTGATTATGCAACTTCAGTGCCTAAGAAGTATGTGAGTCTTCCCATGATACTTTATCTGTTGGATACTAGTGAGATCATTCCTAGTGATATCATCAACATAAATTTAAATTAGATATTGTATGAACCAAAAATGTGTACAAAAGACTATTGATCTGTCTCACTTCATGTCATCGTCAACTATATTTATAGTACCAAAACTGTCGAACCAAGCTCTAGGAGATTGTTGAAGGCCATGACTCCATGCGGAAACTTTTGGAGGTTGCATACTAATCCTGCCCCCCCCCCCCCCCCCCCCCCCCCCCGCCAAAAACCCCGGAAGTTGAGTCGTATAGACCTCTTCTTGAAGATAACCATGTAAGAAAGAATTTCTGATATCAAGTTAATGAAGTGGCCATGCTGTCATAGATAAGGGAAGATGTATACTAGTCATTTTAGCAACGGGAGAAATAATATCATAGTAATTCGAGCCAAATATCCAGGTGTATCTTCTTGCAACGAGACTACCTTTAAGGCCATCGAAATTTTTATGCGTGTACTCTAGGAGTAAAACCTCCTCCAAAATCCATTTAGTCGTCTAATAGAGACAAGCATGTTTTGATTGGTACCAACACCCCATTTTATCCCTTTTTTTTTCTTAGTATCTTATATGATTTAGCCCATTTGCTCCCCTACAGATGAAATATAGCCTAGGTCGATTCATTCATAAGAAAATGGGTTGAATTACTCGGTCTAATGATACTCTAGTCTCTAGTAGATCTCGAAATATTTATTTTTTTATAGATAAGGGCCTAGTCTTTTTTATTTATTTATTATTAGATGGGTAATACTAATAGATATGCAGAAGTTTTACTTTTAGAGAAGGATTTGAATTAGTATCGTGATTAAGTTAAAGTTTGATACGAACCAAATTAATATATTGAAAAATAGGAATGATTACAATAGTCGGCGTACTTTCATGAGGAATCCGTCTCTCCTTAACCTACTTTCGAGAGGTAGGAGCTCTCTTAAACCCTTTTCTAGAACCAATTTTCCAATAATAGTACGATACCCCTAATCCTGTATTTATAATAAAAAATAAATAACTTCCTACCTAAGGTAAAACATCTATAATTAAAATAAAATTACTACCATAATTAAAAGATTTATAGAATAGGGACCCATCATTACTCTGGCCCCAAAACACCTTGTCCTCACTCCTCAACATATTATTTTTGCCTTGTAGACCACGCCAACATTTATATTTTCTTGTAGACCACGCCAACATATATTTTATGGCCGGTAAAATTTTTCCCCCAAAGTCAAGAAGCCTTGTATGTCAAAGAACCGTTCAACCCTATAAACCCATCCATAAGCATCCTCTCCGTTGAAAAGTGGCATTTTCAGATTTCGCAACCAATAGTTCATACCCGGAACCCAAAACCATTCTCCGGTAGGGCCTCTGCACCGCTGCCCCAAGGCGGCAACCCCATACTCCCACTTGACAGATTTTCTTGTTCATCCTGGAACGAACCCTCACTAGTAACAGCTTTGAACTTACCTCTGGCAGCACTATTATATCCCTGGAACGAGGGAATCGGGAACCCCTTTTCATCGAAAATCACAGCTTCCGTATGCACCCCTAGAATGAGGATTTGAATTAGTATCTTGATTAAGTTAGAGTCTGAAACGAACCAAATTGATATATTGACAAATAGGAATGATTACAATAGTTGGCATGCTTTCTAGAGGCACCCGTCCCTCCTTAACCTCTTTTCAAGAGGTAAGAGCTCTCCTAACCCTTTTCTAGAACCAATTTTCTGACAATATGATACCCCTATACCTCTGTTTATAATAATAAATAACTTCCTTCCTAAGATAAAATATTATCTATATTTAAAATATAATCATTACCATAATTAAAAGATTCATATAATATGGACCATATCAGGGTCGTCTTTTGGCACTATATATAGAAATTAGGAGTGATTTGTTACACTGATTTCATTGACTAAAAGTGTATTATATTATGCTTTTGCGAGTTCTTGTTCGGACAATTTAAGTGTCTGTCACTAAATTTTCTTATATTCTATCAGGATCTGGTTTGCACACTTTTGTCCTATATCTCGGGCCCCACATCGCTTTCTTCACGATGAAAGCAATGCAATGTGGTCGAGTGGATCTCAAAAGCGCTCCATATGATACAATATCACTAAACAGAAGTCCTACATGGCTTAACAAAGATTGCTCACAATTTGGCCCCCAATTGTTTTCATCTCCAGATGGTCCTAAAGTTCCGCTTAGTAGCATATTACCACAAGTTCAGTTAGAATCTATTCTTTGGGGTTTTGGAACTGCAATTGGTGAACTCCCACCATATTTTATTTCAAGAGCAGGTTTGTAGACACCTAACTTTTTAATCTGTTCTTAAAAAATTACTCTGATTAAATTAATATGGCTTTAATGGAAGTATAAATCTCGATGCAGCAAGCATCTCTGGTGGTAAAGCTGATGAACTTGAAGAGCTTAATAATTCCACTGGAAATAACGAAGGTTGTTCAAACATGGATCGATTGAAGCGTTGGTTCTTGTCACATGCACAATATTTGAATTTTTTCACAATTTTACTGCTTGCGTCGGTTAGTTATGATTATTTAATTTTTCTAGCTTTGCTATTTCATCTTAAAGTTAAATTTCATGTAAACGAACCTCGGTTTCATGGTTCTTTTAGCTTCTTTTGTCGATTTATCTGCTTTTGGATACCTCCATTAATTAGCTAAAGCAATTTGTAGGTACCTAATCCCTTATTTGATGTTGCTGGTATAATGTGTGGCCAATTTGGGATTCCATTTTGGGAGTTTTTTCTTGCAACAGTTCTTGGGAAGGCAATTGTCAAAGCTCATATACAGGTTTCCTAATAGTAAATCTCACATCAACATTTCTTTAAGTTCAATTTTCTCATGAAAATTATAACAGTTTATATTAATCCTATAGATTCAGACCATAAATTCTTCTTTTTGTTTCTTTTTTTAGACTGTATTTATAATCTCAGTCTGCAACAATCAACTTCTTAACTGGATAGAAAGTGAGTTGATATGGACACTTAGCTTCATCCCTGGTGTTGCTTCTGTCCTGCCTGAAATCGTCGAAAGATTGCATGCGTTAAAGAATAAATATATGGCGGTACCTCCTCCAGAATCATCAAAGATTAAGGTAACTCCACTATTCAGTTTAATTGTTTGTAACGACAGCACCGACCAAGATTAAAAAGATCATGATTTCTTAAACTGTATTTCAAATCAAGTATGTAAGTTTTCATGATTCTCAGGTAGAATCATGGGATCTTTCGTTTGCTTCAGTTTGGAACTCCATCATATGGCTGATGCTTTTGAACTTTTTTTCGACAATTATAACTTCGACCGCACAAAGTTATCTCAAGAACGAGCAGGAAAAAGAAATGTCTCTTATGAAAAAGAAAATATTACAACCAAATGATACAAGTTAACTGTTGCAGAAACTTGCAAAGCAACAGTGTTAGGTCTTTATTCTTCTTCTTTTTTTTTTTTTTTTTTTTTAACAATCATATAAATCACAAGAAGCATATATATTGTGGGAATTTCTTCATATAAAAAGACATAATTTAGGCATTTAGTTTCTGGACCTGCAGGTCTTAGAAACAAACTATACACAGTAAAATGATCATGCATACCCTTAGCTCCATGTATATACAACTTATAGTTGAATGAGCTTTAGTGTTTTATTATTCATTTTATATTTATATTTATTTATCTCACTTTGTTTAATGTTTACCATAAGAAGTCTCATTGTAATCTTTACTACCATCAAACTAGTCAAATTTAATATTCCTTATATTAGATGTACCGAAGAATGTTTAATATAGTCCATACTTAATTCATAGTACTAAGGGACTAATTTTAGCCTTAGGATCAATGACATCAATGGTCCAGATTGCATTTTAAAATTTTGGGCTGTATTGTAATCTTTACTACCATCAAACTAGTCAAATTTAATATTCCTTATATTAGATGTACCGAAGAATGTTTAATATAGTCCATACTTAATTTATAGTACTAAGGGACTAATTTTAGCCTTAGGATCAATGACATCAATGGTCCAGATTGCATTTTAAAATTTTGGGCGGTAGTGGCATTTTCGTAATTCACATGTGATGCTTTTACAAATCACATGTAATTGTATACTAAATCACCTGTGATTGAATATTAAAATTTTAGGACTATGTTTTTTACATGGACTTTATTGAACACAACTCTAGATGTACAATATTGAATTATGTCTTCCCTCCATCCAAAAGGACATACTAAGAGTATGGCCTTTGGGTAGTGGGGGGCTCTAATACGGCGTGATGGAAGCAGAACACCTTGGTGAGGGAGGGCTGTTTGGTGGCATTGTATCGAGTTGTTTGATACGTAGGTACTAGAATCCGATATTGGTGAGTAGTCAATCACATGATGTGTAAGTAATAGGTTCGTTGATGAGAGTTGATGCTAACGTGAAGGTCTGATAAGGAATTAGAGATATATTACGCATTTACATATTATTTTTTGAACGACGTGAGTTCTAGACACGTAATTTCATAAACAAACATCCGTATCATCAATCAAACGAGACAATAAATCTTAACTGCTATTGACTATCGAGGCATAAATCGTAAAGGCCTAAGCCATGCCCATGATGGCACAAGTGTTATATGAACAAACTTTGTAGCAGAACTTTTTAGTTTTTAATGAACAGTAAGAATTGGTAGTTAAAGACACAAAGTTACAAGTGAAGTCCTCCTTTCTGCAGTGTGGAACAATGTTTTAAGTAAGAAAAAATGTATAATTTTATGAAATAGTCAAAAAGAAATTAAAAGTAAACGATCATTTAGTTCTTTAAATCATGCTTTCTGTCACATCAGCGTTATATTACAGGTATGACGATTTTTCGTAAGTTACAAAACATGATCTGAACCCGACACAAAAAACATAAACCTAAAATGGGTCAAAAGCGGGTTGAGACGAAAAATAAGGCCGGATTAGGATCAACCCGACAATCCAAAAATGTTCGTATTTTAAAACCATAAACTATATGTTTTTGCTTTAAAACTTAATATTTAAATTTTAAATGCTGTATAGTGAATTCACGGGGAGTGATATTTGAGGGCAATAAGTCGCCAAACAAAAGTACAAAAACTTAAAACAAAAGAAATAAAAGATTTAAAGTTGAATAATATTACATCGTTGTAGTATTGATATTTTGGCAATATTATTTTGGTAGTTTGACGTTTGACTATTTCGTAGTTGATACTTTAATATTTGGGAATGACTTTAAAATTGTATTTATTGATGCACTATTTTAATTTTATTTCGGTTCTTAAATCAAAACAAAAGTCGAATAAACTTAAAACGTAGCGAATCGATATTCAAGTCAAATCAAAATGAACATTGATTTTTGAATCGAAGCAAAAGTCATATTCAAAATTCATATCGAAACAACTAGAAAATTGATCAAAAACCGTATCCGAAAACCATAAAATACACTTCGAACACATTTGGTCAAAATAGGCCGGTCTGAACCGTGGCCCGAACTCGTCACGAGAAAAAATTACACAACTTAAACCTAACATTTAAATAAAATGGTCAAAAACGGTCGACGCAAAACTTACACAAACACAAACGACATGAACCGGTAAACCGAACCCCGTCCAAATTTTAAACCTTATTGTCAACCTTTAATATTGTATTTATCGAGGTGGAAGATAAAATAAAAAGAAATTATAAAAATTTGACAAAACTTGAAGCTCAAGGACTATTCAACCTCAACAACCGATCAAAAATAATTTTAAAATGAGACCATCATTATGAACTTCATAATTCTGGGCGGTAGAATAACTTATTCAATTGGTAACCGGTAAGAAATCTTAAATTAAAGCAAAACTTTTATATCTTTTATTAAATTCTTCTACATTGTCTTACTGTTCATTGGATGATGACATATAAAATCAACTAATTCTCTTTCTTTATCTTATCTCTTAATTTTACAGTTGTTCTGAATCTGTAAATAAAATAATAACTTGAAATATATATAAAATAGAAAGATATAAAACCTCTGTAGTTCAATACTCGATTTTTAATTCCAAACTTAGAAAAAGATTTTAAACGTTGATGACATCACATGCAGAGTTAGTGGAAAATGTTCTCGAAGTGGTCATACAAATTTAAAAAAAACAAATAGTGAGAAATTGGTTGGTAATTTTTTTGTTTTTTAGGTTATTTTTAATTATTTAAATTAATTGCAATTTCTTAATTATTTACGCTAGTTGTAATTTTAATATTCCCTTCACATAATCTTCATTTATTTAAACAATGCATACTCATCAATTAACACAGTTTTTCATAACTACACCCTTTTTTATCCACAGATAAAGAAGAAAAGAGTTGTTTTGTTGTTTTTTAAAATTTGTTTTGAAAATGAAGAAAAGAGTTTAAGGAAAAAAAGTAAGAAATGAAAAAGCATGTTACTGGATAGATAGTATTCGTTGAATACCATATTGCTATATTATATAAAACGACATGTGATCAAATAAAATCTATTCGTCGTCACAATATTGCGTAACATGCTAGTACTCGTATACATGTGGATGAGAAAAGTAAACAATAGATATAAAAATCAAAATTATTGTGCATGATAAATTGGTGTCGTGTAAAAATCATCTATCATAATATAGTAGTTGAGTCTAAAAAATTAATATGGTGAGAAGTAACTTTACTATGTATTATCCTTATTGTGTATAAATTATCTCATGTACCGTAAGTCCACAATCAAGTGATAAGTAATCAAAGTAAAAGAAGTAAAGTAAGACTGTACTGTAGATCAGCGTTATGAGTCCTCTAGAAAGAAACTAACAAGGTTGAGCAAAAAAAAGACCGAATCATCACAAAATAACCTAATCAAATTAAACAAACCAAATGATTAACAGATTTCGACGAGGCCCTTTCCTTTAACCAGATGGGTAGGTTACGGTTTTTCCAATAAGCAAAATATTCTGTTCAGTTATGGTTATGAGTATTCAGTTAACTCACTTTAACTAAAGCGATATATATTTAATAAAGTATATTATATTTTTAGAATATTTATGAAAATACAATAATATATGGTTTTTTATTAAGAGGAAATATATCCTACTTACAAGATCAATACAAATGGCAATATTAATGGAGGAGGTAAGAAAAGAGAATTAGTGGACTTCACATGTTATCTTGTGATAAGTAGGAGGATGAAGTAGAAAAATAAAATACGAAGATATATCATTTTCCTTTTTTATTTCCCAATAACCAAACCGAACATAATTACACATAAAAGAGTGGTGATATCTTCCAACTATTTCATCGTATTCACAAAATCAAAACAAGTGTTAAAATTAAAGGAGAAGAAAAGAAAATGAAATTAACGAATTTCACATACTATCTTGTAATAAATAAAATAAAAAAAATAGTAAAAAGATATATTATTTTTCCGTGTAAAAATTAAGAAAAATACTTGAAGAAGAAAACGCCTTTCCTTTGAAAAACAGCCCCGGCTAATTAAGGCCAAACTCCACACAACACTTTTTAATAGAAAAAGACAAGTCTAAATATAAGAGGTCCCACTCCATGTCTCCGACTTTGATGCTGGCCATGTGATGACTCTCAATCACATCTAAAATCTAATCACATAAACGACAAATGATGACTGTTTTTGACTTTTTGTTAGTCATATAAAATACAGGTGTTGTTGCGTGTACTCTCTTGTATACATATGTTACGTTAACAGATCAATTATCTCGTATACATCATACGATGGAGGGTTTTATGATCCGTATTCTTTAAAACGGGAGCTCATTTGTAAATAATATTTTATACATAATGGTTCAAGAGTATAATGGTTCAAAGATACATTTTTTGTTGTGTATGATAAAAAATATTATGTATAAATTATCTTTTTTTAAAAATGAGATATGTTTTATACATAACATTATTTTATCATATACAATAAAAAATATATGTTTAAAATGCTATACACTTGAATATATGTTTGAAATAGGGGTGAGCAGAAAAAACCGAAACCGAACCAAAAACCGGAAAAACCAAACCGAAAAAACCAAACCAATATAGAAACCGACGGTTTTGGTTTTCAAATATTCAAAAACCGACTTTTTCGGTTTGGTTTTGCTTTTTACAATTTCAAAAACCGAAAAAACCGAACCGAACCATTCCAAGGGACAACAATATAAATATACATGTCCAAAAAATTAAATACTCGATGATTTACTCATTTACATAGCCACCTCCCATTTACATTAGGGTTCCACCAAAGAGGTTTCGCACTAATTCAGATATCCTTCGCAGTTGAAGCTTTGTTTGGTCATTGGACTACTCCATTGAGTTCACCAGCATCACTTCATTTCGAGTCAACGAGTTCACTTCTTTTCGATTTTATCCATTTTCACTTAATATAGAAATCCAATTCTAGTTGTTTATTTCGATTTTCATATTCTAGTTTTTTGAGTTGTATGCAGTTCATTTGGGGTTGGTTGTTCATCTCGATTTTCAGTTTTGCTAATATGTTATTTATCGATTTGCTTTGAGTTTTGATTTATTTCAACTTTGGTTTTAAAGTTTATACATATGACAGTCATTTTGCTTGTATCAATTGAAATATATATAGCTTGAATTATGTGGCACACATCTTGATGTTTTTTATATAGCTTCAATTTCATTTAATTTCATGGCTTTACAATGATGGTCGTATGACTTCAAATCTTGATTGTTAAAATGAAAAAACTGTAAAACCGAACCAAAAACCGACTTCAAAACCGAAAACCGAACCACTCCAAAACCGAACGGTTTTGGTTTTGGTTTTCCAAAAACCAAAATTTTCGGTTTGGTTTCGGTTTTATGCCAAAACCGAACCAAACCGAACCATGCTCACCCCTAGTTTGAAAAATATAATTGATGCGTTTATAGAAATAAAAAAAAGTCATAATAATATTATGCATGACAAAAAAGAGAGGTGATATATTCTTCTACTATTTCTTCCTACTTATTCTCCTATTCATAAAATCAACACAAGTGTCAAAATCAATGGAGGAGATGAGAAAAGAGAATTAGTAGATTTCACATGTCATCTTATGATGAGGAAAAAGATAAAATAGAAAGAAATAGTAGAAGGATATATATATATTTTTTTGATAAAAAAAGTATTTTATATAAAGAATGATTGGAATATTGGATCATTACACTTAGACCTACTTTCTAGATCCTATAGCCAATTGATTACAATGTGATATGTGATGGATCTAAGAGGAATGGAATGTTAGTGTACTACTAATAACACCCAAAACTTTATTAATAACTTTTTATATAAATCTATGAGGACAAAAAGTTTGTAAAATCAATTTAGGGTTAAAGTTACTACATAATGTAGGTAAAAAATGTTTCTTCAATTTTCTAATATGGTATATAAAGGTTTTTTTTTTTGTAGAAAACAAGAGTATAATGAATTTTTTTTGTAAATATTATCGAGTATAATGACGTGTTGTGAACACTAAAAGACATAATGGGTTTGTAAACTTAATGTGTATATTTAACCTAAAAATATTTTATGTACCATATTATTAAAACATTAGGAAAAAAATTTATTTACGATAACTTTAACCTATCTTTTTAAGTAGGTGAAATTATGCAGTCTTTAATTGTATTAAAGATAGAGAAAATATCATATATGTCCCTCTTAACTTGTAAAATATTTTATATACGTAGCATAAGTTTATGATGCATAAAGTACAATAGTCTTAAAGCATACTTTGAGTATATAAGATATTTTATAGTTGTTAGAACTTTAATTTGTAGCATTGTGAATTTATTATGTTTTGTAATCCGGTTGTATAACAACTGAACTCGGTCAGCCTTATTCGGTCCTTAGAGGACTTAAGCAATGTAAAAGGTGTGGCCTATAAATAGTCTTTGTATGTCATCCAACTTATTGTCTCTCATATTGAATAGAAAGTATTTTACACCTTTAAGTGTGTGTTGAGAGCATTTCTACCAAGTTCTACATATTCTCATTAGATCTTCATCTAATTTCTTATTTTTGGGACATTCAATTAGTATCAGAGCAAATTCCTTGATTGAATTCGTTCATATCGGTTTGAATTGTATTGTTGTTGAGGAGATAATCATTTCAACCCAATAATCAAGTCGGTCTATTGAAATACATAGGAATAACTCAACACATCAGCTGAATATCTGTATGATCAGCTAAGCAATCGCATCTAAACCTTTCAGCTAAGTATGCCCTTTCAGCACTTAGTAGATATATCTAGGTCGAATAAGATTTACACTCTTTTCAGACAAACGGGATGATTTAGTGAACTTTCCATAATATACTTTTATCATCTGAACCGTTTATGATCGATCTTGATCATCTGAAATTTCCATGATCGATCTTGATCATCTAAAACTTCCATGATCGATCTTTATCATTTGAAAATTTCATGATCGATCTTATCATCTGAAATTTCCATAATCGATCTTTATCATTCTTCAATTATCTAGTAAACGATTCAACGCTTTAGGCTGAGACTACTCACTGTATTAGTTTGATACGACTCACTTAGCTAAAGTCATCCTAAACTGATTGAGTGGCAAACTCTGATTTATAATGTAATTTATTTTAAATCAAAGGCTGAACATGTGTTATTCTATTATACCTTAGATCTTCTATATGTAAAAGTACTTTGCACTATTTGTTCCTTCAAAGGACAAAAAGAATAGAACTTTACTTCTGAAAGGATTAAAGTTACTCTTAAAGAAAAGATCTTGAAGATTTGCTCATTTACTCAAGTATGACTGACAACTACATATTTGGTAAGATCAAAACGGAAGAAGCATTGCCGTCATTTAATGAACTAACATGGAAAGAGAACTTTAGTGTTATGAGGCACACTGATATAAAAGACTATTACTATATTAGCAACCGGGTGATCTTTCACACGAAAAGTAAAGTTATTTTATTTACTAAAATAAAATAATATTACTTTTTATCAACTTGCTCATATAATTAATATTATTTTTAATACACCACTTGGTTCTCAACTTCCAACTTAATGTTGAGACTTCTACAAATAGATATGCATGCTTAACATGCAAAATACACCAAAACTACACACACTGAAAAATCTCTCTCAAAGAACAAGTTTCAAGCTTTTAAGCAAGAGCAAGTTCTTATAGTTAGCAAAAAGTGTAGAAAAACTTGTCCATGTGTAGGGCATCTTAAATATTAGTTGTTTTAAAGAAGCTTGTCTGCGTGTTAGACATTTTAGTTGCCACCTGTTATATTATTTGAAATTTTCGTTTTCTTATACATGTAATTCTTGATTCATATCAATTAGAATTATATTAATATTAGTATGTGTGCATTTAATTTTAAAAAAACTTAAGTTTGTATTCAACCCCTTTCCATAAACATATGTTGTTGTGAACTCAATATGAGACTAATAACTAGTATCAGAGCAGATTAGATAATCATTATCTTGATCTATTTTGCTTACTCTACAACTGCTTCTACCCCTCACCAAATGGCCTCATCATCTACTTCAGTTAACATGTCAAACACTGGTTCACTCACAAGGTGTCCCATGTTTGATATTGAAAATTTTCAATATGGAAAAGTAGAACCCTTCTCTTCCTATCTACGTTAGACGTTTAAATGTTGGACATTGTTCAAAATGGTCCTTATTACCTGTATCCATCCTCAGTATAACTGCAGAGTCTAATGATCAAACCGGATGATAACAAAACCCATTCACAATTGGTCTGAAGAAGATAAGAGATTGGTAAACCTTGATATCAAAGCCATATCTGCCATTGTCTCTACTCTTCCAAATAAAATCTATCATCAAGTTCTCAACTGTATTTAAGTTAAAGAGGTGATAGAAACTCTGACCGTTGCCTATGAAGGCACAAAGGAAGTTAAAGAAAGCAAAAAGTTTCTTCTCAACCGTGAGTATGACTTCTTCTTTGCACACAAAAGTGAAAGTCTCACTCATACTTACACCAGGTTCAACTTCCTAATCAATGATCTTAAAATGGCAGATCTGAACAAGAGTAACTTTGTCTTGGTCAACAAATTCTTAGACTCGCTTCCAGAGACTTGGGATCACTTTATCACTATAATTAGACATAGTGAAAGGATCAAGGGTATGTCCCTTGTTGAGCTCTATGGTAATCTTTTGAACCATGAGCATTCTACCAAGCAAAGGAAGATAGTATGTATAAGGAAGAAAGTCACTACAGAGATGGAGGAAGTGGAAGTGGTTAAAGCATCATCTACTGCTCTTGTCTCAAGAGATATTCGGTTGAAAAGCTTTACTATTCTTGATAAATACTCCAGTGAAGAAGAAGAAGAGGAGGAGAGTGAAGTTGAGGAAGAAGTTGGAGAGGACGAACACTTAGAGAGTCTTTAGAAAGTTTTTGAACAAGCTGTTACGCTGGTTAGAAAGTTCTAACCCCTAAATAAGGGAAAAAGTGTTAAAAGATTCTACAAGAGGAACCCAAAAGCTGCCAAAGCCAAATTCAGATCATCTTTTGATGCCTCCACAACTAAGTAATACTCTTGTAGAAGGATTAGTCATATTGTCAGTGACTGTAGGTCCAAGAGTACCTCTGGACCAAAAGTTGTGTCAAAGCAAGAAGGCAAGGTGGACTTTGAAGCCAAATATAAAAAGCTTCTTGCTGCTGTTCTTGAAAAAAAAAGAGGAAAAACAAGAAAAAGTGTTGATGGCTGAAGAAGAAGACCAGGCTGAAGAAGATCTATCTTCGGGAGAAGATGAGGAGATCTCTGCCAATCTTTGTCTGATGGCCAAACGTGAAAGTAGATCCTTTAATGAGGATATGAAACATAAATCCAAAGCATGCACCGCCACCAACTAGGATCCTTCTTCCATGTAGCAGGTTGGTAAATTTGTAACCTATGATAAAAATGAAAAAAAAAACTCCATGTTTGATTACTTGTGTGTTGAGTTTCAGTCTGCTATTGAAAGAGAAAAGAAGCTAAAGATGATATTGGAAAATGAAGGTAACGCAATTTGTCGTTTCGATTAAAACACTAATCAATTTGATGGGGAGGATGAGATTGAGATTAGCGAGCAACAATTTACTTCAAGAAGTTTGAAACCGAGAAACGTATCATAACCTTTAAGCGGTTTACTCAAACACTTTTCCAGGCTACCAAGGAACAATGACAACAATTAGTTATCTTTTTTATTTGAAATTATGTTTTTTATTATTAAAATTTAAAGTTAAAATATTAGTTTAGTTTTATGAATAATAATATTTTATATTATTTCTTGTAAATTATTTATCAAAATGAAGTTATTTAAATTAAATAGTTAATATTAAAAATAGAAAATAAAATAGGTGAAAGATGGGATGGTTTGGGAATGGATGTGTGGGTTAGAGTGATAAGAGTGAGAGAAAAGGGATGAAAGGGAAAAATGATGTGGTTCTAAAGTGACAAGGAGGATAGACAATCATTGTCTAAAAGGTATTATGGTCTTATCATATACTTTTTGCTGTGTATAACAAATAGATGAAACTGTTTAAATCCTCTTGATAGTCTAATTTCACCCCGATAATGTGATATATGTGAGTGTAAGACATGCATTAAAAATTATAAATGTAATATATCTGGTATGTAAGAAAAAGATGGTCTAAATAGTAACATTCATAGCATATTTGTGGTGTGCACTATTATGGTATTAAATGTGTGATTCACACACTTCTTCAATGCTTTAAATGCATTATTAGGGTATTAAATGATGTTGCTTCACTTAGTTAATAGAATTATTTATTGCATTAGATATATAAACTTTAATTGGTAGTGAATCACAAGTGGGGCCTTGGGTTTGCGTAGACAATGGTCAAAAGAGTCTTCGAGTTTATTGGACTATAGGAGCATTAAACCACTAGAGACCCATACAACTTGAAACGAGTCCAATATCAGTGTCTTCGAATGATGATATATCCTTCTACTATTTGTTTTAATTTATATTCTTATTTACAAGATCAATACAAATGTCAAAATTAATGGAAGAGGTAAGCAAAGAGAATTAGTGAATTCCACATGTCATCTTGTGATGAGTAGGAGGATGAAATAGAAAAAAATAGTATAAGGATATATCATTTTTCGTGTGTTTCTCATATTTGTGAGTAATGAAGGCAAAACGACCGATATATAAAGCAAATTAATTAGTAGATATCTGCAATTAATGCTTTAATACTCGGTAAATGAGGTAACGTAGATGAGGATGTGATAGGGTGTGATTATTTATGTCTTTTTCTGATCTTCTGACGATCTATAATATTAGCACATTCTACTTAGACACTATGTCATGACTTACACATACGTATGAGGATTGAGGAAGCCGGGACCAAAAATCAAACGTTGATTCTCAATGAAACATGGCTTCGGGCTGTGCCACTTTAGCTTGGCATGAACGTGTTTCACCTCCTCTTAACAACGTGGTCATGTGCATTCGCAACAGTTTAAACTACTCGAGCATGCAAATAATTGATGCATAATTGCGCATAGCCATGCTCTTGAATCGTCAACTTTAAATATGGTTGTTTTTTATATGTTTCACTCCAAACCTATTCAAAAATATTTCAAAAGCTTTAAATTAAAGCATGGTTTTAATATTTTTATCAACTAAATCTTTGGAAACTAAGATTTATTCATTTAACCCATTTTGTTTAATTTGACTCACTTGCTCATCTTTTTTTTCTATTTGTTGCTATATTTTGTGTTTATGTTAAAACTATCACATGTATCTCCATTTTTCTTTAATATTTACACATGCCTTTAGTTTTAGGGTACAAATTGACTATAATAGGCTAAATTTTGACTCACAAAGTCAACTTACAATTCAATCCACTTAAGGCAACATTAAAATGTATATTATTAACAGAATAACATTTTTAACCCGTATGTTGACTGGTAAAAATTCAAATGTCCTTTGGCTTAATTAAATCTAAATAATCTATTTGTCATACATCTTTTCACATAAAAACATATGTATTTAGATATAATATTTTTTAATATTAATATAATAATTTTTTCAAAGATCTTGATCTTGCATATATTCTAGTAGGATTTGTTCTTATCAATAATAGCTAGGTCAGCATTACTAACTACACACCGTGATAACTAGTATCACTATTCTCACTGTACCCACACACAGTTATTTATCTCTAATTCTATTGGGTACAAAAAGAAAAAAAATGAGAAAATTGATAACGAGGTCGTCATTGTCCCGTTACCCCATTTGTATGGAAAAGCGGAATGGACCCAAATAATAACACCACAAACAAGCAAAGAGCAACACAAAACAAGAACACGAGATTTTATGTGGTTCACTTGATCAACGTGATTCACTTGATCAATATAATCAAACTACGTCGACGGCTGAACTAGAGATTACTTTTATTATTAGGTGCCCATAGATTACTAATTAAATGAGATTGTATTTATATGAAACAAATAAGGTTAATCAATGTGTTAAAACCCGGGTTATTAGTTGACACAGTGTGACGAGTGGGTCATGGGTCAACCAGGTAAACCCGGTTATATATATAGGGGAGGGTTCATGCGAAAAAGTGTTTTATTTATGAAAAGTGCGACAAGCAATCTAAGCCACTCATTTGTATTTGATCTAGTGGTGTAGATTAATTGTATTTTTTATTTAAAAGGATATAATAGTAAACCAAAATTTTTCTCTCTCTAATCTATTTCACTTTCCTATTTTCTCCCTCTAAATATTAAATAAATTAAAAATAATTTACTAATAAATTATTAGTTTTTCAGAGTTCACCGATCAACACACCCAAAAAATTTATGAGTTTTTTACCATTTCAATAATGAATACATCCAAATTCAATACTGAACATAGCTAGAGATACATGAGTTTTTCTATCAAATAATACGCATTCATCATTGAGTCGTTAATTGGTTACCAATTAATTCTTTTTTGTTCTTAGACCTTTGTTTATTAACAAACACAATAATATTTAAATAAACCTAAGACTAATTAGGGTATTCAATACTAAACATTGCATTAAAACAATAACAAAACAAAAAAATATTTAAATAAATCTAAGACTAATTAGGGTGTTCAATACTAAACATTGCATTAAAACAATAACACAAACACACAAATATTTAAACAAATCTAAGACAAATTAGGGTGTTCAATACTAAACATTGCATTAAAACAATAACACAAACACAAAAATATTTAAATAAATTACTATTTTTTCAAAAAACCTCCTACTATTCATCGATGAACAATCAACAGAACAAAATAAAAAAATCAAAATGTAATTATTAATATTAAACAAACCAATAAAGAAAATCTAAAAATGATTTACAATATTAGAGATTGAGATATCAAAGAGATGTAACTGTTGGCGATGACACGAGGTAGCACCTGCAATGGTAACCGGAGATTTGAGACAGATTGAAGAGAGAGATAAAGCGACCGGTGATGGATGGTGTAGAAGGTTTCTACATAAGGCGGCAATGCTCAAACGGGGATGGTGTCGAACGGGGATGGTGTAGAAGGTTCCTTCAACAGCGGCTGTGGGTGAGTGAATAGAGGGCGGCAGCTGTGATGCTTCTCGCAACGGTCAAACATCCTTCTCTAGTCAACCATGGTTCTTCGACAACAAGGGCGGCCACTGTGACGCTTCTAACATCGACCATGGTGGTCCGACGATGAGGGCGGTGGTTGTGGTAATGAAGAGGCACCGTAGAGAGAGATGAGACGATTTGGGCGGTGCTGTGATGCTTCTACCGTCGACTATGGTGGTCCGATGATGAGGATGGTAACTGTGGTAATGGAGGCACCATAAAGAGAAAGAGATGAAATTTTAGGGTTTTTAAATTGGATTGGAAGTATGAGAGAGGGGAGAAGGGAATAAATAGTGAATTAAATAGAGTAAATAATATTTTAGGGTAAAATGTCTATTTTATCCTTTTGATTTAATTTAATAATCCACAAAGATACAACTTAATTACTAAAATGTCATACATAATCCTAGCCTTTGATTAAATGATCGGATGATTGTAAATGATTCTCGTACTTTTCGCAAATAAAGTATTTTTCGCATGAACCTACCTCTTATTCACTTAATCATCATAGAAAAATAAAAAATAATTTAAAAACCCCAAGGTCAATAACGGTTGTTATGGCCGGTTCGACCGAAAAACCCATCTAGTTCGATATGGTTTAAAAAAAGGCATAAACATGTTCATTCTTAAACCGTTCTTCCCATCGATTCAGGGTTAAACCCGGATTTTAAAACACCGAGGTTAATAGCTAAACCCTAATTAAATTTGCAATCTAAAACAAATTAACACTGCCAATATGTGTGCACGACGTACACAAACACTTCACAACGTGAGCCATCCCAAAACTCATTAGACAAAACCCTATTTTAGATCTCCATGCCATGGTACTCCTAACACCTTAGACTATGCGCATCCAAACAACTGGTGGGTACATGATACCCTTTGAAGACCATCGCCCCCACCCCTTAAAATGTAGAGTGAGAGGTCAAGCTGGTTGCTTGTCACGTTGTCTTTCCCCATTTCTCTCTCATGTTCTCTCTATATCTCTCCTCTCTCTTAATTTAATTCTTTTTTTAAAAAATAAATAGAGAATGGTTGAGGGAGATGAATATGGGGTTATTGAGATGAAGGGGGATGGGAGAGAAAAATGATGTGGCGCTAAAGTGAAAAGGGGAAGAAGGAGAATGAATGCACATGGTCTTACATCGTGTGGTGATATTTATCATTGGGTAATAATTCGTGTACCAATTGAAAACCCTTAGAAAATCTTGAAATCCTCACACCGTAGGAATACTTAGACAAAACCATATGAAAATCTCGGTCGATGTCTTCTCCATGTGCACACTTGCACATTTCATGGAGGAATAAGCCTCCACCACCTCAACACCATTCACAAGCTCAAACACAACAAGGTCGCCTGGAATGACGAGCATTTCATCTCATAAAGGCATAAAACGCAGCTCTATAATGAGCCATTACAAGTGCTCTTAGAAGGCAAATCTACCGCGGGTGCCCTTCCTCTCTACACCCTTTCTACCTTTCAAGTCATGGTTAGTTTTTTTTAATGCCAACAACACATCTACCTAATCTATATCTATGTCCTGGTTGGTATAATGAACAAAATATAAGTTCATCATAAAAATATCTTTTGGGGCGCATCCACGGATGACCGTAAATTTATGTGGGTTAAATGTCTCAAATCTTAATAGACTTTAACCTTGGAAGACTTGGAGTTAGGCATTCCTTATAACATTATTAGCTTCTACGTTCCTTATATATTCAAACTTGTTCTCAAACTTGAGAACCAATAAATATAATTTGTTTTTACAACAAATTTCGAACATAGGTCTAGTGCTCCCATTGTCTTTTATGAAAACTTGGCTTTCACTTAAAATGTCTTATTGACTTAGTCAAAAGTTTGACTTACTAGTCAAAACCATAATTTTAAGTAATAAGTCTAAACATAGACTTCATACAAGAATTTCAATGTTTATAAAACCTAGATGGATTTTACAAATATCCTCAATTCCAGTTATGGAATTTGGTTTTACTAAACTTCACAAGTATAACACTTGTAAGAAACGAAATTCTTATTTAAAACATATGAGTATCACACACTTGATTATAAATACTCTTATAATCTATACTCAAAAGTTTTATTTTGTAAACACATCTTCTTGAAATAATATATATTCATGTGTTTCTAACGAATTAGTTTTCATAAACTCCATTGATCTACTTCAATAACCTTTTAGAAAAACTTTTCTAAATATACAACAAACCTTGTTGTATGAAGTAATCATATTTAGTAAGACAATTATCATTAATATGCAAGGTATATAGGCCATGCATTAAAACTATGAAGGATTCACAATAAGTCAACACTTGACTTATTTAACGAGATACTAGTCATATCAAACAAACATGCATAGATATAAACTATTAATTCATAAAATTTCCAAAACAAATAATCCAAAACTCGGAAACTCTTTTAACAAGCAAAATCTTGAGAATTTAGAATTAAAAATAATCTATGGCTGCATGCAGATCCTTCAAATGTCGAGCTGCTTCACTTTCCCTGACCTCGTGTAATTAAAATTCCTATAAGTCAACACACTCGTATTGAAATACAAGTGGAAAGTGAAAAATTGAAGCAAGTCACTAAATACCTAAGGTAAAAGCCTTGCCACCTCCCTCGTGACGCTTCAGCAATCCATTTTCCAGTGTCCAATATCACCACACTTGAAACATCAGTTTTCGGATCTTGCCTTCTTTGACTTTGCCTTTTTGCCTTTCCCGTATATCTTGGCCTTGGCAGCATCCGCTAGACTAGGTATGACCCTTGTCTTTTCCTTTGCGCCTTTTCCTCTTCTTATCTTCATCGTTGCCTACCATTAGGACACCCTTGGATTTATTTCCAATACTCAACTCAACTATCTTTAGCATAGAATACAACTCGGCTATGAACTTATCCATATTGTTCATGTTGTAGTTGATTACAAACTACTTGTAATCATCTAACAACAAGTTGAGGATCATATCCGTCGCCAGCTACCAGGTAACCAAATCTTTCTATATGGTCAATGTACCCTTTCATTTTCTAAAGGACCCATCCTTCTTTTTCACGAAGAGTATCAGTGCTCCCCATGGTGAACTGCTCAGTCGAATAAACCACTTATCTAGTAACTCTTGCGGTTGGTTCATCGATTACTCATTTCTAGTGGAGCGAGTCGGTACGGTGTTATGGCTATTGGTGCTGCCCTTGGTACTAAATCATACAGAATTCCACTTGTCTGTCGGGTGGAATCCCCGGCCAATCCTTCGAAAACTCGCAAACCACCGGCACATCCAACACTTCTAGGGTGCCCTTTTCCTTCTTATTTCCAATCACATGAGCTAAGAATACAATACACCCATGTAATAGATATTTCCTTGTATTGGTCACTGTGCAAAGCGCTGCTTCCCTTTTCTTCGCTCGCTGATGATAGTAATTTCTCCCTCACTTGGGGTCTGGACCCTCACTAAATGTTGCTTGCACACTATAGTAGTCTGTTCTTGACCCAACCAATCCATACCCACAACTATCTGAATTTCTCGCATCCCAATTGGTATCAGGTCTATGGTAAACTTTTCCCCTTCAAGTTCTCTCACATTTTTTCTATACACAGTTGACACACTAACGACTTTATCATCTGCTATTTTGACATCTAAAGGAGTTTCCAGTGGTGCAGATTTCAACTATTCACAAAAAGCATGCGATGCAGACGATCTACTAGCGCCCAAATCAAATAATATAAGAGTAGGTACTAAGGTCACAAAATATGTACTTGCCACGACATCCGACTCAGCTCTGGCTTCCTTATCGGTGAGTTGGAAGGCTCCACCCCTTCCCCTATTAATCTTTGGCTTGCTACTCTGTCCCCCATTTGTGATCCTCCGAGTAGCTCGTGCAGCAGCATTGACTTCCCCTGCAGTTAACTTTGGTGCCTCTCCGATATGATTTTTGCCACGCTTCTCGCACTTTGGTGCCTCTTTCTTCCAATTAGATTTCCTCGTAAATTTCACTCTCTTTAACACGGCACCCGCATGCTCTAGCTTTCTCTTCCCATGTTTCTCAACTTCCTGTTTCTCTAACTCCAATTCCCGAGATCTGGAAGCAGCCATCATTTGGTCTAGTATGATACTATGTCAAGTCCACAAACTCTCGGATCTTCATCTTTAATACTCCCATATAACAGAACTTTTTCATTTTCTCATTTGTCATGTACTCAGGGCAAAATGGGATTTCTTTATAAACAAAGCATTCAACTCGTTGATGATCTCGGTAATTTGTTTCATGGCTAGGAACTCGCTTGTGATTCTCCTGACTTCCACAAATGGAGTGAACCTCTCGGTTAACATTTCTTTAAACTCTTCCCATGTGATTTCCAAAAGAACATCGCCCTTCTACTTTGCTAGTAGTGACCACCAATCCTGTGCTGCACCACGCAGTAGATTAATAGCAAATAAGACCTTATGATCCGCAGGGCAATAACATGTGCAAACGCAGTCTCGACCTCCACACCCCTCCTAGTACTGGCTACTGGGTGCAACTTCTCCTCAAACATTAAAGGATTGCAAAGCAACAAGTCACGGTAGCTGCAGCCCCCAACAGTACCCAGATTGATCACATGGTTTTCGGGTTGGCGGTTATTTTCCCTAGTTGTCAAAACTCGGTCCACTTCCTCCGCGACCATAGTTTTCATCTGCTGAAACATATTAGGCAGAATCTGTTCCAGAGCTTGTCCCACAGCAGCAACTAACCTCTAGTCGGATACGGTCTCATGGTATTCATTTACCACCTCTTCGTTGTTCACGGGTGGTTGCCTAGGTTTCGGCTGTATGACCTGCCATAGCGCCATCGGGGACATTGGCCCTTCCCCCAATTAGCATATTTTGTTCCTTCTCGTAGTTACCATTCTGAAGTATTGATAATTCGCTATACATTAGGCAAACATTATCAAGCACCTTTATTATAATATTCACGTAACTACATTCATGCATAGTATCACACAAGTAACCCCTCACCAGATTCACAAGATTTCTTATGATTCGGTCAAGTTCTAATATGTATGGTGCGTCTTTAATAATATGTGTCCTTATATTATTGCCAACACATTATACTTACCATATCTTAGCTACATCACTTGGTCTCCTGATTCACTCGATTAGGTCATGTATCATTTAATGGTCTAAAAGCACCTAAGTGTTACATTCAGTCATCAAGTAATAGAAACACAAAGGCATCACGTATAGGTCATTTTTAACCTATGCTAGCACCCTAGATGCATGCATAGAAAATCAGTACACATCGATCATAAGATAACATTACATCCTATTTGCTCACCAGGAAGGTCCAGCTGATAGCGCATTGAAAGTGTTTTACATAAATTCAAGTTAGATATGGAACCACGGTCAAATCTCGACACAACTAACAAACAAGAACATGCATTCGGATCTGACTCGTAATCCCACACCCAACTGGTTTGAAAAGTTAATTTGAACCTAGGTTTAAGTCCAAACACACCACTTGCGTCACTGATTCTCTTAAACCAAGACTCTGATACCAAGTTTTAACGCCCCAAAAAATTATAAATTCACCACAATATTCATTCAATCAAATAAAATAATGATGTTTTTACAGTCATCCCAAATAAATGAATATTAAGTTTCAGTTGCAGAAGCTATAAAATAAGTGTCTAAATAAAATATTAAATCGAAAATCCTCGAGTCTCTGTCATGCTTAGTCTTGCCCTTGTCCTAGCCCGATGGTGCTAAAAAGAATTAAACAACAACAAGTAAACTAGAAGCTTAGTGAGTAACACATCAATCATACCTTATGATTACCACACAACAACACATAAGATCCCCTCAGCCATGCCCACTCGGCCATAATGTCTAAACATATCCATCAAGTTGATCCACTCAACCTTGATGCCATAGGCATCAGATAACCCCCTCAGTTATCAAATACACAAATAAACAGTCAAACACGTTAAATACACATATGTACATATAAGCATCAAATATACACAGATACATCATAAGATAAGAGTTAGTGAAACTTGACTGACTTGTAGTCGGCTATATAAACGCAATGAATAATTGGAAATCAGTTAACACCGGCAATCACCTACAATTACATTATAACTCGTAAATTCTCATATCTTCACGTAGCTGAACAACTCAAATGATTTGTGATTCAACATTTGTGTCCGTGTATGATTATATTTTAAAAGTAAAATAAAAACCTTAAAATTTTGGAATATAGTGGGCATTGGAGAGTGGCCCACACAAAATTTTAACTTTTTAGAGTGTGGGATTTGGAGAGTGGATTAGTAGACGTTAGAAACGCTAAAATCTCAAATACATATCCGGCCATTATCACGCTTCTGCTACCAAAGTCCAAAAGAGCTCAAGAAAACCCTGACGGGCTTGTCTCGCCCTACTCCCCCATCACCATTGAACTTATAATCTTGTATAGTTACTATTGTTCTTTGAGTCTTTAACCGCCAAAGTTGTATAACTCTTCATCAACCACATACGTTCGTAACACACTGCACTAATCATCGCTAGTTAGTCTTCATCTCTCGTTGCACTCGTAATCTTTTAGGCTAATATAATATAATCTAAAATCAATTTCTCGGTTTCAATATCTTCGCAGCGCAATGGCTATTTTGACACATAGTTTTATCTCACGTTCAATCTGCTCCGTCAATTAGACCAGCTCGCCTCACATTTCATACTCTTTTTGAAAGTTTCCCCAATTCCTTATAGTATAGCAAAAGACTGGCTGTATAATTTGTAGATAAAGTGAGGAGAAGCAGACACTAAATAAGTAAGATATTCATATGTTCAGTGGTTTTAATAGTTCATAGCTTCATACTCATAAGTTCATTTTGTATAGTGTAAGATCCCCATTGTAATATCTGTAAACTATATATATTGAGTTAAATACAACACATAACCCTAATGGGTATTTTCACAATCCAACACGGTATGAGAGCTTACCTGGACTGGTTTACTATTGATGGTTTCCGATTAATAGGGTTATGGCGACTCTTGCTTAGCCTCTATTGTTGGTCAACGCCTCCCTACTGCTGCCTTGTCTTGTGCTTCTAAAATGTTTCAGGGGTGCCAAAATCATTCTAAAACAAATTAAGTATGCAACTAAGTAAAAATGACATTCAATTATATATAAAATGATACAAGAGAAATTGCTACAACAACTACAAAAACACAGTACAGACAGCACTCTGTTCGGTTAAGTACTCTACAAATATAAAAATAAGGCAGAATTACAACTCAACCCAAATCCTTAAGCCTTTAAATTCTACCAATTATTTACGTTGAGTCAAAGTTTTCAGAAATTTTTAGAAATTAAGACATACAATGAAATCATGTGAGTTATATATGTATTAAATCTAGTTTGAAAATATTCCTACAACAAAATCTGATGTGGTGATGTGAATTTGAGTTGAACTATATGCATATATTATATATAAAATATAATGTATATATATGTATAAAAATACAGGAATAAAAGTAGATTAAAGCATAGAACAGAGAGATTAATAGGAAGACCTTATTGAGTAGTCAAAATAAATTTGTCCTCCGTTTCTACATATCATGAGCTCAACGCTCCTAACTCTCTTTGCTCTTTATGTCTTTCAATTTAAAGTTCTTATTTTCCTATACTCTCTCTCTCTCTCATCTTCTATCAATTTATCCGGTCTTACTTTTTCAAATAAAAACTAAGAACGGCTCAAAACCAAAAAAACTAAATGAGCGTGAGTAGTGCCCGGCTGACACTATGAAGCTATGAAGTGAAGCGGAAGGTATGATTGAACTAGTTTCACTCTAGCGGCAGATTGTGCTGCCGTGAAGGAGGGAAAAAGGGTACGAAGGTGAATTCTGTTTTTTTCCTAAAAATTGTAATCTGCATATGTTAAATGCCTACTAGGTTTCTTTTTTCAATTTTTTAGAAAGGGACGGGTACAAATATATAATGGTAATGTTTTTATACTTGTATACAATTTCCTATTCTAACTCTTTTTTTCTTTTGGGGGGAGGGGGCACAACCCCTCTTGTCCCTTTGGAGTTCCGCCCCTGATGCATATGTTGATGCCTGATGATGTTGATCGTGAAGGAGAGAAGGAGAGAAGGTTGTTAATCGGTGGTTATGCAATAGGTTACATGAAATCAGGAGGTAGTGGATTTATAGTTAACGGTTTTAGAAATTATAGCAACTGTTTTAAAGTGATTCAACGGATGAGAGATATAATAGAAGATTGATCCGACGATTTTATAAAATAAAAACTTTATACTATTAAGATTTAAAGTTAAATTGATCTAATGATCCAGATTAAAAGTAATGATATGATGATTAACTCACCGACAACCATATATAGATAAAACTATACTATGAATTATTAGATAAAGAACCTACTTTGGCGCTCAATATAATTTTTCAAAACAAGATATAAAAATAAAATAAGATAAATAAATGAATAAACAAAGAAAAACACCCTTTTCAAAATGTTGAAACGTGTACAAATAAGAAATACATGATAATAGACACACCCTTTAAAACTCAACCAATAAGACCCCACGTGTGATTTATAGTGACAACTGTTTCACAAAACCATCCACCAACTACCGACTTCCGACACTCAAATGTGTACAAACTAAGTTTTATATATTATAATATATATATATATATATATATATATCATAAAAACACCAGCTGTAATAAAAACGAATACTAAAGTGGGACCCTCTCCATAGCATGAGGTGACCAAGTATGCAATACTATATATGTAGATTTACCAGTAGCACGCATAAGAAGAAAAGTTTAAATAAAAACTGTTTTTTCGTATGAAAATTATGAGAATCAATTGTAAATACATAACTAGTTATTAACAGTATTAAAAATAGTTCTCGATTAAATTTTTACCTTTTATATATATATATATAAGGGAAGGTTCATTTGAGAACCGTTTTTATTACGAGAACTGCGAAAATAAATCTTAGCCGTTCATTTTGGATAATGGAATTCATGGATGAAGAGCGTGTAGAGATTGAGTGTGGCAGGTGCATGTAAGAAATTCATGGGTGGGCAATCCAATTGGAAGAGGGGGAATTGGACGGCTAAGATTGGTTCCCGCGGTTCTCGCAATAAAAACGGTTCATTTG
Organism: Dittrichia graveolens; assembly: GCA_038502395.1. NCBI lineage: Eukaryota > Viridiplantae > Streptophyta > Magnoliopsida > Asterales > Asteraceae > Dittrichia > Dittrichia graveolens. Next base: position 19,397,775 of record JARJIL010000009.1, read on the forward strand.
AGAATCGTTTTTATTACGAGAACCAATCTTAGTCGTCCAATTCCTTCTCCTTCGATTGAATTGCCCACTCATGAATTCTTTACATGCACCCTGCTAGGCTGCCACACTCAATCCCGTTACGCTCTTCATCCATGAATTCCATTATCCAAAATAAATGGCTAAGATTGATTCTCGCAATAAAAACGATTCTCAAATGAATCTTCCCATATGTATATATATATATAGGGAAGGTTCATTTGAGAACCGTTTTTATTGTGAGAACCGCAAAAACCAATCTTAGTCATTCATTTTGAATAATGGAATAATGAATAAAGAGCGTGAGAGGATTGGGTGTGACAGGGTACATGTAAGAAATTCAATATATATATATATATATATATATATATGCTTTTTGAAAAATTAGCATAATTTAAGAAAATAGATTAGTGATAGGAGAGCAAGTAGTGTGTCTATAATGCATACTTTATACAATGTATCTGTAAAGCAGTCAAGTGGGGCCATCTTGCATAAGACAATTTTGGCCCACTTTCTTTCCACTATTTTCACAGACTAAAGAGCGGTGGGGATTTCAAAAGGATATCTTATTTTCTTATCTCATATGTTGAAGTCTGTGCTCATCACTCGTGACGAGAGAGAGAGAGAGCTTCCAAATCTCAGATATTTTATATGAATTGGCTCACAATAGCCATAAGAGGGACATGTGCTAGAATGCGCTATCTAGCCAAGTCATACCAACTTGTATATGTGTTAAAGATAGCAACATAGCATATGCAAAGCATTATTCAATAAAATATTCATAAAAATGAAAAAGAAAAAATGCATTCACCAACAACTAACTAAAAAGATTAAATAAATAAAAATGAAGGGGTTCAATCTTTTTTTATATGTGCCTGACATAATAAACATATACATATATATGCTGCATATGCACTCCCTCCCATCCCATTTCTTTTTTTTATATAATAATTTTTATATATGTCCAAGAAGATATTGTTTTATAAACTCACAATTCTTTCAAGGGAGAAAATTCACCAAAAAGAAGCCCCCCTTAAAAAAAACAGACTAACACCTAAACACAAAGAAGCATGCATCATCATACCATCATCATCGTCATCATCATATACTTCTTTATCCAACAAACCAAAACCCCCTTCCAAAAATTCTTTTCTAATCATCAACCAACACTAACTCCCAAGGGCTTCTTGGCTTGCAGATCTTCATGTCCAGCTGCTTTTCCTATCTTCAAAATCTTTCATCCAACATCCTGGACTGAACCGGACTAGACCCGACCCGACCCGCATCACACCAGCACAGCTACGCTCTGCCACGTGTAAGTTCTACTTCTTCTCAGGCTGCCACGTACGCAAATTGTCATTTCCTGGTCAAATTTTACTTCCATCAATTTGTTGTCCTCATTCAAATGTTGAGAACAATTGATGCAGAAATCATTTTTTCGACTTTTCATGGTCAAAAGAGTTGTAATTTAATTTTTCATCTACTTTTAGAAATGAGATCAATTGACATTTTTTCTTTTTTGGGAAAATGTTAAAAAGTATAAGGATAAAGACATGGTGTGATAAATTGATAATGTAAAGCTTACTCACCAGCTGGTTGTTTTTGCTCTGCAGGTTTGACCTGAACTGCTGTTGCTGCAGTTGCTGCAGCAGGGGCATTGTGAACATATTGGGGGAATCCCGTGGGCATTGAAGACTGTGTAGCAGCGCCGTATTGAGCGGCATGCGGAGTCCCTTGCTGCGAGACCAACCCAACACCACCTTTCATATTGCTAGTAGCTGCTGCAAGTACTTTTGCAGGATCAGATGTGGTGGTGTTCGCTAGTGTGACAGGTGGGCAAAGTGACAGCATGGCAGTTGAAGTTGTTGATTGTTGATTTTGCTGCTGTTGTAACTGTGAGGGCTGTTGCTGCTGCTGCTGCTGCTTTCTTGGAAGATAATACCCTGATGCTGTTGTTGAGCTGCCAGAATGCTGCTGGGCTTGAGGCTGTTGAACTTGCATGTAAGAATGTGTGAAGAACATATGTGCCTGTGCCTGTGCCTGAGCCTGAGCCTGAGCCTGAGCCTGTGCCTGTGCTTGCTGCTGATGTATCGTTTGCTTCGGTAGCTGTTGCGGTTGGTGAGATTTATTAGAATTCGGATTGCCGAGAATGGAAGGTGAAGATCTTTGTGTTCCAACAGAGGAATTTTTAGCCCCCTGCTGTGATGATGACAAAGATGAAGCCTGACCAGTTCTACCACTCGTCGATGCGGTTGCATTTGTTCTCGGGCTTCCACCAGCAACAGCACCGCCGCCGCCACCACCACCGCCTTTAGAAATAGATGAGGTTGTAGGAGACCCAACCAACATTGGTGGAGAAGGGCACTGGTTACCACTATTACTATTTGGATTCTGATTCTGTTGATGTTGCTGCTGCTGATGCGTCTGTGATGAGTTGGGTTGCATTTTCTGACTCGCGGCACTGAACGAGATCTGGGTATGTGATTGTGAATGGGATCTACTTGCCTGTTGCTGTGATTGCTGTAATTGATGGGTTTTATAAATTTGCTTGAGCGAAGTGTTAGCGTCAGCTGTTAGATAAAGGTGCCTGAGGGAAGCCTCTGCTGGAGAGAGAGAAGATGGAACTTGGGAAGTTGTGGAACCCCTCACTGAGTTTCTCCATTGAGGAGACTGAACTGGACTGCTACTGGTGTTGCTGGTCTGGAGTGGGAAAGAAGAAAGAGAATTTGGGAACTTAGCCGCCATTGAAGACGATGAAGTTATTAAATGCTCTGGGTATGCGCTTCCATTACTTGATGGTGAGTTTTTACTTCTGGCGGCAGCTTCCCGATCCCGTTGCTGCTTTTGAAGCTGAAGCTGATAAATCTGTTGCTGATACTGCTGCTGATATTGAGAAGCTATATGATTAGCTTGAGCAGCAGCTGCAGGCGATGTCGAGACTGGAGATCTAGATGACCGGTTATTAGAACCAAGGTTAATAGTCCTTGAAGAGCTGTCAATCACAGAAGTCGCAGAAAGAGATGGGGCTGAACCACCAGTGACATCCGTAGCAAGATCAGGTCTTGAAAATGCAATTGATTGACCAGATTTTGCTGTCATCCCTGTGCTGCCCTTTCTGTCATCGTCAGCATTGGAAGACTCGTGACCTGTTGTTCTAGAAGCTTCTTCGGATCCTCTGAAATCTTTCTTTTGTTGAGAATGGTGAGCCGATGGTGTCGCTGCAGGTGCTGCCATCATATGGTGATAACTTTGTCTTATTGTTTCAGGCAAGGTTTGAAAACTGGCATGATTTTGAGCTACAGATGACATGGTACCAGTAGTACCATTCATAGGAGCAAAAGACATGGCAAAAGGTTGAGGTTGCAGAGAAGATGATTCCACACCACTCCTTTTTAACCCCTGCTGCTGAGATTGTTGCTGCTGCTGTGGTTGCTGCTTCTTGTCGTTTGAATTGCCACTAGCAACAGCAGCAGCAGCTTGAGGGTTCATCAAAGCAAAGTTCTGGGAATGAACCGGCATGGCAAAATTATGACTGTAAGCACTCATGGTGTTTCCTGCCCGTGAAACTTTACTGTCAGCAGTCGAAGGGCTATCCTCACCACCAGTCACCTCGTTTTCAAGATGTCGTGCTTGTGGTGGTGGGTTCATATGATGGTTTTGCTGCTGAGAAGGTTGGTTTGACCGGGTTTTATGGGCAGGATAGCTGTTATGCAAACTCCCGCCACCATTTCCACCTCCACTGCCATTAACTGCCACACCACTCCCTTGATGCTGCCTTTGTTGAGCTTGCAAATGTTTCTGTGAAGATGAGGTGGAACCACTACTGTTCTGGTGTGTTTGTGAGATTTGCTGAGACTGAGATTGGTGGTGATTTTGAGGTTGAGTTGGTGGATGCTGTTGGGGCGGTTGAGGAATTTGAGAAGGGTGTATCATCTGGGAAGAATAAAAAGATCCATTGAACAGAGGCATGGCTTGGGCCGGATGGTTGCCTCTGTAATTTGGTGGCGCACCAACTGCAGGTATTGGGAAAGTGTAGGGGTTGTTCTGCAAAATTGCCAAGTACTGAGTTTCATTGGGGTAATTGAAGCTCAATGCAGGGGCGGCAGCTGTAGTTGAGGTGCTCACTGTGGTTGAACTGGCTGCACCAGAAGCAGCACCCAAACCACCAGTGGTAGTATTATTATGCTTAGAAGAACCAGGCCGAACAGAAGCAGAAGCTGCCACTGCTTGTTGCTGGTTAAAAGGGAAGATGAAAGCAGGCCCATGCTGCAAATGTAGCAGAAACAAAAAAAAATATCAAACTTCTGCAACACACGTTGTAGAAGAAAGCTTGAAGAAAGTGGAATTATAGCAACTTACAAGTATATTATTGGGCGCGACCGGGGGCATTGCTTGCTGAAGCAAAACCTGTTGCTTTCTCTGGGCAGGGTCAGGGATGGTTGTAGCTTGAGAAGATTTGGTGTCTTTTGTGGTGGTGTGACCAGGGAATATGCCAACTCCCTGACCCTTCTCTTGAATCGGCTGTTGGATGTTTCCATGTAGTTCAGTGGAAGGCATCACATTGAGATTGCAAGGTTTGGCACCAAACATAGGTGCGGATGCAGGTGCGGCTGGCCAGAATGGATTTATCTTCATCAATTGCTGAAGGTAGTGAATGTTTCTTGCAATGTACCAATGTGTTGCACACCTTTTTGGCCTAGGATGTGTGAATAATGGCTGAAAGAAATGCGTCATTTATCAACTAATAAGAAGCAGGAAAAAGGGATATAGATGGTGAGAAAATTAGAAGAATTAGTACCTGAATTGGTGCTGAAGGCGGCATGGTGTTACCATCCATAGATATGACTCCCTGTGCCAAATACCTGCCAATTCAGTTGTATGATAAATATTTGCTCTTTGGTATATTAATTGAAGGGGAAAAATTGATCTATTGTTTTGAGTTTACCCCATTGGAGGCCAGTTGGCCACCGACATTGGCAATGGCATTGAACTCGGTTGAGCTGAAAATAAAAACATTAAAGATTCACGACTTAAGAAATGGGAGTAGAAAGAAAAGAAATTTCATGAGGTAAATTATTACCTGTCTTCTCTGTGTGACTTTCGGATTTAACTGATAGTTGCTGATGTTTCAAAGCATGATGCAGGGATCTGTTGCTGCTACCACTTACCATATTGGCGCTATCCTTATTGGCTCTTTCCAAATCGATGTGGAGTTCAATATTCCTTTCGTCATTCATGGCTTGCTTTGATGATTCACCAGTTTCCTGAATAGTCCCTACCTTTAATTTCTTCTGATCATCCATCAGATTCATAGTCTCCTCCTCACTCTTTCTGACCTTCACATCTTCCTCATTCTTGCTTGTTTCCTGCAAGGTTTTTAAGAAAAAGAGTGTCAAGTTTGAGCTTCTCCAGTTAAAAGATTAAACAAAAAGGCCGAAAGAAAATTAAGAAAAGCTGAATAACCTGGGTTGCGATGTGCTTATGATCAGAAAAATCAACATCACCGTCACTTTCCGGAGAAGTTCTCAGTTGAGGAGGTGGAGCCTATAATCGGAACCAATAAGAATCTCAATATATATATAAAAAGATCAAGAAACCAGAGCTTGATGAGTGTCTTACCATCAGATCTATTTCGAACTTTTCTTCCTTTTGACTTTCAGGCTCCGGATTAGCTACTTTACTGCAGAAAACACGAACAAAAACACCCAGAACCCTTAGTGAAGTTGAAAAAATTTTGTGATATTAATACACCAAACCAAACAATCAATGCACAAGATCACTAAATTACTCACAGATTAGACGCTGTCGTTGATGCAGCGGTCGTAATGACAGCTTCAGTATTGCTATTACCATCATTTAACCCAACCGCAGGGGAGTCCTTCTCAACCTCTTCTTTAGTCAACACCACACCCACATCACATTTCCCCTCTTCCGGCGGCGGCTTCGGCAGAGACGACGGTGGCTCTGATGGTGGAAAATAAACGCCATTTTCAGCAGCAGCAACAGCAGAAGCTGGGCTGTTGTTTTCCAAGTAAGGAGAAGAAATATCGGTCTTGGGAGACTGATGATGCGGATGATGATCAATCTCGGTCTTTATTGAAGAAGAAACTGGACTGTTCCGTACACTAAACGGATTTTCTGACACTTGCCGTGGCCTCTTCCTCTTTGGTGCTGTAGATTCATTGAAATTGATAAAGCAAATCAATTATGAACAATGAAATAAGAAATAAAAGTTCATAAAGACTGAATGACACATAAATCTATCCTACCTACGGTTGACAAAGACGTTGAATTTTGAGGGATGGCTGTAGAGTTTGAGATTGGAGATGAAACTCTAGATTTGGTGTCACTACTTGATTTATTAGAATCGAGCTTTGTTGTCGAATCGTTGGGTGGGATTTCTTTTTTGGATGGAGCTTGCGCCTGCGTCATGAGACCGTATAAAACTTCGGCTATCTCGATTTCAAGCTCCTCTGGATTCGAAGATGACGATTTAGATGAAGATTTTGGTGGTCTGGGTTTAGACCCCCCTCCATTCGCTTTCTGCAAGAGAGGATTAAAAAAAGTCAGAAACCGAAAAAACTTTATAGAAAGCTTTCTGTTTTTTGAGGAAAAACACAAACCATCTTCTTGCGTACTGAAACATTTGAAGAAGAAGGCGATGGAGGAGCCGCCGGTGCCGGTGAAGCGGCTGATAAAAGCCTTACAGGTGAAGTCGAAGATTGCCGGTTAATTTGCTCTGGTCCGGCCCCTCCGCTTACAACACCAGAAATCCATTCGTGAGAACGCTTTGTGGATGCTGAAATTCAACATAGTAAAAAAAAGATGAGAAATTTATCAGAAGAAAGTTCGATACAAATGAAAATAACTGCCGCTCCTGCTGTTACCTGACCGAGCTTTCCTAGGCACGGATACACCAATCATCTCGTCGGCAGCCTTCCAAGCAGGCGGCGGCGCTACAGCAGCAGCTCTATAAACTTTATTAGCCGAAGGGGGAAAGCTCTTACGATGGTGAAGTTGCTGAGGATGAGGATGAGGATTATGATTATGATGATTACTCGTCATAGCAGCTGCGGTTGTTGACGGATTTGTCGGCGGCGGAGGTAACATCCGCAAACCACCGCCATTACCCGCATCGTCGTCGTCTTCTTCATCCTCATCATTAACACTCTCCTCAGACGTATCGTCTCCGTCGTCTCGATTACTCCCGGTGTTCACATGATGAATCATCAACCTATTTTCTCTCCTCCTTTTACTCCGACTAGACCGCTCCCTTTCCCGTTCTCGATCCCGATCTCGATCCTTCTTAATCACACCTCTGTCTCTTAACCTTCCTGGTTCCTGTAACTCCATCCCTCCATCTTCATCTGCAACAAAAACATTTAAACAATGACCGTAAATAACAAAAATCATCAAAATTGTTTTTTAGATCTGAAAAAAAAGAAGCGAAAACAAAACCTACCAGGTGAATCTCTTAAACTGCTGCTTCGATGTCTCCGTCTCGACGAAGATAATCCGTTTGGAGGTGCAGCCATATTAGTAGCTCGTCTTGCTTCTCTATTTCTATCCATCAATCACTTCCGTCGACCTATTTAACGTCAGATCTACTACTGTTATATGTATCATCACAGGCTTTCTTCTAACATAATTCACCGGAAACCTAATCTCTATTAGTCGCCAGAATAATTCTCAAAAACTACAAATTCGCCTACTCCGGCGGATAACCTACACCGATTACACAAATCAAAAATGATATTTTTTTCCCTTTCAGAGAGATTGATTATTTGATTATATGATTCACTCTCTCAGATCTCTTTCTGCTCTTCTGCCCTCCCTCTTTCTCTCTCTATCTTCTTCACTTTCTCTCTCTTCCTTCTTTTTCTCACACAAACACTCTCTCTATCTCATCATCTTTTCGGTATTTCACTCTCCACGAAGCCTACTACGAAACCTCATCAATGGCTCAGATGCGTCCTTTTACCACCTATACTTACATCTACACCCTCCGTTCCCACTAGAAGATCTAACGGCTCACCTTCATCATGTATCCTACATGGCGTTATATTATCCGTCCGATTCTTACCTACACGTGGCGGTCTTTGCTTACTCGACAAGCTTCCATGATTTCTAATTCTAACTAATATATAAAATTAAAAAAAAATTCTACTCTAATCTAGAGACATTAGCTTCCCTTCCCACATGAAACTAGGAAGGTTTTAGTTTCAATTTTTATTTCTTTTTATTTATTATTTAATTAATAATAAATAAACTTCACACTTAATTAATTTTTTTGTCATTTTATGACTTTACACTTTATATGAAATTACAAATTATATTATTAATAAATTTATTATTATTAAAAGAGTTTAAAAAAGCGCAAATAAAACATATCTTACTCTTTATACTTAATCTCTCGCGTGACATTTTATTTCTTCATCATCTCCCCTACCATGACCACCACATATTCGGTGGCTACCATCTGTTGCTTTTTCCGACCATCTTCCCACCACCATCTCCGACCACCACTATTCCGTCTCTCTCTCCCCTTCGTTTCCCCGTGCCTTGTCGGAATCCCTTTCTCTTTATTTATCTGTCATTAGCCCCTACAACCGCCCACCCACTGTCGTTGGAGAAAACCCACCCTCTCTCGTGCGTACAACCACCACCATCGTTGACTCTAATCACCACCTCGTCTTCTTCAATCACCACCGCCATCGCACAAATCGTGGCCAACCAAGCCGCCACCTATAACTACCGCAGTTGTCGCTCAAATTGTCTCAAATCATCGCCAACCTAGCTACCACCGACTCTATGATGTGGACCTATTCACCGGCAATAGGGCATCACCCACAACGGTTTCTTCGCTTCAAGGATTTTCCAAATATGTTCTTCAATAGCCTTTTCGTTTATGTTATTTGTTAAAAGGTTTGTTCAATTCAATGATTTCTAGTGTTTGTGTTCTTTGTTTGCGTTGTGCCCTTTGTTCAAAGCACCGCCCTTTTGTTTACGTTCTTCATTTGGGCGTTGCCATTTGAATGTGTTCATTCAGTTCCTCACTTTTGTCTACTGATTATTGAATCTAAGTTTGATTCTTACAATTAGATATGTAAATGAGTCGAGCTACTTAAGCTCGAAACAAGTCGAGCTCGAACCTAATTAAGGCTCATTTATTAAAGCTTGCGAGCTTAAACGTGCTTTGATATAATATTTATTTTTTACTTTTTGTTTATTACTTATATAATTTTATTTTATATTTTTAAATCATTAAATATGAAAAAGTTCAAAACTCAAAATTTAAATTGTTTTTATATCATTATATTAAATATGAAAAAATAAAAATTTAAAATTCAAATTGTTTTTTATTTATTATATATACATATTAAAATATTTTTAAAAAATAAAAAAATAAATGAGTTTTAGCAAGCTTCTCATGAGCTTCGTAAAACACTTCGCGAGCCGACCTAAGGCTCAAGCTTCAGCATTTTTTAAAAAGTTTTGCTCGATCAGTGTAATGTTCGTCTCAGCTCGTTTACATCCCTACTTATAATTTGGTTCAACCGTTTATAAATGGTTATTTAATTCTTGTTGTTTTTTTAATTATCATTTTGATTCTACCACATGTAAGTTGGGTTTTAAATTTGTAGACGGTGATGGAATGATAATGATGGGTGGTGGAGTAGACGGTTGTGGGGCTGGGATGGTTTGATTTGGCTTGTGGTGTTTGTTCGGTGGTTTCTTTTAGTGGTGGTGGCGGTAGACGTTGTGGGTGTTGGTATACAATGGTGGGTGGTCATAGACGATGTTGGGTGATGGTAGAGGGTGGTGGAGTTGGTGATTATAATTGAACCGGCATTAAAATTAATTATGTGATTATTATAATTTTTTTATTAATGATTTATTGATAATATAATTAACTTATAATTAAACTTTAAAATGTATAAAACTTAAAATAAAAGAATAAATTAAAGCCAGAAGGGCATTTTTGTTATTTTAAGTGCATTATGGACTAACATTGAAACGAAATGTAAATCATAAAGATCAATATTATAATTTTTGAAGCATAGGGACTCAAATATGCAATTTCGTGCAAACCACATAATAAAAAATGTAATTAACTCTAAACATTATTGATAATTATTTTATTTTTAGATTAAATATTGCTTTAAAAGGTCACGTTAAAATCATGGTTGGAGCCCCGATCTTTTGTATTAATGTAAAAAAAAGTTGAGGTTATTTTGGGATTCAATCTCTTGTAAAATATTAAATTTTATACTAAATTCAAAACTCTTAAGTTTTATACATTTTAATTTAACGTTAAAAATGAGAATTTGAAGTTAGATTTACAGGTCAAAATTGTATTTAAATTTGCTTTTAAGTTTTGTTTGGTTCAATTAGAAAATGATGATGCTCACTTTGTTTTCATATGTGAAAAAAATTAAGCAAAAAATTGAAGAACTAAAATTCCGGTCCACTAAACACCCTTACTTTGCCTTCACTTTGTTTGGTTCAAGTAAAAATCGCCCTTTGATCAAGGTACATACTCTTATGTTCTTGATTAGAATAGTTGTTCTAGTTAGTGTAAGATGAATTGTTGGTTTGGTGAAACATCATTAAGGGTAGATGCGATGGCGTGTTATAATCACCTCTAAATTTTATTTGTGCCGAAATTTAGGAGTTTTAGAGCAGCCTACGTATGAAGTACATAAGGCCGAACTTATTAATTAGTTTTTATTGGTTTAAACTTTAATGAACTTTAAGAAATTTGTCTTGTTATTTTAAATTAAGTCTAGTATTTTCTTTTCAAATTAAGATAAGGAATTAGTTTGAAGGTTAGTTTACAATAAATAAAACTAGGAGGAATAATTTTGTTGTTAGGTCAAATAAAGTTCCTTAGTATAAAAGGCTATTATGTCAAAATTTGATCACTTTGACCAAGTTATCTATGCACAATCAAGAAAGGGGAAGGGACTAGAAGAATTTGAGCAATTCATTTAGTCTTAGAAGGAATAAAAACTAAGATTTTAGCTTTTTTTGTTGAGTTATGTTATTCTAACTCCAAACATGTAACACCCAGAATTTTATTATAATTAAGTTTATGCAAGAAAAGTACAAGGTGCTACCCGAGTTATAAACGGATAGTGATAAGATGGGGTTTTAAACTAGAGGGGCTAAAACCGTCAAATTATAAGTTCTTTAAGTACAGGGACCTGTTGTGTCAATAGATGAAAGTATATATATAAATACCACCACCTTTGACTATAGAAGTCAAAGGTTTACACATTCCATTCTTTTCTCTGCAAGTCACGAGCACCTTCACCACATCCCCTAGCTTCTTCATTTCAGAGAGCAAATCAGTAGAACAAGCAGCTCTAGCAAGATCATAGCAATTGTATGCATTTGAGGTAAGAACTTTCACCATTTTTCTTGAAGTTTATGAGTTTAAACACATGATTCAATGGTGAACTCATGTTAGGATTGTTTTATATGGATTAGATTATGTATATCAGTTGTAGGAGGTGTAGGAAAACACCTCTAGTTGATTTATAGTGAAACTATAGGATTTCTTGGTGAAATCCGACAGTTCTTGGCAAGAACAGTCTGTTGGACTGTTATGTACACGGCCGTGTAGTAGTTATGGCGGTCACAGGGCCATGTAAGGTTACATGGTCGTGTAGTATAAGAGGTACACGGCCCGTGTAGAGAAACACGGCCGTTTAGTGTGTAAGACGGTCATAGGGCCATGTAGGATTACAAGGTCGTATAGCACGAGTGGTACACGGACCGTGTAGAGGTACACGGCCCGTGTAGGGTGACTAGACCACACTGGCCATGTTGCCAGCTTAGGTCGTGTAGCATTAATGGGACACGACCCGTGTAGTGATACACAGCCCATGTAGGCCCTATTTCAGATCAGAATGCCTTATGTGATTTTAAGAATTGTTTTTATAGGAGGTGACTGGCATATTACCTGTATCATTGACATTTGTGGATCAATTCATGATTTTATGATCAGAAGGTGAGTCTTCTAGACTTCACTTCATATGTGCAGCATGTATGCTATTATAGCAGATTATTGACATGTCATGTTATTCATGTGTATATGTAAGCTTACTGCTAAGTCCAGTAAGGCTCAGATGCGGTGCAATACTATGACCTACGATGCTGCCCTGGGTCTAGAACCAGAGGCTAGCTTTGATTTCCAGACATACGTGTATTATCTTCATATGATTTTATACGTGGGTTTATATGATGTTTAGTCTGGTTTACTCACTAAGCTCTCGTAGCTTATTAGATACTATTTTTAAAATGTTTTGCAGGTTTTATCAAAGGTAAGGGCAAAGCTCCGGTTTGACTTCCAATTGTTAAACTCTTTGAAATTAACGCCTGGTTTGTAAATATCAAGTTTTTGGTACCAAACTTATGACAGTATTTATGTGGGTATCTATTGATACATCATTTTTTCAATCAAGTATTACTTCCGCTTTTACGTTAAACTTTGAGATGCGAACACTTATAGGTGTTTGATCTTATTATTTCAAATTTGGTTTTTGGGGCGTTACAACTTGGTATTAGAGCCACGGTTTGAGGGATCTGGATGTGTACAAGACACATTCTGGACTTAAACCATGGTTCTGCGGATTTTAAAAATTGTCAAATTGGAGGCTTGCAGCTTGGTGAGTATATTAACAGTTATATTGATTATGCATTATGTGAGCATTGTATGCGAGTATAGGATATGCTTAAGACAGATATGTTATATATATATTTACAACTGTTAAGTGTTGGTTTTATTTGAGCATGCATGATAAATTAAAATTGTTATATGAATATATGAGAGCATGATATATAAACTTTGGCCTAAGCCTGTGAATCGGAAATTTTTGTGATAAAGTTAAGATCAAACATGTGTAATGTGTTTAGAGTAATATAAGGGCCTATATTATTACAAACACATGATACATGTTAGAACTTAATGGAATCATGAGGAATCTTGTGAATCGGGTGAGGGGTACTTGTAAGTAGTACACCTGAGAACATATGTAGAATGCCTTAGTATGTATAGAAATACTTTGGATATGATGATAGGTGTACTGATATGTGGATATACCAGTAACTGTTTGTTATATAGGATAGTGTGATAAAGCCACCTTTTGCTTTAGTGCTTTATCTATACTACCAGAATGATTTATACAAGAGGTTCAAGAGTAGTGTATAACCCTAAGGGTGATTTTAGTCACAGACACGAAGGGATAAATATCAGTATTACAAGTGAACGTATCCTTATAAGGATATAGTATGACGGGGTATATGGAGCCTAGATTTAAATAGTCAAGTAACAGAAGTTATATTTGAATAATTCAATGCCGAAAACTTAGTAAAGTGATGAAGTAGAGTTTATGCCAGATATTATCGTATGAGTTGCAGCACAGTTGAAAGGACAAGGAAGTGATCAGATAAGAGTCAGTATCAAGATTAGCTATACAAAGTGAAAGGGTTCATTATTAACCCTAAGTTATTATTCGTGAAGTATCAGAAGGTTGTACGTTCAAGGATTTTCCGCGTGTCAACCAACGATGTATTAAAAGTTATCAAATCGACTGTTAATCATAAGTAATTTCAGAGATCGAGGGTGCATTTCATATGTGTATGTATGCACCTGGAGATGAAGTGAAATATGTAATAGATTAGATAAGGAGTGCAGACGAATTGAGAGCATGACGTGAAAAGAGTTTAAAGACATTATAATTGGGCGGTTGGTGCCACAGTCAGAGATAAACAGAGTTATGGATGAATTCCACAAGTAGAACAGACATGACAGACAATTACAGAAATCGACATGAGGTTTCAGAAAAATGCATATTTTATTCAGGTTATCTTAGTAATGAAAAGATAAAAATATATAGGTATATGGTAGCATTTCAGTCCAGCATATGAGAATTTATAGACGTTTGTAAACACCAAGATGTGAAATCCCTGATGGAGGTAGCTGGCATTAGAGAGACATAAAAGAAAGGAAACCGATAGAGAAAGTTGTATTGATGTTTAGGAAAACAAGAATGGAGGTTCGAAAGAAGAAAATGATGCAAAAGGTCTACCTATCTACTCAACATACAAGAAACGTCGACTGGGGGAAAGCAGGTTTGATTCACTAATATGTTTTAAATATGGAAACCGGGTCATATGAGTAAGAATTGTAGGAACCCAAGAAAGTGAAAGAGAAGAGTATGTCAAGAGTCAGAAGTAAGAGTTTTCTAGATACCAACCGAAGACGCTAGAACAGAATCAAGTATGGTTACAGGAAGATCGGATATGTATAAGTATAATGTGACAGAAATGAATATTATCAAATTCATTAGTGAATTTGTATCTATGAATTTGAGTGAGTTCCAAATAGAAATTGGAACGGACTGGTTACAAAGTAACCAGGTTATGATATTATGTGAGTAGAAGTTATACGAGTTCATATCCCAAGTGGGGAAGTACTAATTATATGTGTTAAAAATCAAAACAGGTAGGTTATATAGGTGTTTAGTTCCAAAAGTTGGAGAGTGTCTTCAGTGTGGATACATTATTTTCTCAACTTATGTATAGGTATTAAAATAAAGAAGAGCAGATGAGTTTAGAAGATGTGAGAGTATGTGAGTATCTTGATATGTCGTTCAAAGAATTACCAAAGTTACTGCCAGACAGACAGAGTATGTTTAGAATTTGTGTGGTATTGAAAGCTTCATTGATTACGAGAACTATGTACAAAACTTGCTTCTTCAGAGATACAGGAATTATTGAAATGATTTCAAGAATTATTACATGTAGGGGTTTATAAGACCCAGTAGCTTTTCATGATGTGTACTTATGTTATGTGTATTAATTAGTATGAGTTTAATAAAGTGATCATGAATATATGTCCAGTGTTCAAAATATGAGAATTACTTGATCGGTTATAACGGGGTAAAGTGGTTGTCAAAGCTGACTCCAGGTTGGATTTTCTTCAGCCTAAGATCAGAAGAGAGGGTATTCCTTAAATTCTGTTCAGAAAAGTATAAATATTTTGAAGTAGTTATGATACCTGTTAGCCTTGCTAACGCACCAGCAGTGATTATGTATTAAATGAATAGGGTGTATAAGTCAATGTCAAGTAAGTCAGTAATTGTGTTCTTCAACGATATATGTATTTATTTCAGAAGTTTATCAGATCATGAGAATCATGTTTGAAAAGTTTTAGTGACACAAAGCAGAAAATAGTTATATGTTAAGTTTTCAATATGAATTTAAGATATAAGGAATGAAATTCTTTAGATAATTTATTAGTAGGAATGGGATCGAGATGAATTCTGAGAAGTAGAGAAGGTGATGAATTGGGAGCCGCCAAAGAACCCAACAGTAATCAACAGTTGGATGGGATTAATTGTATAAATTATGTAAATCAACAGTTTGCACTACTTGAATCGATTGAAGAGACGATAGCATTGTGTGATGACAGTACAGTGGTTTGGATGGATGCAGAGGGGCAGAGTTATTATTTACACTTCTAGACAGTTCAATCGTATGAGAATGAATATACAGACTCACACCTGATAGTAGTATATGTGGTATGTTAGTTATATGATACGTAAGGATATTACCTCAATAGTGGGTGGATATGTGGATGTAAGACTATTGTTAATAGCATTCATAGGTGGTGTAAGACTACCGCTAGTGCGCTACGGTAACATTCAGTATGATATGATGAGATTAGGTATTTCTTTATGTGTAGAGTTGTTTACACGAAATTATAAAAGTTAGAAATAATTGTTGAATGAGAAAAACCTTTAAAGGCGACAAAAATAATGGTCAGAATCAGTGAAGGATTGTGAGTAGCATATTATATTATTCAGGGTAAGGCTAATGATATAGCCGACAGTTTAAACAGGAAATCAGAAATAATGCTTGTATGAATTAATTATCTAGATGATAGTTACAACGCTTATGTTCAGATGAAATGGGAACAGGTCAGTCAGAAGAGATCAAAGTGAAAAGTATATTAAAGAATGGATGAGAATGACAGGAAATAAATCCGATTATAGACAGTCGTGATATACTGATTAGATATAACCGTATGTGAGTACCAGGTTATGGAGATGCAAGTCAGACACGGTTAAATGAAGCTCACAAGTTTAGATTTTCCATTCAGTCAGAAGTTACCAACTTTATAAAAACCTGAGGGTGGATTATTGGTGACCGGATATGAAACAAGATATAGTAAGATAAGTGGAGAAATACTTATAAAGGTGTACGAAAGAAAGCCAAACGTCAGAAATTATATCTGGAAATATTAGTATGAACCTGAATGCCAAATTATCCGAAAACTCTACGAAGTTATAATGTGTTATGAGTGATTGTAGGCAGGTTAAATAAAAGGTATATGTAGTTTCCATTAGAGAAACTCATTCATCAGAACAGTTAACATATGTGTATATGAAGCAGATTGTGTTATGTCATAGTATGTCAGCGTTTATTGATTCAGACAATGATATCAGATCCACTTCTATAATTCGGAAACAGATTTCATATAAAGTTAAGGATTAAGCTTCATCTCAGTACAGTCAGAATGAAAGAAATATACAGATGATGGAAAGCATGTTTTATGATTGATTTATTAAGTCAGAAGAAAACTGGGGTACGTATTTGCTTAACAGAGTTTCGTAATACAACAGATGCAAGTTCAGCACCGGGATGCCAACGTATGAAATTGTATGATATTACTGCCAAACTTCAGTGTATTTAGCAGTTGAACCTGTAATAAACAGAGTAGATGGGTCAAGGACCGGTAAAAGTGTAGAAAGAGGTCAGAGTATGTATGAGGGCCTGAACAGAAAATGATGATATTATTCAGAACTCTTCGGCAGTTGATTTCGGGGACAAAATCATTTCAAGTGGGGAAGAGTTTTAACACCCATAATTTTATTATTATTAAGTTTATGCAAGAAAAGTACAAGGTGCTACCCGAGTTATAAACGGATAGTGATAAGATGGGGTTTTAAACTAGAGGGGCTAAAACCGTCAAATTATAAGTTGTTTAAGTACAGGGACCTATTGTGTCAATAGATGAAAGTATATATATAAATACCACCACCTTTGACTATAGAAGTCAAAGGTTTACACATTCCATTCTTTTCTCTGCAAGTCACGAGCACCTTCACCACATCCCCTAGCTTCTTCATTTCAGAGAGCAAATCAGTAGAACAAGCAGCTCTAGCAAGATCATAGCAATTGTATGCATTTGAGGTAAGAACTTTCACCATTTTTCTTGAAGTTTATGAGTTTAAACACATGATTCAATGGTGAACTCATGTTAGGATTGTTTTATATGGATTAGATTATGTATATCAGTTGTAGGAGGTGTAGGAAAACACCTCTAGTTGATTTATAGTGAAACTATAGGATTTCTTGGTGAAATCCGACAGTTCTTGGCAAGAACAGTCTGTTGGACTGTTATGTACACGGCCGTGTAGTAGTTATGGCGGTCACAGGGCCATGTAAGGTTACATGGTCGTGTAGTATAAGAGGTACACGGCCCGTGTAGTGAAACACGGCCGTGTAGTGTGTAAGACGGTCATAGGGCCATGTAGGATTACAAGGTCGTATAGCACGAGTGGTACACGGACCGTGTAGAGGTACACGGCCCGTGTAGGGTGACTAGACCACACTGGCCATGTTGCCAGCTTAGGTCGTGTAGCATTAATGGGACACGGCCCGTGTAGGGATACACAACCCGTGTAGGCCCTATTTCAGATCAGAATGCCTTATGTGATTTTATGTATTGTCTTATAGGAGGTGATTGGCATATTACTTGTATCATTGACATCTGTGGATCAATTCATGATAGTATGATCAGAAGGTGAGTCTTCTAGACTTCACTTCATATGTGCAGCATGTATGCTATTATAGCAGATTATTGACATGTCATGTTATTCATGTGTATATGTAAGCTTACTGCTAAGTCCAGTAAGGCTCAGATACGGTGCAGTACTGTGACCTACGATGCTGCCCTGGGTCTAGAACCAGATGCTAGCTTTGATTGCCAGACATACATGTATTATCTTCATATGATTTTATACGTGGGTTTATATGATGTTTTGTCTGGTTTACTCACTAAGCTCTCGTAGCTTATTAGATACTATTTTTAAAATGTTTTGCAGGTTTTATCAAAGGCAAGGGCAAAGCTCCGGTTTGACTTCCAATTGTTAAACTCTTTGAAATTAACGCCTGGTTTGTAAATATCAAGTTTTTGGTACCAAACTTATGACAATATTTATGTGGGTATCTATTGATACATCAGTTTTTCAATCAAGTATTGCTTTCGCTTTTACGTTAAACTTTGAGATGCGAACACTTATAGGTGTTTGATCTTATTATTTCAAATTTGATTTTTGGGGCGTTACAAAACACTATAGATTGGTGGGGTAATGTAATCCAATTTATTGTTCTTGTTAAACAAATGATGCATGTACCTTCATTTGAAGTTATATGAATGTTTGAGCACCGAATTACGTAGCTAGGATATTTTTGCACTTGAATATGCTTGATTTGAAGTTAAGGTTACAAATGATACAACTTGGTTGGTTCAAATATGATGATCAATTAGATGAATTAAATGGTTAAACTGTCATAAATGACGGTGTTAATTGTCCAAAGCAGCAAGAAAGTGTCTCAAACACATAGAATGAGTAAAAGTTGAGTTTGGAAAGCATATGGTTGTTGTTCAAAAGGTTCAATGTTGAAAATGTGTCTTTAAGGGCCTAAAGATTGAGTTTCACGATTGTGAAGCAAAGGCTTCACGTCTATAACGATGAGAGTCAAAGACTGTGAACATATCATGGTTGATATAAGAAAGAATCAAGGATCCAAGCTTCACGTCCTAAGCCTGATGTTTCCCTCAAAGCCCATGTTGCACATATGTTAGACACTTAGACCAGTCATGCTTACCTTATACGTGTGTGTCTGTATATAAAAAACATACACACATGTACTTGAGATGGACCAAATGATTGTCATGAAACGACTTGTGTCAAACCACACCACTAAGAATTGAATATAAAAGTATATTAAAGCTATGTTGGCATAGTCGTGCGCGTCTATTATATTAAGAGAAAATGATATAACTAGGCCAATACTCGTCAACGCATGAGCTATTTCGTAAGTACATATACGAGATATGCATTGTATAAGTATGTACTTATGTGGGTAGATGCATTGTACTATTTATATGACAAAAAAATGTGCATGTCTATACACATACACTGTAACACCATAAATTCAAAGCCATTTTTTTTAAAACTGCGCTGCGGAAGCTTTAATTAATTGAACATACTTTTCATTAACAAACATTTACAATCATTTACAAACAAAATATATGTTCTCAAAATCCAACAAACATAATTCGGTGTTACAAAATAAACTGGCTCGTTTCATTTAAATCAAGACATCAGAGTCAAGTCAACTTTTCGTTCCACGAGCACTCACAAACACAAACCTGCAAAATCAACAACTGTGGGGAATTAGCACAAAGCTAAGTGAGTAGAGGTTAAACCCAAAAGCAAACATCAAGCCAATATTAACCATGTAATCACAATTCTAAGAAGACCGGCGGTTCGGCGCAGAACCTACAACCAATGCCGGCCAAAGCAAAGGTTTACCAATAGCCTCTACTGAATTGGCACAGTGAAATCCCACTCTGAAGCAACATATGCAACAGTAAGGCTACCACTGTTCAACCAACCAGTAAACGAGCCCAGCCCAATTCCACGTATAGCTGACTTCTCAAATGCAACTCAAAATCATACTAAGAGTGCGTATCGAACAAATAGTCATGCAACAGACATCAATAATATTCACAATCAGCAGTTCCAATATCAAACCATCACATACAATCATGCCTCACATCAGTAATATTAAACACAATCTTTACCATTTGCATCCAACATCCACTCACCTTTCAAGTTCAGAGGAAGCACTCAGAATTCTAATGTTACTGAGCCTTTGGATTTCCTAAAAACATAATAACAACCAATCAGTCCAAATTTCATAAATATATCTCATCATATATTTCTAATTCATTCATAACATCCAATCAATCAATAAACAAATATAAATAAAACTCAAAATGTCGGATTCTTGAAACTATCGGATTTACACTCGGATTTCTCAAAATCCGCAACTCAAGTGTCGGATTTCACTAGTGTCGGATTTGGGAATCCGATGGATTCCATAATTGTCGGATTCACCTTATTCGGATTTCAAGCACTTGGTTTTAAAGTCCCGGATTCAAGAGTATCGGATTTCACTATTCCCGGATTTTTAAGTTTCGGATTTCATGTATCGGATTCTTACTTAGTCATTTTCCCAGTTTAGGATTTCATATCCAATTATAGTATTCGGATTTGGGGTTGTCATAAACCAAGTTTCGGATTCTAAGGTAATCGGATTTGCATTTTCGGATTTCATAAAACCCGGATTTAAGCAAGATTCGGATTTCTTCTCCTCAACAATCCGAGAGCTTCATAAATATCAAATCCGATAACTTCAAAATATAATAATCCAAACCCAAATTTCATATAGATTCATAACCATCATTCCAGAAACATACATTAAACATTTCTAATACATTCTCATGCAATTAACCATATGAATCATATGAACCTACAAAACTATCAAAATCCTATTCTTTCAAAAACCGATTGTAATATTCTTAGCATGCAATCTTCAAAACTAATCATAAATCATATTTGCATCAGATAACATATTAAGAAGGATTATAACATGTAAATTTATAAACACCAACCTTAAATCTTTGATCACACACAATGAAAATGGAAACTCCGATTCTTTTCTTCTTCTTTTGGTTATCTTAGCAAGAACACACACACACACACCTCTTGAATGTTGAAGTAATGAAAATAGGTGACACATACCAGGGATATGTTTTCATGCAAAGTAGGTGGCAGTATTCTTCTAAACACCCCACATGTACACCCGCTAACTCACGCATACATACATACTTACGGACATTCATATATACATACTTACATTCTAATTTAAATGATTAATAAGTTAATTAATAAACTAATACCACTTAATTAATCACTTAATTAATTAAAGCAGTTAAAACACAAACAAACACATACCGTAAACCCGCTAATCTACAAGCTCGGGTTTGCGGGTATTACATACACTCAAGCCGAAAAATCTAGCATACCTAAACGAGAAAGTAGTGTATTATATCAGTACATTGTGTTTTTATTAGAGTTGTAGATGCTCATACAGATAAAAGTAAGTATCTGCAACAAACAGTGTTGATGAGTGAGTTCTAATAAATAGAATTAAAAGGTCAATTTGTACTATGCGTATGAGAGAATGTGCTAACCAAGCTTTTTACATACTTTTTACATTGCGTATGAAAAAAAGAAGATATTCGGCTTTGCATAAAGCTTTTACCTGATGGGCTTGACTTATGTAACACCATAAAGTCTAAGCCATTTTTTTAATTGCGCTGCGGAAGCTTTAATTAATTAAACATATACTTCATTCACAAACATTTAAAATACAAAATAAATGTTATTTAAAATCCATCATACATAAACTCTGTGTTACAAAAGACAGGATCGTTTCATTTAAAATCTTGACATTAGAGTTAGGTCAACTTCTCCTTTAGTTAAACAATCACAAGCACAAACCTGTAAAAAGCAACAACTGTGGGGAATTAGCACAAAGCTAAGTGAGTAGAAGCCAAACCCAAAAGCAAACATCAAGCCAATACTAAACATGCAATCACAACTCTAAGAAGACCGGCGGTTCGACGCAGAACCTACAACCAATGCCAGCCAAAGCAAAGGTTTACCGATAGCCCTCTACTAAATTGGCACAGTGAAATCCCACTCTGAAGCAACATATGCAACAGTAAGGCTACCACTGTTCAACCAACTAGTAAACGAGCCCAGTCCAATTCCACGTATAGCTGACTTCTCAAACACAACTCAAAATCATACTAAGAGTACGTATCGATCAAATAGTCATACAACAATCATCAATGAATACTCACAATCAACAGTTCCAATAACAACCATCAAATACAATCATGCATTACATCAGTAACATTAACCATAATCTTTACCATTCGCATTCAACATCCACTCACCTTTCTATCACAGATGACGTACTCAGAAATCTAATGTTACTGAGCTTTTGGATTGCCTGAAAACACAATCGCAACCAATCAGTCCAAATCTTATAAATATATCTGACATATATTTATAATTCATTCATAACATCAATAATCAATAAACAAATATAAATCAACACAAAGTATCGGATTTCCCCAAAACTATCGTATTCTAAGAATCCGCAACTCCATGTCGGATTTTACCATTGTCGGATTTGGGAATCCGATGGATCCCAAAACTGTCGGATTTTCCTTAATCTGATTTTAAGTATTCAAAATCAAGAGTATCGGATTTCACTAAGTCCCGGTTTTACATGTATCGGATTCTGACTTAAATCACTTTCCAAGTTTAGGATTTCAAATATAACATAGCAATCGGATTTGGGGTTGTCATAATTCAAGTATCGGATTTAATCATAAAGATTTCAATGTCTCGGTTTTCCAAATGTATAGGATTTTCAAACTTTCGGATTTGGACTATTGGTTTTACAAACAATCGGTTTTTATGAGTATCGGTTTACCATCTCCTTCCTACCAATTCCGCTAACTTCAACATTTCATCAAATCCGCCACCTTCAGAACATTATATCTCAAAACCAGATTTCATAAATTCATAATCATCATTCCAGAAACATAATTTAAACTCTTTTAAACATATTCTCATGCAATGAATCATCATATAAACATATAGATAATATGAACACATAAAATCATCAAATCATATTCTATCAATACCGATTATGGTATTCTAACATGCAATCCTCAAACTAAACCAAAATTATAACTTTAAGATCAAAGAACTCATCAAATTAGAAGAATAACACAAACCTTTTAAACTTGATTTAATCACACAATAAAATTTGGAATCCAATTCTTTTTCTTCTTCTTCTTCGGTTTTCTTCTTTGGCGGAGAAACACACACACACACACACTTCTTTTGTTTGCAAATAATGTGAAGTTTTAGATACTCACACACAATGTACATGCAAAGTAGGTGACACCAACACCCAATACACCCCACGTGTATTTCCACATGCATACACATTCACGGTTACATATACATACATACTTATAATTCTAAATTAATTATTTAATAACCTATAATCACTTAATTAACCACCTAATCAAATTAAAGCAATTAAAACACAATAAACACATACAGTAAACCCGCTAATCTACTAGCCCAGGTTTGCGGGTGTTACAACTTATGACAGATATATGTACCCAAGTGTAAAATAAACCTAAGACCTTCGTAATATAAGAAGATGACCGGTGTTTTGTAGATAAAAACATCATGTGGGTGTACGACTATGCATGATGACAAGACATTATGAACAATTTGATTTATACAAAAAAAATTTGTGTCAGAAAATCAGAATGTCTCACTCATGAGCCACAAAGGTGAAATATAGCTTTATCATAAGCTAGTGAGGTTTTCTCTAACATATCAAATATTTCAATGATGCCTTCGTTTTTTTCATTGGGCTTGTCGCCTTTGTCGTTAACTTCCCCCCAGCCACCTCCCGATACCACGTCAATCCATTGGTACGTTTCTCTCTTGTGACAATGTTCTATTCTTTTGATGCCTCGACACACTCTATTGCACTTAGGTTCCTACAACATCATCATCATCATCGGTCAAGTTTTACCCGTATTATAACATGTTTGGAACGTATAATGGTGATAAAAGGGTATATCACCTTTAATAAGATATTGAGAAAGTTATTTGCCATTTAGTAAATTTTACCCTAAAGAAAAAACGAAAGCTCTGGGTTTATATACTTATTCTTGTTAATAACGAGTCTCGTTATCACCATCTCAGGTAAAGGTTATGTTGCAAACTATAACTAGAATAGATGGATATCACATGGAATAAAGGTCAAGTCATCAAGTCGATAACTTAATACAAAATCATATTTATACACTAGAAGGATTTCAAGTCCAAATTTGCCATTTTCAACACCGTCTTGCATCTATTCTTCAACCATATCTTAGAAAATTACTAAAATGAAATCAAAATGTCTTCCATCCTTAAAGATCGTGGGAATCAAAAGAAGCATGGTGAATTTTATTCCATTATGTCCAAATATACCCTAAAGTTAATATTTCTTAGAAATCCTCATCTTTTATGTTTTTGCTTTGTATTAGGTGGCATCCATAATTTTGGATAATAACAATAGAACTAACTATTGTAGTTTAAGAAAAAATATAAATGTGATCAATTAAACTAACCATAGTTTATGATTTAAATTAGAATTAAATTTTGCTTTTTAATGACTATAAATTTAATATTAGCCAAGACCATGAGTGTTTGACGGTGACGGTGGTTTGAGTGTTTGACGGTGATCGTTGTTGGTGCTAACGGTGAGCAAATGTCCATGCGGTGCCGGTGGGGAGCGTACGGGGGGGTTATGTTTTATCCCCGGAAAGATTGAACGGCTGCGGCAACGACATCTAGCGGGGTGTGGTTGTCGACGGGTGGTGGATCGATAGAGGAGAAAAGGGTAGAAAGAGAGAGAAGAAGGGTTGCACTGGTAGAAGAGAGGGAAGAGAAAGAAATAGACAATATTTTGAACTTTAATTTAGCGGAGAGAGTGTTTGTGGTGAGGTGTAACACCCAAGGTTCAAAAATCCTTTTATTATATTTTAATAGGAGGTGTTAAATGTTTATATAAGTTACCCTTATGAGATTAGATGTGTTTTTAAAACTAGAGGGACTTAAAATGTCAGATTATATGCTAATTTAAGTCTAGGGACCATTTATGTAAATCTGCCAAACTTATATATATGTATAGACTTTTATATACATGGACTTCATTACTTCCTGCACTTTCTAAACAAACACAGCAGCAAACTTCTTCATATTTGGTGATTTTGATCTTAGAACACAGCCTTAACAACAGTTGGTTAACATCATAGCAATCCTACTTAGTAGAGGTATGTGTAGCTTATTTAGTTTTTATGTTCTTCATGTTCTTATGAGTCAAGAATTGATCACAAGGATCAAATCATGTTAAATTGTTGTTAGTTGGTTGTTTAAGTGTTATGGGTGTAGGAAAACACCTTATACACGTTTTTAGATTGATTGGTATTGATTTATATGAGCTTTGGCCGGATTTACAGCTTCTGTCGGTCAGAACTGTGCAGACCAGGGGAGGCACGGGCGTGCCTTTCGCCCCGTGGCAAACCCTAGTTCTTCGGGTACCCCCGTGCTTTTAAGCATAGTCACGGGCGTACCTTAGATAGGCACGGGCGTGACTGCAAGATAGGTATGCCCATGCCTGGGTCAAGCCCAGCCGTGCCTTAGTTGCAGGCACGGGCGTACCTTTGACAGGTACGGCCGTGCCCTAGCATTTTTCAGTGCAGTTTGATTATGTCAGCAGATGTTAATACATATATTATTGATATTATGTTGTAGAAACAAGTTGTGGACCTATACATTGATCTTTATCGTTTGTGGATCTATCAGATTATATATATCAGAAGGTGAGTCTTCTAGACTTCACTTCATATCAGCAGTATGTGTAGTTTCATATCAGATTGTTAACATGCTATGTTATACGTGTGAATATGTAAGCGTTCTGCTATGTGCAGTAGGGCTCAGATGCGGTGCAGTACTGTGACATACGATGCTGCCCTGGGTCTAGAACTAGAGGCTAGCTTTGATTGCCAGACATGCGTGTATTATCTTCGTGTGATTGTATACGTGTGCTCATATGATGTTATGTTTAGATTACTCACTAAGCTCTCGTAACTTATCAAATACTGTTTTTAAAATATTTTGCAGGATGCAGCAAAGGCAAAGACAAAGCTTCTGTTTGACTGCTTTTCAGTTTTTGAACAATAAACAATTAACACCCGTTTGTGTAAATATTTAACCTTGACAGTACACTAAGTCTGTACTTGTGGGTCTATCTTTTGGTAATAGCACGGTTTTGTTATGAAAATGTTTCCGCATATGTATTTTAAATGATATGCGTGCTTTTATGAAATTATCCTACTTTTATATCTTTTAATGAAATTGGGGCGTTACATGAGGAAAGTGCTATTGGTACAACATCGACTAATAAAAAAATTTACGCTTGTCGCTTAATGATTCAATGGACTGAATTATTTAAACGTTTAGGGTATGTTTGGTGAAAGTAGCTGGTAGCTGATAGTTGGAAACTGGTAGCTGGTAGCTAGAGCTGGAAGCTGTATCTTTTATTTGTATATGTGTTTGGCAAAATAGCTGGTAGCTGGAGCTTAATGATGTAAAATGACAAAAAAGGACAAATAATAAAAATAGAAGGAATTGCAAAACAATGATATTTAGGTAATTTTGATATAAAAAACTTCCAGCTAGTTTTAAAAGCTACTTCAAGAAGCTTTTTCTCTTCGAGCTTTTTGTTTAAAAAGAAGTTTCTAGTTTTTTCAGCCGAACAAGACTTGTAGCTTTTATTTCAAAACAAAAAACTACCAGCTCCAAAAAGCTGCGTACCAAACATACCCTTTGTATATGAGGATTTTGCATGTTCAAGTTTCCATTGAGGTGTGAGTGAGCCTTTACCTTTAATCTGCGTGGTCTAATTCATGTTATTTGTGTTTGTTTTCGAAACAACCTCCCAAACAAACCTTGATTGAAGCCCTTGAGATTTGAAACCTTGACCTCTCCTATGAAAGGGGAAGAGAACTATCTATTGGACCACGAACCCTTGATAAGGGTTCTAAATAAAGAATCTAAATGATAAAATTTATCATTTTCATTTTCATAATGATTTAATTATTACATAATAAAATATAATTGTTTAATACATGTAACAGTCGTGGTTATTAAAATTTTGAGATTTACAAAAAAAAAATCTATTCAATCAGATTCATCGTAACGGGATACTTTAAAACACCATATTTATTTAAAACAGACAAACTGTTTTAACCACACGTCTAAATAAAACCGCCATTACGTCAAAATACATCATTGTTTAGAACTTGTTCATTACATAACCACAAGTCGGTTTCATAAAACATCAAAAACAAATGTAAACTACCATGGCACCCATCTCACAAGGCCATGCACCTAAGCAACGTGCACGAGCACAAGACATATTTCAAAGAAACAAGTGTCAGCATACGTTTCGTGAGTTAGCTTAGATAATCACCACAAAATCATCATATTAAAAACATTCGTAAAACATGTTTAGGTTTAGGGTAATAAATCTCAACCCGTAACTTGACTCACCTGCATAACATCGTAAATCCAACATGGTTAAGTATCATCGCAAGCATCATAAAAACATCATATAGCATCATAGTCATCTTTTACTTCATTATCATCTCAAACATCGTTATTCATTACAAACATCATTTAACATCATATAACATCATAAATCATCTTATTGGAGTCTACCATTATACATCATCATCATCGTTACCCCAAATAACACATGTGTGCCTGGCAACCGCTAGGGTTCAAAGGTCCATCTGCAATGACACCATATGCGTGCTTAGCAACTCCTAAGTTCCAAGGTTCGTCCGTATTGGCACAAGTTCACTAAGCGTGTCCAGTAAGTATGGTACAATGTAGAGCGTGACTCCCACTTGTACACATACTCTCGTAATCCATCCGTTGTAGCTACTCCGACATAAGTCGTTTAGGTGAAAGTACAAACGGTGCCCGAAATCTCTAGGCCCCGATACCTCACTCCAGTGTACTAGTACACCACAGGTTGTCAAGGTTATCTAGAAACCCGACAACTAACCATTCTCTTTGCTAGCACATCCTAGAAGGCACACTTTTCCTACTAACCATTATCTTTTCATATAAGAGTATATATACCCCTCCCAAATCATCATGTCCATCCATCATGATCATCGTTTTATATATATCTACACAAAATATATACATGCATCGCAAACATCGTGTAAATCAATTATCAATAAGTAAATACCATGCATTACAAGCAATCGTTAATCTATCATAAATATTCACACATAGATATATCATCTTTAAAATTTTTAATACTTTCAAAATAGATTTTGTCTATGTACTCGATTTTGTAAAACAACTGAACCCACCTCAAACCGGACAAAAAGATCACCGCGAAACTAGATCCGACAAGCTCCACACATGGATCGTGAAAGCTGGTCTCACAAGCTCCAAAAATACTCCTCGAGATCTCCAAAAACAAAACCGGAGCCAAAACTTAGCTTGAAATGGTAACACCGCAACACCTGACACTCACAAACACGTGATAACGAAGCCCCAATACTAGCACATGCTCTTAAGGCTTAAGATCTTTAAAAAATCGGGTAGAGTTACAGCATAGATGAGAGTAAAATGTGAGAAAATGCCGAAATGAAACTCATATATATAGAGCCCGGGGGGACATTTCGTGTAACGACCACCCAAAAGCACGTGAACTGCGCCATGCAACTTCCTGACACACGCAATCCTCTTGCCTACGCGACCAGAACGCGTCGCGTTGAGACTCTCGAATTTCCAGATTTTTCATTTCTTCTTTTCTCTTCCTTTCGTTAATAAACACTTCCATAAATATATATACTTCTATATAAATGAACTTCATAAATATTGTTTATTTCTCGTTACATAATATTACAACAGTTTCTTAAAATTCTGGTCGTTACAATACAAGTGCATGTGAAAAATGTATTAGTATAAAATATTAGGTGTTTAATGAATCAGAATGTGTTTAAAGTCAAGATGACTAACCAACATTTTCTTGTTTCATTTAGCATCTTATTCATTTAGAGGCGAGAATTAAACACGCTGAATGTTGAACGATTTAACATTTAGATATAAACAACAACCTCTTAGCCTTGTAAGAGTGGTAGCAGCTCTCACATCCATCACACTGTCACCTTCGTTTTCCACTCTCACCACTCAGTCTTATAGAAGGCACTTCTCACCACATCAAATGTTAAACCGACCTAATACCATAATTAATCAATTATAAATAAAAGATAGAGAGAAAAGGAGACTTCCATCCATACGACGATACGGGGCCACACTTGTATCATCACCCACCTTTATTCCACCGTAGAATTCCCCACACCACATTCTTCACTACATGATGGTGGAATCAAAAAACCATCTCACCACTACGTGATCAACCACTACACCACCCAATCACATCCTAATTCATTAACCATGTATTGTACAATTTTAATTATTTAACTAAATGACCTTATTTTGAGTAGAGCAGTTGGGTTTTTGTATTGACCAAAATTAAATAAACACTTTCGTTTTGAATAACATAGCTGAAGCATGTATACTATACATGTTCCTCGTAAAAAATCCAAGAAATCGAACTTAAACTCAAATTAGAGTTTATATCCAATATATGTATCCAAAATCTGTTGCAACACGAATATAATTCCTTATTCAAAAGTGAACAACAGCCTACTAATATAACCCTAAGATAAATTAAAATGAAGCCCACAATACCATAACCGATTTAAACAAGCGAAAAGCAAACACTTAACCGTTACGAAGCATAACCTTTAAACATGTCATAGAGTGGGACTTGTAGTTGAACAAATAATGATGGTAGTCGACATAAGAGGGAAAAGTTATCAATATGAATGCAGTTGGTAGGGATGACGGTGGCTGTAGTCATTGGTGGTTGCTGATGATGTTGTAACGTGTTGATGAAAGTGTGTTTGATGACGTAATGATGATGAAGAGTGGGAGATGTTTGAAGCCTTGATTGTAATGAAGAAAAGGAGTGTCTAGCATCTACATAGGCGATGTTTATGAAGAAAGGGAATTGATTTAGGATTTTTTCTTTCTTTCCTCTATTGTTGAAATAAAGTCATATTTTAGTTAAATATTGAAAGGAAAGGATCTAATGAAACAAAAAAAAAGCCAAATAAGTAAATATTTTAAAAACATACTTACTTTGACAAATACTTTTATAGAATATACAATTTAAGTTAAAACTTTGAAAATAGAAGTAAAAAACTTCACACTTTATAGTATAAGTTTACACCTTATATTTATATTTGAAAGACAAGATTGTAAAATTGTATTTATCTTGCTAAGGAAAAGTTTAAAGATTTTCGTCCAATTAGTTTGATTAACTCGGTGCATAAATTATAGGGGTGTTCACGAGGCGGGGTGGGTAGTCAAATTTTTGCAGACCATCACTGCAGGGTGGGTATCTAGCTTTAGGAACCGAAACCAAAATGCAAACAACGGGTACCTGAAGGGAGATGAGTATCTACGGTTCGGGTCACAAGTACCCTAAAATTGAGCTGTTTTTTATTTTTGTTATTTTCAATAAGTACAGATTTATAATAAAACAATAAACAACGGTAGAAACAAGTTAACAATAATGAATAAATCACCGGTAGAAATTGAATAGATCTTCGATGAGAGCCTTGTAGAAACAAAAAACCGATAGGGTTGAAGTCAACACTGTTGATCAATTTCAGTGTCTTCATATTGAACTCTCGATTGTTGCAGGCTTGCAAACTCTCGATGTCGAAGCTTAAAAAATAATTTGGGAAGTATTCGGGACGGGTACCCGTGGATATCAAAATTTAAAATCCAAACCTGCCCCATGTTCAACGGCTACCCTAGTTTTCGGGTTACGGGTTATACGGATATCGGTTTTTTTAGTTTCTATTCAGGCGAGACAGGTCGGTTTTTCGGTTTTTTTGAACACCATTTTATCAAAACTCATGTCTAATCATTTATCAAAGGTTTTGCATAAAATTATAAGTTTAAATAAAATGGCTTTTATTGAAGACGGACAAATTCTAGACGAGGTCCTCCTTACTTACGGGTGTCAATTATAAGTTGACTTATATGACACATATAATAATTGGGTCGGGTTAGAGTCTTAAATATATTGTGGGGGTTAATACGCGAACCTATTTAATATTTATATAGAATTTATCTTTTTCATATATAAACCAAGTTTTGATGTAATTATCATCCAAACTTCCATAATTCACACCGTTGATAGTTTTTGTTTGTGAAAAATTAAATAATAAAGCTTATGGTATTAGAAGTTATGATTTTCTAGGAACTCATATAATTTTTAAATCTGCTGACCTTCCAATCAGTGGCGAATCTAGGATAGAAAACAACGTGGTTCCCTAATTAAGTTAAGCCGATAAAATAAAAAAGTCAACTATATGTATGCGTCTGGACGGGCACTCGGGTCGTTAAAAGTAAAATTTAACATATACCCGATAATTATATTAAAGTTCTTAAAATTGTACCCAACGAGGTCTTATCCTTTGAAATATTTGCATAATTGTTTCAATACTAATACTTTCCAGGATAACTTTTTCAATATATGACACTATATAATCACTCAAAAATTTATCACCCATTTTGTTGCGTGTATCGCTTTTTATCAACTTTATTCCTGAAAATGCACGTTCCACACTTGATGTTGCAATGAGGGTTGAAGAAAAGACAACAACGATAAGTTTTTACGAAGCTTTTTTGCCCTATTTCATTAACTATTAGTTTAAGTTTTTATTGGATTGGGTTTTTTAAAGTTGGATTATTTTGCTAAGAGATAAAAATTGGGCTTAATGTATTTTATATTTATTTTATCTAATACTAAAAGGTAGGTCCTCTAAATTCTCAAATGTAGTTCCTAATTTTTTTTCTATATAACTTCTAACTTTTTTTAAAAAATTAGGTAGGTCCCGGGACCCACATAGGTTTAACATAGCTCCGCCCTTGCTTCCAACTCGTTAATGTGTATACAACTAGTAATCTTCTAATAACCTACCAACCTGCAAATTTCCTGCTAATACACTTGTAACAGCCGTAAACCCGGGCCAATCATTAGCGGGTTGGCGGTGAGTGTTTATGTGTGTTTAAATAATTAAAATTATGTGTGTTTAGTTGATTGTATAATTGCTTGTGTGTTATTTGGCCGATACGTGCTTGTGGGATGATAATGAGTATCGTGATAGAAGTCAATTATGCGTGAAATTGGGTTGGGCCCGTTTGCTATTAGTTGAGCAGTTGTAGACCTTCTGATGCATGCGTTGTATCAGAGGGGATCTAACTCTGCAAATTGGCAGAGAGCTATCGGTAAACCTTTGCCTTGACCCGTAAATGGTTGAAAGGTTCTGCGCCGAACCACCGGTCTTCTGGATTTATGTGATTACATGCTTTTGTATTGGTTGTTGTTGTTTGCCGTCGTTGTTTAGCTTCCATTCACTTAGCCTTTTGCTAATTCCCCACTCTTGAACCGTTTTTTGCAAGTTCGGTGAGTACAGCTGTTTAGATGAGGTTTTTGTTTAGAGGAAAGCTTGACCAGCACTTTGATATTTGTTTATAAAAGACGAGCCATGTTTTATTTTGTAACACAACATATATTTTGATGTTTGTAATTAGTGTGGATGTTTGTAAATGGTAGTATTTTATGATAATCCTTGAGTTATGCTTCCGCAACGGTTTTAAAAAATGGCTTTATATTTTCGGTGTTACAACGCCAACATGTATAATTAAACAAGTTACTTGAATACAACACGATCGCCACCCCTATTCTTACCAATGAATTTATGAATTAGCTAAAAAAAGAAAGAAAGCAACTAATGATTGAAAACTCTTGATTGTGTTAATTGGGAGTTTAGTAATGAATTCAACTGAAAACATGAGATTTGGTTCCAAAAGCATTTGATAGAGGTTGTCTTTCTTCCCTCTCAATCTATTGGTCCTCAATAAAAGAATTCTTTATGAAAAGAGGGTTAAAAGAAGGAGATCCACTTTTAATTTTTCATTTTCTTTTGGTTGTCAAGAGGGGGGGGGGGGGTTGACAATAAAAAATGGGGTGGTCATAATGTATCTTTATTAGAAATTATAGTTTACACAAAGTGCATATTATTACTTCAAATCCATTGTAGTGTTTTTCAAAAGTAGGACTTAATCCCTCTTAAGATTGCATTACCTTTTAATTTTCTTACCAATTGACACAATATCCATTGCATCAAACCTCACTTAAAATTTATGAAAAAAGTTAAGTTATAACTCTAAAGTAATATTAAATTTGTAAAAATATCTATATGAAGCAATGACAAAATATTTAAACATTTATTAGTTTTCCTCTTAAAATCTATCAAGTCTAAATGCACAATAAAGTATTGCATTTATAGTGAAGAGGTGTAAGAGTATTTACTAAGGCATATGCTTCATAAAAGTACCCAATTTTAGTGACATCTTGTTAGGTTGTTATGCAATAAAGCTAATATTTTTATACTTCTTATGTGTGATACCATATATTTAAACTTGTAGGTAATTATATTTTTGAATAAAATGAAATTGATTATACTAAGTCCTTTGATGTCCTGGATTTATTTATATAATATAAGTAGAGGACAAATGTGATAAGAGTCTATTTAAGGGTGCAAATGTGACAAACATGGATAGTGACTCTTTGTCACTAACATAGCTACTTTCTTGAATAAAACGAAGAGGTATAGTACCTTCAATGCAATCATAGCTACTCCATAGAACATCTTCGATAACTATAAACAGGGGCGAAACCAGAATTTTTAGTTAACGGTGACTCATTACAACTAATAAAATATGGTATCTAAGTAAGATAACATAAATAGTAAATTATTGTGAGATTAATTTTAAGCACATGACGAGATTCTAGCAATCTAGCACAACATGTTTATTATGTTTATATGAAATTATAAGAAATAAGTTATATCACCAAAATCATCTAGTATGCCAAGAGTAAATCAACTTTATAATCGAAATCAAAACCCTAATAAGTTAACAATCTAAAAGAAAGCATAAAACACACATATTAAGAATATATGTGTAAATATTACATTCAACAAAATAGAAATAGAAATAATGATAAGGGTCTGACACAATAATGACATAACGATAATAGGTATAATAAAAGGTTGTGAGTGATTATAAAGGAGTAGAAGAAAATGGGTCATCATTTTAAAATTCAATAGGGATTAAAGGGGTTAACTTGAAGTATCGATGTTTTGTTAATCAGTTTGAAACTAATAATATTAATTAATTAACTTGATAGGAGAGAGCCGGGTATCCTCCAGTCCTTCTACTGGCTCCACCCCTGATTATAAACTATGGCAAACATTGTTTCCTCATTTATAAGTGAAGTCTTTCAAAGAAACACCCAATCTAAATTGAAGGATGATATAATCATGATCTAGACATGATATATAATCAAGCTAATATATGCACACCACAACGTGCAGGTTTTAATAACTCGTTTGTATAAAAGTGTAGGAACTACACAATTTCACATCAATCAAAGTTACAAAACTCCAAAACAAAACATAAAAATGTTATATTATTCTTGAGAAAAATTTGACAAGTATAAGGTAATTATATTCCGTATAAGTTTGAGATCACTGATTTGGTAATTATATTATTCTAATACTTGTTATGTAAATAGTTTACAAGTGTACATTTTCTTTCTTCAAATTCTAGGATTGTTTGTGTGAAGGGTAATGCTAATATCCTAATAGAACTTCTCTTTATATCCCTATTTTTTTTACATACTATAATTTTCAAGACACGTTATTTTACGCAATATCTTTCACTCTATCAAAACGACAAAATAATATATACTAAAATTAAATCATGAAGTCAACCGATTCTAAAGGTCTTAACCCTTGTGTGAATCCATGACGATTAAAATATCACATTATATTTTAAGAGGGAATAAAGATAAAATTCAAGGTTTTTAATTAAGATAAATACTAATATATTTTTAATGAAAAACATCATGATCTCTCCATCCCGCTTTTATTTTCAACATTGCTAATAGAATATTTATGATTTACAAGTTTTTCTATTATACATGTCATTAACTATTTTAAAATTTGTAAATTTACAAATCACCTAATGCTTTAAAGATGAAAATGACATTCTATTGATTTAAAATTGTACTTTTTCAAGTTCTATTAACTGAGAATTGTATTATCTAGGCATATGTTCATATAATTTATTTATTTATTATTTATGTATAATATAAATTTTAGTTTTTGAAAATATATCGAAATTATTCATTTTGTTATTATGTATATCAAACTTTGAAAACTACTATTTAATGTGCTAAAGTTTCAAAATCTATCATTTAGTGTCTCATAACCTTTGATAGTAGATTACTAGCAAGTCAACATATTTCTCAATACATTAAATGATAGATTTATGAAACTTCAGTACATTAAATGGTAGTTTTTAATAATAATTTAGTATTAAAAAATAAATCAAAATAAGAAAATTACTTGTTACATACCAAACAAGTTTCCCAATACATTAAACGGTATATTTTAAAACTTAAGTACATTAAATAATAGTTTTCAAAGTTAGATACAAACAATAAAAAAATGACAATATCGACGCATTTTCGCCAACTAACCCTAATACTAATAAGACAAATAAGTAATTTTCAATTAACAAAGACTAAAATAGTGACGAAAGTTTTTGTAGGTTTTATAGATATCTTAACTTGAGAAGAAAATTGAAGTTTGATTAAAATACTAATAATAATAATACTAGTAATAATAATAATATAATAATAATAATTAATAATAAATTGTAAAGAATCATTGAATAAAGTAATCAAATTTGTCACTTTCGATTTTACCTAATATAATAATTTAAACTATGATATTAGCATTGGACGACTCGATGCATAAACTACGACCATATTGCTATAAAAAAATAAACATTAATAAAAAAATATTTTTATTAAAATTATATAATTTTTAATACTTGAAAGGAGCAATCTAAGGGAATACTTGGGGATACTCATGCATAATTTAGTTACAAGCATATCTGGCAAGCAATTTATAATTAGTGATTCATTGGTTATTAAATTAATAATTTCTTTTAATATTATTATTTAGTTTATTTATTTTTTTAATTTCTCAATGGTAGGGACGTTTCTTAATCATTCTAATAAAATATTTGGAAGATCGTTTTCTATTTAGTAACACGGTGTTTGATAATACTCCTTTAATAAAAAAATAATACTAGTTTGGATGGTTAATATATACGTAGAGAAGAGAGAGTGAGAACAACTTTTTAGGAAGAATAGAGAATAGATTTGAGCAACATTATCAAGATCAAGATTTTATATAGGATTGTTTTTGTCTCTTCAAAATTGGATCGTAAGATCGAGATCGAGATTTTATGATTCTATCACAAGTCACTAAAGTTTTTTAGGTTTTTATATGCTATAATTTTTATCAAAAACCAAGTATATAATATTTTTACGAGAGAATACAATATTAAATTCTAAAATAACAAAACATCAGATCGTTCAAATTTTAAATTTTAAAAGAATAGATAACAAGTCGTCACAATTCATTGGTTTACATATCATAATAAAATTTAAAATGTGACTTTTAAATACAATCAATAAATCTAGAGCATATTGTGCACAACATTAATTCTTTAATTCATAAAAAATCTTATTCTTGTAAACCTCTCTTATAACAAAAGAAAAATGAAAAATGTGACGTGTATAAAATAGAAAACTGTAAACAATTGTTTTTAACACAAGGTTGATCACTTGGAAAATTATAATTAATAAAATAAAATAATAGTAATAACCAAAAAAATAAAAATAAAAATGTAAAATAATAGTAATAATTAAAAAATGTAAAAAAAACAAAAAAAATTAGGATCGTAGGATTCTAAGATCGCTATACGATCCTACGATCTTGCTACGATCTTACGATCTTGCTACGATCTTACGATCCTACCTATTTACGATCCTAAAAACAATCCGACGCGTTTTTGGTTGGTGGGATCGTAGGATAGTACGATCCTACGACCAGGATTGCGATTTTGATAACTTTGAAATCTTGATTTAAGAGTTACAAAATATGATACATCTACAAAATTTAGACGCGTTAACAAAAATTAGATACGTCTACTATATTTATCATGTTTTTAAAAATAAAGATAATTTTTATCAAATATCTGGCTTTGTGTACTACGTGAGAAAGAGTTTTCTCCTTGTGACTTTACCCTATGCTAAATTTTATGAGGCAAACCAAACTTAATCTTATTTATTTTATACAAAGTATGATATGCTAAATTTTATGAGCCTTAGAGAGTTTTGAACTTTAAAAATATTTTATTTAACATTTTTTGTTTAAAAATTAAAAATATAATTTTAGCTCGTATTTTGATTGAATATCTCTAAAATTAAAAACTAATTGTAGCCTCTAAATATAAGTTAAAAAGGACACATATAAACGTACGGTTTTTCAATAATTCAATGTAATAATTATGGACCTAATAAATATTTATGTACCAAGTAATTTATATCATTTTACATTTTATACTTCAAAGTTAAAACAATGATTATTTTATATAATTGGTACCAATTAATATGATATAGGTATAAAATGGTGTATTTTGATACAAGTCTAATAAGGTCAAAATGAGAGTCAAAGTCAAGACTCACAAATGGCATTGTTCGATATATTTCAATTTTATGGAGGGCAAAAGGTTAATCTTGCCCAAACTGATTTTTTAGTAGGGTTAGAGATCTTGGATCTCATTTGGTTATTTTAAGATGTTATGTGATAGAGAGCAAGTTTTAGAGAAGGGAAAAAAAGAAGGTTGGAATTTTAAAGTGTTTAACAAAGTTTACTTGCATCAAATTACTTGGAAGAGATCTAAGAGCTTGTAGTTGGTCCCGTTTTGATAAGGAGCTCTGTATTGAACATGAACTTTTTCTAAAGTGGTAACGGTTGTGAATCTTTAGCAAATCGTGGTAGTCAAACAAAAGAAGCATACAGTCTAATTTTAGACCATTTTTAGACGGTCATTTTTTTCTTTCCTTATTATTTTTTCCCTTTATAAACCCGTCTATTTCGTTCATTTTATAAATATTTCAGTCATTTAAATTCTTCACTTTTTAATGCCTTATCCTCATACATGATTGATGGCTCAACCACTTTTCCAAATTAATTTGTCCACGAGTTCATCTTCTTCTTTGCCTTCAAGTTCATTTCGTCACTTTCATATGCAATGGAACATAACAACTTCGGTTTTACAACCATGACACAAGTCGCCTTCCTTCTTTTTAAAGATATAATGTTGAAGAGCTAAAAAAGAAACAATGTCAAAAATAAGTTGCTAAGATTAACATGATTGGAATTTTAAAGTAAGTTAAAAAAGTGATGAATTAGAGATTAAAGTTGTTTTTATATTAAAATGTCTTCAAATGACCCAATAAAGTTTTAAAACCAATAAAGATGAATAGGATTGAGAAAAAGGTAAAACTAGACGAATTCTGCGCAAGCAAAAGCTATTCTTCAACTCAATATTCATGCACGCGACTGTACTCATAAATATCAAACCGTGCAGTTGAAATAAGCATTTTTATGAAGCACAAATGCAGTTGCAAAGGTGAGACACATTCCCAATCTTGGTCATGCGGTGTTAGATTTAATGAAGCACGAACGTATGGAAGGGTAGAAAGTTGATTTTGTTGTTTTCAATTTAAAGCTGGAGGAAGATGTATAGAGGTTATAACTTGATGTTATATGTAATTATTGAGTTTTTTTAGCATCATCTAGAGTGTTTGGTGATTGAGGTTGCGAACTTGTGATGTCATTCAGCTCGAAGGTGAATACACAATAGTTTTTAGTAAAATACAAGTTTAAATTATACTTTTTTATATATCAGTAATCTGTTGTGCATTTGTCATATTTGTATAGTCGATTAAAATATATGGTTATGGTTATGATGTCAATTCTATATTATAAAGACGAGTAGATTGATGGAGAGAGAGAGCACCGAGAGGGAGAGGTTACAGGAAAGACATAGTGATGAGATAAATTTCCTTTACAAGGCAGCATGCCACATCATCTCTCCCATATCCATCTTCCATGTATACCCGTTGCCTTTAAAGGTGAAGAGAATAGGTTTCTTTTCATCCAAACATCCTACTATTCACATCAGTTTTTCAATCTCTACCCATTGCATCTTTTTATCCCAACAAAACCATATGATACTCATCTCTCTATCTCACCACCTCCTTAGCTTTTTTAATTAAAAAAGAAAATGTAAACACATTAACCTTAACATTTCCAATTAATTAACTAAATAAGATTCACAAAACTATTTTATAATTTTGATAGTTATTAAGAAAATTACAAGACTGAGTAAAAATAAAACTAGCTTTCTAAAATTACATTAATATTCATTTTTTCCAACCTTGATATTTTGCAATTTTCTTCTTGCTGGCTAGTACTGCTTTTAAGAATAGTCTGGTCAAATGATCATGTTGTTGCATATAAAATTTCAAATATTTGCTTTGTCGTTCATCAAGCTCCTCTCTTGTAGAAGGCGTAATTTCTCCATGTTTATCTCCTCGAGCCTCGCTTGGTGTCATATTAATGCTAAAAGTGTCAAATCTTTCAACAGTATGAAGAAGAAGAAGTTCATCATCTGATTGTTGTGTATGCCAGTTCCCCTTTTCCATGTGGTCTTTCAGCCTCTTGAAGTTCAAGCTTCCCATCCTCTTTGTTAATGTTAAATGGAAATTGGGAATCCAAAAAGGTAATGCAAATGTTTGAATTGGAAGTATTCATTCGTTTTGGAGCTTGGAAAGGATTATACATCGGATGCATGAGACCCCAATTAAGGTTTGTGATGTAACACCCTATTTTTCTTCAAATTCCATAATTAAAGTGTGCCGACTTCACTTTCCCCACTTCCCTGATTAGTGAATGTTATTGAAAATCTGGTTGAACAAAAGTTAGTTCCTGGTTCATGTCCTTAACTTGGAATTTAATTGATGGATACTACGACCACTTTCACCTAATAGTTCTTGAAAAGATGCAAGAAACTGCTACTAAAATTGGCTTCTTAATTGAGCATTCCGGTTTGTGAGTCTTAAAAAATGTCAATTCAAGCATTCGCTAATGCGATTTCTTCATGCGAGGTCCATTGTTTTGGCATAGCCAGATTTGTTGCATGCTCCAATCTTCTTTTCATAGCCCTTTGGGTGGTAAATTGAGTCTAATATTGGGTTTGATACTGAATTATGGGGGTTGATAGCCGCTAAAATGAGTCTGATATTGAGGTGACGAAACTTGAGGTTGAGAACCCAATGCGTAACCCTTGCCTAGGTTTGAACCCGACACCTTTCCTTTTCTTGGGCTTGAATTCATTTGAGTGAATACAATGTAAAAAAGACAAGAGAGTAAGAAGTATTAAGATTGAAAGATGTGTTTTTGATAGACAAAATGAGAATAGATGATGTGTATTCATAAGTTACATTGGAACAAAAAGACACACACACACACACACGTTGGCAATGGTCACAAAGGCATTGCAATCGGTCGACTCATGCACCAAACTCCCCCATCTTTTTTCAATCTAGGCTTGCCGTTGGGATAAAGGTAAGCGAGGCTGATGCGGACTAGTGCGGTGAATCCATCGGCTCTTTTAATGTCTCTCTTCTATCCCGCTCAATGGGCCATGCACTCCCTCCATCTTGATGGTTAATTGTATAATGTATTACAAAATTATGAGAAAACTTGCAATATCTTATGTTACAAACTTGCCAAGACCTAGGATACAGTTTTCAAAAATAGTCGGTTTCAAAATGAAGATGCTTAAAAAGGGGAAGGATAATTGTATTCCATAGCCCACATGTCACACCGAGTCCTATGATGTTGTACATGTTAATTTGTGTTTTGAGAATCACAGTCTATAAGAATATTAGTAGGTTTCTTAATTCGTTTTGATAAAGAATTATGAAAATTTGGAACTACTAGTTTGTATTATTAAAAAAAGAAAAAAACATTTTGATTGTATTTGAATTATTGATGGTTTAAGGTAATTATCAACTTTTCTTAGAATGAAAACAATTTGTTAAAATTAATTTAGTTAACAATTGAAAGTGAAATGCTATCTGAGTTAGGAGACAAAAAGAGTATAAATAAAAAACAAAATATAAAAAAATCATTATACAATGAATCCACTCCTAATAAGCGATAAATACAAAGTTGGGTTTTAAATAATAAAATAATTACAAAAGTTCACATGTTTGGGTTTTGGTAGAATGAAAATATTACATCATATCATGAATCATTAAATTAATAATAAATCAAATCATTATTTTATATTATATCTTAACTCAATTGATGCTATTAAGAATAAAAAAAATACACCACTTGAGAATTTTTAATCTTAATTAGTACAGATGTTTCTTCAAATATTTAAATTTTAATATAAAATTACACATTTTGTTAACCATTTTTACTATACTTTATTATAGTATTTAATTAATAATTAATTTAATTATAATATTTGTAATTATCTTCTTTTCTTGCTTAAAATACAATGGGATAATAAATTAATATTAGCTTATCTTCAAACGTAAGTAATTCAAACAATTTTGGGAAAATTTCATTTATACCTTTACGAAAGTTCTAAATTACATATATTGTTATAGTAAAAAACTCAAATGAGAATATTATTTTAGGTAAAAATAAGATATTTAATCCCGATCTTTAATTTAATTTGATTGAATAGTCTACATTTAATCATTCATTTTATTCATCACCTAACCATGAATTACAACGATAATGAATTACAATAGGTGAATTGTAACCATTAGATCTATAGATCAACATCTAATTGATATCCATGATTTGTTCTCCTATTCTTATTTAAATATCTATTCTTACAATAACTCTTCTCAGTCCTTATAAATTACAGATATATATCCTTGAGTTGTGTTTAATAAAATCCATGTAAAAAATATAATCCTAAAATTTTAATATTCAATCATAGATGATTCAGTATACAATACATATGATTTGTAAAAGCATCTCATTGATTCAATTTGGACTATTGATGTCATTGATCCAAAGACTAAAATTAATCCCTTAATACTATAAATTAAGTATAAACTATATTAAACATTCTTTGTATACCCTTATAAAACATGGTCATAATTAGTCATAACTAAAATATTTATACATTTAAAAAAGATATCTTCAAATTGAATTACTTGTAAATTTACTATAATACCCCTGTCTAAAAAAATAAAATAAAATAAAATCCTTGAACCATGAACCATCTATTCAATTGTAAGTTTCTAAGTTTTGTTTTTATTTCTTGGTTTCTTCACCCTCACATGTTTTCTTCATACTATTCAACCTGAATTTCTTCAAATCATCGAATTATATGAAGATGGAGACACTGAACCTAGTGAAGAAGATGATGCAGTCATGGTGAAACATGATGGCTTCCTTCCCCCAATGCGCTGCTCTTCCAATTGGTCGGCGCTAAACCCGGTGATTCCATCAATTAGGTAAACTCCAAGCTCCGCCCATGAAGTCGGTTGGTTGCCGCCGGTGATTGTGAATTCCCCGCCGTTTTTCGATCTTTTTGGGGCTTCATTCTCGTTGTGTTAGCGGCTCAACCCGGAGAAGTCGGTTGCTTTTTTGGAAACTTATTCCGGCGGCGGTAGGAGGTGTCGTAACTCCGATTGAAAGCGTTTATGAACCAAAATCGATCAAAATTGAAGTAAAAATTAAAGGGATTACACGATTTGGGGAAAAATTACGTGACTTGGTTTGATACCTTTACTTTCTCTCAAGCATATGCTCCTTCTTTATAGTTGAAGAAAATGTACGAAGAGACCTGCAAGAATAATTGCTCTGGAAAGATGATGAACAGTGTACTTTTTTATTTGTTTAGGTAGGGATAATTTAGTAAAATTGTATGTAAGGCTATCCGTATGGCTTCCCCTTTTCCCTTTTCAACCTCAATGTCACATCAGTATTACATCAGTTTTTTTTACTTTTCCTCTCCCAGATCAAATCAACCCAAAACTCTATTATAGTCTCTCTCAAACAACCCAAATATTTTTCTCTCTCCTCACTCTAACAAAAAACCAAAAAAAAAAGAAAAAAAAGAAAAGAAAAAGGCTGTGAAGTAATTCATGGTAGTATGAATGTTAGAGAGAGAGTTAAGAGCATCGACTGTTTTGTATATATTGTGTAATACATCTCATACAAAGAATACATCATCTCTATTTATAGATGAGATGAGCCACTGAAACAATACAATAGAAATAACAGACTCTAAACTAACTCCAACTATCTCAACTGCATTTGATGACATGGCACATATATCATATCAGGCTGCAAGGTTTTATCGGATTGGCGGACCCGGAATTAAAAAATTTAAAATGGAACCCGAAACCCCCGTAGGGGTGTTCCCGAACCAACCTTTGAAACCCAAAGCAACCCGAATGGGATCGGGACATGCTATATGCATGGACTAATAGATGTAGTTGGGTTAAATCCTCATATGATTGGTCATGTTTGACCATAATATGAGAGAATCTTAACACGATATAGTTTTATGTTTTATAAAAATATATATAAAATTCTCGTTACAAATTTTAACATGGAACCAAATATATTATTTATGTAATCAAAACAACATAAAGGGTAAGACTTTTACTCATCGATGAGTTAAACTCTCGACGTCCAACTAGATCTCTTTAATTAATTAATCTTATAATATAAATTACCAATTACTAATAATATTTATTACTTAAATTAAGTTCATAATCTTGATTTTATTTGAGTTTTTAGATATCATTAAAATCTCAAGTCCTAATTGCCTTAAGTTTGTACATTGTTATTACATTATAGTTTACTATTTATGTTACTCGTGTCTCCTATTATTTTACTCTAAATTTTTCTATCACATCAACATCAATTTCGTTCTCAAATCACTCTAAGTTTACAACTCTTTTAATATACTATTTAATTAATTTTTATTTTATATGTATGTATGTGCGTACATACGTATATCACACATATTAAGGGACTATTTATTTGCTGTTTAATAGAATCATTCAGTGCTGAATGCTGAATCGTTCATTATTCAACGTGTTTGATTGCCGATTCTGAATGAAGACTGTGCTGAATGAAACAGAAAAACACCGTTGAATCATTTTACCT
The DNA here is from genome assembly GCA_038502395.1 of Dittrichia graveolens. NCBI lineage: Eukaryota > Viridiplantae > Streptophyta > Magnoliopsida > Asterales > Asteraceae > Dittrichia > Dittrichia graveolens. Next base: position 19,441,969 of record JARJIL010000009.1, read on the forward strand.
TAAAGTACGTTATAAATCATTAAACATCAAGTATTTTACCTACTTCTTTTACACGTTGCCTTGTAAACAATCATATCATATCTTATCTTATAATACAATATATCACTATTAAGGTTTAAATAGTAATTTGCATCATTCAGATTGTTCATTCAAAACATTTATCAAACATATCATATTCAAAGGCAATTTCAACAGAGTCTTTGAATTTTTTAGATCACATAATCATTCGGTGCTTAATCATTTTGATATAACAAACAGTCCCTAAGAAAATAAAAAAAAGCACGATCACGTTTAATAGTGTATGAAGAGTGAAGAAATACAATGTGAAAGGTTGAGAGACGATGATATTCTAGAGTAGAAGGAGCTTACTTAAACATGAAACTCCTTTCATTATCGATTTTTTATTGCTTATAACACTACTTTAATTATTATTTTTGTTATAGTGTTCTATTTTAGCTACTCTACTTGTTGAATAGGTAATCAAATACTCTAATATGAAAATTAAAAGTCAAATGCTATATTAAGTATAATATAATGTAGTGTGTTATAATGAATGAAATCATTTTTTATAGCATTGTAGTGTTTCACTATAAGACTAGATTCTTAATCTTGAAACCATTTTGCAACGGGTGATGATTTGTATATAAAAAATATTTACTATACATAATAATTGTAACTTTTTATTCTTTTAAACTTGTGAGCTTTTTTCTTATTAATATATTTAAGGTTAATATTATCTAAACAAAAGCATTTGTGGGTATACCAAATTCTTATTGTATATAAATCATCACTCTTTAGTAATACCGAGTTACTGACTCACCATAAATGATGATGACAAATTAGTATATGTGTAACACCCGTTTTTAATTCTTTTAATTTATTTATTTTTTATAAATTTATTTATACATATAACAAAGGGTCAATAATAGTTTAATCATCAAAGTTTTTTATTAAACGATTTTATCATAAAGTTTTGAATTTGTTTTGATTTAAAACTCAAAGTTTTTTTTTCAAACTGGTTTAAACCTTGAAGTTTTCTTAAATCAACTGATTAATCCCTCGAGTTTTGTAATGTTGTTGATTTTATCTACTTTATTTGATTATACATGCTAGTTTTTTTTAAAAAGTTAACAAAACTTAAGGGGTTAAACCATTATCTAACAAAAATTTAAGTGTTAAATCATTTGAGAAAAAACTTTAAGGTTTAAACCAAAAAGGAAGTATAACTTTTGAGGATTAAATTATAAAAAATTCAAACTTTATGATAAAATCATTTAGAAAAAACTCTGATGGTTAAACCGAAATAGAACCAAAACTTTGATGTTAAAATATTATTAAAGTTAACTCCAAAACTTATGAGAGTTCACAAAAGTATTATAAAACATTTGTTGCTAACTACATATGAAGCTATCCATCCACTCACTGAACCGGGGCTTTACTCTTGCTAGAACCTGAGCCACCTGAAAGAAAATAACATCAACAAAACGTAAGCTTTTGCTTAGTGAGCATACTAGCTTAATCTTTAACAATAATACATCTTGCGATAAATCTCTCATACAACTCGCAATTTATATACCACAAACACATTTACATATCTCACTTATGTTAATCTCATATATTTGTGCATAGCTACGCACCTCGCATTAAAAAGATATAAACATAATTCATAACTTTGTTTCTCATGTACTTTATGCAATAACTTCATTACATATATTTAATAAAAGATAAGTAGTAAACTCACCTCAATATTCAGTAAGATCCCATAATAGTCAAATGTCAATTAACATATATCAAATTCAACACTACTGGATAACTGTATATTGGACACCACCGAAGGCACGTCCGTGCCTCTTCCTTAGGTACGGTCGTGTCTTCCTCAGACATGGGCGTACCTATCATCAGACATGCCCGTACTTGACCAGGTACGCTGTACGCCCTTGCCTAAGCACGGCCCGTACCCTAAGAACTAGGGTAGCCATGGTCATCAGGCAAGCCCGTACCCTCTGTGGGCACGCCCGTGCCTTTCTCATATTAGCAACACTACGCCGACAGTTCTACTGTTTTCCAACCAAAACAAAAACCAATTCGATAGCAAACGTTTCTAGCACTTGTTTACAATTCTATAACATGTATAAACACTAAAAACAACAACTATTGACCAATTGTTTGATCGTCCTTTGATCAAACTCAAGAACACAACCATTTTCACCTATTAGGACTAAAATTAATCAAACTATTTATACCTTGAGCTAAAGAGATTGATATAGTGACGCTAGGATAGCTAAATCTTGCTGTTCTTGATCAAATTTACCAAAAAGAATTGACAGCCTCTTTGTTCTTGATTGCGAAATGGTAAGTGTCTATGTTGTGTTTGAAAAGAGATAACATATATATCCACATGTATTAGATAATTGCAGAAATGGTCCCTCGACTTATTTACTTTTATTTTGGCAGATTTAGCCCCTCTAGTTTAAAAAACACCCCTGACCTCGTAAAGGCAACTCACAATTTCATAACATCTATTTATTTTACTTAAGGAAAGATTTCGAACCTTGGGACGTTACAATATGAGGTACAACTCAAGCTCGTGGCTTTTATGAAAGACCTAAAATAGAATTAGTAGCCGAGCATAAAAAGGAGTAAAGTGACAGAGGTTGTATTCAAATAGCTGTTAAGAGGAAGGTCGAAATGTTCAACTAGTAAACTGAGATCAAGACATTGAAGAACAATGCAATTCACTTCCACTACAATAAAGTCGATCGCTGGTAGGGAAATTACACTATGTCCTTGGAGGAGCCGGGGCAAGGAAGCTAAAGTTTTATATGTTTATTTGATAGATCATCGGATATTTCTAGGTATATGATGCCAATTTATGACTCACATTTGTTTAGTGCATGAAGTGAAATTTCTCAACAATTACATGGAAGTGTGAATTCACATGTTGAGTCAATCGTTGGAAATATAAGAAATTCTTGGACATGTACAAACCTAACAATGATTTAGACCCTTATTCTTTCTAGCTATGACTAATATGATCATAGTAAGGTGGAACTAAAGCACATGTTCTACAATCTAGCTTAAATTCTTGCTTTTATATTTAATGTCTAGTTCACCCCAAATAATTCACTCATAGAGGATTACATTATCTCTCAAGCTAGTGATTTTCTAAGTATTACAAGCTTAACCCTATTTTTTTTTAAAAATCAATCTTTACTACTCAAATGGGATTACAGCCTACAGATAACTTGCAAGCAGCAAATTTTTGCGAATACAAGGGCCTATACAAACAATGCAATCAAACTAATGTAAGGATCGAATTACACATGTAAGATCTTGAACTTGAAACCTTAACAAGAACACGTTAAAAGATATGGATAATAGATAAGATAAACAAACACCAAGATTTAACGTGATTTGGTTATCAAGGTCACAACCTACGTCCACAAGCATGAACTAGAAACTTTTTTATTAAGTAAAAGTGTTTAGATGTAGTACATATGACTCAACCCTAGCTATGATATTTATAGTTGCAAACTAGAAACCCCAATAAATTAAATAAATGAGTTGGTCGTAAACAATATAACCACAAAACCAATTTGAATTACACTAAAATGGCTCCATGTCGTGTGCATTGGTTGCATGGCGTGCAACCTTTGAGTTTTCTCTCATCCTCATGTCTTGAGGATATGATCCATGACGTGACACACTTAAGTTCACCAAATCCAGATATCGACTTTCTTACGTATCTCGTCATGCATAAAACTCTACGTCTAGCTCCCATATTTAGGTCCTAGTTTCATTATCTAAGCTATTTAAGTCATATCTTTAAAATCTCCCCCTGGACTTGAACTCCCTTCAAGCGTTAATGGGACTACTGTAACACCGCATTTTCGGGAACCAAAATTTTCTTTTTAAACATTAATTTATCATTTTCATTTGAAATCACGTAGCGGAATATAAAACACGTGGCAAATATATATTACAATCAATAGTTGCCACATAAGCGTTTGGTGTTACTGTTACTTATCCGGTCGACCATTATCAATTACAAACAAACATTATATCAGAGTTATTACAAACACAGTGTTCCTCCTAAGAAATTAACTACCCGCAGGGTCCCGAGCTCACTGAGGATCACCTGCACATGTGGAGTGTAGTATCTGTTAGCTATAATAGCTAGTGAGTACTCAAATAGCATGCGATCAACATAAATACATCACATATCATCAATCATGCTTAGATAGTTCTATCCTAGCATCTCGCGATGAGTCGGCGTAGTCAGGAGGTAGCAAACTGGGGTACCAGACACATCAACCACTCCGGTGTGGGAGCTGTTAAGCGTCCACCGTTGCGTTTCAGAATCAACCGATTCTTCTGAGTAAAGCCTTGAGCTAAACCCACAGGGGACAGCTTTGTCCCTTTGGTAGAAAAACTTTGTTCTAAATGTAGGACAGCTTTATCCGGGGCAAACCTTTCCCAATAGATCCGTACCGATCACAAACAGATAATCTGATTCAATCGAATCATCAATCAATGCGCCCATATATTCAATTATCATCATAGCATACACCTAATCAAGTGCATACTAAATTGTGTCAACATGGTAAATTCTAGCATCATCATGCAATCCTACACTTAAACAAGTGTGTGTACAAATCGGGGTATACAATTCCGTAATCATTGTTAATATATGGTATAGATATATTAATCGTTATGTTATCAGGCACTCACCAATACTTTACTATATGATACTGAAGCTTCTGGATCAACTGGAATACCTAAACAAGGTTTACAGCTATTAAAACCTTGTAAAACTGATTCTGCCAGGGGCAGGGCACGCCTGTACCTTGCCAAGGCACACCCGTGCCTGGCTGGCACGCCCCGGGTACGCCCCGTACCTGGTTCTCAGGTACACCCCGTGACTTTAGGGTACCCCCGGGCTTGCTAGGGTTAGGCACGCCCCGTACCCTTGGCAGGTACGACCGTGCCTCCCAGGTACGCCCTGAGGTACAGTCTGTTCTTGAGAGGCACGCCCGTGCCTATCAATTTACAGCAGCAGGTTTGTGCAGAACCTGCTGTTTTCCATCCAAAACTTCACCAAAACATTTCCAGAGTATTACCAATCGGTTTCTAAGGTTCATATGTGAAATAACACATCTAAAACAACTTAAAGGTATCATTTTTACACATCAAAACAACCAATTCAGTGTTTGGGACCAAAATCATCACTTTGACCCATTTACCACTTTAATTCTCAAAATCAATCCAAACCTTCAATTTAATTACAGAATCTGATTTCTATGAACCTAGAAATCTGTAACATCCTCAACTTGGGCCTAGTTGTAGTTAAGTACGTACGCATGTATAGTTATTGTAATAAGAAGTGTGTTGTGTATACTTGTTGAATTAAGTGTATATATGTTTATATGTTTATGTACATGCGTATGCATGTATGTTAATATGTATGTGTATTAAGTATGTGTAATGAATTTAAAGAGGAAATCCTCGAATGAAGAATGAGGCAACCGCCTCTGCTATACGTGGATTTATATATATGTGGTAAGTTGACTTTGGTCAAACATAGTAAAACACACATACAAAACCGCAACTCTTTTCTCTCGGTGCTTTCTCTTGGATTTCAAAGAAGAACAAGAAGCAGTTGATCGTTGTTGATCTTCAAAGGTTAGCGATAGAATTCATAGATACCTAGAAGTTTAGAATCATGTATAACATGTTAAGAACCATGAATCTATGCATGAACACCTTGAAGAACATGGAAAGCTCACTTTCTAAGTGGGTTTTGCATGAATGGTGTTCTTGTTGGGATTTCATGCGTTTATGATGATTAGATAACGATGTTATGATGTCCCAAAGTGTTCTGGGCTTAAAGCAAGCCAAAATGAAGTTGTTTAGATGATTAAATGAAGCTATCGGAATCACAGTTGATGAAGTTGTCGGATTCCGCAACTATGAAGTTGTCGGAATCCGCAACTATGAAGTTGTCGGAATCCGCATGTATTGGAAACCGAAGGAATTGTCGGAATCCGATAGAAGTGTCAGATTCCGCAACTCTATCGGATTTCATGTTTTGTAGTCCTTTTAAATATGGAATCCGCAAGTCAATCGGATATCCATAGTTTCGGATTCTAAGTGTCGGAATCCGATAAGTATCGGATTTCAATGGAAGTATCGGATTTCCTTCTATGTATCGGAATCTGCAAGTGTCGGATTTTATGTGCATGGTTGGAATTCATAAGTGTTGGAATCCGAATGTTGAGTATCAGATTTCATTGTTTGAAGTGTCGGATTTCATGAATCCGACAGAACCATCGGATTTCCCCAAATCCGACAGTTCTAGCGGATTTGTGTAATGTCTAAAGTTAAATGTTGCTTTGTGAAGTCTTGAATGCACATGTGAATGACTGAAGTCAATGTGATATGTTAGGTGAACTTGTTAGAAGACTCAAGTCAAATACCTGTGCATAGTAACAGCTCAGGTGAGTGCCTATGACCATGAGACTTAGTAGAGTAAGGCTTGCATGCTAAGTGACTATGTGAATGTACTATGTATGACTAACTTGCTTTTGCAGATACGATCGAAGAGGTAAGTGTATGACTTGTGTGATGTTAGAGTAGGTGTCAGGAGCATGCAGTGGGTCCAATTTGGAACCACTTAGTTAATACATGATGATATGATCGTATGAATAACTGTATGATGCTATATAAGCGATGATGGATCCCTGTGGGATCAAATGTACGTATATGTGTATGTGAACTGTCTGCAGACTACCTGACGCATGGTTAAGGTCAGCCGGTTAGCTGGATCCTAACATGACTTCGGTCATTTCTTGATTTAACGGTGACTCGGGGTGCATCCCGGGTCAAGGTTCTGCAGAACCACCGTGCCTTAACGTGAGTGGTGATCAGCTGATTGTAGTTGAATTACCTGTAGAGCCTTTGGCTCTGTGAACGATGCTTGGTGGACTGCCTTGTGCTCCCCCACCAGCGCGGATTGGTCGTGTCTGATTCCCCGGTCTGAGTTGTTGAGCAGGATTGATTACCCTGCAAGACACGACTCTTACCGATCTTGTCATCACACCGCTATGTGCTAAGCTAGCAATGACTGTTTATGATACGACGCATGATTTGCTACATTGATGCTTATGATTGTATGTACTCACTAGCTAGTGTAGCTAATGGTACTATGTTTCCCTTTTCAGGTAAAGACTAGATGGCCTGCGAGGCGGGTTGCTTATGGGAATGTAATGCCCCTTGTGGGTGGAACACTTACATTTTGTGATGTAATGTAATTAGATACTATGGTTGGTTCCTGTACGTTGGTAACACCTAAGTTCTTTTGATGATGTAAATAACAGTTGTTGTTTTAAAAGAAAATTTTCCGCTGCTAAAATCTGTTTTGACATTAAAGCAACTGAATTCAGAAGCAGTGTTACAAAATCAATTAGAAACAGATTGGCAACATCAAAACCAATTATTGGCATCCAATTCAACCAAACCCAATTGAAAACCCAACTTGGTAAAACTAGAGAAATAAGAACAAAGAACTCACTTGAATTGGAGATGATTAGGAGATAACACGGCAGATTAGAACTTGGATTTAGAACTTGAATCCAGCAACAAAATCAGATTGCTTGATTGATCTTCTTGATTTCTCTCTTTCAAAGACTAGAACACACAAAGTCAAGAGTAAGGAAAAAGAGTCTGTGTTTGTGTTTTGTTCAAGAGGTGACTCACGTGTGGTGCCTACTTGTGGGTTATGAATATCCACAAGTAGGTACCTTGTTCCCCTCTCCAACTCACAACTTAACGCACGAGTACCCGTTTTAACTAACGGGGATATTTTTGGAAATCTCGTTTTTAACCATTTAATAATTCATTATTCTTATCTACTTTTAATAATATTTTATTATTATCATTTCTTTATTATTTTCTTATATTTTTCCCAAATAATCAATTATATATACATTTTATTCCTTTTATTTAATATTTAATAAGAATTTTAGACGTACCAGATTCGAACACGAATAGGCCCATTACGAGGTTGTTACAACTACTAAAGAACTGCCTCCTTCCTGCCAACTTCCCCGAAAGGACTACCTCCTCGTACGAGCCATGAAGTCCGAAACTGCATCACACGATTTCACCAGATTCCGACTCCATCCGTGATGCCATGACTTTGTCCGATTAATTTTCCGCTTTAAGGATGATACAACCAACGTTCCCTTCACAACACTGCTTTCTAGAACATTGAGGAAAATTTCTCTTGATGTGACAACCTCTTTACAATGATAACACTTTACCTTTCATGTGGATTTTGATTTGGAACGCGACTCACCCACATCACCCTCTCTGTCATGTTTCCTTCTCTTGCCCGCATACAAAGTCTAACCGGACTCCTCCTCATTACTAGAAACCCTGCGCTTGAGTTCCTTAACATCTACCACCTTCAAAGTCTAACAAAGTTCTCGTATAAGTTCGGTAATGAACAAACCAACATCAGGGCAAGATCCTTATTGTCGATTTTAACATCTACCACCTTCAAATCTAGGATAATACGGCTAAAACTGTCCAGATGATCTTTTGCCTGGGTACCTTCTAACATCCGAAGGGTATACTACCTTTGCTTCTAAGAAAGCCTGTTCGTGAGGGTATTCTTTTGATACTTCTCACATAGCTTTTCTCAAAAACCATCAACCATTGTTTGATCCACCACCTCCCGCAATATCTCATTAGTCAAACACAACAAAATTTCTGAGTACACTTTTGATGGAATATCGGTTTTCACGTCCTTCCTCATATCCCTTAAAAGTTTATCTTTTTCTTCTAACTCTGCCGCACAACCTTGCTAAACCAAAAGAGCCTCATCTTAACCTTCCACAGAGTGAAATCGTTTGAACCACTAAACTTCTTCAAATCGAACTTTACCGATGAGATCTTCAGTCAACAATGCGCAAGCCAAGATATCATGGATCTGATACAACTTGTAAGGATCGAATCACACCTATATCTCGAACATGAAATCTTAACAAGAACACGTTAGAAGCTGCGGATAATAGATAAGATAAACAAACAACAAGGTTTAACGTGGTTTGGTCATTAGGGTCCGGACCTACGTCCACGGATAGGACCAGCGACTTCTTAATTAACCGAAAGTATTTAGATGTAGTACATATGACTTAACCCTATCTATGTTATTTATAGTTTCAAACTAGAAACCCTAATAATTAAATAAACGAGTCAGTCGTAAACAAGATAACCACCAAACTAATTTGAATTGCACTTAAATTGGCTCCACGTCTTGTGCATTGGTTGCATGGCGTGCAACCTTCGAGTTTTCTCTCATCCACACGTCATGAGGATATGATCCACAGCGTGCCACACGTAAGCTCACCAATTTTAAATCTCGGTTTTCGTATGTATCTCGTTGTGCATAAAAACTCTACGTCTAGCTCCCATAATCATGTCCTAGTTTTATTATCCAAGCTAATTCAAGTCATATCTTAACAACTAAAGCCGTTGTCAATACACTATCTACCACTTGTCTCATTCAACTTATTTATATTCCTGACTACTTTTCTACCTTGACGACTGTATTCTCCGTCCAAGGGCTTCATTCACGAATTGGAATACCAAGTTGTTACGATGTTTACAAACAAGGTAAGGACCTACCTCGTTTGACGCTCTCCACAAGTCTTTTGCCAATGTAGTTTTCCAGCCATCTCATTCCTTTCTCCTCTAATCGTCCTCTCACTGAAGTGTTTATGTTCATATCAACCCCTACCAATTGTAGAGTTTCTCTCACAATGACTTCACTTCCTTGTTGTTTAGTAAAGCTTGATCTAACGTTTCCACTGTCTCATCGCATCTTCAACATAAAGTTGAGTGTAGATCCAATCCTTAGTTTTCTGATTCCACCCTTACTGGAATTCTTCCAAGCTTTAACCTCCACGTAATTTGGTTACTTTTCTTGGAACTAGTTTGCAAATCTTCACTTCTAGTCCAACTTGTTGCTCACCTTGTTCCTTATTGTCTCGTCCACTAGTTTTAGCGCTAAACAATCTACTTTTACAAAGATAAGATTGAAAGACAACACCGTGTTTAAAATATCAACAACTAAATCTTTCAAAAATCAATTTGAAATATTTCTCAAAGTATCATTAGTCAAATCTTTCAAGAATGTATGAATAAATAAAGAGTGTGATTTAAATATCATAAAAACAACATTAGGTGACAAAAAGATAAATGTGATTTCATGTGGAGAGAAAAAGGAGGATTGAAGAATATGAAAAGAAGTTGTGGGGAAAGGAAAAAGAAATTTAAATACAAAAGGTAAAGAAGAGTTTATAGGCAAAATCTTTTGGCCCATACACATCTCAAATTCATAAATAAATGTGTAAAATAATTAAAAAATAATTAAAAAAGTGCTAAGAAAGTCCACAAAGTGCGACAAGCGTGTAATATCATACACTAACTTTTATCCCACTTTGGATTTTTTATATGTTGAAATAATTAAATATTTATTTTTAAGCAAAATATAATTTAATAATGTTATCTCTCATGACCTTTAAGAACCAAACAAGTGGGTCCCATCTTCACTTTTAATAATAGGAATCCTTTGAATAATTCATATGTTTAAATCATATAATAATATTATATTAGTTTTTATATTGATAGATTAAAAGCCACCCATGTAGATAATATTTTTTTATTATTAATAAAATAATAATATTTTGAAATTGGCAAGGAATAAGATATTATTGTATATAATGGTAGTGGCACACGACATGTTCACTCATTCTTGCCAATTTTATATATATATATATATATATATATATATAAAATATTATATTATACTACCAATAAGTTATTATATATGTATATATAATTGGAATTTTCTAGGAGGAGTTTTGTACCACGTCATCAGCCATATACGTTCAAAGGGTAACGTTCTCAATAGAGACGTGTATACTTTAGATAGGGATGAATATAGAAACCGAAAAATCAAATCCAGATCATTAAAACCGATAAATCGAACCAATAAAATTGAAATCGATTCAAAACTGATGGTTTGGTTTTAGAATTTACTAAAACCGATGGATTCGGTTCGGTTTTGGTGGTAACCAAAAACCAAACCGCTAAGAAACCGAACACACCAAATATTAGATACATCTTATTTTTTTATAATCATATATCTATTCAAAGTAATACCTCGAGCCCATTTTTTTAAGCCTCAAGCTCGGGCTCGTTTACTAAATGAACTATAATCTAGGCTCGAGCTTTAGCTCGTTAAGGCTGACTTGTTTCAAACTTTTAATAATCCGAGCTCGATTAGCTTACAAGTAACTCAGTTTATTTATATCCTTATGCTGGGCCATTGATCACATACACTCCACTTTCTTCTCTCTATCAACATCCAATTTCTCATTTCACTCAAATTTGTGACATCAGTCAACATCTCATCTGGAAATAGCATCTCTAATTTCATATATGTTTTTTTTTTATATTTTTCAAATTTGTATGCTGACTACAGAAAAAATGTGATTAGGTAATGTAGTACAAGTTTGATCCGTTGAATTGAGTTGCTTTTATGTTGGAAATAACTAAATAATCAATGACATTTATTTAATATCTAATTTCAGGTGAAATGCACAACAGTAATTTGGTAAAATTTCTAAGTAGTTATTTTACGTTGTATTCTCGAGTTTAAAAAGGAAAAGACTAAAACAAAAATTAGGTAAAATAAAACTTAAAAACGTCCGTTTCTTTTATCAGATCGCTTCTTTTTCATCTTTATAAAAAACTCAAGAACACGTAACCAATTCCTACGTTGTTAAGGTTGAGAAATTAATATCTCTTGAAGGATGTGGTTTTGTAAACCCCTAGGTTGATCATATGAATTCTTTAGCAATATTTGTTATAATTATGCTCAAATGATCATCCATTCATCCTATTTGTCTTGAAACCATCATTAGGTTAATTCACTATCTAATTATGTTTTGGTAAGTGTTATCAAGCCATTTAATATGATCTGGATTAATATGACACAAACCGAAATTAGACTTCGTTATTATAATTCAAGCCTAGAGATGCAGAGTGCATGTTCGGATAAGTTAAGTTGATATTGGGTCAGGGGACAGGGTAATGGGGCCGCCTTTACAGGGTGCGGGGAAGCACCCGACTAGCCCGAAAATAAATCCGTATATGTTTATTTGATCCGTTTGGAGATCACCCGTAAAAAACGGCCACATAACCTACTTTAACCATTGGTGGTTATATAAGGCTACATCCCTTATTATAGGTGGATCTTGTTCTTCTATCTTTTTTAACTTTGGCACTATCGTTCTAGGGGATTTGTCTCAAGGTTACACACAAACGAATGAATGTATTTTGTGTTTTGGAATATAGGATTTTTCCTGAAATCCAGGTTCATTGTGCTTGGATTATCCCAAGTTTTATTTTGTGATACCCCATGCTATAGGGTCGAACTAATAGACTTTGAAAAGTGTTCATACAAGATCCTTGAATTAACCAAGTTTAATTGATATTCTGTTTTCAAAATCTAACATTCAAAATTTGTGATTTTTTCAAGAAATATCAATTGCTGTAGAATCTATATAAGAGACGAGTTCCAAGTTTGAAAGAAAAGTTTGTGATTTTCTTCTTAGCTTTGAAGGTTGTTTATGTTCTAGGTACCCTTAAACCAAAATTTATCCAAGTTGAAACTCTGGAAACTACAAGGAGCCGAAGCAATTGGGAGAACGATGATTATATATGTCGTGGGCACATCCTTAACGGTTGGCAGACTCCCTCTTTGATATATATATATATATATATATATATATATATATATATCTCAAAACTATGAATCTACAAAAGATTTGTGGGATGCCTTGTAATACAAGTATATGGCATAGGACACTTCTAGTAAGAAGTTCTTTGTTAGTAATTTCATAACTACAAAATACTGGATTCAAGGCCTGTCATGGAGTAGTATAATGAACTCCTCTATTTACTTGGCCAATTTAAATAACACAAGATAGGCAAGTGGATGAATCCATTGTTGTATATAGTGTTATTGACAAATTACCGCCCTTATGAAAGGATTTCAAACACATGTTAAAGCACAAAAAGAAAGAGTTGTCACCGGTACAACTTGGTAGCTATATAAGAATTAAAGCATTTTTACAAGTTCAAGAAAGTAGCAATGGAAAAGACAAATAAGTTGTTGGTCTATCACCTGTTAACATGATGGAAGATGGAAAAAGTAAAAAGTAAAACAAAGGGAAGAAACGAAAGAGGGATGATAATCAAAATGGATCCAACAAGAAACCAAAACTGGTGTATAGGAAATGTAATAAACCAGGTCAAATGAAGCATAATTGTCAGCTTGGAAAAGGCAAGAATGGAGCAAGTACTCATGAACAAGGATCACAAGATCAAGGTTTAAAACCACAAGAAGGTTAGAATCTAATATTTGGTACTACTTTTGTTATTCACCATGTATCACTTATTCCTAAGGCATTTTATGTGAAGGATAATAATCATCCATGGTAGATAGAGTCGAGGGCGACGAGTGTATGTAAAGATCCTCATTGGTTCAAAAATTATCCCAGTGCTTTATATGGGACCATAATAAAGCTCTTATTGTGGTCGTGATTCAGTGTTTTTAGAATTTAGTTCTAGACGAAGCCTTCATCTAGGAATTGTTATAGATGTTTCTTTAAGATTAGGATGAACTTGGTTTCCTGGAGGTTTATTAAATAAATATGGTTATAAACAAGTCTATGATTATCATAAGTATATCTTATCGAAGTATGGTACTTGTATAAAAATTGACGATTCTTCTATTTGGCGTGCACTTTTAGGACATGTTCATTATAAAGACATGCTTGAAATGTCTAAAAATGGCGTCATTCAAGTTTTTGACATAAATTTAGAGAAATGTAAAACTTGCATGTTAACTATGATAACCAGGCAACCATTTCCGGACATACAACGAAATTCTGTTGTGCTTGAGCTGATACATAGTGACTTATATGATTTGCATGCAAATCATTCCTTAGGTAATAAGAAATACTTTGTAAGATTTATAGATGATTCTACAAGTCTATGTTATGTATACTTATTACATTCTAAGGATGAAGCCCTAGATAAATTAAAAATTTATAAAACAAAGGTAGAGTTGCACCAAAATAATTTAATTAAAAGATTGTGCACCGATAAAGGTGGTGAATATCATGACCAGACTTATTTCCAAATATGTAGGAATTACGCATGAAACTACAACTCTATATACTTCATAGCAATACGGTATATCAGAGAGGAAAAATATAGTTCTCAAAGAAACGGTTAATTATATGTCATATTTGGGACTAAGTGATGGTTTTTAGGGAGAAACCATGTTAATGGCTTGCTATTTGTTGAATAGGGTTCTTAAAAAAAGAAAAAAAAAATCTTATTAACTTTGGTACAAGAAGAAAACAAACTTAAGTTACCTTAAAGTTTGGGGTGTTGAGCAATTGTAAAACTAACCGAATCCAAAATGAAAACTTTGGGTGAAAGAGGAATTGATTGCATTTTTATTGGATATGCTAAACATTTCAAAGCTTATAGATTTGTATGTTTTGGTGTTTAGTATAAGATAAACCTGCTCGATTGTATAGATGGTTCAAAGTCCCTTAGTGTTTCCTTTGTACCCTTGTACTCCATAAATATTACTCAATATAATAAATAATACTGACGGGTTTCATTATTATATATGGTATCAGAGCATTAAGGTTTTTGTCATATCTTCTTCTTTTCTCCCTTTCGCTGCATTTGCCGCCCAACACCACCAAACTACGACTAGCCGCCACCGCTTTTATTCTCCCCGTTGTACCCTTGAGTAACGTCTTTCTTTTTTTTACCCTCTCATCCTGCCGGGACACATTGTTGTATTTTTAGTATTAATGATTATTTTATAAGCATCAGGAGTATTTGGGTATTAGGCTTACTTGGAAGGTTATAAATATCAAAGTAGGGTATAAAACCCTAGGTTAGTGCTACCGTAGCCGCAAGTGGGGAATTGGAGGTGTTGTGTGTGAGTTCGTTCTTTATTGTCGAAGGAAAAAAGGGCTTGGATCATCATTGTTGTTCATCAAATCAATCAAGGAATCATCATGTAATGACCTTTAACCTTAGTGATATAGTGTATATAGTTATTACACCTTTTGGTTGAGAACTAATAGAGTTTTAGGGACTTCTGTTGCTGTTTGAATGTATATATATACGACCGAGAACTTAAATGACAGTTTGATTCAAGAAAACATGATTAAAATTCAATTAAATGTTAAGGATTTTCCTAAATGGTGTTAGGAATCCATATGATTAAGAATTAATGAAAATGATTAAGTATGGACTGTATGAACTTGAATTGCAATTGTTCTTGAGGAGCAATGCAAATCATAAATCTGGGCATAAATCGTAAATTGTGAATAGTCTGGAGGAATCACAAATCACAATAGAAAAGTTTACGGAAAGGTGGATCGTAAATTGGAGGTGGTGAATCGAAAATGACATAGTGTGTAAATTGCAAATTGGGTAAGTCCCTTAGGGGATTCCCCGGATCGCATTCTTCAATCATAAATCCTCCTAAAGGAGCATAATCATAAATCAGTCCCATTAACGATAATCGTAAATCGGTTTGGTGGGCCGAATCACAAATCAAGATTGTTTAGTGAAATCACAAATTAGTATAGTAGAATGAATAAAAAACGGATGGCCTTAAACAAATCACAAATTGAGGATGGGGTCTCAATCGCAAATCAGAATATAAAATGATCGTAATTCTTTAGTATATACCTAATCGGAAGTTGACTAGGATGAGTGAATCATGAATCATGCTTGATTCATGAACTTAATCGCAAATTTAAATGTTGTGGTGTTATAAGAATGGTGAACCTGTATTTGGTGTTAATTAAATGGAACCTTAAATGTAGGTTCTTGTCGTTAGGCGCATTTAGCTCCCACCGTTACTGTTGTGTTGCGATTGCGATCAGGTGAGTTTTCACTAACTTATATATTACATTGTGATATGTGTTCATGTGTGATTATGTTATGTTACCTCAGTAGATGGCTCGATTGGCAGATGACCACTCCGCCTTGTGGCACTTAAAGCAAATGGCTCATTTGGCAGATGGTCACCCCGCGTGTGTGTTATAACTGATGTGATGTGCATAGTATGCTTGAATATATTATCTTATATAATGTATGATTGTGGTGTGCTCACTAAGTTTTGTACTTAACCCGTGTTTGTTAGATTTTTTCAGGACCGTCTTGAGTGGACAAGCGAAATGCTCAAGTGTGACGGCTAATCTTCTATCGACATTTATTAACTATAATTAATTTTATGAACATTTGTTAACAATTTTGAAATTTAATTCGTACCATAAGTCCAGTTTGTTTGGTAGGTGATTATGAATATTTAGTATTGAACACATTCAATTACTTATCAGATTTGCTATTTAAAAAAAATTTAGGCATTACATATCTCCCTTGGTATCGCTACGCCTCTTGCTACAGTCTCCCTCCTTTCTTGACGCCATTGTAGTAGTAGCTCATGCCCCTACAAGCGTATATCCTATCATCGCCACTGTTTGCTATTGTGCCTCTTGCCACCCACTATAGTTGTAGTTCATGCCGCTGCAGTCGTAGCTTCTACTGCTGCCGCACTTCGTGCTGTCCTATTTGGCCGCTAAGTCATTGTCGTCATAAAGTTTTCTTTTTATATATCTATGCTCTTTTCTCTTTTCGTTTATTTTTTTATCTATTATTGTATTTTTTGCTCTAGTGTAAACATTTAATCTTTTACCGCTCTTCTTATGGGGGAGTACTAGAGATATGTATATTAGGTTTTAGTATAGAATAGACCGACATGATTGTATAGATTGGTCAGTGTCCAGTAGAGTTTCCTTTATACCCTTATACAGAATAAATAGTATACAATATAATACATAATACCATCAAGGTTTCATTCTACACTCAACACATGTCATCGGGGGCGGACCCAAGCACAAGCTGGTGGTGGCACGGGACACTAGCCAATTTTGTCCGCGTAGTGTAAATTTCGATCTCACGTAGTGTAAATTCCAATTTTTTTGAGGTGGTGCTACCACCCATTTCAAATTCTAGGTCCAGTGCTACCACCTATTTCAAATTCTAAGTCCGCCTCTACATATCATATATTTTAATTCCTCTTTTACATTACAATCATATAATGAGTTGTCATTATCCTCCATTTTTAAAACACACAACTTATCACAAGAGGTTGTTTCAATCCATTAAGGGTGTGTAGTTATCCTCACTCTTGAAGAATCATAATTAACTATAAACTCTAGAAGTAACACCAATTCTTATTTAAAAAACAACAATGTTACTCTGTTTTGGAGTAATTTGTATTAAGTTGCGATGATTTTTTAAGTCAAATGATGATATAACACTATACACAATTTTGATTTTTCTAGAAAATATTATAATAATATTAATAATAATAATTATTATGTTACAAGTGATCATGGTATCTCATGCTTTTGTCCTAGTTAGTTCATAATAATATCTTTAAAAAGAACACCATTTTCATCAAATTTCAAGTTTCCATCAAATATTATAGAGTTAATTACATTTTTGATCCCTGTGGTTTACATGAAATTTTAGATTTGGTCCTTAGGCTTCATTAATTACGACATTGATCCCTATGGTTTATATTTCGTTTCAATGTTAGTCCAAATCCACTTAAAAATACTAAAATACTCCCTCTTTCTTAATTTATTCTTTTATTTTTAAGTTTTATTCATTTAAATGTTATTAATATGTAATTAAATAAGAATAAATGACTAATTATTGTATAATAAGAATTAATAAACAACTTTAGCATCATCCCCACCAAACAACTTTTACCACCATTTCACTGCCTTCCCGCCGTCTACCACCGCCCCCCGCCGTCCACCACCACCCACATATCAAGAACCAAAATAAAAAATAGAACCAATAATCATCTAAACCAAGGATCAAGAATCAAAACCAGTAATGAAACCGAGAGAGATAGAGAGAGATATGTCAAAAATCAAAAGTAGATATGAAACAAGAATCAAAATCAGTTATGAACCAAGAATCAAGAATCAAAAACAGACTTGAGCCAAGAATCAGAATCAGATGGGTTTACCCAAAATCAAATATCAAAATCACATACTAAGAGAGAGAGACGGTGGTGATGAGCCGAGGATGGTGGCGATGCGACGGCTGACAATGACGACGGTTATGGTCTTATCCGGTGATGGTGGGCGAGGATGGTGGCGATGATGGGTCGGCGACGATGCTGGTGTCATTAACGGAAGACAGATGAAACCCTAGACCTGGCGGCGATGAGGCGTCGTCTTTGATTGAAATCCATAAAGAGATTTATGGCGGCAACTGAAACCCTCAGTGAGATCTATGGCGGCGACTGAAACCCTCGAAGATATATGGCATCGTCTTCAAGTGGAAACCCTCAAATATTGAAAATATGAAACCCAAGTCTGGCGTGAATCTGAAGTCGATAAACCCTTAAATTGAGTCACATATGGATGGAGAATCAAAGGGGAGAAGTGAAGGGATGGGGTGGCCGGAAATGACAAGACCTCCGGAGATGGCGGTGGCCGGCCGGAATGGTGATGGTGTAGTTAGGTGCAGACAAATGCTTCAATAATTATTTACTATTTATTTAATAACATTTAATTATTTATAGATAAAAGAAAATGGATTTAGAGTTTAAAAATGAATAAAAGAAAGAGTAAGGGTAATTTTGTCTTTTCAAGTGCTTCAGGGACTAACATTGAAACGAAATGTAAACTATAAGGATCAATATCGTAATTTTTAAAGCACAAGGACTAAATCTGCAATTTTGTGTAAACCACAGGGACCAAAAATGTAATTAACTCAATATTATAATAATAGTAATAATTATTATTATGTTATAAGTAGATCCGAAGATCCGATACTTCATGAGTCATTGGTAACAATGAGCCATCAATAAATCAAGCCTATAAAATTCTATTTGTTTTATTAATTCACACACACACACATATATATATATATATATATATATGATTCATTTAACAACTGTTTTTATTGCTAGTACAATGATAACAAATCTTGACCATTGATTAAAATAAATCAATGATCAATAAAAATGGCTGCTCATTAACGATGCATTAATGGCTAATTAATGACACATTAATAGCTCATTAATGATACATGAATGAGGGGTATTTTTGGAAAATCAAGACTCGATCTTTAATGATAGCTCACCCTGACACAATTCACAGGTTAAAAAATTATATAAAAGACCAAAATACTACTATTAATGAGCATTAATAACGGTTACATATGGTACTCGTGATACTCGCAATAAAAATGTTTCTCAAATTATTTTTTGATATATATATATATATATATGTGTGTGTGAGTGTGTGTAAAATTTCAGTCCAGAAACGAAATCCAACTTTTAATTAGTAAAATTTTATTAGTTCTCACACACACACATATATATATATATACATATATATATATATATAATTAGCAAAGTGAATGATTTGAAAATTAAAAAACCCTTTTTATAAATATAATTATCAAAGTGAATGATAGTATATGCATAAATTTTATTTAACTTGATTATTAACATATGCATATTTGATTGAATAGGGATGGGCTTAGGCCCATAGAATCTGTCATGAGGACTCTGTTGAAACTTGAAAGTTCATCATTGAACTGGGTTAACGTTGAAAGTCCATCATGGTCCGGATGCTTCATCTATATTTATTTTTAATTATTTTATTTTTCTTTTAAATAAACGGTTAGAATGGCAAAGTAGGTTCTTAATTTATTTTCTACCTCAATTTGTAATACCCGTTTCCAAATCAATATTAAAAAAGCGTGATATTATCATTATTATATTAAGAACTTATTGAACTTACATTTATGGGTGTTTAATAGAGCTAATGTGATTGGGCTTTATGAGTACTAACTTTAATAAAAGAGTGTTTATTGGGCTTGAGGTGGATTTAATTGAGTTGGACTTGAGTACTAAGAGAAGAGTATAAATACATCATTAGGGCATAGCTCCCAAGGGTTTTTTATTCACTGTAGCTGCTTGAACATTGGTGTGCTTGGGAGTGAAGCTGTCGGGAGAGAGAACAGAGGATTCGAATTCGATTTCTTCACCAATACTCACAAAATCAGTTTGAAAACTCAAGGTTAGTAACCCTTTAACCAAACTGCTCATTTATGTATAGAAATCATAGAAAAAATGGGGTTGAATTGTTCTTATCCCTGTTCTTGTGTCGAAATTCAGCCGAGAACAAAACTAGTCCTAGTGACCTCAAAAACTTGGAAGTTATTAAATTAAATTGGTGGGAATGATGCATAAGCTGCTAAGAATCCACAGCAATTGGAATTTCATGAATTGGTTAAGGTTTAAATGCATTTTGTTCTTGTTTTTGTGTCGAGTAGTAGTCGAGAAAAAGAATGAGGATAGAAACCTCAAAACTTCTTGTTAATAAGATTAATTCACTAGGAATCATGTTTGCAATATTAGAAACCTATAGAAATCGATGAATCATGCTTTAATTAAGGATTTCATAATCTAGAGTTCAAGTTCGGTCAAGTGTAGGAACAACCAAATTTTAAGTTACGTGTTAATCGGGTTCGGCTATTGTCCGAATTTGGTTATGACTGAGTTCCAAGTTGAGTGTTAACCGAATTTTAAGTTGAGTGTTGACAAAATTCGGTTATGACCAAATTTCAAAGATAGTATTGACTGAATTCGGTGGTTGACCGAATTTCATAGTTATGACCGAATTCGGTGGTTAACAGAATTTCATAGTTATGACTGAATTCGGTAGTCGACCGAATTTCATTGTTGACCAAATTGGGTGGTCGACCGAATTTCATTGTTGACCGAATTCGGCGGTCGACTGAATTTCAGAGTATGACCGAATTTCAACTAGTTTATGACTGCAATCGATATAGCTTTAGTCAATGTGGGAACGTGTGCTTAGTATTAACCTAGTAGGTAGTGTTGTATGTTCCTGCTATCGGATTCACTAATCGTGCAACTTTGAGAAATTCTATTTCCTTGCATTGCGGATCAGGTGAGTTATCCTAACTTACTCTTAATTCTCGAAGATGTGTAATGTGGCATGATTGTTATTGATGTATGTGTACATGCATTTAATTATGATAAGTTGTTACATCTTATTTGTTGACTGTGTTAGTAACCAACCGGGTCTAGGTGGCTGGTCGGGGTAGATGACTTCATGTAAAGGTGAGACCTATGATGAGTCATAGCGGGCGGGGCCCGAGATAGGCATCAAGCGGGTGGGACCCAAGATGCGGCTGTGGGCAAGGCCCAAGTATAGTTTTTGTTAGAACCTAGAGGGGGGGTGAGACAATGCGAGAAACATCCGGTAGATTCGTAAAAAGAAGAGATAGAAAACGGCCATAGGGAAGATCCTTACGACTTGTCACGAGACCACTCATGCGTTTAGCAAGAATGTGCGTGAGGTTGATCTCGGTCCCCGTTTTAAGAGCATGAAAAAGAACAGCTTGAATAACACTTATTTCAGAATGATTCCCAGATTTGGGAAAGATATTGGAATCAATGATTTTGTTCCAAACGGCACATTCGGGAAGAAGATCTCTTCCGAAAAGATTGGTTGTGGTGTGGGGAACATTTGGTTTGCAAATTGACCCAATGATTTCAGGAATAGTGAAGGCGGGTGGAAGGTTTGTGAGGCTATGACCGGTATGATAGTATTTGAGGCCGGAGGATGGGATGTGTAGAATCCTACCTAGTTAGACAAGAGTGAAGGTAAAGTCCTTACCTTCTATGTTGAAGGTGATTACTTCATCATCCTCATTATAGATGAAGGAGACATAAAATTCATAGAGACGATTTTTATAAATGACATTTGAGAGAGAAAGGAAAATAGTCCACCCAATAGCCTCAAAGATGGCTTGGGTCCTATATTGGTCAAGTTGATTGACCGCAACTACACGACCCTCGTTTATGGCCCGTTTCTTTAGAGCATTGGCGGATTGGCGAGGGGTAGGGTTGTCGGGTTTTCTTGAAGCCGATGTGCGAACACGTGGCATGATGATCTATAGAGACAATGATGATATGATTAAGTACAAATATATAGCATTATGACTAGTGTGTGCCTAAATTTGAGAAGATTTTGAAAATTTTATGAATCATGTGGTTACTAAGGTTAGTTGATGTAGATTAAGCAAAACTACATTGAGTTTGGACATTAAAAGTTAAAACATAAAAATTTAAAAGTTCAAAAAATTTCCAGTGGGCTTACGGTCGATGCACGGTATCGACCGTGGATCGACCGTCGTTGGTCTGGATTTTTGGTGATAATCTGCGGTCGAAGTAAGGTCGACCGTGGTTCGACCGGCAGTGGAGTTTTTTCAAGATTTCATTTTTGTCCCTTTTTGACATGATATGCATACACTAATTGAATCTTATAATAATAACTTAGACATCATCTATATTTAAAATTGAACCCATCATTTTCATATACCATTTACTACTCAACAAACCTAACATATTTTCTTTTCCAAAAGTCAACCTAATCCTAAGATCCACATGATTCTTTGGTGCAAAGAGAGAGCCCTAAGAAAAAGGAAGAAGAGATAAACTTATACCTTGAACAAGAAATTCGTGAGGAAGGGAAAAGGCAAGAGAGGATGAGTCTTCAACCGTGGATCAACCGTGAATCCAACCGTGCCTTCGATTACCGCTTCAACCGTAGTAAAAAGCTTGATTTTTGAGGTAATTTTTAAGCTCTTAGTTGTTAATGGCGGCTAGGGTTTGTGTGGGGAAGAGAAAGTGTAAGAAAGAGAGAGTAAAATAGGGTTAAAAATCGTCAGGTACCCTACGGTCGATACACGGTCGACCGTGATATCGACCGCGCCCTTTTTAAGTCTGTTTTGGTGTTTCTACAGTACCCCGACGGTCGATCCACGGTATCGACCGTGAGTCGACCGTGGTGCATCTGGAATCCATATTTTTACCATTTTCATGCTGTTTAGGTGTTGTTTTTAGGGTAAATGTTCCATCATTCCTAAACCAAGTCGTAATGTATTAAACATTTCAATTTTTAGCGGTTTAGTGAATATGTCGGCAATATTTTCACATGAAGCAACCTTTTCTAAATTTATTTCCTTTTTGCATATTGTCACGTAAGAAATGATGCCTAATTTGAATGTACCATCTTCATATTTGAAGACCAAGACAGTAATTCAACTCATCCATCATTCTCATTTCAATTTCATCATGTATAAGATTTCAAAACTCATCACACAAAGATGATTATCAAATTTTACATTTAGGAAGTCTTTAACAAGCTCATTACTAGTCATTTTTGTAACAATCTCATGTTAGCATGTCCTAGTCTTTTATGTCACAATGTTGAATTATCAATTATAGATGCAAGACATACTTGTGTTAGGATTATCACCAAGTCTACATGTATCATGTCCATTTCTCCTAACATCCTTTGCATATCAAGCTTTCATGTTTAGAGAATCTAACATTCAAATCTTATAAGCTACTATCATGCTCAAAATTTGAGAATTTGATATGAAGAATGATACCTTTACCAACTACCTTTCTTCTTAGGTTGCTTTCAAACATATCCTCCATCATACTCCTTGTATTAAGTGAAGAGTTCTCTATTACCGGTCATGTGTTTTGAGCAACCACTATCAAGAATCCAATACACGAGACAGAATCTTGTTGCACCCCTACACTTGTGTAATTTTCATTCAAGATTTTGGTACCCAATGTTTCATGGGTCCAGGATGGTTAGCATAAAAAACTCCTACTCTAATCCACCTTTGTGTAATCTTAAACCCTTTATGATACCATGTGTTCATAGAGTTAATAGGTTTATGAGAATGTCTTGGTTTTTGAATTGTATTTGATTTAGGCTTCTTGAATCCAAGTCCATGCCTTGTAGTTGGAGTATAAAACTTTCTTATTAATTCATTACTTGCAACCTTTGGCATACAAGTGGAAGAACTAGACACAATGTTGCAATTTTGAACTTTTGGAAAATTCCAGTGAGACGACGGTCGATTCACGGTCGATACCGTGGGTCAACCGTGAGGCTCCTGGATTTTTTCTTCCTCTTTTTCTTTCACAAATTTGATAGGTGTTAAGTGACTAGTTGGCATGTTGTTTGAGTTACTTGAGAACCCAAGACCACCTTTATCTTTTGATGATTTTTGAATCTTTAACATCTCATCTAACTTGGTTGAACTATTTTTAAATTTTGATAAGGTGGTTGTGTCAAAATTTGTCTTTAGCTCACTTTCCAAATCTTTCAAGCTTGGAGATATATGAGAAGCAATTTTACTTTCTAGATCTTTTATTTTCAAGTTCAAGTTATCATTTTCATTTCTTAACTTGACATTTTTCTTTTTCAAGCTCTTATTATCATTTTTTAACTCCTCATTTTTAGCAAGTATTTTAGAGCTAAAGTCACATAATTGATCATATTGATGGTCATCATTATCACTATAGTAGCTAGAATCGGAATGTACCTCACTTGTCTCAAAAGCCATGAGACATTTTTCTTCTTTTATTTCCTCTTCTTCATCACTTGAGAATTCTTTGACATGTTTAGCTTTAAGTGCAATGGATTTGCTCTTTTCTTTCTTTAGCTTGGCAATCTCATCATCTTTTTGCATGATTACTTCATACACCTTGAGATTTCCTATTAGTTCATCCATTTGTAGTATGTTCAAGTCCTTTGACTCCTCAATAGCCGTCACCTTTGCTCTCCATTTTGGTGAAAGAGCCCTAAGAAACTTTCTTACAATATTTTTGTTAGAGTAAATAGTCCCAAGTGCCTTGAGACTAGTAACAATAGTATTAAACATTGCAAAAGCATCATCAATTTTCATATCATCAAATATTTGAAATTGTTCATATTGTTGCACAAGTAATTCGATTTTGTTATCTAGAACTTGGGCATTTCCTTGATGTGTGATGACAAGAGATTTCCAAATAGCATTTGCACTTTCACACATGAAAACTCTTTCAAACTCTTTTTCTAGGTAAAGCATTTTATAGAAAAAGTTTTGCTAGAAAATTTTTTGAAATCATTTTCTTGTCTTCTTGATCCCATTTTTCTTTAGGGGTTGGAACATAAGCATTTTGTTTGGAGTCAAAGGTTTTTGGAACATGATCTCCTTCTTCAATAATCTCCCAAAGGTCAATATCTTTAGCCTTTACATAGGTCATGAATTTTTGCTTCCAATAGCAAAAGTCTTCTTCTTCAAGAAGTGGAGGTCTAACCATAGAATTCCCCTCTATATAATTTTGTCCCATTTTATCAACTCAAAAATTTTGTCCCAATTGTTAGAACCTAGAGAGAGGGGTGAATAGGTTATATGCCCACTTTTTGAAGTTTTTAACAATGTTTGCAAGTAATTAAAGAGTTTAAGGAAGAAAGATATCAACAATGGAGTAGTTTGGACACAATGATTTATAGTGGTTCAAGCAAGGGTTAACAACCTTGCTCTACATCCACTCCTTGGCCTCACCCACCAAGAGTTGCTCCACTAACTTCTTTCTTTGAAGGTAGAGATAAACCTTTTACAACTTCTCTCTAATTCTAAGGCTAGAGATGATCCTCACTTCTCTCTAATTCTAAGGTTAGAGATGATCCTCACTTCTCTCTAATTCTAAGGCTAGAGATGATCCTCACACAATTACAAATATACAAGAAGGTAATGTAGTGTTTGAACTTTGAAGGCTTTCACTCTTGCTTCATTCTTGATCTTGAGATGTTGAATTTGTATCAAGAATATGAGCTCACAAGTTTTTGTATATGTTCTGTGTTTTTCAGATTGCAAGAGGTTAGTAAAACACAAGACTTGAGTTGCCTTAAATAAGGAAAAAGATGCAAGCTCAAAAAGTGTCCAGACTGTCCACGGTCGATCCACGGTCGACCGTGGCATCGACCGTCGGCCTGCTGGAACTTTTTGAGACTTGTGAATATAGACGTTGGCCTTTTACCAAAACCACACACAACCCATTTTTACCATAAAAATGCACTGAAGAGAAGCTTTAGAAAAGTTGGGTTAGTGCCATACTTCTTAAGTTTGAATTTAATCATAAAAATGATAGTTTAGAAACCAAATGCACAAAGCATGTTGGAAGTTTACCTCTTTGGGAGATTCTTTTTGCTAAATATGGTTTTGGCTTATTTCAATAGAAGATTGTGTTTAGTATTTGCCAAAATGAGAATTTATTTGCTTTGACTTCCAAGCTTGTGATTTTTATAAAAATTATTTTATAAAAACTTAAACTCATTTAATTATTTATTTTGTAAGCTCATAAACTTTGAACGTTTATTTGTAGGAATCTTCGACATCGACTTCTACTTGAACTCGGATCTTGACGATTAGAGCTTGGCCATTTGATGAAGCTTATTTTGTAGATTATAGAAGAGAATATATTTGATTGAATATATATATGTATATGTGCACATATGTTAATGTTAGTACATACAATTATATAAACAAGTTATATATTTTTGTGTCAATAAAAGAGGATATATTTGTAAGCCTATTTTTCCCAACAGTTTTGATATTATTAAGTGATCCTTGTGAAGAGTAAGGATAGTGAAAATTCACTAAGCTTTGTGCTTACCCGTTGTTGTTCATATTTCAAACAATGATACTTGTAAATCCTTCCATTGATTTAAACAATTAAGATTTTGGTACGATGTATGTAATTAAAGATTTTGTAATAATTAGTAGACACAAAAATATATTCATGTTATAATTTTTTTTGAGAGTTTACACAATTCAACACTACTATTAGGGTCTGTTTGTTTTTCTTTTTTATTAAGTGTTGTCTATATCAAGTGTCTGTATGGATAAATGAGATCTGTATGATATTAGTAGTACTGTTATTTGTTTTGTATGTTAAATAAACTGTCTGAATAAGAAAAAAAGAATAAAATCATTAACTTAATGTGGAAAGTATTATACTCATAACTTATATTTTAAGTCATCTTTATGGATTAAGTAAAAAACAAATAATACTTTTATAACTTACTAAAATTAGGGGTGAGCGTGATCCAGGAACCGGACCAAACCGATATGCACCGAAACCGAGAATGTGGTATTTTTAAACCGAAAACAGAACCAATTGTATATATACGGTTTCGGTTTGGTCTTGGTCTCGGTTCGGGATTTCGGTCCTAGAACCGAATTAGGACCAATAAGGACAAAAATTAAGTTTGAATAAAGAACAAAGGCTTTGGGCATTTCTACATCGGTTTTGGCTTCTACATGGTTTTTTTAATTTACTTTGATTTTCTAAAAAATCACAAAAATAAGTGTCATTGCTTATGCATTTGTGCTACAACCGTGTGTGTGTAGGCATTACAAAGAGAGTTACAAGTTAATGAATGCACGTATGCACGAAAGTTGCAGACGTTTGAATTTCATGCTAATTAAATTATTAATTAGGAGGTGATTTACATGATTTCAAGTAAGAGTACGTACACACTTAATTATATTAAGTTTTAATTAAACCCATAGAAAGTAAAAATTATTTATCAAAACCATTCGGTTCGGTCCGGTAAAAAACCGAAATCGAGTGGACCAAAACCGATTGGACCGAAACCAAAAATTGTGAAATTACAAAACCGAAAACCGAACCGAATATTAAATACGGTGTTGGTTTGGTTCGGTTGTAGTCGGTTTTCAATTCGGTTCAGTTTTTCCGGTCCAAATACTCACCCTAACTAGAATAAGTTTTTTCCTTATTAAATTTATTAAGTCAAAATCAAACACTATCTTAATATATTACAATCTAACAACCACACTTTTGCCCGTAGTTGCCAACCGCCGCCACTTTTCCCAACTTAGATAGGTGAAAATAAATAATCTTTAATTCCCCAACTGTAATGACCAATTTTCAAAACAAAAAATTTCAATTCAAATAAATAATCTTTAACAACCAAAAGTAGTGGAAAAATATTGTACTATATAACAATATGCATGAAAGAATAAACAGTAAATGTTTAATCTATTTATGCAAACAAAGTATAGAAGAATGTTTAATATAGTTTATACTTAATTCATAGTCTTAAGAGACTAATTTTAACCTTTGGATCAATAACATCAATTAATGGTCCAGATTGCATTTTAAAATTTTAGGTGGAGTGATAGTTTCGTAATTCACATGTGATGATTTCACAAATCATATGTGATTGTATACCGAATCACCTTTGATAATAAGAAAGAGGAGTACTAATAGGTAAGGCTGATAATTTTTGGTCGACATAAAAAAATGACACGAACCCGAAACAGATCAAAAGTGGGTTGACACATTGATCACCCTTTGGAGCTTTTTTTTTTGGGTAAAATGTTGTGGGGTTTAGTATCCGAAAGTATATCGAACTTGTCACTTTTTACTATTGTATATACCCAACTTTAAAAACTACCATTTAATATACTCAAGTTTCAAAAATTGTCATTTGATGTTTATGACCTGCTATAGCAGGTTTCTTACAGGTTACCATGTTTTAATATTATTTTAATAATAATAATAATAATAGTAATAATAATAATAATAATAATAATAATAATAATAATAAATAAATATAATAATAAGAACAAATCATGAGCACCATCGTTGGTATTGTGGATGAACATTAGGGGCTATCATGAATGAAACAAAACATCAAAATTGCTTCATAGATCCATGACGCTTTTCCTTCTTGATTCATACCCAAATCGTGTTTTGAATATTCTTATGCGATTAGGGTTTTGATTATGTTATTGATTCGGATCAAATCTCATGTGACTCGGGTTGTTCATGGTAGGATGAACCCAAATCAATGTTCGATTTCAGATGTAAACTTGATTTTTTTGATTGTTCATGGTAGGATAAACCCAGATCTATGTTCGATTTTATCCTTGTGTTTGTCGACTAATATTCGTCAAAGGTTTATGGAAATTGCTGCTTGTGGACTTAATCGATTTTAGGGTTTTTCGTATGCTATTCATCGATAAAGAAGACTTCGAGTGATTTGGTTTCTGATTCAGATTCGATTTAGGGTTTCATGGAAAATGGATCTTTTTCAGATCTATTCATCTTTCGTTTTTTGCAAAATGGATCTTTTTATAATTGATTTCATCTTCACCGTCATTCCATCTTCATCGACGAGTATGATATTCAGATCCACGATTCAGGTAACTTTGGTTCAATTTTCAGGTTGTAAGCTTTGGTTTGATATTCTGCGTTCTTGTTTGTAGTTTGTATTTGCGATTTCATCTTGTCGAGTTTTTGAATGTTTGGGATTTCAATTCAAAGCTTTGTCTTCGGCAGTTAGGTTACCTGAATCTGTTTTGAATGTTCATTCAAGGTTCTTGATATACATTGTGATCTTCTTATTGGGTTTGCTCTTCAAATGATTTTTTTCCATATTTGTATTTCTTCATTCAATTTTTTTCTAGATCTGTGTTTCTTCATTCAAAACCATCAAGTTATTTCAAATATAAATGTTTGATTTCAGTTACAGATTAGATAATATCTTTTGTTCAATTGTGGTGTTGATACTAAAATTATGAAGATATGAATGTTCATATGTTAATAATAAAATAATAATAATAATAATATTTTGGTATTAAAAATAAATTAAAATTCATATTATTACTGACAACCTGAATAGTAGGTTTTGTAATACATTAATTGGTAGATTTTGAAACTTGAGTATATTAAATGGTAGTTTTCAAAGTTGGGTATATACTATAACACCGTAAATCTCAAGCCATTTTTTTTAAAACCGCTGCGGAAGCATTTTCTTAATTTCATTAACTTAAACATTTACAAGTACAAAGTTCTCTTTACAAAATACAACGTCAACTGGTGTTACAAAAGATTTATAAAACATGGCTCGTCACTTCTCAAAACACAATATCAGAGCGCTGGTCAAATTTCCCTTTCCACAAACAAAGCTAAATAGCTACTCACATAATCCTGCAAAAAAGCAATCAACCGTGGGGGATTAGCACAAAGCTAAGTGAATGGAAGCTACAAACAAGCTAACAACAATCATAGTTCACAACTGAACCTCTGAACAACAATCATCAATCAATCCGTCAATTCAACAATCTCTTTAATCCCGAGGACCGGCGGTTCTGCTGAACCTACAACCAATGCCGGCCAAAGCAAAGGTTTACCGATAGCTCTCTGCCGATCGGCATAGTGAAATTCCCCTCTGATACAACGCATGCATCAGGAGGACTACCACTGCTCAACCAACCGCAGACGAACCCAGCTCTTGCAATAGTAGCTGACCCCAACCAGCCCTTTCACAGAAGCTGATCTCTACCAACCCGTTACAACAGAAGTTGGTTCTCGAACAATCCAGATACACTTCCAGTTACAAACACAATCAAAACTCTATCACATATAACATATATGAACATATAATTCTTGTTTAACAAATAGCAGACTTAACAGTCTATAATGGCATATCAATCAATCTATCTTCGTATATCGAACTCATCAATCAATAATCACATATTCAAGACAGCAATCAAACGTTGCAATCAAACTTTCCTTGAATCAAACAACTCATCACGTTACCACCAACACCACCCGTGAGTAAACTTCCACTCACCTCAGTTCTCGAATCACGCGTGCTCAGTTGTCTAATATCACTGAGTCTATGGATTGTCTGAAAACACAGCAACAACCGAATCAGTCTCGAATATGTAAATATATCTTTCCACATATATTTATATCTTATATTCATGTAAACAATTTAATTTAATCATACAATTGATAAACCAACTTATTCCAAACAAAACACAAACAAAATAAGCAATCCTCCTGAAACAGCCTCGGTCGCGCCGTGACCTACCCTTGCGTCGCGCCGCGACACCATCGGATTTCGAATCCGGAATTCAAGTCTCGGATTTAAGTGTCGGTTTTGGTATTTCTCGGATTTCAGGGTCGGATTTCATACACTCGGATTTCCAAGGTCGGATTTTGTAATTTTAGCGGATTCTTAACAAACCGACTTGATTTGTCGGATTTCAACGAGGTCGCGCCGCGACCCTCACTGTAGCGCCGCGACATTCAATGTTTTAGATCATCAACTTCTTCAATTTCAAATTTCAGTCAACTTAAATTTCTTGTAAACATTACCAACATCATATTTCTTCAAGTTAAACTTATATATATCATATATCATGTATATAAAACATCATAAACTCCTTTTTAATCAATCAAAACAACAAAATCATCAAAACCCATTTCATCAATTTTACATCCAAGCTACAACAATGGTGATACCACATATATACATGTATTTCAGCAAATTTATGCATCAAAACGAATAAAATCATAATATAGACACATACTAACCTTAACTTCAATTTATCAATCACAAATCCTTTACTTTTAAAAATTCAAGTTTCTTTTCTTCTTGTTCTTCTTTTTTAGAAATAACACATACACACACTTTACTTTTCTTTCTTTCAAAAACAAACATCAGATATCTTCACATACACACGTGCGCTTTCCTAAACAACTTCACAAAAGGTGGGGTGTCATGAATACCTTTTACCATACATGCATACATACATTCATACATAGCATACATAACTAGACTTTTCTTTCTTTTCTTTTCATAGTAAATTAATATACCATATACAAATAATAAACCAAACCACTTAATTAATTTAATTAATCCCACAAAACCACTTAACCAACTAAATGCAATTTAACACAAATACGCACGCGCCGCTAACCCGCTAATCAACTAGCCCGGGTTTGCGGGTGTTACATATACAATAACAAAATGTGACAAGTTCGATATACTATCAGATACTAAACCCAATGTTGTGCCCTTATATATTGTTTTCTTTTGTAGTTGAATTCTTTAATATAAATTAATACATTGAATAATTTGTTTTCGAACTATTTTGTAAGGTTGGACGTTTAGGCTGTGTTCACTTTCGAAAAAATCTTTTATTTTGTTAGAAAATTTTTCTATGAAAACTGCAGATTAGAAAGCCTGTTTATTTGCACATTTTTTCAAGAAAACAGAAAACTCTCTCACTTTTTCACATTTTCCCGAACTCATCAATTTTTTCAAACTTTTATACTTTTTCAAACAACTATTCCAAGAAAACATTTAAACCAAACATGTTTTCATTTTTTTTCTGAAAAAAAAAATCCTACCCCTTTCATCTAAACACGTTATCTATATTTTTTTTCAGAAAATAAAAATTTTAACATTTTTCATAAAAAACAAAAAACAAAAAACAAAAATTTTTTCTTCTACTAAACACATCCTTACATTTTCTAAAAGAAAGATAGTATTATTAACCTCAATAGCCTTAATTCATTAGTTTTTCTTTTCGTGGAATTCAAAAAAATTACGAAATTTCATTTCTCACTTTCAAATTCTTTCGAACTTTTAAAAAATTCTTCAATTATTTCAACTAAAACCTAAATCATTTTCGACTTTGAACGAAATAGTGTATTGCAATCCTAAATGATTTACTTTTTTCCATTTTATCTTATATAGTTGTGTTTTAATGTCAGTTTCTAAATTATTTTTACTTTAAAATCCGTAGCAACGCGCAAGTAGTAAGAAACTCGTTCTAAACAAACATCTGAATCTTAGTAGTTGGAAAACTAAATCCGGCCTGGTGGAACTATCAACCTAATGTTAGAGCCTTGCCCTCGTTAAAGCCTGAAAATGGAGTAAACAAACCACTATAAGCAAAATCTTAGTAAGCACAAGTATACAAGTAACACCACATACATAAATAGATGAATATTGATGCATGAATAAAATCTTGTTTTAATAACTTTTTATAGGATGTTAAAAATAAAAAGAATGATATATAAAATTTTTAGTAAGGATAGATGAGAAAGATACAAGCATGAGTTGTGATGTATTGATAGGATGTGTATAACTTGATGCCATCATCTTCTTTTGTTAGCTTTGTCATGAGTCTACAAACATGACTAACTAAAGCTATTGGTAAAAATAAACCGATTAGAAGGGAGAAGAAAACACTATATATAGCCTTGATGTCTTCATAATATTTCACACAAAAATACGATTCGATCTATAATCAGGGCCGGCCCAATAAGAGGGGCAACCTGGCCCAGGGCCCATTAAAATCTGTATATATATATATATATATATATATATATGTTTATATCTTTGTAAGTTACAAGATAAGCCCAATCCACTTAAATTACTTAATCACTTATCCAAAAGAAAAGCCCACATCGGCACTAGTATACGGAAGCGATTGTGTAGGACCACAGAGACGCCTTGTGAATAGATTCGACGCCTCGGAGCTCGGAATCGACGGAAGCAATGATAGGGCAGGCCACAGGCGACGTTAACGTTGAAAGATGAAATGATTGCGGTCGATTTGCCTCTCCACGAGGACGACGACTCCACTTCTCCAATCACCAGTCGTGACTTGTTCAACCCTAGTTTTCGCCTATTCGGTAATTTCGATTTGGAAAATTGGACTGAAATTCGATTTCAAGTTTTCAACTGATTCTATATTTCTCTTAATCTCTTATTTGTGGTAATTTTGATTTCGATTTGGGTTTGACACTCTTGACTCAACTGATTCGGACCATTCGGTGATTCAAACTGATTTTCAACTGATTCGATTTGGGTTTGGACTGGTATCGAACTATCAAAGCCTCGAAGGAACATTCTTGTGTTAAAGCTGTCAATTTGGATTTGGATTTGGTAATAAAAACTGATCATCTGTAGATTTGGATTTAGTGATTCCATGATTCGATTTGGTGATTCTGTCGACTGTTATCGAAGCCTCAACTGATTTGGATTTGGCTGGAACTGTCGAAGGTTTTGGCTGGTATCTCGACTGTAACTATGTAAGTAATTTAAATTTTCAATTTTCAAATAGGCATGAGGCATCGATTTTGAAGTGAATACTGATTATTTAGTCTTAATATGCACGGTAAAAAAGTTCAAATTGATTGTCTGAATTCTGAACTGAATACCGATTATTTAGTGATTTAGTTTTTAGTATTGGTTATTTAGTCTTTTGATGGCTAATGGCTTAGAACTGAATACTGATTATTTAGTGAATAGTGATTTAGTCTTTAGAACTGATTATTTCGAATTGA
The DNA here is from genome assembly GCA_038502395.1 of Dittrichia graveolens. Classification (NCBI taxonomy): domain Eukaryota; kingdom Viridiplantae; phylum Streptophyta; class Magnoliopsida; order Asterales; family Asteraceae; genus Dittrichia; species Dittrichia graveolens. Next base: position 19,476,239 of record JARJIL010000009.1, read on the forward strand.
TTGTCTGAATTCTGATTTTCTGATTCATCTTATTTCTTTTTTGATTATTTAGAACTAGAAGCTCATTGAATCATTGACACATTGTTCACTTGTTCTTCACTTCTTCGAATGACTGGATGAGTGCTTCAACTTAAGTACTTAACTTGATGTTCACCTGTTCATCAATTCAGATACTCAATAACTCAAGACAAAAAACCAGGTGTATAAGTTCTAATCCTTTTGTCTTTTTTTAATTATTTAGATGCTTTATCATTTATGTTTATTGAACTTGTTCATTTGTCTTGCACTCTTGCCTAATCTTTGCTTAGTATAATAGTATTGACTGTTGAATAATTGAATATTAGTATTGACATATTGTATTATCTTTCTTCTCGGCTCTCACATAATGTTTCCAAAAAAGTATTTATCGGGTAGCCAAAAAAGAAAGAAAAAAGAGGAAATTGAAAAGTAAAGAAAAGTTTTACAAGGGTCAATGGATAGATTTGTTAGAAAAACAAATTCCTCTAATGCTTCAAATAATTCTAATATAAACGAGAATGAAAATAATTCTAATATAAACGAGAATGAAAATAATTCTAATGTAAACGAGAATGAAACTAACTTGAATGAAAATGATGTGAACTTAAATGATATTGATGAGAATGAAGCTAACTTTCATAAAAATGATGTGAACTTAAATGATATTGATGAGAATGAAACTAATTTAAATAATGATGATACTAATTTGAATGAAAACGAAAAACAAAAAGATATATATGAGCCTAGCACATGGGATAATCTTGATATTAAGTTAAGGGATGTTTTAGTTGAAAAAGGGCCAATTAGAGAATTTAATACTGAATTTCCTAAAGATATACATTCTAGACGTTTTGCTTATGTTCACTATACTAAGAAGTTGACTAATGGAGAGTCAACGGATAGAAAATGGTTAATCTACTCAAAGAAAGTAGATAAAGTGTTCTGTTTTTGTTGTAAATGGTTTAAATCTACAAATCAAAAAGGCTCATTAGCATATGATGGAAATAATGATTGGAAACACATTGGTGATAAACATGATGGAAATAATGATTGGAAACACATTGGTGATAAACTTAAAGAACATGAGAATAGTATGGAACATTTAATTTGTATGAATTCTTGCAATGAATTAAAAATTAGATTGGATACGAATCAAACAATAGATAATGATTTACAAAATGAAATTAAAAAAGAGAAAGAACATTGGAGACAAGTTTTAAAAAGAATAATTGTTGCGGTTAAATATTTATCTAAACATAATTTGGCTTTTCGAGGGTCAAAAGAAAAACTTTATCAAGATAGTAATTGTAACTTCTTAGGATTAATTGAAATGATTGCTGAATTTGATGCTACAATGCAAAATCATGCTAGACGAATTACAAAGAATGAAACTCATCATCATTATCTTGGACATAAAATTCAAAATGAACTAATTTCACTTTTAGGTGATAATGTCAAAGATTTTATAATTAAGATTATTAAAGATTCCAAGTATTTTTCTATAATTCTTGATTGTACTCCGGATGTTAGTCATCAAGAACAAATAAATGACTTTAATTATACGATGTGTTAATATTTCAAGTAACAACATAAAAGTTGATGAATACTTTTTAGGATTTTTGAAAGTAAATGACACTTCGGGTTTAGGAATTTATAAAGAAATGATAAAGGAACTTGAATTACTTGGTTTAAATGTTAATGATATAAGAGGTCAAGTTTATGATAACGGTTCTAACATGAAAGGAAAACATCAAGGTGTCCAAAAACGTTTACTTGACATTAATCCGAGAGCCCTATATATGTCATGTGCTTGTCATAGTCTTAATCTTACACTTAGTGATATGGCACATTCTTGTGTTAAAGCTGTTTCTTTTTTTGGTGTTATACAACGTATATATATGTATTGTTTTCTAGTTCGCCTAAAAGATGGAAAATTTTAGATGACAATATTTCAAATTTAAGTGTTAAATCTCTATGTAATACTCGATGGAAAAGTAGAATAAATAGTGTTAAAGCGATTAGAGAACTTTGAGTTTATACTTGGTATGGTTATTTGGTATGATATTTTATTTGCAATTAACATGGTGAGTAAAAAATTACAATCTAAATCTATATCCATTGATGATAGTATAAATCAAGTAGATAGTCTATGACATATTTTGAAAAATATAGAAATGAAGGATTCGTTTCAAGTATGATTATTGCTAAAACAATTGCTCATGATATGGATGTAGAGCCTATATTTCCAATACGACGTCGAGTTATTAGGAAAAAATAATTTGATGAGAATAATAATGAATATCAAACACAATCATAAGAAGAGTCTTTTAAAGTTGAGTATTTTTTGGTTGTTGTAGATATGGCGATTATATCATTACGTACTAGATTTGAGCAATTAAAAACATTTGAGAATATATTTGGTTTCTTATATGATTCAAGGAAAGGCCACCCTAGCTACGTACATGTCATAACATACAAGTAACCCCTCACTAGATTCACAAGATTCCTTATGATTCTGTCAAGTTCCAGTGTGTACCGTGTATCTGTTACAATATAGGCCTTCATATTATTACCGACTCACTATACATACCGGATCTTAGCATTACCACTAGGCCTCTTGTTTCACGGGCTTGGGTTTCGCATCAGTAAGATTCTACACATACAAGCTTCATGTATAGGTTATCATGCATTGTTTAAGGCGTTCACACTACACTGAATGATGCTATTATCTGTTCTTAATCGTAGGAATAACATTTACATTTCGTAACTCATCAATTCAATAAGTACTTACCAGGACCTTCGGCTCCAGCTGACCGCGCGTTTCAAAATGGTTTAGGAAATTTGTTTAGTTTGAAAGTCTCATTTTGAACCAAGGTTTAAGTCCAAACACACCACTTGCGCGCTTGAATCGCTTAAACCGAGGCTCTGATACCAAGTTGTAACGTTCCAAATTTTATTTTTTTAAAACATAACAAGTAAATATATTCCAACCATCACCAAAATCAGCAGTTACAAGTGTAGCATCATCAATGTCAATTGTTTGTTACAACGGAAGCGAATATAATATGAAATTGTTTGACTAATATAGTTGAGTTAAAACATGAAATGTTGCGGTCGCCATCAACATGCTGGAGCCTTGCCCTTGTCCAACCTTGAGGATCCTGAGACAGAATAATAACGAGTAAGCACAAAGCTTAGTGAATCACCACTACCCTTACCCTTCGCAGGAATCACATCCTGCCATTCATTAACACATAACTAGGGACTCGCCCTCTGCCGCATCTCGGGTCCCACCCGTTTGATGCCTAAACCGGGCCCCGCCCGCTATGACTCATCACAGGTCCCACCTTTAGATGAAGCCATCTGCCCCGACCGACCACGAAGGCACGGTTGGTTACTGACATCTTACAATGATAACACATAATAACTTTTCACATTTAAGCACATACTTGGCAACGATAAGCATCATACAGATCACTTACACTTCGCGGGAAATAAAGTAAGTTAGGGTAACTCACCTGAGTGACGACACGGTAAAGTCAAAAATACTTCTCTACACTGCTTTGACTAACAAATCCTGTCGGCAAACCTACAACATAGTTGCTGAGTCAGGCCACATACAAGCCTCAATGTCACACGAGTTAACAGTCGCAAGATTCCCTAAAGTCGCATGGCTCTAGTATCGCATGGAAGCTAAGTGTCGCATGGAAAGTGAAAGTCGCATGGACCCTAAAATTCGGATGAACCGACTGTCGCATGAAACTAAGCGAAGGTCGCATGGGCTCTGAAAGTCGGATGAACCGACTGTCGCATGAAACTAAGCGAAAGTCGCATGATACAAAACTTAAACACTAAAAGTCGCATGGAATCTCAACAAGTCGCATGAGTAAGTGTCGCATGGGCCTATAAGTCGCATGACACTACTACAAATGTCACATGAAAGCTAAGTGTCACACGGTCCGACTATCGCATGGGCTCTAAATGTTGGAATATGCCCGCTGACACGAACGAGTTAATGACACTACCGATGAGGTGTAGGCCTATTGGGTCACACACCAAGTATTGATTCTGGCAACACGATCAAGCAATAGAGAGGAAAAGGCCAAAATGGGTTTTGGCAGGGTGGTACACGGGCCGTGTTCCTGAACACGGACCGTGTCCAGTCCAACGTACACGAGGCGTATTGGCCCAATCCAAGGTCGTGTAGTTTGGGCCTACACGGACCGTGTAGATGAACACGGGCCGTGTAGTGCCTATTAAACACGGGCCGTCTTAGCCCAATTGGGGCCGTGGACTTTGGGCCTACACGGCCGTGTAGATCTACACGGGCCGTGTACGTTCGCTGTAATAGCAGAATTAACAGCCTTAAACACTTGGTTTAATGGGGTTAACTTCTAATAATGATGGTAGACAAAGAGACCACGAGTTATCTGCTCTTGTAGAGGCTTTTGGCTATCACTTGGTCCCTTGGTTGACATTAGAACTCTCTCTCTCTCTTGTTCTTTGTGTTCTTGGTGTTCTTGAACACAAGAAGCAAACATACACATACTTGATTGTTGTTTTGGTAGTCATACATCAACTTGCTAGCACTTGGGAATCAAGGAAGCTTGGGGTGGACTTCATTGGAGGAGTTCTTTGTTGGACTCTAAGCTACTTGACTAGGAAGGTTACTTTGTGTTTTGCGCCATTGAGGTATAACCTTTCTTCTCATCTTGTTTATATATATTTTAGTTGCAACTCCATTGTTAGATTTTTGGTCCATGGGAAGTATTCATTGTTTGGCATCGATTTTTGTTATGTACTTTTGCTTCCGTTGCTACTTGATTTTGCCAAACGAATACCTTCAGTGGTATCAGAGCCATATCTAACATGGCTTTGCACTATTGAGTCTAGAAAAACCATTAAAGTGTTTTTGGATAAGAAAAGTGTTTTCTTAAAATTGGTTTTTCTATTGAGACTCTTGTTGTGCTAGAATAAATTTATTCGTAGACGTGTTAATATATTCTAGTTTTTATATTTATATATTTGTTGTAACTTGACATGAAGTGTACACAAATATATACTTATAAATGTATATATGAATATGTGTCTCAAAATGTTTGATACACTAATGCATATGTACAAGGATTGTCCTTTTTGTGCCTTTGGTGTTTTGACAATCTTAACTAAAATATAGATATATATTTATATATCATGGTTATGTGTGGCACACCATGTTTCTATTTGATATACTTGGTTTGATTCGGTAACAAGATATGCCCCTAGACCTATGTGTTGGGATGATTGATTATTTTTTGGTTTTTTGGCGGCCTGCGTGCTGTATTGTTGTAATAATATTAATTTACTTACTTATTGGTGCGGCTTGCACGCAGTTTCTTTTATTCTATGTATTTGTATAAATAGTATAGGATTGCGACCTGCGTGTCGTTTATATATGTTCTATGTATTTGTATATAGTATAGATTTAAAACCAAAATAGTCAACGGGAGTCATGGTGATGACGTCTTGGCGAGAAAGAATCAACATGCTATTGGAGGTGTTGGATTCAGTGGGAGCTCATCCAACGAGACCATATCTTGTCCTTAGATTTTTGGCCTCGTTTTCCCCGTTGTGGCTCACGGGGAAAACGCATAGGAATTATGGGCATGTTACCGAATCGTATGTATAGATATTTGTGTGGTTGTATTTTATTATTCTACGCATGGATTAGGATTCACATGCTAGATAATTTTTCTATAAAAATTAAATAAAATACAATGTTTGTTAAAATGGTTAACAATTGCGCGCGAATAGAATTGACAAAGGAAATATAAAAATGGTATTATATTAAAAGTGCTTAAAATCGTTTTGACACTTACTTTGTTAATTCACAAAAGGGTTTTATAAACCGGAAACAAAATCCCGTTTTTAAAATGTAAATCACGCACCATCCATAAGATGACACCACCCGAATCTAACGAAGCAAGGATGATTGTCGAGCTAAGCACGAGTCATTCCTTGTGTAGTTGTGTGGAAGGTGAGTGGGGTAACTCGCATGATTGTTTGTCGAGCTAAGCACGAGCCAATTGATGGTCGAGAGTGCCACCCGTGTGTCTTGTCGGACGATTTACAATTTTAGTATATAATTCTTGGTTAGTTGTCGAGCTAAGCACGAGCTAAACAAAAATTATATATTAAGATTGGTGTAATATAGGGATCAAACATGCCAACCGACATAATGGATGTCAACGGATCCCGCAAGTGTCTAAGAGTTGTAATAGAGATTACAATTGGTAAAGTGGTTGCCGGCCTAAATAGCTTCGCCACGTGATCCGCGGTAAACCCGTCACGGTGCGAGGTGAAATAAGGTTCTTAGCCCTTGTTACAAATAAATTGTTTTGTTTAAAACTATGGGTACTTATTTTAACAAGGATTTCCAAACTAATTAAAACTACTTTGCTATTTTAGATGGCGTCTTCAAGCAACACCAACACCACCAACCATTTTTCACTTAGAGTTTTCCTTGAGAAGGAGAAACTCAATGGTAGCAACTTCTTGGATTGGTTTAGGCAACTTAAACTTGTCCTACGCCAAGAAGGGAAGATGGTTACCATAGAGGAGGCCCTACCCGAGGCTCCTGCTGCCAATGCCACTCGGGCTATCCGAGACGCTTATGAGAAGCGTGTCAAGGATACCGAGGACATTACTTGCCTCATCCTAAGTACTATGATCCCAGAGCTCCAAAAGCAAATGGATCATTTGAGTGCTTTTGACTTAATCGCTCAGCTTAAGGAAATGTTCCAGCAGCAAGCGAGACAAGAGAGGTTTGAGTGTCTTAAGACGGTACTTGGTAGCAAGATAGCCGATGGCGGGAATGTGAGTGCACACGTGTTGCGCATGAAAGCAAACGTGGAGCACATGGAATGGCTCGGATTTACCATAGGGAGGGAGCTAGCCGTGGATTTGATCCTATGGTCCCTGCCCACCGCGTATGATCAATTCGTTATGAGTTATCATATGCATAGTATGGATAAGTCCATCATGGAGCTTCATGGTATGCTTAAGACAACGGAGTCTAGCATGACCAAAAACAAGCCCGCCGTTCCAAATCCCGTTCTTGCTATAAGGGAGGGGTGAATCCAGAAGAAGAAGAGGACCGCTTATACCCCTAAGGGTAAGGGGAAGTGGAAGATTGGCGCTGCCAAGTCTGTCCCCGCTTCAGAGGGTAAAGGAAAGGGGAAGATGGTTCCCCAAGCTAAGACTCCGAACAAAGCGGAATGCTTCTTCTGCGGGAAGAAGGGCCATTGGCGCCGTAATTGCCTGGGGTACCTAGAAGGTCTTAAGAAGCTCAAGGGGTTGAGCATCACAGGAACTTCCGACTCAGGTACGTACATGATTGAACTCCATCATACTTCTACATCTGGTAGTTGGGTATTAGATACCGGCTGTGGCACTCACGTTTGTAATATTGTGCAGGTGCTAAGGACAAGTAGAAGGATGGAGAATGGCGAGCTTGACTTGATTATGGGAAACAAGGAGATTGTCCCGGTCAAGGCTCGAGGAGAAGTTGAATTATCTTTTAATTCCGGTTTTTCCATATTATTATTGAACGTATGCTATTCGCCGCTTGTGGCACGAAACATTATTTCTTTTCATGCATTACACGACAATGGTTTTGGTTTTTCTTTTGATAATGGGGTTATTGTTTGTTTTAAAAATGTTATTTGTTATTTTAAAGCTTATCCTTGTCGTGGTATTTATGAAGTAGATGCGTACGTTAGTGATAATCGTTCAATCATGAATATTGATTCAACGTCTAAAAATGGTTTAGACAAATTGTCTTTGTGGCGTGGTCGACTTGGCCATATAAACAAGACTCGTATCGCCAAGCTCCAAGCGGATGGGATCTTGGAATCATTTGACCACAAGTCGAATGAAGTATGCGAATCTTGTTTATTAGGCAAGATGACTAAAGCACCCTTTTCCGGCGTGAATGAGAGGGGAAAAGACTTATTGGACATTATACATTCCGATGTGTGTGGTCCGTTAAAGCACATCACAAGAGACAATTCTAGATACTTTGTTACCTTTATAGATGATTATAGTAGGTATGGGTATGTCTACTTGGTTAGACAAAAGTCCGAGACCTTTGAGGTCTTTAAGACTTTCCAAAACGAAGTAGAGAATCAATTGGGCAAGAAGATTAAGATATTTAGATCCGATAAGGGTGGTGAGTATTTTAGTCAAGAGTTTCGTGATCATCTTAAGGGTTATAGAATTATCTCACAACTTACACCTCCTAGGACGCCACAATTAAATGGTGTCGCCGAGAGGAAGAACCGAACATTGTTAGATATGGTTCGGTCTATGATGAGTCACACCCAAGTGCCTATAAGCCTTTGGGGTTATGCTCTTGAAACGGCAACAAGAATCCTTAATCTCGTTCCAACGAAGAAGGTCGAGAAAACACCTTTCGAGATGTGGCATGGGAAACCTCCCGTTCTTGCCTATCTAAAGGTTTGGGGTTGTCAAGCCTACGTACGACGTGAGGTAGATGACAAGTTGGAGCCCCGATCCGAAAAGTGTTATTTATCGGATATCCAGCTGCGGGTATTGGATATATATTCTATAAACCTTCCGAGAATAAGGTATTTGTTGCTCGGAAGGCGGTCTTTTTAGAAAGGGAATTAGTATCCAATCAGCATGGCGGGATTAAGATTGATCTTGAAGAAGTTCAAGAGTCAACGGATGAAAGACCTGACGTTGGCACTAGCCAACAACCCAGTGAGGTTGAGTCTGAGCATGACAATGCGGAGACTAAAGTACATCCGTTACCTCCCCGTAGATCCGGTAGAGCTCGCCATGAGCCAGAGAGATATGGATTTCTCATATCTGAGGGCGACGAGTTATTGGTGGATCTTAATGAGCCCACCAACTATCGGGAAGCGGCAGCGGGCCACGAGTCTGCTAAATGGAAGGAGGCAATGGATAACGAGATGCAATCCATGGAGGATAACCAGGTTTGGGAATTGGTTGATCTCACACCCGGTTGTAAACCAATAGGGTGTAAGTGGGTCTTCAAGAAGAAGACCGACATGGATGGAAAAGTAAACACTTTCAAAGCCCGACTGGTGGCTAAAGGTTTCACCCAGACACATGGTGTCGATTATGATGAAACTTTCTCCCTAGTGGCCATGTTGAAATCTATTAGGATACTTTTGGCAATTTCCGCATTTCATGATTACGAAATATGGCAAATGGATGTCAAAACCGCCTTCCTTAATGGGAAGCTCTCCGAAGAGGTGTATATGACGCAGCCTGAGGGTTTTGTGCATCCGAAGCATCCTAATAGAGTGTGTAGATTAAAGAAGTCCATTTATGGACTTAAACAAGCATCTCGTAGTTGGAATCTATGCTTTGATGAGAAAATCAAAGAGTTTGTTTTTCGAAAAGTGTAGACGAGCCATGTGTATACGTTAGGGCTAGTGGGAGCGCCGTTGTTTTCTTAGTCTTGTATGTGGATGATATCCTACTCATTGGTAAAGATGTTCCAACCTTGCAAAGTGTCAATTTGGCTTGGAAAATTCTTTTCAATGAAAGACTTAGGAGAAGCGGCATACATTCTGGGTATCAAGATCTATAGAGATAGGTCTAGAAAACTTCTCGGGTTGAGTTAAAGTACATACATTGACAAAGTCTTGAAGCGGTTCAAGATGGAGGACTCCAAGAAAGGAAATCTTCCTATGTCGCATGGAGTGATATTGAGTAAAACTCAATGTCCTAGTTCTTAAGAGGAACTAGAAGTAATGAAGCGAGTACCATATGCTTCGGCCGTGGGCTCGATCATGTACGCCATGTTATGTACCCGTCCTGATGTGTCATGTGCTTTGAGCTTGACTAGTAGATATCAGGCAAACCCGGGGCAAGCCCATTGGGTTGCGGTAAAGAACATTCTTAAGTATCTTAGGAGGACTAAAGAGATGTTTTTGATATTTGGTGGTGAGGAAGAGCTCAAAGTAAAGGGTTACTCTGATGCTAGTTTCCAAACTGATAGGGATGACTGCCGATCACAATCGGGGTTTGTGTTCCTATTGAATGGTGGGGCTATTACTTGGAGAAGTTCAAAGCAAGACACAGTGGCTGATTCTACTACAGAGTCAGAATACATTGTGGCAAGTGAAGCTGCTAAAGAAGCTGTGTGGATAAGGAAGTTCATCCGAGACCTTGGAGTGGTTCCTAGCATATCCGACCCTATTGAGATCTTTTGTGACAATGAGGGTGCGGTAGCCTTGGCGAAGGAACCAAGAGCTCACAAGAGAACGAGGCATATACCTCGTAAGTACCACTTGATTAGAGAGATGGTTGAAAGTGGTGAAGTCGCTATTAGTAGAGTAACCTCGGAAGGCAATTTGGCCGATCCGTTTACTAAACCATTGTCACAAGCTTCTTACGATTCTCACACTACGGCGATAGGTGTTAGATTTGCTCATGACTTGGTTTAGATTTAGTTTTAATTTATGTTTGGACTATTATGTATTTGGGAACATTAAGCAATAATATTACTAATGTTTGTTTCGATTTATATAGTAGAGATCTATATATACGCATGTTGCGGTTACTCACATTTAGTCTTTATTGTGTTCTATCTTTGCATGTTTAACTTATTCCCTAGATTGTTTTACAATCTTTAAGTCTCCACAATCGGTCGTACTTTGTGGGAAGAAAGTATGAATTAAGATTGAGGTAAAGAATTGGTTTTGATAAAACATGATTCTTACCTATACTTGAAAGGGGTTTCAAGTGATTGGAGGACCCGCACCCGAGTTTACTTCATGGTTTTAGTCACAAGTAACTCGGGATGGTAATGACATTTCATCCTTAAACTAGAGATACACGTGATCCCAAAGCATAGGTCTGCTTTGCTTTGATCGTTTTCTAACGCGGTCCGTAAATGGTCGTTATAAGGGAGATGATTGGGTAGAGTATTGTCTATGTGGCGGGACTATGTAGTCGAAAGGTATTTGTTCCTCTATGTATAGAGAGAATATCCATGGGCCCCTCGATGATTGAGTGCTGACGTTCATATGCATGGTCGTGCTCAGGTTACATTGATGATGGATCAATGATAACTTGGTTTGTTGGTCACCACTAATCTAGAATCGAGAAACATAATCGTGATCGATCTGAAGGTTGACTATATTCCATGCCTTGTGTTCACATTGGATATCGCGAACAAAGGGATGTACATGTTCATTTATCTTTAGGACAATCATTTTATGATTGGGGATCTTGTCAAGAGTGGCATACCCTATACTGACTTGGGAGCCTAGATGTCTTGCTAGAAGCCGCTCTATGTTTGTGTTATTTTTCGTAGTCATGTCACGTGCAAGTGGGAGTCTGTTGGAATATGCTTGCTGACACGAACGAGTTAATGACACTACCGATGAGGTGTAGGCCTATTGGGTCACACACCAAGTATTGATTCCGGCAACACGATCAAGCAATAGAGAGGAAAAGGCCAAAATGGGTTTTGGCAGGGTGGTACACGGGCCGTGTTCCTGAACACGGACCTTGTCCAGTCCAATGTACACGAGGCGTATTGGCCCAATCCAAGGTCGTGTAGTTTGGGCCTACACGGGCCGTGTAGATGAACACGGGCCGTGTAGTGCCTGTTAGACACGGGCCGTCTTAGCCCAATTGGGGCCGTGGACTTTGGGCCTACACGGCCGTGTAGATCTGCACGGGCCGTGTACGTTCGCTGTAACAGCAGAATTAACAGCCTTAAACACTTGGCTTAATGGGGTTAACTTCTAATAATGATGGTAGACAAAGAGACCACGAGTTATCTGCTCTTGTAGAGGCTTTTGGCTATCACTTGGTCCCTTGGTTGACATTAGAACTCTCTCTCTCTTGTTCTTGGTGTTCTTGAACACAAGAAGCAAACATACACATACTTGATTGTTGTTTTGGTGGTCATACATCAACTTGCTAGCACTTGGGAATCAAGGAAGCTTGGGGTGGACTTCATTGGAGGAGTTATTTGTTGGACTCTAAGCTACTTGACTAGGAAGGTTACTTTGTGTTTTGCGCCATTGAGGTATAACCTTTCTTCTCATCTTGTTTATATATATTTTAGTTGCAACTCCATTGTTAGATTTTTGGTCCATGGGAAGTATTCATTGTTTGGCATCGATTTTTGTTATGTACTTTTGCTTCCGTTGCTACTTGATTTTGCCAAATGAATACCTTCACTAAAGTCGCATGACACAAGTGTCGCACGGCACAAGAGTGAGTGTCGCATGAAACCACCTGACCAAAAACCCAGTTACACTTCTTATTTTAAATTTCTGAAATCTTTCAAAACTTAACCAATTCATGCCATTTTTGTTCCAAAAGCTTCCTAATAGCAAATAAACAATTCCTTTTGAAAATAAATGGTTTCTATCTCGATTACCAGGCCTAGGATCTCATTTTCTTGTTTCTCAATGGTGTTTCACCAAAAACCCAAGAACAGGGAATGCATCTCACTAAAACCTTTCTATGACATCTAGAATTTGCTTAGCTACTCACAAAAGATAGAATACAAGTTTTTAGAACCATTACCTGATGATTCCTTGATGATTTGGCTTCAACCCTTGCCTTGTTTTCTTTCTCCTTCTTCTTTGGAGGAACTCACGTACACACACACACATTCTCTCTCTTTCTCTAGATTGAATGAAGGAGAAGAAGAAGAATGAATGAAACAGTAACCTCTCTAAGAGGTTGTGCCCTAATCCCATATATATATATATATATTCTCTAGATTGGGTCAAGCCCATTTCTTTATTATCTTTTGGGCCACACTTAGTTCATTAGGAAATGGGCCAATCCATTAAACCCAAGTATACTCATACATAAATGAACTTTCAACCCCATCTCTTGCAATTGAAAAAGCATAATAATACTAATAATAATGACTCGTGAATTTTATATATATTCGTATATATATATATATGCCAATAATTGTAGATTACAATTTACATCATGATGAAACGGAATTCCGAAAAATGGATATTACAACCGCTAGGCTAAGACCATTTAACAAAAGTAAAATTTTGATGACAACTACATGAACCATTTGTGTATTTCACTTTTATTTTAATGGTTAAACTTGAAATTTAGTACAAACCACTTGAAGGAAATCTTTTAAATAAAATCTATAAGACAATCATAGTCATTGATTTAGATACAAGTTTTAATAATCAAATTTAAACCATCTATGTTGGTAAAAATAAAAATCTAATTTTGACTTTTCTTGGTCAAAATTAGATTCAATTTTGACTTTATTTTGAATCAAAATTTTTGAAGAGAATTATATATATTCCCTTCCTAACATTAAAATATCGTATATGTCCATTTAATTTACAAATATCATATTTACCTTTTATAATATTTCAAAATTTCATATTTAACAATATTCTTTGTTTTAACAATTTAAATTTTTTAGTATTTACCCGTTTATTAATGGATGAAATAAGCTTTAGGTTATGCAAGACCAGAGAAAAGCCTCGATACCATGTTTAATTGTGGAAAAACCATCTTAGAATTTGCATTACATTGCATATCATTATATAAACAAAGTAATTACATAAAAGACCCTATACAAGTTTAAAAAAAGAAAATACATATCTCCGGTCTAACAAGCTTAAAATGATTTAAATATTGAATATGTCAAAAACATCAAAAATAATTGATGGAAAATGATATGCTTTTATAATAGAGACGATTGAGGTCAATAAAGTGTTAAAAGATAAATCACAAAAAGAAAAGTCAAAAACGCTATCTTGTTTGAAAACTAGGTACTAGTCTTTATTTCTTTCTTTTGAAGGAGTTTTTGTATGTGACAATACGAGAATTAAAAATTAAAATTATATCTATGAAAATCACAAGGCGCCCATCAAAGACATTATATCCTTTTTTGGAATGTTAGAACATTAGGTATAATACTATGAGACGGGTTTATATCTTAGCGGTATTTAGTGTATTAGGGAAGGGTTCAAACGAGAACTGTTTTTTATACGAGAACTGCGAGAATCAATCTTGGCCATTCATTTTAGATAATGGAATTCATGGATGAAGAGCGTGGGAAGATTGAGTGTGTCAGGGTGCATATAAGGAATTCATGGGTGAGAAATTCAATTGAAGAAGGGGGAATTGGACGGCTAAGATTGGTTCTCGCGGTTCTCGTACGAAAAACAGTTTTCATTTAAACTTTTGCCTAGTGTATTATGGTTTTCTGTGTTTGTGTTCATAGTTTTATTTTTATGAATAAAAGATATAGATTCATGAATAATATTAAAGCGTGTGTTGATTTTGTAAGAAAAAAATATAATACTATGAGAAAAATGTCTTCATGTTAATCGTGTGATCGGTCGATTACGAATCCTTATATAAGATGGATTAATCATTATTAGATGGAGAGTATTTAGATCTTCTTACTATTTTCGTATACTTTATCCTCTTTACTCATCACAAAATAATATGTGTAATTATTAATTCTTTTTTCTTATATCCTATATTAATTTTGACACTTATATTAATCTTGTAAATATAAGAATAAGTAATATATTTTTAGAAAGATTTGAATACACTCCATCTAATAATGAATAGATAACAATCCAGAAATTCTCAAATCCTTTTCTATATTTAGAATGATAGTTATCTATCATTTTTAATGTGGTCATTTATGAGGTTTGAAATATTGAAACAATTCCAAACCATCAAACAAATTTCAATATTTTTTTATTTTTGTTTAATTGTTTATAATAAATATAAGTTTTTTTAAGTTAAAAAACTATAAAAAGTATAATAAACAAAGTGTGTTCGGGTGTAGTTTTAGACTTTTAGTTTTAACCCGGTTCATGAATTTAATTAAAAAAAATTCACATCGATAATAATTTATTGGTTTTTTATACACTCTAATAGTCTAATCTATATTTCATCGGCAGTCTACTTTATTTTCCGGTTACGGGGACGGGATGGTGAAAAACCAAATAATTTAAGCGGGGACGGGGACGGTGATACCCGTCCCGATTAACCGATTAACCGGCCCGTTTACCTAATTATATTATATTTTTATATTTTTTATTCTATTTATATATTTTTATATTTTTTATTCTATTTATATATTTTTATTCTATTTTTAATTATATATTATATTCATATGAAGTTGGAAGTGTGATATAATTTATAATTTGAATCGTCCTTGAACAGTGAACACTTAATGTTTTAAATTTAAAACCATTTGTTTGGATACATTTGAATACTTAATCATTATCTTGGATCGTTTTGTATGTATTTGTGAAGAATATATTAATGTTGTATAATTTTAGTATAATTGTTTTTTAAAACTCGTGACAAAATCTTAATAGTGACGAGAATCACGGGGGTGAAAAATCACCGTTTAACTTTATACGGGGATACCCGTTTCCCCGCGGTTTTCCCCGGTTACCCGACGGGGATCCCCGTTTAAATCCTCGCGGTTTTTTAAACGGGGACAGGGGGACCAATCCCCGGCCCGAAACCGGCCCGTTGTCATCCCTAATTGTAAACCATTCAATCAAATTAAATGGATGGTCAACATTAAGTCTTTTATTCTCACCAAAATATATATTCTTATTTAAACCTTATATATATATGTATATATGGAAAAGTTCAAACGAGAACTGTTTTTCGTATGAAAACTGTTTATAACATATTAATGACTCATTAATAGGGGTATTTTGGACATTTATATATTTATCCAATCGTGAATTGCGTCCGGGTGAGCCGTCATTAGTTTGCGAGACTTGATTTGCCCAAAATAACATCATTAATGCAACATTAATGAGCCATTAATTAGTCATTAATGAGATATTAATGAACCGTCCAAAATTCTTAGCCATTGATTAATATTAATCAATGGTTAAGATTGGTTCCCGCAGTTCTCGAACGAAAAACAGTTCTTGTTTGAACCCCCTATATATATATATATATATATGAGAGATTTGGTGAGAACACATTTTAAATGGAGAATAGTGAGAACACTTGTAGGTCAATCATTTAATTAGATAAATAAGAGCTAAAAATTCAATATACCTTAATTAAATCAAATAATTTAAGTTCAACATACCTTAATTAACTAAGTTTAACATCAGCTATTAAATAAAGATCATCAAATGGCTATAAAATTTTCTTAAAGTTCTCATCTTAAAAGGTGTTCTCTTTTGATCGTGCCCCCTATCTCCCTCCCCCCCT
The DNA here is from genome assembly GCA_038502395.1 of Dittrichia graveolens. Classification (NCBI taxonomy): domain Eukaryota; kingdom Viridiplantae; phylum Streptophyta; class Magnoliopsida; order Asterales; family Asteraceae; genus Dittrichia; species Dittrichia graveolens. The sequence goes on from JARJIL010000009.1 coordinate 19,492,511, forward strand.
CTCTTTCTCTCTCTCTCTCTCTCTCTCTCTCTCTATATATATATATATATATATATAGGGGATGGTTCATTTGAAAACCATTATTAGTGTGAGAACTACGAAAATGTCATGGATGAAGAGCGTAGGGTGATTGGGTATGGCAAGGTGCATATAAGGAATTCATGGGTGGCCAATCCAATTGAAGAACGGAGGATTGAACGACTAAGATTGGTTCTCGTAATAAAAACCGTTTTCAAATAAACTTTTCACTATATATATACATATATAGTTGGGTTCAATAAAGTACATGTAAAAAACATAGTTCTAAAATTTTAATATTCAATCGAATGTGATTCAGTATACAATCACATATGAATTATGAAAATGCCACTCCGTTCAATATTTTAGAATGCAATCTGGACCATTGATGCCATTGATTTAAAGACTAAAATTAATCCTTTAAAATTATAAATTAACTATAAACTATATTAAACATTATTCAATAAATATGTATGTATGTATGTATGTATGTGTCAATGTGTGTGTGTGTGACAAACTGTTTGCTTGGATTGGGATGCTGTACTTTGTGGACTGAAACTGATTTTAGATCACCTCTAGTTTTTTAGTGGCACTCGTAATCAGCAAAAAGGAGAAGTATGGAAAATGGAGATTTAAAAGTCAGTCAACGCTTTAGACATTTCTGTCTTCGTGTTCAAACTAGAACTTGGGTACACATTCAATCACCTATTCTCATACTCTTACACATGATCGATGATGAATGAATGATGATTTATGTATGATAATATTTTATTATATATAATAAAAATTATTGTCTAAACCGTTAGACCATCCGAATCGATGGGTTTACCCGAGATTGGGTTCCTTCGAGTAAGTGGGGAACGTCAAAACATCAAATTGGGCTCCTTCGGGTAAGTGGTGATAGGGTTGTGCAACGGGTTTGAGAACCCGTTTCTTTTTTTTCTTGCCTCTCACATTTAATATATATATTTTATTAATATTTGATGTGGGTTTGAATAGGGTTGGATGTGGGAGTTTATGGGTTTGATAGGGTTGAAGGTGGAATATGATATGGCATGAGGTAAGTTGGGTTTGATAGGGTTGAAGGTGGAATATGATAGGGCTGGTCTTATATCTTCGAATTTGTGGTGAAAATAGGGGCAAAAGGTGAGAATTGTTATGTATCTTAAAAGGTTATTGCGTATAAATAATTATCCTTCTTATATATAATAACTAGATTAGATGTTCGTGATACGTCAATTAGTTTAGAAAAACGATAAATATTAAGCATTAATAAAAATATATTAATATTTATAAAACACTAGAAAATGAGAATAAAAAAATGACGATAGATGGTGGAAAGCGTCGACGCGAGTTTGCGGGCAGATGAAATGGTAGAAACGTGATATCATGATATGAAAAAACATGATTGTATTTATTGTACAAGTTATCGGCCATTATTGTTACAATTAGGACATAAGGTTAATTATTTATTGGTTATAATTAAAAGAATTTAAAATGATTATAAAATATTTAAAAATGATAAAATTAATAATTTGGTTAAATATGATATTTGAGATATTATAAGGGGTAAATATGATGTTTTTAAATTAGAGTGTGCAAATATGATATCTTAAGGTTTAAGAAAAGATATATAAAATCTATCTATCTATCTATCTATACACACACACACACATAGATAAAAGTTCAAATGAGAATTGTTTTTCGTACAAGAACCGCGAGAACCAATCTTACCCATTCAATTGGATTGCCCACCCATGAATTCCTTACATGTACCCTACCACACTCAATCCCCCCACGCTCTTCATTCATGAACTCCATTATCCAAAATGAACGGCCAAGATTGGTTCTCGTACGAAAAACAGTTCTCGTTTGAACCGTCCCCCCCCCACACACACATATATATATATATGTATGTATATATATATATATAAAGAAAATCATTATTAGGAAAAGTATAAATCCAATTAACCAATCAAAACATCTTATTTCCTCAATTTTGATCAAAAACTTTTATTTCGACTTCCACAATTAGAATGATTCATTTATTAGAGTATATGGTACTAATTACGAGAGAGCTATATGAAAATATATAAAGAGTTTTTGTATAAATTACATATTTATATTTAATGTATGTATTTATTTGTATACGTTTTTAGTTTTTCTTTTATAACTTTTAATGTGTAATGATTTCTATTAATATAATTATATAGTTATAATTGTCTTTTTTGTATCTACTTTTAATGTAAATTTTACTATAATCTAACACAAATTTTTTTTAAAAAGTTGATTTTTATTAGTAAAAAGGTATATTTCACGACCATTGAAAAAACGAGTTATTATATTTGATTTTGTGTAAATCAAAATATAATGATAGTTAATCTTTCCTGAACTGGGATAGATATTTTCTTGCTTATCTTATTTATAAAACTCTAAACCAGTCAACATATATATGGTTAATTTTTATATTATGAATCACTAAATTAGTAATCCTTTTCTATTAGGTATTTTTGATTTAGAGTATATGAGAATATATATCTACAATAGATCAATGAGGTATAATACATTTTTATGAGATATTTTATATTTGTGAATCACTAAATCAATTATCTTTTTCGTTGACATAATTATACAATGTTAAACTCTACATGTTTTTCGATATCAATGATTTCATAATAAAATATTGATTATACTATGATGGTTTTAATGAACACACTATTTCTAAGTGATTAATCGGCCAGAGCTTTGCATCACTGATTATCATATCATCCGTCATTGCACACTGAGGCACATTATCCTTTTACCGAACACGAAGTGTTCACCTATTGCCGAACATAATGATGTTCATTTGTTATTGAACTAACAGGTTTACCTCATCAGAATATAGAAATGTTCCATTTTTTTAACCGAACGTCAAGTATTCATGTAACATCTTCAACTTGGACCTAGTTGTAAATAGTACGTACGCGTATGTAGTTAATGTAATAGGCGAGTGTTTTATTTGTATGTACTTGTATGTTTATTTGAAGTAATAATATTCATGATTATGTGTTTTAAGTAAGTGTGTAAGTATGTATTTATGTATATATTAAATATATATATATGTATATGTACTAACTAAGAAAAGAAAGAAAGAAAAAGAATAAAGAAGAGAAAAAGAAATAGATATTTGTCCAGAGGCGGTTTGCCTCTGGATAAGATCTATATATGTGTGTATAAGTGTTAATATTGACAAAATAAGTCAAAGATAGCAAAAACACATAAACACCAACACACTTCTCTCTGCTCTCGTGAGTTCTTGAGAAGTTATTGTAGTTGGAAGAGATTTGAGGTTCTAAACTTGAAACAAGGTTAGTATGATGTTGTTGTAACACCCTGATTTTTACTCTAAATTTAAATTTTTCAAAAATTAATTTGTAACCATATTTACACAAAGCCCCTTAAAATTTATCGCGAAAGTATTATAACATTCTTGAAGTATTTCGATGAAATACAGTACAATTTATCAATAAGCTTTTCAACACATGAATCCCAAAACCTTTTGGTGTTACTACGGTCAATCTCACGACCATTAATAAAAGCATGTAAATCCAAGATTACCGGAATTGCCAGCAAAACTATGCCCAAGGCATCTACCCGGCTCACCAAGGCCTCCGTACAACCTGCGGATACAAAACATTTTTATACACCAGTTAGCTATAAACATAGCTAGTGAGTACATCCAAAAACATTTGTTTTATCAAAACCAAGTCATCCTTTTACATCTTTTGAAAACATAAGTTTGGCAATCAATTAAGCTTTTGAAAGCATACACAATAGCACATAAGGATGCGGGTCTGTCCATTGGGCCATAATGTATCCACGTGGTAGCTAGCCACGATCAACACGTGCACACATGGGAGATAACCACATTACCCCGTCAAGGTGGGGGATGCACGAAGCAGTCCACCATACAACGGTTATCTGGAGTGTAAGCCCTGTTCACCAAATCCACTCGCGTTGCCACGGGTTCGATGGCTCGTCAGCCCAGTGAACCCACACGGTCATGATGGTCTACTGACATACCCCTCCACTCTCTGCACCGATCCCTCAGCCACCCGTACCTCGCGGTCCCCCAATTGCCGAAGCCACAGGAATCTCTGTGTATGTCCCAATGACTAGGATCCCTATGGTACAGAGTTATATCACACAATGGTCCGGACCGAATCACATATACCCCGAAGGGTCATAAAATCACTTAACCCGAAGGGTCATAAATCACTTACCCCGAAGGGTCATAAATCACTTGCCATAAAGGCCACAAATATCTTGCCATAAAGGCCAGTTAATCCAAACATATTAGCTTATAGATAAAACGAGCAAGTTTCACAATTTATATCACTTAAGCATAAAGGCTCAACAATCAAAACCATATTTGGCATCCCAATGCCTAAAAACATCTTTAGTGAAAACATGAGTTTCATTAAGTCAAAACCATCTCTTTTGTTTCAAAATCAAAGTCCACTCCAACATGGAGTATCATGTTTTGAAAACCATTATTTTAATCACAATGTAAGCATAGACCATCTCCAACACGGAGCAATGGTCTTATTTAGAAAACCACCATTTAAAGCACCTCTTAACTTGAATTCACAAATTCCACATTCTTAAACCCCAAAGGTTTCATAAAGCATTTATACTTCACAAAAACCATCGTATAAAACAATACATGGTTTACATATTATGTAAGTTCAAAACTCATAAACAGTTTCAAATCATATAACCTGCATTTATAAAACAGTTTCATAATCCACATCCTTTAAATCATCAAGATTCATCAAACAATTGCCAAACAATCAAAACACAACATGATGACTTGTAATCTTATCAAACAGTTGGGTATCCGCAGGGTGTACTCATCTGAGGGTGTGATGAGGATCACAACCCCATCCAAACCAAAGCTTAACACTTGATCATAAACCTATGATCACCAAAAGACAAGGTTAACTTAGTTAAGTTAACCATACATTAAAGTTACACACAAGTGTGGACTCAAAACACAACTCAAACGCTCATTTCAGGTCTTTCGGACTACCTATGAACTCCCTAAAACCATTAGAAACAATCCCCAACCAATTACAAGGTCAAATGGGGTCAAAAACAAGTTTTTGGAGGTTTCAGGGGTCCTCGCGCCGCGAGACAGAGTGCCTCGCGCCGGGAGAAAATCTCTGGAAAATGGATCCTTGCAAGGAAGGCTTGTCGCGCCGCGACGCATGGGGTGTCGCGCCGCGACGCCCCCGTGAACAGTAACTCTGGGCTTTAAAACTTTGTTACAGCCCCGATTTTTTCCCAATTTCCCAAACCAAATCTCATAACTTCAAGTATAAACTTAGAAACTTTAACATCACTACTTCATAACCATATCATAACCATTTTCAACCATATTTATCCACAATTAATTTACCAATTACCCTCAATTCTTCCATTTTCAAGTTTTGACCCATTTAGCCAAACAAACACAATTTTAACTATGGTTTCACCAAGATAACTTGTAAAATCACCATCAAACTCATTTATCAACACCTTAAACACATTTGCTCACTCAAAACCATGATTTTGACAATTACCCCAAACTTGACCCATTCAACATGGTTTTTCAACATAGAAGCCAAAGATCATGCTAAACAACAACTCAAACTTAGAATTCAAATACCAATTCAAGATTACACTTACTTGATTTGCAAAACCCACTTGAATGGTCTACTTCCTTTGCTCGAAATTCAGCCAAAGATGAAGAGATGAAGTCCAAACCCCCAAAACTTGAGGTTATACACTTGGATCACAAGTTTTTCCTTTGATTTCTTCTTTCTCGAAGCTTTCTCTCTCTAACTCTCTCTCTAAGCTCTCACGAGCTCTTCTTTTTTTCCAAATCCTTCTTCTTCTTTTTGACCTCAAATGAAGAGGTCAATTGCATATATATATATATATACATATACATATTTACATTTCCAGCCCTCCATATTTCATTCCTTTACATATATATATCATTTGTTAGAACCTAGAGGGGGGGTGAATAGGTTATATGTCCACTTTTTGAAGTTTTTAACAATATTTGCAAGTAATTAAATAGTTTAAGGAAGAAAGATATCACCAATGAAGTAGTTTGGACACACTGATTTATAGTGGTTCAAGCAAGGGTTAACAACCTTGCTCTACATCCACTCCTTGGCCTCACCCACCAATAGTTGCTCCACTAACTTCTCTCTTTGAAGGTAGAGATAAACCTTTTACAACTTCTCTCTTTAGCTTACAAGAATTACACTTCACTCTTGCAAACAAGGCTAAGATAAACCACACTTCACTCTAATTTGAAAGGCTAGAGTTGATCCTCACTTCTCTCTAATTCTAAGGCTAGAGATGATCCTCACTTCTCTCTAATTCTAAGGCTAGAGATGATCCTCACTTCTCTATAATTCTAAGGCTAGAGATGATCCTCACACTATTACAAATATATAAGATGGTAATGTAGTGTTTGAACTTTGAATGCTTTCACTCTTGCTTCATTCTTGATCTTGAAAGATTGAAAATTTATCAAAGAATATGAGCTCACAAGATTTAGTATGTGTTCTGTGTTTTTTAGATTGCAAGTGCTTGGTAAAAAACAAGACTTGAGTTGCCTTAAATAAGGAAAAAAGGTGCAAGCTCAAAAAGTGTCCAGACAGTCCACGGTCGATCCACGGTCGACCGTGGCATCGACCGTCAGCCTGCTGGAACTTTTTGAGCCTTGTGGATATAGACGTTGGCCTTTTACCAAAACCACACACAACCCATTTTTACCATAAATATGCACTGAAAAGAAGTTTTAGAAAAGTTGGGTTAGTGCCATACTTCTTAAGTTTGAATTTAATCATGAAAATGGTAGTTTGGAAACCAAATGCACAAAGCATGTTGGAAGTTTACCTCTTTGGGAGATTCCTTTTGCTAAATATGGTTTTGGCTTATTTCAATAGAAGATTGTGTTTAGTATTTGCCAAAATGGGAATTTATGTTTTGACTTCCAAGCTTGTGATTTTTATAAAAATTGTCTCAATTTTTATAAAGGTTTTTATAAAAGTTATTTTATAAAAAGTTAAACTTATTTGATTATTTATTTTGTAAGCTCATAGACTTTGAATGTTTATTTGTAGGAGGCTTCAACATCGACTTCTACTTGAGCTCGGATCTTGATGATTGGAGCTTGGACATTTGATGAAGCTTGTTTTGTAGATTATAGACAAGAATATATTTGATTGAATATATATATGTATACGTGCACATATGTTAATGTTAATACATACAATTTATATAAACAAGTTGTATATTTTTGTGTCAACAAAAGAGGATATATTTATAAGCCTATTTTTCCCAACATCATTTTTGTTTATAAAACCCAAATACACTACTAATAACCCGTAAATACCGATAAAACACATAACTTTATTATTTTTCAAGTAAATTGGCATTATATTTATATTTTTATATTTTTATAAGAATACAGGTTTTACAATTCCTCTCTCCTTAAAAGGATTCCGTCCTCGGAATCGAATCAAACCACAAGCTTAGGTATTTCCACTTGTTTGCACTAAGATCCTAACTAGGATCGTTTAGTTTAACTAGTAGTGTCAACTCTTGATCAATTACTTTAACTAGACCTTTAAAATAGCTTAGTATCTCACCACTACGAGTTCATGAATAACTCCCAATTGGCTATCAAAGATCAACATCATTAACCCAAGCTTTACAACACTTAAACCATATAGCCACATGGCTAGCTATTGCTCACACTAGCTAGTGATCTACCAATCACTTCTCAACTTTTCAAACACCATGGCAATTGTAAGCCAACTTGGGCAAACAACCCATTCATGAACATATACGTTACTCATAAATAACTTTCCAATTTTCGAGTAACGCACAAGTGCCTATTCATAACTGAATATCATGATCCCATGTCTTAACACATTCATATTCATTAAATACTTTGTCCATAACTTGGACAGATAAACACATAAGTATCACTAAAATGAAATCATTATTTCATCAATTGGTCAACGAAGACCCAAATCATATAATATTCTCTCATGGTTCATTACAATCTTGGCACATCACATAACTTATCTGCTTCAAGGATCACATCTTAATCTGCTGGCTATACTTGCCACTATCAGTCAACAACTAATGCATGATCTCAGATCTCTACACAATACCAAAAGAGGGTTTACTAGAACCAGTATACATTAAACACAATTAACTCATAATTCATATCAAACCTTAAGGCCCAAATTGATCCATTGGTCAAAATATCACAATATCGTCCCTAAGACGATCATATCCACAAACACAATCTTACTTAGAGATCTTTATCCCGCAAGGCCTCTCGTTGAGCACCTTTAAGTCGCCTTATTAAGTTCATAACAACTTTTGGTCAAAAGACCCACAATATCCCTATTAGGACTATAATCTAGAGACTCTATACTTAGGTCACAACTTTGCCATGCCCGGCTAAAACAGATCTCAAGGTCAAAGCTCTCGACCAACTCGAGCTATCGGCATCGCCGCATGCTCCTAATGGTCATATACTCAGTCAACTCTTGTGGTCTCAAGGCACCACACTATGCTTAACACATGTAAGCTAGCTACTTGTCACAAGGACATCTATTATCAAAATAGAAGGATCTTAACTCTATCTCATAGCCTGAGGACCTGCCTCAATTCATACACAGGAGCTTCACTTTCGGGTTCAGCTCCACTAATTTCTAAATCTCTTTTCAAGGGTCCGAACACATAAAAAGAGTGAATCACTCCTTAGGTAGCAACTACCCATTACACTAAGATGTCACAATCAAAACGGATTTAACCCAAAGAATCACATTTGATTCCCAAAGGTAACCACTATGAGGTCCTAAAGATTTTTCACCTCAAAGGTAAATCTATAGACCCCCAGCACCATTTCACATAAAATTTTATGTTCTTAATGGAATTCATATTTCATACATCAACCGGATTATGGATCCGACCATAACTTACAGTAATCATAAGAAACTCTTTTCAACACTACCCAATACGGGCCACTTAGTCAACTTATCAAACTATCAATCATTAACACTTATCGTAGTTCTAATGAACTTACCATTACTCATTCCCATTATCGGGGATAACCTGATACATAAGGTCACACCAAAATATAATTCAAATTTTCATATCACAAAACTGACCTTATAATTGGTCTATCCTCATAAGAGGTTCAATAATTCACAATTATCTTTCTTTAACACAACTCTCTAAATCATCAAAGAAGAGAGAATTTGGTTACACCGACTCTTAAGTGATCAAATCACTAATCAATAGCATCACAATCTTAGTTTCATAAAATCTCAACCACTAGAGAGTTCAAATCTCTAAGGTTAATCAACAACTTAATCATAAGGTTACTCAAAGTACAACCTTACTTAAACATTTCGTTACATAATCTCAATCACAAGATACGATTGGGATTCCCCCAACTTACTTATACCTCTTATCTCCTCTAAGCACATAACAAGTGCCAAGAGTGGTTAACAGCTTTCAATCAAACTTGAGAGCTTACGTGACTAAAGGTTTTCAATTCATCTTAGTCATTCTACATTACATCTCAACGTGAGACCCATTAGATCACAAGATCTATACTAGATTTCCATGAGGACTCCAACTCATTTGGACCAAACCACACCACCTCGATGGTGACACAATATCTATTCTTCTATCATAGAAGATACACTTCAAAAGAAGGTTCCTGTTTCTCTCGGAGAAACACATAAACACTATTTTGTTTATAACGTAACTCATGAGAGTAAGTCTATCATACATGAAACAATAACTTCAATTTCAATTTCAACTTAACCAATAATCCCAATAGAATTTATACTTAGATAGAGAAACAGCTCTCAAGTCCAAAACACATAGAATGTCACTAACAGATGACTCTATCAATCATCCATAAAGGATCCGAACTCGCAACCGCAGTTGCATGAAGGGTTCATTCCATAGACTAAATCGTCTTTTATATCACTTCACATAAGATGCCTCCCTCCTTGAACCAAGGATAATTAGCATTTTTCTGACCTAACTCCATTCCATGGAGTTCATCACTCACTTACCTTATCATTAAGGCATACTAAACAAAGCTTCTAATATCATAATCTCATGTTTCTATTGGCGAAACTAATCTTAATCAAGACTTAGTTTCTCATTCTAGCGCTCAAAGCGTCTCATATATCGTCAAGGAAATATTTCTTTCTAAACCAGGCTATCCTTACAAAGGATTCATCAATGACTTATCCATAATACAGGATTCTAAACACAAGTTCAAACAGTTTTCTGTCTCTATCCGAGGTTCTACGTGAACCAGGACATCTATTCTTAGAACTCAACAGTACAATTAACTTCCAAATTGCTACTCAAGGTAGGCTTTCTCATAAACGTATCTCATCTCAGAAGTAAAACTTAGTAACGGAGGGCTAGCGACACACTTGAGTTACCTAACACTCAGGCAACTCTTATCCTAACCCAAGTTACCCTCTTCCAGTTCAAATGGATTTCCTGTAATGGTCGGCCTGGTTTGAGACCAAACACTAACTCGAGTGCATGATTCACTCAAACCCAGACTCTGATACCAACTTGTCACACCCTGATTTTTAGTCCAAATTTTAATTTTTCAAAAATCAATTTGTAACCATATTTACACAAAGCCCCCTAAAATTTATCGCGGAAGCATTATAACATTCTTGAAGTATTTCGATGAAATACAGTACAATTTATTAATAAGCTTTTCAACACATGAATCCCAAAACCTTTTGTGTTACTACAGTCAATCTCACGAACATTAATAAAAGCATGGAAATCCAAGATTACCGGAATTGCCAGCAAGACTATGCCCAAGGCATCTACCCGCCTCACTAAGTCCTCTGTACAACTTGCGGATACAAAACATTTTTATACACCAGTTAGCTATAAACATAGCTAGTGAGTACATTCAAAAACATTTGTTTTATCAAAACCAAGTCATCCTTTTACATCTTTTGAAAACATAAGTTTGGAAATCAATTAAGCTTTTGAAAGCATACACAATAGCACATAAGGATGCGGGTCTGTCCATTGGGCCACAATGTATCCACGTGGTAGCTAGCCACGGTCAACACGTGCCCACATGGGGGATAACCATATCACCCCGTCAAGGTGGGGGATGCACGAAGCAGTCCACCATACAACGGTTATCTGGTGTGTAAGCCCTGTTCACCAAATCCACTCGTGTTGCCACGGATTCGGTGGCTCGTCAGCCCAGTGAACCCACACGGTCATGATGGTCTACTGACATACCCCTCCACTCTCTACACCGATCCCTCAGCCACCTGTACCTCACAGTCCCCCAATTGCCGAAGCCACAGGAACCTCTGTGTACGTCCCCATGACTAGGAACCCTATGGTACAGAGTTATATCACACAATGGTCCGGACCGAAGCACATATACCCCGAAGGGTCACATAAGCACATACCCCGAAGGGTCACATAGGCACATACCCCGAAGGGTCACATAATCACTTACCCCAAAGGATCATAAATCACTTTCCATAAAGGCCACAAATATCTTGCCATAAAGGCCAGTTAATCCAAACATATTAGCTTATCGATAAAACGAGCAAGTTTCACAATTTATATCACTTGAGCATAAAGGCTCAACAATCAAAACCATATTTGGCATCCCAATGCCTAAAAACATCTTTAGTGAAAACATGAGTTTCATTAAGTCAAAACCATGTCTTTTGTTTCAAAATCAAAGTCCACTCCAACATGGAGTATCATGTTTCAAAACCATTAGTTTAATCACAATGTAAGCATAGACCATCTCCAACATGGAGCAATGGTCTTATTTAGAAAACCACCATTTAAAACACCTCTTAACTTGAATTCACAAATTCCACATTCTTAAACCCCAAAGGTTTCATAAAGCATTTATACTTCACAAAAACCATAGTATAAAACAATACATGGTTTACATATTCTGTAAGTTCAAAACTCATAAACAGTTTTAAATCATATAACCCGCATTTATAAAATAGCTTCATAATCTACATCCTTTGAATCATCAAGATTCATCAAACAATTGCCAAACAATCAAAACACAACATGATGACTTGAAATCTTATCAAACAGTTGGGTATCCGCAGGGTGTACTCACCTGAGGGTATGATGAGGATCACAACCCCATCCAAACCAAAGCTTAACACTTGATCATAAACCTATGATCACCAAAACACAAGGTTAATTTAGTTAAGTTAACCATACATTAAAGTTACACACAAGTGTGGACTCAAAACACAACTCAAATGCTCATTTCGGGTCTTTCGGACTACCTATGAACTCCCTAAAATCATTAGAAACAATCCCCAACCAATTACAAGGTCAAATGGGGTCAAAAACAAGTTTTTGGAGGTTTCAGGGGTCCTCGTGCCGCGCGACAGGGTGCCTCGCGCCGGGAGAAAATCTCTGGAAAATGGATCCTTGCCAAGAAGGCTTGTCGCGCCGTGACGCATGGGGTGTCGCGCCGCGACGCCCCTGTGAACAGTAACTCTGGACTTTAAAACTTTGCTACAGCCCCGATTTTTTCCCAATTTCCCAAACCAAATCTCATAACTTCAAGTATAAACTTAGAAACTTTAACATCACTACTTCATAACCATATCATGACCATTTTCAACCATATTTAGGCATAATTAATTTACCAATTACCCTCAATTCTTCCATTTTCAAGTTTTGACCCATTTAGCCAAACAAACACAATTTTTACTATGGTTTCACCAAGATAACTTGTAAAATCACCATCAAACTCATTTATCAACACCTTAAATACATTTGCTCACTCAAAACCATGATTTTGACAATTACCCCAAACTTGACCCATTCAACATAGAAGCAAAAGATCATGCTAAACAACAACTCAAACTTAGTAATCAAAAACCAATTCAAGATTACACTTACTTGATTTGCAAAACCCACTTGAATGGTCTACTTCCTTTGCTCCAAATTCAGCCAAAGATGAAGAGATGAAATCCAAACCCCCAAAACTTGAGATTATACACTTGGATCACAAGTTTTTCCTTTGATTTCTTCTTTCTCCAAGCTTTCTCTCTCTAACTCTCTCTCTCTAAGCTCTCACGAGCTCTTCTTTTTTTTTTCCAGATCCTTCTTCTTCTTTTTGACCTCAAATGAAGAGGTCAATTGCATATATATCTATATATATATATATATACATATTTACATTTCCAGCCCTCCATCTTTCATTCCTTTACATATATATATATATCATTTTTGTTTATAAAACCCAAATACACTACTAATAACCCGTAAATATTCGATAAAATACATAACTTTATTATTTTTCAAGTAAATTGGCATTATATTTATATTTTTATATTTTTACAAAAATACAGGTTTTAGAGTTGTAGTGAAGATTAGACGTGTTTTATGTTAAATATATGTGTTTTGTATGGCTGGAAGTTGTGTTGGAGTGAAGAACTCCATCGATGAACATGAGAACTTACTTGACAAGTGGGTTTCTCATGTTTGATGTTTATAAAAGGTGTTAAGGTGTTTTTAAGATTCATATGGGTGGTATATGAAGTTTTAAGATGTTTTAGAAGTGAAAATTAACATGTTTGAAAACTGGGTTTTTGAAATATTGCAGTGAAAGTCGCATGGAAGTTGCATGAGGAAGATGATGAATCTGCAAACCGCGAGATCGCGACGCGACGGGTTTTAGGTCACGGTCCCGTCAAGAATACACTATGCGACTTTTTAAATCCGACATTCGAATGAACCGTCCGACTTTTGGTCCGACTGTCGGATAGCCAATGTGATTATTTGATCCGACTTCCGCATGGATCAAGTGACTTCTGGTCCGACTTTCATGCGTCGCGGCGCAACAGGGCCTTTTCAGCAAAAATATTCAGCAATAAGTGATTCATGAGTATTAGAGAGGTCTTGTAAGTGTTCTAGTAATAGAACTTAATGCATGCAAACGCTTAACGCGATTGCCGAATATTTTAGGTGAACGTGTCAGCTGAACCAGTGTTAAGTAAACAAACGTGGTAAGCTAATCAGGTGAGTGCCTACGTTCATAAGACTTAGTAGAGTAAGGCTTGTATGCTAGATAACTATGTAAGTATGTATGATTGTGTATGTATGTCTAACCTGTTTTTGCAGGTATGCTCAAGAAGGTGAATGTAAGTTTTGAATGATGTTGTGATTGCCTGTAAGATGTATGATAGGTGCATGCCAGCGGGTCCAGATTGGAACCGCTTAGTTAATATCTGATGACGTGCATGAATGATGAACTGTATGATGTTGCATGTGAAAGTACGAATGAATGATTAAATGATGGATCCCTATGGGATCATATGTACGATATATGATGATGATGATGGATCCCTGTGGGATCAAATGTACGTATATGTGTATGTGAATTGTCTGCAGACTATCTGATCCATGGTTAAGGTCAGCCGGTTAGCTGGATCCCAAGAGGACTTCGGTTATAATTCGGGATTTAACGGTGATTCCGGGTGCATCCCGGGTCGAGGTTCTGCAGAACCGCCGTGCCTTAACGTGAGTGGTAATCGGCTGGATAACGGCTGGATTACTTGAGGAGCCTTTGGCTCTGTGAACGATGCTTGATGGACTGCTTTATGCCCCCCACTAGCGCGGATGGTTGTGTCTGATCCCCCGGTCTGAGTTATTGAGCAAGACGGGCTCTCCTGCAAGACATGACTCTTACTGATCTTGTCACCACACCGCTATGTGTTAAGCTAACAATGATTGCTTATGTACGATGTGTATGATGCATGACTTACTGTATTGATGCTTATGATATGTATGTACTCACTAGTTAAGTGTTAGCTAATGGTGCTATGATTTCCCTTTTCAGGTAAAGACTAGATGGTCTGGTGAGGCGGGTAGCTTTTGGTGTAAATGCCCCTTGTGGGTTGGAACACTTGATTTTGATGTAATGTAATAAGATACTCTATGGTCGGTACCTGTTGTAGGTAACACAGTGAATGTTTTGGAAACAAAGATGATGTAATTAACCGGTTGTTAATATTAAAAGAAAAATTTCCGCTGCTAAACTTGAATTATTACTAAAGTAACTATTTTCAGAAGCGGTGTTACAATTCTATCTTACACGGAACATCGAAATGTTCCCTTTTTCCTTTTATCGGACACTGAGTTTCCACCTTTTCAAAGACATAAAATGTCTCTTTTTATTAAACAATCTGTGCAACATAAAATGCTCCATTTTCATCAAGTAATTAACTTTACAATTAAATATGCATACACGTAACACTTAACTTTCAGGCTTTTTATATAAAGATGTCTTTCAAAAAGATAGATAGGCATTTCATTAGAAAAGATAACATTTTTTACGATATTGATGTTGAAACGGGGCTAGGATTTTATTATAAGAAGTCTAACTTTATTATAAAATAGTAAAGTAATTATTATACAGACATAATATACGAATGTTATAAAAAAATTTCATTGTTTTTAAGATAAATAAATAATGAAAGATGAATTAATTACAAGAAACCTATTTATTAAAATAACGCTTACTACAATAGGTAACAACGATTCATCCATTCGATTTGTAATACTGGGTTGTACCTGAATTAGGAAGGGGATTAATTACAAATTCATGGACTTTGTCTAATAGTATAAATGAAAATTGGCTAATTAGAGCACTTAGCACCATTCAACCCCTCTGTCTCCGCCCATATAGCCGTGTATCATAATATAGAAAAGTCATAAAAATTCATCTCAAATTACGTCGCTTAAGTAGTCGTTCTATTTATAGACTTGATCTATAATTTACATGAAACCATTCTAAGAAATACCCCTAAATCATTTCTGACTAATGAGTCGTAATTAATTTGCGAAGTTTGATTTTTTTTCAAAACACCCCTCATTAATTTGTCGTTAATGAGCTGTTAATGAGTCGTTAATGAATTATTAATGAGTCGTAAAAAAATATTAGGGTTAGAGGCTCAGATTCCATGTTAAAGGGAAATCCCGTTAGAGTTGATTACATTAAACACCAGTATAAATAATATAGAGATTTTACAAGTTACATAAAGCACTCAGATACTATACATTATATCAATTGTAAGCCAATCCTGTCCCTTCCAAGTTCAAACCCACAACTATTTTTTTCAGCCCCAAGTTCATTAGACTTATTTCCTGTAGTTGACTGCACTTTTGTTTCCTGTTATTTTCTTCACTACTAAAATTCAATTAATCTTTAAAAATCTTCTTTAAATCCCATTCATAAAACCCCTCATTTCTTGTTTCATTCTTTAAAAACAGTAAGTTTAAACAAGAATTTGATATGTGGGGATGCTACAAATCATCTAGAGCATCAAACAATACTACCCAAGAAGTAATTCAAGCTAATCTTTAAGAAACTCCAATGGTGATTTCACGAGCACCGGTGGTGAGAGCCGCTGCAATGTCTTTGGCCGATAGAACGAGGGGGAAGGCGACATGTAAGTTGTGCTTTGGATTAAGGTAAAAATAAGGGTAGAATTGTGTTTAACGAACATTCTTTAAGAAATTGATTTAAATTCAATTTGGTTAATCTATGGAATGGACTTTTCATATCTAGAGAGAATGTAGTAATTCGAAAGAATGAGATTTCATTCAAAACTAGTTTACAAAACGTAATACGACACTGAATTTGATTTCAATTCAATTACATTTTTTCGAATTCTGCGAAACAAATTAGACCTTACTCTTTCTTCATTTAGAACCCATAAACTTGCCTTCGCGAATTTATCACCTTCTCAAGTCCACTCCTTAGTCCATTTTCTCCAATTAATGTAGCGCAAGGGTATCCGGTGCCGTAAAGTGGTGTCTCCTTCTAATAGGTTGTGAATTTAAATCCCGTTATGAACAATAAAATAAATTTAATGGTAAGTTTAGTGGGTATGTATTTGACGTTAAAAAAAGTCTTTATTCCTCCCATGTATATTACTCCCAAACTTTAACCGACTTAAAGTCTTAAATCATTAATGTCATCCATTAAGTCTCTTGATTTGGGGTTACAAATCTAGAATACAAATTTACAAACTAAGTCCTTAAAGTTCCGTTCTCTCTTTATTTTGATCCCAAAACTTTTCCTAACCTATATATAGGTTAAAAACTTTTAAATGTTATTATTAGATTTGTTTCAATCGGTTCCGCATACTATATAAAGATAAAATTATCGTTATGGGTATTTATATAACTTAAAACTTTTAATTATTAACTGGAACTAACAGTATAACACAAACTTATAATTAAAATAAAGGAAGTTCATTATTACGATTACTGTGAGAACTAATCTTAAATCTTGATTAAAATAAATGAATGACAAATTAAAATGAAGGCTCTCCACCAAGAGAGAGAGAGAGAGAGAGAGAGAGAGAGAGAGAGCGCTTTTTGTGAGGGAGAGAGAGTAAGTTAGACATTCAAATCATTTTTTGCCCTAGCGGAAAGAGAGAAAGGAACATGACGATGAAAATAAAAAATTGAAATAGGAATATGATGGGGGAATTAAAAAAGGTTGCTTTGTAACAAGTTCAAAAGAGTTTATTTGAAAATAGACGTTTGGAAACAAATATAATAGGTATAGTGTGTTTGGTAACTGGAATAACTTTAAAAGTATACCCTCCTCTAACTGTTAAGTCAACGGAAGTTAGAGTAAAGGACTAAAATTGAAACAAAGTGATTATTTTCGTAATTTTTAAAATTAAATGATTAAAATTGGAATGCGGTGACAATCACACGGATCATTTATGTAATTAACTCAATTACGTTAGAAAACGAATACAAGATGTGATAAATATAGCACAAGCATCGATACAACATAATTTTATAGTCCTTAGATCAAAATTTCAAAGATCCAGATCTAATTCCCTAAAACTATATATATATATATATATATATAAATGAGAATGTGAGACATAATCCTAGCCCTTTATTTGATTTGATCAGATGGTCTATATTTGACCCTTTATTTTATTCATTACCCAACCATGAATTGCGACGACCATGAATTACAACGGATGAATTGCTACCGTTAAATCTAATAGATCGACATTTAATTAATTGCTACGATGTGTTCTCTCATTCTCACCTAAATATTCATTCTCACAATAACTCATATATATATATATATATATATATGGGACTGTTCAAACGAGAATTGTTTTTCGTACGAGAACTGTGAGAACCAATCTTAGCCGTTCATTTTGGATAATGGAATTCATGGATGAAGAGCGTGGGGGGATTGAGTGTGGCAGGGTGCATTTAAAGAATTCATGGGTGGGCAATCCAATTAAAGGAGGAGAATTGGACGGCTAAGATTGGTTCTCGCAGTTCTCGTACGAAAAATAGTTCTCGTTTGAACTTTTATATATATATACATACATACTAGCATGGTACCCGCACAATGCGACGGCGACGAATATTTCATACTCGATAACGTATGAGTATGGTATTTGTGCACTATGATGTCATCGAATAATTTTCAGTGCATTTTCTTTTTACTTCTTTCATTAACTTTATTTCTTTTTTTATCTAGCAACACTTTTAGTAATTTTTAAAATAACTTTTAAAAAACAATAAACTAAGAAGAATCTTTACTTATAAATAATAAACCATATCATGACTTTAGAAGTTGTGTTGATGTGGATGAAATATTATGTTGCTATAAGAGAGTGTATTATTGGGTTTGAGTGTTTTAAAAAAATGTAATAATATTTAAGAGTATATTTGGCATTCTTTTATTACTTAAGAGTTTATAAGTAAGGAAAAAAACGGTAAATATGTTATAAATTAAACTTGTTTATTTTAATATATGAGTCATTTATAAAAATCTAGAAATATTTATAAATATTGGTTACATGTATCAGGTTTATGAGTTCTACTCATACGTATTTTTAATACTTAAACTAAAGTATTTGTTATATGATAGAATATTAAAAATATTATTTATGTGAAGATTTTTTTTAATTGAATTCTTAACTTGTATTTAGTATCTTATAGGTTAAAATTAGTTTGAATTGACTTGACATTTTTAAACATTAATGTTTAGTTATTAAAATGTTATTTAGTAATCTAATTAACTCTATTTAATGGTTTCCTTTTAGGTTTAAATGAAGGGTAAATTAGCAATTTTAATTTACTTAAAATTAAGAGATTAACAATTTTAGGAGAGAAAAAGTTAAATGCTTTATATATTAGTATATATATATATATATACAAGGGAGGGTTCAAACGAGAACTGTTTTTCGTACGAGAACTGCGAGAACCAATTTTAGCCCTTGATTAAACTTAATCAATGACTAAGATTTTTGGCGGCTCATTAATGCTTCATTAATGACGCATTAATGAGGATATTTCGGGAAAATCAAGTCTCACAAATTAATGACGGCTCACCTAAACGCAATTCACGGTTGGGTAAATATGTAAATTACCAAAATACCCCTATATATTAATGAGTCATTAATGACGTTAAAACCAGTTCTCGTACAAAAAACAATTCTCGTTTGAACTTTTGTCTATATGTATGTATGTATGACATTATGTTACAAATAATTAAGAGAATATTTGGTTCACTAAATACAAAAAAAATTCAAGTCCATGTTGAATTAAGACAGTGGTTGGACACTTGGGACATATTCGAATGGGAAACTACGGTTGCAGTACGTTGAAACACTACACAATAAATAATGCTTAGATATTTAAATATTTAACATATATTATAGTTAATTACATTTTGGTACATATGGTTCGGTTATCTTTAAGGTTTTAGTCATTAACTTTCTATTTTTACAATTTTTTTCTTAAAATGACAAACTTTTAGAATTTAGTCCCTGGTTAACTTTAAAAACCAATTTGCCCTTGTCTTTATTTTTTAGGGTTTACTATCCAAAAGTGTATCGAAATTATCACTTTTTGTTATTGTGTATACCCATCTTTCAAAACTACCATTTAGTATATTAAAGTTTCAAAATCTACCATTTAATGTATCGTTACCTTTGATAGTAGGTTATGGGTGACGTGGCACGGTTATGGGTGACTTGGCATCTTACTTGGATGCTTACATGTAATATCTTTATTTAAAAATAATTAAAAATAACAAATATAATAATAATAATAATAATAATAATAATAATAAAAATAACAAATATTTAAGATCAGATCTTCATATTGTTGCTTCATCTTCATCCATTTCAATTACTGTTTCATCTTCATCGATTCAACCGCTACCTCAACAATGGCTTCATCTTCATCGATT
The DNA here is from genome assembly GCA_038502395.1 of Dittrichia graveolens. Taxonomy (NCBI): domain Eukaryota; kingdom Viridiplantae; phylum Streptophyta; class Magnoliopsida; order Asterales; family Asteraceae; genus Dittrichia; species Dittrichia graveolens. Next base: position 19,512,912 of record JARJIL010000009.1, read on the forward strand.
CAACTATTGCTTCATCTTCATCGATTCAACCGCTACCTCAACAGTTGCTTCATCTTCATCGATTTAACTATTGCTTCATCTTCATCGATTCAACCACTACCTCAACAGTGGCTTCATCTTCATCGATTTCAATTGCTTCAACCGTTGCTTCGTCTTCATCGATTTCAACTGATTAGGGATTCATTTTCATCTTCATCAATTCCATTCGATTTCAACTGCTTAAGGTTTGAACTAATTGGGTTGCTTCATCTTCATCTTCGTTTGAACCATTCAAGAACACCATCAGTTGTGGTAAGTTCGATTCGAGTTCTTCACAGATCGATTTGTGGTTCATCTTCAAAGATCGATTTGGGGTTCATCTTCAAATATCTTCTTGAGTGTTCATCTTTATGATTCGATTTGGGGTTCATATTCACAGATCTGCTTGAGGTTCGATCTGAGTGTTTGGTTCGATTCCGATAAGGTAAGTTTGATCCGAGTTCTACACAGATCTGTTTGTTTCGATTTTGCTCTTGGTTCGATTATTTTAGTTTTCAATTTTAGGGTTTTCATTGTCTGTTTTGAGTTCGATTTGGTTCACAATTTTTAGGGTTTTCTCTTGTTTCTAGATCTGGTTTGATTATGTTCATAGATTCCATATGATTTCAAGATTTAGTTCAACTGTTATCGAATCTTCATGAGATAAATCTTCATACGATTTCTTGATTTCTAGATTTGGTTTGGGCCATTCAAGAAGATAAATCTTCTTAAGTTTTTGAATCTTCATGAGTTTTGTTCTTGTTGCCCAGAAGATGAATGCTTAATATTAAGATGAAAATTTAATATTGCATTTTAGTTTCAATGTGTACTGTTGTGGCAAAATTAATGACGTGGAAAAGATAATAATATTAAAAATAAATCAAAATTCAAATATTTACCTGCTACCTAAATAGTAGGTTTAACAATACATTAAATGGTAATTTTTAAAACTTCAGTATATTGTATGGTAGTTTTCAAAGATGAATATACACAATATCAAAAAGTGACAACTTCGATACACTTTTGAATAGTAAACCCTATTTTTTATTCATTTTTATTTTATTTTAAAAATCTATAAATTGTTTTAACTATATCAATAATATTTTAATTTTCAAAAAAATAAATATCTCTTTGTTTCACTCTTATATCACCCACGACACTATCTTTGGTCACCACCACCGCCCCATCTCCAGTAACCACCAATGCTACCATCTCCAACAGCCATAATATCTCTTTTTATTTTTTTTCTAAATTAAAATATTATTTAATATTACTAAATCAATTTATAGATCTTAAAATAAATTAAAATTTTTAAAATTAATTTAAAAATAAGGACAGGGGCATTTTGGTCTTTTTAATTTGTCCAGTAACCAAATTCGTAAAAGATTTAGTTATTTGGAACCAAATACACAAAAACAAATAATTATGTACTAAAAGCGTAAAAATCACCAAACCACATAGACAAAATAAATAATTAACTCTATATTATATGAAAGTTTGATTAATGTGTACATGCGAGTTACTCTTTGTTGGCATGCTTTGGTTGAGTTTAGGTTTAATAAAATATAAAAACTATTATCTAAATATAAAAATTCAAAATCATAAGAAAAGAATTTTAACATTTAGGATCGTGACGGACAATCTGGTTTGGATTAAAATCAGTTCAGGTTTTATTTTTCATATTAAGTTTAACTTAACAATTTAGTATTAATAAGTTTTACGATCGAATAAAGTTTCTAAAAAAGAAAAAAAAAAGAGAATTCTTCTATTAGTATGTATGAAATAAAACATAACCTTTAAAATTATAATATTGAAAAATACCTTTTGAATAAATATTGTATTTCTGATAAATTTATATCGTAATATAAATAAATATAAGACGGCTATAAACATATATTTTTATCTTTATAAAATATTATATGTTAAAAGTTATAGCAGAAAAACATATACCATATAAGATTAAATGTTTTAATATAATAATATAAAATATAAGTATTAAAAAAGAATACGTCTACCATAAAAAAAAGAAGCAAAAGACATGTGGTGTTCTAGGTTTGAAAAAGTAGCGAGAGTATTAAAAATTATATAACCAATAGTAGAACAATTTATTGATATTTATTTACTTCAAATTAAATGTGTACAAGTTATTGATTCATATTAAATTTCGTTTGTGTTATTAAGTGAGATTTTAAAAAGTTCGTAATGGCCCCGTCAAGTCTTTAAGGTTAACCATGTCGCTACGAAAAGGTCCATGACTTGTCATAAATAAGGCCTAGTTAGACATGTCTTTATCCAAGATAAGTCAAGTGTTTTTAGGCGTGTTAAATATACTATGATATATATACGCGCTAGACATATGGGTACTCAGTTATAAGAAATAGACGGATATCATGAAATGAATAATAACAATGATGAATTATGTTATAAAGAATTAAATATAGAATTATGTGCTTTCTTTGCTTTCGCTTGTATAATTATAATTTATATACAAAATTATCATATTACGACACGTTTTATAAAACAATGTATAATGTAGCCTCGCCATTGACATCTAAAGCTTAAGACTTAACCATCCGTCATCTCATATCTTCCGTGTTTTATAACCTTGTTATTAATTACAATGAAAGGCATAGCAAAATATTGTAAAATGACCATACAAGACTTATTTTGTTAACTTACACTAGTATTGGTTCTAAGTGTTTTTCTGCATGTGGAAAGATAGGTCTTTATAATATATTAGTTTTGTAATCTTGTTGATACTAGCCAACACCTATTTCTTTCACCTTTTTGCCTAGCCATTGTGATAGCAAATAATTGCTTTTAAACTTCTATTAAAAATCTAATCTACATTATTTCTAATGTTATAGACCACTTTTTTAAAGTAACCAATTACTTGTGTATATATAGGAAAAGGTAGGCCTAGAAAATCTGATATGACACAAAACCTAACCCAAACTGAACATGACTTAGGTCGATACGAACACGACACAAAATTGAATTGGGTCAAGAATGGGTTGACTAGAAAATGGCATAAAACTGGTCGACACGAACAAGACACAAACAAAATAACCTGTCAGTAACATGTTTAACACGATTTTTTATGGAAATACTGAATTAGATGGAGGGAATTGAAATTTATATCAATTGTTTTATATTATTTTTATTATCACGTGGATAGTTAGGTACTAGTTCAAAAAATTGATATTAAATTTATTTTTGAAATTATTTATAGTTTAATTATAAAAATAATTGTTTATACTAAAAAAATCTATGTACATATTAGTTTTATATATTAAATACTTTAAATATTTTAATAAAAAATTAGTTAAAATATTGGGATAAAATTTATTGTCTTGTTAACTTATTTGAACAAAATATAATTATGATTGACTTAATATTGATCATTATTTACTTATTCAAACCTAATGTAATTTTGATTAATATAATTAAAACAAGTTTAATCACAATTTACTCAAGTAGATAATAATTAATTTATTTGAATAAAATATTATATTGATTAACTAGTGTTGATTATGATTGACTTCATTAAAAAAATTGTAATGTATTCGAACAAATGTGACTTTGTTTTACTTATTTGGCTATTGTTGATCATGATTAGCTTATGCGAACAAATTGTGACATTTTTTTAACCAAACATGTCCTTGTTTCATATACATAAACTTTTTGAACAAAAAATGAACACGTTTGGACAATTTGACCAATGAGTTATATTAAACTTTATTAAATATAAATAAAACATTGACACCATATGATATAGATTAACCATCTTAATTATATTATAGTCTAATGACACCCTTTGATATGTGATTAGCCATTAATCATTTTTGACCCGTGTTGAATATGTTTGACTTTAAATGATGATTTGTTATTTTTGTCGACCATATTTGACTTGTATTAATAGTGTTTGACTTTAAATGATGCTTTGTTATAACTACATTATTAACAAATATGTATCTATACAAATAAAATTAAAGCTTTATGTCATAGTTCTAAAGTCTAACTTAAATTAATTTTGTTAGTTATTTTAGTGTACTGTGAAAGATTAGGTTGCAATTGATAAACCGGTTAGATGGTGCGGTTTGCACAAACATTCACGTTTTAGCAGAAGCCTGAGACTCAAAAAATATCGGAAGTAGGTAGGGGCGGGGCTTTGAAACTTAAACGAAAAAACAAAATATTTATGGATCAGATTTTCACAAATTTGATGTTTATGAAGTTGATTAGCATTCTGAATTGATTGCTACGCTGAAGCTGATCATTGTCTAAGCTTTTTCAGCACATAGTTTCTTTAGCACGCTCATAGTGTTCAACACTATTTGACCTATACAAATTAGGAGGGTTGAATAATTTTTATGGTAACTTTTATAATTTAAATTATTATCTTCTTAGTATTTTCAAAAAGTTATATTCTTGTGCACAGTGGAAGCAAAATGAATAGTAATACAACAAATATAAATGTGTAAGTAAAGAGTTAAGAAAAGAAAATATGATGACACCTGATGTGTAGTAGTTCGGTTCGATGTTAATGAATTCAACCTATGTCCCCACTTATTGGCCTTCAATCCACAAGTTGTCTTCAATACTCAATAGCAATGGTTCTTTTGAATGGAAGAAATTACTGATACAATGCTCACTAAAAAATAGTGATCACGTGTACAACATTTCACAAATTTTCTAAATTATTGATCACCTTAAGCACCTTATCATTAATTTTCCAAGATAGTGATTACCTTAAGCAACTATCTCTAATTTCCCAAGGTAAGCTTTATATAGTACATGATTAAAGAGCATAAAAATCCAACTGTTGGGCCGATGGTCGCACCCCATGGTTGACCGTGGGGCAGTCTAGCTTAACTTTTAACTTTTAACTTTTAAATTTGAACGTTTTGTGTTATCTTATCCCACAATACTTCCAAATTGTAAACCATTAAACTAACGCCAGTATGTGTACTATACATTTAGGTAATGTGCGAAAGCATTTCAAATTCAAATATGAAGGATTATTAAAATAATAGATTTTGAAGATTGTGTTGGATCCTTTCTACTTATGAAAAGATATGTCTAAATTCTTAATGTACTTATTTATAAAATCTCATTAATCTTTTATAAATCAAATATTTTCTTTATAAAACGTGTTTAACTAATGAGTTTTATTCCAAGATATCTATTTGAGCTTTGCATCTTGTAAACATTTGACATACTTGAACATAACAAATCACTTCTAATTTTAGTAAACTTCTTATTTTCATATTAACTTGGGTTTTATAAATTGTAACTTTTTGTCCAATTATTTAATTTATACCATCAAAACATTATAAATACTGTTTAACAATAATTACGACATTAATCGTAATAACATGCCCATTTTTTTATAATTTTTATTATGTGACAATTACACGTAAAAATTAACATTTGATATTATTTAGAACTAGCTTTGACAATTATTGCCACCAAAATAACCATTGAAAATTTATATTTCCTCCTAATAAATCTTCTCAACTTCATCCTCCTATCCATTTGACGATAACATATAAAATTCATTAATTCACTTTCTTTATTTTTATCTCTTGATTTTACTCTTCTCTCGATTTTATACGTAAAGAGACGTGCATAAATACAAACTATGAGAATACAGAACCTCAATACAAATTTCAAAACAAAGTTCTCTAGCATTTTCCCTAATTAATTAATATATTTGTAATATTCAAATACCATACAAATAATAAATAATCAATTAATAATATATATATCCGATCCAGAATTTATCAAAACTATAACCATTGAATTCTCATACAACATGCGAAATACTCTCCAACAAATTTGACCCAAAACACCATATAATCTTTTGCCCTTAAATAATAAATTTTAATTTTAATAAAAATAAAAATTAAAATTAAAATTATACAGAATCTGATTCTGCGCGTATATAACTGAGCCGGCAAAGAGGGAAAAAAAAAGATAACTATCGGTACACGTGTCCACAATATTTTGGTGGACCCCACATCCGCTACAAAATCCATATCGCTTTTTGATTTCTCCACAATTTGCCTATTTAAACCCTTTCGTTAACCCAACAATCCAGTTTCACTTGTAACATTACGACTTGCCTCTTTTCTCTTCTACAAATAACAAACCACTTCGTGATATCATTCCCCCTCTGCCGTTATGGCTGGCGGACTAGCGGTGGCTGCCGCCGGAGGAGTTGAGTTTGAAGCCAAAATCACGCCTATTGTCATCATCTCATGCATTATGGCCGCCACCGGCGGCCTTATGTTCGGTTACGACGTCGGTGTTTCCGGTGAATCTCGAAATCCTCTTTTCAAATTCGTTTCTAATAATAGATAATTCGATTTTTGTAATGTTGATTTTCTTTTTTCGCCAAATTTGGGCGTAATCGAGGAAATTTCAAATCAGAATACGGATCGGTTTTTCGGTTTCCTTTTTCTACAATTACAGCTCACAGCTAGCAAATTTCTGAGTCGAATTCATGAATTATTGATTTGATGCAGGCGGAGTAACGTCGATGCCGGATTTTCTGAAGAAGTTCTTCCCGGTGGTTTATAGGAAGACGGAGGAAGGAGAACTCGGTAGTAATTACTGCAAATATGATAATCAAGGATTGCAATTATTCACATCGTCGTTGTATCTCGCCGGTCTGACGGCAACTTTCTTTGCGTCGTATACAACACGACGGCTTGGAAGAAGGCTGACGATGTTGATCGCCGGAGTTTTCTTCATCGTCGGAGTTGTGTTTAACGCCGCTGCTCAAGATCTAGCCATGCTTATTGTTGGAAGGATTTTACTTGGTTGTGGTGTTGGTTTTGCTAATCAGGTTAGCTTTTTTAACCTAAATATTATATTTATTTATTATTTGTTGAATTTATTTCAGTCGTTTATTGCTACACTCTCATATATTAAAACGTACAACAGAAAGTTTAATTACCGTTTAATATAGAAAATAAAATAAATTAAATTGGTACACACAGTTATGATTTTGATTTATTAATTTTTTTTAACGGTAAATACACAAATCCACTAGACCTATCCATTCGTAACCTCTACGGAGGTGTATCACTTCACAATATCAGATACTAATGGGCTACAAGCCTTTGGTTTTTTTATTTATTAACCGATGTACATATTGAGTTTGGATGTAAAATTATATATCAACCTACTAAATCTTTCTATTTCATCTCATCTCTCGTATTTGATGGATGATGACACGTATAATTCATTAATTCTATTTCTTTTAACACTTTCTTAATCTTGTGAATATGATAATAAGTAGAAATTACGAGTATAAAACCACACATTTATTTAACTATTTAAGTGACTTACATCATTCAATCAATTTTTCACACGTGGAAAAGTGTTCGTATATTTCTTTATTTATTGTTGATAATAATTTGGTGATGAATCAACCTTTAAAAAGTCTATTTAATTAGTAGACTAACGATATATACAGCTTGCATTATATTATATATAATATAAGATATTTATTATTTATAATAATCATATAATACGCCAAATCATTGAATCAAATCTGTCAATCATTGTTCTTATTTTCTTAATAAATAAATAAATAAATATATAATATAATTTTAACTAGTGTAGATTCTAAATGGACTTTAACACTATCTTACGTGGGCATAGTCAAAATTGGCGAAGTTTGATGCATTGTCACAAAGTTAGGTAACGTTAGCTCTTGAATAGTTAGAATTAGATAATATTAAAAAAATTTAGTAATTTAATTTTGTCTAGTTTCTTGATAACAGGTTCCTTTATCGAATCAATTTTTTATTTTTTCAAGTTGTTCAAATCAGGTTGTTCAAGTTTTATAATTTTTTTGTCCCAATTCGAAATTCAAATTATTTTTTATAAAACCGATTTAAATTCAAATATTTAATTTCAGTTCGCATTCGGATAAAATCAAATTCTAGACTTGGGTTATTATAAAATATTTGACATTAAAAAAGATATTATTAAATTTTTATACCTTTATTTTTATTACCATCATTACTTTATATCCATTATATAATAAATGCAAGCTAATTATCTATTATCTATTAAATAAAAAGATATTTTTTTCACAAGAAGTTGTTGTAAAGCAAGAAAAGATTTATGTAGCCTTTAAGGAGGCATAGTGTCCACCACCACTTAATGTTAGTTTAAAGAACAAAATTTTAAATTTTTATTTGAAAATTAGTAAAAGAAAATTACTAAAATATATTAAGAAGAAAAACTAAGATTAGTAGAATGAGATATTTGGTATGTAACACATTAGACAAATAATATAAATGATTTTTGGATCTTTATGTGTGATTGTTTGAATGAGCTTCTCAAAACAAGAAAGCAACTCTTTTGGTTGTATATGTAATTTCCTTGCTAAACTACTAAGTCAATTTTGATGTTAGTTATTTTATCAATCGCTTTATATATAGCCTAAAGAAAAGTAGTCTGCATGATTGATAAGAATCAAGATTCTCTCATGTAGATAAAATATACGTTCGAGTTCTGATTTACACATTATATTTTGAGAACTGTATTAACTTTCTATAAGAAAAGAAAAAAAAATCACTGTCTTATACTAAGTATTGTTAAATGCTTTTATCTGTTATGTGTTACGTATGAATTAGGTCTGCTATCTTAAGTATAAGTAGATAAGATAAAAAGTTTCTATCAAAAAAAGGGGAATCATGGGTTTTGTTTGACAATTCAAATCATTTCTGTCTAATTGTCTAGTGCCTTTATGGGCCACTAAATGTTTGGCATGCTTTGAATGTGGCAATGATACAATATCATGCTATATGAATCTTGTGATGGATATTATTTTCAATAACTATTGCTAACCTTTATTATCTTCTTCTTATCATACACATGATCATGTGTATCTCTTACCATTCCAACTTTCTTGGTCCCTTTACTATTAATTGCTATCTTATCTACTTTAATTTTTAAATAAATTAAAATATTTAAATTACCACACAACTTTAATTATCAACCTTTAATTTTTAAATAACTTAAAATCTTGAAATTATAATAACTTGATAAAAAAAATCCTTAAAGACTCTATTATTAACTTCTTGTTCATGATAAATTTTGTTATAACTTACTAAGTGTATGTTGTTATATATTATTTTGGTTTTTTACATTTATATTATTACTTCACTATCATTAATTTTTATTTGTCTTATTATTAATGTGAAAGGAGATATTGTAAAATAATAATTATTAGTGATATAAAAATCACATTTTGTCGTACACCTAACAAATTAAATATTATAAACACCGCCCTAAATTGAAGTTGTTAGGAAGGCTAGTCTTGTAGGCTTAAGAGGTTTTGCACATGCAAAGTCAAAAGCATCACCTTATCGCATGCGGTGTGCTTTCATTCCTTAAGCTATATCAGCATAACACACTCTATGTTTCAAGCATACTTAAATCCTCATATTACTTACGCTTTAAAGATTTTTTATTTAAAATATCACTTTCTCTCATCTCTACTCTTTCTCCAATCATCTTTCTCTCCTCTCTTTTCGTCATTGGAATGCCGAAATGTTTTTTTTTGGGTAACGGTCTTACACCTTAGCATGACGAGCGAGGGTATACCCCTTGCTCTTAGTGGTCAAGAATCAAATTCTGGGAACTTCAATCAAGGGTTGATTAGAAGGTTATTTTCGAAAAGAACCACTATTAATACCGGTTAAATCGCATACATAAGAGTAAAATCCTCGCATCCCCGAGAAAACCTTGACAAGGAAAATCTCATTAATAAAGAAATGAAAGAGAAAAGCATAATTGCACGTTTCCTTCAGTCCCCTAAGTCAATGATGGAGTAATAGATTAATAAATGATTAATAAAAATTAAATGTTTATTTAATACTTAAATATTGAAAATTTTAATAAAATTTAGCAAAAAATAGAAAGTATATATTTGTTTACTTATAGTAAGTTAATTAATCTGTTCACACTGATCGAGACTATTGGTTAATTAAAATTTGTTACGTAATTAACTTGTTCAATTTCTTGATTAATGTTAGTTTGAATTACTTAAATGTTTGACAAAAGTTGATTAGTACTAAACATAAATGTACCCAAGGCTTCTAAGCTTAGTGCTAATCGAGTAATTTAGGTTTGACGTTACTCATATCCTAACATTATACTTCGAGTCCTGTCGTAAACATTTTTAAGATAGATTTAGAAGCCGTTTAAAAAAATAATTAAATAAATAAATGTGGAATTACATAAAAATGGTAAAAACTAATTTCTTAAATTCATATTACGCAGGCGGTTCCAGTTTTTCTTTCAGAAATTGCACCCACAAGAATCCGTGGGGGCCTCAACATATTGTTTCAACTTAATGTTACAATTGGGATTCTTTTCGCCAACCTTGTGAATTACGGCACAGCAAAGTAAGTCTAAAAGTCTTACTATTAACAATTTATTAATCATATTATAATGTGTAAATGATATTTATTTATTTATTTATGTATGTATTTAGGATTAAAGGAGGTTGGGGATGGAGACTCTCTCTAGGTCTCGCCGGAGTCCCGGCGTTGCTCCTTACCGTCGGTGCACTCTTGGTGGTCGACACGCCCAACAGCTTGATCGAACGAGGCAAGCTTGAAGAAGGAAAAGCCGTGCTTAGAAAAATCCGTGGAACGGATAACATTGAACCTGAGTATTTAGAGCTCGTCGAGGCTAGTAGAATCGCTAAAGAAGTCAAACACCCGTTTCGCAATCTCCTTCTGCGTAAAAATCGCCCGCAGCTCATTATCGCCGTTGCCTTACAGGTCAAAACACTATTTAAAAAAAATCAAGATTCTCTCGAGTTTTGATCAAAATTCATGATACAAATTTTTTAGTTATAATTTATTATTTTTCTTAACTTATTATTTTTATTGTTTTACACAACAGTTCTTCCAACAATTCACGGGGATCAACGCTATCATGTTCTACGCCCCTGTGCTTTTCAGCACATTAGGGTTCAAGAACGATGCCTCACTCTACTCAGCGGTCATTACCGGAGCCGTGAACGTTTTATCCACCGTCGTATCGATTTACTCCGTCGACAAACTCGGCCGTCGGCTTCTTTTACTCGAAGCCGGGGTCCAAATGTTCTTCGCACAAGTCGTGATTGCAGTAGTCTTAGGGTTAAAAGTTACTGACACCTCAGACAATCTTGGAACCGGGTTTGCGGTTTTAGTTGTGATCATGGTGTGCACCTTTGTTTCCGCGTTCGCGTGGTCATGGGGTCCATTGGGTTGGCTCATTCCTAGCGAAACGTTTCCTCTCGAGACACGGTCAGCCGGGCAGAGTGTGACCGTGTGCATAAACTTACTCTTCACATTCGTGATCGCACAAGCGTTTTTATCGATGCTTTGCCATTTCAAGTACGGGATCTTCTTGTTCTTTTCGGGTTGGGTGTTGGTGATGTCGTTTTTCGTCTGGTTTTTGGTTCCGGAAACGAAAAACATACCGATCGAAGAGATGACCGAGAGAGTGTGGAAGAAGCATTGGTTGTGGAAGAGGTATATGACTGATGATGATGAATATGTTGAAGATGATTTAGCCAAGAAGAATGGGTATGTTGACAAGTTATAGATTTGATCATCTTTTTGTTTATCAAAACATAGGAAAACAAAAGGTTTATAAAAGATTTACATAAATAAAAACTAAGGAGTTTGACTTATTTTTTAGTCAATATTTATCATTTTGCATTTGTTCATGTAATAGGTTGGATAAAGAAAAGTGGTTATATATTCACAAGGGTCTGAATTTTTTTTTTTTTTGAACTTTCTGAAAATTTGTATTTATATTTCTTGAAGAATAATTATTATGTCATGTAATGCACTAATGCAATGAAGTATATAACTTTGTTTACTTTAGACAATTTGTGGGCTCAAACAAATGCTTGGGTTGGGCCTTATTAGTGGGCCAATAACTTTGTTTCCTCCTTTTGGAGTCCTGGACCTATTCGTCAATAATGCCAAGGTTAGGTGGATTAAAGTAGTAGTGATTGTTGTTATTAGGGATGTAAACGAGCCATGCCGAGCGGAGCTAGACACTTATCAAGCCGGGCTCGTTTAGGCTTTTTTAGGCTCGAGCTCGGCTTGTTTAGAGCTTATGATGTTGAGCTCGAGCTCGACTCATTTAATGTTTATGAAGCTCGGGCTACGCTCGTGCAGTCTCGTTTAGGCTCGAGTATTATTTTGGTATTTTTATTAAAATGATATATATATATATATATATAATTATTAGAAAATAAACATATATAATATAAATTATATTATATATGGAGCTTGTTTAAGCTCGCGAGCCCACTCTTTTGAGCTCGAGCTCGGCTCGTTTATTAAACGAGCTTTAATCCAGGCTCGAGCTCGAGCTCGTTAAGGCTCGGCTTGTTTCTAGCTTTTAACGATCCGAGCTCGAGTAGCTCACAAGTAGCTCGGTTCGTTTACATATCTAGTTGTTATCTTCCAATTTAGTTTATTTTTTTTAAAATTATTTGAAGTTAAGTAGTACAACAAATAAAGCATTTTTATAATACTTTAAAATAATTTAAACTAAATATAGGTTAAACTTAATGAGTTGTGTTCAATAAAGTCTATGTAAAAAACATAGTACTAAAATTTTAATATTCAATCACAGGTGATTTAGTATATAATCACATGTGATTTATAAAAGCATCACATATGAATTACGAAAATGCCACTCTGCCCAAAAAATTTTAAATGTAATCTGAACCATTAATGTGATTGATCCAAAAGCTAAAATTATTCTCTTATGAGTATAAATTAAGTATGGACTATATTAAATATTCTTCTAAACTTAATATGCAATAAATTACACAAGTTGATTACAAAATATTTAAACCAAAGTTAGTAACAGTCAATACTCAATATCTTAATTACTAATAGAATTTAATATGTAATATGAGAAGAGTTTATATTTAAAAACAGATTTTAATACGAGTATCGCGAGAATCAATTTTAATCATTGATTAATTTTGTTTTAGTTAAGGATTCCAATTAATTACGGGGGTTAAAATGGCCCATTATGATTGCACCCACCCTTGAATGGCATTTTGGTGCGAACGTGCAAACACAATTTGGTCAACTTTTGTTTCAAATATTGCGGCTGTACATCTCATTTTAATTCTCATTTTTTAAGCATTCTAAATATCAATTTAATTCTCATTTTTAGATATTTATTTCTTGAATTTTAGTGATCACCATTTGTATTTACATAATGGTTGAAAAATTTATTTCATTTTTTATAATGACTAGTTAATTTTTATCATGAAATGAACATAAAAGAATGTAGTTTATGTTTATCTATGTTTTATTTAAGTACTTGTCGGATTGCTTTCACTAATAATAATAATAATAATAATAATAATAATAATAATAATAATAATAATAATAATAATAATAATAATAATAATTATGAGTTGCACCTGTACACCAAGATGCAAATATGAATATGTATCATTGCATCATGGTGTACATGTGCAAGTGCAAATGTGCATCAACAAGCACTGCGTTGTAAGAAAAGATCTAGTGTAATAGGCATAAGTGCATATTACATTGGTGTAGATGTGCACCTATCCCATCCGTGTTGAAAAAAATCAGTTTAATATGCACATACGCACCTTGCATTGGAACAAAAGGCAGTGTAATATGCAGATGTGAGGCTGAGTTTGATTAAACCAACTTTGAGTTGCACGCTGCATATATGCACCCAGACGCATCTGTGTTAGAATAAAATCCATTAGTATGGTGCACATATGCACCGTGCATATGTGACTTTTTGTACGTGCCAAAAAAAAACCTAGCAAAAACGAACAATTTTCTTGGAAAAAGTATAACAATATGGATGTCATATTAGAGATCATAATTTTCTCGTTAATTTGGTATAATTTTCATATTGTAATACCTTACGTTTGGTAGATATTTTAGTTTTAAGAAAGTGGGAGTAAGTGGTCCCCCCTTTATTTAAAAAAGTTGCCTAAAATACCCCTTCAGGATATTAAGAAACTGAAAATGATGGTTGTGTTTTTAATTAATTACATATTTGTCACAACTAATATTAATCTTTGATTAATTATGATCAATGGCTACAAAGAGTTCTCGCGATAATCACAATAAAAATGGTTTTCAAATAAACTCTTATATATTTCTTTAAATTTTAGTGATTTTTTACTTATGTTTTATACTCTTATACATAAGTTTTTTAAAATAAAAATAAAGAATTAACTAAATAGTATTTGATAAATATATCTTTAAAGTATTAATTTACTAGACTCAACTACAAAAGTATATAACTTATTTTATAAAAAAACCGATTAGATTTATATATTTATTTAAGTTTTAATTGTTTTTGTTTACGTTTTTATGTTAAAAGAATAACATTTGACATTAAGGATAAAAAATAAATAAGTTGACATTCAATTAAATATTAGTAAATTAAACTATAATTAAGGTAGAAATCAAATCTAATCATATAAAGCAAAACACAACGTCGTTCGCCACACTTAAGTGTTCAATTAACTTTAAATTTATATAAAATCCACATGTTATCGATAACCACACTTTTCTCACTCTAAGTTAGTTCAAAAGCGATAGCTTAAATTGACATCTTAAAAAAATTAAACACATATATAGTTTCCCTACCATGCGAGTAAAATACTAGTTTTAATAAAACACTAACATGATTAAAATCTATTAAATAATCTTAGCCATTTAATTAAATAAAATTTTTTGATTATTAAATCTAAATCATCCTTTTTATTAAAAATTGAAGTATAATTGAACTTTTCTCTAAAATTTATAACTGAAAAAGTGTGAGACAGCATTATTAAAGTTTTGATAAATATTTATAATTTAATATTTAGTTAAGGTAAATATTAAATATAAAACAGAAATTAACATTTATAATTAAAAAAAATTAAAACTTAAATTTATTAATAAATTCAAATCTTTTCCTTTAATATTTTCTTCTTATAATCTTTGGATATTATTAATACTTTACCCGTACGATGCAACATGATACAGGATGTTTATTTTGTAATAGGGTTTAGTTTCCGAAAATGTATTCAAGTTGTCACCTTTTGCTATTGTGTGTACTCAACTTTCAAACTTACTATTTAATGTACTGAAGTTACAAAACTTACTGTTTAATGTAGTCTACCTGTTATAGCAGGTTACCTAATGATGTGGCACAGGTTACGCTGACGTGGAGTTGACATGGTGAGTGACGTGTATTTTCTTTTCTAAAACTAACTCAAATATGAAAAAAAAATAATAATAATAATAATAATTCTATATTTGTGTTCATACCCAGATTTCCCGAGTTTGTTTATACGTTTATACTCAAGACAAGATATGCGATTCATGTGGGAAATCGATCAGCTGCGGTTTAGGGCTTCGATCGGCGGTGGTTTAGGACTTCAATCGGCGGTGGTTTTGGTCCAGATATAAGCGATTAAGATTCATGAGTTTGCGGTTTAGGACTTCGATCGGCAGCGGTTTAAGCTTTGATCGAAAGCAGTTCTTGGTTCTTAATCGATTAAGATTAATGAGTTTCCAGATCTAAGCGATAGATATGGGTTTGTTTAGGGCTTCGCTTTATCCGCACTACTAGGGTATCGATTTATCGGCGGTTTAAGGCTTCGATTTACTGGCGCTTTAGGGCTTCGATTTATCTGGCTATCGATATGGGTTTGCGATTCCAGGTATGTAATTGTTGGATATGAGTTCTTGCTGCCTATACTATTCGATTTCCAGATCTGTGTTCTTGTCAGATCTAAGCGCTTGTTGGCTATACTCATCGATTTTCATAGTTGTGCTTGTTACGGTCCAGATCTTGTATTTATTTCAGTTGTGGGTTAATAATCAATTTAGTTTTAGGGTTCTTGTTCTTCTTGGTTCAAATCTAATTTTTGGTGGGTTAGTAATCGATTCAGTTTGTTGTTCTTCTTGATGTTTCAGATGTGGGTTAATTTCATTTCTTGTTCTTCTTGATGTATATTGCAATTTCAGCTTCTTGTTAGCTTTTGATATTTGGTTTGAATGTTTGTGTTAAATATTGATCTTGTATATCATCTTCAACATGTTCTTCATCTTTTTCTTCAAGTTACAAAGAATTGATGATGTGGCTATGAATTACTGATGTGGCATTAAAAAAAAAAGAAAAAAAGTTTAAACAATTACCGGTTACCTGATGAATAGGTAACCGGATACACAAAATAGTATTTTTTAGAAGCACAGTACATTAAATGGTAACTTTGAAAGTTCGATACACACAATAACAAAAGGTGACAAGTTGGATACATATTTATGAACTAAACCCTTTATAATATGATATCAATTCAATGTAGGCATTTGCCTTTCTAGAACAAAGCATTACTTGTCACACAAGTTTGCCCAGTGACTTGTTTTGAGTAATTCAAGGTGAAAAGGGTAATCGATAACATATGCACTTTATACGAATTTAAAAATATATGAACACCTAACTTTGATGAGCAACATCTTGTTTTTTTGCTTAATATGATTAAAATTGGTTTCTTGTTTAATGTGTTTAATTTACTAATAGTTTGAAGTCAACATATTTTTTGATAATATATTGTGAGTTTATTATTTTATATAGTTAAGCCTAACATATTAATATTTGAAATGATTGATCTCTCCGTTCTCTTCTTGGTAAAAACAATCACACATAGTGCACTTAGCAACAATTTCGGCTATAGTATAGTGGTAAGGGGCATTGTGCCCCCTAATTTGGGCTTATATATCCTTCCCCACTTTCTTAATTTGCCACCTTAAGTCCTTTGGCAAAAAAGTACTATATATTAATCCATCTCTTACTAATATAAAGTTTCCCTAATTTGGGTTCAAAGTTACTAACAACTCAGACAATCTTGAAACTGGGTTCACGGTTTTGGTTGTGATCATGGTGTGCACCTTTGTTTTCATGTTCGCCTTTTAAAGCTCCTCAAGAAGTGACAAATTCATTAGAAAGAATTAGAAGAAAATTTATTTGGAGAATTTCAAACTCGGTGAGGTACTGAGGTCCATTTGTTGGGTGAACCTGCAAAAAACAACTGCTTCAAAAAATATATATGGTGGATTTGGAATTGGGTCGTTAAAAGCTACGAATATTTCACTACTCATCAAATGATGGTGGAGGCTCAAGATTGAGGACCAAGCATTGGGAGCAAGTGTGATTAAATCAAGGGTAAATTGCATGAAAATGCAATGAACTTTATCTTAGTTGACATAGTATACAACAAACTTTTATTTTTTTAAGAATAATACAATTAACTTTCATAATCATTTAATTGCATGTATGCAAACAACTTTTTCATGTGTCTATTATTTAATTACCATTGTATACAATGAACTTTGTCATAACTTCAATAGTATACAACAAGTTGCATACAATGTGAAAATTACGAAAGTTGGTTGTATTATTTTTAAGAAAATAATGTTGATTGTATATAATAGTAACTAAGACAAAGTTCATTATGTTTTAATACAATTTGTCCTTAAATCAATTCATGGCATTGCGGGTTGAGACTCATCTTCTTTGGCAAACCCTAGAAAATCTGGTTTGTGGTTGAACATTGCTTAAACCGGAGCTTCACTTCTTCCATTCGACCTAAACTTGGATGAACTTTTTACTCACATGGTGGGCAATGAGAGTCCTACTTAGTTTTGGACCAATAGTTGGGCAGGTTCCATGAAAGTAATAAAAACTGTACAGTAGCCTCTTGTAGATCTGTTGATGGCATATCTTGGGCATGGTTGTGGTCCAATGCTAGTGATCATGTCTAGCTTGTTGATAGAGTTTCAGAACTAGAAAACTTTACCATTTTCAGCTCATGAGGACTTGTTGAACTGGGAGTGTGATGTTAATGGGAAATTTAGTATTCTACTACAAAATATATGAGATGAATTATTTATAACTTATTCGCTGCACCTACTCGTTCATGTTAATGCCTTTCATGTATAAGTTGAGGTTGAAAATTTAGAATTTCGAAATTAATTTTTGAGAGAGTGAGAGAACATCAATGTAGAAAAAGGGTAGGGAAAATTGTCGAGAAAGGTAACCTAAATATCGAAAATTGTCAATAAAGGTAACGTATAATTTTTTTGCCCGAGAAAAAGATTATAAATTTTAATTTGTAACAAAAAAAGGGTATAATGACCTCTTAGACCTAACAAAAAAAAAGATTATAAATTTGAATTTGTAACACAAAAAGGGATAAATTTCACGCATTATACCATTTTTTGTTACAAATTGAAATTTATAATACTTTCTCGGTAAAAAAAATTAGACGTTACCTTTATTGGCAAATTTTGATATTTAGATTACCTTTCTCGACAATTCACCCAAAAGAAAAACATATTGGGAATATGAGATTTAAAAAAGGAATATATAATTTTGACTTAAAAAAATAATCTCTATCTTGGTCAACACCTAAATGTTGCTTTTAAGTGAAAAAATGTTTATATTTGATAATTCGTATATAACAAAAATTGTTTATACATAATAATTTATGTATTATCAACTTGTATCATTTATTATATATTAAATACTTGTACATATTGTATATGAACGAATCTTATTATGTACGAATTAGCTCCAATTCAGAACAATTATTATAGCAATGCATTGAACCTTTCATCATATTTATATTTAATCAATTCAAACATTAATTATTTCAAAAGTTTATTTTATGTTTATATATTATTCATATCAAAAATTAATTGTCATCTTTATGAAATTGTATTGACAACAAGTCAAAAACCAAAATTAAAAGTCTACTCATTCTTTTATAGATAGATAATTGAACAACCTTCATCAATCAACAGTTATGTTTCAAGATATAACTTAACATGCTAATACTTATTACATATTGTCTAAGAATTTGAAGATGCTTGGCGTTGATACTCTTCGTTATGGATAGCGAAAATTCGTGCTTGCAGTTCCCGCAGTTGTTCCTTCACATTCTGAGTTTCATCATGCGTAAGTTCATCCATGGAATTTTCCCAGAGGTTTTTCGCCCTACCATCTTTCATCTCCTTCAGTTTAACTGCACGTTGATCCTCATCTTTGATATCCTTACACACATCTTCAAGTTGTTGGATAAGATCATTGATATGATCCTCTTGACAGGGATCAAGAGTCCCTTTCGGCAGTCGGGTTTGGTGCAAAAGTTGGCTCTCGATCGACTCCATGTTCGGGTGAGCAAAAGAGTAAAACTTACCGGATAAAGAAGTTACTAGTATTGCAATGTCAATTCCGGTAAGGATACAAAGTTCAGTAGCTTTCTTATAGATCCCGTTGCGACGCTTTGTAAACGTGACGATGCGGCTCTTGTCGTCTTCGATGAACTTCATCTTCAACCTCTGGCGACCTCTTGATTTCTTCATGTTTTCCATGGCTATGGGTGAAAAGTTTGGCAGGTGATAGATCTTTTAGTTTTGGCTTGTGTATTTATAGTAGGAAAGTTAAATGAATTAACTTTGGTTTTGTAAATAAATTTAATTTAATGAGGGAGGCATCTCACAAAAAAGAGTTGACTTTGTTTGAGTAACTTAATAAATTTTACAATAAATGTGATTCACATATATTTTTCTTATGTTATTACTTATATTATATTATACATAATTCATTTATTAAGTAAATTAACAGTGATTTTCTATATTTTTATACACCTATTTTAATATCTATTATATAATTAGTAGATGGAAAGTTTCTTCATGGTCCAGTGGTTAGTCATGTAAATTTTATATATTTTTTTCGTCTAAAGTTTGATTCTTATTTTAATTTTTTAGGTGATATATGTTGTTTTATTTTCTGTTGTAGCATTCATACAAAATTGAAAACACATTTAAATTAATTTTATTATTATTTTATTACAATAATTAATTATCATATGTTTTTTTATTTTTTCACTTTTAAGTTTTACATATGACGTTACGTATAAATATAAATATATAGTTGTAGTTATCTCATTTTTGTTTATATTTTGATATAAATTTTATCGTAATCTGATACTTATCTAAAAAAATATACTTTCCAAAATTGTAACATTAAAAAATATATTTTATAGTGTATAAAATATAATTTTCTTTTCAGCATTTAATTAGAGACTTATTAATTATTATTGAAAAAACTAATTTCTTGTATATCATTTTCTCATTTAAAACAGATCACGGCATTCTTTTAATTTCAAGTATAACTTTTATATCTTGGATGAAAATTTTTAAATGCTTTCGAATTTTTTTCTCTTCTCTTCTACTCTAATTAAAAAAATTTATTATGAATAATAAGACTTCATTTCTAATCTTTTTTTGCAATAATAATAAGAGAAAATTGTATTAAAATATAATAAACTTTTTTCTTAGTTATTATTATATACAATAAATCTTTTTTATAAAGAATAATATATTTGACTTTCATAAATCTTCTATTATATGCAAACAGATTTTTTATTTATCTCATTTGTAACTAGCTACTATTGTATAGTGTATAAAATAATCTTTTCCATAATTCTTATTGTATAAAAAAAAGTCAAACCAGGATAAGAAATAGATTTCATCTACGTGACAAAATAGACACTTAGTTCCTTTCTGTTGTGACATATAGAATCACTTACTTATATAAGTCAAATTAGACTTTTAGTCCATGGCAAACAGATTTCAGACCCCCTCCCCCAAGTGTAGGGTACAATTACCTCGTTTAGGGCTGTAAACGAAGCAATCGTTCATAAATCGTTCGTGAAATCGTGCGGTGGGAATTTGTTCGTTTATCCGTTCGTGTTTGTTTATTTGTTTGGCTAAATTTAAACGAATGAATACGAATATGCCACGTTTGTGGGCATGTTCGTGTTTGTTTATAGCTGTCCTCGTTTATTAACAAACTTTAATATTTTACTATATTATATTATTTATTGTTATATTATTATGAGTTATTTTCATAAATTGTCCTTTAACTAAACACAAATTGCAAGTTTAGTTCTTTTTTTAAAAAAGTTGCAAGCATCGTCCTTTAACTACCATTTTATTATAACTAAAGTCCTTTATAACGTTTTCTGTTAACTTGATCTGTTAAGTCAAGTCATGTGCTTTGCACATGAGGGTAATTTAGTCTTTTTACTTTCTTGATATTTATAACTATTCTTTTACATTTAAATAATATTTTATTTAAAAAAAATAGAAAACCCCTTTTTTTATCTCTTTCTCTCTCTCTCTCGGTTTGTCTCACTCTCTCTCCCTAGACTCTCACACACCCTCCTCTCTTCTTTTCTATCCTCTCTCTCTCTGCAACTCTTTCATTTATTGACATTTTGCCAGGTACTTACTCAACACTGTTTTTTTTGGCTCTGTTTTGCTGTTTCTTAAACCCAGATCTTAGGAATTTGACAAAAAGAAAAAAAATCAAATCTTTTTTGATAAATTTTTGTGATTAGTTTATAGTTTTGTGTTGTAGATCTGATCTGGAGAGATGGGTTCACTTCATTTTCTTCTTTAATTGACTAACATGTTATAGATTTATGTGTGATTTTATGTTGTTTGGGTTGAGGGTTTTTGATTTATAAAGATAGAAATAACTGCTGTAGGTCACCAACACCATCACAAAACCACCATGAACCACCACCAACACCACCATCTGACCACAACCATAAACATCATCAGATTTGTACAAAAAACTCAAAAGAAATTTTTTTGAAGATATGGAGGAGACAAGAAGTCAAATAAGAAATGAGATTTGAAGATTTTGGGAGACAATATTTAGATCTGTGCAACACATACTCACCATAAATTTATATCTGAAACCTTAGATCTTAAACACCATCTCTCTCTTCATCATCGATTGAACCACAAATTAAAGAAAGAGAGAGAGAAGAAGAAGCACCATAGCGGCGGAGGTGAGTCTTGCAGTGGGTGACGGATGCTGCAGTGATATTAAGTCCGACGATGATGGCGGCGGCAAGGTGTTAATGCAGTGGGCGGTGGATGGTTTTTGGAGAGAGAGTGTTTGAGAGAAGAGATAGACCAGTGAGACTAAGAAAGAGAGAGATGATGGGATTATTTTTTGATTTTTTTACTTTTAAAAGGATTGAATACATTTAAACTCAATTAAATTTAAAAAAAGTAAAGAGACTAAATTACCCTCATGTGCAAAACAAATGAGGTGACTTAACAGAACAAGTTAATAGAAAACTTTATAGAGGACCATGGCTGCAATAAAATGGTAGTTAAAGGACGATGCTTGTAACTTTTTCAAAAAAAGGATTAAACTTGTAATTTGTGGTTAGTTAAAGGACCATTTATGAAATTAACTCTATTATTATAGTATCATTACGATATTATTTTTTGTTAGCTTATATTCGAATTATATTACTATATATGTAAATTATATTTAATATATAAACGTATTAAGTACTCTACTAATAGTATCTCCCAAAACGCTGTGTAACATCCATATTAGACACTCCTAACGCAAGAGTATATACAAATGCCACCAATTTTTTGAGAGCCAATATATTGTCACTATTGTTAGATTATTCGCACAGTTAACGAACCAGTGATGTCACGTCTAATGCTATGAGACACTCATAGGTAATACATGTGAGTGCCTATAATTCAAGTAGTTATGCAATCATACTTAGAGAATGCTTTTATGATAGTTATTATAAAACAGATAGTAAGTTTAGTTTTGACTTACACGAGAAAAGAGTTTAACCGTTAAGTATTAATTAATAAGTTGTTATATATTTATTAGTTAATAAACATATATACATTATTATTAATAATATACTTGAAAAACAGATTAAATGGTTTCAGATTAAACCATTTAAGTTATTAATTTTATATATATATATATATATATATATATATATATATATATATTAGGACGGTACCCATGAAATGCGATGTCGGCGAATAAGTCCTTGTCGATAACATGTCTGTTTTCAATAACATAGGGGTATAATATTCGCACACTTTATTGACATTTAATAATTTCTAATTTATATGTCGTTTTACAATCCATGTTATTTTCAATTTTCTAATTTGAAAGTCAAACCATATATAAGATATTGATAGCACTATAGTATTCAAAACAATTTCTACTCTAATTATGGTTTTACTATCAAATATATTTTGTGATGTTGGGGTAATAAAGTAATTTCACTTACTTAAAAATTAAGAGATTTAAAATGTGTAAATGTCTTATAGATAGTATCTATATATAGCAAAGGTTCAAACGAGAACTGTTTTTTTAACGAGAACTACGAGAACCAATTATAGCAGTTGATAAAAAAGATGGAGAGTTCAAATTAAAGAGTTGTTAATGGATAACTTTAAAATAATCAAACATATCCTTAATTAATTACGGGTAATTTGGACATTTTCATATTAACCCACTTTTTTTAAACTAATATATCTATCAAATGAAAATGTATTAAATTACGAAAATTATACCAGATTAATGAGAAAAATATGATATTTAATTTGAGACCAATCTACCTATATTTTTTCGAATTCTTTTTTGTATTTGCTGGGTTTTTTTAGTACAATCGACATTTGCACGGTGCAAATTTGCACAAATGTAGTTTTTTCGAAAATGTAGATATGCACATGTGGGGAGCTGTGTAAAAAAAACCCAGCAAACGCTATTTGTTTTCCGAAAAAATTTAGCAAGATTTGTCTCAAATTAAAGAGCGTAATTTTTTCATTAATTTGGTATAATATTCGTAATTTAACACCTTTTCGTTTGATGAATATATTAGTTTTAGAAAATGGAGGGTAATGTAAAAATGTCCATACTACCGAGAAAGGAAATTAAATGATTGACCATAAATAGTTCTCGCAATTCTCGTACGAAAAACAATTCTCGCTTGAACTGCTCCGTATATTTATATATATATATATATATATATGAACATAAAGAGAAGTTTATGCGAGAAGCTCTTACTCTACGAGAAATATTTTAGACCGTTAGATCCTTTAATCAAAGGCTAACATAATCCATGACATTATTGTAATTAAATTGCGTGACGAAAAATATTTATATCAAACAAGAAGGGCAAAATAGATATTTAGCACAAACCTAATAATACCTTAATTAATTCCCTATTAATCATCTCCGACTCCCCCGTACTTAAATTACTTATATATATATATATAGAGAGAGAGAGAGAGAGAGAAAAGATCCTTTGCGAACCATAAATTCGCTGCCAACGTGCGAACACCGTTTGACTGTAAATGGCGGTGGCTTTGACCTTTGGATTAAATTTGCAAACAAGTGGATGGTGAGCTATTCACTATATTTAATATCTCACTATTGAATTATCTATATAAATATACATAGATAATTAAAATATTATATTTGTATTAATAATTAAAATATTATCTATTCTTTAAAAAAATAATTTTTTTAAATTAACATTTCGCATGCAATACTTTTTTTTAGGAACTCTTTTAAAAGTAGTCTCTTTACCTAAGAGTCTATATCTTACTTTCCTCGTAAATAACTCTTGACGGGATTCAGCCTTGTTGTTGTGTAGTGACGGTGGTACTAGATGCAATTAGATTTTAATGGTGGATAAATTTTATATGAATGCGTGTGTCCTTTTTTAATAAACGGTCTTAAGATACAAATGCTACAAACACTTTATTTTGTTTAGAAAATCATTGCATCCGGCTTGAAATTACCACATCTTGTTTAAAAAACGTAAAGTCTCCTTAAAAATACTGCATCTTGGTTAAGGATTCAATATTTCTTATTTTGAAACCCACTGCATCTAATCTAAAAACACTGCATCTCGTTTAAAAATACCGCATCTTGTCTAGAAAATCACTACATTCGGTAGAAACACTACATCTTTTTTACAAATCACTACATCTTCTTTACAAAATCACTACGTCCGGTTTAAAATACATAACGTCCCCTAAAAACTAGTGCGTCTAGATTAAGAATTCAATCATTTCTTTAATTGAAAACCACTACATCTTGTCTAGAAATATTGCACTGCATCTAAAGCCTATCATATTTTATAGTAATTTTTTTAAAAATAAATAAGTCACAAAATGAAGAAATTAAATCTTAGCTTCCTGCCAAGAGCCACTATGTTTGACCAAATAGTTTATCTCCACCATGAAATACGTAGACCATGCAAAAAACCACGGTTCGCAAGTTTGCAATTATATTTGTGTTCGCGGGGGATCTCTTCCCTATATGTATAGTGAAAAGTTTATTTAAGAATCATTTTTATTGCGAGAACCTCGAGAACCAATCTTAGCCGTCCAATTCCTCCTCCTTTAATTGGATTGCTCACCCATGAGTTCCTTACATGCACCTTGCCACTCTCAATCCCTCCACGCTTTTCATCGATGAATTCTATTATCCAAAATGAACGGATAAGATTGGTTCTCGCAATAAAAACGGTTCTCAAATAAACCTTCCCATATATACATATATATATAGGAGAGATCCAGTGAGAACACATTTTCAATAGAGAACGGTGAGAACACTTGTACGTAAATCATTTATTTACATAAATAAGACTATAAACTCAACATACCTTAATTAAACCAAATAATTAAAAATTCAACGTATCTTAATTAAACAAAGTTTAATATCAATTATTAAATAAAGATCATCTAATGACTATAAACTGTTCTTCAACTTCTCATATCTAAAGGAATTCTCAAATGATCCTGCCTCTCTCTCTCTCTCTCTCTATATATATATATATATATATAGGAAGGTTCATGCGAAAATGTCCTTATTTGCGAAAAGTGCGAGAAACATTATGGTCCATACGATTGATCAATCAATGGCTAGAAGTGATTGTGACACTTTTGTAAATAAATAGAACTTCAAGGAAATTAATTAAATTAACAAAAGGGTATATATGACATTTAAAATAACAAATATCAATTAATTAGGAATAATCTCCCTCTCTCTTCCCTATTTATTAAATGATGTAATTGCCTCTAGAATCTCTCACGTCACTCTCTCCTTTCTAAAGAAAAAAAACCCTAGCCGGAAGTATGTTTCCACCGCCGCCGCTGCCGGAGAATTCCATAGTGCCACCACCACCGTCACCTCATCTTGACTAACACCATCGACCGGACCATCATAGCCAACTCACTGCGCGTTTTGTTGCGGTTTTACTGCAGATCTACGCCAACAAACCAACACCATCACCGCTGTCTCCGGCCGCGCGTCGCCGGTAGCGGTCACAAACGAGGAAAATGCAACTTCACCACCGCGATCGCTTCACTAACAGCCTGCCTCAAGCACCGCCACAACAAAAACCCTAGATCTTCACCACCGTCGTCGCTTCACCACAACCTGCCGCCGCCCAAAAACCCTAGATCCACGCAACTACCGTTGAACACACCGTCTACCACCGCCTTCACCATGTCGCCTCCTTCACCGTTGAACACCGTCGCTCATCCATAGTTCCATGTCGTCTCCTCCACCGTTGAACACACCGCCTCCTTCACCATTGAACACGCCGGCGAACCACCGCCCTTGTTGAACCACCGCCTCTCTTCAAATGGTTTTATTTTTTTTATTTAAATGTATATCTTTTTATTTCAGTTATAATCTATTTTTTATAAGTAAATACTCTTTTATAATCTGTTTTTTATTTCAGTTATAATCTGTTCATTGAACAAGTGTATAAGTTGTTTATAAATTTTTTTATACATGTTTATCATTGAACAAGTTTATAAGTTGTTTATAAATTTTATTTTGTAGTTGTTTATCATTGAACAAATTCTTTTTGCTATGTACAAGGTTTTATTTACTATTGAACATAGTTGTTTTATTATTGAATGTTAATGAGTTGATTTGATTGTTTTATTAGGCTAGTGTATAGGGTTTTGTTTATTATTGAATGTTTATTAATTTTAAATTTGATTATGGGTTATTAAAGTCTATGAATGAATATCCTCTGTTTTCTAACAAAAAAAAAAGACCTTAAAATAAGTAAAGAAAATCAAAACAGAAAAAAAAGAATTAAATTGAAAAAAAAGATTACTGAAACACCATAATATTTTATAATTTAAAACTCGAAAATTGTTTTAGATGTTGATCATCATTTGCACACCATAAATTTATTAATTTACTATTAAATTATTTTTTAATTTCTTTTGTTTAAAAATTGAA
Organism: Dittrichia graveolens; assembly: GCA_038502395.1. Taxonomy (NCBI): domain Eukaryota; kingdom Viridiplantae; phylum Streptophyta; class Magnoliopsida; order Asterales; family Asteraceae; genus Dittrichia; species Dittrichia graveolens. The sequence continues at coordinate 19,540,149 of JARJIL010000009.1, forward strand.
GGAGAGAGAAAAATAAGAGAGAGAAATAGATTGGTGAGCGAAAAAATTTTTGTTTATTATTGTACCCTTTTGAATTAAAAAAAATAAAAAAGAAGATTAATCTAAGCCATTAGATCAGATATAAGAGGTCAGGATTGCTTCTCGCACTTTTCGAAAATAAAACACTTTTCGCATGAACCCTCCCCTATATATATATATATATAGGTAAAAGTTCAAACGAGAACTGTTTTTCGTACGAGAACCGCGAGAACCAATCTTAGCCGTCCAATCCCCCCTCCTTCAATTGGATTGCCCACCCATGAATTCCTTACATGCACCCTGCCACACTCAATCTCCCCACGCTCTTTATCCATGAATTCCATTATCCAAAATGAACGGCTAAGATTGGTTCTCGCAGTTCTCGTACGAAAAACAGTTCTCATTTGAACCCTTCCTTATATAAGTATTCTCATTTAATCCTGTCTCTCTTTCTCTCTATCTCTCTTTCTATATATATATATATATATATAGACAAAAGTTCAAACGAGAACTATTTTTCGTACGAGAACCGCGAGAACCAATCTTAGTCGTCCAATTCCCCCTCCTTCAATTGGATTGCCCACCCATGAATTCCTTACATGCACCCTGCCACACTCAATCCTCCCACGCTTTTCATCCATGAATTCCATTATCCAAAATGAACGGCCAAAATTGGTTCTCGCAGTTCTCGTACGAAAAACAGTTCTCGTTTGAACTCTCTCCTATATATATATATAGTATACTCGCTTCCTCAGTTTTTAAAAAAAGAATGAATTTGTGGTGTTGCAAATTTGTATTTTATTTCAGGATGGAATATAGAGAGTACAATAATTAGTTCATTATTCTTCATAATTTTGTATATTTTGGTTCATCCGGGAATAAATTCAGTTTATTCAAAATATTATCCATGACTACTTATCTTGGTGCGAACCTCGATAGGGCTGTAACGGCATCGTAATTTTGGGGTAGATTCAAGGGTATATCGAATATAGTTACAAAGTTTTTGTAGACCAAAATTGACGGATATTCATTAGGGTTACAAATATTGGATTGACCTACCGTGAGAAATACTTCGTGGATCCTGTCAAAAGTATTTATCACATAGGTTGTCCTCAAAACTGAGGTATATGGTTTGGGTTGTGGTAACAACTGTCTTCTTAGTGCGTTCTAACGCCATGCTATAATAGGGTGGTCCATAAGGGGCATGTCTAGATTCAGTGGGAGGCTTGTTCCCAAATATAAATATGCAAGATGGTATTTTGTACCTCCTTTTTAGGAGAGATATTTCTGGGCCCCTTGACCGATTAAAAACTAATGAAGTGCATGGCCAAACGAACTGATCTATTCTTTGTCGTGTATCACACAGTCTGAAATCGGATAGTCATGAACATAATATTTGAGTATTCAGAATTGACTGATTCCATGCTCATACTCATAATTAAAATATCGCGTTGCAAAGGAAAAAACCTAAAAGTATACCCATTCATAAAACAGTTGTTTTATGATAGTTTGTTGTTTCTTCTTATCACCTTACCAGGGTATAAGAGCTCTTATGGCATGGTCAACCTAAATGCCTGTCTAGGGGCCGCTTTAGGTCAGTGTCATCAAGTTCGAGTTGCAAACTTGCACAAGTGGGAGTCTGTTAGATTATGTGCACAGTTAGCAAACTTGTGATGTCACATCAATGCCATGAGACATTCAAGGGTCACATCTGTGAGTGTCTATAATTCGATTAGCTAAGCAATCATACTTACAGAGTGGTTTTATAATAGTTATTATAAAACAGATCGTAAGTTTAGTTTCAACTTACATGAGAAAAGAGTTTAATCGTTACGTATTAATTAATAAGTTGTTATGTATTTATTAGTGAGAATTTCGTCTATACATTTATATCCTTCTAATCTTTTAAATTACACCAATATCCTTGTAAAAGCTTTAAACTCTCACATATGTCCTTTCACCCATTTTAGAATTTATTAAATCATTTAAATATTTATAGATATTATCATCAAATCCATTTATTTATAGATTTACTATATTACCCCAATATTATCAGAAATTATTAAACCTCATTTAAATAAATATAATCTCATACATACGTGGAGACTAAATTTGCCTTGGAGCCATTTCATAACAGAAAAACAATAGAAGACAAGAGCTTTCTGTCATCAATGGAGTTTTTGCAGTCTGTTGATGAGGGCCCAAGAATCATGTTTAATTGTTCTTGTTCAGGGCTCATGTACTGTTGTATGTTCATGTCGATAGGTGCCTCTTCTTTTTCAATGAATAGCGCACTAGCACAACAACCAACCAATACCCAATTGTGACAAAACCAATCTTTGATTGAATATATGGCTATGTAAAGTGTAAACATAGCCTAATAATCTCACTTCATTCAATCCATGGACAGGGAAAACACTAATCAATGACTAATGGGTAGAATTAGGGTTCTATTTTCAAACTTTCTCAGCAACTTTAAAAAATCGATAAACCTGCTATAGAGATCGGCAGGGAAAACGATGAATCGATTGGATTCATTCATGGGAGAAATAGTTACGAATCATAAAAAGGATAGATATGGAAAATAAATGCCGATAATACATGCTGTCGAGTTCAAAGGGGAAAGCGATGAACTAATTGGAGTATTAGCTTCCTTTATACAATCAATCCTTGGTACTATCATCTTTATTCATAGAAGGAGGAGTCTCTAAGTGCAGGTAGGGATATTGCAAGGGCAGAGAAGGAGATACAGTTCCATCAAAGATAACCTGCACTAACCCTTGAAAACGGAGTTTATTAATTTTAGATAATATGGGGGCAATATAGTAAATCTATAAATAAATGTATTTTAAGATAATGATTATTAATATTTAAATGATTTAATAAAATCTAAAATTGGTGGAAGGACATATTAGAGAGTTTAAAACTTTTGTAAGGATATTAGTGTAATTTAAAAGTTTGTAAGGATATAGATGTAATATAGAATGTTTAAAAGGATATAAATGAAATTCTCCCTTAATTGTATGTATATGAAGAATGTTCAATATAGTCCATACTTAATTTATAGTCATAAGGGACTAACTTTAGCCTTTAGATCAATGACATTAATTGTCTAGATTGCATTTTTAAAAATTTGGGCGGAGTGGTATTTTCGCAATTCACATGTGCTGATTTTACAAATCACATGTGATTGTATACTGAATCACCTATGATTGAATATTAAAATTTTAGGACTGTTTTTATATGAACTTTATTGAACACAACTCACACAAATATATATATATATATATATATATATATATATATATTGGCCATTCGAGTGATAAGTGGAATTCATGGATGAAGAGCGTGGAGGGATTGAGTGTGAAAAGGTGCATGTAAGGAATTCATGTGTGGGCAATCCAATTGAACGAGGGGGAATTGGACATTGTACGTTGTGTTCAGTAGTAAACACTGTATGAATAATAAATTATAAGTAATTCTATAAATCTGGACAAAATTAATAAGAGAAAGAAAAAATTAATTAGAGGAGACAGAAAAAAATTGGTTACTAATTTACCCTTTTGAGTTAAATAAAAATAATAATTATGATTAATATGAACCACAAGATCAAAAACAAATCAATGGCTGAAATTGCTTCTCGCACTTTTCGCAAATAAAACACTTTTCGCATGAACCTTCCTCTTTCTCTCTCTCTCTCTGTATATATATATATATATGTATATATATATATATGTATATATATATGTATATATATATATATATATATATATATATAGACAAAAGTGCAAACGAGAACTGTTTTTCGTATAAGAATTGCGAGAGCTATTTTTAACGCTATTAATGACTTATTAATAGGGGTATTTTGGTAATTTGTATATTTACCCAACCATGAATTGCGTCCGGATAAGCCGTTATTAATTTGCGAGGCTTGATTTTTCCTAAAATAACCTTCATTAATGCGTCATTAATGAGTCGCCAAACAATCTTAGCCATTGATCAAGTTTAATCAAGGGCTATGATTTGAACCCTCCCCTACATATATATATATATATATATATATATATATATATATGTATATTGAAAAGTTCATTTAAGAACCGTTTTTATTGCGATAACCCCGAGAACCAATTTTAGACGTCAAATTCCCCTCCTTCGATTGGATTGCCCACCCATGAATTTCTTACATGCACTTTGCTACATCCACCCCCACGCTCTTTATCCATGAATTCCACTTACCTATTGAACGGCTAAGATTGGTTTTCGCGGTTCTCACACTAATAACAGTTCTCAAATGAACCATCTCTTATATATACGTTATAATATATATACGTTATATATATAGGATCAAATGAAAACACCTTCTAAGGTAAGAACTTGGAGAACAATTTATAGCCGTGGATGATATTAATTTAATGACTGATATTAAACTTGGTTTAGTTAAGGTATATTGAATTTTAATGATTTGGTTTAATTAAGGTATGTTGATTTTATATCTCTTATTTATTTAATTAAATGATTGGCTTACAAGTGTTCTCACCGTTCTCTATTTATAATTTATTTTCACCATATCCCTCTTTTATATATAATTAACATTATTTTTGTTTTTCAAACAATTTATTGATTAGGTTATAATCTTTTAATAAAGTATGTTATGATTTTATTCTATTTAGATGCTTATCTCATTTAGTATAAATAGAAATCAATTCATAGAATTAAGGGGTCAACAATTAACCTACACAAAAACTCCTTCTCCCCCTTTTTTTGTTTCGATTTTGGCAGTAACGCCCCAAGTTCTAAAATTTGATATTTGAAATAAAACTCATATTAAGTATACACATATGAAAGTTTTACATAGAAGCGGAAGCGTAATTCGCTTGAAATCCCGTTGTATCAAAAGATACACACACACACACAGATATATATATATATATATACATACGACTTACACGTTTAGTACCAAAATTTGGATGTTCACAAACCAGACGTTAAATATTTCAAAGAGTTTATAAAAATATAGTCAAACCGAAGCTTTGCTCTTGTATTTGCTGAAACCTGCAAAGCATTTTAAAAATAGTATCAAATAAGCTATGAGAGCTTAGTGAGTAAACCAGACTGCCAATCATATAAACATACGCATAAGATCATAAAAAGATACCACGCGTATGTCAGATAATCAATGCTAGCCTCTGGTTCTAGATCCAGGGTAGCAACATAGGTCACAATACTGTACCACATCTGAGCCTTACTACACGTAGCAGCATGCTTAATATCACATATGAATAATACGTGTATAATGTTTTGGTATGATAACACACATACTGTAGATAAGAATAATAGTATAGAAGACTCGCCTCAGCAATCAAGTTATAACACAAAGTTATACCTCAAATATCTTGGTGTATTTATGCCCACAATAACGTCCTATGCATAATGTACAATATAAAGTATTAAACTCATACTTGAAACTGAAGCTAGAAAACTACACAAGTACAAGGCACGCCCGTGCCTGGCTCAGTCACGCCCGTACCTTATCCACAGGTACCCCCGTGAACAAGAGGCATACCCCGGGGCCTATCTTGACTAGGCACGCCCATACCCCTTTAGGTCACGCCCGTGCCCCTCAGGTACACCCTGGGGCACAGTTGGATCTTGAGGGTCACACCCATGCCCTTCAATATACCGCAACAGTTTTGCCGACTTACTAGCTGTTCCGGCCAAAACTTCATAAAAACTCAACTTTAATTCATAAAAACGCTACTGGGGTGTTTTCCTACACCCCAAACAACTTCTAAACCAAAAACAACAACCAATACATGCTTAAATCTTTGATTCACCATGAATCACCTCAAAAACCCACAAAACTTCAAGAACATGGTTCAAGGATCCTTACCTCAAGCTTGTATGAATACTATGATCAGATGTACCTGGTTATATCTGCTGTTCTTGATCAAATTCTAGAGAGAAGACTTGGCTAGAAGCAACTTACGTGAACTTATTTATGTACATATGAGTTTGTTGACTAAACAAGTAAAAGCTAGCTTATTATACATATAACTTTGAGAAATGACACAAATGGTCCCTCAACTTTTGTAGTTTCATTTTAACACTTTTAGCCCTCTAGTTTATAACCACATCTTATCCCATATATCTATTTTTAACTCATATAACACTTTATACATTTCTTGCGTTAAATTATAAATAAAATTATGGATGTTACATCGGCCATCAAGAAAGGACCAAAATTCGGTCGTGTATGACCGAATTTGGCACACACACACACTCGTTCAATCGTTTTCGGTGATTTGATCTTGTTACTCGGTGATTGCAAGTTTCGGCTAGAAGGAACTTGTTAGTCCCATGTTTAGAATAGTTAGATTTCATGAGACAAACTATAGATATGTATAGATGATAGGTTAAGAGTTAGGAATTATGTAAGTCTGTTATAGAATGACTAGTCAGCTTAGGCTGAGTAGTCGTATAAACAGATATAGAGTTTTCTATGTAAGTACTAGATAGCTCAGTGACTTCTAAGCTGAGATAGGTTTTAAGAGTGAAGACTTGAAGATTCAAGAACCCAAGATTCAAGAACTCAGCTTGACAAGGTCAAGACTGAGTGAGTCAGCTTAGCGTCAGAAGTCAGTTCAAGAATTTAAGTAAGTTCTAAATTCTGTTATAAACTCTCCATATCTACAACATTTAAATTAGGATATCTGAACCTAATTTAAACTATCTATTAGTTGGATAGAGATCTCAAACGGAATTAGTTAGATATGTTCTAATTAAGGAGTTTGTTACGGTTTTAAAGAAAAGATAAGTTCTATCTTTAAACTGCGATTTGTTCGTAGATATATCAAGTATAAGTATAAACCTTCTTATGGGTTTAAATATACGAGTACGTGATACACAACGATGACTGCATAAGTTGCAAGACTGCATAAGTTGCAAAACGTATGTGTGTTCGTGGTACTTGATATGCGTGTGTTGTGATAACTTTGTGAGTTCAAAGTTCAAGAGAGTTTTCAAGAGTTCTTGTTAATCAGTTTTAACAAGAAGTTCGATCATCAATTAGTTTGTGATTCAAGAGTGTTTAGAGAGAGTTGAGTTTATAATCAGTGTAATATCAAATCATCCCGTTGATTTGATTAGAGAGTGATAATAGTTATTGTTCTGTTTGATCATTGAATATACATTTGATTATTTGTTTAAAGTGTATTCAACCCACCCCTTCTACACTGTATCGGTTGCTTGTTTACCCTCTTTGGGACCAACAACTGGTATCAGAGCAAGTTTCTTCGTAAGTTGAAGATCAAGATCCGCTATAAAGAGGTTAAGATGTCAACTAGCAAGCAATCAAGTCATATCCCAACAATGGCGGCAAAAGGGTGTCCTATTTTTGATGGCACTGACTATCCTATGTGGAAGTTTAGAGCTATGATATATCTGAAGTCTGTGGATCACAGGATGAGTACCGTGATTCAAGAAGGCCCAATCATACCCATGATCCATATTACTGCCACTGACAAAACCGTTCCCTCTAGAGAAACTCCCAAGCCTGAAGCATCTTGGACTGAGGAAGATCGTAAACTGTTCAACCTTGATGACAAGGCACAAAGCATTATAGCAAATGCTTTGACAAATCCTCTTTTGCATACTGTGGATGGGTGCCAAACTACAAAAGAGATGTGGGATACTCTCAGTGTTACGTATGAAGGCACTGACTTGGTCAAGCAACATAAGAAGACAAATCTGACTCGTTCTTATGAGACTTTCTTTGCCAAAAAGAATGAAACTCTGGCAGATTTGTTTACCAGATTTCAATGCTTGATAAATGATTTGCTCTTGGTAGGTGGCAAGAAAGATGAGAATGAGTTGGTACTCAAGTTCTTGGATGTGTTACCCAAACAATTCAATGAGATCACAATTGCACTTCATGCTGGAGGAACCTTAGGAAAATATGATCTCAGATATATCTATGGTTTCCTTCTAAATCATCAATAGATCATGAAACAGAAGAAAGTGGCCCAGCAACAATTAAAAGAATCTATAAATAATGCTGGATCTGCATTAATTGCAGAAAAGAAGAAGGGATCTAAAAAGTCTCAAGTTGAGACTGACTCTGAATCTGAATCTGAGGAAGTAAGTCCTAACTCAGGTTCAGATGATGAAGAAATGGATGCTCTTACTGAACAAATGAGAATGTTAGCAAGAAACTTTAGAAAGTTCAGAAGAGGAAGGGGTCAACCTGACAGAAGCAAAAGTGGTAAGTCTACTTTTGATCCTAAGAAAGCTAAGTGCTATAACTGTCAAAGGATAGTACACATAGCTGCTAAGTGTAGAGTTAAGAAGGGAGAATCAGCTTCAGTGGCTGACAAAAATGCCTACAGAGCTGATAAATATAAAAAGAAATATCAAAGACTCAAAGCCAAGCCAGATGAAAACACCAAAGGTCTTCTTGCTGAGGATGTAGCAGAAGCGGCTAAGTTGAGTAAGAAGAGGAACAAGTTGACTATGAGTTAGAAGACAGTTCCTTTGATGAGGATCTAGCAGAAGCGGCTAAGCTGAGTAAGCAAACCAGCAACTGGGATTCTGCCTCAATGTATAAGGTAAATAACTTTAGCTCTTACACTGATGAACAAAAATGTCTAATGTTCAACTATTTGTTGAATGACTTCAAAACCTCTCTCACAGTTCAATCTAGTTTGAAAACTGAAATTTCAAAATTAAAAGATGAACTTAAACTCTCTGAAACTCTCTTAAATGCTGGTAAAAAGACTCAAAGTGATTATGAATGTCAGCTTCACATAAACAAACTTCTAAGTGAAGAACTACAAGAATCAAAAGAACAAGCTGATAATCTTAGAAAGATCTGTGAATCTTGGTATAAGTCATCAAGGGAAGCAAAAAAAATGTATCAACCAGCAGATACCAAATCAAGTAAAAGCAGTATTAGGGGAGATTATAGTGCTGCTGCTGATGAAATCATCAAAGATCAAGTCAGTCTTGAAGACAAAACTATGAAATCAGATGATATACTCCCAAAATTTTTTTTAAGGAACAAGGATGGAAAACAGGTCAAAATCAATAAGTTTGTGAGACCAACCCAAAGTCCCCAGGTTATTTATACAAACCATCAAGCTGAATGTTCCAGATCCAACAGAAACTGTAAGTCAGTTTTCAAAAGATTGGATTACAATCTTGTGAGAACAACTATCTTTGACAGAATAACTCACATCAACTCAAAAAGACTTAACTCTCAAGCCAAATATGAAAGGATGTCTAAGAACAGGAAGTTGTCTGTAAGTAAGACTTCACCAAATAAGGGTAACCATAAAGCTGACAAAGGTAAGTCCAAAGTCAGAGAAAATCAAGTAGACAACTGTCTAAAAGGATTAAAAGGTTATGCACATCTTATGACCCTAAAACTGAATCCAAATTTAATGTTGGAAAACTCAAAGAAATCACCCAAACACCCATCTTTAGAAGAAAATGCTATAAGTGTGGTGATAGAGGTCATGAGGCCAAAGATTAAGTACCAATCTTAGACCTGAAAAAGTAAAGGATGATCAGTCCAAAACAGACTCAGAATCTGTTCAAGCTGATCAGTCAGACTCTAAAGGATCAGCTAAGTGTTCATCCTCAAAACCCACCAAACAGTGGGTTCCAAAAAGAAACTAATATGTTTAGTTGATCATGTGCAGGGCTCCTACAAGTGGTACCTAGACAGTGGATGCTCAAGACACATGACAGGAAGCAAAGGGATTCTAAGTGAATTCCAAAACAATGAAGGACCCAAGGTGACATTTGGGGATAATTATCAAGGAAGGACTAAAGGTTATGGAAAGATAACTGCTAGAACAGTCACTTTCAAGAAGGTAGCATATGTTGAAGGCCTTAAACACAATCTGATAAGTATCAGTCAATTGTGTGATGAGGATTATGAAGTCACCTTCAGAAAGCATGCATGAACAATTTATGATAAGAAGGGAAAACCAATACTAATGGCAAAAAGAGAAAGAGAGAGAGAGATATCTATTTGTTAGATCTCAGCTCCGCAGATCCTTCAACTGAAACCTGTTTGTATTCTGACTCAACTCCCAAGCTGAGTTTGTTATGGCACAAGAGACTATCACATCTAAATTTCAAATATATTAACAAATTGTCTAGAAAAGAGTTAGTCTCTGGTCTGCCTAAGATCACATGTGCTAAAGACAAACTCTACTCAGCTTGTGAAATGGAAAAACATCATAAGGGATCCTTCAAGTCCAAACATAATTTTTCAATTACAGAACCATTGCATATGTTGCATTTGGACCTATTTGGACCTATTAGCACCCCAAGCCTAAGTGGTAAAAAGTATAATCTAGTGATTGTTGATGAGTTCACAAGATTCACTTGGGTGGTCTTCTTAAAAGTCAAAAGTGAAGCTGCATATGAGTTAATCAGCTTCATAAGACAAGAAGAGTTGCAAAAGGGTAAGTCTCTTAAACAACTCAGAAGTGATCATGGGACTGAGTTTAGGAACTCAATCGTTGAAGGCTTTTGTGAAGAGAAGGGAATTATCCAGAATTTCTCATCTGTAAGAACTCCACAACAAAATGGAGTCGTGGAAAGGAGAAATAGAACCTTAATTGAAGCTGCCAGAACCATGCTATGTGAAGCAAATCTCAAGATGAGCTTCTGGGCAGAAGCTATGAGTACAGCCTGCTATACCCAGAATAGATCAATAATAGTTAAAAGACATGGCAAAACACCTTATGAGATGTATCATGGCAGAAAACCCAACATTGGATACTTCCACATTTTCGGTTCAACATGCTATGTGCTAAACCAAAGAGATCAGCTCCATAAGTTGGAACCTAAAGCTGATCAAGGTATATTTGTTGGATATTCTTCAATCTCCAAAGCTTACAGAGTTTTTAATCTTAAAATAAAGGTAATTGAAGAGTCAGTACATGTTACGTTTGATGAGACAAGTATTGACGAATCCGACAGAGCTCAAGCTGACCCAGTTAGTTTGAGTGAGCTTGAGAGGAACAAAGAAGATCTCACATCAAATCCCATGTATGTTATGGATGATTCTGATGATGATGATGGTGGTAAATCTGACAAATGTGCATCATCGAAAGAAACTATCAATATTGAAGGTAATCAGCCTGAGAGTCTCGGTGAATCATCAGGTATAGGTCAGATTGAAGATCTAAGTGATCTTTCAATTCCTACTCAGACTGAAGAAGTAAGTCCTATTCAGCCTGAGAGACACTGCTCAGACTTAGACCCAGAACCTCAGTCTCCCACTACAACCTTCAAAGTATTAAAAGATCATCTTCTTGATGATATCATTGGGAACATTGAAGATGGTGTGTTAACTAGATCTAAGGCAAATGCAAACTATGTTGCCTACTCTAGTTTTCTATCTTAAATGGAACCAAAGAAGACTGAAGAGGCTCTAAAACATGAAGATTGGATTGAGGCTATGCAAGAGGAGCTGACAGAATTTTAAAGAAATAAGGTCTGGACCCTTGTCCCTGCCCCCAAAGGAAAAATAATTATAGGCACTAAGTGGGTCTATAGAAATAAAATGGACAAGGATGGAGTAGTGATTAGAAACAAGGCAAGGCTAGTAGCTCAGGGGTATCGACAAGAAGAAGGTATTGATTATGATGAGACCTTTGCCCCTGTTGCAAGAATTGAAGCTATAAGGTTGTTTCTAGCCTATGCAGCCTTCAAAAACTTTAAAGTGTATCAAATGGATGTTAAAAGTGCATTCCTAAATGGAGCACTACAGGAGGAGGTCTATGTGAAACAACCCCCTGGTTTTATTGATTCTAAACATCCAGATTATGTCTATAAGTTAGACAAGGCTCTGTATGGACTCAAGCAATCTCCAAGAGCCTGGTATGATACACTGTCCACCTATTTGCTCTCAAATGATTTTGTTAGAGGAAGTATTGACAAAACTCTATTCATCAGAAAAAGCAGAGGACATGTTATTCTGGTTCAAATCTATGTGGATGACATTATCTTTGGTTCAACAAACCAAGGTCTGTGTGATTGGTTCTCTAAGATAATGTCCAATCAATACAGAATGAGCATGATGGGGGAGATGACTTACTTTTTGGGACTTCAAATCTATCAGAAAGAAGATGGTATATTTATTAATCAAAGCAAGTATGTTTTTGATCTGATTAAGAAATATGGATTAGACTCAAGCCATCCCACAAAGTCTCCAATGTTACACAATGTCAAGCTACATAAGGACATTGATGAAAAATCTGTATGACAGACTACGTATAGAGGAATGATAGGTTCATTACTCTATTTAACAGCAAGCAGACCTGATATAATGTTTGCTACATGTGTTTGTGCACGATATCAGGCTGATCCAAAGGAATCACACTTGCTAGCTGTTAAAAGAATACTCAAATATCTGAAAGGAACACCAAATTTAGGTTTGTGGTATCCCAAAGGATCAGGATTTGAGCTGATAGGGTACTCTGATTCAGACTTTGCAGGATGTGGCCTTGATAGAAAGAGTACTACTGGAGGATGTCAACTTTTGGTGGAAAATTAGTTAGTTGGACAAGCAAGAAACAAAACTCAGTGGCAATTTCCACAGCTGAAGCTGAGTATGTGGCTGCAGGGAGCTGTTGTGCTCAAATACTGTGGATGCAACATCAGCTTAAGGACTTTGATTTGTATTATTCAAAGACTCCCATATTTTGTGACAATCAAAGTGCTATTGCCATTACACATAACCTAGTGTTTCACTCAAGAACCAAGCACATTGAGATTAGACATCACTTCATCAGAGATATTGTAGAAAAGAGAAAGATAGAGTTAGTCTTCATTGAGACTGAAGATCAGCTTGCAAATATCTTCACTAAACCAATTGAAGGCACAAGGTTTACAACTCTACTCGGCAAGCTTGGCATGCTCAACCCTTAATTGGTATGTTCCATTATTTATCTCTGTTTAATTTTTTTTGCTAAGTGCTACATTTGACTAAGTGTCAAAATATGAGCTGAGTGCTCAATCCGAGCTGAGTGCTCAATCTGAGCTGCGTGCTCCATCTAAGCTGAGCACTCAGGATAAGCTGAGTACTTCGTTCAAAAGTGTGGTCAGTTCCACATGTCTAAGTTAGTCCTAACAAATGGTAAGTCCAACAATATAGGTGTGTTCTGTTTCCAATAAACGTACGTCGTTTACAAATTAATTTTTTTAAGAGAATCTTGATGATAATTTAGTTCATCTTGAATGAATTCGGATCAATGTGACAGTGTCAGTCAAATTTAGTTACATTAAATATAGCCGTTATAACAAACTGCGTAGCCGGATGTTACTGTAACGGTCATATTTATTACCCTCCGATAACGGTAACTTTTCTCTCACATTGAAAAGGTATAAATAAGAAAGATTCTTCATCATATTTTGTTTACTCTTCCAAATCTTATCTATTCTTCTCTACTTTCTTAAACCCTAACCTTGCTGTGTGTAGAGTTCATTGCTCAGTGCTAAACCCTACTACTGCTAAGTGCAATCCAATACGATAAGTTCGATTTTCAATGGAGGGTTATACTCTTAATCTGACGGAATAAATGATCCGTGGTGGCAATTTCAAGAACAACGCACTTCCCACCTACAAACAAAACAATGTCATTGCCTGTATCGACATTCCAAAGTCCAAAATTGGTAGGGGATATGAGGAGTGGGTCTCCTACATTCGCAAGGGACCCCTGGCACATGCATTTCTTCGTGGCCCTGGTGTGCTCATCCCTCAACCTCTCACGAAATTCTGGTACACATGTAAACTGGATGTAACTCAACCGGTCATACGGGGTACAGTCCTAAGTGGACAAGTTGCGATAGAAGTCGATGCAAATTGTCTCCGCTGACTTCTTCATCTCCCGGTTCATAATCAGTATGAGGCGACGGTTTCTAGGGAAACATCACGAAGCGTTTTACCCTTAATGGGTCATCCTCAAGTTGTTGGAGTAATACGGAAATTTGTTTTCCAGACGGCATGGGGATTTATGGTATCCACTGTTGTTCGTTCCCTTGGATACAAGGTGGGTGGCCTGGATAATGTTAATGACTTTGAAATGCAAATGTTATATAACATATTTTATGATCGACGCTTGGATTACGCTGAGTTGATCTTTGAGGCATTCAAGTCATTGGTGACCAAGAACATAAGGGACACCATTGTGCCCTTTGTACGATTTATATCCATGGTGATCGAGGACAGGTTGGGTAGAAGATATACTGCCCAATATGAGTCAACCTTTACTCCTGTTCTCAGCTACAGAATGTTCGCCCATGATATTTTCTCTGAGCACCGTACAATGAGTGCTCAGATGAGGTTGTATGTACAGCTTCCGACTCCTGAGTCAAGTGAAGCTGAGACAGAGGAGGAAGTTGCGGAAGAAGTGAGTGATGATGTTGATTCTGAGGCTGAGTCCTCTCAAGCTGAACAACCTAGGACTCAGCTCAGACCCCGTGCTCAAACAATTTCCTCCACCACTTCGAGTTCTGAGCAAAGGAGTCCGTTTCCTTGCTCCGAGTCTCCACTGCTAGGTGCAGTAGGTATACTTTCGCATCCCTTATCTCCTTATCTCTCTTTTACTTCTCCACCTCCGAAATTGGGAGATAAGACTGAGTCAAGCCCAACTCAGTCTAACCCCTCTCCCCCACCTCAAACATCTCCATCTATCTTACAATCTACAGCTAACCTTGGTCAGCCCACTGCTACCAAGGATATCTCCTACACCTATACTAGAAAGTTTGCCAAAGGTGGTCCTTCACCTCAAAAGGACACTGGAGCTGATATCACATTGATACCTCCATCGGCAGGAGCTGAGGGGGAGACACCTTCTCTTATGGTGCCAGCCTCAAGGCTCAGTTCACCCGTTCAACCTATACCGGGTATGGTGTCTGCTCAGCCCATACCTACTAGTGCCATGGGAGAGCCTACTTCTGTGCCTTCACAGCCCCATGAAGGTAACATTGAAATACTGACCAATCCCCAGGGTCAAATACCCCCTCCTCACCACTATGCCTAGCTCACCCCACTACCATACCTCACGACATTGGTCATTCTTCTCTTCCATTCTTACACACTCTAGCACGACCTGTCAATGAACCTTTCATACACCTGGAAGGTTTACAGGGTTCCCAATCTGGCCCCCTTGATTCCATAGGTCAGCACCAACCTTTGGATATGGGGCCTACACTCTCACCTATTGAGGAACACTCAACTGCCACTCCTACGGTGGAATTACACTCCTCCACCGGACAAGAGGACTTTGAGGTAAGAAGAAGCCTTGAGGAGCCCAAGCTGATGACCGCCGATGCTCAAGTCATTATGGAATATTTACAATCTCAGTTTGAGCTCCTGCACAAGAAGAGGAAAAATGATAAAGCCAAGTTGATGCGAAAACTTCATGATCTTTCAACTTCAGTAGCTAACTTGGAAAGCTTCGTGCTTAAATTCAGACCTTCCCTTATTGATGATGACAAAAAGGGGGAGGAAGAATCAAATAAAGATGATGATAAGGTTGAGGGGGAGCATACAGAGGAAGTATAAATCGAAGCTCATGATCAGTTTATGGGCACTGTAGATCAGCCTTCCCAACAACAACAACAGGCTCCAACAGTCTAAATTATTACAACTTCACAAGCTCAACAAGAAACTCCACATGAAGAAACATCTCAAGCTGCTCACACCAACCTTCCTCAAGCTGGATTGTCAAAATTTGTTGAAGCTGAGTCAGTTCCAACTTCACAAATAGATAAAGGGAAGAGTAAGGTGTTTAAGATGGTAAAAAGAAAGAAAAGAAGTGCTATGCCTCTAGCAAAGAGAAGAAAGGTCATCATTGCTGAGCCTGAGCCAGAGCAACAAGGTAAGTCTCAACTAGTTGCACATGAATCTAACTCAAGTGATGAAGCTGATGAAGCACAGAAAGCCAGTGACATGCTTGCTGAGCAAATGTTACAAGAGATGGCTAAAGAACTAGGCATGACAGTGGAGGAAATGAAAGAGCAGCAATGACAAGCTGAACTTCAAAGAGAAAAGGCTAAAGCTGAGGCTACCAGAGCTGAAGCTGAAGCTAACTATTCTGGACCTAGAGCTGCCCCAATTCCCTACTCAGATGCTGATTTAAGGCATTGCTATAAAAGAACACATATTAATCACAAGATTGAATCAATTACATTGAGTAGAAAAGGAGAATTGGTGATAATCAACTTTGTACTAGACAAATAACAAGAAATTGGTCTAGATATGAGATGTCTGTACAAGTTGAGGTTCTCAGAGTTGAAAATTGTAGCCACAACTATCAAACGGATGAAAAAGAGTCAAATCAGACAAGAGATAGTTGATATGCTCAAGACTCTCTTTATAAGAATTGATCAATTAGGAGAAATTCCAGCAGATGAGATTGATACCTTCCTTAACAAAAATAAAGCTGCAAGAGTCAGAGCAGCAAGCCAGCGAGCCAAACGAAATATCAGTATACAAGTTCCAGAGGGAGTTGAATTCAAAGAAAATACGTTTATCACTCAGCCTTTTGAAGGATTTCTATACTTGGATGTGGAAGGTAATAAGTTCTTCTTGAGAATAGCAGATCTTCATTTGGCAAATCTGGAGTTGATTCTGTACTTGAGAATTCTATGTGATGACTCAACTCAGAACTCATTATTCAGATACCATCTCAACAAATAGTAAGGTCAAGGAAAACTGAAATGAGAGAGCTGCCAGAAGGTGAAGAGATTATGAATGATGCTATCAAGAAAGCTGCCATCTGGGAACTTAAATGTTATGATATGTGGTTAGAATTGGGAGATCCTGTTGATTAAATAGATTAGTTCTATAAGCACTAAGTGTGCATAAGCTGATCATAATGATCAAGCTACAATGTAAATGATATGTTCATTAATACAAATTCAAGTTTGATATGTTCAACTGTTTATTATTTGATATGTTCAATATTATGTTTGATAGTTCAATATCTAAGTAGCTGTATATCCAAATACTTAGAATACAAGTCTTATAATAGATTTGTAACATAAACATCTTGTAAGTTCAAGATATGGTAAATAAGTACGGATCAGTTCAATACTTATTTCAAGAACTAACTTTGGTTAGTTCCAGAGTAGTTCAACATAATCCTTTAACCCATACCTACTTTGATTCAATATTTTGTCATCATCAAATAGGGGGAGATTGTTAGTCCCATGTTTAGAATAGTTAGATTTGATGAGACAAACTATAGATATGTATAGATGATAGGTTAAGAGTTAGGAATTATATAAGTCTGTTATAGACTGACTAGTCAGCTTAGGCTGAGTAGTCAGCGTATAAACAGATATAGAGTTTTCTATGTAAGTACTAGATAGCTCAGTGACTTCTAAGCTGAGATAGGTTTTAAGAGTGAAGTCTTGAAGACTTGAAGATTTAAGAACTCAAGATTCAAGAACTCAGCTTGACAAGGTCAAGACTGAGTGAGTCAGCTCAGCGTCAGAAGTCAGTTCAAGAAGTTAAGTAAGTTCTAAATTCTGTTATAAACTCTCCATATCTACGACATTTAAATTTGGATATCTGAACCTAATTTAAACTATCTATTAGTTGGATAGAGATCTTAAACGGAATTAGTTAGATTTGTTCTAATAAAGGAGTTTGTTACGGTTTTAAAGAAAAGATAAGTTCTATCTTTAAACCGCGATTTGTTCGTAGATATATCAAGTATAAGTATAAACCTTCTTATGGGTTTAAATATATGAGTACGTGATACACAACGACGACTGCATAAGTTGCAAGACTGCATAAGTTGCAAAACGTACGTGTGTTCGTGATACTTGATACGCGTGTGTTGCGATAACTTTGTGAGTTCAAAGTTCAAGAGAGTTTTCAAGAGTTCTTGTTAATCAGTTTTAACAAGAAGTTCGATCATCAATTAGTTTATGATTCAAGAGTGTTTAAAGAGAGTTGAGTTTATAATCAGTGTAATATCAAATCATCCTGTTGATTTGATTATAGAGTGATAATAGTTATTGTTCTGTTTGATCATTGAATATACATTTGATTATTTGTTTAAAGTGTATTCAACCCACCCCTTCTACACTGTATCGGTTGCTTGTTTACCCTCTTTGAGACAAACAGAACTTGTTTGGAATTATCACAAGTGGACTACTTCTTGTGTATCAAAGGTAAAGTTTCTAACTTTAATCTTAATAATATGTTTATGGTTAAATCTTGATGATCACAAAGATCCTAACTCTCTCAGGTTTATAGGGTAAGTGTTTATTCCAGATTCTGGTTTAGGAATAAATCAGCTTTTTCTTGATCCAATTCGTATAATGATCTGGATCAAGTAAAACCCAACAACTATTTCCTTCTAGTTCCTAACATGATTTTCTAAACACGTCTGAATTCGAATGCATTTACACATCGAATAGCATTACCATTCAAAACCTCAGTCATCCATAACCCTCCTGTTTGAGATGATGGCATACATGGTTCATTATACATATACATATAAAAATATGTGGAAGCTAGATTACTTGTATAACTTGAGATAAGATAATGTTGGGCAATAAGGAATTCCTTTCTTTATCCATTATTCATATTAACCATATCCACCTATTTAAAGTCACAAACACATGCGTAAGAGGACATAACATTTAAAAATAAAAGAATATATTGTAAACCAAGCATGAATGATATTACTAAGTCACCAATGTATAAAAAAAAGTTGAAATGCGACAAATATCCAAAAAAGGAAGAAAGGATCTAATAAAATAAGGGTTTAGTTTACCAAAATATATCACGTTTTGCTATTGTATGTATCAGACATAACATATTTCTATTGTATGTATCAAACTTTTATTTTCTCGTTATTGTGTGTATCAAACTTTTTATTGTGTGTACTAAAGTTGTACGTTTTTTCATTTTATGTAACCAAAATACATACAATAGTAACATATTAAAAGTTTGATGCACATAATAGAAACTTTTAAAGTTTGATACACACAATAACAATACATGACAACTTAAATATATTTAAGTGAACTAAGCCCATAAAGCAAAATCAAAATGCTCATAGTGACTTACCAAATACATAAATAGAATACTTAGTTCCCGGAACTTTGTTTATGAATAAGCCAAGCAAACTTAGTATCATTATCTCGCTGACTGAAGAACACTTCTATTTTTATGTGATCTCAAATAAGTCCTTGTAAACGTCCACAACTTGTCGTCATTTGTCATTGGCCCATTATTTACAAAGCGGGTAAGCACATCGTGAAGGGAATCCATGTAGTTCAACACCCGTGAAGCAACGGAAGCAAACAAGTACAAAAACGGGTTTTTGGATATCAAAACCGACATGCATGTACTCCCCACATGGGGTTCGGGACTACAAAGAATATAGTAATTGAAATCAAAAGCAAAGGAGGAGAAATTTACCATGTTACGTGGCTGGAATGAAGTATCTACGAGTAGGATGAAGAAAACCCAAAACCGAGCTCCTCTATCGTAAGTCCACACCAAGTTTGTTCAATCCCTTTGTGCTAGCATGCCAACCTTGTGATCTTCACTCTTGAAATCATAATTCTAGAACAACACCAAAATAGTCTCACTTTGAACCTCACACTCAAGAATCTCAATATCTTAGTGAGTATGTATGTATCTTTATGAGAGAATCAAAGGAGAGAGTTTATCTATTTTTGTTCCACCCTTTCCCAGCCTCTAGAAGTCCCCATATAACCTCAGGGCCAGCCTCAAAAGAGTGTCCATGCATTGGACAATCAAATGGTATAATAAAAGCAAAGTGACATTTTAGCTTCCCTTCATGGCCGTGAGGGGTCGTGAAGCACTAGGCCTTCACGAAGTAAGCTTCATGGTCATGAAGCACTTGGCCTTCATAGTCCATGAAGGAAAATCCTTCATGGTCATGAAGCACCTTTTCATAGCAAAATCACTAGTTTGCTCCTCTACTTTTAAGTGTGCTGTCGGGATCAATCCTTGGCGTGTGACCCAATAGGCCCGTGCTTTATCGGTAGTGATACACGCATGCGTGTGATAGTGGGCAGACACTAACAGACTCCCACTTGTACATGGCATACCGCATCTAAAGTATCATAGACAAGGAGCGTCCCTAGCAAGGCATCCTTACTCCCAAGTCAGCACAGGTTATGTCATCCTCGATAAATCCTGTTAGCCATGGAACACTAAAAGGCCCTATAGATAAGTGATCATAAACATCCTTTTGTTCACGATATCCGTGTGAACACAAGACATGGATAAATGTCAATCTCCAGATCATTCACGATTATATTTTTTGATTCTAGATTGGTGGTGACCAAAATAACAAGTTGCAACTCATCTATCATCATTGCAACTTGAGCACAGACATGCATATTTGGTGTAAGCTCCCAATTATCGAGAAGCCATGGAAATCTCTCTAAACAGAGGAACAAATCCTTTTGACTACATAGTCCCGCTACATGCTTCATACTTTATTTGAAAATTACTCCCTTTATAGAAGCCAGTTACGAACCACATTTGAAAGCAATCAAAATAAAGTAGACTTGTGTTTTGAATACACATGTATCTCTGGTCTAAGGATGAAATGATATTATCATGCTGAGTCACTTGTGACCATAATCCATGAAGTGAACTCAGGTGTGGGTCTTCCAGTCTCTTGAAACTCATTTCAAGCACAGGTTAGTTTTACGTCTCATGCATTCAGTTCTGGATTAATGCATGACCAAACCCTAACCTCAGTCTTTGATCAAACTTCCTTCCCATGTAGAATGAATGACTATGAAGATCTAGAATGCATAAGCACTTAGGGAAGTGGTTTAAACATGCTAAGATGGAACATAGTAAAGACTAATGAAACTAACGACATCTTGCGCCTACTATATATCGAGAACTATTAAAAGTAACAGTTCTGGGTGCAGTTTCTAAAGATAACATAAATTTATCAACTAGTAAAATAATATTCAAGCCAAGTCACTTGTGTAGGGAATGAAAGCTGACCTAGTAATCACTAGTATATGACAATGGCTTAATAAGTAAATTTGCAATGCAACATCCACTTATATTCTTGTTATGTTCATAATTCTCTTTTGACTAAACCACTTTTCAAAGTGATCATATATTGAAGTGCTAAAGTAATCACACCCTCATTGTCACAGAAGCTTACAATAAGGTCAACGACAATTAAGAACATATTCTAACCAATAACCTACACCACAAAATAGGATCATAAACTTCGATCAAGATCGACAGTTATCCTTTTAGAGATCTTCATTAGAGTAAAACTTTACTCCAAGCCTATTCTTATCGTCAAAGATCAAGAACATTTCTAAGTATTTCTTGAACTTCAAAATTTCCAATTTTGTATCTACTAAGGTCTTCATTGAGCAATAATTCCTGAATTAGGTTTATAGACTACCTAATACCGAGACATTATCCTCAATAGACACATACTTGCAGTAATATAACAAAGCTCCCACTAGCCCTGACATATGTAAAAGTCTCATTGTTGGGGAGATAATCACTTCACCCTAATAATTAACTCTGCCTATCCTCAAACATAGAATTTGATGATAACCAAACCCGACATTCAGTATGACTTAGAAAGAATTCAAACATGTGTTGTTTGAATCAGATTATGGAAAATATGCTAAGTATGGAACCATCAGCTGAGTATCAAATCCTACTCAAAGTATCAGCCAAGGACATCAGCTAAGGAGAATCAGATGAAAAAAACAAGTGAAGAAGACCATCAGCTAAGAAAATTGAACTATCAGCTGAGTGAAGAAATTTGATCAACTGAGAGCCTACACCATCAGCTGAGCAAGGACTTTACTCAGCTACACCATCAGCTGAGTGAACAATGGATAAGCTGAGGCCCAGAACATCAGCTAAGTAAGTCTTTTCTAACACAAGTCATTTCTCTACATAAACTGATATATTTAAATGATCAGCTGAGCATTCTTGATCAACTGATCATATCAATACATGTGCTTATATCCTCCTAAGATAACTATTGATCAACTGAGCATCCATATGATCAGCTAAGCAATATGTATCAACTGAGTCCTAGCAAAAATTGATCAACTGATATATCTTGTCAACTGAGTAGTGAAAGTTAAGTTCCTAATACTTTCTGTTAGCTGAGTCGAGCAAAATGTCAAATCCGCTCTACCTTTCAGATTGTAAAAGTCATATGTAAAAGGTAGAACATGTGTTGTTCTATTATGCCTTAGATCTCTGTTTGTAAAAGTAAAAAGCACTTTTAGGATCAAGTATGAGACAAAAAGGTTTGATATTATTCTCTGTAAAAGGAGAAAGATACCTCAAACAGACAAAGATCTCGAAGATTTGTTTCAATAACTAAGTATGGCTGGCAATCCCATACTTGGTAAAGTCAAATCAAACAGAAGCATGGCTGTTGTTTAAAGTACAAGCATGGAAAGGGAAAGAATGTTCTACACTACAGAAGATATGGGTTTTAATATTTTATATTGTGAGTAGGTTGCATTTTTTCAGAAAAGTACAATTACTTTTATCAAACAGTTGATTAAAGTAACCTTACTTTTCACCCACTACCTTTACAATTAAAATATTATATTTTCACATACTCCTTGTCTCCTTCCTTCATGCAACCGGATACGCCAAGACTTCTATAAATATACATGCATGGTGGACATGCAAAACACCCCTGTGTGAAGCTTCTACACAACACAAAACAATCTCATTAGTTGAGATAAATTCGTAGAGTTTAAGCATTGTGTAGAACCAAACTTATTCATGTGTTGAACACTCTTTATACATCAGTTGTTTTAGAGTTAGCTTGTCTATGTGTTAGACAAATAGATTGCCACCTTTTATTGTACTTAGAATTTCCGCTTCTAGTACATGTAATTCTTGATTCATAATCAATAAGAATTATATAAAAGTATATTGGTGTATCTTTAAATTTTAAAAAGGTAAAGTTTGTATTCAACCCCCCCTTCTACAAACATTTGTTGTTGTGTACTCAATCTAGGACTAACAACTGGTATAAGAGCAGGTTAGATAATCAATATCTAGATCTGTTTTGCTTACTCTACAATTGCTTCTACCCCTCTTAAAATGGCCTCATCCTCTAACAACATTAACATCTCAAAGACTGGGTCCTTAACAAGATGTCCCATGTTTGATGTAGAAAATTTATCCATGTGGAAAGGTAGAGCACATCTTTTCTTATCCACCCTTGATATCCAAATTCTTGAAATAGTTACTGAGGGTCCTTATGTTCCAACATCTGTGTTATCCATTCCATCAGAACCTGAAGGTCAAACCTCCACAACAGAAAGAATCATTACCAAACCCATGCATCTGTGGACAGATGAAGATAAGAGGCTGGTTAGCCTAGATGTTAAGGCTAGATCAGCTCTTGTCTCTGCACTACCCAATGAGATCCATCATCAAGTGCTTAACTATTCTTCTGCTAAAGAGATGTTAGATACACTCACAGTTTCATATGAAAGGAATGAGGAGGTAAAGGAGAACAAGAAGCTCCTCCTCAACAGAGAGTATGAATTCTTCTTTGCTCAGAAAGGTGAGAGTCTTACATAGACATACACTAGGTTCAACTGCCTAGTAAATGATTTAAAGAGGGTAGACATATCCAAGAGCAACTTTGTCTTGGTGAACATGTTTCTAGACTCCCTCCCTGAAACATGGGGTCACTTTGTCACTGTACTAAGGCATAGTGAAATGATTAAGGGAATGTCTCTGGTTGCTCTCTATGGTAACTTACTTAACCATGAGCAATCAGTCAAGCAAAGAAAGTTGTCATCCAAGGAGATGAAAGAGGTTGTGAAAGCTGCACCAACTGCCCTTGTATCAAGAGATACAAAGATGAGAAGCTTTGCAGCTATTAATTCTAGTTCTGATGAAGAAGGAGATGAAGAGGAGAGTGCTGGAGAAAGTGATGAGGAGAATGGCTGTGAGGAGAATAGTTTCGAGGAGATAGTTGAAGGAGTAGCCATGCTGGTTAAGAAGTTCAAACCTTTCAAGAAGGGAAAGGGTGTAAAGAGGTTCAACAAGAGGCCATTAAAATTTGTCAAGTCCAAATCTACTTTTGATGCCTCCACAGCAGTCAGCAGAGTGTTACAAATGTGGCAAGATTGGCCACATCTCCAGTGACTGTAAGTCCAAAAATAACACTGGTTCTTCATCTGTGCCAAAGCAGGAGGGCAAAATTGATTATGAAGCCAAGTATAAGAAACTCCTTGCTGCTGTCCTTGACAAGAAAAAGAAGAAGAAAGACCAGAGCTAAGTTCTTGTAGCTGAAGAAGAAGATTGGGCAGAAGAAGATCTTTCTTCAGATGAAGATGAGGTGATATCTACTCAGTTCTGCATGATGGCCAACAACAATGATGGTAGTTCATTTGATGAAGATATGAAGAAGGCTGCAAAAGCTTGTTCAACTTCCAACTGGGATCCTTCTTCAATGTATTAGGTTGGAAAGTTTATTAACTATGATGATAATGAAAACAATGCTATGTTTGATTACTTGTGTATTGATTTCCAGTCTGCTACTCAAAGAGAGAAGAAGCTAAAACTAGAAGTAGAATCACTCAAAGAAAAATTAATTCTTAAAGATGAGGAACTTAAGCAGATAACAACTTTAAATGATGAGCTAGCAAATCAAAAGATACTTGATGAGATCTTAGTAAAAGAAACTAGTGAAGCAACAAAAAAGTTCAATGACCTCCAAAAAGTAGTAAAGTCTTGGTGTGTATCTGCAGAAAAGACCACTCAGTGTGTCAAGGAGCAGATACCCAAACAAGTTCAAGCTATTATTGGTGAAAATTACTCTAAGGCTGCTAACTATGTTGATTCTAATGAGAACCTTAATATCTTAGACAATGCTGACATTTTGCCACAAACCTTTCACTAGACTGTTAAAGGCAAAAGTGTGTTCACAAATAAACTTGTTAGAAGCAAAAGTACACATCTAAAAGAATCAATTATTCCTTCAGTTGAATCATCCTCTAGTAAGATTTCAGAATGTAAAAATACTAAGAACATAAAGTCAAAGGATGTGAGTAAAGGAAAGGAATCATTAGTTGAGACCACAGAGACATTATGTTATCAAATCTTGAAAACAGATGACTTAAATCTTAGTATTTCACAAACTGAAGAATCATTAGATAATACTACTTTATCAACCGATATGTTAGTAGATGATAAATGCTTAGTTGATGGCTTGTCAGCTGATCATAGCTCATCTTCTAAACAATCAGTTGATCCAGAAGTAATCAATTCTCTTTCAATAGAAGAAACTATGAATAACAAGAATGATGTTCACATTGTTCCCATTTCTGCCACTCCAAAGATTGGTCAAAAATTTTCTAAATCTAAAGATCAATCCAAGGTGCCTGTAAATAAAGACCTAAGAAATTTACATGATAAGCTTCATAATCTGAATGGTCAAGTTAGTCAAATGATAACTGATAATTGTCAGAGGACTAATAAGAAAACTCACAGGCATTCAAATAATGTTGTTCAATGCTCCAAGGACACAAAATCACAAAAATGTTATAGATGTGGAAGTAAAGAGTATAAGGCGTTTGAATGTTCTTTAGAAGGCAATTCAAGACAGCGGACTTGTAATGATAACATAATCATTCCTTTCATACATAAGAAACCTGAAATGAAGTGGAAAGCTAGGTGCATTCCACATGGATCCACTAAGTAGTGGATTTCTACTTGTGTCACTAACTCTTTTTTCATTTAATCTGTGCAGA
This sequence comes from Dittrichia graveolens, assembly GCA_038502395.1. Taxonomy (NCBI): domain Eukaryota; kingdom Viridiplantae; phylum Streptophyta; class Magnoliopsida; order Asterales; family Asteraceae; genus Dittrichia; species Dittrichia graveolens. Next base: position 19,565,979 of record JARJIL010000009.1, read on the forward strand.
GTGTTGGTTCATGGTTCCTTGACAGTGGATGTTCAAGAACTATGACAGGTAACAAGGCTTTGCTTAGTAACTATAAGAAAGAGAAAGGTCCAAGGGTGACTTTTGGTGACAACAGTCATGGGCAAACAAAAGGCTGTGGTGAACTTCATAATGGGAACCTTAAACTGTCCAAAGTATCATATGTGAAAGGGCTGAAATACAATCTCATAAGCATAAGTCAATTGTGTGATGGAGATAATGAAGTCCACTTCACAAAGACAGGAGGCTTCATAATAAATAAGGAAGGTAATACAGTGTTAAGTGCCAAGAGAACCAAGGATGTGTATACTCTTGACATGTCCTCTGGCGACTCTTCAAAGGAAACATGTTTGTACTTCAATAATAATGAGGATACAAATTGGCTGTGGCACAAGAGACTTTCCCACCTTAATTTCAAAAATATCAACAAGTTGTGCAAAGGTGAACTAGTGTAAGGACTACCTTCTCTGACTTATCTTAAGCCTAAACCTTGCACTGCTTGTGAGAAGGGAAAGCAGCATAAGACATCATTTTCATCCAAGCAGGCCTTCTCTATGACATAACCTTTCTATATGTTGCACATGGATCTCTTTGGTCCTGTTGCAACTGCTAGTATTGGTGGAAGTAAGTATGCTCTTGTATTAGTTGATGAATTCTCAAGATACACTTAGGGGTTCTTTCTTAAAGAAAAGAGTGAGGATGCTGAAGAAATTATATGCTTTATCAAGAAGATGGAAGTATTGAATGGCAATCTGGTGAGGAGTCTTGGAAGTGATCATGGAACTGAATTTAGAAATCAAACTCTAGAATATTTCTGTGATGAGAAAGGGATATCTCAAAACTTCACTACTCCAAGAACCCCACAACAGAATGGTGTAGCTGAAAGAAGAAATAGAACATTGATTGAAGCTGCCAGAACCATGTTGTGTAAAAGTGGGTTACCTTTTAATTTCTGGGCTGAGGCTGTAAGCTGTGCATGTTTCACACAGAACAGATCCCTTATTATCAAGAGGCACAACAAAAATCCATATGAAGTGCTCAAGGGAAGGAAGCCAAGCATCGGTTTTCTGCACATTTTTAGATGTCAATGTTTCATCCTCAATCAAAAGGATCAATTGCAGAAATGTGCTCCAAAAGCTAATGAAGGAGTGTTTGTAGGTTACTCAGTGATTTCCAAAGCATACAAAGTATACCATTTCAGAACCAAAGTCATAGAAGAATCCATCAATGTAAGTTTTAATGAAAATGACTTTGTTGCTTCTTGTTCCTCTAATCATGTTTCAGGTGAAGAATTTAATGATCTCATGCAAATTGAAGAAGCCACTCCAGAGCAAGTTGATCCTTCTCCACCAACTGCTCATGATGTAGATGAACCTGTTCCTATCCAAATCCTTAACCATTTGCAACCATCCTCATCCAATCCTATACCTCTACTGAATCATGTGGAAAATGACTCAACATCATTGGATTCTAATTCCATATCACACATTCCCTCTTCAGTAGAGATACCCACAGATTGTGACAATGAAGTTATATCAGACACTCAAAATGAACTCATATCTACTACTGATAGTCAACATATAACTACCTCTTCCCAAATCCAAATGAATCCCAATTGCCAAGAAATCCAAAAAGCCTTCAAAGACTACAAGTATCATACTCATGATCTGGTGATAAGCAATATAGATGATCCAGTTAGAACAAGATCAAAAGCTTGCAACATCTGTTTGTACTCTGGATTTGTCTCAATGGATGAACCAAATAAGGTTGATGAAGCTCTCAATGATCCCCACTGGGTGACTGCCATGCAAGAAGAACTGGCAGAATTCAAAAGAAATAATGTATAGACTTTGGTACCTAAACCAAAGGATAAAACCATCATTGGAACAAAGTGGGTGTTTAGAAACAAGCTAAATGAAAATGGGCAAATCATCAGAAACAAAGCAAGGCTAGTGGCACAGGGGTATTGCCAAGAAGAAGATATTGATTTTGATGAAACTTTTGCCCCTGTTGCAAGATTGGAAGCTGTTAGACTTTTCCTAGCCCATGCTGCCTTCAAGAACTTCAAAGTATTACAAATGGATGTGAAGAGTGCATTTCTGAATGGAGATATGAAAGAAGAGGTGTATGTAAAACAACCTCCTGGTTTTGAGGAGTCAAGCTTACCTGATTATGTATTCTTTCTAAACATAGCTTTATATGGTCTTAAGCAAGCTCTAAGAGCCTAGTATGATACCCTCTCTTCTTTTCTCATTAACAAAGGTTTCTCAAGAGGATGCATTGATAGCACTTTGTTTATAAGGAAGTACAAAGGTGATGTGATACTTGTGCAGATATATGTAGATGACATAATATTTGGGTCACTAATTTGGAACTATGCAAAAAGTTTTCTAAACTCATGTCTGATAACTATCAGATGAGCATGATGGGTGAATTAAACTATTTTCTTGGTTTGCAGATTAAACTAGAGGTTGATGGTATCTTCATTCATTAAACAAAATATGTCAAAGATTTACTTAAAAAGTTTGATTTTGAAAATTGTTCCTCAATGAAAACACCTATGTCTACTTCTATAAAGTTAGGAAAGGACACTGATGGCAAATCAGTGAATATTACTGCTTATAGAGGAATGATTGGGTCACTTTTATACCTCACTGCAAGTAGACCAGATATAATGTTTTCAACATGTCTCTGTGCAAGATATCAAGCAGATCCAAAGAAATCACATCTTACTGCTGTTAAGAGAATATTCAGATATCTCAAAGGAACTCCTAATCTTGGTCTTTGGTACCCCAAAGACACAGATTTTGAGTTAGTTGGATATTCTGATTCTGATTTTGCAGGATGTACATTAGACAGGAAAAGTACTTCAGGTGGTTGTCAACTTCTCGGAGGAGGATTGATAAGTTGGTCTAGTAAGAAACAGAATTCAGTATCAACATCCAATGCAGAGGCAGAATACATTGTTGCAGGAAGCTGTTGTGCTCAAATTTTATGGTTACAAAATCAACTACTTGACTATGATATGAAGTTTGCAGACACCCCAATTCTGTGTGACAATACAAGTGCCATTTTCATCTCAAATAATCCAGTCATGTATTCAAAGACAAAGCATATTGAAATCAGACATCATTTTCTCAGAGATAATGTGCAAAAGAAAAAGGTAACTTTGCACTACATCAACAATGATTTGCAACTTGCAGACTTGTTTACAAAACCATTAATGAAGCAAGGTTCAATTTCCTAATATCCAAACTAGGTATGCTTAATTTCTAGATTAGAATAATGGAAATTTTGTTTATGATTAATTGATAAGTGTTGTACATCATGTGTTACTTATCTAAGCATCTCTAAGTCTTACTGAGTCTGTGTAAACTAAGTAACTTTGCTCAGTTGATGTCTATCAGCTGATCAAATTTACTCAGCTGATCATCCTCAAATAAGAAGGAAATGCTCAGCTAAATACTTCTCTCAGCTGATACAGCCAAAATTTTCACTATCAGATGATAGTCTTTCATTGACTGATGTCTTTCAACTGATACATTTCATTGCTCAGCTGATGGTTCAACTGTAACATCCTCAAAACGGGCTTAAACATGTGCGATCGTGATACGTCAATTATTTAATTGAATTAAATAAAATATATATTTTAGAAAATGATATAAAATATGAAAATAATAGATAAATGGGTTATTAATAATGTTAATAAAAATAGATAAAGGTTATAAAATATCGAACGGTTTCAAACGAGGATTCCAAAAATATCCTCATTAGTTGAAACGGTTAAACGGGAGATGAGTTGTAAGTTGAAAAGGGGAACAAAATACCCACTTGTGGATAATAATACCCACAAGTCGTCCAGCCCTTTTTGAATACACAAACACATACATTCTCACGTACATACACACACACCTCAAACAAACTCTCTGTTCTTGCAAGAAATTGAAGAAGAAGACTTAAGTGAATCATTCAAGCTTTGATTTCTACTACAAATTGAGGATTGATTCTGCCCTAGATCATCACTTTCTTCCTTGTAAGCTTCATCTTCCATGTCTCCATCTCATGTTCTTCATATTCTTGAAATTGGGTTTTTGAAAGAAAACTTATAAAGCTTTGTTCCAGCAGCTAAATAAGGATCAAAATAGTTCTACAAGTTGTTTCTAATCATCCTTTAGTCATTGTAAGTTCCAATTCATCCTTGTTCTTGGTTTTGCTCTTTCAAGACTTGAAATTTTAGGTTTCAAGTGGGTTCTTTGATTTAGCAATCAAGAACTGAAATTTATGATTGAAATAGGTTCTAATATCATTTATAAGTGTATAGGAATCAATTCCATGAATTAAAGTAGTGTTCTTGATGAGTTTTGAATTTTGGCTCAAATGGGTCAAAATTGGTCAAATACGGGTCAAACTGATTTTGACCTTCAAGAACTGAAATTTAGTGTTATAAATGATCCTATAACTTGTTAGGATTGATTAGAACTCAATTGGTGCATTAGAAGTGGTGTTTTTGCACAAATACAATATTTAGCCTAAATGGGTCAAAATGGCCTAAATCTGTTTTTACACATCAAGAACTGATTTTTAAGGTTCTAATAGGTTCATATGACTTGTATGAATTGATTAGAACATTGGTTTTGAATTGGAATGGTTGTTTTGCGTGAATTGGCTAAAATAGTGAAAAATAGGCCTTAAATAGGCAAGAAATTGGAAAATGATACCAAACAATGAGTTTAAAGGTTTTGGTCAGTTGCAACACCTTCAATACATCATATTAGGTGTATATGGTGTGTTGCAAGTGTTGGAATTGGTCTACATCAAGCTTTGGCCATTATGCGCACGTCATTGTCCATTTAAATGGGATTTTCGTATGAATTAATTGGATAGGATTTTTTGATGTTAGAAAGCTTCCACAAGTGTAAAATGGTCCTATGAAACACTAGAATTTTACTAAAATTGATTTGGAGTTGAAATGAGCCAAAATGGGGTTGCTGTACACAAAACAGGGTGTTGCAGCCACTACAGGCTGGTCGCGGCGCGACCCAGAAGGGTGTCGCGGCGCGACACCCCTGCACACAGCTTTCTTTGCTGTTTTGTGCTATGTGTTCGTGTGTTGTTGCTTGGACTGCTATAGTTAGTTAATAAATGGCTTAAAAACACCATTATGGTATTGTTTCAAGTATCCTAAACGTTCCTCGCGTGTTCAAATGATTGATTCGTAAGTCTTGGTATTATAGGTTGAATTGACAATCCGTGAGCGCCAAAGCAAGGTCTTTGCTTATTCTAGCCTAACAGGTGAGTGCCTGATAACATAACGATTAATATATCTATAACATATATTACCAATGAATTGAATTGAATAACCGGACTTGTAAGCAATTGATTAAGCGTTTGAATATGTTGTTGAAAGGTTGTATACCTTGTAGTATGTATGATAAATGATTATCAGGATATTATACGCACTTGATTAAGTGTAGTTTGTAAAGCATGACGATGCTAGACTTAACATGTTGACACAGTATGATACGCACTTGTTTAAGTGTAGATTGTATAGCATGATGATGCTAGGCTTAACTTATTGATATACATAATAGTATGCACTTGATTAGGTGTATGTTATGATGATAGATATATATACATTATTGCGTTCGCGCAATGAGGTAAAGAATGAATGGCATGATGATGCTAGATATTTGATTGGTATAAATAATATGCATCTGTTTAGGTGTATGTTATATGGACATGATTTTGATTGATTGATGATTCGGTTGAATCAGATTATGTGTTTGTGATTGGGCAAGGTTTGCCCGGACAAAGCTGTCCTACCTGTTGGGTAAGGTTTGCCCGGACAAAGCTGTCCTACCTGTTGGGCAAGGTTTGCCCGGACAAAGCTGTCCTACCTATTGGGCCATGTTTGCCCCGGACAAAGTTGTCCTTTTCGGGTATTGTTGCGGCTGTACAACAGAGGAATCGGTTGATTCCAAAACGCAACGGTGGACGCTTAACAGCTCCCCCACCGGAGCGGTTGATGTGTCTGGTACCCCAGTTTGGTGCATTGAGCCGGGTTCGCTACCTTGCGAGATATGCTACCTCCTGACTATGCCAGCTCATCGCGAGATGCTAGGATAGAATTATTTGGGCATGATTGATGATATGTGATATGTTTATATTGATTGCATGCTATCGTGTACTCACTAGCTATTATAGCTAACAGATACTACTCTCCACATGTGCAGGTGTTCCTTAGGCTGTGAGCTCGGGTGCCTGAGGGTAGTTGCATGTTTTTAGGAGGAACACTGGATTTTGTTTAACTCTGTTATAATATGTTTAAGTTTGTTTAAAGATAATGGTCGGCCAGTTATGTGTCCGTAACACCAAATGTCGTATGTGGCAACGTTTTGACTGTTTATACAGTTTGCCACGTGTTTTTAATTCCGCTGCATTTTTAAATTATAAGACAGGTTTAAATATTCTATTTACAGTCAAACCCACACGGTTTGAAAACTTAAATAGTATTTTAAAAAGAAAAATTTGGTTCTCAAAAGCATGGTGTTACATCAACACTTAGTCAATTTTTATCTTTTGTGCTCAGTTAATGCCTTTTTTATTCTAGTTATTTACTCCGTCTGTCAGATTTCATTTTATTGCTCAGTAATATGTTTTCCAATAGAATTTTTGTTAGTATCTAACGATATTTGTTAACTATACTTCATAAATACCCCACCTTCTCTCTCATTCACCTTTATCTGTTCAAACTCTCAAAATTCTTCCTCTCTCTCTAAAAAGCCTTACCCTAACTTTCTCTCTTGATACTTCTCCATTCACTGCACCCTAGCCGAAGGATTGTACAATCTTCAAATCACCGCTGAAACCATCCGAGAAGCTGTTGGCATTCCCAACTTTGCACCCTTAACTACTTTCCCATCCAAAGTAGAAGCTCAAATGGTTCTTCAAGCAATAGGTTACAATGAACCTGTTGTGCATGGACAAATCAAAGTCTATACTCTATCGCACCCATGGAAGTACCTAGCCAACGTGGTTATTAGGTGCTTTGGTCCCAAATCCGGAAGTCATCATCTCATCAATCAAATAGAGCTTTTGGTGCTCTATGCCCTAGTTTTTGGAATTAATATTGACTTTGCTCAGGTTATATTTTCTGATCTTATAGATAAAATCACATAGAGCACCAACAAAAAGTCATCAAGGTCTCAGGTACCCTACATGTGAGCCTAACTGAACATCAAGATAGTATTCCTGTCACTACCATGGGTGAAAAGGTATTCCCCTTTATAAAGGCAAATAGAGGTTCTCCAATCACTGCACAAATGCAAGAGTTAATAGATGTTGCTGCTGAGGCAAATGATCAAAATGATGATGAAATTGAGGATGAAAGTAATGATGGTGATGATGCTGAGGAAAGTCATAATGGCAATAATGATGATGATAATGCTGGTGATGGTGATGCTGGTGACGCTAGTAACTTTGGTGAATCTGAATTCACTCCCTTAAGTCCAATGATCATGAGTCATCTTGGTGATGCTGTTGCTCAACCTGAACCTGAAATTTCAGATGTACTTCTTGATCTTATTGATAGAAGCAGGAATCTTGCAACCCAAGGTATGGATAGTTCTGAATCAACCTCTAAGGATATTTAAATGGTAGTCCCAACCTTTGATAGCCAATCCTCATCCCCAGTCCATACACATATTCAACAACCAAGCTCTAGTGAACCTCTACTGGTCACTAGTGCTACCCCCATTCATAGCCCCCTATATACAAGGTCAACAGAGGTTGCTCGTTTTGAGCCCTTTGAGGTAGTGACATCCACACCTCTGACCTCAACTCCAATTACCCTTCCTCATTTTGAGGGGGAGCAATTGGATGTTTCTAACCCTGAGCCAGTGGATGTATCCTCATAACAGGATACATCTGTAAAAATGGGAGTCCCTTAAAACCAACCAACCATCTCATACACCTGTTGAAACTCAACCTAACCTCACTCCTATCTTAACCAAAATTGATCAATTCTCTACCCTTCTTCCATCTCAACAACCTACCCCAAGCCTACCTCAATCCACACTAGACTCACTAAACCAAACAATCTCTAACCTTCTCACCCAACTCCACCTCATCAAACCCATAAACCCAAATATTTCTGTAGCCATTCCACCAGAAATTCTTCCTGTCCGTCTTTTCTAAAAGACATAATTGATGATTTGGAAGCCCTCACTGAACAAACCAGAATGAGTCATCTCTCATTATGAAAGGCTCTCCGAGATCTCAAGGATGATCTCACCCTTAAACTCTCCAAGATTTCAACCCAAACCCCTACCCCTACCCAAGCCTCTACCCCATTCCCTAAACCAACCACAGGTGACTCCCCTCCTCCTCTTGACGATGCCAAAACGGGGGAGAATTTTTCAAGTTCAACAAAGGAGGATGATCCTGACACAGAGGACATTGATGCTACCTACACTGAATCTGCTAAAAACATCCTACAGCAGGAAGCATCCAAAGCAACAGCATCTGTTGAGGGGGAGAAAAAGTTCCCTAAAAGACTAAAACGCATGGCAAATAGGCCTAAGTCCAAAAAGAAAGTTGCTGAGGACTGCTCTCCACCTATCAATGTTGTGTTTGATTCTGATGATGAGGATGATACTCCACTATCTGACATCCTTTAAAGAAGAAGACAAAGCCGTAAACCATCTGCTCCACCAGTCCAATCAACTCCATCAGTCCAAAATCCTTCAACCTCTGCTCCCTAAGATAAAGGAAAAAGAAAAATGACAAATGAGCAAGTTGAAGAGGAAGAGCAAAGGAAAAAGGAGCTTGAACTCAAAGAGCAAGAGGAAAGGGAAAACATCCAAATGGCTCAAGCCTTGGGTGTTCCAGTGGAGGAAATCTACCAAGCCAAGGAGCTAGCTTATGCACAAGAGCAAGAAAAACAACAAGTTCTAGCTGCTGCTCAAACAAAATTGGCAAGGGAGAAGTCTCAAGCTGAGATGCTCAAAGCAAGATCCCATGCGGATGCAATCAAAACCCTGTTCAGTCTTGACCTATCTGCTCCTTACAATCTAAGTCAACAGAGGATACAAAGCTTCAGAGAAAAAATAAATATTTTGAGAAACAGAACCGAGCCAACTCCTATCACAAGAGCCACTGTCCATAAAGGTGATGGTGAACCCTACCTCAAAGCTATAAGGCAAAACAACTTCAATAGATGTGAAGTTGTATCATATGAGAGGTGTCACATCTACGGATTCATAGAATTGGTTGAGATCCTGTACCTTCTCTACAAATCCAAAAGAAAGCTCAAAGTGCAATTTATTCAAAAGATTCAGAATTGGATAGCTCTTGCTGTGCCATAAAAGGCCGTTACTCTAGATGATTACTATAGGCATGTGCACACAGTTGATAATCTATACAAGAAAGGCTCCAAGCCATTTAAACCTTTTGAGCTAAGAGCGGTACTGCCCCAACATGAATATCTGTATGATTTTGAGGGTCTTAACACAACCTTGCCACTCAACATTACTCCTGAGCTTTTCAAATTTATATCTATGCCTATTGAGGGTATATTCTTTCTTGAAAGAGGAGGAACTTGGAGGTTCTTTAGGCAGTCTGAGATCCCCAAGGCAAGCAAGAGTTTTCTCTTCGGGCTAAGAGTATCTACAAGAGGCAGAACCGGAAAGGACCAATTTGAGGCCCTTGTACAAGCACAATGTCAAGTTCTAGCCGAAGCAGATCCTCGAGCTGAAGCTTTTGAAGTAAAAGAAGAGCAATGGTGGGATGATTGATGACTAACCTACTCTCTGAAGTCTTAGTGATCTCTTGTTGATTATATTTTTCTTGTAAATTTTTTCATATACTAGTATAGCTAAGTATTTAATCTTCTAGAAATACTTCTATGCATTTCTTTATTCTGTTATTTAAGTTATGTTTATGTAAATCAGAAAATCAAAAATATATATAAATGGAAAAATGAAAAGATACCACAAAAATAGAACAAAATGGTACAACAAAGAAAAAGATACCACAAAAACAGAACAAAATGGTACAACAAAGAAAAAGATTCCACAAAAACAGAACAAAATGGAACACTATAAAAGAAACCAAAAACAGAACAAGGTTCAAAATAAAAAGAGCTACCAAAAACAGATAGCTAGGTAGCCAAATGCACTTAAAAGTTTAAATATTTTGTATTCGAAGTCAAACTGATTTTTCAAAAAGAAAAAGGTTTTGTTATCATCAAATAGGGGGAGATTGTTGGGGAGATAATCACTTCACCCTAATAATTAACTCTGCCTATCCTAAAACATAGAATTTGATGATAACCAAACCCTACATTCAATATGACTTAGAAAGAATTCAAACATGTGTTGTTTGAATCAGATTATGGAAAATATGCTAAGTATGGAACCATCAGCTGAGTATCAGATCCTACTCAAAGTATCAGCCAAGGGATATCAGCTAAGGAGCATTAGATGAAGAAAACAAGTGAAGAAGACCATCAGCTAAGGAAAGTGAACTATCAGCTGAGTGAAGACATTCGATTAGCTAAGTGCCTACACCATCAGCTGAGCAAGGACTTTACTCAACTACACCATCAGCTGAGTGAACAATGGATAAGCTGAGGCCCAGAGCATCAACTAAGTAAGTCTTTTCTAACACAAGTCATTTCTCTACATAAACTGTTGTATTTAAATTATCAGCTGAGCATTCTTATCAACTAATCATATCAATACATGAGCTTATATCCTCCTAAGATAACTATTGATCAACTGAGCATCCATATGATCATCTGAGCAATATGTATCAACTGAGTCCTAGCAAAAATTGATCAATTGATATATCTTGTCAACTGAGTAGTGAAAGTTAAAGTTCCTAATACTTTATGTTAGCTGAGTCAAGGAAAATGTCAAATCTGCTCTACCTTTCAGATTGTAAAAGTCATATGTAAAAGGTAGAACATGTGTTGTTCTATTCTGCCTTAGATCTCTGTTTGTAAAAGTAAAAAGCACTTTTTGGATCAATTATGAGACAAAAAGGTTTGATCTTATCCTCTGGAAAAGGAGAAAGATACCTCAAACAGACAAAGATCTCAAAGATTTGTCTCAACAACTAAGTATGGCTGGCAATCCCATACTTGGTAAAGTCAAATCAAACAGAAACATGGCTATTGTTTAAAGTACAAGCATGGAAAGGGAAAGAAAGTTCTACACTACAGAAGATATGTGTTTTAATATTTTATATTGTGAGTGGGTTGCACTTTTTCAGAAAAGTACAATTACTTTTATCAAACAGTTGATTAAAGTAACTTTACTTTTCACCCACTACCTTTACAATTAAAATATTATATTTCCACATACTCCTTGTCTCCTTCCTTCATGCAACCAAATACGCCAAGACTTCTATAAATATACATGCATGGTGGACATGCAAAACACCCCTGTGTGAAGCTTCTACACAACACAAAGCAATCTCATTAATGAAGATAAATTCGTGGAGTTTAAGCATTGTGTAGAACCAAACTTGTTCATTTGTTGAACACTCTTTATACATTAGTTGTTTTAGAGTTAGCTTGTCTATGTGTTAGACAAATAGATTGTCACCTTTTATTGTACTTAGAATTTCCACTTCTAGTACATGTAATTCTTGATTCATGATCAATAAGAATTACATAAAAGTATATTGGTGTGTCTTTTAATTTTTAAAGATAAAGTTTGTATTCAACCCCCCCTTTTACAAACATATGTTGTTATGTACTCAATCTGGGACTAACACTCATCTATGCTTTTAGAAAACTCATCACTTTGATTTTCTCACAAAAGCAAAGATCTTACTTTAAGATGCAAGCGTAAGTCCAAATTTGGACTTCTTCATTCTTGTAGACTTAATTTGGATACCACGTATATGTAAGACCCTCGGAGAGTATTGAAAGCCCTTCCTCAACTTATTATTCCATGAAGGAACGCGGTCTTGTTTATCTGTGTGATGTCTCTTGCTACCATAAGAAGGCAACAATAGCCACGAGTATCAAATGATCTCCAACAAAGCCACTAGGAAAAGTGTTAGTCCCAGATTGGATACACAATAGCAAATGATTGTAAAGGGGGGAGGGGGGTTAATACAAACTCTATATTTAGAAAATTAAGACACATGATTATACTTTTATATAATTCTTATTGACTGTAAAACAAGAATTACATGTACTAGAAGAAAAATTTCTAAGTACAAGAAAAGGTGGCAACAATTTCTAACACATAGACAAGCTAGTTCTAAAACAACTAATGTTAAAGAATGTTCAACACATGAACAAGTTTGCTACTTTATAAATGCTAACTCTAAAAACTAGTTCTTGCTTCAAAGATTTGAACTTGCTTTTAAATTCTTTTCTTAATATCTCAACTTATGAGATTGCTTGTGTAGTTGTGTAGTTTGCATGTATACCATGCATGGTATTTATAGATGAAGCCTTGAGCAGGGACGGACAAGAGATAATAATGTAAAACCCGTATTTTTGGAAATTATATATATATATATATATTTAGGGTGCAAGATCACTTGGAATTAGTAAAAATTATGTTTTAAGGTGTTATTTATGTATATTTGTGTGTATAAGTTAAAGATGGGTACCAAAGGGAAGAGTATAATACTTGGGGGGACCATTTATGTAACTATGTATTTATATATTGGCTTAGACTTCATTATTGAAGTCAAAACTTCCATATTTCTGGGGAACCATCGAAAAGGGAGAGAGCAAGAAAGTTCTTCAAAGCTAGGAAGAAATCAAGGGAGAAACTTGGTGGCTTGTGGCATTATAAGTTCAAATTGTGTGTTTTAACACTTGATCTAACCTCTAGGCTTGAGTTGTGAAGCAAGAAGGAAGGGATCTAGTGGGTTTGATAACCAAGTAAGTTTTAAACTTGTGATTGTGTTTTATCTTAGCTTTATGTGTTGTAATTGTTGGTTTCATGGTGAAATTTGTGAAAATGGAAGCAAATGGGTCAAATTTTGGGGTAAATGATTAAGTTTGGGTTTTGATTATCAAAACCATGTGATAGGTTGTTGTTTGTTGACTAGAAGGTTGTATTGTTTGGGTTTTAAAAATCATATTTTGCTGCAATCGAGTTTTATGGTTAAAAAGTGTAGAAATTGGAATCAGCAACAAAGAAAGAAGAAAATTCTGGGTTGTGCAGGCCCCGTCGCGGCGCGACCATTATCCGTCGTGGCGCGACGCGTCGCGACCAGCATACATCCATCTTCCAGAGATTTTCTCCTGGCGCGAGGCACCCTGAAACCTTCAAAACCCATGTTTTGACCCCATTTGACCTTGTAATTGTTTGGGGATTGTTTCTAATGGTTTTAGGGAGTTCATAGGGAGTCCGAAAGACCCGAAATAGTGTTTAAGGCTCGAATTGAGTTTAGAAACCTTGTTTTTGGGTTAACTTGTGTAAGTTAACCTATTGTTTTGTGATCATAGGTTTATGATCAAGTGTTGAGCCTTGGTTTGGATGGGGTTGTGATCCTCATCGCACCCTCAGGTGAGTACACCCTGCGGATACCCTGTTTTGTTAAAGTTTTCAAGTCATCATGATTGTGTTTGATTGTTTGATAAATTGATGAATAAAAGGATGTGGACTATGGTTTTGTTCATAAAGTGAATTGCATGAATTGCAAATGTTTTATGATGATTAATGAAACTAAAGAATGTTGAGATTATGAATTCAGTATATGAGGTATTTTGAGAAAATGTTTTTCAAATAGGACCATTGCTCCATTTTGGAGATGGTCTATGTTAAAGTTTTTTTACATGACGGTTTTGAAACCGATACTCCATGTGGGAGTAAGCTTTTGAACTTTTGGTAACAATGAATATGGTTTATATGAATTATAAATGTTTTATGTAACCCTTAAGTTTAAAGAATATGGAATTGTAAACTTGATACAAGATGTGTTTAAATGATTGTTAGTCCCAGATTGAGTACACAACAACAAATGTTTGAAGAAGGGGGGGTTGAATACAAACTTTAGCTTTAAAAATTAAAAGACACACCGATATAGTTTTATATAATTCTTATTGATATTGAATCAAGAATTACATGTACTAGAATCGGAAATTCTAAGTACAATAAAAGGTGGCAATCTATTTGTCTAACAGATAGACAAGCTAACTCTAAAACAACTAATGTATATAGAGTGTTCAACACATGAACAAGTTTTGTTAGAACCTAGAGGGGGGGTGAATAGGTTATATGCCCACTTTCTAAAGTTTTTATAAAATATTTGCAAATAATTAAAGAGTTTAGGGAAGGAAGATATCACCAATGAAGTAGTTTGGACACAATGATTTATAGTGGTTCAAGCAAGGGTTAACAACCTTGCTCTACATCCACTCCTTGGCCTCACCCACCAAGAGTTGCTCCACTATCTTCTCTCTTTGAAGGTAGAGATAAACCTTTTACAACTTCTCTCTTTAGCTTACAAGAATTACACTTCACTCTTGCAAACAAGGTTAAGATAAACCTCACTTCACTCTAATTGGAAAGGCTAGAGTTGATCCTCACTTCTCTCTAATTCTATAGGCTAGAGATTATCCTCACACTATTACAAATGTATATGAATGTAATGAAGTATATAAACTTGAAGACTTTCACTCTTGCTTGATTCTTGATCTTGAAAGATTGAATTATCAAGGAATATGAGCTCACAAGATTTTTATGTATTCTGTATTTTTTCAGATTGCAAGAGATGTTTAAAACACAAGACTTGAGTTACCTTAAATAAGGAAAAAGATGCAAGCTCGAAAAGTGTCCAGACTGTCCACGGTCGATCCACGGTCGACCGTGGCATCGACCGTCGGCCTGCTGGAACTTTTTGAGACTTGTCAATATAGACGTTGGCCTTTTACCAAAACCACACACAACCCATTTTTACCATAAAAATGCACTGAAAAGAAGCTTTAGAAAAGTTGGGTTAGTGCCATACTTTTTAAGTTTGAATTTAATCATAAAAATGGTAGTTTAGAAACCAAATGCACAAAGCATGTTGGAAGTTTACCTCTTTGAGAGATTCCTTTTGCTAAATATGGTTTTGGCTTATTTCAATAGAAGATTATGTTTAGTATTTGCCAAAATAGGAATTCATTTGCTTTGACTACCAAGCTTGTGATTTTATAAAAAGTTTCTCAATTTTTATAAAAGTTTTTATAAAAATTATTTTATAAAAACTTAAACTCATTTAATTATTTATTTTGTAAGCTCATAAACTTTGAACGTTTATTTGTAGGAGACTTCAACATCGGCTTCTACTTGAACTCGGATCTTGACGATTGAAGCTTGGCCATTTGATGAAGCTTATTTTGTAGATCATAGATGAGAATATATTTGATTGAATATATATATGTATATGTGCACATATGTTAATGTTAGTACATACAATTATATAAACAAGTTACATATTTTTGTGTCAACAAAAGAGGATATATTTGTAAGCCTATTTTTCCCAACAAGTTTAATTCTACACAATGCTTAAACTCTACTAATTTCTCAACTGATGAGATTTTCTTTCTGTGGAGTAGAGACTTCACTGTATTGTGTTTTGAATGTCCACCATGCATGTATATATAGAGATCTTGGTGTATCCGATTGCATGAAGGTAGGAGACAAAGAGGATGTGTAAATATAATATTTTATTTGTAAAGGTAGTGGGTGAAAAGTAAGGTTACTTTAATCAATAGTTTGATAAAAGTAATTGTACTTTTCTGTAAAAGTGCAATCCACTCACAATATAAAATATTAAAACCCACATCTACTGTCGTGTAGAAGTTTCTTTCCCTTTCCATGCTTGTACTTTAATCAACACCATGCTTCTGTTTGATTTGACTTTACCAAGTATGAGATTGCCAGCGATACTTAGTTGTTTGAACAAATCTTCAAGATCTTCGTCTGTTTGAGGTATCATTATCCTTTTCTATAGGATAAGATCAAACCTTTTTGTCTCATACTTGATCTAAAAAGTGCATTTATACTTTTACAAACAAAGATCTAAGGCATAATAGAACAACACATGTTCTGCCTTTTACATATGACTTACAATGTGAAAAGATAGTGCAGATTTGACATTTTGCACGACTCAGCTAACAGATTGTACTAGGAACTCTGATTTTCACTACTCAGTTGACAAAAAGATATCAGTTGATCACTTTTTGCTAGGACTCAGTAGATACATATTGCTCAGCTGATCATATAGATGCTCAGTTGATCAATAGTAAGCTTAGGAGGACATAAGCTCATGTATTTGTATGATCAGTTGATCAAGAATGCTCAGCTAATCATTCAAATACATCAGTTTATGCGGAGATATGACTTGTGTAAAGGAAGACTTACTTAGCTGATGTTCTGGGCCTCAGCTGATCCATTTGTTCACTCAGCTGATGGAGTAGCTGAGCAAAGTCCTTGCTCAGCTGATGGTGTAAACACTTAGTTGATCAGATTTCTTCACTCAGCTGATGGTTTATTTTCCTCAGCTGATGGTCTTCTATACTTGTTTTCTTCATCTGATGCTCCTTGGCTGATGTCTCTTGGCTGATGCATTGAGTAGAATCTGATGCTCATCTGATGGTCAGCTGATGGTTCCATAATTAGCATATTTTTACATAATCTGATTCAAACAACACTTGTTTGAATTCTTTCTAAGTCATACTGAATATAGGGTTTGTTTATCATAAAATTCTATGTTTTAGAATAGACAGAGTTAATTATTAGGGTGAAGTGATTATCTCCCCAACAATCTCCCCCTATTTGATGATGACAAAACCTTTTTCTTTTTGAAGAATCAGTTTGACTTTGAATACAAAAGATTTAACTTTTTAAGTACATATGGCTACCTAGCTATCTGTTTTTGGTAGCCATTTTTATTTTGAACCTTGTTTTGTTTTTGGTTTCTTTTCTAGGGTTCCATTTTGTTCTGTTTTTGTGGAATCCTTTTCTTTGTTGTACCATTTTGTTCTGTTTTTGTGGTATCTTTTCATTTTTCCATTTTATATGTTTTTGATTTTCTGATATACATAAACATCACTTGAGATAACAGAATAAAGAAATGTACAGAAGTATTTACAAAGATTAACTACTAACTAAGCTAGTCTAAACATAATATACAATCAACTAGATATCAACAAATCTTTAGAGTTAGATCAGTCTTCAATCATCCCACCATGGTTCTTCTTTTACTTCAAAGTCTTTTGCATAGGGATCTGCTTTAGCTAAGACTTCATATTGGGCTTGTACAAGGGTTTCAAAATGTTCATTTCAAGTTCTGCCTCTTGTAGATATCCTTAGCCCAAAGAGAAAATTCTTGCTAGCTTTGTGGATTTCAGACTGTCTAAAGAACCTCCAATTACCAACTCTGTCCAGAAAGAATATACCTTCAACAGGCATAACTATAAACTTGTAAAGCTCAGGGGTGATGTTCAATGGCAGAGTTGTGTTGAGACCCTGAAAATCAGATAAGTACTCATGCTGGGGTAGTACCTCTCTAAGCTCAAATGGTTTAAAGGGTTTGGAACCTTTCTTATGAAGATTATCAATTGTGTGCACATGTCTGTAATAGTCATCTGGAGTGAAGGCCCTTTGTGACACAGCTAGAGCTATCCAATTTTGAATTTTCTGAATGAATTGAACTTTAAGCTTGGATTTGGATTTGAAGAGAAGGTACGGGATCTCAACTAACTTTGTGAACCCATAGATATGAAACCTCTCATAGGATTAACTTCACAGCTATTGAAGTTGTTCTGCCTTATAGCTTTGAGGTAAGGTTCACCATCACCTTTGTGGACAGTGGCTCTTGTGATTGGAGTTGGTTTTGTTCTGTTTCTTAAAATGTTTATCTTTTCTCTAAAGCTTTGAAACCTTTGTTGACTTAGATTATAGGGAGCAGATAGATCAAGGTTGAAGAGGGTTTTGATGGCATCCGCATGAGATCTTGCTTTGAGCAGTTTAGACTGAGATTTCTCCCTTGCCAATTTGTGTTGAGAAGCAGTTTGATTTTGAACTTGTTATTGTTCTTGCTGATATGCTAGCTCCTTGTCTTGGTAGATCTCTTCAACTGGAACACCTAATGCTTGAGCCATTTGGGCATTTTCCCTTTCTTCTTGCTCTTTAAGTGCAAGCTCCCTTTGCATTTGTTCATCTGCTTCAACGTGCTCAGATGTCATTTTCTGTTTGCCTTTGTCTTTAGGAGCAGAGGTTGAAGCCTTTTGGACTGATGGAGTTGATTGGACTGGTGGAGCAGATGGTTCTGGGCTCTGTCTTCTTCTTTTGAGGCTGTCAGAGACTGGAGTATCATCCTCATCATCAGAATCAGACTCAATAGCAATTGTTGTAGAGCAACCCTCAACAACTTTCCTTCTTGGCTTTGGCCTGTTAGCCATTCTTTTTAATCTCTTAGGAAACCTTTGCTCCCCCTCATAAGGTGCTTTTCTTTTGAGAGGAAGAGGAGCTGTTGCTTTGGGTGCTTCCTGCTGCAGAATTTTGGTGGCAGTTTCATTGTATGCAACATCAATCTCCTCAAAGTCAGGATTATCCTCCCTGGAAGAACTTAAGAATTTCTCCCCCTTTTTGGCATCATCAAAAGGAGGAGGGGAGTCACCTGTGGTTGGCTTTAGGGATGGGGTAGGGGCACGGGTAGGTGTATGAGTTGAGGAAGGGGTATAGGTTGAGGTAGAGGAAAGCTTAGAAATTTGGAGTGAGAGGTCATCCTTGAGATCTTTTACGGCTTTCCACAATGAGAGATGACTCATTCTGGATTGTTTAGTAAGGGCTTCAATGTCATCAAGGATGCCTTTAAGGTAGGAAGGCATGGGTAGGAGTTGTTCCGGGATAAGGACAGAAATGTTTGGGGTTATTGGGCGTAGGGTTTGGAGTTGGGATAGTAGGTTTGAGGGAGTCTGGTTTAGGGAAGAGATAGTGGATTGAGGAAGGATGAGAATGTGTGGTTGAGATGGGATAAGGGTAGAGAGACGGTCTATTTTGGCTAGTAGGGGTGAGATCAAAGGTAGAGGTAGTAGGTGCAGGGGAGGGTTGGGTAGGGGTTTTGAGGGACTCAATGTCTTTGGTGAGTTTAGACAGTTGAGTAGAGGTTTGGGTTTCGAAGGCTTGGAAGGTTTGGGTCAGGTTATCAAGGTTCTGGTTTATGATTTGGATAAGGTTAAGGTTTGGTGTTTGAGTAGAGGTAGATGGTTGAGAATTGTAAGGGGTGGAGATAGGTTCAAAGAAATTGGGTAGGGTTTGTGTTCCCTCATTTGAGCCTTGGTGTATCAGCTCAAACTCATTGGGAAGGACTGTTGAGCCCTGTACATGTGGTTGGTTTGTACCACTAGCATTGGCAGGCTGTGCTTGTGTAAGAATTGAATTGATAAGAGGTGCAAGATAAGTGGATTGAGTGTGGGATGCACTCTCTAGTAGAGAGTCCCTTATTGGATCCACATTCTGTTGTGAGAATGTGAATGGTATAGGCTGACTCAATAGTGGGGTAGACACAGTATGACCTTGGGTTGAGGTCTGTCTTTCAATGAGATCAACCTATTGGGAGGTTGTCTCAGCTCACGGCTTAGATCCCATTTTTACAGATGTATCCTGTTATGAGGATACATCCACTGGCGGAAAGGTTGCAACATCAAATTGCTCCCCCTCAACATGAGGAAGGGTAATTGGAGTTGAGGTCAGAGGTGGGGATTGCACTCCCTTAAAGTGCTCATAATGAGTCACTTCTGGTGACCTTGTATATATAGGGCTACGAATTGGAGTAGAACTAGTGACCACATGAGGTTCACTAGAGCTTGGCTGTTGGATTGGTGTATGGACTGGAGAGGAGGATGGGCTATCAAAGGTTGGGACTACCATTTGAATATCCTCCGAGGTGGAATCAGAATTGTCCTTACCTTGGGACATGATGTGCCTACTCTTGTCAATGAGCTCAAGAAGTTGCTCAGAAATTTCTTGTTCTTGGGCATCACCATCACCACCAAGAGGACTTAATACCATTGGATTGATAGGAGTAAATTCACTAGCATCACCATCACCAGCATCATCATCTTCATTATTATTGCCAGTGTGACTTTCCTTAGCATCATCACCATCATTATCATCATTATTCTCATCATCATCATCTCCAGCATTGGCATTATCATTTGCAGCATCAATCAGTTCTTGCATTTGGGCAGTGATTGGAGGACCTATGTTTGCCTTTATAAAGTGGAATACCTTTTCACCCATGGCAGGGATAGGAATATGCTCTTGATGTTCAGTTAAGCCCACATAATCATTTTCTCCAATCTCCCTCATAGCTATCAGACTTAAGAATCGAATGTAGGACACCTGAGACCTTGATGATTTCTTGTTTGTGCTCTGAGTGATCTTATCAACAAGATAAGAAAATATAACTTGAGCAAAGTCTATGTTTATCCCAAAGACTAGGGCATAGAGCACCAGAAGCTCAGTTTGATTGATGAGATGGTGGCTTCCAGATTTTGGACCAAAACAACGTATGACCACGTTGGCCAAATACTTCAACGGATGAGAGAGAGCAGAGACCTTTACTTGACCATGCACCACAGGTTGATTGTAGCCTATGGTTTGCAGAATGGTTTGAACTTCTGCTCTGTAGGGAAAAGCTGTGTAAGGTGGGAAGTGAGGAATACCAGTAGCTTCGCGAAGTGTTTCTGTGGTGATTTGGAGATGGTAGTTTCCTTGGGCTACGGTGCAGTGGATGGTGTTGTCGTTTAGGTTGTAGGTTGCGGAGTACCATAGCTCACCAATAATTGTGGGGTATATGTAGTGTGGATCAGCAGTGAGACTATCGAACAAAGGATGAGCCCGAAGAAACTGAACCATTAGCTCATAACCATGGTTTTCTCGCGAGGCAGGGATGGTGGTACAGAGTAGAATGTTGTTTGGATTTATATTCATTGGTTGGTTGGGTGCAACATTCTCACCAGGGTTGACAGCAGGGTCTGGAATATAGGTGGCCATTTGGTAAGGATGATGAACAGTGAGTATCGAGAGAGAAGTTAGGGTAGTTCTTTGTAGAGAGAGAGAGAGGGGGGAATTTAGAAAGTTTGAACGGGTAAAGGTGAATGAGAGAGGAAGTGGGATATTTATGAAGGTTAGTTAACAGAGATCGTTAGATACTGACAAAAATTCTAACGAAAAACAAATTAATTAGCTATTAAATGAAATCTGACAAACGGAGTAAATAACTAGGGTTAAATAGCATTAAATGAGTGTAAAAAGTGAAAATTTACTAAGTGTTGAACCATCAGCTACTCATAGAAATGTATCAGCTGAGGGGCATCAGCTGATAAGAAACTACCAGCTGATAGTGAAAAGTTGTAGTATCAGCTGAGGAAAGTACTTAGCTGAGCATTTCCTTCTTATCTTAGCGTGATCAGCTGAGTAAGTTTGATCAGGTGAGCACTGTTACTTAGTTTCCACAGATTAAGTAAGACTTGGAGATGCTTAGATAAGTGACCCATGATTTTCAACACTTATAAATTAACACAAACTAAATTACCACTATTCTAAATTAAAAATTAAACATACCTAGTTTGGATATCAGGAAATTGAACCTTGCTTCATCTAATGGCTTTGTGAATAAATCTACAAGTTGCAAATCAGTGTTGATGTAGTGCAAAGTTACCTTCTTCTTTTGCACATTATCTCTGAGAAAATGATGTCTGATTTCAATATGCTTTGTCTTTGAATGCATGACTGGATTATTTGAGATGGAGATTGCACTTGTATTGTCACATAGAATTGCGGTGTCTTCAAACTTCATATCATAATCAAGTAGTTGATTTTGTAACCACAAAATTTGAGCACAACAGCTTCCTGCAGCAATGTATTCTACCTCTGTAGTGGATGTTGACACTGAATTCTGTTTCTTACTAGACCAACTAATCATTCTTCCTCCTAGAAGTTGACAACCACCTGAAGTACTTTTTCTGTCTAATGTACACCCTGCAAAATCAGAATCAGAATATCCAACTAACTCAAAATCTGAGTCTTTGGAGTACCAAAGACCAAGATTAGGAGTTCCTTTGAGATATCTGAATATTCTCTTAACAGCAGCAAGATGTGATTCCTTAGGATCTGCTTGATATCTTGCACAGAGACATGTTGAAAACATTATATCTGGTCTACTTGCAGTGAGGTATAAAAGTGACCCAATCATTCCTCTATAAGTAGTAATGTTTACTGATTTGCCATCAGTGTCCTTTCCTAACTTGATAGAAGTAGACATAGGTGTTTTCATTGAAGAACAGTTTTCAAAATCAAACTTCTTGAGTAAATCTTTGACATACTTTGTTTGATGAATGAAAATACCATCAACCTCGTGTTTAATTTGCAAACCAAGAAATTAGTTTAACTCACCCATCATGCTCATCTAATATTTATCAGACATGAGTTTAGAAAACTTTTTGCATAGTTCCAAATTAGTAGACCTAAATATTATATCATCTACATATATCTGTACAAGTATCACATCACCTTTGTACTTCCTTATAAATAAAGTGCTATCAATGCATCCTCTTGTAAAACCTTTGTTAATGAGAAAAGAAGAGAGGGTATCATACCAGGCTCTTAGAGCTTGATTAAGACCACATAAAGCTTTGTTTAGAAAGTAAATATGATCGGGTATGCTTGACTCCTCAAAACCAGGAGGTTGTTTCGCATACACCTCTTCTTTCAGATCTCCATTCAAAAATGCACTCTTCACATCCATTTGGAACACCTTGAAGTTTTTGATGGCAGCATAGGCTAGGAACAGTCTGATAGCTTCCAATCTTGCAACAGGGGCAAAGGTTTCATCAAAATCAATGCCTTCTTCTTGACAATACCCCTATGCCACTAGCCTTGCTTTGTTTCTTATGATTTGCCCATTTTCATCTAGCTTATTTCTAAACACCCACTTTGTTCTAATGATGGATTTATCCTTTGGTTTGGGTACCAAAGTCCATACATTATTTCTTTTGAATTCTGCCAGTTCCTCTTGCATGGCAGACACCTAGTGGGGACCATCTAGAGCTTCATCAACCTTCTTTGGTTCAATCATTGAGACAAATCGAGAATACAAATAGATGTTGCAAGCTTTTGATCTTGTTCTAATTGGATCATCTATATTGCCTATCACCAAATTATGAGGATGGTGCTTGAGGTCTTTGAAGGCTTTTTGGATTGCTTGTGAATTGGGATTCATTTGGATTTGGGGAGAAGAAGTTATATGTTGGCTATTAGCAGTAGAAATGAGTTCATTTTGAGTGGCTGATATAACTTCATCGTTGCAATCTGTGGGTATCTCTACTGAAGAGGGAATGTGTGATATGGAATTAAAATCCAATGATGTTGAGTCATTTTCCACATGATTCAGTAGAGGTATAGGATTTGATGAGGATGATTGTACATGGTTAAAGATTTGGATAGGAACAGGTTCATCTACATCATGAGCAGCTGGTGGAGAGGTATATACTTGCTCTGTAGAGTATTCTCCAGTTTGCATGAGATCATTAAATTCTTCACCTGAAACATGATTAGAAGAACAGGAAGTAACAAAGTCATTTTCATTGAAACTTACATTGATGGATTCTTCTACGACTTTGGTTCTGAGGTTGTATACTCTGTATGCTTTAGAAATCACTGAGTAACCTACAAACACTCCTTCATCAGCTTTAGGAGCAAACTTCTGCAGTTGATCCTTTTGATTGAGTATGAAACACTGACAACCAAAAATATGTAGAAAGCTGATGTTTGGCTTCCTTCCCTTGAGCACTTCATATGGAGTTTTTTTGTGCCTCTTGATAATAAGGGACTTGTTCTGTGTGAAACATGCACAACTTACAGCCTCAGCCCAGAAATTAAAGGGTAACCCACTTTCACACAACATGGTTCTGGCAGCTTCAATGAATGTTCTATTTCTTCTTTCAGCTACACCATTTTGTTATGGGGTTCTTGGAGCAGAAAAGTTTTGAAATATCCCTTTCTCATAACAGAAGGATTCCAGAGTTTGATTTCTGAATTCAGCTCCATGATCTCTCCTAAGACTCCTAACCAGATTGCCATTCAACACTTCCATCTTCTTGATAAAACAAATAATTTCTTCAGCAACCTCACTCTTTGCTTTAAGAAAAAAACCCAAGTGTATATTGAGAATTCATCAACCAATACAAGAGCATACTTACTTCCACTAATACTAGCAATTGCAACAGGACCAAAGAAATCCATGTGCAACATATAGAAAGGTTCTGTAATTGAGAAGGCCTGCTTGGATGGAAATGATGTCTTATGCTGCTTTCCCTTCTCACAAGCAGTGCAAGGTTTAGGCTTAAGATAAGTCAGAGAAGGTAATCCTGACACTAGTTCACCCTTGCTCAACTTGTTGATATTTTTGAAATTAAGGTGGGAAAGCCTCTTGTGCCACAGCCAATTTGTATCCTCATTATTCTTGGAGTACAAACATGTTTCCTTTGAAGGGTCACCAAAGGACATGTCAAGTGTATACACATCCTTGGTTCTCTTGGCACTAAACACTGTATTACCTTCTTTATTTATTATGGAGCCTCCTGTCTTTGTGAAGTGGACTTCATTATCTCCATCACACAATTGACTTATGCTTATGAGACTGTATCTTAGCCCTTTGACATATGAAACTTTGGACATCTTGAGGTTCCCATTATGAAGTTCACCATAGCCTTTTGTTTGCCCATGGTTGTTGTCACCAAATGTCACCCTTGGACCTTTCTCTTTCTTGTAGTTACTGAGCAAAGCCTTGTTACCTGTCATGGTTCTTGAACATCCACTGTCAAGAAACCAAGAACCAACACCCTGCACAGATTGAATGAAAGAAGAGTTAGTGACACAGGTAGGAATCCACTACTTTGTGGATCCCTGTGGAATGCACCTAGCTTTCCACTTCATCTCAGGTTTCTTATGTATGAGAGGAATGACTATGTTATTATTACAAATCCGCTGTCTTGAATTTCTTTCTAAAGAACATTCAAATGCGTTATGCTCTTTGCTTCCACATTTATAACATTTTTGGGATTTTGTGGCCTTGGAGCATTGAACAACATTGTTTGAATGCCTATGAGTTTTCTTATCAGTTATCATTTGACTAACTTGACCATTCAGCTTATGAAACTTATCATGTAAATTTCTTAGGTCTTTATTTACAGGCACCTTAGATTGATCTTTGTTTTTAGAAAGTTTTTTACCAATCTTTGGAGTGGTAGAAATGGGAACAATGTGAACATCATTCTTTTTACTCATAGTTTCTTCTATTGAAAGAGAGTTGATTACTTCTAGATTAACTGATTGTTTAGAAGATGAGCTATGATCAGCTGACAGGTTATCAGCTAAGTATTTATCATCTACTAACCTATCAGTTGATGGAGTAGTATTAGCTAATGATACTTCAGTTTGTGAAATACTAAGATTTAAGTCATCTGTTTTCAAGGTTTGACAACATAATGTCTCTGAGGTTTCAACCAATGATTCCTTTCCTTTACTCACATCCTTTGACTTTATATTATTAGGATTTTTACATTCTGAAATCTTACTAGAGGATGATTTAACAGAAGAAATAATTGATTCTTTTGAGTGGGAACTTTTGCTTCTAACAAACTTATTTGTGAACACACTTTTGCCTTTAACAGTTTTGTGAAAAGTCTGTGGAAAAATGTCAGCTTTGTCTAAGATGTTAAGGTTCTTATTAGAATCAACATAGTTAGTAGCCTTAGAGTAATTTCCACCAATAATAGCTTGAACTTGCTTGGGTATCTGCTCCATGACACACTGAGTGGTCTTTTCTGCATATACACTCCAAGATTTTACTATTTTTTTGGAGGTCATTAAACTTTTTGGTTTCTTTACTAGTTTCTTTTACTAAGATCTCATTAAGTATCTTTTGATTAGCTAGCTCATCATTTAAGATTGTTATCTGCTTAAGTTCCTCATCCTTAAGAATTAATTTTTCCTTTAGTGGTTCTACGTCTAGTTTTAGCTTCTTCTCTCTTTGAATAGCAGACTGGAAATCAATACACAAGTAATCAAACATAGCATTCTTCTCATTATCATCATAGTTAATAAATTTTCCAACATGATACATAGAAGAAGGATCCTAATTGATAGTTGAACAAGCTTTTGCAGCCTTTTTCAAGTCTTCATCAAAGGAACTACCATCATTGTTGTTGGCCATCATGCAGAACTGAGCAGAGATCACCTCATCTTCATCTGAGGAGAGATCTTCTTCAGTCCAATCTTTTTCTTCAGCAACAAGAACTTGGCTCTGGGCTTTCTTGTTCTTCTTCTTGTCAAGGACAGCAGCAAGGAGTTTCTTATACATGGCATCATAATCAATTTTGCCCTCCTGCTTTTGCACAAATGAAGAACCAGTGTTATATTTGGACTTACAGTCACTGGCTATGTGGCCAATCTTGCCACACTTATAACACTCTGCTGTAGAGGCATCAAATGTAGATTTGGGTTTGACAAACTTTGATGACCTCTTGTTGAACCTCTTGACACCCTTTCCCTTCTTGAAAGATCTAAACTTCTTAACCAGCATTGCTATACCTTCAACCAGCTCCTCCAAGTTACTCTCATCACAACCATTCTCCTCATCACTTTCTCCAGCGCTCTCCAGTTCATCTCCTTCTTCATCAGAACCAGAATCAATAGCTGCAAAGCTTCTCATCTTTGTATCTCTTGATACAAGGGCAGTTGGTGCAGCTTTTACGACCTCCTTCATCTCCTTGGATGACAACTTCCTTTCTTTGACTGATTGCTCATGGTTTAGTAAGTTACCATAGAGGGCAACCAGAGACATTCCCTTTATCTTCTCACTATGACTTAGAACAGTGACAAAGTGATCCCATGTTTCAGGGAGGGAGTTTAGAAACTTGTTCACCAAAACAAAGTTGCTCTTGGTTATGTCTGACCTTTTCAAGTCATTAACTAGGCTGTTGAACCTGGTGTATGTCTGTGTAAGACTCTCATCTTTCTGAGCAAAAAAGAATTCATACTCTCTGTTGAGGAGGAGCTTCTTGTTCTCCTTCACCTCTTCAGTCCCTTCATATGCAACTGTGAGTGTATCTAACATCTCTTTAGCAGAAATACGGTTAAGCACTTGATGATAGATATCATTGGGTAGTGCAGAGACAAGAGCTGATCTAGCCTTAACATCTAGGCTAACCAACCTCTTATCTTCATCTGTCCACAGATGCATGGGTTTGGTTATGATTCTTTCTGTTGTAGAGGTTTGACCTTCAGATTCTGATGGAATGGATAACACTGATGTTGGAACATTAGGACCATCAGTGACTATTTCAAGCATTTAGATATCAAAGGTGGATAAGAAAAGATGTGCTCTACTTTTCCACATGGAGAAATTTTCTATATCAAACATGGGACATCTTGTTAAGGACCTAGTGTTTGAGATATTCATGTTGTTTGTTGATGAGGCCATTTTGAGAGGGGTAGAAGCAGTTGTAGAGTAAGCAAAACAGATCTAGATATTGATTATCTAACCTGCTCTGATACCAGTTGTTAGTCCCAGATTGAGTACACAACAATAAATGTTTGTAGAAGGGGGGGGGGTTGAATACAAACTTTAGCTGTAAAAATTAAAAAACACACTGATATACTTTTATATAATTCTTATTGATATTGAATCAAGAACTACATGTTCTAGAAGCGGAAATTCTAAGTACAATAAAAGGTGGCAATCTATTTGTCTAACACATAGACAAGCTACCTCTAAAACAACTAATGTATATAGAGTGTTCAACACATGAACAAGTTTGATTCTTCACAATGCTTAAATTCTACTAATTTCTCAACTGATGAGATTTTCTTTCTGTGGAGTAGAGACTTCACTGTGTTGTGTTTTGCATGTCCACCATGCATGTATATATAGAGATCTTGGTGTATCCGATTGCATGAAGGTAGGAGACAAAGAGGATGTGTAAATATAATATTTTATTTGTAAATATAGTGGGTGAAAAGTAAGGTTACTTTAATCAATAGTTTGATAAAAGTAATTGTACTTTTCTACAAAAGTGCAACCCACTCACAATATAAAATATTAATACCCACATCTACTGTCGTGTAGAAGTTTCTTTCCCTTTCCATGCTTGTACTTTAATCAACACCATGATTCTGTTTGATTTGACTTTACCAATTATGGGATTGTCAGCCATACTTAGTTGTTTGAACAAATCTTCAAGTTCTTCGTCTGTTTGAGGTATCATTATCCTTTTCCAGAGGATAAGATCAAACCTTTTTGTGTCATACTTGATCCAAAAAGTGCCATTTTACTTTTACAAACAAAGATCTAAGGCATAATAGAACAACACATGTTCTGCCTTTTACATATGACTTACAATCTGAAAAGATAGTGTAGATTTGACATTTTGCACGACTCAGCTAACAGATTGTACTAGGAACTCTGATTTTCACTACTCAGTTGACAAAAACATATTAGTTGATCACTTTTTGCTAGGACTCAGTTGATATATATTGCTCAGCTGATCATATAGATGCTCAATTGGTCAATAGTAAGCTTAGGAGAACATAAGCTCATGTATTTGTATGATCAGTTGATCAAGAATGCTCACCTGATCATTCAAATACATCAGTTTATGTGGAGAGATGAGTTGTGTAAAGGAAGACTTACTTGGCTGATGTTCTAGGCCTCAGCTGATCCATTTGTTCACTCAGCTGATGGAGTAGCTGAGCAAAGTCCTTGCTCAGCTGATGGTGTAAACACTCAGCTGATCAAATTTCTTCACTCAGCTGATGGTTTATTTTCCTCTGCTGATGGTCTTCTATACTTGTTTTCTTCATCTAATGCTCCTTGGCTGATGTCTCTTGGCTGATACATTGAGTAGAATCTGATGCTCAGCTGATGGTCAGCTGATGGTTTCATACTTGGCATATTTTTACATAATCTGATTCAAACAACACATGTTTGAATTCTTTCTAAGTCATACTGAATATAGGGTTTGTTTATCATCAAATTCTATGTTTTAGAATAGACAGAGTTAATTATTAGGGTGAAGTGATTATCTCCCCAACAATGATGCTTTTCCAAAATAAGACCATTGCTTCATTTTGGAAATGGTCAAAACTAAAGTTAGTTTTAATTGATGGTTTTGAAACATGGTACTCCATGTTGGAGTGAGCTTTGATTTTGAAACAACAAACTTGGTTTTGAGTAATAAACATATGTTTTCACTAATGATGTTTTGGGCATTGAGATGCCAATTATGGTTTTGATTGTTGAGCATGTATGCTCATGTGATATGTTTATGACACTTATGTGTTCGTGATAAGCTTGTATGCTTGGATTACTTGGCCTTTATGCCATGAGATATTTGGGCCTTGTTGGCATATGATTTATGTGACCCTTAGGGGTATGTGATTATATGACCCTTCGGGGTAAGTGATTATGTGACCCTTCGGGGTATATGCTTATGTGACCCTTCGGGTATATGTGTTTTGGTCCGGACCACTGTGTGATATGAACTCTGTACCATAGGGTTCCTAGCCATTGAGACGTACACAGAGGTTTATGTGGCTTCGGCAATTGAGGAACCGCGAGGTACGGGTGGCTGAGGAATCGGTGTAGAGAGTGGAGGGGTATGTCAGTAGACCATCATGACTGTATGGGTTCACTGGGCTGACGAGCCACCGAACCTGGGGCAAAACGTGTGAATTTAGTGAACAGGGCTTACACTCCAGATAACTGTTGTATGGAGAACTGCTTCGTGCATCCCCCACCTTGACGGGGTGATGTGGTTATCCCCCATGTGGGCACGTGTTGACCGTGGCTAGCTATCACGTGGATACATTGTGGCCCAATGGACAGACCCGCATCCTTATGTGCTATTGTGTATGCTTTTAAGAGTTTAATTGATTGCCAAACTTGTGTTTCAAAAGAGAAAAGGATGACTTGGTTTTGATAAAACAAATTTTTTAGTTGTACTCACTAGCTATGTTTATAGCTAACCCAGTGTGTGAAAATGTTTTGTATCCGCAGGATGTCTAGATGCCTTGGTGAGGTGGGTAGCTGCCTTGGGCAAGGTCTTGCTCTGGTTACTTTACCGGTAATCTTTGATTTCCTACTGTATGTTTATGGTCGTGAGATTGACTGTGGTAACACCCAAGGTTTTGGATTATAATTATTGAAAATGTTTATTGTTGAAATATTTACTGAAAATGAAAATGCTTCCGCGATTATGTGAAAAAGAAAAAAAATGTGTTTCAAATTTGGACTGAAAATCAGGGTGTTACAAATAATAATAATTTAATGATAGTGGGAGAAAAGTAATATTACTTTACAAGTGGGTTGCGTAAAGTGGAATTACTTTTCTGACGGAGTAGCCCTACTAGCAATAAATAATATTATCTACCTTAACCATTGCCGTTTAGCTTTGGGTTTTGCATTGGTAGTTGTCGTTTTAATCATTTGAGCTTCAGTGACTTGACAAGAGCAGAGATGTAGTTGCCTGACATACTTCAGCTTTCGACAGATCTTCTAGAACCTTTCTTTGAAAATATCTCCATACTTTTCCAGAGGACAAAGATCCATCCTTTTTGTTTTAGGATTAATCCAAAAAGTGCTTTTAACTTTTAGAAAGAAAGATCCAAAGGCATATAAGAACAACAAATTTTCTGCTTTGACTTAAGAATAAATACGAACTATCTAGTGAGCTGATGTAACATTTTTCACAACTCGGCTTTCAAAATGTACTAAACTGTAACTTTAGGTTTACTCAACTAAAGGAAAGATCATCCGTTAATAATATGTAGGGACTCAGTTGATAACAAATGTCACTTGATCATTAGGATGCTTAGTTGAACAATTGTTAAACAGTGAAAGGTGTAAGCTAATCAACCTAGATGATCAGTTGATCAAGAATGCTAAGTTGATCCTTTAGGGTGATAAGCTTATGTTGAACAAAGACTTGTGTTTGTAAGACTCACTTAGATGGTGTAGTTGAACAATTGTTAAACAGTGAAAGGTGTAAGCTAATCAACCCTGATGTCTTCCCTGAAGACTTACCTGGTGTGCCACCAGACAGGCAATTTGAGTTTAGAATTGATCTAGTACCGGGAGCATCACAAGTTGCAAGGGCTCCGTACAGACTTGCACCACCGGAGATGCAGGAATTAATGAAACAACTTCAGGATTTGCTAGATAAGGGGTTTATTAGACCTAGTAGTTCTCCATGGGGTGCTCCAATATTTTTTGTCAAAAATAAGGATGGTACTTTCGTATGGGCATCAATTATCGTGAACTCAATAAAGTGACCATCAAGAACAAATATCCTTTACCAAGAATAGATGATTTATTTGATCAGTTACAAGGAGCATCGTGGTTTTCAAAAATCAACTTAAGGTCCGGTTACCACCAATTAAAAATCAGAAAGGAAGATATTCCTAAAACCGCGTTCAGAACCCGATACGAACATTTTGAGTTTGTGGTGATGCCGTTTGGTCTTACGAATGCACCAGCAGCATTTATGGATCTGATGAACAGAGTCTGTAGCCCAATGCTAGATAAATCGGTGATTGTGTTTATCGATGATATTCTGATCTATTCGAAGAATCCAGTGGATCATGAAAGACATCTCAGAGAGGTTTTGGAAACTTTGAGAAGAGAACGATTATATGCCAAATTCTCTAAATGTCAATTTTGGATTTAAGAAGTGCAATTTCTAGGTCATCTAATTAATCAAGATGGAATTAAAGTGGATCCTGTGAAGGCAGATGTTATGATGAAATGGGAACCACCAAAGAACCCTACGGAAGTTTGAAGTTTTCTAGGATTGGCAAGCTATTACAGAAGATTTATTTAGAATTTTTCCAAAACTGCTGTTCCTTTAACTCAGTTGGCTAAAAAGAATGCCGAATTTTTATGGGGTAGTGAACAACAGTCTGTTTTCTCAACTCTTAAAAAGAAGTTATGTGAGGCACCAGTTCTTGCCTTACCTGATGGGGTTGAAGATATGGTTGTTTTCTGTGATGCTTCATATCGTGGATTGGGTTGTGTGTTGATGCGGAAAGGTAGAGTCATTGCTTATGCTTCACAGAAGTTAAAACCACATGAAAGTAATTACCCAACTCATGATTTGGAGTTAGCAGCAGTAGTCTTTGCACTCAACATATGGAGGCATTATTTATATGGTCTGAGATTCACTATTTACACCGATCATGAAATTTTTAAGTATTTTAAAGATCAGAAGAATCTCAACATGAAGCAGAGGCGTTGGTTAGAATTATTAAAAGATTATGATTGTGATATACTCTATCATCCAGGGAAAGCAAATGTGGTAGCTGATGCTTTAAGCAGAAAATCAGGAACTGTGCTCGTGAAGAATCATTCTTTAAAAATGACTGTTACAACGCCTATTATTGATGTTAT
This sequence comes from Dittrichia graveolens, assembly GCA_038502395.1. NCBI lineage: Eukaryota > Viridiplantae > Streptophyta > Magnoliopsida > Asterales > Asteraceae > Dittrichia > Dittrichia graveolens. Next base: position 19,598,475 of record JARJIL010000009.1, read on the forward strand.
ACGAAAGGCTTAGTTAAAAGCAATCAAAAGTGAAAATTATAACTCTGAGCGAATTAAGGGGCTGGTGGCAGATTTTATCAAAGACAGTCGTGATGTTTGTGTTGGAATATGCCCACTGATACACGTGTACTAGCATCACTACTGATGAGGTACGAGCCTATTGGGTCACACGCCAAGGGTAGATTCTGGCACCACAACGCAAACAAGAGAGAATATGAGATTAGGGTTTCTGGCAACCTTCACGGGCCCTCACGGGCCGTGAAGAGGTCGTGAAGAGAAACCCTCCACGAGCCTTCACCACCCGGACAAGTAGTCGTGGGAGCAGGGCCTTCATGAGTGCTTCACGGCCCATGAGAGCCCGTGAAGGCAAGCGCCATTCTTTTAATTGTACCACTCGTTGGCCCAATGAGATTGTGCGGTGGAACCCGGCCTATGAGGCCTTCACGAGTGCTTCACGGCCCGTGAGAGCCCGTGAAGGCAGAAGTCAAAGTGACACTTTATTTCTATTGGACCTTTGTGTTGGTCCAATGAGAGAGTGGCTAGGTGGCCGACTCTGGTTATTTTGGGGCTTCCTCCAGCCTTTATAAAAGGCTCCATGATTCTCTCTAAAAGAGCTCTTGCCAACTTGAACATACATACACATAATATGGTGCTTGAACTGCTAGTAAGTTAAGTATATGTGTAACCTCGTGAAGGCAAGCCTCTACATGTTGTTGCTGCTACAGAAGCACGAGGACTCGGTGTGGCTCGTGTGTCGGGTCGTTAGCAAGATGGAATCTCGGCTACTTGGTGTGGACTATCAATAAAGGAGCTCGGTTTCGAGTTCTCGAAGATCTTCCTAGCTCGATGGATAGCTCCAGCCTCGTGATGGTATAATTTCTCCTCCCTCTCATTTCTTTTAGTTGCTATATTCGTTTGTAGTCACGACCCCCACTTGGGGAATACATGCATGTCGGTTTTGATAAGCGAAAACCCCAGTTTTTGATGTCGTTGCTTCCGCTGCGTACCGGTGTTGGCGTGCATGGATTCCCTACAGTGGTGGATAATCCGTACAAGCACATAACAAGGAGAAACTAATTAAAAGAATCAATTGGGACATATAGATAGGATGCTTAGATCTAGTTAAGATGCTAAGATACCTTAAATCTATATCAATGACTACATTATGAATTGTGAATTCGTTCCTTAACATAGACACATTTGTACATGGTGTCACGTTGAAGGAAACCGGATATTGTTAAAAATGATCTGGTAAATAATGGGTCAAATATGTGTATTTGACTTGTTAGTATACACATTGAAAGTGACGAGCCAAGTCCTTAATCTTAATCCAACTTGAAAGTCTATTTGGCAACTATGAGATATATCTTGAAAGAGTTCTTTGCTTGTATCAAAATTTGGAGATTTTCAATCTACATCTGGTGGGAGATTGAAGAACTTAAATGCTGCTAATACATTTAAAAGGTTCTTATAAGTGTTGGATATTTGACCTTACGAGAACAATGTTTTGTTGCTCGAAAGGAAGATAATAACTAAAGCATTCCAGTGGAAGAACGTGCAACTTCAATGAAAGACTTGATGTTGGCACTAGCATATGATCAAATATCGGCATGAGAATGCCGGTTATCCTGACCATGACTAATTACTTTCAAGGCTGATAGAAGTCATATAGCCAAAGAGATATGGGTTCCTCACATCTAAGTGGCAATGACTTGATGGTGAGTTTTGCTCATATCACCATCTATCGGAAGACATGGTGAGCCCTGCGTTTACTAAGGTTATGAGAAGTAATTAATCATAAGATGAAATCCATTTCAAGTATGCAAATACTTTACTTAATTCCATACCAAGGTGCAAAGCTAGATGGTGTAAATGGAATTAACATGGATTGTAATGTAGACTACTTCAAATAACGACTAGGGGTAAAGGTTTCATGATGGTTATTGTGGAAACTTTTCCTAGTGGCTATGTTGAAGATCATTTGATACTTGTTGCTATTGTTGCCTTCTTACGGCAATAAAGGATAGTACACGGATATACAAGACCGCGTTCCTTTATGGAACTTTGTATTGAGGAAGTGCTTACCACACTCTCCGAGGGTCTTAGATATCCGTAGTATCCAAATTAAGTCTACAAGTGTGGATAAGTCCTTTGGACTTATACTAACATCATAAAAGTAAGATCTTTGCTTTCATCAGAAAATCAAAGTCATGAGTTTTCTAGGAGCATAGATAAGACTTTTACATATGTCAGGGCTAGTGGGAGCTTTTATTGTATACCTAGAAGTATGTATCGATTGAAGATAATGTCCCATTGTTAAGTGTTCTATGAACCTAAGATAGGGAATTATTGTATCATGATAATACTTAGGAGATACAAGATTTTGAATTACAAGAAATACTTGTGTATGTTCTTAATGTTTGACGACAAGAAATAAGCCTTGGAGCAAGTTTTTTACTCTAATACTAATTTCTAATAGGATAACTGTCGATCTTGATCGAAGTCTTTTATCCTACTATATGGTGTTAATTATTGATTAGAGAAGTTCTTAAGTATCAATGATCCTATTGTAAACTTTTGTAACAATAAGGATATGAGTACCCTAGTTCTTCATCATATGATCTCTTTGACGGATACTTTGAATAAGTAGTTTGGTCAAAAGATAATTGAGAAGATAACAAGAATACAAATGGATGTTGCATGGCAAATCCATTGAATAAGCCTTTATCATAATGACTAGTGATGTTTGACATACTAGGTCATGTAGCATTTCTTATGCATATGATTTGGCTTTAAATATTGTTTTAGTTGTTGATTGTTTTATATTTGCTTTGGGAACTGCAAGCAGTATCGTTACTTTTGATTGCTTTCGATATATAGTGGGGACTATATATACGCAGATGCGGTTACTTTCATTAGTCTTTACTGTGTTCCATCTTAGCATGTTTAACCACTTCCCAGAGTGCTTATGCATTCTAGATTTCCACAGTCAGTCATTCTTCAAGGGAAGGAAGTTTGAGTTAAGACTGAGGTTAGGGTTTGGTCATGCATTAATCAAGGATTGAATGCAAGTGGCGCAAAACTAACCTGTACTTGAAATGAGTTTCAAGTGATTGGAAGACCCACACCTGAGTTCACTTCATGGATTATGGTCACAAGTGACTCGGGATGATAATATCATTTCATCCTTAGACCGGAGATACATGTGTATCCAAAGCATGAGTCTGCTTTATTTTGATTACTTTCAAACGTGGTTCGTAACTGGCCGCTATAAAGGGAGTTATCAAATAAAGTATGAAGCATGTGGCGGGGCTATGTAGTCAAAAGGATTTGTTCCTCTAGTTAGAGAGATATCCCTGGGCCCCTCCATGATTGGGCGCTGACACCAAAAATGCATGGCCGTGCTCAAGTTACAATGATTTTAGATTAGTTGCAAACTTGTTATTTTGGTCACCACCAATCTAGAATCGAGAAACATAATCGTGAACGATCTGGAGATTGACATTTTTCCATGTCTCGTGTTCACAAGGATATCGCGAACAAAGGGATGTTTATGATCACTTATCTATAGGACCTTTTAGCCTTTCTGGGCTACCAGGATTTGTCGAGGATGACGTAACTCGTACTGACTTGGGGGCAAGTATGCTTTGCTAGAGCCGCTGCTTGTCTGTGGTGTTGGTAACGCTGTATCATGTGCAAGTGGGAGTCTGTTGGAATATGCCCATTGATACACGTGTACTAGCATCACTACTGATGAGGTACGAGCCTATTGGGTCACACGCCAAGGGTAGATTCCGGCAGCACAACGTAAACAAGAGAGAATATGAGATTAGGGTTTCTGGCGACCTTCACGGGCCGTGAAGAGGTCGTGAAGAGAAACCCTCCACGAGCCTTCACCACCCAGACAAGTAGTCGTGGGAGAAGGGCCTTCACGAGTGCTTCACGGCCCGTGAGAGCCCGTGAAGGCAAGCGTCATTCTTTTAATTGGACCACTCGTTGGCCCAATGAAAGTGTGCGGTGGAAGCCGGCCTATGAGGCCTTCATGAGTGCTTCACGGCCCGTGAGAGCCCGTGAAGGCAGAAGTCAAAGTGACACTTTATTTCTATTGGACCTTTGTGTTGGTCCAATGAGAGAGTGGCTAGGTGGCCGACTCTGGTGACTTTGGGGCTTCCTCCAGCCTTTATAAAAGGCTCCATGATTCTCTCTAGAAGAGCTCTTGCCAACTTGAACATACATACACATAATATGGTGCTTGAACTACTAGTAAGTTAAGTATATGTGTAATCTCGTGAAGGCAAGCCTCTACATGTTGTTGCTGCTCCAGAAGCACGAGGACTCGGTGTGGCTCGTGTGTCGGGTCGTTAGCAAGACGGAATCTTGGCTACTTGGTGTGGACTATAAATAGAGGAGCTCGGTTTCGAGTTCTCGAAGATCTTCCTAGCTCGGTGGATAGCTTCAGCCTCGTGATGGTATAATTTCTCCTCCCTCTCGTTTCTTTTAGTTGCTATATTCGTTTGTAGTCACGACCCCCACTTGGGGAATACATGCATGTCGGTTTTGATACCCGAAAACCCCGGTTTTTGATGTCGTTGCTTCCGCTGCGTACGGGTGTTGGCGTGCATGGATTCCCTACAGTTTGGACCCGTTATAGTCGTATATGGGTACCGGCTTATGGTGATGCGCGTCAAATACTTCTTAATGAAGCTCATAAGTCCAAATTCTCAATTCATCCAGGAGCTACTAAAATGTATAAGGATCTGAGGATTGATTATTGGTGGCCAGGCAGGAAACGTGATGTAGCAAAATATGTAGAAAGATGTCTTACTTGTTTACAAGTGAAAGCTGAACACCAGAAACCTCACGGGAAGCTACAACCCTTAGAAATTCCAGTCTGGAAATGGGAAAACATTACTATGGACCTGATTACCAAATTACCCAGGACCCCACGTGGTTATGATGCTATATGGGTAATTGTAGACAGGTTAACTAAAAGTGCACATTTTATTCCAATCAAGGAGACCTATCCTTCAGAAAGATTGGCAGACGTATATGTAAAAGAGGTTGTGACTCGCCATGGTGTACCAGTTTCTATCGTGTCAGACAGAGATACCAGATTTACTTCTAGATTCTAGAGCAAATTTCATGAAGATCTTGGAACTAAATTACATCTCAGCACAGCATATCATCCTCAGACTGATGGTTAGAATGAAAGAACTATTCAAACTTTAAAAGATATGCTGCGGGCGTGTGTTATTGATTTCGGTGGGAGCTAGGATTCTTATTTGCCATTAGCAGAGTTTTCATGTAATAACAGTTATCATTCTAGTATCAGGATGCCCCCGTATGAAATGCTATATGGTAGGAAGTGCAGAACTCCGGTATGCTGGGGTGAAGTGGGTCAGAAAGAGTTGGGTAGCACAGAAGTGGTACAACGAACAACTGAACAGATTCAGCTCATCAGAAATAGATTGCTAACTGCTCAAAGTAGACAAAAGAGTTATGCAGACATGCGCATATCACCACTTGAGCTTCAGGTGGGAGACTATGTGTTGTTAAAAGTGTCGCCATGGAAAGGCGTAATCAAATTCAGAAAGAGGGAAACTAAGTCCAAGGTTTATTGGACCATTCAAAATCATTGCACGTGTGGGAAAGGTTGCTTACATATTAGAATTGCCAGATGAATTGTCTCAGATTCATAACACCTTCCATGTTTCGCATCTCAGAAAATGTTTAGCAGACGAGTCTGCAATTGTACCGTTGGAAGATGTTACTATTGATGATAAACTGAACTATGTGGAGCAACCTATAGCTATATTGGAAAGAAAGATCAAGACTCTACGTAATAAATAGATTGGATTGGTCAAAGTCCAATGGAAGGACAGGAAAGGCTCAGACTTTACTAGGGAGCCTGAACAGGAGATGATGCATAATTATCCAGAACTCCTCAACAGTTGATTTCGAGGACGAAATCATTTCAAGTGGAGAAGAGTTGTAACACCCAAGGTTCGAAATTCCTTAATTAATTATTTAATAGGAAGGGTTATATGTTTATACAATTTGCCTTTATGTGATTAGATGTGTTTATAAAACTAGACGGGCTAAAACCGTCAACTTATAAGTAGACTAAGTGCAGGGACCATTTATGCTATTAGTTGAAACTTATATATATATTGTGCCAACTTTGACATTAGAAGTCAAAGTTCTTATATTCTTCTTCTGTAACTCACGATTACAAGATCAGACCCTTAGCCACTCCATTTCTTTGAGCAAAATAGCAAAACAAGTGCATAGAACAAGATCATAGCAAGTGTCCAAGCTTGAGGTAAGGTTTAAACCTTTGTTCTTGATGTTTTGTAGGCTTAGTTACATAACTTAATGGTGAAATCATGTTAGAAATGTTTTGTATTGATTAGATTATGTTTAGCTATTGTATGGGGTGTAGGAAAACACCCCTAGCCTGTTTTTATGAAGATAGTATCGGATTGATGGTCAAATCCGACAGTTTATGTTAGAACAGTTTGCTGGGTCTGTAGCGTACACGGCCCGTGTAGTGTTAAAGGCGGTCACAGGGCCATGTAAGGTTACATGGTCGTGTAGCATGAGAGGTACACAGCCCGTGTATGGAACACGGCCGGTGTAGGGTGATTAGACAACACTCGCCATGTGGCCAGCTCAGGTCGTGTAACATATATGGGACACGGCCCGTGTAGGCGTTTTTTCAGATCAGAATGCCATTATGTGATATTTTATGTATTGTTTATATAGGAGGTGAATGACTTATTACCTGAATCGTTGTCACCTGTGGATTATTGCATATTATTATAATCAGAATGTGAGTCTTCTAGACTTCACTTCATATCAGCAGCATGTGTAATTTCATATCAGATTACTAACATACGATGTTATTCATGTGTATATGTAAGCGTACTGCTATGTGCAGTAAGGCTTAGATGTGGTACAGTACTGTGACCTATGTTGCTGCCCTGGGTCTAGAACCAGAGGCTAGTATTGATAGCCAGACATGCGTGTATTATCGTCATATGATTGTATACGTGTGTTTATATGATGTTTTGCTTAGATTACTCACTAAGCTCTCGTAGCTAACCAGATACTCTTTTTAAAATGTTTTGCAAGACGCAGCAAGGACAAGATCAAAGCTCCTGTTTGACTACTTTTCAGTTTTAAATGTAAAACAATTAACGCCCGTTTGCGTAAATATTCAACTTTGGCAATACACTAAGTTTGTACTTAAGGGTGTATCTTTTGATACTAGCACGGTTTTACTACGAAAACGTTTCCGCTTATGACTTTTAAATCGTATACGTGCTTTTATGAAAAATATCTTACTTTTATATTAATTTATGAAATTGGGGCGTTATAGTTTAGTTATCATCAAATCCTATTTATTTCAATAGACAGATTTAGCTATTAGGGTGAACTGATTATCTTCCTAACAATCTCCCCTTATTTGATGACGACAAAACCTTTTTCCTTTTAAAGAATCAGTTTGACTTCGAATAGGTTTAATGATAAAACATTTAATTGCATTTGGCTACCTAGCTATACGTTTTTGGCAACTCTTTTTATTTGAATCTTGTTCTATTTTTGGTTTCTTTTCTATTGTTTCATTTTGTTCAGTTTTTGTGGAATCTTTTCTTTGTCGTACCAATTTTGTTCTGTTTTTGTGGTATCTTTTCATCCTTTTTTGTTTTTAGGATTTTTGGATTTACTATATTTACACTAGTTTGCTATCACTAAGATTCATCTATACTTGCAATTGCCAAGTAGTCCATGATCAAAGTATCAAGCTTCATTACAAATAAAAATTGAGAATATACAATAGTTTGTACAACAGAGTAAATGAAACTAAACAGAGCTAAAATATTTAGAAGTTTTATACATATACATAATGATAGAGAAGCTTCAGGAGAACAGATCGAAAGGTCAATCTTCACACCATTTTCTTCCTTTACTTATGGGAAAGCTTCTGCTAAAGGATCATCAGTAGCAAGCACTTCACATTGAGCATCAACAAGGGCTTCTAAATGTTCATTTCCTGTTCTGCCTCTTGTGATTAAATTCACCAGAAATAAGAAGTTTCTATTGGCCTTTGGGATTTCAGACTGCCTGAAGAAGTTCCCTGTACCACTTTTGTCAAGGAAGAAGATTCCCTCAATAGGCTTAGAGATAAATTTGTATAATTCAGGATTGATATTAAGCGGCATAGAAGTATCCAGATTTCTAAACTTTGTTAGATATTCATGATCGGGGTGGACTTCTCTCTGCTTAGGAGGGACATATGGCATTGAACCTTTCTTATAAAGAGTCCCAACTTGGTATGCATGTCTATAGAAGTCATCCTTGGTAAACGTACCTTGGGATACTGCAAGAGCAATCCAGGCTTGTAAATTATGAATGAACCTGGCTTTAAGCTTGTTCTTTGACTTGTAAAGTAGATAGAGAATCTGAATCAATTTAGTGAAACCGTAGAGATGTCATTTTTCGTCGCGATCTCACAACTGTTAGAGGTATTTTGTCTAATGATTTTCAAGTAAGGATCATCATCACCCTTATGTACAGAGGCTTTGGAAATTGGAGTAGGTTCACATCTTCTTCTTATTACGATTAGGTTATCTCTGAATTTCTTTATTCTATCACTTCTTGGATACTTATTGGTTTCTTAGCCTTGTGTTACTTTTGTTGTAATTAAACTATGTATTATTCTAGACTAGTTAGTGTTATGGGCTTGGCCCACTTTCCTTATGTAATTCTTAGTCTAGTTTAGTTAATTAGTTATGGGCCCATGTGGCTTTTAAGCCAATGAGGCTTGTGTATTTATAGCCTTGCAAACCTAGTTTGCAAGGCAACCTTTGCCATATTGTAATCTCTGTTTACTCAACGCTCAAAGCAATACAAAGAGATTCTTCAAGTTCCATGCAAAGTGTTCATACTTTTTCTTCTTAAACTTCATCATCTTTTGTTCAAGTATTCTCTAGTAACTCATCTTCTTCACAAACAAAGGACTTTCATCACTTGATAAGGGATAAGGCACTTGGAGATCAGCACTAAGCAAGGTGCGAAGGGCTTCATTATGCGATTTTAGTTTGAGTAGCTCAACATGGGCTTTTTCTCTAGCCAGTTTTGCTTAGGCAGCTGCTAAGGCACTTTGCTTTTCTTGTTCTTGTGCAAAGGCTAGCTCTCTAGCTTGGAATACTTCTTCAACGGGCACTCCCAAGGCTTGAGCCACTTGAAGGTTCTCCCTTTCCTTTTGCTGTTTTTGAATGATTTCTCTTCTTATGCTTTCATCTTTTTGACTTTTTGAATTGCTTAGAAGTCATCACACTTTTGCCTTTGTCTTTAGGAGCAGAGGTAGGAGGAACTTGGACTGGTTATGATCTTTGAACTGATGGAACAGTTGATGCTTTTGGTTGTTGCCTTCTTATTTTTCTTAGGAGATTTGATATTGGCATTCATCCTCATCATCAGACTCAGGACTTAAAGAATACTTGTGGTTGAAGAGCAACTCTCAGCAACTTTCTTTCTTTTAGGATTTTTCATTCTTACCATTGTTTTTAACCTTTTAGTTGTCCTCTGCTCCCCTTCAACTGATGCTTTTCTCTTTTTTGCTTGGTTTGAAGGAGCCGTTGCTATTTAGTGTAGAGCTGCTTCCTGCTATTGAATGTTTGATACAGATTCATTGTAAGAAGCATTGATTTCCTCATCTCTTTTCGGATCATCCTCCCTTGAATGAGATTCTCTTGAACTCTCCCCCTTTTTGGCATAATAGAAAGAAAGAGCGGAGTCATCTAGAACGGGGTTGGTTTAGGTGTAGGTTGAGGTGAGGTAAAGATAGGTCTATGTGGTTGGTCAAAAGGGTTATAGGTTGAGGTAGGGTTAGGAGTTGGTCTAGGTTAAGGTGTGGTTCTTTGTGAGGTTTGGGTTACAACCTTGAGTTCATTGATCTACCTTAACAAGGTAAGATGACTCTTGTGTCCTTGTGAATATAAGTTTTGGAGTTCCTTAAGGAGGGTTTTCAAAAAAGTGGGATTTTTAAAGGGTAAATTAACCAAAGTAAATATAAATGCAATTCTTAAGTTAAGGTTTGGATATATATAAATGGAAAAATTATTTGGAGTGTTGGAATTTGAAAAGTTAAATATGGATCAAATCATGAGTATGTGCTTGTCTAGGTTGTTAGGATAGGGGTAAGGTTTATTTGAGGTGGAGAGGCAGGGTTAGGTGGGGTTTGGATTTTTAGTAACTCTATGTCCTTATCTAGGTTGGACAGTCGAGTTTCAGTTTGGGTTTGAAATGTATGGAAGGTTTGGGTAAGGTTATCAAGTTTTTGGTTAATTGTTTGGAGGTTTAGAAGGAATTATGTTTGGGTGGAGGTTGAGGGTTGTGGTTGAGGTTGAGAGGGTTCATCAAATAAGGGTAAGGTATGGGGTCCCTCCTCTGAGCTTTGGTGTATAAGCTCAAATTCATTGGGAACAGAAATGGAGCCCTATATTAATGGTTGGTTTATACCACTAACATTAACAAGCTGTGTAAACGAATGTGTAGGAATAGAATGAACAAAATGTACAATTGTTGTGGGATGAGTTTGGGATTCACTCAATTGGGTTTCCCTGTGTAAAACTGTGTCCTGTTGTGAGGACAGAGAGGGATTAGGTAGACTCAATGTAAGGATTGACACTTGATATCGTCAAATTTAGATATATATTTCAAGCGATATCTATTTTATTTTAGCCTGTTATTGTTCGTAAATAAGTAAAAGATACTTAAATATCTTTAATTATTGAATTTCAGGCCAAAAAGGAGGATGATGAAAAGTTATGAGCAAAAAACGGAAGAAACCAAAGAAAATAAGAAAAGTTGTCCGCGCCAACACACCACCACTGTTTTGATCATATCTCACTCATACAAACTCGGATTGAGGTGATTCAAAAGGCCACGGAAACTAGACTCAGAGGACAACAAAATAACTTTTATGCTCAAAGTCTAAAAAAAGCGATGTCGCGGCACGACCGGTAAGTATACCTGATAAGAAAATTTTCAAATTTTAAAAGAGTTTTGGATCGCGTCAAACTCACCCGTCGTGACCCGTCGTGACGCGACGCCCCTGATTTCAGTTTTTTATATAAACGAATGTCCAGATCGGTTTTGGGGTGAACCACCCAATTTATACTACCCAAATACCGCCAAAACACGTCCAAAAGTGTTCTAGAGGCTTGAGGAGTTTAATTTGGAGGATTGAAGCATCAGTTTGAAGAATCAAGGCTTGGAATCATAGCTTTTATACGGTTTTGTCATTCCTTCTTTATTCTTATGTTTATTCTTAATTTACAAAGGTTTGACACGATCATTATAGACTAGTTCTTTCTTGTTTTCCTCCCTAAAGGAGATGAACCTCAATAAAGTTGATTAATTTATGTTAATTTGGACATGTTTGCTATATAATTTATCTTGTATTGCTTAATTGATGATCCACATGTGTTCTTGTTTCTGTTTTTGAAGTTTATTTACTGAGTTTATACAAGTTGGAGGACCAATCCACTTGTGTGACTTGAATCTTGATTGTTTAGGACCAATAGACAATCTAGACTAGTGATAGATCAATTCTAGGTTAAACTTCTAAAAAAGGAAACTTTAATGTGTGTGATGGATATATAATGACCATTTATATGTTAATACATGTTTTGTTAACCTAAACAAACATAAAGATTAAGTCTTTCTTGACACGACTTAAAACCGGATAACTTTGTGTTTTAATCGACTTCATGACCTTAAGTTTGATTAAATTGCATAGTTAATAAAGTTAGTTAATCCGGTCAAGATGCTAACGAACATAGGAATCAGTATATGGTAATTTATTGTCCATTGAACGAATTACTTGAATTAATTAACTAAAAAGAGGTGAAATCGAGTCTAGGGAGGGAACCTTCATATTTGATAGTTAAATCCAAACAAAGTTTAGTGTTTTTCAATCTTTTTGACTTTCTTTAAGTGTTTGCTAGTTTTAGTGGTAGTTTAGAGTCATAAAGTTTGGATCTTTATTGTTAAGATTCTAAATTCCCCTTTAGTTGTTTTTATTAGTTTAATATTTAATTAGTAGAGTTATATTCAAAATCATACTCGTTCCCCTAGTGTTCGACACCCGTACTTATTTACTATACTACGATACAATTAGGTTCTCTTGCCTATTTGTGTTGTAGTCGTGCTAAATAACTCGGATTTATACATTTAAAACGGGTACGCTACACGCACATCAACACTGTATGACATTGGGTTGAGGTAAGTCTTTCAATGGTATTACCCTTTTGGGAGGGTGACCCAGATAGCAGTTTAATTCCCATATTTACAGATACATTCTGTTATGAGGATGAATCCACTGGCTTAGGTTGAGCAATAACCATTTGCTACCCCTCAATATAAAGAGGTTCGACTGGAGCTGAGGTCTGATGTGTAGAAGTTACTTCATGAAGTTATTTAGGCCAGTAACCATCGTACATATTGCAATCTTTATTGTAACTCTTAGATACTTGTGGGATCCAATGACATCCATCGGTTGGTTGGCTTGTTTAATCCCTTCTTACACTAATTCCAAATTAAAATTTTTGGTTGACCCGTGCTAAGCTCGACAATCACACAAGGATTTTAGTTTGTAATTATAAATTGTCCAATCAAGATACACGGTGACACCCTCGACAACCATTGGCTCGTGCTAAGCTCGACAACCAATAATCCCAAGTCGCCACACTCACCTTCCACATAGATCCACATGGAACAACTCCTGCTATGCTCGGAAATCATCCCATGCTTTACTAGAATCAGGTGATGTCATCTTATGGATGGTGCGTGATTTACATTTTAGGAAACGGGCTTTTGTTTCTTGATTAAACTGTTGTTTTAAATTTGATTAACAAAGTGACAAAACCAAATTGTCTTGTAATCATGTGCGCGAGAGAGTTGTTAATCATATTAAAACTCTTCTGATTTTATAAACTTAGAAAAGTTATCAAGCATGCGAAGAAACAAAAACAACCATGCAAGAAATAAATCACATCACACGCATACAAGGAGCTGTAACCAAGCCAAAAACCTATGCATCCTACCCACGAGCCAAGTCGGGAGGACAAGGTCTACTAGGGACAAAATCTAGACTATGGAGTGTTCCCACTAAATCCGCTACCTCCGGTGGGACTCTCCGGATCCAAGGTCTTTAAGACGTCATCTATTGACTGTTGATAGTGGTCTTCAAAATACAAGTACATAAAGAAAATAAATGGCATGCAAGCCATGCACTTCCTATCACCCTAGTACAAGTACATATAAACAAATGAAATGGTGTGCAAGCCATGATAAATAATTACAATTCAAATGAAAAATATTTAATTACATCCCATGTGACACTAAGGCCACCAAATGAATCAACACAAACACAAAGCAAACCACAAGGTCTAGGGAAATGGTTACCAAAAGACAACAAACAACAACCACAAGAGCATGGTGTGCCAAAACCGTGACTAAAGAATATGTTGGTAAGAATTTCCAACACAAACACTCAAGGCACATCTAGGAAATTCTTGTACATATACATTAGGGCAGAAAACAAATTTTTATACCTATATTCATATATACACAACATATATGTATGCATCTCATGCCAAGACCATATCTTACATACCCATATTTGTACCAAAATATACAAGGAGATTTCAAAACCAAGCAAATAGAATCTACCAAAAAAACAGAAACTTCTCCATGACCCAAAAAACCATAAAATTTTCTTTTAAGTACAAAAACTGCTGAGGAGCTCCTTCATGGCCCCTCATGGCTCGTGAAGCCCAATGGCCTAACGACCGATCACGGGTCAGAAGGATGCGTGAGCCTAAAAACCAACTTTCATGACTAAACTACTCACGAGACGCTTCACGACCCCTCACGACTCGTGAACCCTAAGATCTTCACGACCGGTCATGGGCCAAAAGCACTCGTGAAGTTTGAAAACACTTCTCATGACCAGACCCCTCACGAACATTGGTCGTGTGGCCTTCACGACTCGTGAAGACAACTTCACGGCCCGTGAAGGCCTACTGGACATAATTCAAATCTTCCAAAAATTGGTTTTTTGAGCCATTTTAGTGCTATATCATGTAGCCTAGACTCTGATACCACTGATGGGAATCCATGCATGTCAATACCCGTGAAGTAACGAAAGCAAACAAGTATAGAAACGGGTTTTCGGGTATCAAAACCGACATGCATGTATTCCCCAAGTAGGGATCAGGACTACAAAGAATATAGAAACTTAAAACAAAAGGAAAGAAGGAGAAATATACCATGTTACGTGGCTAGAATGAAGTATCCACGAGTAGGATGAAGAGAACCCGAAACCGAGCTCCTCTATTATAAGTCCACACCAAGTTTGTTCAATCCCCTCGTGCTAGCAAGCCAACCTTGTGATCTTCACCCTTGAAATCATAATTCTGGAATAACAACAAAGTAGTCTCACTTTGAACCTCACACTCAAGAACACTCAAGAATCTCAATATCTTAGTGTGTGTGTGTATGTATATTCAAGAGAGAATCAAAGGAGAGAGCTTATATGTTTTTTTCACCCTTTCCCAGCCTCTAGAAGTCCCCAAATAACCTCAGGGTCGGTCTCAAAAGAGTGTCCATGCATTGGACCATCAAATGGTCTAATAAAATCAAAGTGACATCTTTACTTCCCTTTACAGCCTCTCACTAGCTGTGAGAGGTTGTGAAGCACCGTGAGAAAAGCTTCATGGTCGTGAAGCCCTTAGCCTTCATAGCCCATGAAGCAAGCTTCATGGTCATGGTCATGAAGCACCTTTTCATAGCAAAATCACTAGTTTGCTTCTCTCCTTTCAAGCATGCTGTCGGGATTAATCCTTGGTGTGTGACCCAATTGGCTCGTGCTTCATCGGCAGTGATATGTGCATGCATGTGACAGTTGGCAGACACCAACACATCTATCATAGCCTCAACACTAAATTTACTTACTCCACCATCTAGCTCTAACATTTGAAAAAAAAAACATTTTTATTAGCATCATTTTGAGTTATAAGTTCCTTAAACATTTCAGCTCCCATTCACTCTCTCCCTTTACACTTCATTTTAATAGGTATTGGTTTTCGTATTTGTTTTGGCAAACACATTAGAAGGCTTTAACACTCTAAAATCCAGAAAGGGTAATTTTTTCTGAAAATAAAAAGGTTATCAAGATTAAAGTAATAAAGGATGACCATATAGGTCAAACTACATTTATAATAAAAGAAAGTGTCTGAATCATAAAGTTACTAAAAATAGAAAAACGTTAATGGATAAGTGGTATGGGTATCCACACAAACACACTTACTATAAAATCACTAGTTTGCTCCTCTCCTTTCAATCGTGCTGTCGGGATTAATCTTAAAATAAGGGTATTTTTTCCTAAAATAAAAGGTTATCGAGATTAAAGTAATAAGGGGTGACCATGTAGGTCAAACTATATTTATAATAAAAGAAAGTTTTTGAATAATAAAGTTACTAAAAATAGCAAAACATTAATGGATAAGTGGTATGGGTATCCACACAAGCACACTTACTATAAAAATCAATAGTTTGCTCATCTCTTTCAAGTGTGCTGTCGGGATTAATCCTAAAATAAGGGTAATTTTTTCCTAAAATAAAAAGGTTATCGAGATTAAAGTAATAAGGGATGACCATATAGGTCAAACAACATTTATAATAAAAGAAAGTGTCTGAATCATAAAATTACTAAAAATAGCAAAATGTTAATGGATAAGTGGTATGGGTATCCACACAAACACACTTCCTATAAAATCACTAGTTTTCTCCTCTTCTTTCAAGCGTGTTGTTGGGATTAATACTTGGTGTGTGACCCAATAGACTCATGCTTCATCGGCAGTGATATGCGCGTGCATGTGACGGTTGGCAGACACCAACACATCTATCAACGCCTCAACACTAAATTTACTTACTCCACCATCTAGCTCTAACATTTGAAAAAAAACATTTTTATTAGCCTCATTTTGAGTTAGAAGTTCCTTAAACATTGCAGCTCCTATTCACTCTCTCCATTTACACTTCATTTTAATAAGTATTGGTTTTCGTACTTGTTTGGCAAACACATTAGAAGGCTTTAACACTATAAAATCCAGAAAGGGTAATT
Source organism: Dittrichia graveolens (assembly GCA_038502395.1). Classification (NCBI taxonomy): domain Eukaryota; kingdom Viridiplantae; phylum Streptophyta; class Magnoliopsida; order Asterales; family Asteraceae; genus Dittrichia; species Dittrichia graveolens. The sequence goes on from JARJIL010000009.1 coordinate 19,614,673, forward strand.
TTTTCTGAAAATAAAAAGGTTATCAAAATTAAAGTAATAAAGGATGACCATATAGGTCAAACTACATTTATAATAAAAGAAAGTGTCTGAATCATAAAGTTACTAAAAATAGAAAAACGTTAATGGATAAGTGGTATGGGTATCCACACAAACACACTTACTATAAAATCACTAGTTTGCTCCTCTCCTTTCAATCGTGCTGTCGGGATTAATCTTAAAATAAGGGTAATTTTTTCCTAAAATAAAAGGTTATCGAGATTAAAGTAATAAGGGATGACCATGTAGGTCAAACTATATTTATAATAAAATAAAGTTTTTGAATCATAAAGTTACTAAAAATAGCAAAACATTAATGGATAAGTGGTATGGGTATCCACACAAACACACTTACTATAAAAATCAATAGTTTGCTCATCTCTTTCAAGTGTGCTGTCGGGATTAATCCTAAAATAAGGGTAATTTTTTCCTTAAATAAAAAGGTTATCGAGATTAAAGTAATAAGGGATGACCATATAGGTCAAACAACATTTATAATAAAAGAAAGTGTCTAAATCATAAAATTACTAAAAATAGCAAAATGTTAATGGATAAGTGGTATGGGTATCCACACAAACACACTTCCTATAAAATCACTAGTTTTCTCCTCTCCTTTCAAGCGTGTTGTTGGGATTAATCCTTGGTGTGTTACCCAATAGACCCATGCTTCATCGGCAGTGATATGCGCGTGCATGTGACGGTTGGCAGACACCAACACATCTATCAACGCCTCAACACTAAATTTACTTACTCCACCATCTAGCTCTAACATTTGAAAAAAAACATTTTTATTAGCCTCATTTTGAGTTAGAAGTTCCTTAAACATTGCAGCTCCTATTCACTCTCTCCCTTTACACTTCATTTTAATAAGTATTGGTTTTCGTACTTGTTTGGCAAACACATTAGAAGGCTTTAACACTCTAAAATCCAGAAAGGGTAATTTTTTCTGAAAATAAAAAGGTTATCAAAATTAAAGTAATAAAGGATGACCATATAGGTCAAATTACATTTATAATAAAAGAAAGTGTCTGAATCATAAAGTTACTAAAAATAGAAAAACGTTAATGGATAAGTGGTATGGGTATCCACACAAACACACTTACGATAACAAGGTCATTTACACAAAAAAACATACACTAGTATGTGTTGGACATGTATGTGTTAGAGAGAAAATAGAGAGAGAAACTCTCTTAATTTAGAAAGGGAAAGTAAGATTAAAGAAGATTAAGGAATATTAAACCATGTTTAAGCTTATATCAATACATTAAACAAGATTTGAAAGTAATTATTCATCAAGTTTAGAAATGGAAAAGACACACTTAGTGTGTGTACTTTGTAGGAGAGAGACTCTAAAGAGAGAAAATTCAAATTCAATGAGATAATCGAGAATTAAGGATTGTGTGTGTGGAATCAATCTTCATTAACAAGTTTTTAGTGATAATCAACATCATTTCAAGCTTCAAACTACTAAAACTAAGGTTAGATCATCTTCACGTGTGTTCAAGTTTCTAGTGAGATAAGGTATCTTGTTAAGAGTTTGTATCACATGTTATGTATTTAAGGTTATTTGGTGTTTACTTACCTATACAAACATTTGGAAATGAATTCATATTGTTAAATTAAGATTAAAATGAGTTTTAGATAATTTTTAGGGTTGGACATGGTTGTTCATGAAGAACAATCTACTGTTATGAAGTCAACACGAGCCGTGTTGATAGATGTAGGCCATGTAGGTAGGCCATATAAGATGAACATAGGGCATGTAAACTGACACAGACCATGTAGGTCCCACACGGGCCGTGTAGCTTTAGACACAAGTTGTGTAGAGTTTACATAGGTCATGTAGGTTAACACGGGCCGTGTAGGTTAAAACAGGCCATGTCAGAGGCCATGTAGGCCTATATTAGGTTATAAGTTCATTTTTATGTTTTATGTAAGATGTATGATTGTTATACTATCGTTACTTCGGTCTTTGGTGTAACACCATCAAATTTAGAGATATATTTTTTTAAAGTCAAGTTTTGAAACTGCGTGGTTACGGCTATAAATATAACATTAACTTGTTTAGTCAAAATATTATAAACCGATACAGCGGAAACATCCCATTAACTATTTACAAACCATAATAAAAGTTTCAACAAAAGAGAACCTACGGTGTTTCCAAAAACCAATCGACCATTACATAAATATAAACAAAGTAATCAAAAGCATGTGCTAAGTATCATAACAACACTATCATACCACATATTAGCAAACAACTCTATCCTAACATATCGCAAAGTACCAGTGTAGTCAGCATGAATCACTTCTTGTGAGGTAGCTAACCCAGCTCAATGATCGTGACTGGGGAAACCGAATATATCAACCGTATCGGTGAGAGCCTATCATCATCAAGTTAAGGGACGGAGGTTCTGTAGAACCAAAGATTCGCGATCGATGAATCACTGATCATCATAGTTGGCGGCACATGATCCCAACCAAATCTAGACTAAGCTGGCCCAAACAACTTTAACAAAGTATCGGCACAACACATTTGGCCTACTCAAGTTATCACATAACAAAGTTGGCCTACTTAAGCTCATAGCATGCATATAACACAATTAGCCTCCTCAAGCCTATAACATGGTTGCATATCAAATCATAACACATCATAATTCAACAATACATAACCAATAACTCAATCTTTAGTTCTAATATTCATTATAGCTATATAACATTCTTATTATGATGCTAATGTTAACCAGTACTCACCCGTAGAGTTATAGTAGGTAAATATAGTGTTTTGGTTCTTCTTGGTCGTCCGAAGTACCTATCATACCATTACTTATATTTAAGCATTGATATACCAAGTATAACAACTTTAGCACTTAAATTAATCCCCTAATGATGCTCTTAGTCCATTTACTAACTTATAAAAACAGTCTAAATATCAATACACGAAAGAACAACAAAAAAATAGCATTTCACATTGCCTGACAGATACGTCGCATCACAACATTTGTGCATAACCAAAAAGGCAGCCTACTACAGCAACTCCAAATTTGACCAATTCAATTTTGTTCAATTTCTATGGTTTGCTAACATCATTTAACAGTGGTAAAAACTATCTAACATCCATATCACTCATTTAAACAACCAAAAGAAAAATCAAACCAAAATTTACCTAATTGACCCATTTGGGATAGTCTCTTGACATTCAAACAAATTAGCACTTTCAATCCATAAGTTGGATTCCTTTCCATCAATATAAGTTGTAGGAACATATTGGAGCACTAAAAATCTGTTCTTGATTGCTAATTTGGGTTTGACCCATTTGACCTAAAACTCAAAGAAGCAAGAACATGGAAGAACACTTACAAGAAGATGGAGAAGATGAAGATGGAATTGATTTTTGGCATTTGGATGATTACTTGAAGATCAATAGTTGCAACTCTTTGATTATTCCTTCTTCAAACCAAGAACAAAGAAGTTGTCTGTGTGTATGTATGTAGGCGTATGTGTGTCTGTGTATGAGAAGAGATGATTAGAAGGAAAAGAATAGGAACCGACCTTGGGGTTTAAATTATCCAAAAGCGGGTATCTCACTTCCCTATCCAATTTACAACTTAATACCCGTTTACTCGTTTCAACTAACGGTGATATGTTTGGAATCATTATCTAAAACCGTTTAATATTTTATTTATTTTTATTTTTATAAATTCATTTCACAACTAAATTTCATGATATATTAATAACTAGAATATTTTAATTTATTATTTAAAATAACTACATACCGAATTCGTGCACGACTAGACCTGATTTGAGGACGTTACTATTGGAGACTTAAAGAAATGATAAGTGGAGACATTTGGAAGTTATGGACCTCAAATGAGTGTCTTGAAAATGATACTTGTAGATATAAGATAGTAGAATTATATACCATGTGCTAATCTAATGTCAAGAATGATATGCAAGTAAACCTACATATATATGATGACACAAGCTTGATTATGCATATCATATAGAATTGAATTCATGAACATAAATATGAAATGTTGTGAATCTAAGAGCTATCATAAGAAAGATGAGAAAGTGTATTGATATATCTAATAAGGAATGAATAAAATCATCATAAGTCTATATGAGTGACTATATGTTAATGTCATATATATAGTGATGAATAAAAGTATGATAAAAGGTGTTTACTTACCATATTATTTGATAGGTCCTATTTAAGGTGTGAAGTGAAATAGAACTCATGTAGATATATGATACCATTCATAGCATAACCAAATGGGATGTGTAAAAGAAAGCATATTCATGTATATCAATAAATATCAAGAAATTACAATAAGACATATGTATACATTAAAATAATATAAAAAATAAGTTGGGTGGCTATCCAACTAAAATAACATCAATATAATATCTGATTTAATAAGAGGATGAATAACTATCCAACTCAAGATGAGAAAAAAATTATACTTAAGAGAATATGTTACCAGTGATTTCATGAGTATTATTAAGAAAATAACCAAATACAAGTATAGGTGAGAAAATAAATGGATAGTATGTATGATAACAAAAGTCCTATGAGCTACACAACTATATCATGATATTATGATAATTGAATAATAAATATCAAAAGAGACCTTGTGTAATAAAGTAAAACGATGTTAAGAAAACATAATTAAAATAAAAAAGATTTGTGTGAAAACGGTTTATAATTGAACAGAAGCATGTGAAATGACTATCATATTTAAAAACTCATAGATTTTGAGTTGCTCATTGGGCTTAAAGCTCATTAGATACTTTTAACATTTTCAGGTATTTGAAGATATTAGATGCTGACTCTGTGGATTGGCTCGTGATCATGCAACAAATACTTATTGTCTGTTGTTTCCCGACTTTTTAATTAAATATCTTAAACCTTAACTGTTTCTAAAGGATTTTAATTACTACTTCGGTTGTTATCTATAAATTGGGATTTGGTTTGACTAAAGTTTGTTTTGTTTATCAAAGATTTTCCATAAAATTTTATTATAGAAAACAGGGTGTTACAAAGGCCCGCTATTGTTTGCTACTGGTGTATCATTCTCTTGCACTGCAATATTAATGAAACTCAGAAAGAATGTTTCCTGTTGATTGTCTAGGTCTTCTAAACGAGTAGAGTATTGGAAATTCACCGAATAAGCATCTACATCATCATCCTCAACATTCTCATTTTCTTGATGCGCCACTTTTAAAGTACTTGGATCTATAGATGGTGCCACACAATCTACCCCACTAGCAACCACATCCTCGTATAATTCATCCTATGCTTCTTGTAGTTGATCAAAAGAAGGTTTCTTTTTTTACATCATGTCCTTCCACTTGAACTTAAACTTCATCAGATCCAGAGAAGTCGATACTTGTGTTCAAAACCTAGTAGAATGACCTATCGTCTTTTGTGCTGCCTTTAGATGTAGGGTTCATAGCTGAACCCATCAATCTTTGAATCGATGGTTTACAAAATCTTCATGTGATGGTGACTGACATTCTCAAAACAACCACTTGAAGCGAATTTTGTCTAAACTATGTACAAGTCTAAAGTCTTGATTACTTGTAATAAAGTATACAATGAATGTGTATAATGAATATAATGTTAAGAAAAATATTTTTAAAAAACTTTGGGCTTTAAACACAATGTATATGTATTGCACTAATAGCATGGCTAATACCCATAGTTCATCTTTAATTGTATCTTTCTTGTCACGTTAGCAGGTATGACGGTCTATGCATCGATCGTTAGGGTCAATAGGTCGGATTGGCGGGGCGTAAGAGGGTAGGGCAGTGTTCATGAGGTGCCATTGTCGCCAGCTAGGCCATCCTGTGTTACGGCTTAATTGGGTGTACATATCATTTAGGACTCTCGCTAGCTATATGTAAGGTACAAAGGTATGTTTGACACGCGTGCTAGAAAGAAGATTTGACTACAGTTCCGTGTCAATATAGAAAAGTATAAATAAAGAGATATATAATGCGTTACTAAATATATATTCGGTATATATATATATATATATATATATGTTCTTAGAATGTAATAATGACATCAGAAAATAGTGTGCATGCTCAAAGCAAGACAACAGACATCCTTTGCTTTCAAGTCTTCTCACATGCTACTACCATCCACCAAAACCATTATATTGTTACCATAGGCTGTCATCATCAAATCATTTATATATCTTGAATTTCAATTCTTTAAATAAATTTATTCACAAATTATTCAGAACCGCTATTGTGTAGATGAGTAGAGGTGCAAAATAATTATAACCCATTTTATTACTCTATCCCTAAAAAGCTTTAAATATCTAAAAAAAAAGGGTTTGGATCGGTGCACTCTTCGTTATATAATGTGTGTGAGTGTGTTAACCTTTGATATGATATGTATGGGGTATAATCAAAAGCACTAAAAAAGAAATGAATAAATAAATGAAGCACTTTACCAGTATTCTCATTAGATAAGTAAAATCTACTCTTTATAAACATATATATACCAAACAGAAGTCCCAAGTTTAATGACCCAACCACCACCTATAAAGATAAAGATAAAGATACCCTCAAAACACATACAAATACACTTATAAAAGGGGTTTATATCCTTGAGCAACCTCTAACCCTCCTAGCTTTGCCAAGACAATTGCTAGATTAGATATAAAACATAAATATGGAGAAGAGGGTGGCTGCACTGTTGATGATCATGGTGGTTTGTGGGTCAGTGATGGAGAGAGCCATTGGAGGTGTGTATAAAGTTGGAGATTCAGCTGGATGGACAACCATTGGCAATGTTGATTACAAGCAATGGGCTGCTACTAAAACTTTCAAACTTGGGGATACCATTGGTATGTATACCTTATACCTTCTTAATTTATCCCTTCATCTCTATCTCTTCAGTTTTATATATAGCCATTTTCAGTCTTCTTTTTTGTGTGTACCAAATTTGGTCTGTTATTTATAGAACAATGCTAACAAAAGTTTTAGATGCTTATGTTCAGGTTAAGTTGTGAATTGTTATATTTATATATTTTTTATTTGTTTTCTGTATGATTTTGAATATAGAAAAACAATATCTTTAATAACTTAAATGTTACAGTAACTCAGATTTTTCTATCTTATATATAATAGTGTTTGTGTAAAGTTAAAATTCAATTAAAATTCTATTATTTGCTTGAAATTAAGTACAAACTTACTCTTATGTTAGATTCTTTTATATCTTATATAACTATACACCATATTAGTTTTTGAGACATATGAAACATACAAATTATGCTTGCTAGCAACACATGTTCTTACTAAACCTATTGTATGTTAAAAACATCCCAAGTGAATGACTTTAAACAAACATATTGTAAAGAGCAAAAACAGGCATTTATTATCAAAGTCTTGGTTTCTGAGACTTCCTAAATGGATGTCTAAGGTATATATTGCAAATTCAAATTTTTCGAGTTTGGTAATCTTAATTATCTCATTTGTTAAATGTCGTAGTAAATATGTTGATCAACTTGCTACGGTCCAAGGGGTTTCGTGACCCAATCGACTAGCTAGGGTGCGACGGCGAGAACGCAGTTTAGGCCGGGCTAGCTTTGTACGTCTAACTCTCGATAGTTAGCCATAATAGATATTAGCTAGGCCTGGTTATAATTTAGTGTAAGAAACAATAAAGCTACATTATTATCAGAATTTTAATTAGTTAATAATATTTCTAGCATTTACAAAAACATTAATTATCATCACATATTAATAATTATGTTTCTTAAAGCTAGCTAGGAGTGCTAGCTAGCTCCTTATTTCACTACCATCTTGTATGACATATGGCAAACAACTTGGATAGAATGTCATTTTCTTGAATATAAGTTTTATGTATATTAAATTATTAATTACTTTATACCTTAATTTGAAAACAATGTCTAAGAAAGAAACTAAGAAATCATTCGGTAGTTGAAGCCATTTTTAGCATTTAAGTAATGCAACATCGAGTGAGTTGTTATCAAACGTTTATTTATGTTTAAAATGATAAAAACAAGAGAACGATACATGTGAGTATGTGACACGTGGATCACTGTCTCTTTCTCCTTTTCTTTCTTTGCCTCATAACTTTTATTTTCTCCAAGGGTGAACACAAGGAGAGTTTAAGAGATGCAAACGAATTTATGTTCTTAAATGTTGTTTGATGCTTAAAAGAATACAATCACTATTTATTTATTCTTTTTTTGCTAAGAATTGATGTTTAGTGCTAAAACATATCGTTTTACTGTTGCAAAATATTATTTTAAGACCTATTTTAATTAAATTATATGGGACCTTCAAAATCTCGGAGTCGGCCATATTTTTCTCCATCTTTCAACACAAGAAATACTAATTTTTAACTCATTTACTTTATGTTATTTCTTATTTTTTAAAAATGTATATGTGCAAAAGAGAGTGAGAGAAAGGAAAAAGATAAGAGGTAGAATGGGTGTGGTGGGGTTAAGCTAATAATTCCGGTTGGGTTCAGGTTATCTCATTTTTTGAACCTTTTATATCGTGTCATGTTTGAGTTGTGCCATTTTATCACATATCGGTTTTGAGACGTTTTCTCTATAGACCCATTTCGGCCAAATGTATTAGACGGACATTTTTTCGATTTTCGAATACGGTTTTTATTACAATTTTCGAATTCCATTTTTGTTTAGATATAAATTTCAAATATGATTTTATTTTTTATTGTAACTTCAAAATTCAATATTCTTTTCAGTTTACTACAAAAAAAACGGGATTCATTTCAGGGTGCTCGTTTCAATTTGATTTGAATTTGGTATTAATTTTTTTATTCAACTTATATTAATGATTATATTATAATAAACAATTTGATGTGCTATAATTCAAATATTCAACCAAGCACTAATAAATAATGTCTTTATGAAATTGAAATAAAAATAAAATTACACATCACTAAATATAATTATAAACTCAATTCAAAATACTAAAATAACATGAGCAAGTATTCAAATGCAGAAGTACCAAAAACATATGGTATAAATAATAAATACCAAATAATATGATTTAATATTATTTTAACTTTAAATTTTTATTGTTTTATTTTAAATTTTGAACTTTTAAGTTTTAAAGGTTTTGTAATTTATTTGATGGTTCTTATTATCCTATGATGTAACTTCATCATTTGAATTCGTAATTTTTTTTAAAAAAAATTAAATTTTAAGTATAAAGAAAGTTTTATAGTTTTACGGTTTAATCCTTAAACGGGTAATACGAGTTACTTTTTGGTTATCGGGCCGGCTCTAACCCAATCCATTTTCTTGTCGACTTGCTTTCAGCTTATTTCAGATTCGTGTTACTTTTTCATATCAGATTTCGTATTGGACCAAAAATTACCGACAGTACACCATGTTTTCTAGTTTTTCAGTGAAGGAAAGAAAATGAACTAGAAAAGTAGTGTACCCAGATTTATTTATCGAAGAAAAAATGGGAGGAAATGAGGGCTTTGAGGGGAGAGTTTAAATTTATTTTGCCTCCAATTTTATCCTCTAAAAAAGGAGAATTTAAAAAGAAAGAATTATATTTCTTTTTCTCAATGTTTTAAAATCCGATTTTTAAGTTGACCCGGTCTCCTCAGCGGATTACGGGTCAACAGGTCGGCCGGCGGGTTAACCTGGTTTTTAGATTTTTCAATTTATATATATATAAACTACAAAAACGTAGAGAAAGCATTGTCTATAATAACAAAAATCATAAATCTACAATATCATCAATCCAAATACATTAATCAAGTTCAATATAACATACAATATAAAAAAAGGAAATTCAAACAGTTTTCATAAATTTATAATGAAACCAAATTAAAGATTTAGAGACATTGAAAAGTGGGTGAGGGATTTATGGTTAAAAAAACTTTTTTTAAAAATTATATATATTAAATCGGGTCAACTTAGACCGACTCGACCGGTTCAACAATTAATCCGACCATATCACTCCGTACCATAAATTACTAAAATCTCTCTCTACGTTGACCCGGTCTGGTCACTAAATCTTGGATCAACCAATTCAACTGACCGAATCAATCCGAATCTTAAAAACATTATTTTTTTTCTATTTTTTTCCACGACTTTTTAGTGTGAATTGAAAGGACAAGGGGTTCTTTCATCTTTGTGGGGCCGCTAGGTACCATCCACAACACATTTATTTCTATAACATATTTTTTTACTACTATTTTCTCTTAATATTGAAAAGTGTTCTACAAAATATTGAATTTTTTTCATAATGATTTTCTATGCAACACCTAATTGACGAATTTTCTTTTCGAAATCACAATTATTTTTATTACGACTGTTTGTTTAAAAGAGAGAATCAAGCACCATCCCACCTAGAAAACTGTTCCCTTGATTAGGAGGCCTAGTCCATGTAGGCCCCCAAACCAAATGGTAAACTTTTGAGCTAATTGGGTTCATTACAAAAAAGATGTTAATTATTTACACTTTTTTATTAATATTAATACACTTAAAATCGTGAAGAATTACAATCAAGCGTGAAAAATTTAGGTGTTACTAG